>CM046880.1:184799880-186210693 GCA_025667525.1 Glebionis coronaria | reverse complement strand
CATAAAACCACAATACACTCGAGAGTAAACGATATAAATAACTTCATTATAACATTTGAGAAAATACACATTCTAAAAGAACCATCTTTCTTCCTAACAAACAAAACAGGCGCACCCCACGGCGACGAACTCGGTCTAATAAATCCCTTATCCATCAATTCCTTCAATTGATCAGATAATTCTTTCATCTCAGATGGAGCTAAACGATACGGTGTACGAGCAACAGGAGCAGCACCCGACACTAAATCAATACGAAACTCCACTTCACGATGCGGCGGTAATCCTGGTAATTCCTCAGGGAAAACCTCAGGATACTCTCTAATCACAAGCACATCCTCCAATTTCCTTTCATTCACACCATCATTACTTATTTGTGCAAGAAACACATCACAACCTGCTTCTATATACCTCATCATCTTTAAACAAGAAACATGTAACAATCGCGAATTTTAAATTATTAAATTGAGGTTTAACACGACGTGTTCGGGTTAGACTTGTGTGTCTATTGAAATTCCTGACTGATCCATGTAAATCATGTACGAATGCAAACTATATAAGCGCCTTTTTATGAAATTATTTATTTGAATGATATTTCATTTATTTCATTGTATAGATAAATTAATTATTGCTATGTTACATGAACCGTCATACGTCAAACCACGACCCGACGACCTAACTATTTCGTTTAAAAATTAAGGATGTCGTTTATCTAATGCCGTATGAACATTTCAAAAACTAGTCTAGACTCAAATACCCACAATTATCATTTAACATTCTCTTTGAAACTAGCTACATATCAATTTTTCATAGATCACATCAAATGAGCATTTGATAAATAACTATAGAAGATATGGCACTTGACACCAAAAAATCAAAACAAACCGGCCCCCTCTTCCCATGTATTATTACCCACATTTCTTATTAACTATCTCCTCCTCCCATTCATTTGAAATTCAAACCAGGTACTACAACTTACCTTAATAACCCCCCATATCAATCAAAAGTGTACATAGTCAAACCTTAGGAAGGTGTTTTTTCTTTCCCACTGCCCAAACTCATGTACAACTCTTTCATATTTCTCTTCCCCATGCCCTACACATCCCCATGGTACCCTCCATGGTTGCTATTCAAGTATATGCTAACCAAACTAGATAAATCTCAAACTAGAACCCTTAGATCTCTAACTCGTTTACTCTCCTATAAATAAAGCTACTAATAACAACTCATAACACAAAATACAACCACAAATTCACAACTATGTTTGGTCATTCACTTCATGTTGACTACGAGCAGTAACAAGTCCACAAAGAAAAAGAACACAAACTTTTAACCATTTTCCTTCCTTGTTTTCCTGATTTAGACGCAACAAGAGAACCCACACCAATACAAGCATTAATCCATAATTTGATAATACCCTCTCCATCCTTGCATAGTAAGAATGTACCACACACAAGCCCTTGTTTTCTCTTGATTCTCTTCTTTCTGTCCGTGACTTATAACAAGAAACAACAACAAAGTTGGTCCCTTTTTCCCCTGTGGTTTGACGGGCCAAGCAGCCAACCATACGAGTGTTAGCATTGTTGGTGATTCGATGTGTGCAAGCGTCAAGTCTAACTAGTTCTCTTTGGTTATCGTGATGGTGAGCACTCCTTGCTTAGGAGATCATTGGTTTTGGAGTCTTTTCGTTCGTAAGTAATCGATCCCTTGTTTTCTTGTTTGATTCTTGCAATGTCCATTCATAGTTTGTGCTTGAGGAATCATAAACCCAAACGTATTTTCTTGTTTGTGTCCCTCGATTAAAGCGGAAACCAATAAGTAACGTTACAGTTATAGTAACGTTAAACAAAGAAGAGACATGTTCAAACTTTTGTAAGTTAGTCGAATGAAAACAAGAATCAATGACAGAATACATATTCAATGGTTTTTGCGTTTGGGCTTTGTTTAATCCTTGTGGATATATAACTGGTTAATTATTGATGTATGAAATCAAAAACAGAAAATAAAAGAAAAGAAGCAGCAGGGCTCACTTTCAGCCCAGTTCTGACCCGGTTTGACCACGGGTAAGGGTCGGGTAACGATTTCGTTTCATAGACGGACTAGTCGTGATTCTATAGCCCCTGAAAACACGTCCTTTGGCCAATCGAGTTAATAGATATGCTAGTTTAAAATCTGTCAAAACCATCGTTGCAAAAACATGTACTTGTACTTTACAAAGAAGAAAACGCTCTCTTATTTTACATCAAAAGAAACCCATGAAATGTGTATCGTATCGGACTCTTTTCGACACACTTTTCACCCTTAAAATAAACTTGCCCCGAGGCGGTCAAATAACGGAAGTTGTAGACGGTCATGCCATGTACATGAGACTACTTTCGGTTTGACCCGAAAGTCACTATCAAGAATCGTAGACGAGCCGAAACCGACCCGCTAGACATCGTATTGTTTAAAAATAGTTTCACGACCCTTATTTCGAACACGATTTTAACCCATTAAACTACCTCGGTTTATAAAACTTAAAACACCGTCTTTTAGACCACCCGGCTAGCTACCCAACGGTACTTGCGGTTTACTCCGCAAGCCACTAACGAACCCGTTATACTCGCCGAAAAACTTATGACATCCCTTGTTTTTGAAGCGTTTTCTGTACAAACACGATTGACATTTCAAATTCAGTTTTAGTACATATTTCATGTCTACCCTACATGAAACATGTTTCACCTTATGAAACCTTTTTTTTCTAAAATTTAATATTTATTAAATTTAATATATTTAATATATTTTTAATAAATATATAGAGTGTATTTAGGATATTTGACCCGTTAAATGACCCCGCTAAATAAAAAGCTCCGACAATAGAATTTTAAATAGTGTTAAATCTGTCCCGATTAAATGACCACACTTTTATTAAAACGTTAAACCCTCGCAAGTGTTAAAAACTATCGATTTATTTAAATAACTCAAGCACAAACTAGGGGACTAAATGCTACGTTTATTGTCGTTATGATTGTATAGTAATACATACCTTATTTTAGAATGCAAATTGTTTCGAGCTATTATTTCTCCATGTCTAGGTTGTGCTATTATACCGATGCTATTGCTTCGAGGTGAGTTTCATAGCCCCACTCTTTACCTGTTTTAAATGCTTTTTGGGGTGAGAACATTGCTTATTTTACGGATGAACATAAGTGCTAAAACTTGATACGTTTGCCTACTTGATGTCTAAGTCCCAGATATCCTAGTTGCCTTTAGCCCGCTATCATGAACCATTAATTACTTGTGTGTAAGCGCAAATGTTATGGATAGATCTATTGGGACTGACCTCCCTATCTAATTGTGACTGTGTGGTCATATTAGATACACTTACATTTGAATCCTCACATATGCTCCAGGATAGGTATCTGCTTTGGGCTCTTATTATATAGTTGGTTAACGCTTCGGTGTCATGAGCTTAGACGTAGGGATACAAACGTATACTATTTTGATTATAGCCATGTTTGGTTATATGCCGGTTGCCTGATTAAATCTTATGGTTCATCACACTTATTTTGTAACTAAACCTATGAACTCACCAACCTTTGTGTTGACACTTTAGCAAGGTTTTTCTCAGGTATCAAGACGGAGGAGTGACTTGGTTGAGCCATGGAGATAATAAATTGTCGTGACTATCTTTTGGGAATCTAAACTTTACTGTTATGTATTTAAAACTTGATTTACCTTGTAATGTTGTATTAAATGCTTCCGCACAATTTTATTTAAGTTTAATGAATTTAAAACGACTTTTAATGTCGTTCTTTATAATCTATGTCTCATGATAGTCATGACCGTCGCACCCCATTGTGTTCCCTTACTCTGATAAATTGGGTGTGTGACAGATTGGTATCAGAGCTGTGGTTATAGAGAACTAGGTTACTTTTATAAAAATCATTTTTACAAATGTTTTGGTAAAAATTGAAATTTTGGGAAAAGAGTAATACTAGAGACTATAACTGTTTCTCTATCTCTATGAGCTACTTCACTCCACGTCTACAATAGAAGTAAGTTGTGATTTGAAATAGTATATGAATTTTGTTATCCTCAGTTTTAAACTCGATTGTTATGTGTTATTAATATTAAGTATTCCCTTTCCTTGTTTCAATGATTTTTACGTGTTATTAACATTATAGGAAGGTGTACTAAAAGATTTTTATGTTGAAACAAAATACACAACATCCTTGTATGGATTATTATACTACTCAAATGGCTTGTGCCATATTTTTTTGGTTTATGCCATATTTATTTAGTTTGTGCCATATTTAAATGGTTTGTGCCATATTTATTTGGTTTGTGCCATAAATATATGGTTTGTGCCATATGCATATTTTGGGATTAAACGTACGCATATTTATGCCTCACATATTTCTAAATAGTCCGCGGGACTATTATCGACTATCGAAACGTTTGTGTGTTTCATATCACTATACGCCGAATTAAAAATATCTCCACGATTCCTAGAACGAAAAACTAGATGAATATATTTATTTACCATGTGTTTGGTAGTATGTTAATTTGTAGTAATACTTGAATCAAGCGGTGCTATTATAAAAGTCGAGAGGAGCAACTATTTATTAGGTCCGGTAAATTGTTACTCCACTAAACATTTATAATAGACTCGATTGAGGAAAGTGACCTACATTAATTAACGGTTTGGAAAGTGAGATTGAATACCTAAATTATCATATCTAATTATTGTTTTGCTCATTTTGAGCAAGACCAAGGAACGTTGACGTCGTCACTATGTATAAGAAGACATATGATGATAAAACACCTTATACAAGTATTAACTTGTAATGCTCCAAAAAGTACTACAATTCAAAGAATGAATAATATTTCTCAATATGAGAACTGTACCTAAATACATCGACGCGTAAGTCGAGTGGTTACCAAAAAGAAATTTCATGTGATAAATTATGCTTAGATGAATCAATAATTTTTAGTCCATTGATTGCGACTAAGTTATCATGAATTTACTATACATTACAAAGTTATTATGGATTCCTAGTTAAAAATATTGTGCCTATTTCTAAATCAAGGGGAATTTCAAGTGTCGCGAAGTTGAGAACCCCAGGTTTGAAATGTTGCCATCTCTTAAAGATTTTAAACTTGGAAATGTTAATGATAAGTCGTGAGTAAACCCGAAACCAAGACAAATCATCAAAAATGTTAAGAGGTATAACGATGCTTAGCAAGGTCTTAAGGCTGTTCTTGTTTGATTGAGTTGCGAGACTAAGTTAAGTGCCAATCGTTACACAACTTAGGGTGTCTGATGAGTTTTCTTGAAGATGGGTAAGACTCATGAATTTAGATGTTGCGTGATAAGTTTGATCATTAAGTTATAACATAACTGATGAGTTATGTGTAGGTTTAAATCGACGTTAAATTGTGTGAGTAATATCTAGTAATTACGAGTACAACACAAGACGAGAACAAAATAACTGAGACACTTGAGATAGAATAGAGCATAATCAAAACTCAGAGAAATTCTTGTGATGGAATTTAGTAATTGACTGGATTAAATAAATTAAACAATTTTGGAATAAAAACAAATTGAACAATTCTTGTGATGAAATTTTTGTGATAAAACTTTAGGACTTGATTAGTTCAAATCAAATTTAACATTTTTCAAGGTGTAAAATTTGTCGAAAGTGTACGAACTAGCAAAAACCAACTTAAGGAAAGACATACGGATGAACAAGAACTAGCATAGGCTATGTTATCCATAAGCCGACTAAACCTCAAGAGCATACTTACTCATCTGAGTTACAAGTAGTAGACGTTTAGCAAGGGAAATTTGCACAAAAATAAGCGTCGGAGAAAACCTAAATTGATGAAAGAATTGATTAAGGATAACTATAATTATCCATCCGTGAATAATCACTATTAAGCGAAAGTACAAATAATAAGTATGTGGAAGAGCATGTTAGAGGACTTTAACATCCCACGATTCACTTGCTATTTTCAATGAAAGGGCTACTTGGACATTTAAGTAGGCCTACGGAATGATTGTACAAGAACGTATTCTAAATAGAAAGTTTACAAGGCATCATACTGATATTTCTTGTTTAGGGAACCTATGAAACAACATACCTTATCTCTGCCTACCTAATGACCGTTCTCTTTTAATTGCGACGGGTGAATTTTGAAATTGCCCCTCATTCCTTTTGTCATTTCACCATCCGGAACTGACAAGGAATTACCCCCATCCGGGGAGTAAATCATGACCGTTACGGAGAACGAGCAAGAATTCACCAGTTATGACAGTAAATATCACAACGAGGAAACCTTCAGAAATATATAATATCCCCACTCTTACCATACCATTTTCAACTCCTATACCTTTACAATTACCCAAAACGTCCAAAAAAAACCACTCATTTTTTTACTGACACTGAGTCCTAACACTACTACTTATCCAAATAGTAGGACTATTCAATAAACAACTAAGCGCGATGCATAAGTTGTGATAGCCCAACTAGGGGATGTAGGACGTGACATGGATGCTCTTGGCGTAAATGATGAGGATAAGTATCTATTGATAGCAAAATCACGAAAGTCTCTTGAAGTTGCGTTGTTCGTGATTACAATGAGAGCGGATAATGCTGGAGCCAGGGAGGCTGCATATCGATCTCAGATTAAGGAAATCCTACGCAATCTAGGCCTCTTGGATGTAGCACCCTTCTAATAAAAATGTGAAGTTTTGTAATAAAATCTTGACGTTTTGTCGAGACTAAAAGAAGTCATTCATTGGTTTGAATGAGAACTTTGTACTCTAAGCCTCGAAACTATGAATGGATCATAATTCAAGGATTAAATGTATGACTTTTCATAATATGATCCCTCAATAATTGTATTACAATAACTGTGAGAAAGCTCCTTCAATTTGGAATGAACGTTAATTTGATTACCATGAGGGAACAGAATAAGGATGTGTATATCCAGATAATTTAAAATGTCACCGGTAAAGCAAAGACAAAACCACGATAATCTTAAGGAAATAATCAACCATCAATATTATAACACCATTAAGGCAGCCGAATTATTCGATGTTAGTATCCGTATGAACGATCAAACCTTGAGCATGTGCTCAAGAATTTAGGAAACAAGAGTTACTCCAGATTAACATTCTTGGACCTTGAAAGATCTTTTCAAAAACCAAGCGGACTTGCGTTGGTTGTGAAAGAAAAGGACTCTACGAGAAGAAGTAATCCCTTGTCGAGGAGCAATCCAATGTTGGACTTAGAAAGGCATGTTGAAGGGAGGATTATCCCTCACCATCTGACTCGACCAAAGAACCTACCCTGGCTAGCACTGTGTGCTAACTAAGGAAAGGATTTACAACCACCATTTTTCCATAAGTGTGAGTACCATCATAAAGAAACTTGCTCGAACCACGGTAGACGTCGTGATGAGTTTGAAAAATAGGAATAGGACTGCCACATTGTTAGGACACATTGAAAGTACGCGAAAAAGGGTTACCTATGAAAATGCCGAATAAAGCAAGATCGAATCCATAACGGAAAAGAAAATTCTAAAGAGGGAAGCTCATAGATGAAGAGCGTGAAATACCCCACCAGCATCATGAACCATGTACCACTTGAGAAGAGTGCCATGACGACCTATATGTATCAAACGAAGGTCTTTTACCCCCGTCATACGTAAAACTTGGAAAATTACGTGGAACATCAGATAATTTATTTATATGCAAATTAAGTAACTTGACATCCGTCAACGTTACCACCAACAAAATCTAATTATGTAATCTACTCAAAAACTAAAGTTTAATTTTTCCAGTTGACTTTAAAAGTTATCTTTTATTTTTGCAAAGCTTTTACTTAAGGAAAAGATTTATCCTATAAAATTCTCTTTTAATGAGAATGACAAATTTTTTTTTATCTTATCTTACAATATCATTCTATATATGTCGGAGAAAGATTAATAAAAAAAACTTTTTTTTAAAGAAGAGTTTTATAAAATATTTTTGAAAAAAAAATATTACGAAAAACTCTTTCTTTTACTTTGAAAGAACCATCACCGAGAACTTTATTAGTAAGAATATCAGAAATTTTGATAAACCGTTTTGGTAAAATCAGTAAAGGTATTACTGTTAAAACGTCACGATTGATGACGAATTTTTTTTGGTAAAGACTATCATGCAAAGTTTTGGAAAAATTTAGTTTTACGAACAATTTATGTGGAAAACACAAACTATTGATAAACTTGACAAGAACAACTACGAATAATTGCAAGAATTATATTCTTTATTGTGGAACTGAACAATGGTAACGAAAGAAATGAACTATGGACTAATTTTTTTTTATTATGGGAGTGAACAACGGTAACGAATGAAATGAGCTAGTATTAACTTTGTTAATTGTGAGAGTGAATAATGGCAACATATGAATAAACTATGAGCTACAAATATATAAATTACAACCTCGAAGAAATAATTGATGATGAAAAGGAGGATACAACCGTTAGACCTGAGACGTACGTAGCCTGATCAACTACGTATGATCGTGGTCGAACGCGAGTATGCTCATAGTAGTCATCGTAGTAATGAGATATATTAGTAATATTAGAAAACTTATCAAGTTCGTCTTGTCAAGAAAAAAAAAATTGTTTGTGCATGAACGTCAAATATTCCTATATGATCATTTAAGTTTAAGACGTCGTATACGCCTTAGAAGTAAATCTCTTATAAATATTCTTTTCATTACCATGAAATACGAGCCCGTGTAAGGCGCAAGAAATATTACGAGCACTAGCGAAGGAAAATGCCGAGAAACCACGACAAGTTAACTCAAATAGACCTGAGTTGGGAGAAACCCAAGAGAACGACAACAATAGATAACAGTGTAAAGGACGAAACGCCAGTTAAGTAAAACTCTATTTAAGGGGTATCGTAACACAACCATATGATAGATGAAATCAATAAGGTAGTAACGACGATCAGACACCCAAAGGAAAAGAAAAAACAAAAACAAAATCTAACGGGTATCGAGACCTCATTGTGGTTTAACCAAAAAAAAAATTGGTCAAGATAAGTATAAACTTTCGTCTGAGAACTCGGATACCTTAACCACTCGGATAAGGATCCATTTATACGTAATAAAAGTGGAGCATAACACCATACTCATAGAACTAAGAAAAGTTATAATATTATACCTTACTTACAGAAGGTCAATCTTTGTGAGTCACGATTTGACTTAACTTTGCACGACCCACTCATTTTCCATTCAAGAAAAGGAGAGAAATGAGGAGGGACGCCAGGAATATCACATGGAAGGAAGAAACTTCCTAACCACCATGTGTTAAGACGAACAACTATTCTAGATCTTTAGGAAACCGGTTCGAGAAACCTTGACGCATGCACTACTTATCATTACCAAGTAGACGATCAAGGTGAGCGGAATTAACCAAACCATGTGGGACGACTTTCAAATGTGTGATATTATCCTTAGGAGAAATTGGATTAAACACTCAAGATTAATACGTATAAGCTATAGTCATCTATGCAAAAGATGACAACACGCGACCCTTAAATTAGAAATAACACGTGAGATGACGATAATAGTATTGATGAAAAAGTTCACTTACAAAACGAATACCGTCGAGAAAATTCGACATATAAGAAAAGAACTACTACTATAAGCACTAAGGAACACCATATGTTCGTAAACAGTTGGATGAAAATTTTAAATCAATCAAATCACAACGTGGTTACGATAACTTTTAACCTTATTGAGAAACTAAAGAAAATAAAAACATTGAACGCCGAAAAGAGCAAATGAAAACTTATGACTATACGAAGATACTATATCATACCTCTTGTTTAATCTAACAATATCGACACTCGAGTTTTGGGACAAAACTCAATTTAACGGATAGCGAATGTAACAATCGCGAATTTTAAATTATTAAATTGAGGTTTAACGCGACGTGTTCGGTTTAGACTTGTGTGTCTATTGAAATTCTCGACTAATCCATGTAAATCATGTACGAATGCAAACTATATAAGCGCCTTTTTATGAAATTATTTATTTGAATGATATTTCATTTATTTCATTGTATAGATAAATTAATTATTGCTATGTTACATGAACCGTCATACGTCAAACCACGACTCGACGAACTAACTATTTCGTTTAAAAATTAAGGATGTCGTTTATCTAATGCCGTATGAACATTTCAAAAACTAGTCTAGACTCAAATACCCACAATTATCATTTAACATTCTCTTTGAAACTAGCTACGTATCAATTTTTCAAAATTAAACAAAGATCACATCAAATGAACATTTGATAAATAACTATAGAAGATATGGCACTTGACACCCAAAAATCAACACAAACCGGCCCCTCTTCCCATGTATTATTACCCACGTTTCTTATTAACTATCTCCTCCTCCCATTCATTTGAAATTCTAACCAGGTACTACAACTTACCTTAATAACCCCCCATAACAAACAAAAGTGTACATAGTCAAACCTTAGGAAGGTGTTTTTTCTTTCCCACTGCCCAAACTCACGTACAACTCTTTCATATTTCTCTTCCCCATGCCCTACACATCCCCATGGTACCCTCCATGATTGCTATTCAAGTATATGCTAACCAAAATAGATAAATCTCAAACTAGAACACTTAGATCTCTAACTAGTTTACTCTCCTAAAAATAAAGCTACTAATAACATCTCATAACACAAAATACAACCACAAATTCACAACTATGTTTGGTCATTCACTTCATGTTGACTGCGAGCAGTAACAAGTCCACAAATAAAAAGAACACAAACTTTTAACCATTTTCCTTCCTTGTTTTCCTGATTTAGACGCCACAAGAGAACCCACACCAATACAAGCATTAATCCATAATTTGATAATACCCTCTTCATCCTTGCACAGTAAGAATGTACCACACACAAGCCCTTGTTTTCTCTTGATTCTCTTCTTTCTGTCCGTGACTTATAACAAGAAACAACAAAAAAGTTGGTCCCTTTTTCCCCTGTGGTTTGACGGGCCAAGCAGCCAACCATACGAGTGTTAGCATTGTTGGTGATTCGATGTGTGCAAGCGTCAAGTCTAACTAGTGCTCTTTGGTTATCGTGATGGTGAGCACTCCTTGCTTAGGAGATCATTGGTTTTGGAGTCTTTTCGTTCGTAAGTAATCGATCCCTTGTTTTCTTGTTTGATTCTTGCAATGTCCATTCATAGTTTGTGCTTGAGGAATCATAAACCCAAACGTATTTTCTTGTTTGTGTCCCTCGATTAAAGCGGAAACCAATAAGTAACGTTACAGTTATAGTAACGTTAAACAAAGAAGAAACATGTTCAAACTTTTGTAAGTTAGTCGAATGAAAACAAGAATCAATGACAAAATACATATTCAATGGTTTTTGGGTTTGGGATTTGTTTTATCCTTGTGGATATATAACTGGTTAATTATTGATGTATGAAATCAAAAATAGAAAATAAAAGAAAAGAAGCAGCAGGGCTCACTTTCAGACCAGTTCTGACCCCGTTTGACCACGGGTAAGGGCCGGGTAACGATTTCGTTTCATAGACGGACTAGTCGTGAGTCTATAGCCCCTGAAAACACGTCCTTTGGTCAATTGAGTTAATAGATATGCTAGTTTAAAATCTGTCAAAACCATCGTTTCAAAAACATGTACCTGTACTTTACAAAGAAGAAACACTCTCTTATTTTACATCAAAAGAAACACATGAAATGTGTACCGTATCGGACTCTTTTTCGACACACTTTTTACCCTTAAAATAAACTTGCCCCGAGGCGGTCAAATAACGGAAGTTGTAGACGGTCATGCCATCTACACGACACTACTTTCGGTTTGACCCGAAAGTCACTATCGAGAATCGTAGACGAGCCGAAACCGACCCGCTAGACATCGTATTGTTTAAAAATAGTTTCACGACCCTTATTTCGAACACGATTTTAACCCATTAAACTACCTCAGTTTATAAAACTTAAAACACCGTCTTTTAGTCCACCCGGCTAGCTACCCTAGGTACTTGCGGTTTACTCCGCGAGCCACTAACGAACCCGTTATACTCGCCGAAAAACTTATGACATCCCTTGGTTTCGAAGCGTTTTCTGTACAAACACGATTCACATTTCAAATTCAGTTTTAGTACATATTTCATGTCTAACCTACATGAAACATGTTTCACCTTATGAAACCATTTTTTTCTAAAATTTAATATTTATTAAATTTAATATATTTAATATATTTTTAATAAAAATATAGAGTGTATTTAGGATATTTGACCCGTTAAATGAACCCGCTAAATAAAAAGCTCCGACAACGGAATTTTCAATATTGTTAAATCTGTCCCGATTAAATGACCACACTTTTATTAAAACGTTAAACCCTCGCAAGTGTTAAAAACTATCGATTTATTTAAATAACTCAAGCACAAATTAGGGGACTAAATGCTACGTTTATTGTCGTTATGATTGTATAGTAATACATACCTTATTTAATTTAGAATACGGATTGTTTCGAGCTATTATTTCTCCATGTCTACGTTGTGCTATTATACCGATGCTATTGCTTCGAGGTGAGTTTCATAGCCCCACTCTTTACTTGTTTTAAATGCTTTTTGGGGTGAGAACATTGCTTATTTTACGGATGAACATAAGTGCTAAAACTTGATACGTTTGCCTACTTGATGTCTAAGTCCCCGATATCCTAGTTGCCTTTAGCCCGCTATCATGAACCGCTAATTACTTGTGTGTAAGCGCAAATGTTATGGATAGATCTATTGGGACTGACCTCCCTATCTAATTGTGACTATGTGGTCAAATTAGATACACTTACATTTGAATCCTCACATATGCTCGAGGATAGGTATCTGCTTTGGGATCTTATTATATAGTTGGTTAACGCTTCGGTGTCATGAGCTTAGACGTAGGGATACAAACGTATACTATTTTGATTATAGCCATGTTTGGTTATATGCCGGTTGCCTGATTAAATCTTATGGTTCATCACACTTATTTTGTAACTAAACCTATGAACTCACCAACCTTTGTGTTGACACTTTAGCAATGTTTTTCTCAGGTATCAAGACGGAGGAGTGACATGGTTGAGCCATGGAGTTAATAAATTGTCGTGACTATCTTTTGGGAATCTAAACTTTACTGTTATGTATTCAAAATTTGATTTACCTTGTAATGTTGTATTAAATGCTTCCGCACAATTTTATTTAAGTTCAATGAATTTAAAACGATTTTTAATGTCGTTCTTTATAATCTATGTCTCATGATAGTCATGACCGTCGCACCCCATTGTGTTCCCTTACTCTGATAAATTGGGGGTGTGACAGAAAAACTCTCAAACGAGAAGTACATTCATCACCTTTCACAGTCAATACCCTATTCCTTAGCGGTATCTGAACTAATCTTTCTCCACAAACAATTACTGCACCATTACCAACTAACCAGTCCATCCTAACAATCACGTCAAAAGATCCTAATTCTATAGGCATCAAATCAATACTAAACACATAATTACCTAACTTCAAGGAACAACCTTTCAGTATAGAACTAGTGCTTACAACCTTACCATCAGCTAACTCCACATTATAACTAGTTGTCAATCTCACTGGTTCTATATCCAATAGCTGACTGAAACTAACATCTACGAAACTTCTATCGGATCCAGAATCAAATAACACACTAGCATAACAAGCATCAAGTAAGAACGTACCAGTCACCACATTCGGCCCTTGAGGTTTGTCAGCATCTCCCACGACATAGGCTGGAGCAGCAATCCCAGCAGCAATAGCAACAACATTGCCTCCCTGTCGTATGCCAACCCTCGGACAGTTCCCTTGCTTATGTCCATGGCCTCCACATCCAGGACAGTAAACTACCTTGACAACATTGGCCCTAGTGGCTACACCCTTGTTTCTACAATCTGCCATCTTATGTCCGGCCTTCCCACACTTGTTGCAAACAGGTGGACAATTTCCAACATGATACAGATTACATCGACCACACTTCGGATTCACCTTGTTACCTTGATTTCCTGTGGCAGCACGAACACCATCATTCCTTCTCAAATTGTATTGCTGATTCCTATTCGGTCCTTGGTTATTGTTATTACGATAACCACCTCGATTCTGCCCTTGGCTTGAGTGTGCAGCTTCCCACTTTCTCTTATTCCCCTCAGCAATAATATCCTTTCGATCCTGCAGCTTTACATCCATTAAAGCATGAGCCATTTGAACAACTTCATCAAATGACTTGGGTTTCGACAAAGTAGTTTAATAAGTGTGTAAACACTTATCCCTTTGCCACTAAAATCAAGGAAAAACAAGACCTAATCATGTGTTTAATATCGTAAAAGTCGGAATTACGCGTGGTTTTGTGTTTTTGTGTTAAAATAGGTACAAATGATCAAAAGAAGAGAAAACACGGGGTTTCACGGTCAAATGTTGAAGAAAAGTCCAAAAAGAGACGAAGACAAAGTCAAAAGACCAAAAGCGTGCCGAAGATCACGAAAACCAACAAAGTCGACTTAATTTTGAAGAAATGATCAAGAAAGTCGGAATCGAGTAATGGAATGAATCATTTTTAGAGATATTCGAGCCTTATGGGTCCCACTTATGCTTAATGGGCCCACAAGCCCATTTAGAGAATAATTTAACCTAAACTAAACGGCAAATTCCATTTGGTTAATACTTGTGGGACGATTGAGAATTAATGGGCCAAAGCCCATTTGGCTTAACAAAGTAGGACGAATTATTGCTAGTAATAATAAACAGATTATTTGGCAAAAACACATGTGATGAATAAATAAACGGACAGAGAAAACAAGAATGTTGCTAGTCAACACAAACCCATCCCAGTCATAACCACAAACGCTTATTACCCTTCCCACGTGTACCATTTACCCCACCACACAAATAAATAAAAGTATTTACCCACATCCCCACTTATCAGACGTTACAAACTATGTTTTTCTCTCACCCACCATCTTCTTCTCCACAAAAACGTAGATATCCCCAAACCCTAAATTTTTACCTTCAAAAATTACACACCCAAATTTGGAGGTTTTACCCATTCGTGTGATTCACACGGATTGGGATTAAATCCCCATGGTTTTCGGGGTTAACACTTACTTGTGGTCCTCATATCAAACGTGACATGGCCAATCCTTGTGATTTGATTGGCTATGCCACGTTCCATACCCAAATCCACCAATCAGACTTTGCCACATCACCAATCAACAAACACAAGAAGCACAACATCCTGACAGCATGGCAATCCGTGGCTACAAGGGCAATTTTCAGCCGTATGATCAAGAAATTAGAAGAGAGAGAAGAAGAAAGAAGGAATAAACGGTGGAGATTGGTTGCTTAACATTGAAGCCAAGATTAGGGTTTCTGGGGGTTCTCCTATAAAAACCCCCCTCTATCATGTAATTTGGGCGCTTTTCTTTATTATTTTTTATTTTCAGTAAAAATAGAGTTAGAGTTAATCTTGTAATTTCTTTTTCCAGTATTTGTAATCTTGAGTTAAATTAATGAAAAGTAATTTTTCTTATTAACTTTCGTCTCTATTTGATATTTCTGTCAACTTAAATTAATATTAAATTTGCCTTATTTTTTTTAATTTACTGTTCTTCGTCTTGTTTATCATTCGAAAAAAAAATATAAAAAAAATATAAAAGGAAAGTGATATCAATATTTCCCCTACTAGGAAATATTAAAAATATTGTTCATACTACTGTTTGGATCGAGAGGTTTGGTCCGAAATGATGATGTTGATGACTTGAGGTGGTGTTTCGATTCGATCACAAGTACGCTCAGCGCGTTACTTCGACCCAACGGTTTTCGCCAACAGGTTTGAGTTTCCTTATGTTTTCATGTTAATGTTATAGTTTATTTGTTTAATCTGCTTTTCATGTTTGTCTACTAGTTTGATTTGTTTGGTTTTGGGTAGTAGTCTTTGAATCTGTTAGTTATTTTGGTTATTATCTGCTTAATAGAATATGTTTATTGTTTGCTGCGTCTGCTTAATTGGGTTGTGGTTATTTGATTTATATTTTGTTCTGTTTGTTTGAGTTGTGTATGTGGGATCTGCATATTAGCTTAGTTGATTATTGCTTATCAGTTTAGCTTATTGTTCGGTTCAGATTACTTGTTTATGCTTCTTTGCTTATTTGGATTTGAGTTTAGACTAGTCTTTAGTCGTCATTAGCTTATCAGATTTTGCTTAGTAGATTATTTAGCTTAATTCATTATGGCTTTTGGTGAGTTTGCCTATTGATATCTAGTTGGTTTTTTAGTAGCTTATTTGGTTCGGCTTATTGACAGCTTTTGGTGAGTTTGCTTATTATTGTTAACTGAATATTTGAATCTGCTTGTTAGTTTGATTTGTTTTATGAAGTTTAATTGGTTTCTGCTTATTAGACTCAACTTATTGTCTATTTGGTTGTTTAGCTTATTGTTTTGCTGCTCAAAACTCAGACTCAATTAGTCTGAGTTTTTATCTGTCTAAAATATAAAGTTCTAAAAAGTAAAAACATATTAAGCAAATTTTGGGTCTGCTGGGACTCGAACCCAGGACCTCTCGCATCACAAGGCAACAGCCCAACCAGTTACTCTAGCACCCTTTTTATGTTCATTTAGGTCCAGCTAAATTAATATAGGTTGTTTAAATTAGTGGCAGTTTTATTAAAATTAGTTTAATACAAGTTTAGTTTTATTTAAATAAATACAAAAGTTTTGTTTCAATTCAGTTTTTTTTAAAAATATAAAAAGGATAAAAAAACATTTTAATTTTATTTATTTTTATAAATTTACATTAGTTTTAAATTTCTTTTATAATTTTAAATAGTTTTTTATATAAATTAAAAAGTAGTTTTAAATTCTTATTTAAATTTTAGATTTAAAATTAGTTTTCAATTTATTAACTTTTGTTTAAAAATAGATTCTAATTAAAAGTTTTAAGTTTTATTAGTTAGTTAAATTTTATTTTCAAATTATTAGTTTAAATAGTTAATTAAAATAGATTTCTTTTAATTAAATAGTTTTAAATTAGTTTAAAAATACCAAAAATACTTGTCACCAAAAACAAAGTTAAGTCTAACGTTAATTGGAAATCAATTCGAGTGAGTCGAGGAAAAACGAACTTAATTGATACATATAAAATCCTAGTTTCATAGTTTCTCCCTTGATATTACTAGATAAACCCCTAATATACTGCTTCATCTTCTTACGGTCATCAGCAAAAGCATCAGGACACAACAAACATAAATCAGAAAATCTCCTTGTATAAGCTACAATATCATTGTTCCTCAGCCCCAAATGCCTCAGTTCATCTTCCAACTGACCTAACTCTTCCTCAGGACAAAACTTAGCAGTCAACAGTCCCTTGGTCACAGTCCATGTTCTAGCATTCGCTTCAACCAATCCTACAGTAGCTACTTGACTATTCCACCAGCTCAATGCATCATCCTGAAAAGTGGCTGCAGCAAATTTCACCTTACTAGCTTCTGAACATCCACTGATTTCAAAAGTACTTTCAATCTTCTCAATCCACCTCCTTAATTCCAATGCACCACTACTACCACGAAATTGGGTAGGTCCACATTTCATGAAACTAGCATAAGAACATTCCTTCTGAACCTACTGAACAACAGCATTACCTCCAACTTGTCCCGTAGCATTTCCTCCTGCTTTTTCATCAGCAATACCTCCAACCTGATTTTCAACATTCCCTCCAACCTGACCAGAAACATTCCTATTCTCGGCCTCTTGGTTCCTCGCAGCACGTTCAGCTTCCAAAGCTCTAGCAATAGCTTGCTCAATCTTGGTATTAACAGTAGCAGTCGTCAATTTAGGCGGCATGTTTATAGGAAACTAACCAAACAATAATTTAGTAAAGTCAGAAAAATGCCTCCCAACCATAACAGAAAAAGAACAAGTAAGTATTCATATCATGATAAGAAGAAGGATTTCTCTATCAAGATGTAACATGGATACTACATGCACCAACAACACAATTCACAATGAATCATTAACCAATTCACACAAGAACTAATAAGACAAATCATAAGTCATGAAGGTAATTTTGGATTGCGTTGGAAAATCTTCACAAAATTGTGACAAGTAATGTCACTACAATCCTTCATCACAACAAACTTAAAAGTCATTAAGTTTCATCACAAACTACAGTACGAGTCTACATAAGTTCTATTACAACAAGGCTAATAAAAACAACATAAAGAACTAAACATCAGATCCTCGCAGCTTCTTGTACATCGGCTCGTCATCACTGCTGCTATCATCATCCTCAGCTTCTTCCTCCACTTTTTCCTTCCCCTTTCGACTACCTCCTTCACTTGGCTTCACCAACATTCGAGCTTCATCCTGATTCGGCACATCACGAATCACAACACCTTGACTAGGAAAAGATCTCACCGACAAAACCCCATGCATCCAGCCTTGCATTCCTTTCTTGCTCCCTACGTAAGCTTTCAACTTGCCCACTCAAATTCAACACCATAGATCTTAATCTAACAGCCTCATCCATTTCCCTTGCCCTAAAAAACTCTGATCTCCTAACACTACCAACAAACCTGTCAAACTTTTTCTCATTCTACTCAAACCTCCTAATCACACGAGTCTTAACCAAATACCTTTCAAACAAAGACCTATGAAACTTCTTAAGAAACCAAAAAATAACATCATAAGACCTAGGACCTGGACAATAAACCTTAGGAATACCATCATGAATAGATCGAGCACTACTCGACTCAACAGGATCATCACCCCTAGCAAATGCAATCCCAGGCAAACTACTAATATAAGCATCACAAGTAGGAGTCGAAGAACGAACAACAGGTCGCTGACAATCTGAAATAGTCTGTGGCACAACATTAACCCTTGGAACATAACTACCTTGTATCAACTCAGGCTCTGTCTGACCAACTGCAGTAGGTGGAATCCCATCATCTAAAAACTCAAAAGGCTCCTCATCGTCACTAGCCCCAAAGTTATCCACTTCGTCACCATCCACTACATTAGTCATATCAATCCATCCATCCTCACGAGGTTAACCAGCCATTTTCTACAATTATAAGGGTTTAAGGATACTTAAGGTCATCGTTAACAAAATAATAATTAGTATGCAATGCTCATGCAAATGGCATACATAATCCATGCTATGCAACACAATGAAAATGATGTTTATGCAATGCTCGCAAAAAAATAAATATGATACTGACAAGCACTCAGCGTACTTTCAGTAATTCCAATACAATATCGTAGTATTTACTTAATAAATACTCGGGAAATCATTTCAGTTATGAGGGATACATCTACAATGCAAAACAAAACTAAAAGTGATCTTACCGGAGTGTTGTAGAGGAGTTGTGTGCTTTTGAAGAATAAATACTTTCGACACCAAAGTTATAGTTTAGGACAATTTTCAAAATCGACCCAGTTCTCTATAACTTGTAGCTCTGATACCAATCTCTAACACCCCCAATTTACATTGCGCAGCGGAAATACACAATTGGGTGCTAGACACAAGCATCATCACACAAGGTATATTGAACAACTCAAAAGTGAGACGTTTACACAAAATATAAACATGATTTTCATAAAAGGTATAAAACATAAATTTCATCCCATAATTGTACTTAAAACGACACCAGAGTAAAGCGTTTAGTCCCCATGGATCTCTACCAACAACCAACAAGTTTAGTACAGTACATGAACATAAAGTAAATTGTTCTACAGTAAAAGGTAGAAACAGTTTTTAGACCAACATTCTTCCAAAAGCCAAGCCACAACCTCCACAGGAAAGCTCCATGCTCCATCACTTCCTATTACCTGAAATACATGCATAAAACGAGTCAACAATAATGTTGAGCGAGTCTATAGGTTTATCAAATCACATATGAACACAAGAAGAAAATCAATCATAATCATTTATAGAATTGTCGTACACATAATCTATATTCAAGACAATAATAATAATAAACATTGTATTTAAGCTCATGACACCGACCCCTTAACCAAATAGTCACCCACGCCAAATGCCGGCATGACTAGAATAAAACCATTGCCCCTCTAGGGTATTAGTTGCTAGAATACCACAATCTTATTCACGTAAAATTATCCTTCCCAGCGGGTTACTCAACGTAATGCCCTGGTCTCAGATAGGGTGGTCAACCCAATAGTACTATCATTAGAATAAGTGGCTATTCCCGACTCACAACATCAAGTCAGAAGATAGTTAACGGCTCATGAATTTAGGGTCTTTAGCAACAAGTTACTCAATACTATGAATTCAACTTTAGGCAACATTCGGGTCCAATAATTACTCATGACTTGTGTTCATTTATTTTCAAATAGCATGTATCCCCCTCGCGGGTATAAAACATTTAGCAGCTAGCATAAAAAGCGAGGCTACAGACTCACCTTAGTATAAGAGATCTAGCGAGATGATCGTCGATTTTAATGGATGCCTTTCAAACATGAGAACCGCTACCTATCAAATAAGGCGCGTTCATTAATAATGACTTGATAAATAAATCATATATATATATATAACATCAAACTCAACTCATAAAACCACAATACACTCGAGAGTAAACGATTTAAATAACTTCATTATACTTTACTACACATTTACTTTACCATCTTATACTTTTAATAAAGTCCGCCGGTACATACTACATGTACTAGCTTATTTACCCCTTTTAAACTCGTCAACCGTTTATGAAACGACTCGATAAACTAACTTACTATATATAGAAAGTCCTCCTACAAGTTTATCAAATGAAATTACTTTTAAAGTCCTTTACCCGACTCATTTTCAAACTACAAAATCCGGACAGATTTACGTTAATTTTTCATACAACCGTTTTAACTTATTTAAACGACTCCGTTTACAAAACCGACACTCGGGTTTTAAAATAAACTCAACCTCTAAGGTAAACACCTCATTATCAGTAGGTTAAATAATCCAAAACTTCCATTTAGAGTCCCCGGGATTCGATCCAAATATCGACAACAACTATTTGTAGTGCCGATACTCGTCTCCCGGTACACGATCATTCAAAACATCATAACTTCGCACTCGTTTGGAGCTAGAAGCTCTACCTTATATCAAATCGAAGCTAATAAAATTATCTAAAACTCTAGGCTATAAGTTAAGCCATTTTCAAAACATAAAAATTCGGATTTTACTGTTTACTTACTGTTATAAAATGACTACCAAAATCTTGTACAAAATCAACTTTTTGATCAAAACCAGCCATAGAAATGTTCATTACTATACCCTAACATCAACATATATGAACCATAATATCTAAATCATCATCAAAATTAAAATCTTTGTATCAAAATGAAGTTTTTAACAAAATTCTTGCAACAACCACCATTGATCATGGCAAGAACACCATGCATGATCATGGTTTCTACCTACCAACATCAAAAAAATAAAAATGCCTTGCGTGTGTAAAATTCTTACACCAAAATGATCCTTGATCAATTCTAAGAGTGCGTCTATGATTAGTTTAGCTCAAATCATCCTCAAACTCAAGTTAAAATTGAAAATTGAATGTGTTTGTGTGGGTGGGTGGTGTTTCGGCAAAATGAGAGAGAAGAGAGAGATAGTGGAAAATTTTTAGTGGAAGAAATTTGAAGTGTGTGTTTGTTTAAGCTTTATATATAGTGGTTGAGGGACCTTGGTTGCAATTTGGCAATAGTTGTTGGTAAAAATGAAAATAGTTAGTTAAAAAGCGGGAAATAACTATTAGTCAATTTTGAAAATATTTACGGGGCTCGGGTATCATAAAGATACTTTTAAAAATTTAAAACGTACCTCAAAAATAATAATATCGACTCTCGACTCGACCTAACCCGTCATTTAAAATAAAACATCAAAAATGACAAAAATCAAACAACCGACAATAAAACGTAAAATATTTGGCATCCATCGACATCACGCTTGCTAATACTCCTTATACTTAATAAATATGAATTATAAACCTTCCAACATCGGTTTAAACTTAAACCTCCAAAAATAAATATCATTCAAACTCATTCAAAAATTTCAAAAATAATCGTAAAATAAGATTAAGCAATGACCTCAGTTTTGGGTTGTCACATAATATGGCCCAGAAATGCCACCTTGGTTAACCAGAATTCACACTTAGAGAACTTTGTGTACAGTTGCTTCTGACGAAGAATCTGTAAGACTCTACGAAGGTGTTCCTCATGTTCCTCCTTGGATTTGGAGAATATCAGGATGTCATCAATGAACACGATAACAAACTTGTCCAAAAACTCATGGAAGACACGGTTCATCAAATCCATGAAGACAACTGGAGTATTAGTGAGTCCGAATGGCATGACTACGAACTCGTAGTGCTCATAACGTGTACAGAAAGCAGTCTTGGAGATGTCCTGCTCTTTAACCTGTAATTGATGGTAGCCGGACCTCAGATCGATCTTATAGAAATACTTGGCGCCCTGAAGTTGATCGAATAGGTCGTCAATACGAGGCAAAGGGTAACGATTCCTGATCGTGATCTTGTTCAGCTCACAATAGTCTATACATAAACGCATGCTGCCATCTTTCTTCTTCACGAACAGTACCGGTGCACCTCATGGCGATGCACTGGGATGGATAAACCTCGTTCCAGAAGTTCCTGCAGCTGATCTTTTAGTTCCTTAAGCTCTATAGTAGCCATACGGTAAGGAGCTTTGGAAATCGGCTCTGCACCTGGTATGAGCTCGATTCCAAACTCGACTTCACTAACAGGTGGTATGCCCGGAAGTTCATCTGGAAATACTTCAGGAAACGCTGACACAATAGGCTGATCTTGGAGCGATAGATACTCTGCAGTAATGTCATGAATATTGGCTATGAAGCCCTGACAGCCGTGTAATAGCAATGCACGCGCCTCCATGGATGAAATAATTTGTACTGACCTCCCTGGCAGAAAACCATGGTGTATGTACTCTGGAGATTTAACATCACCGAAGATAACCCATAATTGTGGCTGTCAATCGTGGCCTGGTGTTCGGATAACCAGTCCATGCCCAAAATCAAGTCAAAATCACACATATCCAAAGGAAGTGCGTCAACTCTGCGGATCTTGTCATCAAATTATAGGGGAAGATCTCTGTACACCTGAGTGATTCGTACAGAGTCCCTAAGATGCATAAGGCATTATCTAATGGCATCAGGGAAATCCTAACACGTATAGAAAAAGTAGTGGACACGACTAAATGCGTCGCTCCAGTACCAAATAGAACACATGCTGCCAAACCATTCATAACGAGATTTCAGGTGATGGTACCTGCAGTCTTATTCGCGTGATCTCTAGTAGTAGTGAACACGCGACCAGAAGTAGGAGGTGGCTTGGTGTCGACGTGTCTAGAGGTGCCTTCTATCTCACCCTGGCGACAGTCCTTCTGTTGATGACCTTGTTGGCCACACTTGAAACAACCACGAGTACCTCGGCGACAAATACCAGAGTGTCTGCGCGAACAAGTAGGACAAACAGGATACATGAATCCTCCAGCAGGCGTCCTAGTTAGCTGAGATCCTGTTTAAGGATTACATGCATGAGACATGATCGTGGAACATAAACATGATTACATAGAAGGTATATAATTTACCAGATGAGGTAGAACGGTTAGGCTGTGAACCCCTACGGTCCTGATCCCTGTTGTTACCATTGTTCCTGAATTAACAATTGTTGGAGTGTCAGAATACCGTAACATAAAATAGTTGAACATGAAAGAAGGTTAATGTGGGGACCTGCTGTTGTTCGAGTTGTTAGCGTTGTTACGGTAACCATCGTTACCGCCACGCCTCTCAGAACCAGAGCGGTCGTTAGTCTGACCATTTCCCTTAGATGCTTGCTGCTGAGTGGCCGCAGGCTTACGGTCGTCAGTCTTCTGCCTGGAATATAATGTTGAACAGAGGATTATATGAAATGAATAATACCGATGGAAATGAATTGTTTACAATTGGTGATTGAAGATACCTCTTCACTGCTCTGTCATCACCGAACTCCTCTCGTTCCTGAAGCATCTCGAGCGTACGGGCTGCATCGGCCACCTATGCCACTATAGTGAAAGTATCACATACCAAGTTGTTGGCAACCGAATTACGAAGTGCCCAACGAAACTTCTCAGCCTGCTCCGTAACAGTTCATGCGGCTGGACCCAGAAATCCTGCCAAACGGAGAAACCTTTGCATGAATTCATTGCTGTTTTCACCAGCAATATGCCGAATGTTGGGGTAGTCCCTCTTGAGCTTCTCTTGCTCAGCATGTGGAAAGTACTGATTAAGGAAGAGCTCCTTAAACCGGTCCCATGTCAGCTGTGCAACCCAATTTTCACCACCGTTGGACTGCTTAACCGATTTCCACCACTGCAGCACATCACCTTCAAACTTATAGCAAGACAATCTTGCCTTGAAAACACCATCACAACCCATTGCATCAAAAATGTTCTCGATGTGAGAAATCCAAGCTTCGGCCTCGTTGGGGTTGTCAGTCAGTTCAAACGAACGGGGTTGCTGTTTGTTGAATCTCTACAACCAAGTCATAAGAGTAACCGGTGGAGGAGGAGGAGCATTGTAATTGCCATGAGCCTGGAATTCCGCCTGAACTTCATCTCTGATTTCATTGCGAAGTTTGGGAAGGAGGGCTTGCAGAGCTGCATTGACAGCTGCTGTCAAATCCGGAGTATTGCGTGAGTTCACCATCTGACAGTTTAAAACAACAAAATGAAACATAAATCATAAATCTGAAATGTGATAACATAAGAATGCATGAACACTGTATAAATCAAAGAAACAGTTTATAATGCAGGAAACAATGTAAAAATACATGATGCAGTTTATAAAACTTTTATATGAACGGGAGTGAACGCCTATGGTCAGTTCACTCAAAATAAAAGACATGGCGCGGGGACGCCAATGGGTCGGTCCCAAAGTTAAAAGTTTCGATAAAAGCACATGCGACTAAATAGGGTCAGTCTTGTACCAACCATTACTTAGTCATAAACCTCCTACAATGATATGAATGCATGAAATAAAATGAAAAGGGTGAATGCATGAAAACCAACTGTGAGTTCTAGGAAGACACTGGTGACTACCCGTAAGTCACATGTCATGTTTTACAGATCTACAGGTCGAAACCTTGGCTCTAATACCATAATCGTAACACCCCATTTGTTAAGATAGGATGCTACAGTAAATTATGACGTGTCATCAAAGCATGCAAGGTAAATGTCTATGTTGTCCCATATTTGTGATGATTAAGTAAGGAAGAAAGAAAGAAAATAGATGAAGTAGATGAATTCTAGAGAGAGTAATTAGAGGAAGTGTGTGAAACATTTGGAAGATTAATTTAAGAAATGAAACAACCAACACCCTTCCTAACATGCTAGTAAGGGTATATATAGCCTTGCTTACATGTGGCATATGGGCTATAGTTTGATTGGTTCGGGCTTGAATAAATGCTTAGTACCTTGAAAGAGGCCTTTTAAGCTAGCCATCAAGCCCGTAATGTCATGACTATTTTGACTAACTATTACAACGTTCTAATAAATGTTACAATACAAACCTATGACCGAACATTCTTGTTTGACTCAATATTTTAAGGCTAACAATCTCACCCAATGTGAGGTCATTCCTCTTCGATATTTGGAGATCAGTGGAGATTATGAATTTCGTCATAAATGAGTCTTGAACGTGTAATAGTAGTCTTTTTTTCATGATGTGATCTTTGAGCCTTTGTCGTTGTCTTTCAACTTTGTCTTTAAACTTGAGATCTTTAAATTATCCTTGACTTGTCTTTGCCATCTTGTGATCTTGCGTCTTTATCCATATGCTCATACTTTGCATTATCTTGAAAGCTTGCTAACAATCTCCTTTGAATAGAGGTCATTCCTCTACATTAATTGTTACGGAAGATTTTGATCATCAGAGTTGCGGAATTCTTTAGCTTTCTTGATTGTTGAATGTATTTGGGCATGAATATGTGGTGTTTAATCTTCAACTTTGCTGAGTACGCCGTAAAGCCACCTTCTCGAGACAAAACTTAGACACGGACTGAATGGCTTTGACATTCGTCCTAAATCGGTAGCGTTTTACTTCCAGTCGGTGAAGACTGTTACACGATATTAAATATCGTACATGTGATTAGGTAGATTCAACTAAGAACCTCCTTGACAGGGTTTCGCGACAATACTAGCCGTTCTCTTTACTCGACCGTCTCAAAGCAAGACTGCGAACATAAAGAGTGAATCAATTGGATAATATCCACTTGATTAAAGTCGTCAATTCAAATTCCTGGAACAAGTTTGATTCATTAAGAATCTTACCATTGTTGCTTTCCAGTTGACACAAGCTTGATTCATAATAATCTCGCAAGTTACCTACCGTAGCGCTATTTAATGTTGACGCTAGAAGGATTTCCATTCGTCACTGTGAATATTAACAAATATCACTCTGAATGTTCTGGCAAGACCATAAAGATATTGCGTAGAAACCTGAAACGAGTTTGAATCGATAAAGAAACAAACCACTGTTGCTTTTTAAGTTTTACATATGTTTAATTCTTAAAGAATCTTACACATGACCTACCGCAGTGCGGTTTAATGTTAACACTGGAAGGATTTCAACTCTTCATTGTGAATACTAGGTAGTATCACTCTGAGTGTTCTAGTAATATCGCAAGGATATAGCGTAAGACTCTCTTGATCTTCATCCGTGTATCCTAACGAGATTTGATTGATCTCTTGGCTCTAGACTCGATTTGTGCACTTTTAGTGGTCGGAGGCTGGAGCAGATTCCACCTATTCAATATCAACTATCTCGGAGTGAGAAAGTCAATATAAGTCGTGTTGATCTCCGTGACAATAAAACAAACTTATTTTAAGAGAAGCCCGAGTCAGCTGGGAAGGGGTTGTGCATTACATCACTGGGTCCATGATGCGTTGTCTTCATGATGTGTTGACCCGATTTCTTCTTAAGTTGTATGGAGGGCTAATTTCTTTACACCCTTTATCCTTACATTTCTTTTTCATTCTTCAATCCCTTCAATGCTTACCAAGACATCATTACTAGCACCTTGTTGTGATTGTTCCAGTGTTAGCATTAGTACTTAGTCTGCATTCAGCTACGTTCACATTCTACTCCATCTTTCCTAAGGACTTCTAATAATCTATTAGATTGTCCCTGGGAAGATCCCTCCGGTTCTGGTTGGATCATAGGACTTAAACCTAACCACCCTTTTGACACCAATAACGTCGTGAATTAAAGATATTGTGGGTATATGATAGTAACCATGAGTGCTTGAGTCTTTAGATCACATTTTCTCCCTTATCTCTAATATATAAAATCGTTTGATATTAGAGATACCAAATTTAATTAAAATATATTGTGAAGCATAGTCTTGAAAAACGTTCGGGAGAAAAATGTGTCAAACTTAGCATGAATTTGGAGTGATCCCCCTCAAAAATTGATCCGATTGAATTGTCATTGTGAGGATGTGATCCACATTTCACTTTTTGAGGATAGGAGTTGTTGAACACACAATTTTTGAAAGATTTTGAATAATCATTGAGAAATTCTTGAAAAAATTGTGTTCAATGCTTTTTGAAAAAATCCATTTCTTTTTGGCGAAGTGGTTTTTCTAAAGCATAAACTTGAGTCCGTAGACTTTGAATGTCTGGACAAATCCACTCAAGTGTAAGAATATTTCTCTTCTTTTGCTGAGAGTAAGCGCACTAAATCGTACACTCCCCCGTGAATATAGATCCGGGTTGCAATCTGAAAGTGATTACAAGCCATTGTGTTGAGCTCATAATGTTGAATGTTTTGTGACAAGCTCAACCCAAGATAGATTGCTCTACCATTTGTTGTAAAAATTTTCCAAAATAGACATTTTCCTTTATTAAAAGTATAAATGACATGTTTTGAAAAATATTTTCAACTTTCATTCGAGCTTTATGTACACACCCGTGTCGTTATTGAGCGACATTTCTAGGCACGTCCATATTATCGATACTGAAAGACATGTCGAGAAGAATCTTTTTGGATTTTAAAAGATTTTTAATTTTGTCATTTGCTTTTTAATAATATATACATGTGATGTTTGATAGGTGAATCAAGCAGGCTTCTTTGCCAGAATCTCCAGTTCTGCTGGAGTCAAACATCTCATACCAATTTTCCTAACTAGATACGCAAACCTCTCTTTCAAAAGAGCTTTTGTAAACAAGTCAGCTAATTGGGAATCAGTTCCAACAAAGTAAAGTTCAATAATACCCCTTTCAACTTGTTCCTTAATAAAGTGATATCTGACATCAATGTGCTTCGTGCGTAAATGCTGTACCGGATTGCAGGAGATGGCTATGGCGGACTTTGAGTCACAGTACATAGGTACTCTATCAAAGTGTAAGCCATAATCTGTGAGTTGTGTTCTCATCCAAAGAACTTGAGCACAACACGCAGATAGAGACACATACTTCGCTTTGGCTGATGACAGTGATGTGCAATCCTGCTTCTTGGAAGACCATCCCATAAGCTTATCTTGACCTAGAATTTGTGCACCACCAGAAGTACTTTTACGTGTATCAAGACACCCTGCATGATCAGAATCTGAATAGGCCGTTAGAAATAAACCGGTTTCCCTCGGATACCAAAGTCCCAAATGAATGGTATTCTTTAGGTACAGAAAGATCCGTTTAACCTCCTTGAGGTGATTTACAGTAGGTCGTGCTTGATATCGTGCACAATAACACGTAGCATGTGATATATCCGGTCGGGTTGCTGTTAAGTACATGAGGGAGCCGATCATGGAACAATATTTCGTTTGATATATGACATCTCCCTCCAAATCAGCATCTAGGGTTGTGGTTGATAATGGTGTCCCAACGGGGTCACATGAGGTCATACCATGCTTGTTGATTATCTCTTGACAATACTTAGCTTGGTTGATAAAGATATCACTTGGGGATTGGTGAACTTGAATTCCTAGAAAGAATTTTAGTTCGCCCATCATTGACAATTAAAATTTGTTGTGCATTACTTTTTCAAACCATTTTGAAAGTTTTGGGTTTATAGACCCGAAAATAATGTCATCAACATAAATCTGCACAAGCAAAATGTCATCCCCATATTTATAAGTGAACAAAGTTAGATCAATGGAACCTTTTGAAAAACCTTTGGAGACCAAAAATTTCGAGAGCTCGTCGTACCACACCCTTGGAGCTTGCTTGAGTCCATAAAGTGCTTTGTGGAGACGATACACCTTGTCAGGATAATGAGGATTGACGAATCCTTCCGGCTGTGTGACATAGACTTCTTCATTCAAAGGACCGTTAAGAAATGTCGTCTTTATGTCTATTTGATAAACGATGAATCCCTTATGTGCATCATAAGCAAGGAAAATCCTGACCGCTTCCAAACGAGCTACTGGTGCAAATGATTCTTCAAAATCAATACCCTCTTTCTGACCATACACTTTAGCCGCTAGCCTAGATTTATTCTTGATGATCGTGTTCTCTTCATCCATCTTGTTTTTCCAGATTCATCGAAGATTTAATGGTATTACGTCATATGGTCTGTCAACAAGTTCCCAGACTTTAAGTCTTTCAAATTGTTGAAGTTCATCCGTCATCGATTCAATCCAAGCCTGGTCAGCCATGGCTTCTTTGATGTTTTTCGGTTCAGCTGTACTCACGGCGAGTGCGAACATACAAACATCACCATCGGTTTTAAGTTGTCGTCTTCTACAAACGGGGTGTGAAGGGTTTCCAATTACTTGAACCAAAGGATGATATTGGGTCCAATGATGTGTTGAAGGATGTCGTTGATAGAATGTATGCATATTTGACGGATTAACATGGCGAGTAGAAGACTCTCTAGTTTCGTGTACCGGTGTACCGAATGGGTTGATAAAGTCGTCATCGTCATTTAATGCATAGTCTGCTTGATTTGTGTTCTCTGGAGCAATGACAGTAGTTATGGATGTTGTAGGATCAATTGTTGAAGGGATATTCTGAGGAGGAAAATCTGTAGCAACTCGTGTTGAAGTAGATGAAGTGGTATCCTTTTGTTGACGATGATCGGTCTCATCATTCTTATCATGTGTGACAGCGGAAGACTTTGATACAACATGTTTCTCCCCCGTGAAATATTCATCATACATTGGTCCATATAACATTTCCAACTCTTCAATTGTCGTGTTGACTGTCATATCTGATCTAGGAACATTTCCTTGAACCAACTTTGAACTTGACGATTCATTGTTGTGGTCTTGAGTTTCGAGTTCCGTGCGGTTGTGAACGAAAGTCGTTTGTCGTTGTGGATCGGGACTTAAACTGATTTGTTCAAGTGCCATCTCTTGTAATTCATCAAATCGGATGTGAATAGTATCGATTATCAATTTTGTTCTCTCGTTGTACACTCTATATCCCTTAGATTGAGTTGCATATCCCACTAGAATACATGCATCACCTTTCTCTTTCATCTTGTCAAGATTTTCACCATCTCGAATAATGTAACACGTACATCCAAAAACATAAAGGTGTTTGAGTGAAGGTTTTCGATCATGAATTATGTGATATGGTGTCTTTTTGTCTTGGGATAATTAAGGATCGGCTTTGTGTGTAGCATGCAGTTGACACGGCTTCGGCCCAAAAGTATAGTGGAAGTTTTGAAGCAGATAAAAGTGTTCGAGCAGCCTCAACTAACGTACGGTTTCGTCTTTCAACAACGCCGTTATATTGGGGTGTTCGAGCAATAGATGTTTCATGTTCAATTCCTTCGGCTTCAAAATAGTTCCTCAGAGTTGAATTCAAAAATTTTGTGCCTCTGTCAGTACGAACCACTTTTACTTGAGCTTGAAGACCACGTTGTATCAGTTTAAGGAAGGTGATGAGAACTTCAGGTGTTTCATCCTTGGACCTCAAGAAGTGAGTCCATGTGTACCTTGAGTAATCATCGACAATTACCATAACATATTTCTTCCCATTGATACTATGAACACGCATTGGACCACACAAATCTATATGAAGAAGATCTAACCGTCCTTTAGAGCTTGGTGTAGTCTTTGTCTTAAAGCTACTTCGTTTAGCTTTACAAAGCTCACAAGAAGAACAAAGATGATCTTTGATGAATTTCAAGCTTGGAAGGTCTCTCACAATATCTTTCTTCGAAAGCAAGTTGATGGTATCAAAGTTTAGATGAGAAAGACGTTGATTCCATAACCATGCCTAAGTCGTTGAAGCTTTAGCCATGAAAAAAACTGGAGTTGATGAAGTTGTGTCTTGTAGTGAAATTGTGTAAAGATCGATATTCCGTGAACCGGTGAGTAAATCATTCCCATCATAATCACAAACAAAACATGTTTTCTTTCTGAAAGCAACTTCCAAATCTGCATCACAGAATTGACCAACCGAGAAAAGATTGTGATTGAGCCCTTCGACATAGTATACCCTTTTTATCGTGATATTCCCCTGAACCAAATCTCCATATCCTAGGATCGGTGCAAATTAATCATTTCCGAATCGAACCGTACCCAGGAACTTCTCCACGAAGTTAATTAGAAGCTTGAGATTCCCCGTCGTGTGCTTCGTGCATCCGGAGTCCAGTATGAAGAGAATTATTTGTATCACCTGCAGAAGAGTTAGAACACGATGGAGCATTTGCTAAATTGGATACCACAGTAGTTGTGATTGTATAATCAATAGTGTCCTTAGCAACATTCAAAGGCATACTAACACTCGTTGTGATAGTTTATGTCCTAACTTTAGGCATCCATTTATATCCTGGAGGACATTGATTAGAAAACCACCATTTCCAAGACTTGCTAGCAGACTCATATAATTCTCTAATTCTTCTTCTAGGGTTCTTAGTGGTGGAGTTTGATGCATTACTTTTCTTAGTGGGGGTTGCACCAGAATGGTTCACTTTGCGTTTAGGTTTACTAGCACTAATAGGCATCGCAACTTGCTTCTTAGTTTTAGTATCTACGCCTTTGACATTATTCATAGCACACATAGAATGATTAGCATTAGCATATTTTCCACATTTGACACAAACAAATTTAACGTTCAAAGCATTCAAATCATTCAAAGCATCCAAATCGTCATTACACGTGATTACAGACTTTTTATTCTTAAAAACATTCAAATTCCTAGGGCGTTCTTCTACTTCCTTCATCTTCCCTTGACCCTTGTGTTTCTAGACCTTATCATTCACTTGAGATCTCTTAAGCTGAGGTCGGCTAACACTAGCAGTGGAGACTACTCCTGTAGTAGAAGACACACGAATATTAGTGTTTCTAGAAGTCTGAGGCGATTAACTAACTTTGTTTGTGGGTTTAGTGGTCATTCTATACATCCCTGGTTTAATCATATTATTGTGCTTAACGCTTGGTGCTACAGTATTCCTTATAGGTTGATTGTGTGGTAACCTTTACTTTCCATCCATCTTGGGGTAAACATAGGTTTTGCAAACGAGGAATTTGAGAAAGCAGATGGGTTTCCCAAGATAGAGGATCTATTCACTTTAGAGGCATTGGGTTGTCTAACAACAGGTTTCTTAACACTAGGTTCCACAACTTTCCCACCCATCTTAGCAACGAGTTTCTTCAACTCTGCTATTGCTATGTCTTTTTCTTGTAACTGAGCTTTCAAATCCGAAATATCAAGACTTTTTTCGTTTAGTAACCAACATGACTCAGATACTTTTACTTCCAAAGGTGTATCATTTGAAAAGATGCCAACATTCTTTCGCAAAGCAAGTTCAAGTGAGTGACAATATTTTTGAAGATAATCATATCTATGTTGAAGTAACGAAAACTCTTTTTGGTAAACTTTATTCGAAAGATCAGTTTCAAGACATTCACATTCTTTAACTTGATCAAGATATTTGCATGCAACATCAGAATATTCATCAATATCAGCACAAGATGTAACATAAGCACACATAATATCTTTTGAGAGACATTCTTGTAAGAGTAGATCATATGCTGTAGAAAACTCGTCTCTTTCAGGTTGATGGTCGTTCACTTCTTGTTCAAGAGATTCCACATATTTAAAATCATTAAACATTTCTTGCTTAATTAATGTTTCAAATTCCAAAATATGTTTTTGCGTTCTTTCCGCAAGCGGAATCAAAATACTTTTCACAAGCACAGTTATATCGTGAGGAATTTCTTTGTCTCCTTTCGAAAGTTCACGTTTTTTCTAGTCATCATCAACAAACTTTTTGAAATTTTCAATGTTACTCTTGAGAATACAAAGTGCTTGCTTACTCTTGCTTACAGAAGCTTTAAATGGCAAGTACTCAATAAATTTTGAAACATTAGTTTTCTTAGTGGCAAAAGCTTATCTCCATTTAATTCTGATTTGTTCACATTCGAAAAATATTTGCTCACGAGTCTTCTGTGTTTGCGGTTTGTAAAGACCATAAAGACTATTTTCATAGGCATAATTATATGGTTTAACAAATTCTTTATTAATTTTGGTCTACTCTCTTCTTCCAAATCGTTTGTCTCTTCACTATCGGGCCTAACGACAAGACAATCAAGATCGGTCCATTGGGACTCATTAAGATATAAGTGTTGATTCTCAGATTGAGCTTGCTCAAGGTACTTAGGATTTGAAAAACTAGGTCTATCCTTGAAAAACGAACGAGGTGCCAATATTCTCATGGTTTGAAATGATTGATTAGTTTTGTAAACAATTTTCTTGTAGAAATCAAGTTGAGTTTCAAGTTCCACCATTTTGTCGATGTCATTTGCTTGTTTAGTTTTGAAATCCTTTTCCATCTTTTCAACCATAAGTTTCTTTTCATTAACAATTTAGTTTTATCCTCTTGAAGAAAACCATTTACTTGAGTTAGCTCATTGACTTTAGTGGTAGCAAGATACGTTTTGTGACGTTCAGTACTCAAAGAGGTGTTATAATTATGTTTCTCTTGTTCTAGAAGCTTAAGAGTTTCGTTATATTTCTGTTAAAAATCGTCATTTTTGACATTAATTAAACACCCTTTGTAACCCTCAATCTCATTGGTCTCTTGAAGAAGCTGAGCTCTATAGCTATCAATGGTCTCATTAGATTTAATTAGAGCAGCTTTGCATTCTTCAAAATTTTGAGTGAGCGTAGTGCTTCCCTTCTTTAATTGCTTTTGACTCTTTCTAGTTTCTTTGACATCTTTTTGTAAAGAAGCAATTAAGTTAGCAAGCGCAATACGCTCCTCATCATCATCATACTCATTTGCATGTTGATCATCCTCAGACTCATTATTGCACATGTCTGATGAATCGAGTGTGGTATTGCTATCAACCGTTTCCATCATACATGTGTCATTAATGGCTTTGGGTAGTTCAAAATGCTCATGAATATTACCAAACACATTATATTCCTCTTCAGTGTGTACCTTATCGAGTTGCTCAGTATCAAAGATAGGATCATTGTCATCTTCAGTGACGTTGAGAACTTCTTCAACCTTTGCCATGTACGAGTAATGTGCTTCAAGTTCTTGGTCGGGGGCTTCATCATCAGTATCATCAAGCATTGCTCCTTCCTCAGCCAACAATTTAACCCCAGCTTCCATCTTCTTGAATAACAGCATCTTTTCCTTATGATAGCCAGAGTCCCTAACCCGTTTTGGCTTCCTACATTCCTTTGCCATATGCCCATAGCCTTGACAATTAAAGCATTGAAATCCACTTTGTTGAACCACTTGAGTACCAACAGTGTCCCTATTCCCAACAGTAGTAGCAATCCTCTGAGTATCATACTTAGCATTTTTTCGATCATACCGTGCAGAACCCTCAACATGTGTTGGATTACGTCGATCATACCTAGAAGGACTTTCATCACGTTGACGTGTGTCATACCTTCAAGGACTCTCAACATATTGGTTCCTTGTATTTGATGATGTTCGAAGATTGTTGTTGGTGGGTTTGAAGATTTTCTTGTAGGTCTTCATAACGAAAATTTGTTGATTCATCTCCCTATCCTTCTGAGCTAGTTCTTCATCATTGTCCTCTTCAGATGATGGCTCAGGTGATGGTGATGGTGCTCTAGGTTCTTTGTCTCGTGATCTTTTGGGAGCTAAATACTTAGATGAAGTGGATTATCTTGTTGAAGAGGATGTGGTGGAGTATCTTGGTGATGAGGATGTAGTGGAGTATGACTTTGGAGCACGAGAGCGATGATCTTGGACGTGTTGAGTGGTAGACACCAAAGCAAGTGGATTAGCAGTCTTTGCTATCCTTTAAGCTCGAAGTTCATTCGCCTCATTCTGAAATTGTTTCAAAATGTCAAAGAGCGTGTGATAGTTGACCTCGTCTAACTTACTCTGTTGTTTCACCAAAGTTACGAACCGTGTCCACTCTTGTTGAAGTTGTTGTAGAAATTGCACATTGACTTGCATGGTGGAGACTTGAAAATTGTTTCTTTTCATGTCATTCATCATCTTGTAGAACCTTGAGTAGTATGTGTTGTCCCTAATAATATGATGATAGATTAAGATATGAGATGGAAAAGATATGAATTTTAGAGAGAGAAAGTAGTGAGAGAAAGTAGAGAGAAGGAGAGGATTAACTTGGTGAATATATTAGATTAAGAAAGATTAGAGTACAAATGATCATCCCGCCCTCCTAACATGCTAGGAGGGTAGTATATATAGTCCACCCACATGCGGGCTTTAATGGAATATATATTGGTCCGGTCTTGTCTTTTGGAATTTAATTAGTTTAAATCTAAGCCCGTAAACCACGACTAATTAACTACCAATTACAACGTTCTAATAAATATTACAATAGAAACCTATGACCGAACATTTTTGTTTGACTTAATATTTTGAGGCTAACAATCTCCCCCAATGTGAGGTCATTCCTCTTCGATATTTGGAGTCCAATGGAGATTTATGAATTTCGTCATAAATGAGTCTTGAACGTGTAATAGTAGTGTTGTTCCTTCATGCTATGATCTTTGAGCCTTTGTCATTGTCTCTCGACTTAGTCTTTTATCTTGAGATCTTCAAATCATTCTTGACTTGTCTTTGCCATCTTGCGATCTTGTATCTTTATCCACATGCTCACACTATTGATTGCTGAATAAGTCTTTGGGCATGAGTATGTGGTTGTGAATCTTTGGCTTTGCTGAGTACACCGTGACGCCACCTTCTCGAGACAAAACATAGACACGGACTGAATGGCTTTGACATTCGTCCTAAATCGGTAGCGTTTTACCTCCGGTTGGTGAAGACCGTTATACGATATTAAATATCGTACCTGTGATTAGGTAAATTCAATTAAGAATCTCCTTGACAAGGTTTCGCGGCTGTACTAGCCGTTCTCTTTAATCGACCGTCTCAAAGCAAGACTGCGAACATAAAGAGTGAATCAATTGGATAAATATCCGCTTGATTAAAGTTGTCAATTCAAATTCCTGGAACAAGTTTGATTCATTAAGAATCTTACCATTGTTGCTTTCCAGTTGACACAAGTTTGATTCATAAGAATCTCACAAGTCACCTACCGTAGCGCTGTTTGATGTTGACGCTAGAAGGATTTCCATTCGTCATTGTGAATATTAATGAATATCACTCTGAATGTTCTGGCAAGACCATAAAGATATTGCGTAGAAAACTGAAACGAGTTTGAATCAATTCAGAATCAAACCACTGTTGCTTTTCAGTTTTACATATGTTTAATTCATAAAGAATCTTGCATATGACCTACCGCAGTGCTGTTTGAAGTTAACACTCGAAGGATTTCCACTCATCATTGTGAACACTAAGTAGTATCACTCTGAGTGTTCTAGCAATATCACAAGGATATAGCGTAGGAATCTCTTGATCTTCATCCGTGTGTCCTAACGAGATTTGATTGATCTCTTGGCTCTAGACTCGATTTGTGCACTTTTAGTGGTCGGAGGCTGGAGCAGATGCCACCTATTCAATATCAACTATCTCGGAGTGAGAAAGTCAATAGAAGCCGTGTTGATCTCCATGACAATAAAAATAACTTCTTTTGAGAGAAGCCTGAGTAGCTAGGAAAGGGTTGTGCTTCGTATCACTGTGTCCATGATGAGTTGTCTTCATGATGTGTTGACCCGATTTCTGCCTAAGTTGTATGGAGGGCTTCTTTCTTTACACCCTTTATCCTTACATTTCTTTTTCATTCTTCAACCCCTTCAATGCTTACCAAGACATCAATAATAGCACATTGTTGTGATTGTTCCAGTGCTATCATCTACTTAGTCGGCATTCTGCTTCGTTCACATTCTACTCCATCTTTCCTAAGGACTTCTAATAATCTATTGGATTGTCCCTGGGAAGATCTCTCCGGTTCTGGTTGGATCATAGGACTTAAACCTAACCACCCTTTTGACACCAATAACGTCGTGAATTAAAGATGTTGTGGGTTTTTGATCGTTACAATGAGTCTTTAGATCACATTTTAATCACATTTTCTCCCCCTATCTCTAATATATAAAATCGTTTGATATTAGAGATACCAAATTTGATTAAAATATATTTTGAAAAATAGTCTTGAAAATCTTCGGGAGAAAGATGTGTCAAAGTTAGCATGAATTTTGTAACACTCCCCCTCAAAAGTTGATCCAATAGAATTGTCATTACGAGGAATTGATCCACATTAAACGTTTGAGGATAGGAGTTGTTGAACACACAATTTTTGAAAGATTTTGAATATCATTGAGAAATTCTTGAAAAAATTTTGTTCAAAGCTTTTTGAAAAATCATTTCTTTTTGTCGAAAAGGTTTTTCTAAAGCATAAACTTGAGTTCATAGACTTTGAATGTCTTGACGAATCCACTCAAGTGTAAGAAGATTTAACTTCTTTTGCTAAGGGTAAGAGCACTAAATCGTACACTCCCCCATGAATATAGTTCCGGGTTGCAAAATGAAAGTGATTACAAACCATTGTGTTGAGCTCAAAACGTTGAATGTTTTGTGACAAGCTCAACCCAAGATAGATTGCTATACCTGTTGTTGGAAATATTATCCAAAATAAACAATTTCCTTTTGAAAAGATAGAAATGACATGTTTTGAAAAATAGTTACAACTTTCATTCGAGCTTTATGTACACACCTGTGTCGTTATTGAGCGACATTTCTAGGTACGTCCATATTATCGATACAGAAAGACATGTCGAGAAGAATATTTTTGGATTTTCAAAGATTTTTTAATTTTGTATTTTTCTTTTTCATTAATATGTACAGATAGATGTTTGATAGATGAATCAAGCAGGCTTCTTTGCCAGAATCTCCAGTTCTGCTGGAGTCAAACATCTCATACCAATTTGCCTAACAAGATACGCAAACCTCTCTTTCGAAAGAGCTTTTGTAAACAAGTCAGCTAATTGGTAATCAGTTCCAACAAAGTATAATTCAAAAATACCTCTTTCAACTTGTTCCTTAATGAAGTGATATCGGACATCAATGTGCTTCGTGCGAGAATGCTGTACCGGATTGCAGGAGACGGCTATGGCAGACTTTGAGTCACAGTACATAGGTACTTTATCAAAGTGGAAGCCATAATCCGTGAGTTGTGTTCTCATCCAAAGAACTTGAGCACAACACGCAGATAGAGACACATACCCCGCTTCGGCTGATGAAAGTGACGTGCAATCCTGCTTCTTGGAAGACCATCCCACAAGCTTATCTTGACCTAGAAATTGTGCACCACCAGAAGTACTTTTTCGTATATCAAGACACCCTGCATGATCAGAATCTAAATAGGCCGTTAGAAAGAAACCGGTTTCCCTCGGATACCAGAGTCCCATGTGAATGGTATTCTTAAGGTACTGAAAGATCCGTTTAACCTCCTTGAGGTGCTTTTCAATGGGTCGTGCTTGATATCGTGCACAATAACACGTAGCATGATGAATATCAGGTCTGCTTGCTGTCAAGTACATGAGGGACCCGATCATGGAACGATATCTCATTTGATCTATGGGTAATCCCTCCAAATCAGCATCTAGGGATGTGGTTGATAATGTTGTCCCTAATAATATGATGATAGATTAAGATATAAGATGGAAAAGATATGAATTTTAGAGAGAGAAAGTAGTGAGAGAAAGTAGAGAGAAGGAGAGGATTAACTTGGTGAATATATTAGATTAAGAAAGATTAGAGTACAAATGATCATCCCACCCTCCTAACATGCTAGGAGGGTAGTATATATAGTCCACCCATATGCGGCCTTTGCCATGTACGAGTAATGTGCATCGAGCTCTTGATCAGAATCTTCATCATCAGTATCATCAAGCATTTCTCCTTCCTCATCTGACAATTTAACCCCTGCTTCCATTTTCTTGCATAGCAGCATCTTTTCCTTGTGATAGCTGGAGTCTCTAACCCTTTTCGGCTTCCTACATTCCTTTCCCATATGCCCATATCCTTGGAAATTAAAACATTGAATCCCACTCTGCTGAACCACTTGACTTCCAACCGTTTCCCTATTCCCAGTAATAGCAGCAATCCTCTGATTATCATAGTTGGCAGTTTGTCGATCATATCTTGCAGAACCCTAAACATGTGTTGGATTATGTCGATCATACCTAGAAGGACTTTCACCACGTCGACGTGTGTCATCCTTGGAGGACTCAACATATCGGTTCTTAGTGTTAGATGATGTACGAAGATTGTTGTTGGTGGGTTTGTAGATTTTCTTGTAAGTCTTCATTATGAAAGCAATTTGTTGTTTCATCTCTCGGTTCTTTTGAGCTTGATCTTCGTCACTATCTTCTTCAGATGATGACTCAGATGGTGGTGATGGTGCTCTTGGCACTTTACCTCGAGATCTTGTGGATAATGAAGACTTAGATGATGTGGAAGATCGTTGTGAAGATGATGTAGTGGAGTATGACTTAGGAGCACGAGAGTTATGACCTTGAACATGTTGAGTTGTAGTTACTAAAGCAAGTGGATTAGCCGTCTTAGCAACACGTTCATCTCGAATCTCATTTGCTTCATTCTGAAATTGCTTCAAGATGTCAAAGAGTCGATGATATGAGACCTCGTCTAACCTTTCTTGTTGTTTCACCAAAGTGACGAACCGTGTCCACTCGGGTTGAAGTTGTTAAAGAAATTGGACATTGACTTGCATGGACTTGCAGATTATTTCTTGTCATGTCATTCATCATCTTATAAAACCTGGAGTAGTAAGAGTCAATTGATTCTCCATCCCTTGAAGTAAACTGGCCAAAATTCCAAAACAAGTTTGTTTTGACATCTTGTTTGTTGAGTGATTCTCCTTGTTGTAAGCGTTCAATAGCAGTCCACATTTCATGTGTTGTGGGGAATGCATCAACCGTTGAGTAAATATCATCTCCAGTTCCACTTAGAACCATATAGATGGCTTCCTTCTCCGCATCATGCCAGGCACAATTTTTAGGTGTGAGATCGGCTCTTGTTTCATCACGTTCACTTGTAGGTATTGGATCAGTAGTATCTGTGGCAGCTCTTGGAGGATGTGATATTTTCTTGAATACATATGGTCCATGAGTAATACATTTCCTCAAGGCATCACCATTGGGTCTTGTATCAAGATATCATATGAAACGTGATTGCCTTTGAGCATACCTACCAGACACAAGCATTGGTGGTCTCTCTTTATTCCCCGCCACCATGATATTGTTGTTTGTGACACGATATTCTTGAGTAGAGTCCATCTCAAAGTTGATGTAAAATGAATAGGATCTTAAGTAGATGAAATTGTGAAAAGATTGTGGTTGCAACTTGAAGAAATTGTGAAGAAACTTTATCCGGAAAACCAAGCACTTATCCAGAATAATACCAAGCACTTATCCGGAATATTATCTTTCACTTATCCGGAATATTTCTATAAAACCTTATCCGGAAAAATTCAAAGAGTAGTTTATCCGGAATGTTTCAACTTGCTCTTATCCGGAATGTTTTGAGATGAGTTATCCGGAATCACAAAAATGATGCTTATCCGGAATTTTTTGTAGTGCTTCTTATTCGGAATAATTTGTCTCTCTCTTATCCGGAATAAATGTTCTTCGACTTATCTGGAATTATACAAAAACGACCTTATCCGGAAAAACTGTTTATCCGGAATGATTATCCTTCTTTATCCGGAATAAATCTCCTTTGGCTTATCCTGAATAAACCTTTATCCGGAATAACTGTTATTCTCCTTATCCGGAATAAGTCTACCGTGGCTTATCCGGAATATTTTCTTATCCGGAATAATCTAACAAAACTCTTACCCGGAATAATTAAAAACCTCTTATCCGGAATAAACTCTTATCCGGAAAAATCAGCAAACTCTTATCCGGAATGATTTAACCTTTTATCCGAAATAACTTGAGCACCTCTTATCCGGAATGATTAGAAACCTCTTATCCAGAATAACGTGCAACCTCCTTATCCGGAATAACGTGCAACACTAGCTTATCCTGAATACCCAACTTCGGCTTATCCGGAATAGTTAAACCCTCTTATTCCGGATAACAAGAATATACTATGTTATCCGGAATCGACAAACCGTTAAATTCCGGATAAAGACTCAAACTCTCTAAAAACGTGATTTAGCCAAAATTTTCCTAAAATGAAACCAAATTTAGCAACTTTTTATCAATAATCAAGAACAATGATAAACACAAATTCCTACTACTACTTTGTAGGCAATTTGTATGAAGATTTTGAGCAATAAAAAACAAAACTTTTTAATACGAGATGACTTTTATGATGAAAAATCACACGAAAGCGAAAAGTTGATAACCACAATCGAAACACGAATCTACCCCATGGCGATTGATACCAAATGTTGTCCCTAATAATATGATGATAGATTAAGATATAAGATGGAAAAGATATGAATTTTAGAGAGAGAAAGTAGAGAGAAGGAGAGGATTAACTTGGTGAATATATTAGATTAAGAAAGATTAGAGTACAAATGATCATCCCACCCTCCTAACATGCTAGGAGGGTAGTATATATAGTCCACCCACATGCGGGCTTTAATGGACTATATATTGGGCCGGGCTTGTCTTTCGGACTTTAATTAGTTTAAATCCAAGCCCGTAAACCATGACTAATTAACTACCTATTACAACGTTCTAATAAATATTACAATAGAAACCTATGACCGAACATTCTGTTTAACTCAATATTTTGAGGCTAACAGTATGAATCAGTTGATTCCCCATCCAATGAAGTAAACTTACGAAAGTTCCAGAACAAGTTAGTTTTGACATCTTGCTTGTTAAGTGATTCACCTTGTTGCAAGCGTTCAATGGCAAACCATATTTCTTTTGCAGTAGAGCATGCATCAACCGTTGAGTAAATATCATCCCCAATCCCTCTAAGAATCAAATAGATTGCTTCTTTCCCTGCATCAATCCAAGCACGTTTCTCTTTCAAAGTGTTCTCATATGTTTCCTCAATAGTTTGGTCATCAGAACCGGTCGTCGAGTCGGTTGCTGGAATTGTAGGAATGGTTATGGTAGTAAGAGTATAGGGTCCTTCTTTGATGCACCGTCGGAGAAGATCACCATTTGGTTTAGTATCAAGATATCGAATAAAACGTGATTGCCATTGTGCATATCGACCAGTCACAAGCATTGGTGGTCTCTCTTTATTTCCCGCCACGATGATGTTGTTATTAGTAACACGTTATTCAGTAGTAGAATCCATCTTGATAAGCTTTAAAATGTTGAAGTGAAAAAAGGATCTTAAGTAGATGTGTTGTGATTGTTGTTGTAAAACCCCAAATTTTGGGCTTTTAACACGTCACCGTTTCATTATTAATATCGTTCATCCAATAATATTTTTATCAACGACTTTTACAAACGAGAAAATAATACAGTAAATATTATTTATTTACTTATATTACTTAAAAACTTGACGTTTTAAGAATGGACTTCTTTTATTTTTATTTTTTTTAGACACATTTTATATACATAAATAATTAATAATTATATTTAATTAGATGACAATCCAAAATATTACGCATTAAAAAAAATTTTGAACATAAACTTTGTACAATTAACTCGACTCAATAAAACATTTTTGAACACCTTTATTGTTATTCCATTTACAAATAAATCAAACTAAATAAAACAATGTATACTACCCTCTATCTAGCTAAACTTAAAAATAAACAATTCCTTGTACTTTTTTTTTTATTTACGCATGGGATATAACAAAAATTATACTTCCTAGATCTCCCTTTTTTCTTTCACTCGTGTATAATGTCATTGATATTAGTGTTTTGCTATGGGTTCAGATTCGAATTCTCGGAATCCTCTCGAATTGATCTCAGTTAAAAGTAGAATGATTTGTTCTTGGTGACAAAAAGTGGATTTGGTTTTCTATTCTACTAAACAGGTAAGTAAATAAAATGGTAATGAAGTAAACTTAAAACAATCAACAATTAATAATCTGAAAAATAATCTGAAAAATAACTCTTACTGAAGAAGACCCTATGCGGAAAGTATGACCATTCGGAATAAAATATTGCTCTATTCGGAAAGTTTACACCATGCGGAAAATCCAGTCTATTCGGAAAACACTTCTATTCGGAATAAATCGTCTCATGCGGAAAATTAAGGTCATTCGGAAAAATCAGGGCTATGCGGAAAAAACGGCTATTCGGAAAAATATTCCGAATAGGGAAACAAAAATTGGCTATGCGGAATAATTAAAAAGTTCCGAATAAGGAAACAGGAAAAGTCCTATTCGGAAAATATGAACTATTCGGAATATATCAAATATTCCGAATAAAGGAGATGGAAAAAGTTCTGTTCGGAATATCCAGAATATTCCGAGTAAGGGAAGAGAGAAAACGCCTATTCGGAAAATTGGTTCTATTCGGAATGCCCAAAAAGTTCCGAGTAAGAGAAATGGGAACACCCCTATTCGGAATATCAAAAATTCCGAATAAGGGTAACACAATATGGCCTATGCGGAAAATTCTGGGAGATGAAGAACAGTAGCAGCAACAAGTTAAACAGGGATACGAAATTAACTCCAAATCAAACTAAATACTCAAAAAGGTTTTACCAAACTATCCAATAATCATTAACATACCATAAGGAACAAATCCCACCAATAAAAACACTAATTCAACAACTTTTTAAGATCAAACTAGAATCAAAGAAGAAACTTAGGAACTTGCAATAAAAGTGATGAAGAACAAGATGAATAGAAAGATGGAATGGATTGATTAATATAAAAGTAACAAGGTTAATGATCAATGATTACAAGATTGAAAAAGAAAAATGAAAATCACCAAACTCCCTAATGGAGTTGGTGAAGGGACGAACTACAAAGCCTGGGAAAAAGGAAAATGAAAAACTAACTCCCTAATGTGTGAAGGGAGTTTCTATTTATACTCCTGGTGGTTGGTTGGTGAGTGGGCTTTCTCCCTTTCTTCTTGTCTTCTCGTCTTTTCAGAAAAGTCGACGTTTTCGATTCTGATTCGGGATTTGTTGTCGATTAAATCCAACTCGTCTTTTAATTTCTTTGTTAAATAGACTTGAGTTTCTTCGACTTATGAAAATCTTCCGTCTTTAGTCCTTTTCTTCGATAAATCTTCGAATAGGCCTAGTGACTTCAAATCTTTTGCATCTCTTGGACAATAGACTTTATCTTGAGTCTTTTTCCTTGATAAAACCCGTGCAATCCCATGTTTTCTTTAATATTCATCCGGTTAGCTCTGAAATCACAATAAACACAAAAACCACGCATAATTCCAAACAAATGATATTAATTACGTGTTTTGGTCTTGTTTTAGCCAGAATTAAGTGGTAAAAGGATGGGTGTTTACACACCTATCAAATCCCCTACACTTAACCATTGCCATGCCCTCATGCAATGCTTAGTGATAAAGCAATTTTACATTTTTCTCATAATTAATCAACCTTGGCCTTATTTAAATTCTACTAAACAACAATTAAAATATTAAGAGAACTTAAAACTTTAAAATAAACAAAAGGATGGAAATAACTTGTAAAGAAATCAAAGACTTACATTAGGGCTTTGATGTTGCGAAGATTTATCATCCTCAAGTTTCACGTTCCCCAAACTAAGCTTAAAAACGAGATCATTGTTATTATAAGTTAGTAAATCAAACACTTACACACATGGCTTAATTAAATGCTTAAACTCCCTTATTCCTAATTGTATCTCTTACATTTTATTTTTGTCTTAGAATGATCATGAAGATGCATTTTTGGACTTATTTCGATAGTTTATTAAGGCAAAAAGCAAAGTAGGACGATTTGATCAATAGTTAGCTAAAGGACAAAATCTCTTAAAACTGCTTCTCGGGATATCAAAAAGTTCATATCTTGGCATAACTTGGTTCACGATTTGAGACCTTTCTCGGGCCGATATTTGGCATGTACTTCATACTTCATATCTTCGAGAGACGTTCTTGAGATAATGGTCTTCTCATCATAATAGAGTTTCTTCACTTGGAGACTTTTGAGGGGTACTCCAACTTTGTTGACCACGACTTCATGATTATTTCTTCAATCTCTATTTGGGATTTTGAGATACAACGATCCGCCTCCTTTTCGGACTTGGATCTATTTATCCTCATACCTTGTTAGGGTCTTTTCGGATAGACTTCTCCATGATCTTTATGGGAGTTGATTGCTTTTCGTCGTGAGTCTTGATCCTTCATATTGACTTTAGGAATAATGCTTTTCACATCACTTTGGATCTTCAGCAATAAAATTGAATCCTCATGCCTTGTTAGGGCCTTTTCGGACTCGCCAATCTTCGCGCCCCGCTTCATAAGTTATGCCTTGGCTATGAACTCTCGTCATTACCGAGCAACTTTTAAACGATCTTGGGCTAGAAGCTAAGTAACTTTTCAAATCGTAAGACCTTACTTATTGCAGATAAATTATTAGCAAGTGATGGGAGAATAGGCAAATAATTGCACCAAGTGAGCTTGCGCAAGAATACCGACTTATAATTGACTCTATCCTTTCTCGTCCTCCACAATTTAAAATCTCAAATAATGAGACTCGTGGACACTTAGCCTAATAAACCAATTAAGGTCTATATGGTTAAGGATACTAGCTAGAATAAACTTGGATAAGTCTACTCGGGTTGAGTCAAAATAAATGCAACGGGCCTAATATGTCAAAGACTTCTAAACTAGCTACACCACTTTATTAAAATATTGACTTTATTGTGGAATATATACATATGAAAGCAACGATAAAAATTTAAAAATTACGACTAAATGGCCAAAGTTAATAAAAAATTTGAAAAATGTTGAAAAATAGGGTTTTCTGGTTAAATGAAGGCATTTTCATGGAAAAGTCCACTTAAAACTTCGATAGAAGTCTCCCCTACACTTAAGATAAACATTGTCCTCAATGTGTAAGCATGTGGGAAAAGTCTCCCCTACACTTATGACATTGTGCACGTTGGTTAACTCGAGTTAAGGAAGAGACGACTAAAGTGATCAATTTCAAATGTGAGTATGAAGAAAATTGAATCACGATAGTTGAGAGATAGAACCGGATTTCGGATAAACACGGGAGCACGGTTCTTCAAAGATTTCCAAGATTGCAGTTATCCCTGTAAGCACATCACCACACAAACACAAATGACCAAAATAGGTCCTCCCCTACACTTAGGGGGTTAAAGGGATAGATACTCGGGCTGCCTCCCGAGGAGCGCTTGTTTTTGATAACCGAGTCACGAGCCTGACTCGACCCAAATTTAGTTTATGGGGAACGTAGTGAGGGATGGAATCACCTCGTGAGAGGTGTCCTCACCAAAGTACAACTTCACTCGTTGGCCATTCACCTTAAAATTTGGTCCATTAGGTTGAGCGAGCTCGAGAGTACCATATGGAAAAATTTGGGCGATGGTGAATGGGCCGGACCAACGAGATTTGAGCTTGCCCGAAAAGATTTTCAACCGAGAGTTAAAAAGTAAGACTTTGTCTCCAACATGGAACTCTCGGTTTTTGATCTTGGAGTCGTGAATGAGCTTAGTTCGTTCCTTATAGATCAAAGAATTTTCATAAGCCTCATTACGGAGTTCATTCAGCTCATTGAGTTGGATCTTGCGTAGGTCACCGGCTTTGTTTATATCAAAATTAGCCCACTTCAAGGCCCAATAAGCCTTGTGCTCCAACTCAATGGGGAGGTGGCACGCTTTCCCGTACACAAGACGATAAGGCGTACAGCCGATCGGGGTCTTGTAAGCAGTACAGAAAGCCCACAAAGCATCATCAAGTTTATCAGCCCATGCGGCACGATGCTCTCCCACGGTTCTTTCAAGAATTCGCTTCAGCCCTCGGTTGGATATTTCGGCCTGGCCATTTGTTTGTGGGTGGTAGGCTGTGGAAAGACGATGGTTTACACCGTACTTAGCCATGACTCGAGCAAATTGGTCATTGCAGAAATGAGTCCCACGATCACTAATAATGGCACGAGGCACACCGAAGCGAGCGAATAGAGCTTTCAAAAAGTTACAAACCACCCTTGCGTCATTAGTAGGCAAAGCTTTGGCTTCAACCCACTTTGAAACGTAGTCAACGGCTACAAGGATGTATTTGTTTCCTTTAGATGAAGGGAATGGCCCCATAAAGTCGATACCCCAAACATCAAAAATTTCACATTCTTGAATGAAATTCTGAGGCATCTCGTCTTTATGTGTGATTTTGCCTTGCTTTTGGCAAACATCACATCGTTTGACCATATCGTGAGCGTCACGGTATATGGAGGGCCAATAAAATCCCGAGTCAAACACTTTTTTAGCGGTGTAGTTGGGACCAAAGTGACCACCGGTGGGTCCTTTGTGGCAAGCATCAAGGATGTCTGACGCTGCCGGTCCATCAACACATCGACGGATAATCAGGTCGGCACATTGTTTGAATAGGTAAGGGTCGTCCCAAAAGTAAGTCTTGATGTCGGTAAAGAACTTCTTCTTTTGCTGGGACGTCAACCCTTCCTTGAGAATTCCACCCGCCAAATAGTTTGCAAAGTCCGCAAACCACGGGGTTTCATTCGGCTTCGAGTTTATAGACATTAAGGTCTCCAAGGGAAAAGAATCATTGATTTCTTTGGTCGGATGATCCCCTTGGTATGGATCCTCAAGTCTACTAAGATGGTCCGCGGCTAGGTTTTCTGCTCCTTTTTTATCGCGGATGTCGATTTTAAATTCCTGGAGCAGCAAAACCCAGCGAAGAAGTCTTGGTTTGGAATCTTGCTTTGTCAACAAGTACTTCAACGCGGAATGATCGGTGTACACAATGGTGGTAGAAAGGACAAGATAGGGGCGGAATTTTTCAAAAGCATAGACAACCGCTAAAAGCTCTTTTTCAGTTGTCGTATAATGCAATTGTGCCCCTGTCATTGTCTTGCTAGCGTAATGGATCGGTTGGAAGTGTTTGTTTACTCTTTGTCCAAGAACCGCTCCAATAGCAAAATCGCTAGCATCGCACATCAACTCAAAGGGCAGCTCCCAATTAGGGGTAACCAAGACGGGTGCCTTAGTTAGCTTATCCTTAAGTGAGTTGAAGGCTTCAAGACACTCTTTGGAAAAGATAAAAGGAGTATCTTTTTCCAAGAGGTGGGTCATCGGGCGAGCGATTTGAGAAAAATCTTTAATGAATCGACGATAGAAGCCCGCATGACCCAAGAAACTTCTCACACCCTTCACAGTGGAAGGTGGAGGCAACTTTGCTATAACGTCAACTTTAGCACGGTCTACTTCAAGACCGGCTTTCGAAATCTTATGTCCAAGCACGACGCCTTCTTTTACCATAAAATGGCATTTTTCCCAATTTAGAACAAGGCGAATGTCTTCGCACCGCTTTAGCATACGTTCTAAATTGGCAAGGCAAGCAGAGAAGGAATCTCCGAAGACCGAGAAATCATCCATGAAGACTTCCATGGTTTGTTCAACCATGTCATGGAAGATAGCTAACATACACCTTTGGAAAGTCCCTGGCGCATTACATAAGCCAAAAGGCATTCGTTTGTAAGCGAAAGTGCCATAGGGACAAGTGAATGTAGTCTTCTCTTGATCTTGGGGATCGATGGGTATTTGAAAATAACCCGAGAAACCATCCAAAAAGCAGTAATATTCATTACCGGCTAATCGTTCAAGCATTTGGTCCATGAAAGGTAGAGGGAAATGATCCTTTCTCGTGGCATCATTGAGTTTGCGGTAGTCTATACAAACTCTCCACCCAGTAACGAGACGAGTGGGAATCAACTCGTTGTGTTCATTGGGAACAACGGTTATTCCGCCCTTCTTGGGCACACAGTGGATTGGACTAACCCACGGGGAATCCGAAATAGGGTAAATCATACCCGCATCAAGAAGTTTGATAACCTCTGTTTTGATGACTTCATGGATTTTTGGATTCACCCTTCGTTGGCTTTGAATAGTGGGCTTAAAGTCGTCCTCCATGAGAATTTTGTGCGTGCAGAAGTGAGGATCAATTCCACGAATATCCGAGATTTTCCAAGCAATAGCCTTCTTATGATCTTTCAATACAGCAACGAGGCGAGTCTTCTCTTCATCTGTCAAATCCTTCGCAATAATGACGGGCGATTTCTTGTTGTCGTCAAGGAACACGTACTCGAGATGTGGCGGCAACTCCTTAAGTTCCAAATCCGGAGGATTTTCGACGGGAGGCGTTTTCAAAGTCGGAGTATCGATAGCAATAACCGTGGGAGATGGAGGCGAAGGATTGTCTTCAGTGAGAAGATTGTCAAAGAAACTCATGTCTTCATCCCCCTCGGTGGGAGAATCATTAGTAGCTAAATTCGCATCTCCCATGGTAGCTTCAAGATTGTTCCAGAATAAATCACTATCTCCAAATAGAGACAATGATGAATCAATAGAGGACACGGTCTCAACAGTGGGAAGAGAGGTAGGAATACTTTTGCAAGCATCATTAAAGTGTTCTTCACAAGCCTCATCGAGAACGTCAATACAATTAACGCTCTCATATGAATAAGGTTGTTTGGAAAACTTTCCCATGTTGAAGACTACTTTATCGTCACCCACTCTCATGATAAGCTCACCGGCTTCAACATCAATGAGAGTGTGACCGGTCCTAAGGAATGGACGACCAACAATAAGTGGTACACGGGGGTCCATTTCGTAGTCGACGACAACAAAATCAGCAGGGAAGGTGAATTTGTCGACTCCTACAATAACGTCTTCGGCTATCCCCACTGGATAAGCAACCGTACGGTTGGCCAATTCCAATGTCATTTTAGTAGGGACTAGCTCTGGGAGAGATAATTGCTTCCAAACACTTAGAGGCATGAGATTAATACTGGCACCTAGATCGGCTAGGGCCATGCAATTCTCTACTCCCGGGAAATTGCAAGGGATAAGAAAACGACCCGGATCACCAAGCTTGGTTGGCAATTTCCTTAAGAGCACTGCAGAGCAGTTCTCATTAAGTTGGGTGTTGGCAATGTCGAGGAGCTTTTCCTTGTCGCTCAAAAGATTTTTAAACATTTTAGCATACTTGGGCATGTGAGCGAGAGCCTCAGCGAAGGAGATATTAAAATTCAGTTGTTTAAACATTTTCAGAAAGTTAGAAACCTGAATATCATCCTTGCTCTTTTGCTTCTCTTTCCTCAACCTTGAAGGATAAGGTATATTGGAAGAAGATGAAGGCTTTAGAGGAATAGGGTCACTCACAACCACGGGTGGAGGAGGGGTAGAATGAAGAGGTGGAGAAATTGGGGAAGGAGAAGGAGGAGGAATAGGAGCAGGCGACTCGTTCTCCTTAGTCACAATCACCGGTGGAGGTATAGGAAGCTCGGGTTCCTTGGTACCTTTACCACTTCGAGTGGTGATTGCTTTCATCTCCCCTCTTGGGTTCGCAACGGTGTTACTCGGAAGAGTACCCGAAGAAGAGGGTTGACTACTTTGGAAGAAACTAGCCATCATGTTCCTCAGATCATTCGTCTGGCTATCCAACGTGTTTCGCATATCGGCTCTCAAATCATTTCCTTGCTTTACCAAATCTGCCTTCAAATTGCGCACTTCCTCTTGGAGATTTCCCACTATCACATCATTGGTCCTCATATAGGTTGCAACTTCTTGGTGAAGAGCGGTGGGTTGGTTGGGAGGAGCATTGTATGCAGGTGGTTGGTAAGCAGGTTGTTGGTAGACTTGATTGTTTCTTTGAGGTGGTTGTTGCTGCTTGTGAGGTGGGATGTATGGTTGTCGAGGCTGTTGTTGTTGTTGAGGAGGGCGATTAAGGTTTTGTTGTTGGTTTTGGTTGGCAGGAGGAAAGCCAGGTGGTGAAAGATAGTTGTTGTTGCGGTAGCTAAGCAAGTTACGGTCACCTTGAGGTTTTGCTTGATAAGCGGGTTGTTGGTAGGTTCCATATGCCGCATTCACATTCTCAGCAGGGTAATCTTGGGTGGCGGTACAAGTTGTGTAGGAGTGGGGACCACCGCATATCTCACAAGGTTGGCTGACAGCGTTCACTTGAGCGTTCTTAGCGTTGTTGCTGACGGTGTGGGTGACAAGCGATTCAAGAAGCGTAGTGATTTTGTCTAATCGCTTGTCGCTGTCATTAGTGCTAGCACTAGCAACATTGGTCCTAACGCTCTTGGTTTGCACACGAGATTTGTTCTCAATGATGTCCCAAGCAGCATTGGAAGTCTTAGCCAATAAATTACCCCCTGAAGCACTATTCAGTGAATCTTGGTCATTCATGCTTAAACCATTGTAAAAAGTACTGATTTGATGAACTTTGGTAAAACCATGTTGTGGGCATTTTCTTAAAAGATCTTTAAAACGATCCCAAGATTCACTGAACGACTCATCGTACTTTTGTTCAAAGTTTATAATCTCATTCCGCAATGCGGTAGTACGAGAGGGTGGAAAAAAGTAATTGATGAACTTTGTTTCCAAATCCGTCCACGAGAGAATACTCTGTGGCGGTTCCTTAGCAAGCCAATGCCGGGCTTGTCCCTCTAAAGAAAAGGGAAAAAGTTGTAACCTTATGACCTCCTGTGGAACTCCATTGAATTTGACCGTGTTGGTGAGTTGTAGAAATCTCTTGATATGGTCATGTGGGTCATCAATGGTGCGTCCCAAGAATGGCTGAGCGGAGACCATCTGGATAAAGCCTGACTTGAGCTCGAAATTGTTGGCGGCAATTGGAGGAATGACAATTGGATCCGTGTTGCCATCAACATGAGCTTGCAGCAATTCGATCATTGGGCGATTATCCGGAAGGGGCTCATTGTTGTTGTTATTCATGTTGTTGAAAGGCGGGTTGTTGTTGTTATTATTGTTGTTCGGAGGTGGTATGTTATTGTTGTTTTGTACACCAGCCATGTCTAAGTTATCGAGAGGCTCGGGCTCTTGATAAGACGTGGATCGAGTGCGCATACACCTGCAAAAGAACGAACAAAGAAAAACAAAGCAAAAATATTTTTTTGGTTTTTATTGTTTTTTACTTTTTAGGATTTTTGAAAATTTTATATTTTTTAGTGTTTTTGAAAATTTTATGAAAAAGTAACGTTCACGGGGAACAGATCCCAAAATCCAAGTTCTACAAAAAACTTTTGATCTTAACGAGAGGAGCCGGCAGCGGCGCCATTTGATATTAGTGTTTTGCTATGGGTTCAGATTCGAATTCTCGGAATCCTCTCGAATTGATCTCAGTTAAAAGTGGAATGATTTGTTCTTGGTGACAAAAAGTGGATTTGGTTTTCTATTCTACTAAACAGGTAAGTAAATAAAATGGTAATGAAGTAAACTTAAAACAATCAACAATTAATAATCTGAAAAATAATCTGAAAAATAACTCTTACTGAAGAAGACCCTATGCGGAAAGTATGACCATTCGGAATAAAATATTGCTCTATTCGGAAAGTTTACACCATGCGGAAAATCCAGTCTATTCGGAAAACACTTCTATTCGGAATAAATCGTCTCATGCGGAAAATTAAGGTCATTCGGAAAAATCAGGGCTATGCGGAAAAAACGGCTATTCGGAAAAATATTCCGAATAGGGAAACAAAAATTGGCTATGCGGAATAATTAAAAAGTTCCGAATAAGGAAACAGGAAAAGTCCTATTCGGAAAATATGAACTATTCGGAATATATCAAATATTCCGAATAAAGGAGATGGAAAAAGTTCTGTTCGGAATATCCAGAATATTCCGAGTAAGGGAAGAGAGAAAACGCCTATTCGGAAAATTGGTTCTATTCGGAATGCCCAAAAAGTTCCGAGTAAGAGAAATGGGAACACCCCTATTCGGAATATCAAAAATTCCGAATAAGGGTAACACAATATGGCCTATGCGGAAAATTCTGGGAGATGAAGAACAGTAGCAGCAACAAGTTAAACAGGGATACGAAATTAACTCCAAATCAAACTAAATACTCAAAAAGGTTTTACCAAACTATCCAATAATCATTAACATACCATAAGGAACAAATCCCACCAATAAAAACACTAATTCAACAACTTTTTAAGATCAAACTAGAATCAAAGAAGAAACTTAGGAACTTGCAATAAAAGTGATGAAGAACAAGATGAATAGAAAGATGGAATGGATTGATTAATATAAAAGTAACAAGGTTAATGATCAATGATTACAAGATTGAAAAAGAAAAATGAAAATCACCAAACTCCCTAATGGAGTTGGTGAAGGGACGAACTACAAAGCCTGGGAAAAAGGAAAATGAAAAACTAACTCCCTAATGTGTGAAGGGAGTTTCTATTTATACTCCTGGTGGTTGGTTGGTGAGTGGGCTTTCTCCCTTTCTTCTTGTCTTCTCGTCTTTTCAGAAAAGTCGACGTTTTCGATTCTGATTCGGGATTTGTTGTCGATTAAATCCAACTCGTCTTTTAATTTCTTTGTTAAATAGACTTGAGTTTCTTCGACTTATGAAAATCTTCCGTCTTTAGTCCTTTTCTTCGATAAATCTTCGAATAGGCCTAGTGACTTCAAATCTTTTGCATCTCTTGGACAATAGACTTTATCTTGAGTCTTTTTCCTTGATAAAACCCGTGCAATCCCATGTTTTCTTTAATATTCATCCGGTTAGCTCTGAAATCACAATAAACACAAAAACCACGCATAATTCCAAACAAATGATATTAATTACGTGTTTTGGTCTTGTTTTAGCCAGAATTAAGTGGTAAAAGGATGGGTGTTTACACACCTTGATATTCGCGTTTTGTGTGGGTTCAAAATATTTCTCTCAGAATCCTCTCGAATTGATCTCAGTTAAAAGTAGAATGATTTGTTCTTGGTGACAAAAAGTGGATTTGGTTTTCTAGTCTACTAAACAGATAAGTGAGTATAATGGTAATGAAGTAAACTTAAAACAAGTAACAAATAATAAGCTAAACTGGAAAAATATTCTAAAGAGAAAATACCCTATGCGGAATGTAACCCTTATGCGGAAAGAGAGACCATTCGGAAAATATTGCTTTATTCGGAAAGTTTACACCATGCGGAAAGATGGCTTATGCGGAACATTTGCTTCATTCGGAAAACTAACCATATGCGGAATATGATCTTTATGCGGAAAGAAAGGCAATTCGGAAAAAAAGTTCTATGCGGAAAATTAAAACCATTCGGAATATATAAAATATTCCGAATAAAGGAGATGGAAAAGTTCTATTCGGAATATCCAGAATATTCCGAGTAAGGGAAAAGAGAAAACGCCTATTCGGAAAATTGTTCCGAATAAGGAAAATTAAAAATTGCTATTTGGAATTTAAAGGCTATTCGGAAAAAGTTCCGAATAAGGAAACTGAGGAAGGCTATTCGGAATAATTGAAAAGTTCCGAATAGGAAAACTGGAACAACCCTATTCGGAAAAAAGTGAAATGTTCCGAATAAGGCAAATAGAAACTTGCCTATTCGGAATATTGTCTTGTTCGGAATAAAACTGGGCAGCGAAGAACAGTAGCAGTAAACACGAAACAAGGAGAATGAATAAAATCCAAAATCAAACTAAATACTCAAAAAGGTTTAACCAAATTAAACAATAATCATTAACATATCATAAGGAACAAATCCCACCAATAAAAACACTAATTCAACAACTTTTTAAGATCAAACTTGAATCAAATAAAAACTTAAGAACTTGCAAAAAGAGATGATGAAGAACAAGATTAATGCAAAGATGGAATGGATTGATTAAGGGAAAAGTAACAAGAGTATTGATTAAAGATTACAAGATTGAAAAAGAAAAATGAAAATCACCAAACTCCCTAATGGAGTTGGTGAAGGGACGAACTACAAAGCCTGGGAAAAAGGAAAATGAAAAACTAACTCCCTAATGTGTGAAGGGAGTTTCTATTTATACTCCTGGTGGTTGGTTGGTGAGTGGGCTTTCTCCCTTTCTTCTTGTCTTCTCGTCTTTTCAGAAAAGTCGACGTTTTCGATTCTGATTCGGGATTTGTTGTCGATTAAATCCAACTCGTCTTTTAATTTCTTTGTTAAATAGACTTGAGTTTCTTCGACTTATGAAAATCTTCCGTCTTTAGTCCTTTTCTTCGATAAATCTTCGAATAGGCCTAGTGACTTCAAATCTTTTGCATCTCTTGGACAATAGACTTTATCTTGAGTCTTTTTCCTTGATAAAACCCGTGCAATCCCATGTTTTCTTTAATATTCATCCGGTTAGCTCTGAAATCACAATAAACACAAAAACCACGCATAATTCCAAACAAATGATATTAATTACGTGTTTTGGTCTTGTTTTAGCCAGAATTAAGTGGTAAAAGGATGGGTGTTTACACACCTATCAGTCATCACCACGATCCTTTGGTAAACAATTTTACACATCTCCTAATATTTCCCTATCTCCTCTAAATGTGGCCGTGTATAAGCCACATCCCTCAAATCTACACATTAAATCTTCCTAGTACTAATCTACATCACAATCTTCCTTGCTCTCTCTCCCTTGTCGTGTATGCTACCCGAGCCACCTAAGACTTTCCTCTCTTCCCTCCCTCGTATATAACACACACACCACACAATCTTATTTGGTTTTAGAATTCTACACATCCACAAAATCTTACTAAGAATCCTAGTAGTACTTTGCAAATTTCACAAAATCTTCACCTACCCTATAGGTAGCCGTGTATAACATTTAACCACAAAACACCAATCTCCAAAACATTCATTCTCACATCTATATAAACCGACGAGCACACCTTCATCCTTCTCATTTTCAATACACATACATATCATGAACACATAAGAACTGTTACCTCTCCTATCTTCTTGTTCGCAGCAACTACACAAAAATGCTCCACATCACCCGATTTGATTTTGATCGTTGGCATGTAAACGAACCCATGTTTTCTCGTTGATAAACACCACGTGGTCAAGAGGGTACAAGGAATGAAAGGACTCCAGTCATGCAGTTCGTTTACATATCAATTCGGTGTGGAAACTCGATTTGTCTTCCTTGCTCATTAACGCAAATCGCACCTCGAAACATACTCCTTTTTCCTTGTAAGTTATCATAATTTTATCTACCATTTTATCATTATGTGTATATACTCCTAGTTTTGTGCTTGGGAAAGACATGTTAAACAGAAACATTAACAAGAAAAGCATATATATATTTTCTTCTACTACTGTTCGAATAAGGAACTAATAGTTTAGGATAGAAGTACTTAGTTCATGGTTAGTAGTAGTAGTAACAGAAAGTATGCTTTGTTTATACAGCATGCGTAAAGCATATGTCTATGGTAACAGAAAGTTTATTTCCTTTCAAACAAATAATGAAGTGTAAAATCAGCCTAAACCTCTATGTTTGAGACCCATAACGAACCACCTAGAAACGAGTGCCCACGAGTTTTAGGGGGGCGAATGGTAGACTAGCTAGCTAAGATTTCATAGCAACTCGAATCACCCAAAATGGTTAAGAAACGCGCTAGATATGGACCGGCGAAAATACCGTATAAGGCTTAATATAATCGAAAATATAACTCGAATTAATATTGGAAAACACGACTTTTTACGACCCACTTTTAACCCTTTAAATGACCTTGCCCCAAGTCGAGTATAAAACGAAATTGTAGACGGCTATGTCGTCTACACGAGCCTATTTTCGGTTTAACCCAAAAGTCTTTAACGAAAACCGTAGGCTAGATCGAAAATGACTCGACAACCATCTTTCTTTAAAATAGTTCTCAACACCTATTTTCGAACATGATTTTATCCTAGCAAACGATCTCGATTTATAAAACTAGATGCACGGGTCTCTAGACGACCCGGCTATCTTTCCAACGATGTCTTTAGTTTATATCGTGAACCACTATTGAACTTTATATTCACTTTCGAAAACAATGAATATTGCCACTGATTAGCTAATATTAGCCACTGTTGAAAATCAATAGAAACGATCTGTTAATAAACTTCCATTTCTATAAAATGCTCCTTGTCTCCCAACATCCAACAACTTTGTTCCATGTCCCCACAACACCAACATGTTTGGTTTTCTAAAAAGAAACATGTTTCACTTTTTAAAACACTTTTATAATAAATATTTAATTTAGTTAAATAAATATTTTATAATAAAAATATATTATATTTAGGATATTTGACCCACTAAATGACTCGAATAAATAAACTGGCCCGACAACAAAATATTTAGTATTTCTAAATATATCCCGATTGAACGACTACACTTTTAGTAAAACACTAAAACTTTCACAATTATTATAACCACCGATTTATTTAATGTACTCAAGCACATACTAGGGGATTATATGCATTGTATATTATTATTATTACGATAACGGAAACTTCAAAATGTTTTTATAAAACATTATTTTTATAAGTCTTAATCAAATAAAAATCATTTTATTTAATTCATTCAAATGAGATAAATACCCTTTATTAAATTAAAGGTGTACTTATTACAATAACTTATTATAAGTTTAAAACGATAACAACTCATTAAATATGTGATCATGCATTTTTCATATGTACATTCATCATGCATTATTATTTTGCATTCACTGAGACATACATAAATTACTTAGGTAATTCTACTGCTTCGCGATCATACTGTGCCAGTACATTCAGTGACATCATCACTACATCATTACTACTGATGTGAGTTCATGGCCCCATCTTTACTGTTTTATAACTGGGGGAGAAAACATGCCAACTTTTATTTTTATGCAAGCATGCACAGACAACAACAATTTATTGCCTACTGTTACCCCATTCCCGTGGACTGTAATAGTTAATAGTGTAGCGCGAAATGTATGGATAGTACTATTCGGGTGTTGACAACACCCGGCCTGTCGTGATCAGCTGTCACGTGATGCTTAGGCCGAGCAGCAGGTTTATGTCATTGTCGGATTAAGGGAAACATACATCAGGATAGACCCAATGGGCGTACTGAAAATCATGTCTAGCTTCTATTACAGGGCAGTAGGAACTACTGTAGTATTGGGCTGTGATGTCCTGCTACCTTCGTGGTGCTTTGCATATTAATACTTATACTCTTTCAACTAAACTCCATGAATTCACCAACTTTATGTTGACCGATTTTTAACATGTTTTCTCAGGAAAATAAGCAGGTTCATGTGCATTGGATCCCATCATCATAGGAAGCATCATATTTACCATCGGGCTGGGATATTTCTACAAATAACAATAAATGTTGATTTCAAGACAGTTTATTTAAATTATAAAGTTAAATTCATGTAATATGTTTTAAATGATACTTTATGATCATGCTCTGTATACTATTTGCTATCGATCCACCCAAAGTAACACCCCAGTTACTATTCCGCTGCATTTGACCAACATGGGGGTGTTACAGAAATGGTATCAGAGCGATAGTTATAGAGAACCAGATCAAAAACTTAAAAAAATTTTAAATAATAAAATTTTTTTAAACTGGACTATAACTGAATATAAAAATCAGTTTAAGAAAAATTGATTTTTGGGGACCCTAATAGTTAGGCATATAGCATATAGAGCATACATATTATGTGAACTAACCCTTTACGTACTTTACATATTACAACTGTGTAATATCCTTATGAAGCTATTAAATACTTAAGGTATTTAATGAAACCCTATTTGGTATACAAACATGCCATGTTAGTAGGGAGCTTTATACTAAAAATGTTCCATCTCGATATTACGTTTTGACTGGGTGGTTGGGTTTACGACTTAAAGTGCCCTCGCTCCTCAAACGTTTATAGAATGGCTTCTAAAGTATGATGGCCCGAAACAACGCATTGTAACCACAAACAACTTTGCACATAAAAATCCTTAGAAATATCTAAATGCAATCTAACTAAATCTTTGGAAAATCTAACAAGATTTTATAAATCTTCAAATATCTACCTAGATTTTTATCTTAGAAAATCTTTGGTAAAATCTAACCAGATTTTATAAATCTTTGAAATTATAACTATATTTTATAAATCTTAGAAAATCTTGGGAAATCTAACTAGATGTTAACAAATATTTAAAAATATAACGAGATTTTAGCAACCTTTTGAGAATCATAACTAGATTTTGTAAAATCTTTGGAAATCTAACCAACTCTTTATAAATCCTTGGAAAATATAAATGGATTACGATAAATTTAGAAAAATCTAACTAGATTTTTGTAAATCTTGAGAAACTGTATTCGAACTAACTCTTTGGAAATCTTATTTACTCTTTGGAAATTTTATCTTTGGAGATCTAACAAAATCATTTAGTATCTAACTAAATTTAACAAATTTCATACTAAATTCTTAGCTAGTAGTGCTAGCTAGTGGGTAAAATCACTCTCTAGTTTTTCTTTAAACATTGCATAATGTTTTACCACCTTTGCATGAAAACATTATACTATCATATGCATCTCATGAGCATACATCATTTTAAATCATATGAACATGGAAACAACTGGATCACAACATTTCATTATGATTATGAGTATTTAATCATAAAGACACGGCCACATTCGTATGACTACATTTTTATGAGCATACAGACATACTATTATTCATTGAACATTTCGTATGACTGCATTTGATATGAGCATACAATCATACAATTGATCACTTTTGGGACTAGTAAGTCACCTGAAACACATGAGCATATGCATACATCATTTTAGATTTTATAAAGTCTAAAACCATGATCACAAGTATTTAAGTTTACCAAGTACGTAAACTCACTACAAAATAAATATACACATACCCTCTTTATACTATAAGTAATAATACGGGTCAAGGAAAGCCACCTTTTTATATTCCAACTTCACACTTATCAATTTTAATAAGTGTCATACGTTTTATAATACTAAAAGTATACGTTTTATAATTACTACTTATACTTTCACCCCAAAACCTAAACCTTAACCAAATCACCTTAGATTTGAACATCTACTCACGGAACACAACTCATTGACTCATACACTTTGGTTTTGTAATATTTATTTTTAGATATTATATTCGTTTTGATGGTAAGCCTTGCCGGGAATATTTGAGTAGGTTGGGCTATGAAATCCTTATTGAAACGAATTAGGACGCTTTTTCGTTTGAATAAAGAAATCATAGGGCACCGAACCATGAAGTTATAAATTTTTACTTTACGTGGATAAGGACGCTTATCGATGTAAATAAAAATTTATAAACAAGTGGGCTTAAATATATTCGACGTGACTCATTATCGATATTATTTTTCCAGCTATGGAGCGTATTCCTTTTTACTCACGGTTCGTCCAAAATACTTTATATCCTTATAAAGTTTCTTGTTCATCTCTCTTGGATCATTGCATTGTACTATTTATTCTCGACTTATTTTTTCTTCCCAACAGCAAATAACCTTTTTGAAGCTTAATAGATTCAACAATCTCTTGAAGAACTATTAAAACATTTACAAGCCTTATCTATGCACACCGAGGCCCGATAAGGCCCATGAAACACATTTAATAAAGCCAAGACTTAAAACGAACTTGTACTATTTTATCCAACCTTGTAAACTTAATCGAACTCGAATATGATTTAATGAAACTTTTACTAAATCTTTTGGACCATCAGGGACTTGTTTTGCCACTTATCAAACATATTTCAAGCCCTAGACATCTTTAAGGACTAAACATGGATTTAAATGAACTTAAAATAAGCCCTACTTGATTTAACACGGACTAAAAACCCTAGGGGTTGATTTTGCCGCTTTTGAAACTAAATTTAAACCCTAGGTTATTTTGTTGGAAAAATATTTGTGCCATGAAGGCCACATTACAAAAATATAAGGACCAAATGTGTAAATTATCAAAACATAAAAGACAAATTACTTTGTGCATTAAAATTTACTCCTCAGAGACATACGATCAATAACTACATTCTAAATATCACCTATGAGTCTAAACATGAGTTCACGAGATGACACATTCAAGAAAAAGTGTCCTCACTTGTTCCCTGGACGAGTAACTTCATCTTAAGCTTTGAGGACAAAGCTAAAATAACGTGTAAGTGCTGTAAAACCCCAAATTTTGGGCTTTTAACACGTCACCGTTTCATTATTAATATCGTTCATCCAATAATATTTTTATCAACGACTTTTACAAACGAGAAAATAATACAGTAAATATTATTTATTTACTTATATTACTTAAAAACTTGACGTTTTAAGAATGGACTTCTTTTATTTTTATTTTTTTAGACACATTTTATATACATAAATAATTAATAATTATATTTAATTAGATGACAATCCAAAATATTACGCATTAAAAAAATTTTTGAACATAAACTTTGTACAATTAACTCGACTCAATAAAACATTTTTGAACACCTTTATTGTTATTCCATTTACAAATAAATCAAACTAAATAAAACAATGTATACTACCCTCTATCTAGCTAAACTTAAAAATAAACAATTCCTTGTACTTTTTTTTTATTTACGCATGGGATATAACAAAAATTATACTTCCTAGATCTCCCTTTTTTCTTTCACTCGTGTATAATGTCATCACCACGATCCTTTGGTAAACATTTTTACACATCTCCTAATATTTCCCTATCTCCTCTAAATGTGGCCGTGTATAAGCCACATCCCTCAAATCTACACATTAAATCTTCCTAGTACTAATCTACATCACAATCTTCCTTGCTCTCTCTCCCTTGTCGTGTATGCTACCCGAGCCACCCAAGACTTTCCTCTCTTCCCTCCCTCGTATATAACACACACACCACACAATCTTATTTGGTTTTAGAATTCTACACATCCACAAAATCTTACTAAGAATCCTAGTAGTACTTTGCAAATTTCACAAAATCTTCACCTACCCTATAGGTAGCCGTGTATAACATTTAACCACAAAACACCAATCTCCAAAACATTCATTCTCACATCTATATAAACCGACGAGCACACCTTCATCCTTCTCATTTTCAATACACATACATATCATGAACACATAAAAACTGTTACCTCTCCTATCTTCTTGTTCGCAGCAACTACACAAAAATGCTCCACATCACCCGATTTGATTTTGATCGTTGGCATGTAAACGAACCCATGTTTTCTCGTTGATAAACACCACGTGGTCAAGAGGGTACAAGGAATGAAAGGACTCCAGTCATGCAGTTCGTTTACATATCAATTCGGTGTGGAAACTCGATTTGTCTTCCTTGCTCATTAACGCAAATCGCACCTCGAAACATACTCCTTTTTCCTTGTAAGTTATCATAATTTTATCTACCATTTTATCATTATGTGTATATACTCCTAGTTTTGTGCTTGGGAAAGACATGTTAAACAGAAACATTAACAAGAAAAGCATATATATATTTTCTTCTACTACTGTTCGAATAAGGAACTAATAGTTTAGGATAGAAGTACTTAGTTCATGGTTAGTAGTAGTAGTAACAGAAAGTATGCTTTGTTTATACAGCATGCGTAAACCATATGTCTATGGTAACAGAAAGTTTATTTCCTTTCAAACAAATAATGAAGTGTAAAATCAGCCTAAACCTCTATGTTTGAGACCCATAACGAACCACCTAGAAACGAGTGCCCACGAGTTTTAGGGGGGCGAATGGTAGACTAGCTAGCTAAGATTTCATAGCAACTCGAATCACCCAAAATGGTTAAGAAACGCGCTAGATATGGACCGGCGAAAATACCGTATAAAGCTTAATATAATCGAAAATATAACTCGAATTAATATTGGAAAACACGACTTTTTACGACCCACTTTTAACCCTTTAAATGACCTTGCCCCAAGTCGAGTATAAAACGAAAGTTGTAGACGGCTATGTCGTCTACACGAGCCTATTTTCGGTTTAACCCAAAAGTCTTTAACGAAAACCGTAGGCTAGATCGAAAATGACTCGACAACCATCTTTCTTTAAAATAGTTCTCAACACCTATTTTCGAACATGATTTTATCCTAGCAAACGATCTCGATTTATAAAACTAGATGCACGGGTCTCTAGACGACCCGGCTATCTTTCCAACGATGTCTTTAGTTTATATCGTGAACCACTATTGAACTTTATATTCACTTTCGAAAACAATGAATATTGCCACTGATTAGCTAATATTAGCCACTGTTGAAAATCAATAGAAACGATCTGTTAATAAACTTCCATTTCTATAAAATGCTCCTTGTCTCCCAACATCCAACAACTTTGTTCCATGTCCCCACAACACCAACATGTTTGGTTTTCTAAAAAGAAACATGTTTCACTTTTTAAAACACTTTTATAATAAATATTTAATTTAGTTAAATAAATATTTTATAATAAAAATATATTATATTTAGGATATTTGACCCACTAAATGACTCGAATAAATAAACTGGCCCGACAACAAAATATTTAGTATTTCTAAATATATCCCGATTGAACGACTACACTTTTAGTAAAACACTAAAACTTTCACAATTATTATAACCACCGATTTATTTAATGTACTCAAGCACATACTAGGGGATTATATGCATTGTATATTATTATTATTACGATAACGGAAACTTCAAAGACTTTTTATAAAACATTATTTTTATAAGTCTTAATCAAATAAAAATCATTTTATTTAATTCATTCAAACGAGATAAATACCCTTTATTAAATTAAAGGTGTACTTATTACAATAACTTATTATAAGTTTAAAACGATAACAACTCATTAAATATGTGATCATGCATTTTTCATATGTACATTCATCATGCATTATTATTTTGCATTCACTGAGACATACATAAATTACTTAGGTAATTCTACTGCTTCGCGATCATACTGTGCCAGTACATTCAGTGACATCATCACTACATCATTACTACTGAGGTGAGTTCATGGCCCCATCTTTACTGTTTTATAACTGGGGGAGAAAACATGCCAACTTTTATTTTTATGCAAGCATGCACAGACAACAACAATTTATTGCCTACTGTTACCCCATTCTCGTAGACTGTAATAGTTAATAGTGTAGCGCGAAATGTATGGATAGTACTATTCGGGTGTTGACAACACCCGGCCTGTCGTGATCAGCTGTCACGTGATGCTTAGGCCGAGCAGCAGGTTTATGTCATTGTCGGATTAAGGGAAACATACATCAGGATAGACCCAATGGGCGTACTGAAAATCATGTCTAGCTTCTATTACAGGGCAGTAGGAACTACTGTAGTATTGGGCTGTGATGTCCTGCTACCTTCGTGGTGCTTTGCATATTAATACTTATACTCTTTCAACTAAACTCCATGAATTCACCAACTTTATGTTGACCGATTTTTAACATGTTTTCTCAGGAAAATAAGCAGGTTCATGTGCATTGGATCCCATCATCATAGGAAGCATCATATTTACCATCGGGCTGGGATATTTCTACAAATAACAATAAATGTTGATTTCAAGACAGTTTATTTAAATTGTAAAGTTAAATTCATGTAATATGTTTTAAATGATACTTTATGATCATGCTCTGTATACTATTTGCTATCGATCCACCCAAAGTAACACCCCAGTTACTATTCCGCTGCATTTGACCAACATGGGGGTGTTACAGTTGTTGTGGTTTAAATTCTGAAAATTGCAATTTTTCTTCAGTCCGACAATAAATTCCCCAGTCCGATAAAACGGTAGACCAAAAAATTTTGTAATCGCCAAATTTTAAAATAGAGCTAGAAATGTCCTAAAACTAGTATGGAAAAATTTTGAATTTACTTGACGGGAAAATTTTAACTCTTTCTTTTTTTCTTTTTCTTTAACCTTCGTGTAAACGATATTCCGAAACTAGTCTAGATAGTGGCTAAGTCTAAAAAATACTCGAACAAAATTTAGCTAAACATAGCATCGGAATGGCTATCGGAATTTGCTATCAGAATGTCCATCGGAATACTCTGTCGGAATGTCTGTCGGAATAGCTGTCGGAATACTCTGTCAGAATGTCTGTCAGAATAGCTGTCGGAATACTCTGTTGGAATAGTTGTCAGAATACTCTGTCGAAATATGAGCTGTCGGAATCACTATCGGAATCACTGTTAGAATAAACGGTCGGAATCACTATTGGAATCACCGTCGGAATAAGAAACCCTTTTCTAATGGAATTCCGTCGGAATAACTATCGGAATGTAAAACCCTTTTCCGATGGAATTCTGTCGGAATAATTGTGCAGTTCCGAAACTTTAGGTAACAAAGTGAGATATTTGACAAGAAATCCGTGATTTTAACCAACCGAAAGCAACCAAATCCCTACCACAACTATGTAGGAGATGTATATCAAGATTTAGATCACAGAAAACACAAAAAAATTGAATTCGAGAGATGTTAAAGAGATGAAATGATACGTATCAAAGAAAAACACAACAATCAATCACAAATCTACCCCATGGCGATTGATACCAATTGTTGTCCCATATTTGTGATGATTAAGCAAGGAAGAAAGAAATAAAATAGATGAAGTAGATGAATTCTAGGGAGAGAAAGTAGTGAGAGAAAGTAGAGAGAAGTGTGTGAAATTTTTGGAAGATTAGATTAAGAAATGAAACATCCAACACCCTTCCTAACATGCTAGGAAGGGTATATATAGCCTTGCTTACATGTGGCATAATGGCTATAGTTTGATTGGGCCGGGCTTGAATAAATGCTTAGTACCTTGAAAGAGGCCTTTTAAGCTAGCCATCAAGCCCGTAATGTCACGACTATTTTAACTAACTATTTCAACGTTCTAATAAATGTTACAATATAAACCTATGACCGAACATTCTTGTTTGACTCAATATTTTGAGGCTAACAGTCTAAACATTCATGACCATAAATAGAAATACCGGAATCAAACATCGGTAGTCTAGTAACTCACACACAAGCAATATAAGTACTGTAAATGGAAAGGACTAAACAATGTCCAAAAGAAGTAAAGTATGATAAAGTAGGAATAAATGCATGAGTTAAAAGAGGCCGGATAGCTTCCAATCTGAATGCACATACTCTAGAGTTCCTACTTGCGTCCTTGGGTACCTGCCGTTTGAGAACATGGAAAAGTAGACGGCTGAGCATAACGCTCACTGCATGGATATACAATAACGCATGGAAAACATAGAATATGGAAGCATATAAAGAGTATAAACCATGAATGGCAGCGGAAATGAATAAGTCCTGGAAAAACCTAGTTGTTTGTCATGTTAACTGGTTTTAAATTCTGAAATTAGCTTATGTTAAATATGAAAATTTGTATTAGTTAATGTACCATAATAGCCAATATAGGTCATGAGGTCAACAACGTGCATGAATACTTGGAGGGGTGACCTCGTCATGCAAATTAGAGGGGATGCCTCTAATTAACTGGTAAGTGGGTAGGAGGGATCAGCTCCTTATGAAGGATGCAAGGCACACACCACATTCACCATGAAATCCTGACTGAAACATGTAACTAGGATGCACGCATACGCCCCACATGATAATATAATAATAAAATGGCCAAATAACTGAAAAGGGACGCCACGAGCTATCAGTCCGCCGTGGTGAAGTCATAACACTAGTGCCTAGTGTTATGGTTATGGTACCTCCATAACTAGGTGAAACTTGTAATGCATGTATATGGCTAAGGTAACTAATAAACATAAGCATTTAATCTGTAACTACTGGGAAAATAGTTGGCTGCATACGGGAAATCCTAATGAAGGAAGAGATTGTCCTTACTGAAGGACGGGAAATCCGTACCTTATGTCCAGTAGAAGCTAACGAAAATGATGAAGACTAATCCGCCTCGACGGATAACACTACATAAAAATATGGACGTGTATCAGTTGTCTGAATTACATGTGTTTTACTGGTTCCGTGTATTATTAGCTTGTTATACGCATTTTGTCATGTCTTACTGTTTACTGTGTTAACTGTAGTTATTATGATGTTCTGTTGAGTATTATTCATGTATTAGTGTATAATAATACTTGTATTGTAATACTAAGTAGCTTTCTAAAAATAGCAGGTTTCCATAAATAGTAAGTTTCTAAAAATAGAAAGTTTATAAAAATAGTAAGTTTCCATATTTAGAAATAAGCTGGATTATAAATGATAATTAAAGTTTAATTAGTACAATACAAGTCTTGGTTATAGTTCATTATTTAAATAACTGGTTTATTTAATTAAACTATACATTATATGATTTTAATTAAAATACATGTTTTAATTAAAATTAGTAAGTATAAATACCTTAGGTTATACATGAATTAACTAACCTAAAGTTTAATATAACATGACTTATAAAAATAGTTTTCATGAAAAACCCGAATCCCGAGCCCGTGTTTTAAATAAGCCGAACCAAATAAGTCATACAAAAGTCCCACCGAGACCTTGGAGGGGTCTCGGTTGACACTACTTAAACTAACAAACATGTACAACATACCCTGACTTAGTGTCGGGGTTTCTTTGATCTCGGGTCCGAACAACAAAAACCAACCGAGCCCCTTTGAGGTCTTGGTGGTGCCTCGGTTCCACCCAAACCGAACAACAAACACACCCCGACCCTTTTTCGGGGTTGCCTTGCTGCGTCCGTGCCCACACCAACCCAAGCCGAGAGTCTTGGGACTCTCGGTGGTGGTAATCAAAACAAGCCGAGCCCCATATGGGGTCCCGGTGTCTCGGCCGAACCACACCACACACAAACCAAACCTGAAAACATGATTTAATTAATCTATTACATGTTTTATTCTTGTTCTTGATGATTAATTCAATTATAACAAGAAATCAAAAGAATTAAATAAAAAGAAAAAGGTTTGATTTATACCGAATGTGTGAAAAGAAAAAGAGAATGATCACGAACACAAAATCAATAACGAAAATAGTCTGAATGTTCCTTGTGGTTGTATATGGCCGGCGGCAATAGCACAAAAAGGAGGCAGGGAAAACTTTTCTGAAAACCTAAAATATGTTTATGTTTTCCTGTATTTTATTATTTTCAATTGGTTTATGGGCTAAAGCCCATCTTCCTTCTTTTCTTTGTTGTAGCCGCGGCATAGGGGAGCCCAACAAAGGAACCCGAAGTTTTCATGTGTTAAATAATTAGTCGTGTATGCTCGTGATTTAATATTCGTGATTTTGGTATTCGTGATTGTGTGACATTTATAATATTCATGATTGTTCGTTATTTATTGTCGTGACACGTGTATTAATATTATAAATGGAAAGTTTAAATTTTATCGTGTTTTCGTAAGTTACTGTTCACGTGTACTGTTCATAGGTTTTTAATGCGGGTTTTACAACTTCTCCTTCTAAGAATGTTGATTGTGGAACCTCTACCTTTCCACCACATCCTTTTCGTGTTCTTCCTCCTTCACATGATAATGTCCTGCATCATGGAGCATATTGTCAATGTTGTCAATATCAACATCTTGCTATGGCTCATATCTATGAGGAGTTGATTTACATCAATAATCTCCTAGTCAAACCTCCTCTTCACTATGACTATAAGATCACTACCAGGCCACCACCACCTACTTCCGCCACCACTTTGTCTTTTATATAAGCATATGAAGTGCTTATCTGCAAGACATTTACTTCAAGCAAATCTTTAAGTTCTATCTTAACTAGGATTAGATTTATGATTTTCTTTTGGCTTTTTTTCTTTTTCATACAACTTTGTATGATTTTTCTCCTTGTATCTTTATTTCATGTTTCCTTTTAACATGACTTATCTTAGATCTTAGTTATCTTCTATTTTCTTATCTTATTTTTCTTTTTATGTGACCTATGCTATATCTTGTTGGGTGTTTCTTTTCTTCTACTAACCCTTCCATGTAGATTGTCACCATAGCTCGATTCCTTGGTGCCCCAAGCAAGGGGGAGTAAGCACCAAGAGGGAGCACTTGCAAAGTCCGTTTCTTTTCTTCCTCAAAGGCTTTTGCATCCTTTTTGCTTCGACAAGGGGGAGCTCTTGCAAAGTCCGATTTCTTTCCTGAAAGACTTTTGCATCTTTTTGCCTCGACAAGGGGGAGAAATGAAATAAAATCGTCTTCGAAAATCTTGTTTTTCATATAATTGAGTTTATATGTTGTGGAAATCAAAAAGGGGGAGATTGTTAATCTAATGATGCCTAGAAACGTCTCTTGGATTTTTCGGTCTCGATTTGTTTTGATTACGAAAAAATATAAAAACAAACATTTACGAAAACAACAAAAAACGAATTCTTAAGTTCAAGTATTTTTTCATTTCATCCACTATCACTTAAGGTATGAACAAACAAGTTTTCATCTTAATTAAGTGACCAAGGATTTAACTTTTCTTAAAAATCACCTTTTATTAAATGTGACAAAGTTTTTTAATAAACTTTATTTTTAAGAAAATGTTTTATTAAATTAAATATTTGAAAATTTGAAAATGGCATATTCCATTTGGTTTCAGAATATCCTTTGAGGATAACTATTCCACCAGATGTGACTACCCCACTAAAAGACAAAAGGGAGCAGAGTCTACGAATACGGATCCTTAAAGGTCTATACGGTTCCTTATCGATAAGGCACCGCGGGTACCAATAAGGAACCGTGTTCAGATATGGCCGTTGGACCTTTCTCCTATAAATAGTGGACAATTCTCATATTTTTTCTTCACCTCTTTTGCACACAAATTTCCAGATTCAATCATACTTCTTAAATCACTCAAATCCTTGATTATTTGGTTGATTACTACTTGTTTAGAAGTGAATCTTTCTCCCCCCATCTCTTCCTCTTCAAGTGCAAAGAGAAGAACACTTTCATCCTTGAAGTTTTGAGTCTACCTCAAGCTCTATTAAAGATCAAGTTATATCCATTCATTATAGTTATGTTGTGTCAATCCAAGTAGTTGTGTTATTTGGAAGTTGTGTTGTGAAGATTCAAGTAGTTGTGCTATTTGGTAGTTGTGTTGTGAAGATCCAAATAGGTTTGTCTATTTGGAAGTTGTGTAAGTAGTAAGGTTAATACTTAGTCCTCAAAGTATATTGGTGTAGATTGGTCCTAGCTAAGATTAGGGCTCGACTTTTAGCTTAGAGTCAGAAATTGGATAAGCGACGTTGTGTACGGTTTCTCCACCTTAAAGAGTTTGTTGATTAGTGAACTCTCAAGTAAGGAGTACTTGAGGAGTGGGGTAGGGACGATGAGTGAGCTTTGTTGCCGAACCACTATAAATCCTTGGTGTTTGATTTGATCTTTCTTTTACTTATCTCTTTAAATTCATTATTCTTTATTAGCATATACTTGTGATTATTAGTTTAGTTGCACTATACCTTGTTCATATTATGTATAATAAGATTTCACATAATTGCTCAAGCCTAAGTTTTGAAAACCCCTTTTTAACAAGTAAATTTTTATAAACTATTCAACGCCCCTTTTGGTTTCTACATAGCCCTAAGTAGTACTTTAGTCACATAAATGTTCCTATTATGAACTCTAGCCCTCATGCAAGGTTGATTATGACGAGTGCCTATGATAGTAGTATTCCAAAATTGTGTAACAATAGGAATAGAGACAACAGGACTTACAATAAGTGCAAAACGTACGTGACTTTGAGATAGAAAGTCAAGTATCTCATGAAAACCAAGAGAATCAACATTCTGAGTAAGATTAGCAACATGGTTGTGCTTAAAGATCACTTGTAAAGATGCCATTAGTATTTTTGATGATCGAAAATTAGAGAGAAGGTTATAGAATCGATGTATAAAAATAAAAGATTAGGTGAATCAGTTGTGTAATTAGGGTTAGTGTTTATATAAATAACAAACCCAAGCGCGAAGAAATCGCCAATTTTACAATAGAGACCCTCAACGGTACAACGGCTATGTAGCGGTACATGAAACATACACGGTGCTTCAAATTTGCCTAGCGGTACTTGGTTCCAAAGTGATACCTCAAAGATAAGACCGGTTCATGAATTCCACTATCATTGTAACCTCTTTTATCTTAATCTAATAACCTGCAAACACATAAAAAACAAACACAAACACTATACAATAACAATTAGCATAATAATTGTACAATTGTTACCTCCCCTTAACATATGCATCAGTTATTGGTTTAGCATACCAATATGTGTTACCAAGAACTCAAATCTTTTAGTTTAAAATGCCTTTGTTAATAAATCAGCTACATTGTTGTCTGTATGGATTTTCAAAACCTGAATAAGCTTTTTGTCATAAGCATCTCTTATAAAGTGATGTCTTATTTCAATATGCTTGGTTTTGGAGTGAAAGACTGGATTTTTGACAATGTAGATTGTACTTTCATTATCAATGTTGATTTTGGTGTTCATGAAGTTGAAACCATAATCTAACAAGTTGAAACCATAATCTAATAACTGATTTTGGGTCAAAAGTACTTGTCCGCAACAATGAGCATCAACAACATATTCAGCTACAGTTGTAGAAGTAGCAACAATGGTTTGCTTCTTACCTTTGGATTGACTTGAAACCTTGAACAAGCACACACAACAAACATAATATCTGGCCTTGAAGCAGTAAGATACATCAATAAACCAATAATTGATCTATACAAATGAAGATCAACATTTTCTCTATGTTCATCTTTTGACAAACACTTCTTGGCTTCAAAAGGTGTACTTGCACTTCTTGTATCCATACTTGAAATTTTCTTCAAGATCTCAGCAACATACTTATCTTGGCTGATAAATATTCATCTTTCCTTTGTTTGACTTGTAGTCCTAAAAAGAAAGTAAGTTCTCCCATAGAATTCACCTAAAATCTTCCTTTCATTAAAGCTTCAAACTCTTTACACCATGACTTTTTGGTTGAACCAAAAATGATGTCATCAACATATACCTGAATTAGGATAATATCCTTAGCATTCTTCTTGATGAAAAGAGTATTGTCAATGGTCCCTCTCCTATATCCATGTTCCAAAAGCAAATTGGACAGAGTTGCATACCAAGCTCTAGGAGCTTGATGAAGACCATAAAAAGCTTTAATAACTTTGTAGACTCTTTTGGGGAACTTAGGATATACAAAACCTGGAGGTTGTGAAACATATACCTCCTCTGAAATAGTGCTATAAAGAAAAGCACTTTTCACATCCATTTGATAGACTATAAATCCGATATATGATGCAAAGGCCAAAACTAACCTAATGGCTTCTATCCTTGCTATTGGTTCAAAAACCTTATCACAGACCATTCCTTCTTCATATCTATAGCCTTGAGTAACAAGCATAGCCTTGTTCCTCACAACAACAACTCTTTCATCCTTCTTATTCCTGAAAACCCATCTAGTACCAATTACTCTCTTTCCAGAAGGAATATCCACGAGAACCCAAACCTTTTGTAGTTCAAATTGCATTAATTCTTCTTGCATGACATCTACCCACCTTTCTTCATCAAGAGCTTGAGAAATATACTTAGGCTCTACTTGTGATAAGAAACAGGCAAACAAACAATGTTGAGTATCCTTATGATTTGTTCTTTGCTGTTGTTTGACATAGCTCACAAGTGCATGAGTTTCAACACTAGCTTGAAGTTGTCTTCTGGTCTGCATAGCAGACTTGGGTTTTCAATAATCCGAGTTATAGGATGGTTGTTATTGACTGTATGAGCGGGAATAGGAATGACTGGTATTTCAATTTCCAAATTAATGAAGTCAGTCATTGCACCCTGCTCATCATAGGAAGCATTTGAGAAGATTCCTTCCTTGGGACTAGTAAAACCAATAACCAGTTTTTTAGTATATCGTTTTCCTCGACTCGACTCGAATTGATTTACAACTTAACACAAGATTTATTTGTTTTTGGTTAATAATAATTGTTTGGTATCTATTGTCTAATTAAACTGAAACAATGGGGAAAATATTTAGGCTAAGGAATATATAAAAGTAAAAGCGCAAATAGTTCAAATAAAATTATTCTAAAATGCAAAATAAAATTAAACTACAAATTTAGGTCTAGATGCAACAAAAATAAACTATAGTTAAAAATAATAATAAATCTAAATGCAAAATTAGTCTAATGCAAGCACGTAATAACAAGTAAAAGTGACAAAAAAAAGAAATCACAAAGATAAACTTAAAAATAAAGCGTAAAGCTTCAACCTTTTAAGCTTATTAATCTTTTTAGATGATAAAGCTTTAAGCTTTATATACTAATAAGCTTAATAATCACAAAAAGGTGTAAACTTTATACCAATAATAAGCTTATCTAAATGAAATCTAATTTTTAAACCTTTTAATCTATATTTTAAAACAATAATAAGATCTAAACTAATTAAACCGATTTTTATGAAAAATATATTTTATGAAAACAATTTAAACTAAATAATATAATTATTTAAACTAAAACGATTAAGCTATACAAATAAAAAGAGAGTATTTTGGTACCCGTAGTGCAAAGATAACGCTCTAAAACAACATCAACATAATCAACAACATATGACCCGTAAAGTACACGGCCTACCGAAAGCAATAAAATACGGCCCGTAAAGTACACGACCAACCAAATCAAGATTAAGCTAAGCGTATCCCGGCCCGTAAAGTACACGGCCAACCAAATCAAACTGGAACCAAATTAATCAACCATAGCTCTTAACCATACTTGATAGATCGATTCACCAAGATCACAAAAAACACAAAAATTTAGAATAATAAGCAACTATTAATATTATATAGAGATTCAAATAAAACTGATAGATCTAGAATATTTTTTATATTTTATAACAATTTTATAGTTTAAAAAAAATAGATCTACACTATTTAATCAATTACATAATAGATCTAAACTAATTTTTTTTGATTTTATGAAAAAAACTTTAACTTTTAAACTTAAAACTTATATATCTAAACTAATTAATATAAAAAAAGTAATAGATCTTGGTGTAAGATTTTTACTCGTTAAAAAGTTCGTTGTTCTCGGTGTCTAATCGAATTGATCTCTGGTTAAAAGTGCGACTCAGTCGTTCTTGGTGAAAAAGAAAGGAAATGTCGTTGATTATCTATAGCTAATTAAAAATTAAATGCGAAAAGTAAAAAGAATAAACTTAAGACGAATGATAAATAATAAAGAAACGATATTAAAACGAATATTTAAAAAGAAACAATTAACAAAAATAAAACTAAAAATAAAAATAAATTTTCGAATTAAAAATAAAACTTACCTAATAAAAATGAAGGTAATTGGACTATAACGCTATTTTAAAAACAAACGAGACAAATATTGAAACGGGCACTTAATAAAAAATAAAACTTAAACTTTTCGAAAAAATACTAATACTAAAATTCGACGAAAAATATAACTAAAAATAACTGACTTTCAAAATAAAAATTACCACGACTTTCGGATAAAACTAGACGAATAACGGAACAAGTGCTACACAATAAGTAGCATGTCTCCCAAGGGGAGACATTGGTTTTGGCGGGAAGATATAGGGAAGCAGGCACACATGCATGTCAAAGTTATATTCAATCCGGAATCTGTGCTTTGAATTGTATGCTTATCCAGGAAATGATATAATTTCTTATCCGGGTTTTGTGATTTAAAACTTATCCGGGTTCCACTTTTCTATACTTATCCGGGTTCCAACTTTTCTTATCCGGGAAATAATATTCTTGGTCTTATCCGGGATCCATGATTTTTGCTTTATCCGGGTTCTGGCTTATCCGGGTTCCACTAATACTTGCTATCCGGAATATCTAAAAAATCTCTTATCCGGAATGACTAAAATTTCTTATCCGGGATACTAGTGTTTTGGAAAAACCCGGATAAGAACTAAATTAAGAAAATAGCAAAAATAAGCTAAAAACTAATAAGCACCTAACCAAAAATTAAACCAAATAAATTTTAAGAAAAACTAAATAAGCCAAAATTTAAAAACTTTTTTAAACACTAAATAATCTAAATATTAAAAATCAACTTTCTATAAAAATAAACTATTAAAAACACTTAATTAAAATTAAGAAAATCACACTAAAAGCTATAAGATCAATAAGCTAACACAATCAAACACATAAAAACATAAAGAACAATCAATCAAGCATAACAATAAGCAAATAAGCATAAAGATTAAACAAAACAAGAAAGATAGAATGAGAATAATGAAAAGCTTGATTAAAGATTAAGATTCAACAACATAAATTAAAAAACTTACTTGAAATAACTTGAAATTAAGGACAAGTATGTAAATGACAATATGAAAAGTGCATGAAATAAATTGGAGAACTAATATGTCAAATTAGCTAAAAACTCCTAATGACACATTATGAGGGTATTTATAGGAGGGGATGTTTATGCTTTCTTCTTTCTTTCTTTTCTTTTGTCTTCTCGTCTTTCGTCTTTGACAATAAACTCGTCATTTACGACTTTGTCTCGGGATTTGTCGATAAATAAATGAACTCGTCTTCTAATTTCTTGATTAATTAGACTTGGTTCTTTGACTTCGTTAAACTTCCGTCTTTAGACTTTTTCTTTGATAAATCTTCAGAATAGGCCTTTGACTTCCGTTCTTTTTGCACTCTTGATCTTTTGACTTCGTCTTTTGTCTTTTTCTTTGATAAAAGCCCGTGAAAGCCCATGTTTTCTTCCCTTTTCACATTTAGGTCCTAAAACACAATAAAAACACAAACCATGCATAATTCTGACATTTACGACACTAAATACACGTTTTGGCTTGGTTATTATAATAATTAAGTGGTAAAAGGATAAGTGTTTTCACACTTACTAAATTCCCTACACTTGACCATTGCAATGCCCTCATGCAATGTATTAGTTATAAAGCAAAATTTACATTTTCCATCATAATTAACCCACTTTGGCCTTTATTAAACACTAGATACTAAGGAAACTTAAAGGGATAGAAAATTATAAAATATTTGAAGGAAGAAAACAAGTAAAGAAATCGAAGACTTATATTAGGGATTTGGTTGTCATGAAAGTTTATCACCCTCAAGTTTCACGTTCCCCAAACCAAGCTTAAAAACGAGATCATTCTTATTATAAGTTAGCAAACTAACACAAACTCATGTGGCCCAATTATTCACTTAGACTCCCTTATTCCTAGGTGTATCTCTTATATTTTATTATTGTCTTGTATGATCACGAGGATGCATTATTGACTTATTTCGATAGTTTATTTAGGCTGAAAATAAAGTAGGTCAAATTAATCAATAGTTAGCTAAAGGATAAAATCTTTTAAAACTGCTTTTTGGGACCTCATAAAGTTCATATCTTGGCATAACTCCCTTCACGATTTGAGACCTTTCTCGGATCGATATTTGGCATTGACTTCATACTTCAAATCTTGAGAGACTTTCATGAAATAATGGTCTTCTCTTCATAATAGGAATTTCTTCACTTGAAGTTTTTGAGAGATTCTTCATACTTGGACCACGACTTCTTCATTTTTCTCCAATCTTTATTTGGGATTTTGATATACAACGATCCGCCTCCTTTTAGGACTTGGATCTATTTATCCTCATACCTTGCTAGGGTCTTTTCGGATAGACTTCTCCATCATCTTTAGGGGAGTATTTGCTTTTCGTCGTGTGTCTCGATCCTTCATATTGATTTTTGATAAATGATTCTTCACATCACTTTGAATCTTTCGCAACAAAATGTAGCCCTCATGCCTTGTTAGAGACTTTTCGTACTCTCCAATCTTCGCATCCCGCTTTAATAAGTTATGCCTTGGCTATGAACTCTAGATAATACCGAGCAACTTTTAAACGATCTTGTGCTAGAAGCTAAGTAACTTTTCAAATCGTACGACCTTACTTATTGCAATTATAATTATTAACAAGCGATGGGAGAAAAAGCTCATAATTAACTCACATAAATTTATGAAATAATACCAAACTTATAATTGACTCTATCATCTCTCGTTCTCCACAATTTAAAATATCAAAGAATGAGACTCGTGGATGCTTAGCCTATTGAATTAAATTTTTGGGTTTTCAAGTCATCTATAGGATCTTGCAACTTCTTAGACTTTTTCAAGTTTAGAATTTGCATTTTAAAGTTCCCTTGATAAACAACTTTCTAGGATCAATTATAGGAACTTGCGAAAAGTTCTTGTTCTTAACCCGTAAGAGTTAAGACTTTCGCGTTTTAAAGTTCCCTATATAGAATCCTAGCAAAACTTGACTTAAACACGTTAAGGATACTAGTTAGAGTAAACTTGGATAAGTAAACTCGGGTTGAGTCAAAAGATTCATGACGGCCTAATATATCAAAGACATCTAAAACTTCTTAAAAACATTTTATTGAAATTTATTCTAATGAAAGAAAATAACGATAACAAAGGAAAATACTAATAGGCCAAAATAGATCAAAATTTTGAAAAATGTCGAAAAATGAATTTCCCGGTGAAAATGAGGACAAATACAAGGAAAAGCCCACTTAACTTTGATAGAAGTCCCCCTACAGTTAATATAAACATTGTCCTCAATGTTTAAGCATTTGGAAGTAACCTCCCCTACACTTAGGACATTGTGTACGTTGTTTAAATCTTGCTAAGGAAGAGACACTAAAGTGATTCCTATTTTAATATTGAAGAATATAAAATAGTGAATCAAAAGAATTTAGGATAGAACCGGGAAGACGGGTAACGGAATCACGGATCATCAAAAGTCATCAAGAATGGTTCTTTGAAAGCTCGAATCCCTGCACATGATAAGAAAGAAAACAAAAAACACATACTAGGGTCTCCCCCTAAACTTATTATAATAAACGGATAAAAAAGATAGATACTCGGGTTGCCTCCTGAGGAGCGCTTGTTTTTGTTCACTGAGTCGTGAGCCTGACTCGACCTTGATTAGCATGGGAAGAACCTTGAAGAACATCCACCAGGGTCAAATACATGGTTCTCGTCTATTAAATAGCACAAGCTTAAGGTGAACAAGGCAAGCCAAAGAAGAGTAGGCAAGGTTCCCTTAAGCATTTGTTGAGCACGGTGGTAGAAAGTATGATGAAGTGCAAACATCGCTCCATAGATTCCAAAAGTCTTTCCTTTTATTGCATCAGATGGATACTGAAATGGCTGAAGAATTGTAATACCCGAATCGAACACCTTTTCCTTTAGGGGAAAATAAGAATCAGGCTCAGTAGAATTTGAAAAAGATCCGCTCATAAATCGCACAATCTCATCCGACGAAGGTGGATAGAGAGGTGTCAAAACATAAGTACTACGGATATTGGTGTCGTCCGGTTTCTTCTCCTTTGAAACGGGTTTCTTAATATCCGAAGGAGGATAAAGACCAAAATCGAAGTCCAAAGGAGGAGAATAATTCTCATTGGGGAAGTATGTATTGAGAAAAGTAGCAAAATCTTCCTCAAATGAGTATTCATCCAAAATATGATCAAGAATTGTTGGCGGAGGATCTTCATCAAAAGTAGGAGCAAGGTCATCATTTGAAAAATCACTCGAAAGAGTATCAACATCATCAAAATCATCATAAGTTGGCATGTCTTTATACTCTGAAGAAAAATCATCATAATCATCCACATGGGAACTAGAATCATCATCATAGATTGGTGGATCATCATATATTGATGGAATCTAAATTGGGAAGAGGATCTTCAAAATCTTCCACATTTTCTTAAAAAAGTGGATTATCATAGATAGGCTCGAAAAGAGGATTATTTTAAACGATAAAATCATCAAGCTTTGTACTCTCTAAAGTAGGTGAGTCAAGCTCGTCTTGAAGCACATCAATCATGTTCACCGATTCTCTTCCATTGGATTTGTTTGTGATCTTCCCCATCTTAAAAACTTGTTGATCATTCCCGACCCTTAAAATTAGTTCACCTTCCGCAACATCGACTAAAGCTTTTTCGGTTCTCAAGAATGGCCGTCCAAGTATTAACGGAATACGAGGGTCCATTTCATAGTCAACAACAACAAAATCGACCGGAAAAGTGAAGGTACCAACTTTAACAAACATATCTTTGGCAATACCAACGGGGTAAGCGAGAGTTCGATTTGATAGCTCAAGAGTCATCTTTGTTGGTGTAAGATCGGGTAATGATAACTTTTTCCAAACACTTAATGGCATCAAATTAATACTTGCCCCGATATCGGCTAAGGCAGTAAATTCTTCGGTTTGGTTAAAAGTACATAGTAGCACAAAATGAGCGGGATCTCCAAGTTTTTTCGGAAGTTCTTTAAGAAGGACTGCAGAACAATTCTCATTCAATCGAGTATTAACAAACTCGGCCATATTCTCCTTCTTACTAAGCAATTCCTTGTATGCTTTCACAAATTTCTGCATTTGGACAAGTGATTCAACAAGGCTAATGTTAAAGTGCATTTGCGTAATCATCTTCAAAAAGGTAGTAACTTGAGCATCCTCTTTAGTGAGTACTTTGCACTTGTCTAAACGAGAAGGATAAGGGATATTGGGTTTAGGTGGTGTAGGTGTTGAAGGTGAAGGTGTGGTAGGTGTAGATTTAGATGTAGAAGGTGGGGATGATGAAGGTTTTGTCTTTGGTACTTCTTTCGTAAGAGGTGGAGACGGTAATGTAGAACTAGTACTAGGCGTGGAAGTAGGAGGAATAAATGGGGGTGGAGGAGGTGTAGATGGGGTAACTGGGGGAGGGGTAGATGGTCCTACAAGAGTTGCTCCACTGCGTGTAGTAATAGCACTCACATTCGGTCTTGGGTTGGTCACGGTATTCGAAGGAAGAGAGCCGGAAGTAGAGGGTTGATTACTTTGGAAGAAACTAGCCATCATATTCCTCAAATCATTCGTTTGATAGCTTAAAGAAGTTTGCATATCATTTCTAAGCTCGGTTCGAATATCATTCCCTTGTTTAGTGATATCACCTTTCAAGTTAATGATTTGGATTTGAAGATTCTTAACCAACTCTCCTTTGGTCCTCATGAAAGTTTCAACATCTTGATTATATGTCGTGGGTAGAGTGATGGGTGGAGCTTGGTGAGCGGGTGGGTGATATGGATTAGAAGCTCGAGGTTGATTTAGATTGCTTCTATTGAAGTTGTTTGGGTTGTGGTTTTGTGGAGAAAAACCGGGTGAAAGAAAGTTGTTGGAACGATAACTTAGCAAGTTACAATCACCTTGAGGTCGAGCTTGATAACTTTCCGTTGAATAGTTACCGTGAGCCGCATACACGTTTTCCGGATTGTCATAAGTAAAAGGACAATCAGTGTATGAATGAGGACCGCCGCAAGTCTCACAAGAAATTGTTATAGCTTTAACTTGTTGTAGTTGATTCGTAGCCATGAGTTGGATATTTTTGTTCATTTCGGCTAGCATGCGGGTGACTTCGGTCATCTCTGGGTTTGATGAAGTAGAAGAAACATTGACTCTCGGGTTATTCCTTGAAGATGTGGATGAATCCTGATTTTTGTGATGAGTGGTCATGTTCTCTATAAGTTCTCTACACTCCTCGGGTATTATTTTCATAAATGTGCCACCGGCGGCTGCATTAATCGTATCACGATCACGAAAAGTTAAACCGTTGTAGAAAGTATCAATTAAGGTGAAGGGGAGCATATTGTGGTTAGGACAACGATCGATCAAGACATTATAACGTTCCCAAGCATCAAAAAGTGACTCATCAGGTTCTTGCGTGAAACCAATGATTTGATTTTGAAGACTAGTGACCATGGATGGTGGAAAGTAGCGCGACAAAACTCGTTGAGTCATTTCGTCCCATGTATGAATTGAATTCTTCGGAAGACGATCAAACCATTTTTCGGCATAGTGGGATAAAGTGTGTGGAAATAGATGAAGGCGAAGAAAATCCATGGTAACACCAGGTAATTTCATGCTTTGAGTAACGGTAATGAATTTGTCGAGATGTTTGTTGGCATCATCATCCGGAAATCCGCGAAATGGACAAGTATTTTGAACTTGTTGGATCATGTGATGCTTCAACGAAAATTCTGGAGCCGTAATTTGCATCGGCGCAAACGGTCCTCCACGTCCATTCATTGTTGGTTGACAAAGCTCCTCCATCGTTCGAAGGTCTGGTTGAGGGCCATGGTTGTTATTATTCATGTTGGGGTGAGGTGGATTATTATTGTTGTGCACACCAGCCATATCTAAATCTTCAAGAGTCTCGGGCTCAGAATAAGACGAAGATCTAGTACGCATACACCTGCAAAAGAAAAGATAGCAAAGAAATAGAAAAATAATGGTTATCTTAAAAACAAAATCTTTTTGGTGCAAAACTTTTGAAAAAGAAATGCTTTTATAAGTTTTTTTTTAATGTTTTTAGATTTTTGAAATTTTTTTATTTTTAGGATTTTTGAATTTGACACGAAAATAACGTTCACGAGTGCACGGATCCCAAAATCCAACGCGTCTCTCACAGAAAACCGTTAATCTTCACGAATAGAGCCGGTAGCGGCGCCATTTTAGTATAAGATTTTACTCGTTAAAAGGTTCGTTGTTCTCGGTGTCTAATCGAATTGATCTCCGGTTAAAAGTGTGACTCAGTCGTTCTTGGTGAAAAAGAAAGGAAATGTCGTTGATTATCTATAGCTAATTAAATAGTAAATGCGAAAAGTAAAAAGAATAAACTAAAGACGAATGATAAATAATAAAGAACGATATTAAAAAAAATATTTAAAAAGAAACAATTAACAAAAATAAAACTAAAAATAAAAATAAATTTTCGAATTAAAAATAAAACTTACCTAATAAAAATGAAGGAAATTGGACTATTACGCTATTTTAAAAACAAACGAGACAAATATTGAAACGGGCACTTAATAAAAAATAAAACTTAAACTTTTTGAAAAAAATACTAATACTAAAATTCGACGAAAAATATAACTAAAAATAACTGACTTTCAGAATAAAAATTAACACTGACTTTCGGATAAAACTAGACGACTAATGGAACAAGTGTTACACAATAGGTAGCATGTCTCCCAAGGGGAGACATTGGTTTTGGCGGGAAGATATAGGGAAGCAGGCACACAGGCATGTCAAAGTTATATTCTATCTGGAATTTGTGCTTTGAATTGTATGCTTATCCGGGAAATGATATAATTTCTTATCCGAGTTTTATGATTAAAAACTTATCCGGGTTCCACTTTTCTAAACTTATCCGGGTTCCAACTTTTCTTATCCGGGAAATAATATTCTTGGTCTTATCCGGGTTCCATGATTTTTGCTTTATTCGGGTTTTTGTTCTTAAGCTTATCCAGGTTCCACTAATACTTGCTATCCGGAATATCTAAAAAATCTCTTATCCGGAATGACTAAAATTTCTTATCCGGGATACTAGGGTTTTGGAAAAACCCGGATAAGAACTAAATTAAGCAAAAAGCAAAAATAAGTTAAAACTAATAAGCACCTAACCAAAACTTAAACCAAATAAATTTTAAGAAAAACTAAATAAGCCAAAATTTAAAAACTTTTTAAAACACTAAATAATCTAAATATTAAAAATCAACTTTTTATAAAAATAAACTATTAAAAACACTTAATTAAAATTAAGAAAATCATACTAAAAGCTATAAGATCAATAAGCTAACACAATCATACACATAAAAACATAAAGAACAATCAATTAAGAATAACAATAAGCAAATAAGCATAAAGATTAAACAAAACAAAAAAGGTAGAATGAGAATAATGAAAAGCTTGATTAAAGATTAAGATTCAACAACACAAATTAAAAAACTTACTTGAAATAACTTGAAATTGAGGACAAGTATGTAAATGACAATATGAAAAGTGCATGAAATAAATTGGAGAACTAATATGTCAAATTAGCTAACACCTCCTGATGACACATTAGGAGGGTATTTATAGGAAGGGATGTTTATGCTTTCTTCTTTCTTTCTTTTCTTTTGTCTTCTCGTCTTTCGTCTTTGACAATAAACTCGTCATTCACGACTTTGTCTCGGGATTTGTCGATAAATAAAATGAACTCGTCTTCTAAATTCTTCATTAATTAGACTTGGTTCTTCGACTTCGTTAAACTTCCGTCTTTAGACTTTTTCTTCGATAAATCTTCAGAATAGGCCTTTGACTTCCGTTCTTTTTGCACTCTTGATCTTTTGACTTCGTCTTTTGTCTTTTTCTTTGATAAAAGCCCGTGAAAGCCCATGTTTTCTTCCATTTTCACATTTAGGTCCTAAAACACAATAAACACACAAACCACGCATAATTCTGACATTTACGACACTGAATACACGTTTTTGCTTGGTTATTATTATAATTAAGTGGTAAAAGGATAAGTGTTTTCACACTTATTAGATCTAACTATTTTTTTGGTTTTATGAAAGTATTTTTAATTTTTTAAAACTTAAAACTAATAGATCTAAGAAGAACTAATAGATATAAACTAAAAGCAATTAAATAAAAAGATAGCTTATAAATAAGTTGTAAGCCTAAGCTTAGAACTTATGAGATTTAAAAATCTAAAAAGCTAATTATATAATTCCTCCAACAATAAGTTAGATCTACGAAAATAAGGCAAAAATAACCTTGAAATAAGCTTGTATATTAATCTAACTTATTAGGAAAATGTTATAAAAACTTATCCCAAATAATAAGCTAGATTATAAAGAAAAGTAAAAAAAGAAAGGAAGAACGAGAATAAGCTAAGAGATTAAGCTAAAAATTTAATTTTATTAATATGAAAAAGCTTAATGAATAAGCTATTACAAAACTTTAAAATGAAAAATACAAAACTATGTGTGAAATAGTACTAATGAAAAAAACTTGCCAAATACAAAGGTGGGGGGGGGGGGGGGGGGCTTTATATAGGCAGCCATAATGGGGGTATTTTTGTAATTTCCTATCTATCTATTGCTTGGAAGATAAGAACATTTAAGGACAACTTACTCTTTTCTTTTCTTGTTATAATCGCTTCCAGAAGGGACAACTCATTAAATATCCTTGTTATCATCGCTTGCGGAAGCCAGCTTTATGTGTGTGGGATCTTAGGCCAATCATTAGCCAGGCACACGCCCTCTGAAACTTGGTTATTATCGCCTGCCACATGGCGAGCTGTGAGTGGTCAACCGCCACTGGCACACTGCCACCTCGTACTGACCCTGCCACCTTGTACTGACGTGGCGGCGTCGCCGCCACGGGTCAACGACCTAATGGCCAACCACCACTGAAACTCTGCCACCTCTGCGTCGCCTGCCACCTCGTACTGACACGTCAGACTGACGTGTTAGGGTCGCCTCTGCAACCTCGGACTACCACGTGGCGTGCTCCTATTGGTCAGCCGCCGCCATGTCATCCTCGTACCTGCAATGAACAGTAACTTGTCAGTTCCACGTGGCACGTTGGCATTGGCTAGCCGTCGCCACGTGGCAGCTGACGTCATGCTGAAGTCAGCAGGCTACGGGTCGGTCAATGGTTTGGTTCGGGTCAGGGTCCGGTTTGGGTCGGGTTGCCACGTGGCCACTCACGTGGTGCCAGTGGTACTGGGTATATATACCTCGCCCTTGTCCAAGCCGAGGCTCGAACTCGGGTCTGGTGTGCCAGTTCTTAAGCGACGAGCATTTTCCAGCTGAGCTGAGCAGAATCTTAGGTTTATTAACGCAAAAGTTTCTATTTAACCCTTTTTGGCTTTAGGACTTGCAACAGTTTGACCCTCTTAAATTAGGGCTTTTGGTGTCATGAATATTTATCACCCTCAAGTTTCACGTTCCCAATACCAAGCGTAAAAACGAGATCATTGTAATTACAAGTTAGTAAAGCTAACACTTACTCATGTCGTTTAATTATTCACTTAGACCCCCTTATTCCTATGGTGTATCTATTGTATTTTATTTTTGTCTTTAATGATCACAAGGATGCATTTTTGACTTATTTCGATATTTTATTAAGGTCGAAAATAAAGTAGGACGATTTAATCTATAGTTAGCTAAAGGACAAAATCTTATAAAACAGCTTCTCGAAATCTCATAAAGTTCATTTCTTGGCATAACTCGTTTTACGATTTGATACCTTTCTCGGACTGATTGGCATGTACTTTAAACTTCAAATCTTGAGAGACGTTCTTGAAATTATGGTATTCTCTTCATTTTGGTATACATCTTCATTTGAAGTGAGATGTAACACCCCCAAATATACACAATTCAATTACAGCAGAAGAGTCGTTGGTGTTACGGGATAGCACATTACTCACATCATAGACAACGCTTAAAATTCGCGTCGTTTAATAATAAAGCATTTCCATTCATAAATATCAAATTTACATAGGTCCCAAGTCATAGTATTTCTTACAATTTTACAAAACATTTGAATGGAAATTTGTTATTTAAGTGCGGGCCACGAATTCTTGTTGTCTTCCCGAGAACTACCTTCAAGTACCTGAGATAAAACATGTTAAAAGAAAAGGTCAGCGAAAACGCCGAGTGAATTCATAGAGTTTAATGAAATCCAATAATATATCATCGGTATAAAATTATTACCGAAAATCATTTTTGTACAAATCTTTATAGTAGGCTATAAAATAGGCCAAAAACATTCTATACAAATCCTTATCAAAAATCATAATATAGGCTTTTGCCTTCAAAATCATTATACGAACCATTGTCGTAAAAACATCATACAATACGTTTTATAGCATTGTATAGAGTTAAATAAAAACCGTTATATGAATATGGTTATGTAAAACCAAAACACGAACATAAATCAATAATAAGACCCCGTATTGCTAGTCAGGTAATATATCGTAATTCAGTGCGTATAGCAGTATTTCGTTATTTGGATTATTATAAGCCGTGTGACATTGTTACCTTACTATTACAAACAACGGGTAGCTAACCCGAAACTCAATTTTCCAATCTAAATTAGCTTGTCGTCACAAAAATCACGCTATGGAAAGCTTCTCATACATAAATTCGCTTACCAATCGATGTGGCACGACGGGGATCAACCGTCAAGGCGCGAACTGGGGTGATCGTCCCCAAATAGTACTATTATATGCATAAGCGTCTACCAAATCCCGGTAGTTCATAATTCATGCTAATGGGACTTTTAGTGACATAACCTAACTTTAATAATCCATTTTATTTCATACATTGGGTCCTGTAATCATTCATCGGGTCATACAATCATTCGGGTCCAAATCAATAAACAAACAATCGGGATAACTGGTGTCCTATTTTTATCAAAACTAACATGTTATCTCCCTCACGGGTTTATAAAACATTTCATAAAACCATTTAAAAGAGTGTGAGGCTATGAACTCACATTGATTGGGAAAGGCGGTTATCAGCGATTTGGATGTACGGTACGTGCTTCAATCACGGAAACCTTGACAAATAATAATCGTCTTAGACTCTTGTCCAATGACTTTTATAAAAATAATGGCTATGTATATATATATATATATGATGATGATTTATAAGTATGATGATGATCAAGTGGGATTTTACATCTTTATTCAACATTATAATGTTACGTATTGGAAATTTTCGAGACTAGTTACACTAGTTCGACTTGTTTACATTTTGAGGCCCGATAGGCCCATTACAAGCCCAATACTTTTCATTAGCCCAATTATATCTTTAATATCAGGCCCATACTCATATTTTGGGCCCAAGTGGGTTAAGCCCAATGAGTAAGTCCATTAGTGTTTTACCAAAGTAGTCGGGTTAATAGTCCAATAAGGCTATTTTGGCCCGTTAATGTTCATATGTGATAAAGCTCAGGTTTTATCGGTTTTTACTTGTTATATAAGTTTATACATCAGTATGTGAGTTTATAAAAGTTTACATTAGACGGTTCCGACCGTCTAAGTTTTATTTGACAAAACGTTAAATCTTTCGGTTTTAGCCGAAAAGACGTAAAACTTATGTATATAGTTTTATAACTTGGAAAACATTTATACTTGTAATTTATATAAAATGTATCATTTTAATATCAACTTATATAACTCTTATTTATAATTATTATTTGTAACTAGGTGGTTTTATATATGTATATTTTATAAATTCATAATTTTGAGTGCTTATATTATATACTATTTATTTTATAAAATCTGTCCTAAATATTCAGTCCACTAAAATGTCCATATCTAGAGTTCTATAAGGATATAGGAGCCCACATTTTTATAGCAGAAACTACATGATATGTGCTTCATTTAACTCTCTTATAGCTACTGATAAATCAGCATCTAAGTATTTTAATAAATTCGTCCAAAACAGTCTATGCAGATTTGAACTTCAATTTTGTTTTGATCATATCTCACTCATTATAATGATTCCATTGCATGGCCAACTGTCACATGTGTACAAGTCCTAATACTTACTGTATATTGATTCAACTATACCGTTTTATCAGTTTAACCTAAAGTTCTTTACTGTTTTTATACAGCCAACTATTTTAAGCATGATTTAACCATTTTTACATATAGTTTTCAATATTTTTAATCAAATCTATCAACACCAAATCCCCACATAATATTTTTAATCATCATTCATCATCATATACATATACATAAATAAAGAAAATACAAGATTACATAATCAAAATAACAAAAGGAGAGGAAGAACAATCTCTATACCACAAAGATTGTGTAGGTTATGATCAAGGCTTGGATTTTGAGGGAAAAACTTGTGATAAACCAATATCAACTTCAAGTCCACCAATTTTTATAAACTCCTTGTGGGAAATCAGCCCTATGACACCAAGAAATCTCCTCTTTGGATGTTAGAATCACCTCCAATCTTCAAGTCTTCAAAGGTTCTTCATCATATGTGTAGATAACACAAGATTCATGGTTAAAATTGATCAAAATGGGGTGTTTGGTGGTTGAATATGGACGACACCAAGGAGGATGGTGGAGAGAAAATTTCTTGTTTGCATGTGTTGAGAATGAGTAAATTGTTTTGGTGAAGTGGTTTTGTAAACTTAACATAACAAGTGATAAGCTTGTTTGTGAAGTTTTGACACCTCATGGGTGTGGTGTCATGTGTCTAGCCGTCCCATATAGTGGGGTGAGGCAAGTGTAAACTTGTCTCATCCCACTAATTTACGGGTACTCCTCGATTCTAGTTTCCTTGATTTGCGTGTCCTCGGGTCGTTTTACGAAAAACGTTTTTTATAAATTATGAATCAACGGCACAAAACCAATCTATGAAAAATTGTCTCATCAAAAATGGAGTTCAAAAACGTAAATACGTAAACCTAGGGTTTCTGGTTTAGTCGTAAAGGAAATTAAATTATGAACGTAAGTCCTAATCTCTTCTCGTAAATTTCTGAGTTTATGAACCAACACAAATTTAAAATACCAAAATAATATTCACAGATAAATTTATTTCCTGAAGTGTCGGACTGTCATTAAAAACGGTGTATGTAAATGTAAGCACGTAACTTAGAATCATCCGGTTTAGACGTAGTCGATGCTACTTCAAGACGTAAACCCAAATTTCTTCCCAAATATGAGTGGGTTCATAATATAACATTAAAATAATGTTTTTAAATAATACTTGAGAATAAAATATCAACCATAAATTGACGGATTGTCACATGAGAGATGCTTCAAATGTTGACCACGACTTCTTATTTATCCTCTTCTTTATTTAGGATTTTGATATACAACGATCCGCCTCCTTTTCGGACTTGGATCTATTTATCCTCATACATGGTTAGGGTCTTTTTGGATATACTTCTCCATGATCTTAAAGGGAGTATTTGCTTCCCGTCGTGTGTCTTGATCCTTCATATTGATTTGGATTAATGATCTTCACATCATCTTTGGATCCTTAGCAAAAAAAATGAATCCTCAAGCCTTGTGAGGGCCTTTTTGGACTCGTATTTCCTCATGCCTTGTTAGGGCCTTTTTGGATACCGCCAATCTTCGCGTCCCGCTTCAATAAGTTATGCCTTGGCCGTGAACTCTAATTAATCCCGAGCAACTTTTAAACGATTTTGGCTTAGAAGCTAAGTAACTTTTCAAATCGTACGACCTTATTTATTGCATTTATTTATTTACAATTGTTGGGAGAAAAAGCTTATAATTAACTCACATAAATTCTTGAAAGAATATAAAACTTATAATTTACTCTATCATTTCTCGTTCTCCACAATTTAAAATCTCAAGTAATGAGACTCGTGGATGCTTAGCCTAATAAACCAATTAAGGTCCATATGGTTAAGGATACTAGCTAGAATAAACTTTAATAAGTAAATTCGGGTCGAGTGAAAATATTCACGACGGGCCTAATATATCAAAGACGTCTAAACTTGTTAAAACCATTTTATTTATTTATTTCCTTTTTGACTTTATTAATGAAATGGAAAATATACATATGATAGTGATGACAAAAGGAAAGGAGATAAAAGAAAATAAATGAAAAATACTACTAGGCCAAAATAGATCAAAATTTTTGAAAAGCGTCGAATAATATTGATTTTCCGGTTAAAATAAGGACAAATTCATGGAAAAGCCCACTTAACTTCGATAGAAGTCTCCCCTATACTTAATATAAACATTTTCTTCAATGTTTAAGTTATTGGGAATAAATATAAGTGTATTAATTACCCCTGCTAGTTGGTCATAGTTTCCCCTGCTAGAGTAAGTTCCCCCTGTTAAATAACAAAGGCAGGGGGATTGGTTCCCCTGCTGAAATCAAAGACCCTGCTTCTAAGATAAACTTGGAAGTGATTATAACGCGTTTAAGTTACTACTCCGAGATACTTTCCTAGTTTGTTAGTAGTGATCTTGTACGTGAGTCCTTGTACTATAAAAGGACTCACTAGGTTATCATGCATTGTGTGTCTTTCTCTGTTAGTTTTCATTTCATACTTTAAGGTTTTTGTAACCCTAATACCACTATTGGGTATTTGTATATCTATGATATATTAAAGTTTAACGTTTGCTTTAAACATTTGTTCTTGTGCTAAATACTACATTCCACATCTTGTTTAGTTACTTTGTATTGCAAAGTTTCTATAGTGTTAGATTGAATCTATTCTCTCTATCACAACCCTTAAACAAGATAAGGTTTAAGATCTGAGTTTAGGATTAACAAGTGGTATCAGAGCTTGTAGAGAAACTTAGATTAAACCAAGAACAAAACATCTCTCACAACCAACATCAACCATGTTTTCAGATTCTCATTCATCCTCAACCAACAACAACTCTCTCAAACTACCTATTCTGGATCCTAAAACCTTTGAACTATAGGAGTTTAGAATTCAACAATACCTTAAGATGGAACACTATTTTCTATGGGAGATCATAGAATTTGGTGATCAATTTCCAAAGGCTATACAAGTTGAAGATAAGGATAAGGGAGAAGAAAAAGGTGAAAGCTCCAAAGGTGACGCCAAGAAGAAGTCTGCTGCTCTTGCTGACAAGGAGATACTAGAAAGAAGGCATGATGTCAGGGCTCCTTGCTGTTGGCTCTACCTGATAGACATCAGCTAAGGTTCAGAAAGTATAAGACAACAAGGAACTCTAGGAAGCAATAGGCAAAACATTTGGAGGGAATGAGGCCACAAATAAGAAGAAGAAGAATCAAATGCTTGATCAATTTGCTTCTTTCAAAGCAATTGGTGATGAAGCAATTGGTGCTATCTACAATAGGCTTCAAGATCTGGTTGCTCAGTTAGAGTTCTTTGAAATAGAAGTGACAAGAGAACAGGTGAATACCAGGTTTCTCAACAGTCTTCAGAAAGAATGGTTTGTCTACAAAGCTATTTGGCAGAACAGGGATGACATAAATGATAATAACATTGATGACATATACAATAACTTGAAAGTTTTTAAGCCAGTGGTCAATGAGATGAAGTCATTAGGAATCATCCCCACTAATTCAAGTGGATCTGCTGATTCCCCTACTAACATGGCTTTCATATCTCACAGTAGTGGAATCTCCAAAGGCAGTGGAATCAAAGTTGGCCCTGCTACCCATTCCCCTGCTGCTAGATCTGGATCATCTTATGATGAAGAAAGGCCTGCAACATTCATCCTTGACACTGCTTATGCTTTCATAGTATCCCAAGGGTCACAAGGATCTACAGTGTTACATGAAGATCTGAGTCAAATCAGTAAGCAAGGACTGGAGGAGATGGACATCAAGTGGAACATGGCTCTACTTAGCATGAGAGCCAACAGGTTTTACAAGAAGTATGGGAAGAATATCTCCATCAATCCTTCTGATGTAGATGGATTTGACAAAAAAAAGGTAGAATGCTACAACTGTGGCAAGAAAGTTCATTTTGCTAGGGAATGCAGAGGGCCTAAGAATGAAAGCAGCTATAGGAAGGAAAGCAGGGATGATGATTCTGGTGCTAAGGCTATGGTAGCCATGCAGGGGATAGATGGAGCAGGTGGATGGGATTGGAGTGCTATGACAGAGAGTATTAAAACAAATAAAGCATTAGTTGCTGAGGAAAAAGAGGAAGATTTTGCTCTTATGGCCATGTCAAGCTCTAGTTCAAACAATGAGGTATATGATGATTCATATTGTACTAAAGCTTGTAGAAAAAATACTGAGTCATTGAATGATCAAATAAGAAAGATAAAAGTTGATTACATTAATTGTGATAATGACCTTGATAACTACAAACGTGATTTAGAATAGCTAGAGTCCATCATAAGAGAGTATAAGCAAAGAGAAAATTATTATAGAGATCATATTGTGGTTTTAGAGAGAGATGCTAAAGAAAATAATGATTCCATTAAGGAATTAACTGCTGAACTAGAAGTTTTTAGATCTAATAAGAAGATAGATGAAAAAACTATTGAAAAATTTGGAAAAGCTTATAAAGATTTAATTAAAGCAGTTGAAATTGGACAGTCTCCTAGAGACAAAACAAGTTTTGGTGTCAAAAATGAGCATGCTACTATACCACCACCACCTGCTAATATACATGCACCATTTCCTAGAAAAAGACTTGTCTTGGACTGGTCTCTCTTGTTTCAAGAAGCAGGAAGATATTGAATTTGACTTAAATGCATACATACCTAATAATCTAGAAATAGAAGAACCACTAGTGAAAACCAGTGCTGTTAGGGACTTTGAAAAGGAACAAATTGCTTTAAAATAGTGGAAAATAGATAACCCTGTTCTCTTTTTAAGAGAAGGACTTTTTGGAAGTGATTCAAGTTCTAAGAGTAGTTCGCCTAAATCTAAATCAGGATCAAAGTCCTCTAAGTCTACTTTTAAATATGCTGGTATGTATAGGTCTGTTAGAGGTAATTAGAGAAATTGGAATGACCAAAAGTCTCATCAATTAGGAGAGGACTTTGTGATATACAATAAACCTTGTTTCACCTGTGGCAGTTTTGATCACACTTATCAAGACTGTCAGGCACCAATTGGAAGTGGTGGCTGCAAATCCTTTAAAGGACATGCAACAAAAAGCCATTCTTCTGAATGCAGGGGAAAAATCCTTTTCCCTTGCCAAGTATGTTGCCCCTGCTTTGAGAAACAAGTTATCTGATAAGTATGTAGTTCCTACTCTAAGAAAGTTGAATGATGCATATCCAAGTCCAGCCCTTCCATGGCCAAACCAGCACCTCATACTGCATATAAATCTGTCTATAGACCATACCAGCACAACAATAGAGGCCAAAACAAAAGATGGAGTCCCTCTGCTAATCATAGGGATTCCCTTGCTAAGGCTAGGGTTTCCCCTGCTAGCAAAGTTTTACCCTCTAAAAACATGGACAGATGGGGAAAAGCTATGAAAGCCTCATCTCGTTGGGTTTGGGTACCCAAAAGGGGTACTCAATCCAATGGTGTATATCTAGTCTTTGACAAGCTATCTTACATTGATACACGAGGTAGATCCATGTCTGTAATGGCTTGGGTCCCGAAGAGAAACTAAATTGTTTTTATTTTTGCAGGTGACAAAGAAGACCAGGAATGATAAAGCCTATTGGGATAGTGGATGCTCAAGGAGCATGACTGGACATAAATCTTATCTGTCTAACTTTGTTCCCCTGCATGACAATGATGGTGTTTCTTTTGGAGATGGGCATGGAACAATCACAGGAAAAGGAACTATTGTCACCAATGGGATGACCTTTGACAATGTTTACTTGGTGAAAGAACTTAAGTACAATCTCTTCAGTGTGTCTCAGATGACTGATAACAAGAACTTTGTCTTGTTTACATATACTGAATGTCTGGTGTTAGGGAAGGAGTTTGTCTTACCACCAAACACCCCTATCGTGCTCAGAACACCAAGACAAAAGAATATGTACACAATTGATCTCAAGGAAATCTCTCTTCAAGACAATGAAATCTGTTTCATTGCCAAAGCCTCAGTTGATGAATGCAAGAAATGGCATAGAAGACTTGGTCATCTCATTTTCAAGAACATGAACAAACTGGTCAAATATAATCTGGTTCATGGTCTTCCTTCCAAGTCATTTGCCAATGATCATACTTGTGTTGCATGCCTGAAAGGGAAGCAACATAGAGCCTCTTGCAAGTCAAAAACAAGTATGTCCACTACCAAGCCATTGGAATTACTGCATATCGATCTTTTTGGTCCTACTTCTGTGGCAAGCATAATGAAGAAATGGTACTGCCTGGTGATTACTGATGATTTTTCAAGGTTCACATGGACATTCTTTCTGTTTGAAAAGAGTGACAAAACAGATGTAATCATTGGGTTCATCAATCAGATGGAACTTTCCAAAAGTATGAGGGTAGTGACCATGAGATCAGACAATGGTGGTGAATTCAGAAATAAGAAACTGGACACTTTTTGCATAAATAAAGGAATAAAGAGGGAATACAGTATAGCAAGAACACCTCAACAAAATGGAGTTGTAGAAAGAAGGAATAGGACACTTATTAAAGCTGCAAGGACTATGCTATCTGATTCCAAGCTTCTAGTTATCTTTTGGGCTGAGACTGTAGCCACTTCTTGTTATGTTCAAAACAGGGTCTTGGTGGTTAAGGCACACAACAAGACCCTTTATCAGCTGTTCAATGGAAGACCCCCTTTGATTGACTTCTTTAGACCATTTGGATGTCATGTGATCATTTTTAACACAATTGACAATCTAGGAAAGTTCAATGAAAAAGGGGATGATGGGTACTTTGTTGGTTATTCATTAAACAACAAGGGATATAGGGTTTTCAACAAGAAGACAAGCAAAGTGACAGAAAATCTTCATGTAGATTTTCTTGAAGACAAGCCTGAAGATGTACAAACAGTTCCTGATTGGTTCTTTGACATTGAAGTTCTTTTAAAATCCATGAATTATGTACCTGTTGCTTTGCAAAATACTAACATTTCAGGTACAAAAGAACCAACTGGTGTGGAGAAGCCACCATTGAGGTACATGACTATACCCTCACTGTTTCCCATTGATGCTGCTCCAAAAATAGGTGAAGAAGATGATATATCTCAAAGGAAAGAACAGCCAATCTCTTCCCCTGCTAAGTGAACTTCTGAAAGCAGTGGAATGGCTGAAAGTAGTGGAATCCAGGATTCCCCTGCTAGATCAAATGCTTCCCCTGCTAACAAGGATACAACTGTCAATGATGTTAATGATGAAGAAAGAGAATCCCCACTCATTTCCTCATCTTCACCTATCTCTGGTGGTCCACTCATGCCCAGCAGTGGAAGCAAAATAATTAGGAATGGAGGTCCAAGTTATTCAGAGATGCATTCAGCTCATCAGCATCCATACCTAGGTCATGTAGTATCATTCGGAAGCTCTTTTGAGGAGTTCTTTCCCAATCAAGATAGCCCCATCAATTCTGATTTGGAAGAGGATGAAACAGATGTAATCATGAGCATGGAGCCTACCTATAGACTCAATAAAGATCACCCCCTATCACAAATCATAGGTGATCCTGAAGCTCCTAGACATACAAGGTATTCAGCAAAGGAACACAGGTTCATTGCAAACATCACTATGAAGTTTAATCATGACAACATGCAATGTTGTCTGTTTATAGCATTTTTGTCACAAGAAGAGCCAAAGAAGATCTTTCAGGATTTAAATGATCCAAGTTGGGTTGAAGCTATGCAAGAGGAACTCTTACAGTTTGACATTCAAGAAGTTTGGATTCTGGTAGATTGTCCAAAATGGGCTAGGCCTATTGGGATAAAGTGGGTACTCAGGAACAAAAAGGATGAGAGGGGTATAGTAGTCAGAAACAAAGCAAGACTGGTGGCACAAGGATATACACAGGAAGAAGGCTTTGATTATGAGGAAATCTTTGCTCCAGTAGCCAGGATTTGATCCATTAGATTGTTTCTGGCATATGCTTCATTCATGGACTTCACAGTATACCAAATAGATGTCAAGAGTGCCTTTTTATATGGCACCATTGATGAAGAAATCTATGTTATGCAACCTCCAGGGTTTGAAGACCCAGAACACCCAGACAAAGTGTACAAGGTGAAGAAGTCTATGTATGGACTTCACTAAGCTCCTAGGGCCTGGTATGGAACTCATTCTAAATACCTGTTGGATAATGGCTTCAACAGGGGGAAAATTGACCAGACCCTGTTTATCAAGAAACAAAAGGGTGACTTTCTTTTGGTACAAGTATATGTGGATGAACTCATCTTTGGATCCACAAACTCTGTGCTTAGCAAAGAGTTTGCCAAATTGATGCAGGACAAATTCCAAATAAGTGCTATAGGTGAACTCAAATTCTTTTTGAGGTTACAAGTACAGCAGAGGAAAGATGGAATCTTTGTCTCACAAGACAAGTATGTGGCTGAAATTGTGAAGAAGTTTGGAATGTGTGAAGGAAAGAAAGTCTCCACTCCAATGGATAAGGAGCATCCTTGGGAAAAAGATGGCCCTGGAAAGCTCATTGATGTCAGAAATTATAGGTCCATGATTGGATCTCTCATGTACCTTACAGCTTCAAGACCTGACATCATGTTTACAGTTTGCTTATGTGCAAGATACCAAGTGGCACCCACAGAGTGCCATCTGTTTGTTGTGAAGATAATTTTTAGGTATCTAAAGTGTCATCCAACTTTAGGACTTTGGTATCCCAAGGAGTCACCATTTGAGCTGGTATCCTATTCAGATAGTGATTATGCTGGTGACAACAATGATAGGAAGTCTACAACAGGTGGATGTCAATTTTTGGGAAGCAGGCTCATATCTTGGCAGTGTAAAAAGCAGACTATTCTGGCCACATCCACAACTGAAGCTGAGTATGTAGTAGCTGCTGCATGCTATGGACAAGTTCTTTGGGTTCAGAACCAGCTGCTTGACTATGGGTACAATTTTCTTAAAACCAAGATAGTTATTGACAATAACAGCACCATTTGCATTATTAAAAATCATGTTTTTGATAACAAGACCAAACATATTGAAATCAGACATCATTTTATTCGAGATTGTTTTGAAAAAGGGTTAATTGTCCCAGAGGCAATTGATACAGAACTTAATGTTGCTGATCTTTTGACAAAAGCTTTTGATGTGGGGAGGTTTCAGTACTTGGTTGCAAGTATTGGAGTGGTTACTCCCTAAAAATTGATGTCTAATTTGTCTTGAATATTCAGGATTGCTTTATTGTTGTTGTTTCACATATGTTAGTCACTTTTTCCATTGTTCTTCATTCCACTGCTTTTGAACAAGGATTCCCCTGCTGGGGTACATCCCCCTGCTAAGGAATTTTCCCCTGCTAAGAGGTTTTCTCTTAGGTTGGGTCTTTTCTTTTTAAAGTGGTTATATGTGGTTTTAGACTAACAATGCAGAGATCCAAATGGTGCATACTATACTAATGGGAGGATCAGGTATATGCTCTATGTTTTAGGGGAGGTTAGGTCACACCTTTAAGGTTTAGGGTATCCTTAGGATACTCATATATGATTCTAGATCATATCCACCGGTGAGTAGGGATTCAGAGTGATGAAGAATTGCTGCAAAGCTTGTTAGAATTATGAAACCTTGAGGCACTGCAATGTGTACTTAAACTTCTTTCTTCAACAGCTTGCTGTCTAAATTCAGACGTTTAGTACACACTGCCAAGACCAACTAACCATAAGTAAAGTAATGGTAGGGATGGTGACTAGGGTATGCTTATTTTCTCGGGTTGACCAGGTGCAGGGTTACTTATGTGTTAACTCTTCTTGTTTAGAACTTTGCTGAATGGAGGACTCTTGAGTTTCTGTGTATCTACCTTGTGTCTACAAGGGTGTGCATTAGAGTAGAGCTATTTAGCATTGATCTCTTCATGATTAGTCCAATACCCCTAGGAAAGTTTCCCCTTCTTTCAACTTTTGATACCCCTGCTTGTTCAACATCCCCTTGTTTGACCATTGACCGACAATGCCGTTACCCTACTTATAGCCGTTGGGCCTGCTAGCTAAAATTTTGGTTAGGGAATATTTTATTCTTTTTAAAAGATATTGGCACTTTCTTCGCTAATTGGTAATCTTTTCTTTATTATTTCAAATAAATTACTTTCTTATCAAGATTTATCTCTGATATTTTTGCAATTTGAAAATTTGGTCCAATCACAACTCTTCAGTTCGCCTATATAAACTTAAATTCCCTTAACCAGCAGGTCTACCTCTCTCCTTCGACCAAATCCCACCTAACTTTCACAACTATAAACCTTCAAACGTTTTCAATATTTATCATGTCTCTCAAAATTGCTGCTAATCACAATCAAATTGCTCTTTTACATGATGAACCAACAGAATTTACTGATGCAGTGAATTTTCTAAAATCATCTTATTTTAGAGTAGCCCTTCTCATAAATCCTAGAATTTACACCTCACACATCCAAGAGTTTTGGTCTATATCAGTGACCAAAACAGTGAATGGAGACGAAACAATTCAGAGCATACTAGATGGCCATCCCAAGGTGATTACACTTGCCTCCATTAGAGACAAGCTTGTTTTGGATGATGAGGATGGAATTGCCAACCTACCTGATGCTGAAATTTTTGAGGGTCTTGAAAAATGGGGGTACACTCTTTCTGATGATCAAAAATGTAAGTTTGCTAAAGGTCAGTTTGCCCCACATTGAAAATATTTGATTCATACAACTTTACAATGTTTGTCACCTAAAACCACTGTTTTTAATGAATTTGGAAGTGAAGTTGCTTCTGCCCTGATATGCTTAGAACCAGTGAGAAAGTACTGTTTTTCTCAAATGATTTTCAAAGGAACGGTCAAAAATGTTACAAGCAATTATAAATTTTGTATGTACCCAAGGTTTACACAACTTTTGCTGAATATGAGTGAACATGGTCCTATCAAACACAAACGCTACTTTTCAGCCACCAAACATACTACCAAATTGTTTACCACACTTGCTGCACCATCTCCACAATTTTCTGGCAGGGTTGTTCCACTCACTCCCATCATGATGAAACAAATCAGACAAGAAGCAGCTAAAACAAAAGTAGCCACACACAAACCATCTGATTCCCCTGCCATGACTGATGATACCCCTGCCAGCACTCTACTCCCTGCTGATCTACAACATGAAAGGAGAACCAAAACCAGGTTTTCCAGGTCTCCCTTGCCTGGTGAATCTTTAAAAGTAGCAGCGAGGAGAGCCTCCAAAAGGTTGGAGCACACTGAGGGTTTGGCTGCCACTACTGTCTCATCCTCAAGGGATGAGCAGGATAGTGACACCATAAGTAAGTCCTCTCCCTCACTTAATGATACCCAAAGAGGGGAGAAATCCTCTTCTAGGGTTGAGAGTAGAATGCAACCATTGCCCATCTTGGAATTGACGAATATGTGCATTAGCTTGAAAGAAAAAAATGCACAACTTGTACAAACTGTCAAAAAGCAATGTCTGATTATCAATAATCTGGAAACCAGACTTGCTACACTGGAGGGGAGGAGAAAGCCTAAGCTTATTATATCCACTGATGAGGATGCTTCCAAAGGGGAGGAAGTTCCTAACACAGATGAATCTACTCAGTGGTATGCATATCCTGGTGAACAGGATCAAGGACAAGAAAAGGTGGCAAGTGCTGAGAAAGGAACTAAGAAAGGAAGTGCTGAGAAAGGAAGTGATAAGGGCAGTGCCACAAAAGAGATTGCCCAAACATTGTTGACTATGGGCAATCAAGAAGAATCCTTTGCTAAGACTGATCCCCCTGCTGTAAGTTCTTCCCCTGCTAAACCCATTACTCAAACATTTGTTAGGAAGAACAGAAGGCAACTAGCTCAAAAGGGAACTCGAATTGGAGAAATTGCACCAAAAGCAAAACCAACAGTGGATCCAAAAGACAAGGGAAAGGGGATCATGGTTGAACAGCCCAAGAGAAAATACAAACACAAAACGCCTGAACAACAAAGGGCTCAAGAAGAATATGAGGAACAGGTAGCTCTCAGACTTCAAGAAGAAGAGCTACACATGCAAGATCAGAGAATGCAACAGATGAGGCCCAAAGAGATGCTTAAGCAGATTGAAATCATGCATAGAGAGTTAGATGAAAGGGTGCCTCATGTTCAAGAATTTCTAGATCAATGGGAAAAGGAGTTGGTAAATGCTCCTTTGGAACACATGTATGAATTGATTTGTTTAGTGTACAAATATCAAAATGAATATCTAGAAAGAAGGGCAAATCAGATTCAGAAGGAAAAATATTTGAGGTCTGAAAAAGGGAGGCTGGCAAACTACAAAGTTATGCTCAAAAAACACAAGAAGTGGACTGATGGTCACTTCAAATGTAACACTCTCATTTTTCGTATCGGTACAGCGGAAGGGTCTTTCAGAGTGTTACGCGATAGCACAATAACTCCAATCATAGACAACACATAAAAATGGTTGTACAAGGTTTAACAAACATTCATTCGATAAAAAGATTTAAAAGCGTAAAACAGGTCCCAAATTATACAGGTCATTAAGTTTACAAAACACAGATCGAATGAACATTTTTAATATTTTGTGTGGGCCATCAGAGTCGATCTCCATCCGGATTACCTTCAAGCACCTGAGATAAAAACATGCCAAAATCATATCAGCGAATGCCGAGTGAATTCATAGAGTTTAATGAAAACCGTTATATAAAACAATCATTTACATTCATTTAAAATCAGAACACAAGTATAATATCGGAAGTAAGTCCACATATTGCTAGTCAGGCAATATATAAATCAAGCATACATCTGAAACCGTCCATGAGACCGTAGTCTCTATATTACCATGATAGGTAATATATTCATCGTTAATAGCGTCGTTATCATATATAGGATACATCGTATTTGAATTTATATATGTTTCATATTGTATTAGGATTATTATTAGCCGCATGACATTGTTACCTTACTATGAAAACAGCGGGCCGCGAACCCGACAAACAATTTGCCCATCTAAGTTAGCGTGTCGTCACAAAAATCACGCTATGGAATCTTCTCATACATAAATTCGCTTACCAATCAATGTGGCACGACGGGGAACAACCGTCAAGGAGCGAACTGGGGTGATCGTCCCCAAATAGTACTATCAAATGCATAAGCGTCTACCAAATCCCGGTAGTTCACAATTCATGCTAATGGGACATTAAGTGACATAACCTAACTACTAATAATCCTTTTAGTCTCAAATATAGGGTCATAGCATCATTCGGGTCCATATCATTTAGCATACAATCGGGACTACTTGTGTTCTATTTTTATAAAAATCTAGCATGTTATCTCCCTCGCAGGTTTACAAATCATTTTATAAAACATTTAAAAGAGTGCGAGGCTATGAACTCACGTTGTTAATGAAAGGCGGATTATCGGCTACGGGCGTGCTTCGGTCACGGAAACCTATATAAATAATAATCGGTCTTAGACTCGGTCCAATGACTTTTATCAAAATAACAATATATATATATGATTTTGTACATATGATGATAATCAAGTGGGTTTATACATCCTTGTTTACTCATTTTAGCGTTTACGTTTTGGTAACGTCTTACTAGTTCACTAGTTTTACCGATTTTTCTATTTTAAGTCCATTAAGTATTTTATGAGTTCTTTAACTTGTTTTTTACCCCTTTTATACCTATATTATCAGTATATATACTTTTCATGTTGGGCCCAAATGGGTTAAGCCCAATAAGTTCTTTTTACAAGTTTTTATCTTATTAAGTCCAATTATTAGTCCAATATGTTTAGTTAGCTCGTAAATGTCCGTAATTCTTATAGTTCGGGTTTTATTGGTTTTTACTTGTATTAGTTACCTATACATCAGTATATAACTTTTATAAACTTTACATTAGACGGGATTGGTCGTTTAAGTTTTATTTGGCGAAAAACGTTAATTTTACGGCGATAGCCGAAAAAGTCGTAAAAATCAAGTTTATAGTTTTTATTACTTATAAATATTATTTTACCACCATTTATATAATTTACCCATTTAATTAACCTTTTATAAATTTATATAAATAAGTTTTATAAGTTAGTGGGTTTATATTTTTACATTTTATACATTATAATGTGAGTGCTTATATAATATTAATAAACATTATTTCCAAAAATCTGATTTTTAATTTCATGTTCACCATTTTTAACATATCTAGAGTTCTATAATGACTTAGAAGCTCATTTTTGGATGACATGTTCTTCATAATATGTGCTACATATAACGTAGTTATAGCTACTGCCCATTTTGAGTTTAAGTTGCCCTAACAGTCCCTAAAAAACTGCTTATTCAGATTACACCACCTAACTTGTTTTGATCATATCTCACTCATTATTTTGATTCCATTACATGGCCAACTCTCACATGTGTATAACATCATCTACTTACTGTAAATGGATCAAACCATGCAATTTTATCAGTTCATCTTTTAGTTATCTATTGTTTTTATACAGCCAACTAAATAGTCAAGATTTTAGCTTCATTTCTTATAGTTATCATCATTTTTAAGCATATTTATCAACACTTGATCCCCACACAACATTTTTATCATCATATATACATCATATACATATACAAAATGAAAGAAAATACATTTGTTCTTTACAAAATAACAAGAGAAAAATGGAGAGGATGATCTTCTTTACCAATCCAAGTGGATTTCTTGTTTTAGGAAGACAAGAACTTGATGAACACAACAAGTATCTCCAAGACCATAAAATATCAAGAACATAGGTTGGAAAATCAGCCCTAGGACATAAGCAAATCACCTCCAAAGATGTTAATATGGCCACCAAATGATCAAGGCTTCAAGAGAACACCTTAATAGGACTAGTAAACATGTGGTTTATGGCTAGAAGAGATCAAAGAGGGTGTTTGTTGGCTTATTTGGGACGACAAAGAGATGGAGTTGAGAGAGTTTTTGGAGTGGATTGCATGTAAGAAATGATGTAGGTGAAAACAAGTAGCTAGTTTTGATGTTAAGTGGTAAAGGTTAGCTTGAAAGGTAAGCTTATGGTTACACTTGGTGTAAGCTACTTAACTTGATGCCACATTAGTGTTGTGGTGTCAAGTGTAGCCGTTCCATTTTGCTAGTGGGGTGGGACAATGTGTTTTGTCCCATCTCACTAGTTTACGGGTATTTCTCGATTCTAATTTTCTCGATTTGCGTGCCCTCGGGTCGTTTTACGAAAAACGTTTTTTATAAATTATGAATCACCGTCACAAAACGAATCTAATAAAAATTGTCTCATCAAAAACGCAGTTCAAAAACGTAAATACGTAATCCTAAGGTTTCCGGTTTAGTCGTAAAAGACGCCAAATTATGCACGTAAGCCCAAATTTAAATCCGTAAATTGTGAATTCGTCAACCAACACAAAAATAAGTTTCAAAATATTATACGAGAAAATATTTCACTACCTGAAAATGTTAGATTGTCACAGCTTTTCCTCCTAAAAGGGATCAACGTCCTCGTGATCCATTTCATTTGGATATACGTTTCTTATTGAAATCGAAGAGGTGCGGATATTTCTTCCACATTTCATCCTCTCGTTCCCAAGTATACTCCGGTCCATGCTTTGAATTCCATCGGATCTTGACAATAGGTATCCGACCTTGTTTCAGTTGCTTTACCTCACGGTCCATAACTTCTACGGGCTCTTCGATAAAATGCAACTTCCCATCTATTCGAACCTTACCTAACGGAATTTTCTCATCACTCACTGCTAGACATTTCTTCAGATTTGATACATGGAATGTGTTGTGAACACCATGAAGTTCTGGGGGTAACTCTAGCTTGTAAGCCACCGGACCTACTCTAGATAAAATCTTAAAGGGTCCAATATAACGGGGATTCAATTTCCCTCGTTTTCCAAATCTTATAACGCCTTTCCATGGCGATACTTTCAACATTACTCGGTCACCCACTTCAAACTCCATTGGCTTCCGCCGCACATCCGCGTAACTTTTCTGTCTACTACGGGCAGTCAACAACCTTTTCTTAATCTGAACTATCATCTCCGTAGTCTCCCGGATCAATTCCGGTCCCGTGAGCTGGGTATCCCCAACTTCACTCCAACATACAGGAGATCTACACTTCCTACCATACAAAGCTTCAAACGGTGCAGCCTTAATACTAGAATGGTAACTATTGTTATACGAAAACTCTGCTAACGACAAATGTTTATCCCAATTCTTACCAAAGTCTAACACACAAGCTCTCAACATATCTTCCAGTGTTTGTATCGTCCTTTCACTCTGCCCATCAGTCTGGGGGTGATAAGCAGTGCTCATGTCGAGATTCGTTCCCAAAGATCTTTGGAGAGATTTCCAAAAATTCGATGCGAATATAGGATCTCGATCTGAAATGATCGATACAGGCACTCCATGCTTGCATACAACATTATCAAGGTATATACGAGTCAGCTTCTCCAGTGAGAACTGCTCTTTAACCGGAATGAAGTGTGCTGATTTGGTCAGTCTATCGACAATAACCCAAATCGAATTGTTTCCAGATGATGTTCTAGGAAGCTTGGTGATAAAGTCCATTGTAATTCGCTCCCACTTCCATTCAGGAATCTTTGGTTGTTTAAGTAGTCCTGATGGCTTTTGATGTTCCGCTTTAACTCTAGTACAAGTCAAGCATTGAAGAACATACATAGCTATGTCAGCCTTCATATTTGGCCACCAGTACAACTTCTTCAAATCATAGTACATCTTATCAGATCCCGGATGAATGGAATACTTAGATTTATGGGATTCTAACATAATCAAATCTCTTATGCCTCCAAACTTAGGTATCCACATACGACCTCTTAAACATTTCACTCCATCAGCTCTAACCTCTAAAGGATCTCCTTCTCCTCGGAACCCTTCATTAACAAAATTCTCCTTCTTACAAGCTTCTATTTGCGCATTTCTAATTTGCTCAGGCAAATTATTGTGCACGGTCAAGACTAGAGAACGCACCCTGATAGGCTCTCTATCTTTCCTACTCAACGCATCAGCAATAACATTGGCTTTTCCTGGGTGATATTTTATATCACGATCATAGTCACTTAACAACTCTATCCATCTTCGTTGCCTCATATTCAATTCCTTCTGGTCGAGAATATACTGTAGGCTTTTGTGATCGGTGAATACCGTACACTTGGTGCCATACAGATAATGTCTCCACAACCTAAGAGCAAAGACTACAGCTCCTAACTCTAGATCATGAGTAGTATAATTCTCCTCATTCTTCCTTAATTGCCTAGAAGCATAAGCTATCACTTTCTCTCTCTGCATCAAAACAGCTCCATAACCTCTAAGAGATGCATCACAATACACTACAAAATCTTCACTCCCGTCGGGTAATGATAAGATTGGCGCACTACATAATTTTTGCTTCAACGTCTGAAATGCTCCATCTTCATCACTTCCCCAAACGAAAGGTTTATTCTTCTGAGTAAGCTTAGTCAAGGGTTTAGCTATCAAAGAAAATTCTTTAATGAATCGCCTATAATAGCCAGCCAATCCTAAGAACTGTCGCACTTCCGTTGGCGTTGTCGGTGCAGACCAATTCTTAATAGCTTCAACCTTTGCAGGATCAACATGAATTCCATCTTTGTTAATCACATGACCAAGAAATTTCACAGAATCTAACCAGAAATCACACTTCGAAAACTTAGCATACAACCTTTCATCCTTCAACAACTTCAAAATAATCCTCAAATGTTCTCTATGTTCATCTTCATTCTTAGAATAGATTAGAATATCGTCAATAAACACAATCACAAATTTATCCAAGTAGGGCTTGCACACTCGATTCATTAAATCAATGAAAACCGCAGGTGCGTTAGTTAACCCAAATGGCATTACTTGAAATTCATAGTGACCATAACGAGTTCTAAATGCAGTTATAGGAATATCTTCTTCACGGACGCGAAGTTGGTGATATCCTGACCGCAAATCTATCTTAGAATACACACTAGATCCTTGCAGTTGATCAAACAAATCATCAATCCTAGGTAAAGGATATCGATTTTTAATTGTCAACTTATTCAGTTCCCTATAATCAATGCACATACGAAAAGATCCATCCTTCTTCTTAACGAACAAGACTGGAGCTCCCCAAGGCGACGAGCTCGGTCGAATAAAACCTTTATCAGACAACTCCTTAAGTTGCTCAGATAACTCCTTTAATTCAGAAGGGGCTAATCGGTAAGGCGCACGTGCCACCGGTGCAGCACAAGGAATTAAATCGATTCGGAACTCTACTTGCCTTATCGGTGGAAGTCCGGGTAAATCTTTAGGAAATACCTCAGGAAATTCACAAATAATAGGTACATCTTCCAATCGTTTCTCCCTAGACTCATTCCCGGTCACTTGAGCTAAGAATAACTCACAACCGTTCCTGATGTACTTTTGGACTTTAATACATGAAACGATTTTCAAACGGGATTCACCTCGACTACCATCAATTACTAACGTCCTATTCCTAAGAGGAATCTTAACCTTCTTCTCTCCACATAAAATAGTAGCATTATTCAACGACAACCAATCCATACCAATAATAATATCAAAACTACCAATATCTATCAACATCAAATCAATCGGAAAGGAATGGTTCAAGAGATTTAGAGAGCATCCTTCTAATAGCTTATTAGTTTTCACTAATTTACCATCAGCCAATTCCACCTCGTAACTGGTACTTATCTCAACAGGTTCAATATCAATAAGGGCACTAAATTTAGTGTATACAAAGCTCCTATCGGCACCCGAATCGAATAAAGCAACAACATAATGATTGTTGAGTAAAAACGTACCGGTAACGACATTCGGATCCTATTTCTTCACCTCAATTGTTCCAAGTTGGTAGATACCACCCTGGGGGTTTCTTCCAGGTACAATCGCTTTCAACTTGGGGCATTCCGATTTCCTATGACCTTCTTCATCACAGTTGAAGCAAATGGTTCCCTTCTTACACCTTTCAACCTTGTGTCCAAGCTTTCCGCAATTTCGGCACTTCCAGCAGTCGCCAGCATGCCTCTTGTTGCCACACTTAGGACATCTATCATCGTTGCGCGGTGCATTGTTGGTAAGAGCATTTGCATTCCCCTTTCTCTTGTTCTGACGGCGATTGAAGATCTTCCTATTATCACCTCTATCTACACGCTCACTGTCTCCCTTTCTTTTCTCACCAACACGGGCTTCATCTTCCTTATCCTGAATTATCTGTCCAATGAGTTGGTAAGCCATTCGAACAGCATCATCAATGGTCAGTGGTTTAGATGATGTCACGTCCCCCTGGATATTCCTGGTTAACCCTTTCACATATTGCTCAATTCGGATCTCTTCGGGTTCAACCAATCGAGGACATAGCAAGGCCAACTCATGGAATCGGTTCGTGTAACTATCAATGTCCACACCTTTCATTCTCAAATGAATCAACTCTTGTTCTAACCTAATAATCACACTACGAGGACAAAACTCCAAAGTCATCCACTTCTTAATTTCAACCCAAGGAGTAGCATTAGCAGCATTAAGACCCATGAAAGCAATTCTCCCGTTCCACCAAGTCAACGCACGACCTTTAAGAGTAGCCATAGCAAAAGTCACCTTATCTTCCTCTTTACACTTACTAATCCTAAACACCGATTCAATCTTTTCAATACACTGGCTTAGTCCTACAGCACCTTCAGTTCCATTAAAAGGTAGAGGTTCACACTTCATGAACGTCACATAAGTACAGCCACCAACTTCAGGTGCATTTGTTCCAAGTCCTCCTACATTTCCTCCAGCATTAGCATTCATATTATTAGCATTCACATTCACATTAGTACCGCCAATTCCACTACCGCTAGCTCCACTACCGCCAGCTCCACTACCGCCAGCTTCATTTCTAGCATTTGCCATAAATTCAGTCATAGATGCGGTAACTTGCTCCGTAATAATCCTACGTACATCATCCTCAGTCACAGCCTTCTTGGGCGGCATAGTTCTATAATTTCACAATTTCAAAGTATTAAGCATTCACCCAACAAAGGATTCATATAATATGGATCGAATTCATAATCAAGATACAAATAAGGCACAATATGGAATTCAAGACAAGATACATATTTCATTCGATCTGAAACAAAAGTATTGTCTTAGTTACATCCCATATCAAAGTTCTAGCACTATATACACTCAAAATTCGTGCAAAGTCTAATACTAACAAGTCGGTTCAGTCAAAGCTACAAGCACAAAAGATATAAAGGTCACTACTAAATACAGACTGGTCTACTGAGAACCGCCAGATGGTCCATCATCCATCGTCTTCTGGATCTTCGTCGGACGATCACTAGACACATCTTCAGCTGGGCGCTTACGGATTACTCCTCTTTCAACCATGTCAGCATAAAATCTACTATTCCATCCCACGGATATATTCAACTCCTTTTCAGCTTTCTCACGCATCGCACGAGCCACACTCAACTGAATTTCCATAGTATTCACCTTTTTCTTCATAGCAGCATACTCACCGCTTTCCAACACTGATAACCTCCTAGGGCTGATTTTCCACAAGGAGTTCTTGAAGAATGGTGGTCTTGAAGATGGTCTTGGTTTATCACAAGTTTCTCCATCAAAATCCATGTCTTGATCATAACCTACATCATCATGGTGGTATAAAGAATGTTCTCCCCATCCTCTTGTTATTTTGATTATGCAATCATGTATTTTCTTTCCTATTGTATATGTATATGATGAATATATGATGATAAAAATATTATGTGGGGATTTGGTGTTGATAAACATGGGTAAAAATATGCAAAACTATATGTAAAAATGGTTAATCTTGCTTAATTTAATAGGCTGTATAAAACAGTAAAGAATCATGTGATGAACTGATTAAATGGCATAGATTAATGGATATACAGTAAGTAATATGTCTTGTACACATGTGAGAGTTGGCCATGCAATAGAATCATTATAATGAGTGAGATATGATCAAAACAAGTTTAGAGTACAAATCTGAGTTCACCGTTTTGGACGATTTTTAGAAAATACTTAGAGGCTGATTAAATAGAAGCTATATAAGAGTTAAATGGAGAACATATCATGTACTTTATGTCATAAAAATATGAGCTTCTATCTCCATATAGAACTCTAGATATGGCTGTTTTGGTGAACATGAAAGTAAAAATCAGATTTTGGAAATTAAAGTATAATAGTATTATATAAGCACTCAAATAAAAATAGTATAAAATGTGAATTAAAACCCACTAACTCATATAATACATTTATATAAATATGTATAAGGATAAATAAATGGACATTTTATAAAAATGGTAGTTTGATAAGTTTTATAAATTATAAAACTATAAACATGATTTTTACGACTTTTTCGGCTATTACCGTAAAATTAACGTTTTTGTTAAATAAAACTTAGACGGTTGGACCCGACTAATATAAACTTTTATAAACTCATATACTGATATATAAGCATATGTAACAAGAAAAATCGATAAAACCCGAACTATATAACATACGGACATTAACAGGCTAAGTTAACGTTATTGGACTAATAATACAACAAAATGGGCTAAAACACTTATAAACTTATTTATTGGGCTTAACCCATTTGGGCCCAACATATAAAGTATAAATACTGATAATACAAGTATGAAATGGATTAATACAAGTTAAGGAACTTATAATAGGCTTATTGGACTAAAAACACGTAAATAGGTAAAACTAGTAAACTAGTAAGAAGTTACCAATACATAAACACAAAAATGAGTGAATGAGAATATATAAACCCACTTGATCATCATATATATAATCATCATATGTATACATAATTGTTATTTTTATAAATTCATTGGACAAGAGTCTAAGACGAGTATTATTTGTCTAGGTTTCCGTGATTGAAGCACGTACCGTACATCCGAATTGCCGATAACCCGCTTTCCCACATCAACGTGAGTTCATAGCCTCGCACTCTTTTAAATGTTTTTATAAATGTTTTATAAACCCGCGAGGGAGATAACATGTTAGTTTTTATAAAATAGGACACCATTTGTCCCGATTGCTTGTTTATTGAATAGGACCCGAATGATTATATGACCCGATGAATGATTAAATGACCCGATAGATGAAATAAAATGGATTATTAAAGTTAGGTTATGTCACTAAAAGTCCCATTAGCATGAATTGTGAACTACCGGGATTTGGTAGACGCTTATGCATATAATAGTACTATTTGGGGATGATCACCCCAGTTCGCGCCTTGATGGTTTATCCCCGTCGTGCCACGTTGATTGGTAAGCGAATTTATGTATGAGAAGATTTACATAGCGTGACCTTTGTGACGACACGCTAATTTAGATGGGCAAATGAGTTTCGGGCTAGCTACCCGTTGTTTGGTTTAGTAAGGTAACAATGTCATGCGGCTTGTAATAATCCATAAATAACGAAATACTGCTATACGCACTAAATTACGATATATTGCCTGACTAGCAATACGGGGTCTTACTATTGATATTATGTTCATGTTTTGGTTTTTCATAACCATATTCATATAACGGTTTTTATTTAACTTTATACAACGTCATAAGACGTATTGTATGATGTTTTTACGACATTGGCTCGTATAATGATTTTTAAGGCAAATGCCTATATTATGATTTTCGATAAGGATTTGTATAAAATGACTTTGGCTATTTTATGGCCTATTACAATGAATTGTACAAAATGATTTTCGGTAATAATTTTATACCGATGTTAAATTGATGGATTTTATTAAACTCTATGAATTCACTCGGCGTTATCGCTGACCTTTTCTTTTAACATGTTTTATCTTAGGTACTTGAAGGTAATTGTCGGGAAGACGACAAGAATTCATGGCCCGCACTTAAACAATAATTTCCATTCAAATACTTTGTAAAACCTTTATGAAATTTAATGACTTGGGACCTATGTAAATTTAATATTTATGAATGGAAATGCTTTATTATTATACGACGCGATTTTTAAGCGTTTTCTATGATGTGAGTAATGTGCTATCCCGTAACACCAACGAGTGTTCCGCTGTATTGAGTAGTATAAATTTGGGGGTGTTACAGTTTGGTACCAGAGCTCTCGTTATAGAGAACAAAATATTTTTAAAACTAAGGTTTTGAATAAAACATTTCAAAATCTTTTAACTATAAACATTTTTCTATAAATGTCTAAAAATCTTTTGACTATAACGGTGCCGAAGAATTCCCGAGTTACCGACAAGGCCAGACTGAGAAGTGTTATTTTAATATATATATATATAACTTGGATTATATATATATATATATGATGTAATTTTATTACATGATTGTTTGATGATTATTTTGATATTTATACGAGGTATTTATACGACGTAGATTGTCACAAGGAACCCTAAATCCCCTAGTAAATTAATCGAAGCTATTCTCGTAGGAATTCTAGCTATCCTAGATCTAAACCAAGTTGTGGATATTTATGATCCCAACAAATGGTTGATATTCTTAAAAAATGTTGATATTAGTTGATTGTGATATTAAAGAAGAATTAGCGAGATTAAATCTGATATCGATGTTATGACGATCTTTCCATATAGAGTGGAGTCTGACAAAACTTTACCACCTAGAAAGATGTCATCTGATTCGTTGTCATCCAATTTTTAATTTGAAATCGAAAGGGTGAATGTTGCACTTGAGGCTGTCATTGGAACCATTACCCAAAAGCCTCATGCCACTAGTACCTTTCCGAGAAGTCTAGTTGAATGATCAAGTCATTTCATACTAGTGACTCATTTGATAGATGCTGATAAAGGAGTTATAGGATTGGAAATTAAGTGTTGTTCATATCGAGCTTTTATTGCCCTATTAAGGCCTAAGAATAAAGATTGAAAGTATTGGAAAGTGAGATAGGATATCGCATTGAGTATAAGTTGGTTGAAACTTGAATGAGGTAAAAACTTAACTTGTTTGGAATATAAGATGGTTACGAGGAAGTCGTTAAGTTTTGTGATTGAATTATAAGGTTTTAATTGATTGTTGATTCGTGTTAATGGTTGTTCCTAGGCCATTGTCCAATGACTAGGATGCCCAGTGTCCAATAAATAAATTGAAGAAATCTTCTTCTTAATTGGGACCGATGGACCTTTCGGGACATGTGGAACACCTAATGAATCTTGTAGATTAGTATTCATTGTGGTATCTTTTAAAAATAATCCCTAACTTAACTGAGACATCAGTTGGAAGGATGAGTTCTTGGAATTGTATGACATAGTGACACGTAATGTGTTACGGTACAATTTTGACTTGTTTGTGATTAATGAAAAGACTACCTATTAAATCCTACATGTATCGTTGTTATCTATCTTTTATTGTTTCATCCTAATGTTCCCATTAGTGATGCAACCATTGAACAAGTACTCACCTTGAATTGAGTTACGTTGTGGATTATTCTTTTTGAGTGCCATCGAGATCATGAACCTCATGATTAATTGGCTAAAGCTCATTTCTTATTATATTGTAGTTAGGTCTTGGCGAACAACTTTTCATCACTCTTTTTGCAGATCACACATTGTTTTTATAAAGTTAAAACAGTATCCTTTGAGAACATTGAATTTTCATCACTATAAGGATTATTTAAAGTGAAATTTATAAGTGATCGTTATCGAAATGAAGTGGTTTATAAAACACCTTGGAATAACTTAATTGTTTTAATAACAAAGAAAATCTTTGTAAAGTTATTTTTGATTCTTATTTAAGAATTAAGCATGAAAATGTTTTTATTATAAACATGATGATAAAATTTTGACGAACTGAGTATTGCATCGTTAATCTCGAAATTGTATATAGTTGCGCGCCTACATACAATTTGGAATGGACCATGCAAGGCTGATTAGTAGTCACCATAAAACTAATGAATAAACACTACATTTTTTTGAAGATTGTGAAAGATTAAATTTTATGAGATCTGCAAGAAGTGAAAAGTAAGGACATAGTGTTAGGGACACCTACATATGTGAATGTAGCATTTATTCTTCTGAGTCGAATTTACTCATCTGTGGAAATTTTCTTATTTGACAATTGACAATTCTTTCTTGTCCAATTCTCCCGTAGTGAGATTCTTAGGAAAAGTATTTGATTACCGAGTGTTGATACCCGACTGGATGTATCGGCGTTCCTATCATTTCTTTTGATTAAGATATCATTTGAATGACCTGGGTAACGATCGGAGGAGATTTCGAATGCGTACTCAAATTAATGAAAACATGGGATATATTCATATTCGTTAGTGTTTTCGTATGTATCTGATTTGAAATTCTCTCGCATAGATTATGCGTTGACCTTACTCTTTTAATAGAAGTTGTGTCTCCATATATCCCTGAATTTGTGAAGGATTATGAATTATTATTAGTCTTTTGAGAAGTTCACATCTTATCAACAGTGAAGAAACTGGAAAGTTGATAGTGCCAGTAGAATGAATTGATTGATTATGACATGACGACATTGTCTTAATTGATGGGAACTCGAATAGAATTCCCCTAAATGATAAGATGTTGATTATCAAAAGTGATCTAAATAATTCTTGATGGATGACCATATCCTGCATTTAGACTTGAAATTATACCATGAATGGTTGTGAATTAGTCATAGATATTATAATCTAGAAGGAACCTAATATGAATTTATTAAAAGATGTTTCTGTTATCTGAAACTTTAGGAGGTATTTGCTGATTATTTACCTAGACTTTCGCCATTAAGGCAAGTTGAAATTGGAATTGATTATATTCCCGGTGATGCACCTGTGGCATTTATACTGTACGTCAGCACCACCTGAATTAAAGGAATTACCGTACAACTGAGAGAATTGTCGGAAAAAGATTTTATTCTACCGATCTCGTCATCATGAAGAGCTATGGTGTTATTATTTCTTATATTTATAGATTACTGTGAACTGAGTAAATTGACAATCGAAAACGATATCCATAACTCGAAATGGAAGATTTGTTCGATCATTTACAAGGTTCTAGCGTATGTTCTAAAGATTTGATCCTCGGCATGGTTATCATCAACTTCGCATCTGCGAAAAAGATTATCTATTCCAATCATTACATCTAAAACTTGTAATGAACATTATGAGTTTCACGTGATGTCGTTTGGATTGACTAATACACACGTAGCATTCATAAATTTGATGAATCATGTGTGAAGGTTGTAATTTGATAAATTCATACTCGTGATCATTAAGGACCATTTGTTTGTTTATAAGAATAAGAATGAATTAATAATTATTTATAGACTGCCCTAAATTGGTCGAACAATGAAAACTTGTACCTTGAATATTTAACATGTGATGAAAGACTTAATCCTTTACATCATTTGACCATATGATAATAGAAAATGGAATATATTGACATTTCAAAAATTAGAAGTCATTTAGGACTTTGGGTTTTACCAAAAAGAAAATGCAAATATGATTTGACAAATACTTTAACAAAGGATTTTTAAGGGATTATTCCCTTATACACAAATCATTTAACTAAACTCATGTTTAGGGGTAAATGATTGTGTATACCTCAAGACAACCTAAGAGGGATTGAGGAAACCATTTGAACCAAGACTTGGAAATTTGAAACGATAAATTTTGCTTTTCAATTAAGAAAATTTTGACCAAAGTATAAACAAAGATTTTTCGAACATTTACGAATCTTATTAATTATTTATTATTTTCGATAAATCAACAAAAATCTTGTCAATTAAATTCAAATTATTTTGAACATTTGGTCGAACTAAGAAATTTAAAATTTTTACGTTTGTGTTTCATAAAAATTAAATACTTATTATTTAATTACTTATAATAATTATTGACACTGTAGACGCCGGACTGAGCAAAACTGATAAAAATGAAAGTTGAGACGAAATTAAAACTTAGAAAATATGAAGAAAGAATATCTGAGTGAAATGTTGACATGAAAATTATATCATCAGGAGAGGTGAATTTAGATATCGACGCATTATGTAAAAAGTATAAAGAATCAATTACGATGTATTTCTTAATAATGAATGTGCAACATAAATGGTCGAACAATTTAAAATATAGCCGATGCTTATAAAAAGCATAATATAAATAATAAAAGTGGTTCGCGACTAATGTGAACCATTAGAATTGAGAAGCCGATAGCGTTAAATGTTTTGAAGTACACTTGTGGTTGCCTAAATATGGAAATTTTGAGATATAGTTATGTTGGAATCTTGTAAGTATAAGTATTCTATTTATGTCATTTCTGACTAAAAGTATCTTTGTCTGAAGAAGTTGTACTAATGGCAAATTATGAAGGCAGACATCGCCTCATACATTAGTAAACGTCTAGCTATTACAAAGGTCATCATCTGAATTTGATTCGATTTGGGTCATCGTCGACAGACTGACCAAATCTGCTAATATCATTCCTGTTAATGATAGATTCTTGATGAAGAAATTGACTCTTTTGTATTTAAAGGAGTTGTGTAAACATGGTGTGCCTGTATCGATCATCTCTATCAAGATCTTCGCTTCGCATCGAATTTCTAGAGATTTGCTCAGAAGTCATTTAGAACGAATCTTGATGAGAATACTGTGTACCACCCCAATCGAAGGGACGAGGTAAAGTAACGATACAAAATACTATAAGTGCTGTTTTATGTTTGAATGATTGACCTTTGGTAATAAACCATATAATCGCTTTCCTTTGGAGAGATTATCATTGATAATTATCGTATTAGGATCAAGATCGAATCTTGTTAGGATCTATATTAGAGCATCTGTAAGCAGGAGTTGGGATGAAGACACCCGACATACACCCACTGTGAGTTGGACATGTCTTTTAGGTTTAAGGTTTCCTATGGTAACCAACCTAACCTTGCAAAATACTCGACCTGCGAGACCTAAAATGATTGTTGAAATTAGGATCTGATTATTGACTGCCGGTAGTGGGCAGGAGGTTATGTGAATATGAAATGTAGATCTTGAAGTGCCAGATGGGTAGCAAAGTTATGCCAAAAATTTTAACCATGGAAAAATGAATTGATGATCTGGAAGATCATGGGATATAAGTCCCCGTTGTATGGGACCATTGAGATGATGTAAAAGTTGGTTTGAAAGGCATATAAGCTGGATCTACCCTAGGACTTCAAGAGTTGCGTGAATTATGTTTCGTATATTGAACTTGATAAAATGTCTATCAAGTGAAAAATCTGATTGTTTCTTAGTAATGTTTAGATCGGCGAAAAGTTGCATTCATCAAAAACCCGTGAACATCATGGATAGAGAAAGTAAGTCAACATTAAGCCTGATCTTATTCCCGTAGTTATGTTTGAAGAAACTCGCGTATTGTAATGAATTACACTTGTGAGAAAAGACCAAATGTGGAGGAAATACCCACATGGGTTTATCTCTATAAGAAGCGAGTAGTAAGGTAAGATGATCTTTGAGGACAAAGATCATGTTTAGGGGTAAATGCTGTGACAATCCGTCAATTTATGATTGATATTTTATTCTCAATTATTATTTGAAAATATTATTTTAATGTTATATTATGAACTCACTTATTTTTGGGAAGAAATTGGGATTTACGTCTTGAAGTAGCATCGACTACGTCTAAACTAGAGGATTTTACGTTACATGCTTACGTTTACATACACCGTTTTGGTGACAGTACGACATTTCAGAAAATAAATTTGTCCGTGAATATTATTTTGAGATTTTAAATTTGTGTTGGTTCATAAACTCACAAATTTACGAGAAGAGATTAGGACTTACGATTTTAATTTAACATCCTTTACGACTAAACCGGAAACCTTAGGATTACGTATTTACGTTTTCGAACTCCGTTTTTGATGAGACAATTTTTATTAGATTCATTTTGTGTCGTTGATTCATAATTTATAAAAACGTTTTTTGTAAAACGAACCGAGGGCACGCAAATCGAGGAAACTAGAATCGAGGAGTACCCGTAATTAAATAGGGATGAGACAAGAATAAACTTTCCCCACCCCACTCTTGGACGGTAAGAGTAAGCAACACAACACCCTTAGGTGTCAAACTTGCACAAAACAAGTTTACACTTGTCATACAAGCTTAACTTGTAAGCTTAACCACCTCAAAACAACTAACACTCAAACCACTCTCCCATTTTCATCCATGCAAAAGCTTCCATTTTCTCTCTTCCTCTCTCTATGGTGTCGTCCCACCATCATCATCAAACACCCCATTCATACAAAATTAACCACAAAATCTCATGTTATTCATACATAAGTTGAAGCCCTTTTGAAGCCCTATTGATTGGTGGTGATTATAACATCCAAGGAGGAGTTTCTATGGAGTCCTAGGGCTGATTTTCCACAAGGAGTTCTTGAAGAATGGTGGTCTTGAAGATGGTCTTGGTTTATCACAAGTTTCTCCATCAAAATCCATGTCTTGATCATAACCTACATCATCATGGTGGTATAAAGAATGTTCTCCCCATCCTCTTGTTATTTTGATTATGTAATCATGTATTTTCTTTCCTATTGTATATGTATATGATGAATATATGATGATAAAAATATTGTGTGGGGATTTGGTGTTGATAAACATGGGTAAAAAGATGAAAAACTATATGTAAAAATGGTTAATCTTGCTTAATTTAGTAGACTGTATAAAACAGTAAATAATCATGTGAGTAACTGATAAAATGGCATAGATTAATGGATATACAGTAAGTAGTATGTCTTTTACACATGTGAGAGTTGTCCATGCAATGGAATCATTATAATGAGTGAGATATGATCAAAACAAGTTTAGAGTACAAATCTGAGTTCACTGTTTTGGACGATTTTTAGAAAATACTTAGAAGCTGATTCAACAGTAGCTATACGAGAGTTAAATGGAGCACATATCATGTAGTTTATGTCATAAAAATTTGAGCTTCTATCTCCATATAGAACTCTAGATATGGATGTTTTGGTGAACATGAAAGTAAAAATCAGATTTTGGAAATTAAAGTATGATAGTATTATATAAGCACTCAAATAAAAATAGTATAAAATGTGAATTAAAACCCACTAACTCATATAATACATTTATATAAATATGTATAAGGCTAAATAAATGGACATTTTATAAAAATGGTAGTTTGATAAGTTTTATAAATTATAAAACTATAAACATGATTTTTACGACTTTTTCGGCTATTACCGTAAAATTAAGGTTTTTGTTAAATAAAACTTAGATGGTTGGACCCGTCTAATGTAAACATTTATAAACTCATATACTGATATATAAGCATATATAACAAGTAAAAACCGATAAAACCCTAACTATATAACATACGGACATTAACGGCCTAAGTTAACGTTATTGGACTAATAATACAACAAAATGAGCTAAAACACTTATAAACTTATTTATTGGGCTTAACCCACTTGGGCCCAACATATAAATTATAAATACTGATAATACAAGTATGAAATGGATTAATACAAGTTAAGGAACTTATAATAGGCTTATTGGACCTAAAAACACGTAAATAGGTAAAACTAGTAAACTAGTAAGAAGTTACCAATACATAAACACAAAAATGAGTGAATGAGAATATATAAACCCACTTGATCATCATATATATAATCATCATATGTATACATAATTGTTATTTTTATAAAGTCATTGGACAAAAGTCTAAGACGAGTATTATTTGTCTAGGTTTCCGTGATTGAAGCACGTACCGTACATCCGAATTGCCGATAACCCGCTTTCCCACATCAACGTGAGTTCATAGCCTCGCACTCTTTTAAATGTTTTTATAAATGTTTTATAAACCCGCGAGGGAGATAACATGTTAGTTTTTATAAAATAGGACACCATTTGTCCCGATTGCTTGTTTATTGAATTGGACCCGAATGATTATATGACCCGATGAATGATTAAATGACCCGATAGATGAAATAAAATGGATTATTAAAGTTAGGTTATGTCAATAAAAGTCCCATTAGCATGAATTGTGAACTACCAGGATTTGGTAGACGCTTATGCATATAATAGTACTATTTGGGGACGATCACCCCAGTTCGCGCCTTGACGGTTGATCCCCGTCGTGCCACGTTGATTGGTAAGCGAATTTATGTATGAGAAGATTTACATAGCGTGACCTTTGTGACGACACGCTAATTTAGATGGGCAAATGAGTTTCGGGCTAGCTACCCGTTGTTTGGTTTAGTAAGGTAACAATGTCATGCGGCTTGTAATAATCCATAAATAACGAAATACTGCTATACGCACTAAATTACGATATATTGCCTGACTAGCAATACGGGGTCTTACTATTGATATTATGTTCATGTTTTGGTTTTTCATAACCGTATTCATATAACGGTTTTTATTTAACTTTATACAACGTCATAAGACGTATTGTATGATGTTTTTACGACATTGGCTCGTATAATGATTTTTAAGGCAAATGCCTATATTATGATTTTCGATAAGGATTTGTATAAAATGACTTTGGCTATTTTATGGCCTATTACAATGAATTGTACAAAATGATTTTCGGTAATAATTTTATACCGATGTTAAATTGATGGATTTTATTAAACTCTATGAATTCACTCGGCGTTATCGCTGACCTTTTCTTTTAACATGTTTTATCTCAGGTACTTGAAGGTAATTCTCGGGAAGACGACAAGAATTCATGGCCCACACTTAAACAATAATTTCCATTCAAATACTTTGTAAAACCTGTATGAAATGTAATGACTTGGGACCTATGTAAATTTAATATTTATGAATGGAAATGCTTTATTATTAAACGACGCGATTTTTAAGCGTTGTCTATGATGTGAGTAATGTGCTATCCCGTAACACCAACGAGTCTTCCGCTGTATTGAGTTGTATAAATTTGGGGGTGTTACAACAAGTGTTCCAGCAATAGAGAGATCTGTACTCAATGCACAGAGAGCAGCCAAAAGACTAAAGAGGATGGAAAAGGTTGGTATAGTTACTAAGGAAACTCAGCATCCCTCCAAATAAAGAAATAGATAAGTAGCTGATTGTGCAAGAGAATGATGAAATCTTACCTAGTGAGTTTGGGAAGAGGTTTTCCATAGTGGAATATGTTGTTTATGAACATAAGGGGATGACATGGTGGAAGCTTACAAGAGCTGACAATACAGCACGGACTTTTTTGAGCCTAGATCTGATGTTTCAAACTTTAGATAGTGAAGACTTGGATGATCTATTGAAGCTTTTGAAGAAGACATTTGCTACAAATCCTCCTACTGTGGATGGTGTAGAGAAGGATTGGGTGATCTGGGAATGCATGCATAGGTTGTATGACCATGAACTGTTTGATCCCATATTTGATGCAGTAAATGGGGGAAATTTTTTGTATTGGAAGTTGTTCACCAACTCTGGGGTTTTTGAGATAGTCATGGAAGGTGTAAGTGTGTATTTTCTTAATCATCGTTATTATCCTTTCACTCAAGAGACCTTGAAGAAACTGGCAAAGGCTGACTTGATTGTAGATGCTAAAGCACCTGTTGCTTATGATTTGGTAAGGATGATGTACAGTTAACTTTGGCCCGGAACTTTGTAAGCATCCTCATCAACTAGTATTTATTTAGAAACTTGTCTTTAGGCAAAAGCACAAGTTTAGGGGAGGATTGTTGGGAATAAATATAAGTGTATTAGTTACCCCTGCTAGTTGGTCAGAGTTTCCCCTGCTAGAGTAAGTTCCCCCTGCTAAATAACAAAGGCAGGGGGATTGGTTCCCCTGCTGAAGTCAAAGACCCTGCTGCTAAGATAAACTTGGAAGAGATTATAACGCGTTTTAGTTTCTACTCCGAGATACTTTCCTAGTTTGTTAGTAGTGATCTTGTACGTGAGTCCTTGTACTATTAAAGGACTCACTAGGTTATCATGAATTGTGTGTCTTTCTCTGTTAGTTTTCATTTCATACTTTAAGGTTTTTGTAATCCTAATACCACTATTGGGTATTCGTATATCTATGATATATTAAAGTTTAACGTTTGCTTTAAACATTTGTTCTTGTTCTAAACACTACATTCCACATCATGTTTAGTTACTTTTTATTTCAAAGTTTCTCTAGTGTTAGATTGAATCTATTCTCTCTATCACAAACCTTAAACAAGCTATGGTTTAAGATCTGAGTTTGGGATCAACATAAGCATGTGTGACAATCCGTAAATTTATGGTCGATATTTTATTCTCAATAATTAATTGAAAACATTATTTTAATGTTATATTATGAACTCACTTATTTTTGGGAAGTAATTTGGATTTACGTCTTGAAATAGCGTCGACTACGTTTAAACCGGATGATTCTACGTACGTGCTTACGTTTACATACACCGTCTTTGGTGACAGTCCGACATTTCAGAAAATAAATTTATCCGTGAATATTATTTTGGAGTTTTAAATTTGTGTTGGTTCATAAACTCACAAATTTACGAGAAGAGATTAGGACTTACGATTTTATTTTAACGTCCTTTACGACTAAACCGGAAACCCTAGGATTACGTATTTACGTTTTCGAACTCCGTTTTTGATGAGACAATTTTTATTAGATTCGTTTTGTGCCGTTGATTCATAATTTATAAAAACGTTTTTCGTAAAACGACCTGAGGGCACGCAAATCGAAGAAACTAGAATCGAGGAATACCCGTAAATTAGTGAGGTGGGACAAAATACATTATCCCACCCCACTAATAAACATGGGACGACACACATGACACCACATCTTAGGATGTGGCATCATGTTAGCATAAAACTTACAAGTGTAAGTAAGCTTACACTTTAAGCTAGTTACTAACTCAAAACCATCAAACCATTTCTCATTACCACCATTTACACATGCAAAACAAACTCAAAATCCTCTCAACCATCACCACCTTTCCGTCCACTTTGAAGAATAAACACCCCATTTTGATATTTTCTAGCCATGAAATACTTGTTAACTAGCTCTATCTTGGAGTTACCTTGAAGCCTTGATCATTTGGTTGCCATTTTAACAACAAAGGAGGTCATTTGCTTGTGTCCTAGGGCTGATTTCTCAACTATTGTTCTTGGTTTTGATGATCTTGGAGTTAATTTTGGTGTTCATCAAGTTCTTGTCTTCCAAAAACAAGAAATACACTTGGTTGGTAAAGAATATCATCCTCTCCATTTTCTCTTGTTATTTTTGTAAAGAACAAATGTATTTTCTTTCTTTTTGTATATGTATATGATGAATATATGATGATAAAAATGATGTGTGGGGATCAAGTGTTGATAAATATGCTTAAAAATGTTAATAACCATGAGAAATAAGGCTAAAATCATGCTTATTTAGTTGGCAGTATAAAAACAGTATGTAACTAAAACTTGAACTGATAAAATTTCATGGTAGAATCCATTTACAGTAATTACAAGATGTTATACACATGTGAGAGTTGGCCATGCAATGGAATCATTGTAATGAGTGAGATATGATCAAAACAAGTTTAAAGTACAAATCTGAGTTTACTGTTTTGGAAGATTTTTAGAAAATACTTAGAAGATGATTCAACAGTAGCTATAGGAAAGTTAAATGGAGCACATATCATGTAGTTTATGTGATAAAAATCTGAGCTTCTATCTCCATATAGAACTCTAGATATGGCAGTTTTGGTAAACATGAAGATAAAAATCAGATTTTTGGAAATTAAAGTATAATAGTATTATATAAGCACTCAAATAAAAATAGTATAAAATATGAAATATAACCCACTAACTTATATAATACATTTATATAAATATGTACAATGATAAGTAAATGATACATTTTATAAAAATGGTAATTTGATAAGTTTTATAAGTTATAAAACTATAAACATGATTTTTACGACTTTTTCGGCTATTACCGTAAAATTAACGTTTTTGATAAATAAAACTTAGACGGTTGGACCCGTCTAATGTAAACTTTATAAAACTCATATACTGATATATAAACATATATAACAAGTAAAAACCGATAAAACCCGAACTATAACACATACGGACATTAACGAGCTAAGTTAACGTTATTGGACTAAAAATACAACAAAATGAACTAAAACACTCATAAACTTATTTATTGGGCTTAACCCATTTAGGCCCAACATGTAAAGTACAAATACTGATAATAAAGGTATGAAATGGATTAATAAAAGTTAAGAACTTATAATAAGCTTGTTGGACTTAAAACACGTAAATAGGTAAAACTAGAAAACTAGTATAAAAGTTATCGACACATAACACTAAAATGAGTAATGAGAATATGTAAACCCACTTGATCATCACATATATATATAATCATCATATGTATACATAATTGTTATTTTTATAAAGTCATTGGACAAGAGTCTAAGACGAGTATTATTTGTCTAGGTTTCCATGATTGAAGCACGTACCGTACGTCCGAATTGCCGATAACCCGCCTTCCCACATCAACGTGAGTTCATAGCCTCGCACTCTTTTAAATGTTTTTATGAAATGTTTTATAAACCCGCGAGGGAGATAACATGTTAGTTTTTATAAAATAGGACACTATTTGTCCCGATTGCTGTTTATTGATTTGGACCCGAATGATTGTATGACCCGATTGTATGACCCGATAAATGATTAAAGGACCCGATAGATGAAATCAAATGGATTATTAAAGTTAGGTTATGTCACTAAAAGTCCCATTAGCATGAATTGTGAACTACCGGGATTGGTGGACGCTTATGCATATAATAGTACTATTTTGGGACGATCACCCCAGTTCGCGCCTTGACGGTTGATCCCCGTCGTGCCACATTGATTGGTAAGCGAATTTATGTATGAGAAGATTTCCATAGAGTAACCTTTGTGACGACACGCTAATTTAGATGGGCAAATTGAGTATCGGGTTAGCTACCCGTTGTTTGTTTTAGTAAGGTAACAATGTCATGCGGCTTATAATAATCCAAACTAACGAAATACTACTAGACGCTCCGAATTACGATGTATTGCCTGACTAGCAATACAAGGTCATACTATTGATATTATGTTCGTGTTTTGGTTTTCATAACCATATTCATATAACGGTTTTTATTTTCATAAAACGTCATAAGACGTATTGTATGTTGTTTTTACGACATTGGCTCGTATAATGATTTTTAAGGCAAACGCCTATATTATGATTTTGATGAAGATTTGTATAAAATGACTTTGGCTATTTTATGGCCTATTAAAATGGTTTGTACAAAAAGGATTTTCAGTAATAATTTTATACTGATATTATATTGATGGATTTTATTAAACTCTATGAATTCACTCGGCGTTATCACTGACCTTTTCTTTTAACATGTTTTGTCTCTGGTACTTGAAGGTAATTCTCGGGAAGACATCAAGAATTCATGGCCCGCACTTAAATATTAATTTCCATTCAAATGCTTTGTAAAATCTGTATAAAATACAATGACTTGGGACCGATGTAAATTTGATATTTATGAATGGAAATGCTTTTATTATTAAACGACGCAATTTTTATGCGTTGTCTATGATGTGAGTAATGTGCTATCCCGTAACACCAACGAGTCTTCCGCTGTATTGAGTTGTATAAATTTGGGGGTGTTACAGTTTGGTACCAGAGCATTTCAAAATCTTTTAACTATAAACATTTTTCTAAAAATGTCTAAAAATCTTTTGACTATAACGGTGCCAAAGAATTCCCGAGTTACCGACAAGGCCAGACTGAGAAGTGTTATTTTAATATATATATATATATATATATATATATATATATATATATATATATATATATATATATATATATATATATATATATATATATATATATATATATATATATATATATATATATATATATATATATATGATGCAATTTTATTACATGATTGTTTGATGATTATTTTGATATTTATACGAGGTATTTATACGACGTAGATTGTCACAAGAAACCCTAAATCCCCTAGTAAATTAATCGAAGCTATTCTCGTAGGAATTCTAGCTATCCTAGATCTAAACCAAGTTGTGGATATTTATGATCCCAACAAATGGTTGATACTCGTAGGAATGTAGATATTAGTTGATGGTGATATTGAAAAAGAATTGGCGAGATTAAATCTGATATCGATGTCATGATGATCTTTTCTTATAGAGTGGAGTTTGACAAAACGTTATCACTTGGAAAGATGTCATCTGATTCGTTGTTGTTGGGTCTACTAGATGTAGATCTTGCAGCCTGTCAGGACCGGTGAAAGACTTCTGTAATCACAAGTCAAATCACAAAGAGACTCTATACACAATATGAATGTAAAATATAAATGTAATCAAGAAGAACAGAATAACTATAAAGACTTGATCCTTTCTAAGGATTTCTAATATTGATAATCACTAGAACTACGTTTTGTGAAGGTGTCTATAACCCTTCTGCCTAAGGTTCCTTTTATACTCCAAGGAAACCCTAATACAGCATTAAAGAAAACGTGTAAAACTGATATGCATATCCTTTCCTAACATATCTCATGCATATCCTAACAGAATATTAAGTAAATAATAAAGTTTGACTTCGACTAGGACCAGGAGCAGGACTTGCTCCTACTACTACTAGGACCAGGAGGAACTACATACCTCCTAGTCTACCTATTACATATAACTATTACAATGGTCCTAACAATCCTCCCCTAAACTTGAATTTGACCTGTTGAGTTCAAGTTTCCTGGAAAACGTGCAAAGAAAGCCCGAGGATTGTATCAGCAAAACAAATAGCAGCATCAACAAGATAAGAATCAGAGTAACCGCCGCAACATAAAACACTAGAAGCTTCTCCAAAGCTTGGAACAAATCAGCATCGTGTTGAATCTTTTCAGCAACATGAGCAGATTTGATGAGCCTTTACCAAGTAGCTGCTCGCTCTTGGGCTAGCTAGTCATTCTGGTGGAATAAGCATCACCCTGGGAGACTAGAACCCAGCCCAACTCTTAGAACGTGAATCAATGGTGAGTGGGAGTACCCTGATGATTTTAGGCAAACCATCACAGCCGTCAACTGATTTGATGCGTCTTTACCAGAAGCCGTACCCCTCCGGACTCGCCAACTCTTAGCAATGAAGCATCGGTGAGTTGAACACCCTATAGCTTTAAGCAAGCTATTACAGCTATCAACGGATTTGATAAGATCTTTACCAAGAGCCGTACCCCCTTGGATTAGCCACTTTTCAGTCCAAGACTATGGCAAGTGAAAACCATCCAGTTTTGGGTAACCTGGCAACCATCAACGGATTTGAGAATCGCACCAGGAGCCGTACCCTCAAGGTGAATCAACTTTTTCTTGTCGATTAGACATGGTAAGTTGAGAACCATTTGTTGTGTGGACCACGTCCAACACCAAGTGAAGCCAAATACCAGGACAAGCACAAATCAGTAACCAGAACCCACAATGTGAAGCAGCCAAGGGATATTATTCACAAGTATAAAATCCAAAATGTGTGAAAAGTATAAGCATATATTATATAAAAAGTATGTTTTTTTTTCTTATTTTTTTATATATGAAGTGTTATAGTATTTGTTTTTTTTTTTTTAACTATAAAGAATGAAGTTCACCAATCACTGTACATATTGGTGAAAAGAATGAGAATAAGTACAAATGAACAAAAATACAAAACAGAAACACTTAGTATTAGTAGAACTTGTTGGGGACTCAAGCATATGTGATCCATCCAAGTCATTATGCCATGAAGTGGGCATAAAAGTTCCAGTAAGAGGAGGAGGGACAGCATGCATTTCTGCTGCTGGTTTAAACCTATTGTAACTAGGTTTGCCCTCATCCTCTTTGTCGGCATCAAAGACACTTGAAAAAGATAAATCAAATACATCTTCAGAATCAATATATTTTTCAAATCCTAAGCCTCTTTTAGTTCTGCCAGACATGCTACTATCAATTAATTTTGAAAGATTTTTAGGTGCCTTTTGCCATTTTTCAAATCTTAGCATTGTAGTATCTAATTTAGCTTGCATCTCCTCTTTTTCTTTGATACTAGCATCTCTTACTGTTTCTGTATATTTAAGCATATTTGTCGTGTTTTCTAAATCAATGCTTAGTATCCTGATTTTATCCTCATACGCACGTTGTGTATCTTGTAACCACCTCTTTTGTTGTTCCAATGTGTTTAATGAAGCCTTATAGGCTTGAACCTCTAAAAAATACTTATCATTTACTTCATTAAATTAGGACAAAAATTCTGAGTATTTATCATGACACCCAAGAGGACAATGTTGTACCTGAGGTGAGATGCCCATAAGAGCAAACTCGTCTGCTTCTTCTACATCAGAGAGATTCCCAGCAATCATTGCAAACACGTCAGTTGAGGACTGAGCTGATTCCAGAGTAGAAGCCTGATGATCATTCTAGTTGACCATAGAGTCAACAAATACCAATGCCTTCTTGTCATCTTTTATCTCCTGAACCTTGAAAGCAGAGTACCTGCTCTTCTCCTGATCATTCTTGCTAGGACACTCCCTTGCAAAGTGACCTTGTTGCTGCCAGTTATAGCATCGAAACTTGCTTCTGTCGAATCTTGCTGGCTCCCGAGGGTTGTAATTAAATTTACTTCCTGCTTTCTTCTCAAACTTGTGGACCCTAAGAGTAAGCATGGCCATCTTCCATTTAAGATCCATCTCATCCAGGTCAAGTTTATCAACCTGTTTGAAGTCATCAAAAGCAAGTTGTTGTTCAGCATTAACATCAGCCACAAACGAATGAAGAACGGCTTCTACCATACTACCAGACTTGGCAGTAGGTTCAGGAGCAGAAGTATGCTGAACAGTATGCTGAGAGGAGACAATATTGCTTGGGCTACTTGCATATGACATGGGACTAGATGCCATGGAACTCACAAAGGCAGAGTTAGTAGGAGTGGGAAAAGAGTCACTCGAAAATCCTCTTACATGGGGTTCGAAAGTTCTGAGCCTATGAAACAGATCATCAAAGTTGAGATAGTCAAGCCCACCTTTGGCTTTGAGAGAGATCACCACCTGATTCCATGAGTAGGGTAATGCTTTAAGAAACCTTGCATTAATGTCACCATCATCAGGCTTTGACCGAAGTTGATTCAACTGGCTCAATATTTTCTGGAACCTATCATACCCTTGATGTAGCCCTTCAGTTTCTGAGATTTTGAATTCTGTGAATTCATCTCTCAGCATGGACCTTCGCATTTTCTTTGACTCCTCATTCCCACCGAACCTTGCTTTTATGCCATTCCAGATCTCTCTGGCATCATCCAAATGGTAGAAGTCACCCATGTGATCTTCAGGAAGAGATTGAAGGAAAATTGTCTTTGCTTTGACCTCCTTCTGAATAGCTATGATTTCTTAATGAGACTTAGGGTCAAGAAGAGTAATATTACCATTCTTGTCTCTTCCAGTAAGCTTTCTGCTGTTCCCATTCAGAATGATTTTCCAAAGATCTTGATCAGTATTGGTGATCCACCATTCCATCTTCATTGCCCAGTTTTCATATTCACCCTTTTTCAGAAGAGGTAAATTTGTGTTTGAAACTGTAGCAAGTATCTGCTGAGGTTGCACAATTTTAGGAGTGCTGTCTTCTCCTGTTTGAGTAGAAGTTGAGGCAGACATGATAAACAAAATGTCAGTAATAAGAAAACTTGATTCTTCTTGTATAGAGACCCTTCCAGGCTCTGATACCACTTGTTGGGTCTACTAGATGTAGATCTTGCAGCCTGTCAGGACCGGTGAAAGACTTCTGTAATCACAAGTCAAATCACAAAGAGACTCTATACACAATATGAATGTAAAATATAAATGTAATCAAGAAGAACAGAATAACTATAAAGACTTGATCCTTTCTAAGGATTTCTAATATTGATAATCACTAGAACTACGTTTTGTGAAGGTGTCTATAACCCTTCTGCCTAAGGTTCCTTTTATACTCCAACGAAACCCTAATACAACATTAAAGAAAACGTGTAAAACTGATATGCATATCCTTTCCTAACATATCTCATGCATATCCTAACAGAATATTAAGTAAATAATAAAGTTTGACTTCGACTAGGACCAGGAGCAGGACTTGCTCCTACTACTACTAGGACCAGGAGGAACTACATACCTCCTAGTCTACCTATTACATATAACTATTACAATGGTCCTAACAGTTGTCATCCAATTCTTAAATTTGAAATCGAAAGGGTGAATGTTGCACTTGAGGCTGTCATTGGAATCATTACCCAAAAGCCTCATGCCACTAGTACCTTTTCAAGAAGTCTAATTGACTGATCGAGTCATTTCATACTAGTGACTCATTTGATAATTTTTGTTGTAAGAGCTATAGGATTGGAAATTAAGTGTTGATCATATCGAGCTTTTATTGCCCTATTAAGGTGTAAGAATAAGGATGAAAGTATTGGAGAATGAGGTAGGATATCGAATTGAGTATAAAATTGGTTGAAACTTGAATAAAGTAAAATTTAACCCGTATGGAATATGAGATTATTAAGAGGAAGTCATTAAGTCTTGTGATTGAATTATAAGGTTTTAAATGATTGTTAGTTTGTGTTAAGGGTTGTTCCTAGGCCATTGTCCACTAACGAGGATGCCCAGTGTCTAATAAATAAATTGAAGAAATCTTCTTCTGAATTGGGACCAATGGATCTTCCAGGACATATGGAACACCTAATGACTCTTGTAGGTTAGTATTCATTGTGGTATCTTTTAAAATACCTAACTTAAGTGAGATATCAGTTGGTAGGATGAGTTCTGAGAATTGTATGACACAGTGACACGTAATGTGTTACGATACAATTTTGACTTGTTTGTGATTAACAAAAAGACTACCTTTGATTGCTAAATTCTACATGTATTGATGTTATCTATCTTTTCTTGCTTCTTCCTAATGCTCGCATTAGTGATGCAACCATTGAACAAGTACTCATCTCAAATTGAGTTACGTTGTAGATTATTCTTTTTGAGTGCCATCAAGGTCATGAACCTCATGATTATCTAGCTAAAGCTCATTTCCTGATATATTGTAGTTAGTTCTTGGTGAATAACTTTTCATCACTCTTTTGCAGATCACTCATTGTTTTTATAAGATAAAACGGTATCCTTTGAGAAAAATTGAATTTTCATTACTATAAGGATTATTCAAAGTGAGATTTATAAGTGATTGTTATCGAAATGAAGTTGTTTATAAAACACCTTGGAAAACTTAATTGTTTTCATAACAAAGAAAATCTTTGTAAATTTATATTTGATTCTTATTTAAGAATTAAGCATGAAAATATTTTTATTATAAACATGATGATAAAATTTTGACGAACTGAGTATTGCATTGTTAATCTCGAAATTGTATATAGTTGCGCGCCTACATACAATTTGGAATGGACCAAGCAAGGCTGATTAGTAGTCGCCATAAAACTAAAGAATAAACACTATATTTTTTTTTGAAGATTGTGAAAGATTAAATTTTATGAGATATGCAAGAAGTGAAAAATAGGGACATAGTGTTAGGGACACCTACATATGTGCCTGTAGCATCTATTCTTCTGAGTCGAATTTACTCATCTGTGGAAATTGTCTTATTTGACAATTGACAATTCTTTCTTATCCAATTATCCCGTAGTGAGATTCTTAGGAAAAATATCTGATTACCGAGTGTTGATACCCGACTGGATGTATTGACGTTCTTATCATTTCTTATGATTTGATTTCATTTGAATGACCTAGGTAACGATCCGAGGAGCTTTCGAATGCGTACTCAAATTATGAAAACATGGGATATATTCATATTCGTTAAATGTTTTCGTCTGTATCTGACTTGAAATTCTCTCGCATAGATTATGCGTTGACCTTACTCTTTTAATAGTAGTTGTGTATCCTAATATGCCTGAATTTGTGAAGGATTATGAGTTATTATTAGTCTTTTGAGAAGTTCAGATCTTATCGACGGCAATGCAACTGGAAAGTTGATAGTGCCAGTAGAATGGATTGATTGATTATGACATGACGACATTGTCTTAATTGATGGGAACTCGAGTAGAATTCCCCTAAATGATAAGATGTTGATTATATAAAATGATCTAAATAATTCTAGATGGATGACCGTGTCCTGCATTTAGACTTGAAATTATACCATGAATGGTTGTGAATTAGTCATAAATATTATAATCTAGAAAGAACTTAAAATGAATGTATTAAAAGATGTTTATGTTATCTGAAACTTTAAGAGGTATTTGTTGGTAAATTACCTAGACTTTTGTCATTAAGGCAGATTGAAATTGGTATTGATTATATTCTCGGTGCTGCATCTGCGGCATGTGCACTGTACGTCAGCACCATATGAATTAAAGGAATTACCGTACAACTGAGAGAGTTGTCAGAGAAAGATTTTATTCTACCGAGCACGTCATCATGAAGAGCTATGGTGTTATCATACCTTATATTTATAGATTACTGTGAACTGAGTAAATTGACAATCGAAAACGATATCCATAACTCGAAATGGAAGATTTGTTCGATCATTTACAAGGTTTTTGATCCTCAGCATGGTTATCATCAACTTCGCATCTGCGAAAAGGATTATCTATTCCACTCACTACATCCAGAACTTGTAATGGATATTATGAGTTTCACGTGATGTCGTTTGGATTGACTAATACATATGTAGCATTCATAAATTTGGTGAATCATGTGTGAAGGCTGTAATTTGATAAATTCATGCTCGTGATCATTAAGGACCATTTATTTGTTTATAAGAATAAGAATGAGTTAATAATTATTTATAGATTGCCCTGAATTGGCCGAACGATAAAAACCTGTACTTTGAATATTTAACATATGACTTAAGACTTAATCCTTTACATGATTTAACCGTGTGATTAATAGATAATGGAATATATTGACTCTTCAAAAATTAAGAGCCCTTTTAAGACTTTTGGCTTTACCAAAAAGAAAGTACAAGTGTGTTTTGACAAATGTTTTAACAAAGAACTTTTGAGTGATTATTCCCTTATAACCAAAACATTTAACTAAACTTTTGTTTAGGGGTAAATGTTTTTGCATACCTTAAGACAACCTAAGAAGGATTGAGGAAACCCATTTAAACCATGACTTGAAATTTGAAACGACACTTTTTGCTTTTTAACTAAGAAAATTTTGACCAAAGTATAACCAAAGATTTCTCGAATATTTTCGGATCTTATTAATTATTTTAATTATTTTCGATAAATCAACAAAAATCTTGTTAATTAAATTCAAATTTATTTCTAAACATTTTATATAATTGGTCGAACTAAGAAATTTAAAATTTTTACATTTACGCTTCATAAAAATTAACTAATTATTATTTAATTACTTGTAGTAATTATCGACGCTTTAAACGTCGGATTGAGCAAAACTGATAAAAATAATAGTTTAGATAGAACTAAAACCTAGAAAATATGAAGAAGGAATTTCTGAGTAAATTGTAGACATGATAATTATTTCATCAGGAAAGATGAATGTAAATACTGACACATTATGTAAAAAGGATAAAGAATCAAATAGGATGTATTTCTTAATAATGAATGTGCAAAATGAATTGTCGAACAATTTAAAATATAGTCGATGCTTATAAAAAGGGTAATATAGATAATAAAAAGAGATTCGCGGCTAATGTGAACCAATAGATTTGAGAAGCCAATGGCGTTAAATGTATAAAAGGCCACTGGTGGTTGCCTAAATATAGAGGATTGTGACATATAGTTATCTTGGAATCTGTAAGTATAAGTATTCTATTCTTGTCATTTCTGATTTAATGTATCATTATCAGAAGAAGTTGAACTAATGGAAAATTATGAAGGCAGAGATCGCCTCATACATTAGTAAACGTCTAGCTATTGCAAAGGTCGTCATCTGAATTTGATTCGATTTGGGTCATCGTCGACAGACTGACCAAATCTGCTAATATCATTCCCGTTAATGATAATTGCAAAAGAGTTATGTAAACATAGTGTGCCTGTATCGAACATCTTTATCAAGATCCTCGCTTCGCATCGAATTTCTAGAGATTTGCTCAGAAGTCATTGAGAACGAACCTTGATGAGGGTACTATGTACCACCCCAATCGAAGGGACGAGGTAAAGTAACGATACAATGTAATATAAGTGCTGTTTTATGTTTGAATGAATGACCTTTGGCAATAAACCGTATAATCATTTTCCTTTAGAGAGATTATCATTGATAATCGTCGTATTAGGATCGAGATCGAATCTTGTGAGGATAAATATTAGAGCATCTGTAAGCAGGAGTTTAGATAAAGACACCCAACATACACCCATTGTGAGTTGGACATGTCTTTTAGGTTTAAGGTTTCCTATGATGGCGAACCTAACCTTACAAAATACTCGACCCGTGAGACCTGAAATGATTGTTGAAATTACGATCTGATTATTGACTGCCGTAGTGGGCAAGAGGTTATGTGAATATGAAATGTAGATCTTGAAGTGCCAGATGGGTAGCGAAGTTATGCCAAAAATTTTAACCTTGGAAAAATGAATTAATGATATGACAAATCATGGGATATACGTCCCCGTTGTATGGGACCATAGAGATAATGTAAAGGATTGGTTTGAAAGGCATATAAGCTGGATCTACCTTAGGACTTCAAGAGCTGCGTGAATTATGTTTCGTAAATATGACTTGGTAAAATGTCTATCATGTGAAAATTTGATTGTTTCTTAGTAAAGTTTAGATCGGCGAAAAGTTGCATTCATCAGAAACCCGTGAACATCATGGATAGAGAATGTAAGTCAACATTTAGCCTGATCTTATTCCCGTAGTTATGTTTGATGAAACTCGCGTATTGTAATGAATTGCACTTGTGAGAAAAGACCGAATGTGGAGGAAATACCCACATGGCTTTAACTCTATAAGAAGCGAGTAGTAAGGTAAGATGATCGTTGAGGACAAAGATCCTGTTTAGGGGTTAATGCTGTGACAATCCGTCAATTTATGGTCGATATTTTATTCTCAATAATTAATTGAAAACATTATTTTAATGTTATATTATGAACTCACTTATTTTTGGGAAGTAATTTGGATTTACGTCTTGAAATAGCGTCGACTACGTTTAAACCGGAGGATTCTACGTTACGTGCTTACGTTTACATACACCGTCTTTGGTGACAGTCCGACATTTCAGAAAATTAATTTATCCGTGAATATTATTTTGGAGTTTTAAATTTGTGTTGGTTCATAAACTCACAAATTTACGAGAAGAGATTAGGACTTACGATTTTATTTTAACGTCCTTTACGACTAAACCGGAAACCCTAGGATTACGTATTTATGTTTTCGAACTCCATTTTTGATGAGACAATTTTTATTAGATTCGTTTTGTGCCGTTGATTCATAATTTATAAAAACGTTTTTCGTAAAACGACCCGAGGGCACGCAAATCGAGAAAACTTGAATCGAGGAATACCCGTAAATTAGTGAGGTGGGACAAAATACATTATCCCACCCCACTAATAAACATGGGACGGGCACACATGACACCACATCTTAGGATGTGGCAACATGTTAGCATAAAACTTACAAGTGTAAGTAAGTTTACACTTTAAGCTAGTTACTAACTCAAAACCATCAAACCATTTCTCATTACCACCATTTACACATGCAAAACAAACTCAAAATCCTCTCAACCATCACCACCTTGCCGTCCACTTTGAAGAACAAACACTCTATTTTGATCTTTTCTAGCCATGAAATACTTGTTAACTAGCTCTATCTTGGAGTTACCTTGAAGCCTTGATCATTTGGTGGCCATTTTAACAACAAAGGAGGTGATTTGCTTGTGTCCTAGGGCTGATTTCTCAACTATTGTTCTTGGTGTTTGATGATCTTGGAGTTACTTTTGGTGTTCATCAAGTTCTTGTCTTCCAAAAACAAGAAATACACTTGGTTGGTAAAGAAGATCATCCTCTTCATTTTATCTTGTTATTTTTGTAAAGAACAAATGTATTTTCTTTCTTTTTTTATATATATATGATGAATATATGATGACAAAAATGTTGTGTGGAGATCAAGTGTTGATAAATATGCTTAAAAATGTTAATAACCATGAGAAATAAGGCTAAAATCATGCTTATTTAGTTGGCTGTATAAAAACAATATGTAACTAAAACTTGAACTGATAAAATTTCATGGTAGAATCCATTTACACTAAGTACAAGATGTTATACACATGTGAGAGTTGGCCATGCAATGGAATCATTGTAATGAGTGAGATATGATCAAAACAAGTTTAAAGTACAAATCTGAGTTTACTGTTTTGGACGATTTTTAGAAAATACTTAGAAGATGATTCAACAGTAGCTATAGAAGAGTTAAATGGATCAAATATCATGTAGTTTATGTGATAAAAATTTGAGCTTCTATCTCAATATAGAACTCTAGATATGGCAGTTTTGGTATACATGAAGATAAAAATCAGATTTTTGGAAATTAAAGTATAATAGTATTATATAAGCACTCAAATAAAAATAGTATAAAATATGAAATAAAACCCACTAACTTATATAATACATTTATATAAATATGTACAATGATAAACAAATGATACATTTTATAAAAATGGTAATTTGATAAGTTTTATAAGTTATAAAACTATAAACATGATTTTTACGACTTTTTCGGCTATTACCGTAAAATTAACGTTTTTGTTAAATAAAACTTAGACGGTTGGACCCATCTAATGTAAACTTTATAAAACTCATATACTGATATATAAACATATATAACAAGTAAAAACCGATAAAACCCGAACTATGACACATACGGACATTAACGAGCTAAGTTAACGTTATTGGACTAAAAATACAACAAAATGAACTAAAACACTCATAAACTTATTTATTGGACTTAACCCATTTAGGCCCAACATGTAAAGTACAAATACTGATAATAAAGGTATGAAATGGATTAATACAAGTTAAGAACTTATAATAAGCTTGTTGGACTTAAAACACGTAAATAGGTAAAACTAGAAAACTAGTATAAAAGTTATCGACACATAACACTAAAATGAGTAAATGAGAATATGTAAACTCACTTGGTCATCATATATATATATATATAATCATCATATGTATACATAATTGTTATTTTATAAAGTCATTGGACAAGAGTCTAAGACGAGTATTATTTGTCTAGGTTTCCGTGATTGAAGCATGTACCGTACGTCCGAATTGCCGATAACCCGCCTTCCCACATCAACGTGAGTTCATAGCCTCGCACTCTTTTAAATGTTTTTATGAAATGTTTTATAAACCCGCGAGGGAGATAACATGTTAGTTTTTATAAAATAGGACACCATTTGTCCCGATTGTTTGTTTATTGATTTGGACCCGAATGATTGTATGACCCGATTGTATGACCCGATAAATGATTAAAGGACCCGATAGATGAAATCAAATGGATTATTAAAGTTAGGTTATGTCACTAAAAGTCCCATTAGCATGAATTGTCAACTACCGGGATTGGTGGACGCTTATGCATATAATAGTACTATTTGGGGACGATCACCCCAGTTCGCGCCTTGACGGTTGTTCCCCGTCGTGCCACATTGATTGGTAAGCGAATTTATGTATGAGAAGATTTCCATAGCGTGACCATTGTGACGAAACGCTAATTTAGATGGGCAAATTGAGTATCGGGTTAGCTACCCGTTGTTTGTTTTAGTAAGGTAACAATGTCATGCGGATTATAATAATTCAAACTAACGAAATACTACTAGACGCTCTGAATTACGATGTATTGCCTAACTAGCAATACAGGGTCATACTATTGATATTATGTTCGTGTTTTCGTTTTCATAACCATATTCATATAACGGTTTTTATTTTCATACAACGTCATAAGACGTATTGTATGTTGTTTTTACGACATTGGCTCGTATAATGATTTTTAAGGCAAACGCCTATATTATGATTTTGATGAAGATTTGTATAAAATGACTTTGGCTATTTTATGGCCTATTAAAATGATTTGTACAAAAAGGATTTTCAGTAATAATTTTATACTGATATTATATTGATGGATTTTATTAAACTCTATGAATTCACTCGGTGTTATCGCTGACCTTTTCTTTTAACATGTTTTGTCTCAAGTACTTGAAGGTAATTCTCGGGAAGACATCAAGAATTCATGGCCCGCACTTAAATATTAATTTCCATTCAAATGCTTTGTAAAATCTTTATAAAATACAATGACTTGGGACCGATCTAAATTTGATATTTATGAATGGAAATGCTTTTATTATTAAACGACGCAATTTTTATGCGTTGTCTATGATGTGAGTAATGTGCTATCCCGTAACACCAACGAGTCTTCCGCTGTATTGAGTTGTATAAATTTGGGGGTGTTACAGCATGTAGAAGTAAACTTCCTACACTTAGAACATTGTGCACTTTGTTTAAAATCAAGCTAAGGAAGAGACAACTAAAATGATTACATTTATTCAACTTATTTATATACAAGTATGAATCACAATAGTTTTGGATAGAACCGGTTTGTAGGTAACACGGGTTCACGGGTCGCATCAAAAAGCACCAAAAGTGGATCACTAAAGCACATATCCCTGCACAACATCACAAAACACAACCTACTTGGCTCCCCTACACTTATTGGTGGAAATGGGTGAAGGTGAAAAAGGTGGAAAGGGTGGAAAAGGTTAAAATCTAACCTAGTTAAACGATGCTTGATTTATTTAACACGAGTCTCTAGCTCAACTCGATTTCCTGAATTAATTTGAAGGGAAACATGGAGAAGGATGTAATCATCTCATGAGAGACGTCCTCTCCAAATTACAACTTAACACGTTGGCCATTCACCTTAAAGTTGGGCCCATTTGGTTGAGATAGCTCAATAGTGCCATAATGGAAGATTTGGGCCATGGTGAATGGACCGGACCAACGGCTCTTAAGTTTACCCGAAAATATTTTCAACCGAGAGTTAAAGAGTAAAATTTGATCACCTATGTGTAACTCTCGGTTCTTAATCTTAGAATCATGAATGAGCTTAGTCTTCTCCTTATAGATCAACGAATTCTCATAAGTTTCATTCCTAAGTTCATTAAGCTCATTGAGTTGGATTTTCCTAAGATCACCGACTTTGTCTATGTCAAAATTAGCCCATTTCAAGGCCCAATAAGCCTTATGCTCCAACTCAATGGGGAGGTGGCACGCCTTTCCGTACACAAGGTGATAAGGAGTACAACCTATAGGTGTCTTATCAGCGGTACGAAAAGCCCACAAAGTATCATCTAATTTATCGGCCCATGAGGCACGATGCTCTCCCACGGTACGCCTTAAGACTCGCTTAAGTCCATGGTTGGAAACCTCGGCTTGACCATTAGTTTGTGGATGATACGCGGTGGAAATTCAGTGATTGACACCATTCTTAGCCATGACTAGCGCAAATTGATCATTGCAAAATGGTACCACGATCACTAATGATAGAACGAGGAACGCCGAATTGAGCAAACATTTGTTTCAAGAAGTTCACAACAACCCTCACATCGTTAGTAGGTAAAGCCTTTGCTTCAACCCATTTGGATATGTAGTCAACGGCTACGAGGATGTACTTGTTCCCTTTGGATGATGGAAGTGGCCCATAAAGTCGATGCCCCATACATCGAAGATTTCACACTCTTGGATGAAATTTTGAGGCATCTCATCTTTATGTGTGATCTTGCCTTTTCGTTGTCAAGCATCACAATGCTTAAACATCTCATGAGCGTCATGATAAATGGTGGGCCAATAGAATCCGGAGTCGAAAAGTTTCTTCGCGGTGTAGTTAGGACCAAAGTGATCATCGGTGGGTCCTTTGTGACAAGCTTCAAGGATTTGTAAATCCGCGGGCCCATCAACACACCCACAAATGATAAGATCCGCACACTGCTTGAAAAGATAAGGGTCGTCCCAATAGTAATGCTTAACATCCTTAAAGAATTTTTTATTTTGTTGGGACGTTAACCCTTCGATAAGAACACCACCCGCCAAATAGTTTGTAGTGTCCGCAAACCATGGGGTATCATCAAGGTTGGAAATAATAGACATTAAGGTATCAAGGGGAAAAGATTCATTAATCTCTTGATTTGGAAGTTCCCCTTGATAAGGATCCTCGAGTCTACTAAGATGATCCGCACCTAGGTTTTCCGCTCCCTTTTTATCACGAATTTCAATTTTAAATTCATGTCGGAGCAAAACCCAACGAAGGAGTCTCGGTTTAACATCTTGCTTGGTCAACAAGTATTTCAAGGCGGAATGGTCGGTGTAAACGATGGTGGTGGAAAGCACAAGATAGGGGCAGAGTTTCTCAAAAGCATACACTACGGATAAAAGCTCTTTTTCGGTAGTGGTATAATGCAATTAAGCCCCCGTCATTGTATTACTAGCATAAAGGATTGGTTGGAAGTGTTTGTTAACTCATTGACCTAAAAACGCTCCTACCGCGAAATCACTAGCATCGCACATGAGCTCGAAATGTAACTCCCAATTTGGAGAGACTAAGACCGATGCCTTAGTTAATTTACCTTTACGAGTTTCGAAAGAGTCGAGACAATCTTGAGAAAAGATGAAATGAGCATCTTTCTCTAAGAGATGAGTCATTGGTCGAGCTATCTTAGAAAAATCTTAAATGAACGTCGATCAAATCTCACATGACCTAAAAAACTCCTAAATCCTTTGACGGTGGTAGGTGGAGGCAAATTAGCAATGACGTCAAGTTTAACACGATCGACTTCGATACCGGCTTTTGAAATTTTATGACCGAGGACGATGCCTTCTTTTACCATGAAATGGCATTTTTCCCAATTAAGAACGAGACAAGTATCTTCACACCGTTTAAGCATACGTTCTAAATTGGCAAGGGAAGAAGAGAAAGAATCACCATAAACCGAGAAATCTTCCATAAAGACTTACATAGTTTGTTCAACCATGTCATGAAATATAACCATCATACACCTTTGGAAAGTCCCGAGAGCATTGCATAAGCCGAAAGGCATTCTTTTGTAAGCAAATGTTCCATAAGGACAAGTGAATGTAGTTTTCTCTTGGTCTTTTGGATTGATAGGAATTTGGAAATATCCGGAGAAACCGTCTAAGAAGCAATAGTAGTCATTACCCGCTAAACGCTCGAGCATTTGATCCATGAAAGGAAGAGGAAAATGATCCTTACGAGTGGCAGCATTGAGGTTACGATAGTCTATGCAAACTCGCCAACCCGTGACAAGTCGAGTAGGAATCAACTCGTTGTTTTCATTGGGAACAACGGTTATTCCGCCTTTCTTAGGCAGACAATGGACGGGACTAACCCACGGCGAATCCGAAATAGGGTAAATCATGCCGGCATCTAGAAGTTTGATAACTTCTTTCTTAATGACTTCATGAATTTTAGGATTGACCCTTCTTTGACTTTGGATTACGGGTTTAAAGTCGTCTTCCATGAGAATTTTATGAGTGCAAAAGTTAGGATCAATTCCGCGGATGTCAGAGATTTTCCAAGCAATTGCTTTCTTATGATTCTTAAGCACATCGATAAGTCGAGATTTTTCATCCTCTTTTAAGTCCTTAGCAATTATGACGGGGGTAACTTATCATCGTCTTCTAAGAAAACGTATTCTAAATGAGACGGTTAATCCTTAAGCTCTAAATCCGGTGGATTGTTGGTGGAAGGCTTAGTCAAATTGGGATCATCGTTTGTAACTTCTTTAGGAGTAGGTGGAGAAATATGATCCTCATTGAGAAGTCTCTCAATGGTACGAATGTCTTCTTCCCAATCGGTGGGAGAATCATCATATTTTAAGCCACGTCTCCTAAACTTGCTTTGAATTCTTGTAAAAGAAAGTCACTTTCTACAAATGGAGTCAATGAGAGAGCAATAGAAGCTACGGTCTCAACATGACGTAAATGAAAAATCTCTCTCTTACAAGCCTCGTGAAAATGTTCTTCACATGCTTCTTCGAGCACATCGATAAAATTCACGGAATCGGGCTCATCGGGAAGTTTGGAAAGTTTACCCATGTTAAAGACGATTTTGTCATCCCCTACCCTCATGATAAGCTCACCCGCGGCTACATCAATCAATGTACGCCCGGTCCTCAAGAAGGGTCGTCCCACAATTAAGGAAACACGGGGATCCATCTCATAGTCGACGACTACGAAATCGGCGGGGAAAGTAAATTTTTCGACTTTGACAAACACATCCTCGGCTATCCCCACCGGATAAGCAACCGAACGGTTAGCTAGTTCCAAAGTCATACGAGTGGGGACTAGCTCGGGTAGAGATAACTTTTTCCAAACGGACAATGGTATAAGATTGATACTCGCTCCGAGATCCGCCAAAGCCATACAATTCTCTACACCCGGAAAATTGCAAGGAATAAAGAATCGACCGAGATCTCCTAACTTAACCGGTAATTTTCTCAAAAGAACCGCAGAACAATTCTTATTCAATTGGGTATTGGAAATATCAAGCAACTTTTCCTTTTCACTTAAAAGGTCCTTAAACATCTTAGCATACTTAGTCATGTGAGCGAGAGCCTCGACAAAGGTAATATTAAAATTCAATTGTTTGAACATTTTTAGGAAGTTCGAAACTTGAATATCATCCTTATTCTTCAATTTCTCTTTCCTCAACCTTGAGGGATAAGGTATATTGGGTTGAGATGAATGCTTTGGAGTGGATTGCTCACTCACATTCTTTGATGGTGGGGTGGGGGATGGAAGGTGAAGGAATTGGTTTAGGAACCGAAGGTGTGGTATAAGATTGAGGTAAAGGGGGAACATAATGTGTAAACGAAGTCTTTAAGGGAGGTATCTCACAAGTAGAAGGTGAAGGAGGGTGGGTAGAAGTAGAAGGAATCTCGGGTCCTTGTTTAGGTGGGGAATAAGAAGGTTCTTCGGTGGTCTTGCCGCTCCTAGTAGTGATGGCATTAACGTTAGCCCTAGGATTGCTCACGGTGTTAGAAGGGAGGGCACCTTATGGACGGAGGGTTTGAAGCATTTGCATAAATTTCCTATCGGTCAATTCTTGCATCTCTTTCATGGTTTGCTCATGTTCGGTTAATTTTTGTAGAACCAAGTCCATTTGAGGATTATGCATGTTGATTTGATTATACCCTTGATCGTTAAACCCTTGATTAGGAAAACCTTGGTTTGGATATTGATTATAATTTTGAAAATCTTGATTAAAACCTTGGTTTTGAAAACCTTGGTTATTAAAGCCTTGATTTTGATTATTAAACCCTTAGTTTTGCCCTTGAAAAACCCCTTGTATTTGAATTCCCTTGAAAATTACCCCTTTGAGGACCTTGGTTCCTATTTTGGGCGGGAGGGGGTGGTCTTAGTGGAGCTACAAAACCCAGGGGATCCAAATAGTTAGTACTCTTATAAGACAAATGGTTAACATCAATATTCGGTTTGAAATGAACCCTCTCATTTTCATTGTTGTTATAAGCATAAACTTCTTCTCGTTGATTGTAAACCTTGTCATAATTATAGTACGAATGTGGTCCGCCACAAGTCTCACACGTTTCACAAGTCTCTTTTAAAGCATTCACGTGTGTAACGGGTGTGTTTTGAACGTGTAAGGCAAGTTTTGTCACAATTGAAGTAAGTGCTTGAATTTGATTCTTAGTCTCCTCATTATCACAAGCACTAGCCATTGTAGCCCTTACACTCTTGGTTTGAACTTTTTCCTTGTTTTCAATGATTGCCCAAGCCTCGTTCATGGATTTCATAAGAATATTACCCCCCCCCCCCCCCCGCGGCACTATTGAGTGAGTCTTGGTCATTTAGAGTTAAACCATTGTAAAACGTGTTAATTTGATGTACTTTTTTAAAACCATGTTGTGGACATTTTTGTAAACGCTCCTTAAAACGGTCCCAAGACTCACTAAACGTTTCCCCATATTTTTGTTCAAATGTAATGATGTAATTCCTTAAAGTTGTGGTCCGTGATGGTGGGAAAAAGTAGTTAATGAACTTGGTCTCTAAATACACCCATGTGGTGATACTTTAGGGTGGTTCCTTATCAAGCTAAATCCGGGCTTGTCCCTCGAGGGAACAAGAAAAGAGGAGTAAACGAATTACCTTTTGTGGCACCCCATTGTATTTAACGGTGTTTGCCAATTATATGAAACGTTTTATATGAGCGTGTGGGTCATCATGAGTACGGCCTAAAAATGGTGTAGCGGAAACCATTTGAATAAAACCCGTTTTTAGTTCAAAATTATTTTCTCCAATATCCGGCACCACAATCACGTCATCATTTCCCTCAACGTGAGATTGTAAAATCTCAATCATTGGTCGGTTATCTGTTGCCATCGTATTGTTCAAAGCTCGATTCTCGGGATCGGCTTGATTGACGGTCTTTTTGTTGTTCTTCTTCTTTTTGGAAGAATTAAAAGTATTTGGTACACCATTCGGTATGTGTGCACGCGCGCGAGTGCGCATACAACTAAACACGAGGAATGAGGTTGGAAACCTCGGTCGACTTTGAGAGGAAAGGGATTATCTCTCTCGAGGTCAATATTAGAAAGCTACAAAACATATATATGTAATACTACTTAGGCGACAAAACCCTCGATGAGCCTTAAGTACCTAGCTTACCTTAGACGGCCTTTTATAGCACGTCGCCTTTCTATTCAGCTTAAAGTTCGTATTTTTCCAATTATTGCTTAACGAAAGTATTTATCTATTTTTGCCTTTATTTTTGTTTGATCGATACACGTATAAGGAACCGGAACGCCTCCAAATACGGGGTATTGCAAGCAATACTTATGGAAATATTGTATATTTGGGTTCTTATACGTAATATCTATAATAAAATAAATATCTTTTTGTATTTTTTAAGAAAAATATATATGCACAATAAAAAGAGAAAGAAATCGAAATAAGAAAAATAACAATAGTACTTAATTTTTGTGGTGTAATACTTTTAGGAAAAGTATTACTTTTGGATTTTTTATTTTTTTGGTGCAAATCTTAGGAAAGAATTTACTTTTGATGCTTTTTTATTTTTTTGTATTTTTATCCTTTTGATTTTTTTAAGGTTTTTATTTTTTTAACAAGAAAAATAACGTTCAAAAGTGAACGGATCCCAAAATCCAAATCGTCTCACGAAAAATCGTGAATCATAACGAGCGAAGCGGCAAGGGCGCCAATTTAATAACCAGTCTTTTAGTATATCCTTTTCCTCGACTCGACTCGAATTGATTTATAACTTAACACAAGATTTATTTGTTTTTGGTTAATAATAATTTCTTGGTATCTATTGTCTAATAAAACTAAAACAATGGGGAAAATATTTAGGCTAAAGAATATATAAAAATAAAAAAGCGCAAATAGTTCAAATAAAATTATTCTAAAATGCAAAATAAAATTAAACTACAAATTTAGATCTAGATGCAACAAAAATAAACTATAATTAAAAATAATAATAAATCTAAATGCAAAATTAATCTAATGCAAGCACGTAATAACAAGTAAAAGTGACAAAAAATGAAATCACAAAAATAAACTTAAAAATAAAGCGTAAAGCTTCAACCTTTTAAGCTTATTAATCTTTTTAGATGATAAAGCTTTAAGCTTTATATACTAATAAGCTTAATAATCACAAAAAGGTTTAAACTTTATACTAATAATAAGCTTATCTAAATGAAATCTATTTTTTAAACCTTTTAATCTTTATTTTAAAACAATAATAAGATCTAAACTAATTAAACCGATTTTTATGAAAAATATATTTTATAAAAACAATTTAAACTAAATAATCTAATTATTTAAACTAAAACGATTAAGCTATATAAATAAAAGGAGAGAATTTTGGTACCCGTAGTCCGAAGATAACGCTCTAAAACAACATCAACATAATCAACAACATATGGCCCGTAAAGTACACGGCCTACCAAAAGCAATAAAATACGGCCCGTAAAGTACACAGCCAACCAAATCAAGCTTAAGCTAAGCGTATCTCGGCCCGTAAGGTACACGGCCAACCAAATCAAACTCGAACCAAATTAATCAACCATAGCTCTTAGCCAAACTTGATAGATCGATTCACCAAGATCACAAAAAACACAAAAGTTTAGAATAATAAGCAACTATTAATATTATATAAAGAGAATTAAATAAAACTAATAGATCTAGAATATTTTTATTATATTTTATTACAATTTTATAATTTTTAAACTAAAAAAAATTAATAGATCTACACTATTTAATCAATTACCTGATAGATCTTAACTAATTTTTTTTGATATTATAAAAAAAACTTTAACTTTTAAACTTAAAACTTATAGATCTAAACTAATTAATAATAAAAAACTAATAGATCTAACTATTTTTTTTTTGGTTTTATGAAAATATTTTTAACTTTTTAAAACTTAAAACTAATAGATCTAAGAAGAACTAAAAGATATAAACTAAAAGCAATTAAATAAAAAGCTAGCTTATAAATAAGTTGTAAGCCTAAGCTTAGAACTTATGAGATTTAAAAAGCTAAAAAGCTAATTAAATAATTCCTCCAACAATAAGCTAGATCTACGAAAATAAGGCAACAATAAGCTTGAAATAAGCTTGTATATAAATCTAACTTATTAGGAAAAAGTTATAAAAACTTATCCTAAATAATAAGCTAGATTATAAGGAAAAGTAAAAAAGAAAGGAAGAATGAGAATAAGCTAAGAGATTAAGTTAAAACTTTAATTTTATTAATATGAAAAAGCTTAATCAATAATTTATTACAAAACTTTAAAAGGAAAAATACAAAACTATGTGTGAAATACTACTAATGAAAAAAACTTGCCAAATACAAAGGGAGGGGGGCTTTATATAGGCAGCCAGAATGGGGGTATTTTGTAATTTCCTATCTATCTATTGCTTGGAAGTTAAGCACATTTAAGGACAACTGGCTCTTTTCTTTTCTTGTTATAATCGCTTCTAGAAGGGATAGCTTATTAAATATCCTTGTTATCATCGCCTGTGAAGGCCAGCTTTATGTGTGTGGGATCTTGGGCCAATCATTAGCCAGGCACACGCCCTCTGAAACTTGGTTATTATCGCCTACCACGTGGCGAGCTGTGAGTGGTCAGCCGCCACTGGCACACTGCCACCTTGTACTGACCCTGCCACCTTGTACTGACGTGGCGGCGGCGCCGCCACGTGTCAACTACCTAATGGCCAGCCGCCACTAAAACTCTGCCACCTCTGCGTGGCCCTGCCACCTCGTACTGACACGTCAGACTAACGTGTCAGCGCCGCCTCTGCAACCTCATACTGCCACGTGGCGTGCTCCTATTGGTAAGCCGTCGCCACGTCATCCTCGTACCTGCAATGAACAGTAACTTGTTAGTGGCACGATGGCATTGGCCAGCCGTCGCCACGTGGCAGTTGACGTCATGCTGACGTCAGCAGGTCAACGGGTCGGTCAACGGTCTGGTTCGGGTCGGGTCCGGGTCTGGTTCGGGTCGGGTTGCCACGTGGACCACTCACGTGGTGCCACGTCGCACTGGGTATATATACCTCGCCCTTGTCTAAGCCGAGGCTCAAACTCGGGTCTGGTGTGCCAGTTCTTAAGCGACGAGAGTTTGCCAGCTGAGCTGAGCAGACTCTGAGGTTTATTAACGCAAAAGTTTCTATTTAACCCCTTTTGGCTTTAGGACTAGCAACAGTTTGACCCTCTTTGACCAGACCATTTATTTATAATAATAATAATAATAATAATAATAATAATAATAATTATTGTAATAATAATAATTATTGTAATAAAAAAAATAAAATAAATAATAATAATAATAATAATAATAATAATGCTTTTCCTTTGGAGGGTTGGATGTTTATTCTGCGGGTGATGTATGCTTTTCTTGCTTCTCGGTTACAGTCAGCTGATTTACAGTCTAAATTACTTCAACCCACTGATATTAGATCTTATGGACTCCAGTTTGATGATGCCTTACGTGTGTTTAACTCGGTTATGGTGATTGATTTTCTGAGTAATCCGAGTGAGGTCGCTGCCCCCAAACTCATGAAGAAAATGGCAGATATATATTTTGCTCGGGTTATTAAGAATGCAGAATCCACTTTCGCTTTATCTGGTCGTTAGTTGGCTTTATGGGCATCTCAGAGGGAGGATCATACGTCTGACTGGCTTAGGACGGTTCCTATCCCCGGATTAGGTTAGACTATGAATGGGAGGTCTTATCGATGTGTTTTGTGCTATCGCTTAGGTATTCCCTTGTTCTATGTTTCGAAGCCCTGTTCAGCTTGTTCGAGGGTATTTGATGGGGATATATTTGGGGATCATGCGGTATCGTGTGCTGGGATCGTTAGGATTAAGCATCGTCACAATTTGGTACGTGATTGATGAGACTGCTTTTATACATAGTCTCATCGTCCAAATCGGTCTTAAAATGCATAAAATATCATAAAATAGACCAAATATATGCTCGTGTTTGTTACTTGTGTATTTTTAGGTACGGATATTGAGGAATTGGCAAAAGATCACAAGAATCAATCAAAAACGAACACGGGAAACGAAGTCGCATAATGAACCGGGCCCAAGTTTGGAATTTTGCAAAAAGACCCTTGAAGAATTGAAGATTGGCAAAAATGGTCCCTCATCTTTGAAGAACTTGTCACATTTGACCCTCAAATTATCAAATGTACAAGTATAATCCTTAATGTTTGAAGATTGTACAAGATCAGTCCCTGGAATTTGAAGAATATACATTTAATGCCCTTGGAAAAGTTTTTAGAAGAGTTTGTGCCATTTTTGACAACTTGTGCAAAGTTGTCAAAGGCAATTTGGGCGCTGATGGACTTAATTTACAAATTGAAAAGAAGTTAATAGCTTGGGGGTCAAAACTGCCAAACCCACAAACCCTTTCCCCCACTCAGACCCTGACACGTCATCCTCACCCACCCATTTACCAAATACCCTACCCATACCCACCACCCAACCCAGTCCATTACCCAAACCCGGTTTATTATTTAACTAGGTCAAGATTCAGTCAAACCCCACCCCATTTCCCACCATAACATATTTTTTAAATCCGTTTTTACCCAAAAAGGATTAAACCCCCTCCCTAATTACCATAAACCCTAAATTACCCCAGACTCAATCAACCCCAAATCAAAGGGTTTTTACCCCTTATTATCCAGATGGGTAATTCACTTTACCCTCATCCTATCCCACTCAAAACCCCTTTCCCCAACACAACCATGTGAGCAGTAGGACCCTCCCCTGCCTATCGTTTTCACACCAAAACCCTAAACCCGACCAAATGGACGACTCAGATGATCCCCTTGGTCCCCAAGCACATTTAAACGACCATGATCACTTCTTAACAGCTGGAATGTCACTCTCCATCACATGGGCACAATTTGACCATTTTGAAGACCAAGACTCAAGGGCACTTTGGAGATTTTAGTTAGCTAGGGTTTTAGTTCTAGTATTTTCCATTGCATTGTATAAATAGGAGTCGTATGTGACCCTATTCCCTTGTTCCAGTTTTTATCCTATAACCTTGTAATTCCTTTTTTAAGAAATAAAGTTTGGTATTTGTAAAAGACAATTGTAATTCCTTTTATGTTTTTAAAAAGTTTGTGTGTTGTGTTAAGGCTATAACTGAGTTCCATTTAACTTTGGGTAAACACTTGTGTGTTTTGAGTATTTTCAAAAATTTTCAAAAGTTTTAAACTTGATTCAAATTTCAGAAAGCAAAAACCTTTGAAGTGAGAGTGGAAAAGGAGTTTGATTTGTGAGTTTGGATTAGTTTAAAACCTGTTTAGTTTTAAAGGTGATTGGATTTCAAGGTTGGATTTTCAGAAAATCAGAAAAGCATATTTTCTTTGTGTTTCCTTTTTTGATTTTTGCAGGTTTGATTGCTTGAGTGTTGCTGTTAAAGGGTCAGCATACACCCCAGTGTATAAGGAGGTGGTTATTCAACCACTGAGGGACTTGGATGTAAGTCCCTCAAGGTAAAATACCTTTTCATTTTTAGTTTTTCTGAAAAAATTATATGCTATGCATGATTCTTTGTGAAAAGTGTTGATTGCTGGTTTAAGGTGTTTGATTTGTGTTCATTTAAGTTTGTATGCATGCTAGACCTGTTTGTGACAAGCTTGAATAGGTTTTAGGGTGTTTTGATTTGTTAAAAGTTGGTTTACAAAATTTAAAGGGCTGTTTGGATACAAGTTTTAGTAGGAGAGATATCTTAATTTGTGATTTTAAAACATGTTAGAGTCACTCAAAAAGGTTAAGATAGGTTTTTAGTTAGTTGGTAAGTAGGTTTGGATAGTTTGGTAACAAGTTGTTGCATAAAAAAGTGAAAGTGAGCTTGAAATCTGCACAACCATTTTGCTGCTTATTTTTCATGAAAAATTGAGCTTGGATATTGAATTCTATTAAGTGTTAGGGGGATTTAAGGTTTGAGTTTAATTGTGTGCTATTTGAAGCCTGTGTGTGCAAAACATAGGGGCTTGAATCTCATTGGTGTGCATTTTGTTTAACATAAAGTCCACCAGACCTTCATTTTTTTTCATCAGAAACTTGATGTGCATGTTTGTGCTTTGATTGTGTGCAAAGTGTTAGGATTTTGTTTGTTTTCTGTGTGATTTGACTCCCTACACTCAGAAAGAGTGTAGGGGTGCCTTTGTCATCCAAATTCATCACCAAACGAGTACACACCAAGCTCCTCTTGGTTTCTAATTTAACAAGTGAACACACTTGTTCATCAGAAAGTGCACAAGACCTGGGCACGTTTTTGCCATTTAATCACTTAATCTTTGTTTGTTTTTGATTTGGTTTGTGTTTTTGTGCTTAGAAAAGTTTCTGGATTCAAGTTTTTAAATTTAAAAAAAAAATTTTTTTGCCAAAAAGGACGTGGCCAGGACTCGAACCTGCGCCACTCCTCTCACAAACCAACGTGCTAACCATCTGCGCCCTAGGGACTTTGACTGATAGGATTGGTTTCTAAACTTATTTAAGGTGTGATTGAGTTTGTGTTTGTTAAATAAGCCGTGGCTTATTGTTTATTTTCCAGCTTATTTAGTAAGTTTTTTGGGCTTATTTCAATTTTCCTAGGATATTTATAGGTTGTAGGATTTTTCTGTTCAAAAGTTTTATTTTTCACATTATTTAATTAATTTTTAGGATTATTTCTAGTTTTTAATTTAGAAAGTCTATAAAAAATATTAAACAGTGATTAAAAAATACAAAAAAATAGTTTTTAGGTTTTAGTTCTTATTTTTGAGGTTTACATATAATAAAGTTTTCAAAAACTTTAATTTTTAATTTTATTTAATTTTAGGGTTTTTAGACAACTTTAAAAATTAATATAAAATTAACTAAAAGGTTTCAGAAACTTTAATTTACATTTTCTTCTTAGTTAGAATATTTATGATTTTTGAGAATTTTTTAGAATTTATTTAAGAACTTTTAATTTTTTTTGAATATTTTAATATTATTTTAATCATAAAAAGTCAAAGTTTTATTTTTATTTCTTTTTCATTTTTCCTAGGTTCTATATCATTAATTAGGACTTTTCCCATTTGTAGAATAATTTTTAGGCTTTTAAATTAATTTTTAGAATTAATTTAAGATTTAATAGATTTTAATAGTTTTTAGGAGTTTAAAAATAGTTTAATTTGGTTTTAAAATTTTTAAAAATAGTTTTTAGTTTAATTAGGTCATTTTGAGGTTTACAAACTATAAAATCTTGTTTAGGGCTTTTTAATATTTAAAAGTGATTTTTAGGGCTTTAATTAGCATTAAAAAGTCATTATTAAATTAATTAAAAGGTTTTGGCAAGTTTGGATTTTTTGTAAACTCTTAGAATATTATTTGGGATTTTTTAGTAATTTTTAGGAATTTTTAGGGTAAAATTTTAAATTTTGTGCTTTTTACGTTCTACGTCGTAACTTTCTAGTAGTGTTTTCGCCTTATTTTTCTAATTTTTTCGTCTTTGTCATTTTCTCTTCTTTTCTTCTCATTAATAATCAAAAACATAATCAATCATTCATTACACAACACACGTGCCTCCTCGAGAGAACGAACTCACCTTTAGGGTCATTTACACACGGTTTTCCTAAATCGTCGTGCTTACCCTATTTTAGTTGCTTGTTTTTCCTAAAGCAAGTATCTAATTTTACAACCATCAAAATGGCGCCGCTGCCGGGGAGGCGTGTTGTGTTTTGATTGAACCATTGTTGTTTTTCTATACTAGCCATAATAGTAATTGTATTAATAGCACTCTATTAATACGTATTATCGTTTTTCGGTTTTTGTGTGAATACTATTACTATATTGTATAAGTAGAACAATAAATACACAAGTACTCCAAATACGTGAGCAATCACAACCTTGATTCGGGATTTCATCACTCGATCATTGTATTCGAATCTCAAACCAAAGAAAAAGGCAAAAATAGATAAATACTTTCGTGAAGCTTAATCTTGATAATACAAACTATAAGGTGGGTATAAGGCGGTTGTATTTCACAACCTAAAGGAAAAAGGCTCTTAAGTGCTTCGCGCCGCCTCGTTTCCTCCGCTTGCTTGTGCGTATTTGATTTTGAGAGTGAATCGAGGGTTTTGCCGCCCAAAGTATTACTACATATCATATATATTTTCTTGGTTTTCATTTGATTAAACCCTCTTGAACGATTTGGTGTTCCACCATCGTTCTAAAGTCATCGAAGGCGTTCACTCCACGTGATCGTTTTCATTCCTTGAGGCCTTTTTAATCAAGAGATTTGATTAGTGAGGAGATTTGTGGACTCATTGTCTACTTAATACATTCACCAATTCCAAAAAGGTTAATACAATCAAAAACCACAAAAAAAATTGAAAAAACACAAAATACCAAAAAGAATCTTCTTTGCTCGCCTTCTCGTTGTACGTGACGTTTATGCAAACTCGCTCTAAAGCTAGACGTGCTCGTAAACGAAGAAACAAATCACTCACTCATTCTAGTGAGGAGTCTCCTATTGACGAACCCATTGTACGAGAAGAACCAACCATGGCGAATCGAAATATGATGGAGTTACTTCAAGCACCCACCGAGGGTTATGGAGAAGCTATTGTGATTCCCGCAATCCTTGCGGAGAATTTTGAGGTGAAAACGGGTTTGTTGTCGATGATCCAAAACAACAAATTCCGTGGTGATGAGAAGGACAATCCTCACAACCATATCCGCCAATTTAATCGTCTTACCGCCACGTGCAAATTTAAGGATGTCTCGAATGACTCGATTAAGATGATGCTTTTTCTGTATTCCTTATCGGGGCCCGCTAAAATTTGGTTAGAGAAAGAGCCACCCAATTCTATATTGACGTGGAAGGATCTCGTTTCGAAGTTTGTGAACCAATTTTTTCCGCCCTCTAAGACTACGCATTTGAAAAATGAGATTTCTAAATTTTCACAAGAATCAAATGAAAGTTTTTCTACGGCTTGGAATAGGTTTAAGGAGATGTTACACGAATGTCCTCATCACGGTTTTTCCGATTTGCACCAAATCGACACGTTTTACAATGGACTCAACGATCATGAAAGAGATTATTTAAATGCCGCCGCGGGTGGTAATTTTTTGTGTAAAACGGTTGAAGAAGCTTTGGTCATAATCGAGAATAGGTCTAAGGTTTATAGCCCTCGTCATACACCGAGTGTTGCCAAAAGGGGCTCATCATCGTCTCAAAGTATCAATGCATTACATGATGAAGCAAATGAAGAAAACCGATTTTTCGATAGATTTGCAAACCTTATGTCCCATTGGAAGGCTCAAGAAGCTTCCAACACCGCTTCGGTTAAAGCGGTTTCTAAAAGTTGTTTGTCGTGTGGGGGAGCTCATGATCTTTCCGAGTGCATTACCGCGGATGGTAACACTTCGAATGCTTTTGTAGCCACGGGAACTTATAACCAAATCGGTCAAGGTTCACGTTCGAATCAAGCTCCACCCAATCAAAATGCTAATAATTATCGCAACAACAACAACCAAGGTGGAAATTACCAAGGAAATCAAAGAAACTATAACAAAGGTAATTACCAAAGTGGAAATGGGCAAATTTCAAATCAAAATCAAAACCGTGATTTTCAAACTAATGCCCAAGGTTTTCAAAACGATCACACCAAAAATCTTCAAGGAGAGTTTTTGAATTATGCTAAGGCTAATGATGCTAAGTTTGACAATATGCAACGTGAAATGGTTAGCTTAAGATCCGAGTTGAAAAACGAGCTTAAAAACGAACTTGCTAATGAACTTAAAACTCATGCTAATAAAATGGAAGGAAATGTCACACGACTCCAACAAAATCAACAAAAAATGGAGCAAGGACAACATGAGATTAAGCAAGAATTGTTGAAAGCGGATGCTAGGCAATCTAAGTTTGAAGACCGTATGGCTAAAATGTTTGAAGCTATCATGTGTAAGCCCTCTTCTTCGGGTGGTCTTCCTAGTGATACCATCGTGAACCCGAAAGGAGAATTGAAGGTTATTACTACTCGTAGTGGTAAAACTTTCAAAGAACCCATTTCTCGTCCAAGTACTTCTATGGAGAAGGAAAAAGAGAAAGAACCCGAGGTCGTGGTCGAAAAGGAGCACATTGCAAGCCCACGAAGTACCGCTCAAACCACACCTACGGTTGAACCTACACCAATCATGGAACCCGAGATTCCAAGGCCAATGCCTATGCCTAATTTGCCCCAACCCGCACCACCTTTGCCCTACCCATCAAGACGAGACAAGGAAAAGACACAAGAACGAAATAATTATCAATTTGAACTTTTTATGAAAATGTTTCGTGACTTGCATTTTAATATAAGTTTGCCGACGCCTTAGTCATGATGCCTCGATTTGCCGCAAACTTCAAAAGTATGTTGAATAACAAAGAGAAATTGCAAAAATCGTCTAGTTGTTCATCGGTTTTTCTAAGCCGCATACCTCAAAAAGTCGGTGATCCTGGAAAGTTTTTAATCCCATGTGCTATCCAAGACATGGAAGAATGCTACGCCTTGGCCGATCTTGGTGCTAGTATTAATTTGATGCCTCTTGAGATTTTTAAATCGCTCAATCTTCCAAATCTCACTCCTTCAAGAATGTCAATCGAAATGGCCGATCATTCTACGATTCTAGCTTGTGGAGTTGCCGAGGACGTCTTTGTGAAAGTTGGGAAATTCTATTATCCCGTGGACTTCATTGTTGTTGATATTCCCATCGATCCTAAAGTTCCGTTAATTTTAGGTCGATCTTTTTTGGATACCTCGAGAGCACTTATCGATGTGCATGCAAGGAAAATCACTCTTCGTTTCAATGAGGAAGAACTCGTCATTAATGCAACCCAAAACTCCACACTTTCTCATGTTTATTCGATCACATCTTTGTACAATGTCAATTCCACCAAAAACATTTGTCAAAAGATTTCAAAAAGAGTTTTAGGAGTTGAGAAAAATGAAGTTCCGTCCCCTCCGCCGATGGAGGTTAAGAGTGTTAAGCCTATAATTCCAATCTCGAGTGATTCTTCGGATGATGAATACGTTGATCCCGATGGGGAGGTTTTCTTTGTTGACAAAAGATTTGAAAACTTGCCACCACCTAAACCAAAACGCTTTCAAAATGTGAGAATTTTTAGTGTGACTAACATTGTTTTAGATACACCAAATATTTTTGACATTATCAAATCGGGTTTTCACAAGGAGAGTGTAAAAGATGAAAAAGGAAAAGATTTTGAATTTAATTTAAAAGATTTTTCTACAATTCTAACTCCGTCATCACCGCGTGTCTTGAGTACTACAAGCTCGTCTTCTCCTTTTGACGATGCTTTGTGTGGACCTAGTGTGGGGGAAGCCCCTTATGTTCCCTCCCCTTTCTCCACTGAGGACGAGATATTTGATCCTGGAATTGCTTATATAGGGAAATCTCGGTCTTCCACCGATGCAATAAATGGAAAATCTTTTCATTTGATTGGTGCGAGTCTACCTCGAGTAGCTTAATGTTTTGCCTTACCCATTGTCCCACCCTTCTATTTCTTCTCTCCTATTTTCTTCTATCCCATTGGGATTTGTGTTGGAGTTGTGTTGTCCCGTCTTTCATCCGAAAACGAGGACGCTATCTTTGACCCCGGTATACGTTTATCGGATTTTTAAAGTACTCCACGTACTTTTGGGCCTTGTTTATCATGTAAGCCCCACCAAAAATTGACCATACCATGATTATCCCTAAATGATCACATTTATGGGGATTCGAGTCGAGCTTTTGACTCTGCTATCAAAAACAAGGTGCCTCGTGGGGGAGACCCATGCTTATCCATGTACATATTATTGCTTTCTAATTAGTTTAATGTGAGGGGATTTGTGCCCTTCCAACCTTTGTTCCGTGGTTGTTTGTGAATTGTGTCTTTTAGATCATCATCTTCACGATTGGATCCTCTCGTGTTCGTTTCATGGGAGCACTCGATCGTTTGCTTTGGAGGCCTTTCCCAATATCCCTCATGATATATCCTTTTATGTTCTAACCTTAGGTTTTTAGCACACTTCATAAACGGCTATTACTTATTGGTTACACCCTTTCCATGCTAGATTAGGCATTCGACTACGTCTCTAGTATGGGGGTGTTTGCACCCCTAGACTCGAAACATTGAGGACAATGTTTAACTTTAGTATGGGGGGGTGAATAGATACTTGCCTTGCCAAACCTTCACGCTTTCCAAAGTTTATCGTTTTGTTATCGTTTTCTTGCAAAATAAGGCTAAAAATGGCCAAATTTTAAAAAATTTTCTCATGTTTCATAAGTGTTTGAAGACACGAATGTAGATTTTCCGATGGCGAGAATAAGAGTAATTTTTGACTCGACCGTGCGTGTTGAGCACTTAGCTTCGATTCCTTAACTACACATTAGGCTAAGTCTCTTAAATGAGGACGAGAAATGATAGAGTTAATTATAAGTTACTATGCTAAACGTAGAGTACTCGTATTCTTTCAAAAACTCATGTGTTCTCATTGTTTGCTTATTCTCCCTTCGCATGTAAATATTTTTTGCTTAATAAATATTGATTTAGCGGTTTAGTTTTGATTGTTGGGTTTCTAGTCTTTTCTAGTAGCTTCCGTGTAATTAAATTGAGAAGACATTAAGGTATCGCCAGCGTCACGGTTTTGAAGTATTGGCAACCCGAATAATCGAAAGCTTCACCCAATAATAAGATTTCAAGTGCTCACCTAAATCTAGCAAACAATTTGAAAGCCCCAAAAGCCCTAAAATCTATGCAAAATTGAAAGTGAATCAAGCCTTAATCTTCGAAGCTTTAAAGATCCAAAATTCGCTTTAGCGTGAGGATATACGTCTTTGGCTAATAAAACCACCGATGAGGCGGATAATAAAAGGCAAGGCAAGACCGAAGTCATAATAAAAGCTTCATGGAGAAGTTGAATAAAAGATGGAGGTAAACCAAAGATAATAAGGTCCTTCCGTTAGGGGGCGTATAAAAGTCTTGGTAATAAGTCTCATGTTCAAAACCGTTATAAAACCGTGTTTATCGATTCTTCTTGTCAACTTAATTTTTTAACATCGTCGTCTATTAGGAAGGGTTATTGATTTGATGGTCTTAGTTACACCGTTAGGACTCTATTTTTAGACCTAAATCTCTATTATCGCATAAGTCAATGATGCATCCTCGTGATCATTAAGACAAAATAAAATATAAGAGATACAACTTAGGAATAATGGGAGAATAAGTACGTGATTAGGGCATATGAGTAGTGTTAGCATTACTAACTTATAATGACAATGATCTCGTTGCACGCTTGGCATGGAATTAAGGTGAAAATCGAGGACGACGAAATTATTTCTAACGAAGCATTCACGTGTTCTTGTTCTATGAACCTAAACGTCCCATTTTGCGATGAAAATCATACATTATGTCTAAAACGCAAGTAGTAGCAATAGTGTAATGTAGCTAGTTTACCATTTCAATAAAGTGAATAAAATTAAATTTTGGAGATGCCTTGATACTTTATTCTAGCATTGCGTGAGGGCACGGCAATGGTTTAGTATGGGGGAGTGATGAGACTGCTTTTATACATAGTCTCATCGTCCAAATCGGTCTTAAAATGCATAAAATATCATAAAATAGACCAAATATATGCTCGTGTTTGTTACTTGTGTATTTTTAGGTACGGATATTGAGGAATTGGCAAAAGATCACAAGAATCAATCAAAAACGAACACGGGAAACGAAGTCGCATAATGAACCGGGCCCAAGTTTGGAATTTTGCAAAAAGACCCTTGAAGAATTGAAGATTGGCAAAAATGGTCCCTCATCTTTGAAGAACTTGTCACATTTGACCCTCAAATTATCAAATGTACAAGTATAATCCTTAATGTTTGAAGATTGTACAAGATCAGTCCCTGGAATTTGAAGAATATACATTTAATGCCCTTGGAAAAGTTTTTAGAAGAGTTTGTGCCGTTTTTGACAACTTGTGCAAAGTTGTCAAAGGCAATTTAGGCGCTGATGGACTTAATTTACAAATTGAAAAGAAGTTAATAGCTTGGGGGTCAAAACTGCCAAACCCACAAACCCTTTCCCCCACTCAGACCCTGACACGTCATCCTCACCCACCCATTTACCAAATACCCTACCCATACCCACCACCCAACCCAGTCCATTACCCAAACCCGGTTTATTATTTAACTAGGTCAAGATTCAGTCAAACCCCACCCCATCTCCCACCATAACATATTTTTTAAATCCGTTTTTACCCAAAAAGGATTAAACCCCCTCCCTAATTACCATAAACCCTAAATTACCCCAGACTCAATCAACCCCAAATCAAAGGGTTTTTACCCCTTATTATCCAGATGGGTAATTCACTTTACCCTCATCCTATCCCACTCAAAACCCCTTTCCCCAACACAACCATGTGAGCAGTAGGACCCTCCCCTGCCCATCGTTTTCACACCAAAACACTAAACCCGACCAAATGGACGACTCAGATGATCCCCTTGGTCCCCAAGCACATTTAAACGACCATGATCACTTCTTAACAGCTGGAATGTCACTCTCCATCACATGGGCACAATTTGACCATTTTGAAGACCAAGACTCAAGGGCACTTTGGAGATTTCAGTTAGCTAGGGTTTTAGTTCTAGTATTTTCCATTGCATTGTATAAATAGGAGTCGTATGTGACCCTATTCCCTTGTTCCAGTTTTTAGCCTATAACCTTGTAATTCCTTTTTTAAGAAATAAAGTTTGGTATTTGTAAAAGACAATTGTAATTCCTTTTATGTTTTTAAAAAGTTTGTGTGTTGTGTTAAGGCTATAACTGAGTTCCATTTAACTTTGGGTAAACACTTGTGTGTTTTGAGTATTTTCAAAAATTTTCAAAAGTTTTAAACTTGATTCAAATTTCAGAAAGCAAAAACCTTTGAAGTGAAAGTGGAAAAGGAGTTTGATTTGTGAGTTTGGATTAGTTTAAAACCTGTTTAGTTTTAAAGGTGATTGGATTTCAAGGTTGGATTTTCATAAAATCAGAAAAGCATATTTTCTTTGTGTTTCCTTTTTTGATTTTTGCAGGTTTGATTGCTTGAGTGTTGTTGTTAAAGGGTCAGCATACACCCCAGTGTATACGTAGGTGGTTATTCAACCACTGAGGGACTTGGATGTAAGTCCCTCAAGGTAAAATACCTTTTCATTTTTAGTTTTTCTGAAAAAATTATATGCTATGCATGATTCTTTGTGAAAAGTGTTGATTGCTGGTTTAAGGTGTTTGATTTGTGTTCATTTAAGTTTGTATGCATGCTAGACCTGTTTGTGACAAGCTTGAATAGGTTTTAGGGTGTTTTGATTTGTTAAAAGTTGGTTTACAAAATTTAAAGGGCTGTTTGGATACAAGTTTTAGCAGGAGAGATATCTTAATTTGTGATTTTAAAACATGTTAGAGTCACTCAAAAAGGTTAAGATAGGTTTTTAGTTAGTTGGTAAGTAGGTTTGGATAGTTTGGTAACAAGTTGTTGCATAAAAAAAGTGAAAGTGAGCTTGAAATCTGCACAACCATTTTGCTGCTTATTTTTCATGAAAAATTGAGCTTGGATATTGAATTCTATTAAGTGTTAGGGGGATTTAAGGTTTGAGTTTAATTGTGTGCTATTTGAAGCCTGTGTGTGCAAAACATAGGGGCTTGAATCTCATTGGTGTGCATTTTGTTTAACATAAAGTCCACCAGACCTTCATTTTTTTTCATCAGAAACTTGATGTGCATGTTTGTGCTTTGATTGTGTGCAAAGTGTTAGTATTTTGTTTGTTTTCTGTGTGATTTGACTCCCTACACTCAGAAAGAGTGTAGGGGTGCCTTTGTCATCCAAATTCATCACCAAACGAGTACACACCAAGCTCCTCTTGGTTTCTAATTTAACAAGTGAACACACTTGTTCATCAGAAAGTGCACAAGACCTGGGCACGTTTTTGCCATTTAATCACTTAATCTTTGTTTGTTTTTGATTTGGTTTGTGTTTTTGTGCTTAGAAAAGTTTCTGGATTCAAGTTTTTAAATTTAAAAAAAAAAAAAATTATTTTGCCAAAAAGGACGTGGCCAGGACTCGAACCTGCGCCACTCCTCTCACAAACCAACGTGCTAACCATCTGCGCCCTAGGGACTTTGACTGATAGGATTGGTTTCTAAACTTATTTAAGGTGTGATTGAGTTTGTGTTTGTTAAATAAGTCGTGGCTTATTGTTTATTTTCCAGCTTATTTAGTAAGTTTTTTGGGCTTATTTCAATTTTCCTAGGATATTTATAGGTTGTAGGATTTTTCTGTTCAAAAGTTTTATTTTTCACATTATTTAATTAATTTTTAGGATTATTTCTAGTTTTTAATTTAGAAAGTCTATAAAAAATATTAAAGAGTGATTAAAAAATACAAAAAAATAGTTTTTAGGTTTTAGTTCTTATTTTTGAGGTTTACATATAATAAAGTTTTCAAAAACTTTAATTTTTAATTTTATTTAATTTTAGGGTTTTTAGACAACTTTAAAAATTAATATAAAATTAACTAAAAGGTTTCAGAAACTTTAATTTACATTTTCTTCTTAGTTAGAATATTTAGGATTTTTGAGAATTTTTTAGAATTTATTTAAGAACTTTTATTTTTTTTTGAATATTTTAATATTATTTTAATCATAAAAAGTCAAAGTTTTATTTTTATTTCTTTTTCATTTTTCCTAGGTTCTATATCATTAATTAGGACTTTTCCCATTTGTAGAATAATTTTTAGGCTTTTAAATTAATTTTTAGAATTAATTTAAGATTTAATAGATTTTAATAGTTTTTAGGAGTTTAAAAATAGTTTAATTTGGTTTTAAAATTTTTAAAAATAGTTTTTAGTTTAATTAGGTCATTTTTGAGGTTTACAAACTATAAAATCTTGTTTAGGGCTTTTTAATATTTAAAAGTGAATTTTAGGGCTTTAATTAGCATTAAAAAGTCATTATTAAATTAATTAAAAGGTTTTGGCAAGTTTGGATTTTTTGTAAACTCTTAGAATATTATTTGGGATTTTTTAGTAATTTCTAGGAATTTTTAGGGTAAAATTTTAAATTTTGTGCTTTTTACGTTCTACGTCGTAACTTTCTAGTAGTGTTTTCGCCTTATTTTTCTAATTTTTTCGTCTTCGTCATTTTCTCTTCTTTTCTTCTCATTAATAATCAAAAACATAATCAATCATTCATTACACAACACACGTGCCTCCTCGAGAGAACGAACTCACCTTTAGGGTCATTTACACACGGTTTTCCTAAATCGTCGTGCTTACCCTATTTTAGTTGCTTGTTTTTCCTAAAGCAAGTATCTAATTTTACAACCATCAGTGATACTCTTGCTGATATATGTTACCGTTCAGGGATATCTGTCGGAAAGGAAGTTAATATTGGATTAGATGGAGGACCTGATAGTGCCTTACGTCCGGCAAATATTTTGTTTTATTCTTGGGAGGGAGGTAAAGATGTGTGCGTTGATCTGACTGGTTCTTCTCCTTTGACTCGTACGGGGATGAATGACTTTGTTCCTGGCCGAGCTGTGATTGATGTTGCACAACGTAAACGATGCAAGTATTTGGCTAAGTGTGCAGCTCTCGGATATGGGTTTCTTCCTTTCTCTTTTTCTTCTCTAGGTGAGTTACAGGAAGATGCAGTTGCGCTGCTGAAGCGTATCCAGAGATTTTCTAAGGCTCATGATATTGGAGCGCGTGCTGCTGTTCATATTTTCCATAGAATAGGGTTTGCTATTGCTAAAGGGGTGGGAGCGCAGATAGTATCTCGACTCGCATCCAATTTGTTGTAACTCTATTTTTGTTTCTAATAAAGTGATGGTTTATAAAAAAATAAAAATAATAATAATAATAAATATAAATATTACGAAAATTAATTTAATTTTAATAAAAACTTACTCCCTCCGTCCCAATTTATTTGTCCACTATTGACTTTTAAAGTCTTTTATACTCAATTTTGACCTTAAATTATTCTCTTTGTGTTATGTAATACTTGATAAAAATTATAACAAATGAAAATACATCTAAAACTCAATCCATACATATGCTTTGCATCAAGTATTATATAACACAATAATATTAATTTAAAGTTAAAGTTGAATGGAAAAGACTTTAAAAGTCAATAGTGGACAAATAAATTGGGACGGAGGGAGTATTTGTTATTATTTTTTTATATTTATTTTCAGAAATAAATTTTATTATAGTTATTAATAACTTATTTGTTTATTAAAAACTAATTAATTTAATTTAAAACCTAATTAAGCTTGAAAAATTCATAGGGAACAAACCATGAGGAGTTACGACGCGAGGTCGGGACTGTTGGTTTCATAATTTTGTGCTCTTCCATGTGGTTTATTAGTGGATGACTTTGGAGAATGGCAAAAATTGTCCTTGTTGTAAAATCTTTATCAAATCATCATTTTTAGCCCTCCAAACTTCATTCTTTTGGCACTTTTGGTCTTTTGACTTTATCTTTGACATTTTTCTTCGACAAATGACCGTGAAATCCCATGTTTTCTTTCCTTTTGATGTTTTGTACCTATTTCTCAACAAAAACATAAACCACGCATAATTCCGACATTTATTATATTAATTATACGTTTTGGTCTTGTTTTTCATTGTTTTAAGTGGTAAAAGGATAAGTGTTTACACACTTGTTAAAAACCATCTTCATTATCCATTTCTTGAAGAATGTCTTCTAGTGAATCAATAAATTTTGCAGAATTTGTCTTAGCAGTACTTGCAGATGAAGTATTGTCAGGTTGCAAAATATACTGTTGAGCTTTGTGATTCCAAGTGTTCTTCTCTTGAATGCTTAGAACTTGCTCTAGCATTCTTTTCTTGATCTATAAGCCTATAGAGTTCATCATGTGAGGCTTGAGCATCATTTGGTATTACTGGTTGCTTCTGTTGTGGGTTAACAACTGTTTGCGAGACAGTAGGAAAATCTGGTACATAGATATGAACCTCATCATCATCTTGAGAGTCTGATGAAGAAGGACTTTCCTTCTGAGTACCTGAACTAGTTGTGCTAGTTTCTTTACCTGTATTGTTAGTTTCACAGTCTTGTTGCATAGAATAGTAATTGTGGATTTGCTTTTTGCTAATCCGGTGGTCTAGGTGGGTGGTGGATGATGGTAGCCATTGTTGAGAGAGAGAGAGAAGAGAGGTTGTGTGAAAAGGTTAAGAAAATGTATATTGCAAAATGAAAACACAAATGAGACACAAACAACACCCCTCCTTGGAAGCCTAAGAGGGGTATATATAGCCACACACCATACACTTAACTATACAATGTACCTAGTCCAGTCTAAGCGTGTGTGACTATGATAACTAATGAGAATTCTTAATTGTCGTCACATAAAGTGAATTTCCAACAATCTTCCCCCATGGGACGACGTGTAGAATTCCTTACAATATTTTTCCTAACAAGTACATAATGATTAAGAACAAAAGCTTACATGAAGCGTCCAATGCTGATGATGTCTGCTGAGGCCTTTGACTTCAAGTCTTCACTTCAAAACGACTCATCTTTTAAGTAACTTGTAGTAGAAATACTGTAACGGCACGAGCTAAGTAATCCATATACTTCTGGTTAAGGAGAAGCTTCTGAATTAACTTCCCCCTAATTCATGCCACATAAACTTGATATAGAAGCTTTTAAATAGCTCCCCCTAAACCGATAATCCTCGTAAGCAACTTCAAAGCTTTCAATAAAGCTTAGAATGATTAAGCGCATAGTGGAATTTAACAAGCAAATCCCATCATATAACATGATAACGTTGCTAAGAGGGATTGAAAGTTTGGGGCACACCAAGTAGATCAACAACTTCTCTTCTCACGCTTGAAATAATTCTTCTGAATTTTTCTTCCCCCTGCGAGTTCAAGTTATGCATACTAGAAAGAATCAAGACATTTCTTCCCCCACATAGTTGAAGAAAGTAAATTAATCCCAAGTATGAAGCTCAAATACTAAAGTAGACACTTTATCCCATTCGTGAAGTTGACATCGTAACACCAGAGTCAGTTAAGTCCCGGAAATGCACATATCTTCTCCTGGAGATGCACCAGAGTCAATTAAGTCCCGGGAATGCATATCTCTCCATATAGGATAATGATGATGAATAATTGCAACAACCAAACAATTAAACATCGAATAAGTAGTGTACCATTTAGAGATTGATAACGCCACGAGTTAAAACACTGATTTTCTCTTCGGCTATGACAAATGTCATCCCGGAATGTCTTCAAATCAAAAGAAGGTATGCAGTTCATCACGTGTACTCTTTGTGCGTTCGATGTGTCTTCTTCTTCCCTCTTGATGGTTTCGAAACCTAGGAACCATCAATAAATCGTACGCACATGAACTTGAAAATCTCGAGAGAATAATAAATAAGCTTAATTATATTCGGTGAGAATCAGTTGTTGATCGAAAATCTCTACTCATAAACTCTCCATGGCCATCTTTACCAACCTACTTGAAAGAAATTTGAAGTGACCACTGATAGAATGAACCAGATACATCAAACATGAAACTGAATAAGAATCCTTCGATCTTGTGACTTAAGCTTGCACTATTGTTGAATGAAGAAACAGTGGAGAAATCTCTAAGTACTCAATGCATCACTCAAGAAGTCTATAAGCACAACACCTCTTGAAATTATCCACGTCGACTAAGCGCGTGACATTGAGTACAACAATGTAACCCCTTTAAGTGATAGTTATCTGAGTCATCAAGCAACCACCCCGAACCCGGAAACTAGATAAACAAGTCTTCATTCTAAGATTAAGCACGAGCAAGTTATCTGTTCAAGGATAAAATAAGTACACGCCTTCGAAGAAATTCGTCTCCGTCTTCAAATAATTAATACCCGATCCAAAAAAAATCTGTAGTTACTAAAAAATCGCCCATTTTTTCTTGGTCTCGTCTCAAATAAATTTCGTTATTTAGTCACGTCTTTTTGTCACTTTGTCTCATCACTTTTATCTCGTCTTTTTGTTATTTTTCTTTGTCACGACACATAATTCTGAAACTTCGACACTTTCAAAATACTCGAACAAACCAAGACATCTTTGACGTAAATTGGTATCAACCATAGAAATACACAACAAAATGATGGTAACGTCTACATATACTTAACCAAATTTACGTAAACATTTTTTGGCCCATCACCACATATTTGGATTAACCCAAATTGAGAATCAAATATTGATGACCAAAAAAAATAAGACATCCTTAACGCCTGGCCAGTCCATATACACGGTCCATTAAATAACTTCTACACCATGTACACGTTTTATCAAATGAGAATAAATAAAGGAGTTACCCTAATTATTCTCACATAACACACCTAACCACATAGTAACCTCCGTCTCATCTTTATCTCCCACATCGAAAACCTAATCCTTACACCTAGAAGCTTCCGCCCCCATGTCACCTTGTAACTTTCGTCTCTCCTTTTCATCTAAATCCTAGTCACTAAATCCTCAAACACAAAACAATCATCTCATGAAAATCAAACTATTAATCTCAATCTCAAATCATTTCATCAAAATAAAAACGAATCCCATCAATTATTCCAATAATAAAGCCAAGTCTCATCTCATCAGTTATAGATTGAACAATACAATCTCTAATTGTTGCAGCTGAAAATTAAATTTAAGTGTATCTCTTATAATTGATTTTCAAATCATGATCACTCAAACCAAGATTCTGCGCCAAGATCTGTAAACGACCTTATCTAGACCAATAAAGATCGATCAAAGGGTCTCAGGTAGGTTAATAGGTTGCATGTCGGTTTTAATTGGTTTTTATCAAAAAATTGAGATGATTATAACGAAAAATGTTATAAATCGGTCAAATATTTCGAATATAACCACAGATCTATGATGAAGTGAGCTTTCTCGTGTAGATCTTAACAGATCTTACTATGCATGTGAGAAAGAAAAAAATTCTGAGATCAAGTTAATTTGTCTATTTTGAGTCGAGTCTAGAATCGAATGGGGTTTACGAGACGATGGGTATAGGATTAGATCATGGTGTTGGTTTGGAGTTAAAAGGTTGGAGTGTTAAGTTGGTACTGGTCAAATTGGTTCTAGTCAAATCTTTGGTGCACTGGTTTTATAAAAACAGTCTCAATGGTTCAAATAAAAGACCCATCGCAATGTTATCTTGCATCGCAATGTTTTTACTTATAAGTCCCATCGCAATGTTTTCTAAGTAAACAATGCATCGCAATGTTTTAGAACAATGAGTCCATCGGAATGTTTTTGAACAGCCATCGAAATGTCTCCTCTACATCCCATCGGAATGCGTTCCATCGGAATGCGTTCCATCGGAATGTGTTCCATCGGAATGCGTTCCATTGGAATGTGTTCCATCGGAATATTCGATCGCAATGTAGAAACCAATGGTTTTTGCGATCGCAATATTCCGATCTGACTGTAAATCTGAAATCATATCTGTACCTTTTCCTAATATTTAGGAAAAACTTTTCTGGGCACATTCTTATCTCCATCTTCAAAAAAAAATGTAACCCAGAACTGATGATAAAACAAATGATATAACAGAAAAAACCATGCACGAAATCATTAGCAGATTTAATAATAAAAAATGGCAGGTTTTGACTTGACTTTTGACCAGAAAAAGTTTGATTTTTGGACCAGTGTGGGTTATGAATACCGTCATAAACTTTGGATACCAAACTATTGGGACAATAAAACTGTGACAAAGTTGTGAAATGACCAGATATTAAGTGTGGGTTTGTGAATATCAGATATGTGAGACAAACTGATTAAGTGACAGTTAAACCGTGACAGAAGAAACACTATGACAAAAAGATATCATACGTGACAAAAAATTGACAAGTTGGACAAAAAAATGATAGAACGAGATTAAAAAAAAATTTAGACCACCATATCGAAACCAAAAACACGACGATCCAAGGAATGAACCGAGGCTCTGATGCCAATTGTGGATTTGCTTTTTGCTAATCTGGTGGTCTAGGTGGGTGGTGGATGATGGTAGCCATTGTTGAGAGAGAGAGAAGAGAGGTTGTGTGAAAAGGTTAAGAAAATGTATATTGCAAAATGAAAACACAAATGAGACACAAACAACACCCCTCCTTGGAAGCCTAGGAGGGGTATATATAGCCACACACCATACACTTAACTATACAATGTACCTAGTCTAGTCTAAGCATGTGTGACTATGATAACTAATGGGAATTCTTAAATGTCGTCACATAAAGTGAATTTCCAACAGTAATTCATGGAGTTAGTTAGATAATCCAAATCAAACATCCAAGCATAACCTATTCCTGGGACAATAGGCTTATTCTCTAAGAAATTGACTTGGACATTTTCTTCAACTTTCCCTGATGTCAATTAAAGACTCTATATGCCCTGCGTTGCAAAGAATATTCTACTAGATATCATGGATCATACTTTCCATCAAACTTACCTAAATGATCAAGAGTATTAAAAATAGACACATGACACCCAAAAGGTTTTAGGTAACTTATGGTTGACTTAACACCATTCAAAAGTTCATAAGGTGTTTTGTATTGAGGCTTGGTCACTAATACTCTATTTAGCACATAACATGCAGTATTGATTGCTTCTGCCCAAAAGGTGTTTGGCAAAAGAGAATCAGCCAGCATAGTTCTAGCAGCCTCAATTAATGTCCTATTCTTCCTCTTTGCTACCCCATTTTGTTGTGGAGTCCTAGGATTACTAAATTGTCTCTTGATCCCTTTAGACCTACAAAATTCCTCAAATTCAGCATTCTTAAATTCTGTCCCATTATTTGTCCTAATGACACTTGTTTATTGAACTGTTTTTCAACTAATGTGACAAAGTATTTAAGTAATTGATTGGTTTCACTTTTAAGCTTTAAGAAGAAAGCCCAACTGAATCTACTATAATCATCAGTTATAACTAGGCAAAAGGTCTTGTGACTAATACTCCTAACAAAAACTAGACCAAACAGATCCATATGTAAGAGTTGCAAAGGCTTATTCATAGAATTGACAGTCTTTGTCTTACAAGAGGCTCTATTTTTCTTTCCTTTTTGACAAGCAGTACATGTGAGATCATTTTGAAAAGAATTGGTAGGTAACCCTCTAACCAAATTTCCCTTAACAAGTTCGTTTAGTAATATTCGTCTTTTTAGTGTCGTTCGTCTCGGTATCTAATCGAATTGATTTAACGTTTTCAAGTAAGACTTAATTGTTTTCGGTGAATAATAGGCTTGATTGGTATCTATTTTTAATTGGCACAAAGCATGTAAAAAATGTAAAAATATTGTTTATACTACGTATACATACTACACTAAAACATATTGCAATTACGACAAATAAATGCACGAAATATAAAATGAAATACAAATTTATACTACAAATGAAAATTACAAAATACAAAATACAAAAATAAATGCTCAAATAACTAACCAACTAATTTTGTAAAGTGAAAAATAACAAAAATGTAAGTTGCAACAAACTTTAAACAAAACAACCACCAACTAATTGTAATAAAACTTGAACCAACTTCTTTTTTTTATAAAATGAAAATAAAAACAACTTTTATAAATTGTACAAAAAAATTTTATTAGAGCATAAAAATTCCACACTTAAAGTATGAAATGCTAAAAAAAACGTAGCTGACAGGTTTGCAAAATGTGGAATGGTTCAAACATACGTAACCCAATTAAGCCCAAAAAGATCCAACAATCTAACGGGCTGCTTGTTATTTCTAACGGATTGGACCGTGACTGTAAATCCGCTATACAAAGTAAAGGGCTGATTGTGTAAGTTCGATCTAAAGTTCAAACTGTGAGCTAAAACAATACAAATACGCTTCTAGCCTGTACCATTTTTTCCCTTTCAATTTTTTATCAAGCAGCTTATCCAAAAGCTTTATATTAAGCTAATTTCCACTTACTTCTTTACTTAAACCTACTGATCTTAATTCGCTAACTAGCTTATACTCTTAATTCATTAATATGAACAGATTATCACTACTATTGTTCAGAAAGTATGCAAATGAGCTGCCAGACTAAAACTCGACCCAAGCTTTTTCTTGACTAATTGTCATTGAACTAGCTGTTGACTTACTGAGTAAAATGAGCTATGATTGAACTTACAGTAATATAGCTATTCAAGACACCAATCTAAACTAATATCAAATTTAGCAAATACAACTTACTGCCAAACACTACTTAAGATGAAAAGTCAGAGATTTAGAAAATCTAAATTGCTGAATGTAATTTCAAAGCAACAAACAAATAACTACCACTCATAACATATCATAAAGAGCACATATCAAGCAAGTTGCAACCATTAACATTTATAAGCTAAGAATATGGAGTAAAGTAAAAACAAGAGCTTGACTGTTTACGTCCAAGCCTAGTCCTTTGTAGTCGAGCTTGTTTCACTGAGAGAAAATGAAATCTTTCAACAGCTGCTACTTTTCACCACTAACTGATCCAAAAGTTCACAGACGTGAACTTGCTAAATGAGCTTTTCCAAAAGATTGTGAACAGAGAAAAAATGATCTTGGACACTGAATGATGAAACTTGAAAGTTTCAGTATTCACAAAAGGAAAACAAGTTGCTATAGAACAGATTAGTAATAACAGAAATTTGAATAAGAAATGAGGTTTTGTTTATGGAAGAAACTTGAGTTCGTTGTAACAGACTTAACAAAATGCTTAACAAAATTCAAGATCTCAAAATAAAATTGAATCCTTCTTGCAAAACTGATCTATACTAATCTTTTTATGCAAAACTTGGAATAAATATAGAAAATTGACTTCAAATGAAATCTTTGAAAGTTTATAGACTTAAAATTAATAGTCGTGAGATAGGATCGAACTCGGGATCACGGGATTGCACACATAACGTAAAGGGTTAATTTATTTATTAAATATATTATATATATATATATTAAATCAAACCAAAGCTTAACTAACGATCGTTAATAAATAATAGTTAAGTTTTGACGACCGTTATGGAATTAAATAGAATCTAGAAAGAAGAAGGAAAAATTACACAAACACCCCTTGGGGGGGTGTTAACCGCCGACTACAAGAAGGGGCAAAGGGAAACTTTTGTTTCCTTTTTCGTTTATAACTTGGAGCCCAAGGTTTGCCAAGCCTATATAAACAAACCCCTAGCCTCATAATTTTTCAATCCCTCTCTCTTTTCTTTGCTTTGATCGCCGGCCCCACAACACCCAACTTAGGGTTTCGTTTGGTTTTCGATAAAGTCTATTTATCTAGTCCTAGCCCCTCTCTAGGGTTGTTGGGTAGATATTCCATAAGTGTTGAAGTTTGATTTGTTCGTGCTAGACTCACAGTTAACTCGCTGTATTATGTGTGTACAAGAACGTGATATAGTCTTACTTTAGACTATATTCTTGGTGGTGTTCGTGATAAACCCTAGTTGCCGTTTGTTCTGTCGTCTTGTGGATCTTTCTAGGATAAAGGTATGTAACCCTAATCTTGATTAATTATAATTGTGTTAAATTAATGATCTTGTTAATTTGCTTCTGCTGCGTGTGCTTTGATCCATATTAGGGTTTTAAATAATTGTTATGAATTATATAAACCTTTAGTGGCATCGAGAGCCGATTTAACATGATTATAATTATCGAGATCTAAAGAATGTTTTTAACTAATAAATGTTTTGAGTTAAAAATACATGTTTGTTTTGAAAAGAAAATTTAGGGTTTTGATTTTGTTTTTTTTTTATTAAAAAAAATCGATTTCCTAAAATTGCATGTTTTGATCTTTAGATAATTACATGATTAATTGTTATGTCATGTATTTAAGGTTACGATCCGTAGTGATTTAATTAATTTGTTAAGTGATTTGGGTGGAACTTTGATGAATTCCATGATTAATTGTTATGTTATGTGAATTAATGTTTCGATCCATAGAGATTTAATTGTTAAGTTATGTGGGAGATCCGTGATGAACATGCATGTTTTTCATGGATCATATATTTTATGTGGTAATTTTACGTGTTTTGCTGCATGCTTTATTTGATTCAATAAATCTAAAATTAGGGTAGATTTTATATGAATATAAAAACCTAGATTTGATATTATTTATTGAATAAATCGTATGCATGTGGCTATTTGATTTATTTATTCACATATAAATTGTTATTATGTGTTTATGATTTAGTTTTTTTTTGTACCAACTTGTTTTTATACGTTTTATATTGATTGTATGTTGAAAACAAGGGTAATTTTTTCCAAGAAAAATTAATATGGACAAAATCATATTAAATTAATGAATTGTTTTGAGATCTAATTGACATATGATTTGTGTTGATTGGAATTGCAATAATAACTTAACGGCCTACTCAACTTTGACAAACTATAAAGTGGGTATAGCGCATTGCTGGTCATGTACCTGGTTAAGGAAGGAGGTGTTATGCTTCAGCGCTCACCAAATTCCCGGCTTGCCTGTGCGTCAAAGTTGGAATTACCTTCGGTTATTATTTACATAATTCCTTAAGGATGATTTAACCGTAAAAATTCACATCCGAAACACAATGAATAAGGTTATTGCTTTGTGCTTTAGCTAACTTCTAGCAAAAGTACGGTGTGAATTTAGTTGTGTGTAAAATCTTTAATTGGTTTAACCAATACCTCAACTTGCAAATATATGATGAACTTTTAGTCTCACCAAAAAGTTTACTAAACGTTTTTATGACAATCCGTCAATTTATGGTTGATATTTTATTCTCAAGTGTTATTTAAAAACATTATTTTAATGTTATATTATGAACTCACTCATTTTGGGAAGAAATTTGGGTTTACGTCTTGAAGTAGCATCGACTACGTCTAAACCAGAGGATTCTATGTTACGTGCTTACGTTTACATACACTGTTGTTGGTGACAGTCCGACACTTCAGGAAATAAATTTATCCGTGAATATTATTTTAGAATTTTAAATTTGTGTTGGTTCATAAACTCACAAATTTACGAGAAGAGATTAGGACTTACGTTCATAATTTAACTTCCTTTACGACTAAACCGGAAACCCTAGGTTTACGTATTTACGTTTTTGAACTCCGTTTTTTATGAGACAATTTTTATTAGATACGTTTTGTGTCGTTGATTCATAATTTATAAAAACGTTTTTCGTAAAACGACCCGAGGGCACGCAAATCGAGGAAAATAGAATCGAGGAGTACCCGTAAATTAATAGGGATAGGACAAGTTTACACTTTCCCACCCCTATACAAGTGGCATCCAAGAGTATACAACACACTCTTGATGTGTCAAGTTTACTTAAGTAAACAAGGACACTTGTCCTTGTTTCTTTCTAAACCACTAGCAACACAAAACTAGCCAAGACTAAACCATTATCTCATTTACAACATGCAAACCACACACAAACTCTATTGGCTCCCTATGAACGTCCGCCATGCTCCCAAAACACCCCATTTGATAAAAAATTCAACCATGAATCATGTGTTTAACTTGCACAAGTTGAATACCCTTTGAAGTTATGGAGATTGGAGGTGATTCTAACATCCAAAGAGGAGATTTCTTGGTGTCCTAGGGCTGATTTCCTACATGGAGATTATAAATATTGGTGGACTTGAAGATGATATTGGTTTATCACAAGTTTTTCCATCAAAATCCAAGCCTTGTTCATCAAAAACTCATCTTTTCATCACTAATGGTGGTATAGAGATTGTTTCTTCTTATCCTCTTGTTATTTTGATTATGTAATCTTGTATTTTATTTATTTATGTATATGTATATGATGATGAATGATGATTAAAAATTTTATGTTGGGATTTGGTGTTGATAAACATGGGTAAAAAGATGGAAAACCACATGTAAAATGGTTAAAAATCTTGCTAAATATGATGGTTGTATAAAAACAGTAAGTAACCAAATGATAAACTGATAAAATAGAATAGTGGAATCAATTTACAGTAAGTATTACATTTCATACACATGTGAGAGTTGGCTATGCAATGGAATCATCAAAATGAGTGAGATATGATCAAAACAAAATTAGTATACCAATCTGAATAGTTTGTTTTGTAGGGACTGTTAAGGATACTTAGACATGGATTGATAAGTATCTATAACTAACCTATTTGTAGCACATAATATGAAGTTTATGTCATATAAAAATGAGCTTCTATCTCCTTATAGAACTCAAGATATGATAAAAATGGTGAAAGTGAAACTAAAAATCAGATTTTGTGAAATTAAAGTTTAATAGTATTATATAAGCACTCAAAATAATATAGTATAAAATGTGAAATTAAAACCCACTAACTTATATATTTCATTTATATAAATATGTATAAGGATAAATAAATGGACATTATATTAAAATGGTAGTTTGGTAATTTTTATAAGTTATAAAAACTATAAACATGATTTTTACGTCTTTTCGGCTAATACCGTAAAATTAACGTTTTTTGTCAATTAAAACTTAGACGATCGGACCCGTCTAATGAAAACTTTTTAAAAGTCATATACTGATGTATAAGTACTTAATACAAGGAAAAAAACCCGATAAAACCCGAATTATATAACATACGGACATTAACGGGCTAAGTTAGCATTATTGGACTATTAATCCAACTAAATGGGCTAAACACTAATAAACTTACTTATTGGGCTTAACCCACTTGTGCCCAACATGTAAGGTATAGTATTGATAATAAAAGTGTAAAATGAATTAATATAAGGTATTGGGCTTATAATAGGCTCATTGGGCCTAAACATGTAAATAAGTAAAACTAGTAAATTAGTATAAAAGTTACCAATACATAACACTAAAATGAGTAAATGAGAATGTATAAACCCACTTGATCATCATATATATAAAATCATCATATGTATACATAATTGTTATTTTTATAAAGTCATTGGACAAGAGTCTAAGACAAAGTATTATTTGTCTAGGTGTCCGTGATTGAAGCACGTACCGTACATCCGAATAGCCGATAACCGCCTTCCCACATCAACGTGAGTTCATAGCCTCGCACTCTTTTAAATGTTTTTATGAAATGTTTTATAAACCCGCGAGGGAGATAACATGTTAGTTTTGATAAATTAGGACACAAGTTGTCCCGATTGTTTGCTTATTGATTTGGACACGAATGATTGTATGACCCGATGAATGATTATGTGACCCGATAAATGAATTGAAATGGATTATTAAAGTTAGGTTATGTCACTAAAAGTCCCATTATCATGAATTGTGAACTACCGGGATTTGGTAAACGCTTGTGCATATAATAGTACTATTTGGGGACGATCACCCCAGTTCGCGCCTTGACGGTTGATCCCCGTCGTGCCACATTGATTGGTAAGCGAATTTATGTATGAGAAGATTTACACAAGCGTGATTATTGTGACGACACGCTAATTTAGATGGGCAAATTGAGTTTCGGGTTAGCTACCCGTTGTTTGTTGTAGTAAGGTAACAATGTCATGCGACCTATAATAATCCAAATAACAAAATACTGCTATACACACTGAATTACGATATATTGCCTGACTAGCGATACAGGGTCTTATTATTGATATTATGTTCGTGTTTTTGTTTTACATAACCATATTCATATAACGGTATTTATTTAACTCTATACAACGTTATAAAACGTATTGTATGATGCTTTTACGACAATGGTTCGTATAATGATTTTGAAGGCAAAAGCCTATATTATGATTTTTGATAAGGATTTGTATAAAATGACTTTGGCTATTTTATAGCTTATTATAAAGATTTGTACAAAAATGATTTTCGGTAATAATTTTATACCGATGTTATATTGACGGATTTTATTAAACTCTATGAATTCACTCGGCGTTATCGCTGACCTTTTCTTTTAACATGTTTTATCTCAGGTACTTGAAGGTAATTCTCGGGAAGACAACAAGAATTCATGGCCCGCACTTAAATAATAATTTCCATTCAAATGCTTTATAAAACCTGTATGAAATAAAATGACTTGGGACCTATGTAAATTTGATATTTATGAATGGAAATGCTTTATTATTAAACGACGCGATTTTTAAGAGTTGTTTATGATGTGAGTAATGTGCTATCCCGTAACACCAACGAGTCTTCCGCTGTATTGAATTGTGTAAATTTGGGGGTGTTACAGTTTGGTACCAGAGCTATCGTTATAGAGAATGAAAGAATTTTAAAATCAAGGTTTTGAATAAAACATTTCAAAATCTTTTAACTATAAACATTTTTCTTAAAATGTCTAAAAATCTTTTGACTATAACGGTGCCGAAGAATTCCCGAGTTACCGACAAGGCCAGACTGAGAAGTGTTATTTTAATATATATATAACTTGGATTATATATATATATATGATGTAATTTGATTACATGATTGTTTGATGATTATTTTAATATTTATACGAGGTATTTTTACGACGTAGATTGTCACAAGGAACCCTAAATCCCCTAGTAAATTAATCTAAGCTATTCCTGTAGGAAATCTAGCTATTCCAGGTCTAAACCAAGTTTTGGATATTTATGATCCCAACAAAACGGTTGATATTCGTAGAAATGTAGATATTAGTTGATTGTGATATTGAAGAAGAATCGGCGAGATTAAATCTGATATCTATGTCATGACGATCTTTCCTTATAGAAAGGAGTTTGACAAAACGTTACCACCTAGAAAGATGTCATCTGATTCGTTGTCATCCAATTCTTAAATTGAAATCGAAAGGATGAATGTTGCACTTGAGGCTGTCATTGGAACCATTACCCAAAAGCCTCATGCCACTAGTACCTTTTCGATAAGTCTAATTGATTGTGTGAGTCATTTCATACTAGTGACTCATTTGATAACTATTGTTGTAAGAGCTATAGGATTGGAAATTAAGTATTGTTCATATCTAGATTTTATTGCCCTTTTAAGGTTTATGAATAAGGTTGAAAGTATTGGAGAATGAGGTAGGATATCGCATTGAGTATAAGTTAATTGAAACTTGAATGAAGTAAAATTTAACTTGTATGGAATAAGAAATTGTTAAGAGGAAGTTGTTGAGTCCTGTGATTGAACTATAAGGTTTTAATTGATTGTTGGTTCGTGTTAAGGGTTGTTCCTAGGCCATTGTCCACTGACGAGGATGCCAAGTGTCCAAGAAATAAATTGAAGAAATCTTCTTCTGAATTGGGACCGATGGATCTCTCAGGACAGGTGGAACACATAATGACTCTTATAGATTAGTATTCATTGTGGTATCTTTTAAAAATAATCCCTAACTTAACTTAGACATCAGTTGGTAGGATGAGTTCTTGGAATTGTATGACATAGTGACACGTAATGTGTTACGGTACAATTTTGACTTGTTTGTGATTAACGAAAAGACTACCATTGATTGCTAAATTCTACATGTATCGATATTATCTATCTTTTCTTGCTTCTTCCTAATGTTCGCATTAGTGATGCAACCATTGAAAAAGTACTCATCTCGATTTGAGTTACGTTGTGGATTATTCTATTTTGAGTGCCATCGAGGTCACGAACCTCATGATTAATTGGCTAAGCTCATTTCCTATCGTATTGTAGTTAATTCTTGGTGAACAACTTTTCGTCACTCTTTTGTAGATCACTCATTGTTTTTATAAAGTTAAAACAGTATCCTTTGAGAAAAACTGAATTTTCATCACTATAAGGATTATTCAAAGTGAGATTTATAAGTGATCGTTATCGAAATGAAGATGTTTATAAAACACATTGGAAAACTTAATTGTTTTCATAACAAAGAAAATCTTTGTAAATTTATTTTTGATTCTTATTTAAGAATTAACCATGAAAATGTTTTTATTATAAACAAGATGATAAAAATTTTGACGAACTGAGTATTGCATCGTTAATCTTGAAATTGTATATAGTTGCGCGCCTACATACAATTTGGAAGTGACCATGCAAGGCTGATTAGTAGTCACCATGAAATTATTAATAAACACTAAATTTTCTTTGAAGATTGTGAAAGATTAAATTTTATGAGATCTGCAAGAAGTGAAAAATATGGACATATTGATAGGGACACCTACATATGTGCCCGTACTATTTATTCTTATGAGTCGAATTTACTCATCTATGGATATTGTCTTATTTGACAATTGATATCCCCTTCTTGTTCATTTCTGTAAATGATAAAATTCTTTGGAAAAGTATCTGATTACCGAGTGTTGATACCCGATTGGATGTATCGACGTTCCTATCATTTTTTTTGATTAGATTTCATTTGAATGACATGGGTAACGATCCGAGGAGCTTTTGAATGCGTACTCAAATTATGAAAACATGGGATATATTCATATTCATTAAATGTTTTCGTCCGTATATGATTTGAAATTCTCTCGCGTAGATTATGCGTTGACCTTACTCTTTTAATAGTAGTGGTATCTCCATATATCCTTGAATTTGTGAAGGATTATGAATTATTATTAGTCTTTTGAGAAGTTCACGTCTTATCGACGGTAATGAAACTGGAAGGTTGATAATGCCAGTAAAATGGATTGATTGATTATGACATGACGACATTGTCTTAATTGATGGGAACTCGAGTAGAATTCCCCTAAAAGATAAGATGTTGATTATCAAAAGTGATCTAAATAATTTTTGATGGATGACCATATCCTACATTTAGACTTGAAATTATACCGTGAATGGTTGTGAATTAGTCATAGATATTATAATCTAGAAAGAACCTAATATGAATTTATGTAAAGATGTTTTGTTATCTGAAACTTTAGAAGGTATTTGCTGGTGAATTACCTTGACTTTCGCCATTAAGGCAAGTTGAATTTTGTATTGATTATATTCACGGTGCTGCACCTGTGGCATGTGCACTGTACGTCAACACCATCTGAATTAAAAGAATTACCGTACAACTGAGAGAGTTGTCGGAGAAAGCTTTTATTCTACCAAACTCGTCATTATGAAGAGCTATGGTGTTATCATTCCTTATATTTGTTGATTACCGTGAACTAAATAAATTGACGATCAAAATTCATATCCATTACTCAAGATGGAAGATTTGTTCGATCAGTTACAAGGTTTTAGCGTATGTTCTAAGATTTGATCCACGGCATGGTTATCATCAAATTCGCGTCCACGAAAAAGATTATCTATTCCAATCACTACATCCAGAACATGTAATGAATATTTTGAGTTTCATGTTATGTCGTTTGGATTGACTAATGCACATGTAGCATTCATAAATTTGGTGAATCACATGTGTAGACTGTAATTTGATAAATTCATTCTTGTGATCATTAAGGACCATTTGTTTGTTTCTAAGAATAAGAAGGAGTTAATAATTATTTATAGATTGCCCTGAATTGGCCGAACAATGAAAACCTGTACCTTGAATAATTAACATGTGATTTAAGACTTAATCCTTTATATTAAGTGACTGTGTGATTAATAGATAATAGAATATATTGACTCTTCAAAGATTAGCGCCATTTAAGACTTTGAGTTTTACCAAAGAGAAAGTGGGATATGTTTTGACAAATGATTTATCAAAGAATTTTTAAGGGATTATTCCCTTATACCCAAATCATTTAACTAAACTCCTGTTTAGGGGTAAATGTTTGTGTATACCTCAAGACAACCTAAGATGGATTGAGGAAACCATTTAAACCATGACTTGAAATTTGAAACGACAATTTTTCCTTTCCAACTAAGAAATTTTTTGACCAAAGTATAAATAAAGAATTTTCGAACATTTACGAATCTTATTAATTATTTTCGATAAATCAACAAAAATCTTATTAATTAAATTCAAATTTATTTGGAACATTTTCATATAATTGGTCGAACTAAGAAATTTAAAATTTTTACGTTTACGTTTCATAAAAACTGAATATTTATTATTTAATTAATTGAAATATTTATATACGCTTTAAACGTCGGATTGAGTAAAACTGAAAAAAATAATAGTTGAGACGAAACTAAAACTTAGAAAATGTGAAGAAAGAAATTTTTAATAAATACGGTCGTGATAACTATTTCATCAGGAAAGGTGAATGTAGATACCGACGCGTTATGTAAAAAGGATAAAGAACCAATTAGGACGTGTTCCTTAGAAATGATGGTACAAAATAAATTGCCTAACAATTTAAAAATAGTTGATACTTGTAAAAAGGATAATATAGATAATAAAAAGGGGTTCGCGGCTAATGTAAACCATTAGTAATAAGAGCCAATGGCGCTAAATGATTAAAAGGCCACTTGTGATTGTCTGAATATGGAGGATTGTGAGATATAGTTATGTTGGAATCTTGTAACTATAAGTATTCTATTCTTGTCATTTCTGATTTAATGTATCATTATAAGAAGAAGTTGTACTGATGGCAAATTATGCAGGCAGACATCGCCTCATACATTAGTAAATGTCTAACTATTGCAAAGGTCATCATCTGAGTTTGATTCGACTTGGGTCATCGTCGACAGACTGACCAAATCTGCTAATGTCATTCTTGTTGATGATAGATTCTTGATGAAGAAATTGACTCTTTTGTATTTAAAGGAGTTGTGTAAACATAGTGTGCCTGTATTGATCATCTCTATCAAGATCCTCGCTTCGCATCGAATTTCTAGAGATTTGCTCAGAAGTCATTGAGAACAAATCTTGATGAGAGTACTGTTTACCACCCCAATTGAAGGGACAAGGTAAAGTAACGATACAAAATACTATAAGTGCTGTTTTATGCTTGAATGATTGACCTTTGGTAATAAACCATATAATCGTTTTCCTTCGGAGAAATTATCATTGATAATTATCGTATTAGGATCCATATCGAATCTTGTTAGGATCTAAATATAAGAGCATCTGTAAGCAGGGTTGGGATGAAGACATTCGACATACACCCATTGTGAGTTGGACACGTCTCTTAGGTTTAAGGTTGCCTATGATGACAAACCTAACCTTACAAAATACCCGACCCGCGAGACCTGAAATGATTGTTGAAATTAGGGTCTGATTATTGACTGCCGGTAGTGGGCAGGAGGTTATGTGAATATGAAGTGTAGATCTTGAAGTGCAGGATGGGTAGCGAAGTTATGCCAAAAAATTTCACCATGGAAAAATGAATTGATGATCTAAAAGATCAAGGAAATTAAGTCCCCGTTGTATGGGACCATTGAGATAATGTAAAAGATTGGTTTGAAAGGCATATAAGCTGGATCTACCCTTTGACATCAAGGGTTGCGTGAATTATGTTTCGTAAATCGAACTTGATAAAATGTCTATCAAGTGAAAATCTGAATTCTTCTTGATGAAGTTTAGATCGGTGAAAAGTTGCATTCATCAAAAACCCGTGAACATCATGGATAGAGAAAGTAAGTCAACATTAAGCCTGATCTTATTCCCGTAGTTATGTTTGATGAAACTCGCGTACTGTAATAAATTACACTTGTGAGAAAAGACCGAATGTGGAGGATATACCCACATGGCTTTAACTCTATAAGAAGCGAGTAGTAAGATAAATTGATCTTTGAGGACAAAGATCCTGTTTAGGGGTAAATGCTGTGACAATCCGTCAATTTATGGTTGATATTTTATCCTCAAGTGTTATTTAAAAACATTATTTTAATGTTATATTATGAACTCACTCATTTTGGGAAGGAATTTGGGTTTACGTCTTGAAGTAGCATCGACTACGTCTAAACCGGAGGATTCTATGTTAGGTGCTTACTTTTACATACACTGTTTTTGGTGACAGTCCGACACTTCAGGAAATAAATTTATCCGTGAATATTATTTTGGAATTTAACGTCCTTTACGACTAAACCGGAAACCCTAGGTTTACGTATTTACGTTTTTGAACTCCGTTTTTTATGAGACAATTTTTTCTTAGATACGTTTTGTGCCGTTGATTCATAATTTATAAAAACGTTTTTCGTAAAACGACCCGAGGGCACGCAAATCGAGGAAACTAGAATCGAGGAGTACCCGTAAATTAATAGGGATGGGACAAGTTTACACTTGCCCACCCCTATAAAAGTGGCATCCAAGAGTACACAACACACTCTTGATGTGTCAAGTTTACTTAAGTAAACAAGGACACTTGTCCTTGTTTCTTTCCAAACCACTAGAAACACAAAACTAGCCAAGACTAAACCATTATCTCATTTACAACATGCACACCACACACAAACTCTATTGGCTCCCTATGAATGTCCACCATGCTCCCAAAACACCCTATTTGATAAAAATTCAACCATGAATCATGTGTTTAACTTGCACAAGTTGAATAGCCTTTGAAGTTATGGAGATTGGAGGTGATTCTAACATCCAAAGAGGAGATTTCTTGGTTTCCTAGGGCTGATTTCCTACAAGGAGATTATAAATATTGGTGGACTTGAAGATGATATTGGTTTATCACAAGTTTTGCCATCAAAATCCAAGCCTTGTTCATCAAAAACTCATCTTTTCATCACTAATGGTGGTATAGAGATTGTTTCTTCTTATCCTCTTGTTATTTTGATTATGTAATCTTGTATTTTTTTTATTTATGTATATTTATATGATGATGAATGATGATTAAAAATATTATGTGTGGATTTGGTGTTGATACACATGGGTAAAAAGATGGAAAACCACATGTAAAATGGTTAAAAATCTTGCTAAATATGATGTCTATATAAAAACAGTAAGTAACCAAATGATAAACTGATAAAATGGCATAGTGGAATCAATTTACAGTAAGTATTAGATGTCATACACATGTGAGAGTTGGCCATGCAATGGAATCATCAAAATGAGTGAGATATGATCAAAACAAAATTAGTATACCAATCTGAATATTCTGTTTTGTAGGGACTGTTAAGGATACTTAGACATGGATTGAACAGTAGCTATATCTAACTTATTTGTAGCACATAATATGAAGTTTATGTCATCCGAAAATGAGCTTCTATCTCCTTATAGAACCCAAGATATGATAAAAATAGTGAAAGTGAAACTAAAAATCAGATTTTGTGAAATTAAAGTTTAATAGTATTATATAAGCACTCAAAATAATATAGTATAAAATATGAAATTAAAACCCACTAACTTATATATTTCATTTATATAAATATATATAGGGATAAATAAATGGACATTACATAAAAATAGTAGTTTGGTATGTTTTATAAGTTATAAAAACTATAAACATGATTTTTACGTCTTTTCGGCTAATACCGTAAAATTAATGTTTTTCGTCAATTAAAACTTAGACGATCGGACCCGTCTAATGAAAACTTTTTAAAAGTCATATACTGATATATAATTACTTAATACAAGTAAAAAAACCGATAAAAACCGAATTATATAACATACGGACATTAACGGGCTAAGTTAGCATTATTGGACTATTAATCCAACTAAATAGGCTAAACACTAATAAACTTATTTATTGGGATTAACCCACTTGTGCCCAACATGTAAGGTATAATACTGATAATAAAAGTGTAAAATGGATTAATATAAGGTATTGGGCTTATAATAGGCTCATTGGGCCTAAAACATATAAATAAGTAAAACTAGTAAACTAGTATAAAGGTTACCAATACATAACACTAAAATGAGTAAATGAGAATGTATAAACCCACTTGATCATCATATATATAAAATCATAATATGTATACATAATTGTTATTTTTATAAAGTCATTGGACAAAAGTCTAAGACAAAGTATTATTTGTCTAGGTTTCCGTGATTGAAGCACGTACCGTACATCCGAATCGCCGATAACCGCCTTCCCACATCAACGTGAGTTCATAGCCTCGCACTATTTTAAATGTTTTTATGAAATGTTTTATAAACCCGCAAGGGAGATAACATGTTGTTTTGATAAATTAGGACACAAGTTGTCCCGATTGTTTGCTTATTGATTTGGACACTAATGATTGTATGACCCGATGAATGATTATGTGACCCGATAAATGAAATGAAATGGATTATTAAAGTTATGTTATGTCACTAAAAGTCCCATTAGCATGTATTGTGAACTACCGGGATTTGGTAGTGCCTATAATAGTACTATTTGGGGACGATCACCCCAGTTCGCGCCTTGACGGTTGATCCCCGTCGTGCCACATTGATTGGTAAGCGAATTTATGTATGAGAAGATTTACACAAGCGTGATTATTGTGACGACACACTAATTTAGATGGGCAAATTGAGTTTCGGGTTAGCTACCCGTTGTTTGTTGTAGTAAGGTAACAATGTCATGCGGCCTATAATAATCCAAATAACGAAATACTGCTATACGCACTGAATTACGATATATTGCCTGACTAGCAATACAGGGTCTTATTATTGATATTATGTTCGTGTTTTGGTTTTACATAACCATATTCGTATAACGGTATTTATTTAACTCTATACAACGTTATAAAACGTATTGTATGATGTTTTTACGACAATGGTTCGTATAATAATTTTGAAGGCAAAAGCCCATATTATGATTTTTGATAAGGATTTGTATAAAATGACTTTGGCTATTTTATGGCTTATTATAAAGATTTGTACAAAAATGATTTTCGGTAATAATTTTATACCGATGTTATATTGATGGATTTTATTAAACTCTAAGAATTCACTCGGCGTTATCGCTGGCCTTTTCTTTTAACATGTTTTATCTCAGGTACTTGAAGTTAATTCTCGGGAAGACAACAAGAATTCATGGCCCGCACTTAAATAATAATTTCCATTCAAATGCTTTGTAAAACCTGTATGAAATAAAATGACTTGGGACCTATGTAAATTTGATATTTATGATTGGAAATGCTTTATTATTAAATGACGTGATTTTTAAGCGTTGTCTATGATGTGAGTAATGTGCTATCCTGTAACACCAACGAGTCTTCCGCTGTATTGAATTGTGTAAATTTGGGGGTGTTACAGTTTTTATTAAACTTATGTTATGGAGATTTATGCATGCTTTTCCATACATGATTTTGACACCAACTTCTAGACCCTAAAAATTTAAGTCATATGCCCTCTAATTGACGAACACTTGAAGTTACAATTGTCGTCATATAAGATATTGGACGATGTTGTAATGGAGAGAAAACTTCATGACTGAATAAGATTGCACATGAAGGTTTTACGTTCTTTAGATTAGTCAGCTTAATTGAGTTACTCAGTGAGAACTGGAAACTTAAGGCGTAAAGAAGGGATGAAACATGTTTACAATGCAAAATGACTTTTGGCAATGTAAATCCCTTAAATATCTAGAAATTGCAAATTTGTTTGTCAATCATTGTTCGACAAGTTACCATCTTGAATACTTTCATTTCTAGCAGATCAAATGATGTGATGAAATTATGTCAATTTGGATTCTAGTTTTCAAGGAAAATACTATGGTTATTATTACCGGGGTAATTTTATTTTCTTGAATGGTATTATCGAAAATACTAAAACTGATTTTTGTAAATTCTTTTACAAATGTATTAATGCAATGTTACACCATAAACGTGGTTTATTCATTTATTGATCTACAAACTGTATGGTTGAGGATAGAGTCAATTTACAATGAAAAGATAAACTTAAACTCTTTTCCATGAGTGAAGAAGGAGTAATAAGGATTTTAGAAATGTCAAATTCAAATCCGTAACTCATAGCAAACTTTAATAGTTAAGAAAAGTGCATATTTTGAGTTATTAAAAGTTACCGCTAATTGGTTATAAGACAAACTAGCATATTTGTCTAGTAGTGGTGCTTTGACCATTTATAGGTACTACATACCATTGTGGGGTTGGTAGACCTATTAAGTAAGAAATTGCATGTCAAGTATTTCAAGTTAAAAAGCGTTTGATGGATAAGTCATCATTTACGATGTAGAAGTAAACTCTTAAACACTATAATTAATTGTTACTAATGTGTTTTTCAAAAGTGTAAGAAAGTAAACACAACACTAATTATTTTCACCGATTATGAAACATTTTTAACGTTGTCAAGTTTAGTGGGAGAATTGTGTTGTATTACTGATTTTGAGTCTATTATAACATTCTCTAATTCAATGGGAGTTACAAGCCTTGTTGTCTTGGTAATAACCCATATTATATTTAGTATGTTCTAAGATAATTGCTTTCGAATTGTTGACACTAATATATTCAAAGAGAGTTATGTACTGATTCTTGTTGATTAAGTGATTCTACATCTACTTGTAAAAAGCTAATATATGTGGCACAATCATATTTTGTATAGACGAACGTTAGACGTGATGTTTATCTTATATATGAGGTTGTTCCATGCACAAGTGGGAGAAATAAACATTGTGTGCAATAAACAACTCATAAAGATATGATTCTCTTGAATTCATGATAAGAGACTAACAATCTAATTAATAATTAGATGAAAGTTAGATCATGTGTCAATATGATTAAAAGACTACTTAAAAGTATATATATCATTCACATTAAGAAACACTTGTTGTTTTGATTTAGTCATGTGAAAGCTTGTACTAAATTGTAAACTCAAGGGTAAAATATCCACATGTCGTAAGATCGGGCGTGGATTATTTTGCGGTTTCTTAAAATGGACAATTCCTGGAATGACATAAGATACATAGAGTAATCTTATACTAATAATGAAACCTAGTGGTGTTCATATAATAGTATAGGAGTGAATTAACTTGAAAAGATGAATGAAACCTAGTGGTGTTCATGATTTACTTTAGTTATACATGTTTATTATTTATTGTATAAAGTCACAAATATAAAGAATTGGAAGACGTATAATATAAAGTAAGACGTTAATGTATTTTCTCTATTTCACTAAAGACATATACATGTAACGTGTAATGGACTTATAACTTTTATGAAGTGACTTTTTATTAAAAGTACTTGAGTTATAAAGCATGCAAAATGGTTAAGAAATCTATTATACCATTAAGATGATTTAGTTGGTATATAGGTAAGCCTAAAGATATATATTTATCTTAAATATTGTTAAGATTGACTTACAATATTTCCCTAAATGAAATACATCATTATAATGATATTTTCGTTAGGAGAATCAAAATTCTCAATATGAGGGTGATGTTTGATTCAAGATAACTATATCTTCCTTTATTCCAAAAAGATATCAAGGTTAGAAAGTTGAGTATGACTTGAGCTAAGAAGATTAATAAGATACCATTATATATGGAATGTGATGAATCACGTTATATCTTAAATGAAGTTCGGATTTTGCTAAACTACTTATGAAGTGGATTGTTTAGAAAATAAAGAGTATGGAACTGTCATTGTGTTTTGTAATGTCCCATATAGATAACGTTGGAGTGTTGATTTATTTGCTATGTATTCAAAGAGTAATTTTAAGTTACTAAAAGCAAGTGGGAGTTTTGATCTCGAAAGATAAAATTACAAGATACATAATCTTCTGAAATACACTAGTAATTATCATGAGGAAGGCTTGAAAAAGCTAACTCTCAAGATAAAGGAATTTACGTCATAGGTCCGTAAGGATATCTCGGATATGCGATTTATATGCTGAGAGTTATGAGTTACAAATAATTGTTGTGATTTGTTACCGAATATTGTACTGGGTAAACTACTCATACTATGATTGTTATAGATGTTGTCCAACAAGATAATAAAATTTCGGTTTTGGTTTATCTTAAATAGTTTGACTAGAAATTGGAGATGAGTTTCGTCAAAGGAACAAAAACGCCAATTGTGGTGGTTTAATCTTTGTGTCGAAATTATATGGACAAAATTGTACACATATTTAATGTATGTATTATGAATAGATTATTAGTCACACTTAATTAATTAATTGTTATTGAGTATTCTTTACTAAACGCATTAAATATATAAAGATTTTGATGGTTATATTTTAATTGACAAATTTGGATATGTATGAACTATTTCTTGAATGACTACTTGAGAAAGGACTTAAGTAATCGAAATGAGTTTATTACTTCAACATAAATCTTTGGAAAAGTACAAAATGCAATTATCTATTAATGGATAAAAGCATGCATCTAGGAGATTATTCTTATGTTTAATTTGCAATCCAAGATTGGATATAAATTTGAATAAGATGATTTCTAAGTATTCCTAAAAGCTAGTGGGAGTATTATGGTTATTTTCTTAATTATATGTGTCAAATAGACATGTAAGAAAGTAAGTTTTCATTCAAATTAAATGTTGATTTGGTTTACATTTGAGATGAAACTTTGATTTGGAGATTTAGAAAATAAGATGTACATAACCTTGTAACAAATAAATTTATTTATTTATGCGGTGGAAATACAACGTAATATGCCATGTAGTAAGTTTACATGGATATTTATGACATGAAGAAATCTAAATCTGGTTTGAGAAATTTTCATGTGTGTCGTATTGTATTTATGTGATGCTTAAAATAAATGATGATTTGAATATATTAATCTATTTAAGAAGTTATTAAATAACTTGTGTAATGAATATTCTGAAGGAATATGTTTGGAAATAGAATAACATCCTAAATATTGGATCGGCTTCCATATTCTATAGATGAATAATTTGTCAATCATTGTGCAAATTATCATAGCCAACAAACTTGAAGGTTTTGGTTGGAATCAAACATTACATAATAGATATTAAAGGTAACGTATTTATATCTTTTATGACAAGTTGTAAAACTTGAAAAGATATAATTGAGGTAACACTCAATATTAGTCATGGGATCTTTGGAAATGACATGTTGATTAAAGTTGCATTATACATTAAAGAATTAGAATACTTTGAACTTCAAATGTGTTTTTGGATGTTTAGGAAATTGGTGATCAAGGATGTTTCACAATTTCGATACTATGTGGCAATATCAAATTGTTTGAATGTACATGTACAAGAGTTTCAATGAATTGAATTCTTGAAGAAAGTATTCTCAAAATTCCAATAGGTCAAGATTGGTTATTTTATGCTTTGCCAAACAAGTATGAATGTCATTACTAGAGGCGTGATGCATGTACCAGTTTTATGCATTGATCTTTTTTTAGTATTTGGATAAAGGATGTAAGACATTATTGAATTGATGAAATAAAGATTGGATTTTGTTTATTTTTCTGTTATTTGATTTTGTATCCTATTTTACATGTTTTAATCCATGAGCATTATGATGTTTCTAAATGTCCATTGTCGATTAATAATATGGGAGTATTATTAAACTAAGACAATTCAAAATAGTGACAGTGTATACTTGAAACTATATTGGTCAATTTTGGATGATATTTGATGGATCAAATAGTAGACTTATCCCAACTATATGATTTTACTTTATGGATCTTTGTCATCAAGTAAATCAAAAATAGTTATCCTTAGACCTGAGATACCAAGAAAATGTCGTGAATCTAGTGCATTTCTGTGGAATAATCTAACGCTAAACGTAACTGGTAGCTATAAGGATTATTTCCAGAAGTGTTGCAAAGTTCATAAGTTTTGCTTGTAGTCAAAATGCGATTCGTATCCTTCAAAATTTATTTTGAAGTATAATACAGCTGGGCCCCTCGGGGGAGTAGTAAGATATTTGTGCGGCCGCACCCAAATTTGTTTTGGTGATCTTGCTATATCCGTAAACGAGAAACATAATGGTTAATGTAAGGAATGACTGAGATGCATATCCTATTAACGTTGTATTTGAAATGAAAGGATAATAATAATGATATAATCATTAAAAGGTTCTTGTCTAGGAGACCTTACCCGGTTTGTACTAGTGACATTGCTAGTGTAACTAGACGCTAGTCAATGTGATCACGATTGTGACAATCCGTCAATTTATGATTGATATTTTATTCCCAATATTTATTTGAAAATATTAATTTTAATGTTATATTATGAACTCACTTATTTTTGGGAAGAAATTTGGATTTACGTCTTGAAGTAGCATCGACTACGTCTAAACCGGAGGATTCAACGTTACGTGCTTACGTTTACATACACCGTTTTGGTGACAGTCCGACATTTCAGAAAATAAATTTATCCTTGAATATTATTTTGATATTTTAAATTTGTGTTGGTTCACAAACTCACAAATTTACGAGAAGAGATTAGGAATTACGATTTTAATAACGTCCTTTACAACTAAACCGAAAACCTTAGGATTACGTATTTACGTTTTCGAACTCCGTTTTTAATGAGACCATTTTTATTAGATTCGTTTTGTGTCGTTCATTCATAATTTATAAAAACGTTTTTTGTAAAACGACCAGAGGGCACGCAAATCGAGGAAACTAGAATCAAGGAATACCCGTAAATTAATGGGGATGGAACAAGTACATACTTGTCCCACCCCTACACATGGCTAAACAAAGCTAACAACACCATGTGGTGTCAAGCTTACAAGATAAGCTAAGACACATGTCTTAGTTTACTTGTAAACTAGCAACCAACATCAAAACCACCACCTCAAACCATTTTCATTCATTTCAACACATGCAAACCACTAAACACTCTCCCCCCTCTCTCTAAAATTCGTCCCAAACTCATCCAAAACAAGCCCCATTTGATCTTGATTCAACCATAAATCATATGTATAATTTACATATGATGAAAACTCATTGAAGTTATGAAGATTGGAGGTGATCTTAACATGTAAAAAGGAATTTCCAAGGGAGTTTGGGGCTGATTTCTCAAGGAGTTTTCATGAAGAACAAGGGCTGATTTTTGGAGGAATCTACAAATACTTGGTAATCCTAGAAGTGGTGTTGATATCTCATAAGATTGGTTACCCAAAACCATGTCTTGTTCATCCAAAAGCTCATCATTTCATCACTTTGGTGGTATAAAGATTGTTCTCCCCATCCTCTTGTTATTTTGATTATGTAATCATGTATTTTATTTCTTATTATATATGTATATGATGAATATATGATGATAAAAATGTTATGTGGGGATCAAGTGTTGATAAATATGATTAAAGAGATGAAAAACCATAGGTAACAAGGTTAAAATCTTGCTAAATATGATGGCTGTATAAAAACAGTAAGTAACCAAATATTAAACTGATAAAATGGCATGGTGGAATCAATTTACAGTAAGTATTAGATGTCATACACATGTGAGAGTTGGCCATGCAATGGAATCATCAAAATGAGTGAGATATGATCAAAACAAGTTTAGAATACAAATCTGAGTTCACTGTTTTGGACGATTTTTAGAAAATACTTAAAGGCTGATTCAACAGTAGCTATTAGAGTTACATGGAGCACATATCATGTAGTTTATGTAATAAAAATTTGAGCTTCTATCTCCATATAGAACTCTAGATATGGCTGTTTTGGTGAACATGAAACTAAAAATCAGATTTTTAAAGAATTAATGTTTAATAGTATTATATAAGCACTCAACTAAAAATTGTATAAAATGTGAATTAAAACCCTTATATATACATTTATATAAATATGTATAAGGATAAATAAATGAACATTTTATAAAAATGGTAGTTTGATAAGTTTTATAAGTTATAAAACTATAAACATGATTTTTACGACTTTTTCGCCTATTACCGTAAAATTAACGTTTTTGTTAAATAAAACTTAGACGGTTGGACCCTTCTAATGTAAACTTTTATAAACTCATATACTGATATATAAACATATATAACAAGTAAAAACCGATAAAACCCGAACTATAAAACATACGGACATTAAATGGCTAAGTTAACGTTATTGGACTAATAATACAACAAAATGGGCTAAAACACTTATAAACTTATTTATTGGGCTTAACCCATTTGGGCCCAACATGTAAAATATAAATACTGATAATAAAAGTATAATTGGACTAATGAATAGTATTGGGCTTATAATAGGCTTATTGGGCCTAAAACATGTAAATAAGTAAAACTAGTAAACTAGTACAAAAGTTACCAATACATAACACTATAATGAATGAGTAAAAATGTATAAACCCACTTGATCATCATCATATATATAAAATCATCATATGTATACATAATTGTTATTTTTATAAAGTCATTGAACAAGAGTCTAAGACGAGTATTATTTGTCTAGGTTTCCGTGATTGAAGCACGTACCGTACATCCGAATTGCCGATAACCCGCTTTCCCACATCCACGTGAGTTCATAGCCTCACACTCTTTTAAATGTTTTTATGAAATATTTTATAAACCTGCGAGGGAGATAACATGTTAGTTTTTATAAAATAGGACACATTTGTCCCGATTGTTTGTTTATTGATTTGGACCCGGATGATTGTATGACCCTATGAATGATTAAAAGACCCGATAGATGAAATAAAATGGATTATTAAAGTTAGGTTATGTCACTAAAAGTCCCATTAGTATGAATTGTGAACTACCGGGATTTGGTAGACGCTTATGCATATAATAGTACTATTTGGGGACGATCATCCCAGTTCGCGCCTTGACGGTTGATCCCCGTCGTGCCACATTGATTGGTAAGCGAATTTATGTATGAGAAGATTTCCATAGCGTGACCTTTGTAACGACACGCTAATTTAGATGGGCAAATTGAGTTTCTGGCTAGCTACCCGTTGTTTCGTTTAGTAAGGTAACAATGTCATGCGGCTTATAATAATCCAATTAACGAAATACTGCTATACGCACCGAATTACAATATATTGCCTGACTAGCAATACGGGGTCATATTATTGATATTATGTTTGTGTTTTGGTTTTCATGACCATATTCATATAACGGTTTTTATTTAATCTATACAACGTTATAAAACGTATTGTATGATGTTTTTACGACATTGGCTCGTATAATGATTTTTAAGGCAAATGCCTATATTATGATTTTCGATAAGGATTTGTATAAAAATGACTTTGGCTATTTTATGGCCTATTACAATGATTTGTAGGAAATGATTTTTGGTAATAATTTTATACCAAATTTATATTGATGGAATTTATTAAACTCTATGAATTCACTCAGCGTTATCGCTGACCTTTTCTTTTAACATGTTTTATCTCAGGTACTTGAAGGTAATTCTCGGGAAGACAACAAGAATTCATGGCCCGCACTTAAATATTAATTTCCATTCAAATGCTTTGTAAAACCTGTATAAAATACAATGACTTGGGACCTATGTAATTTTGATATTTATGAATAGAAATGCTTTTATTATTAAACGACGCGATTTTTAAGCGTTGTCTATGATGTGAGTAATGTGCTATCCCGTAACACCAACTAGTCTTCCGCTGTATTGAGTTGTATAAATTTGGGGGTGTTACAGTTTCAAAATCTTTTAACTATAAACATTTTTCTAAAATGTCTAAGAATCTTTTGACTATAACGGTGCCGTAGAATTCCCGAGTTACCGACAAGGCCAGACTGAGAAGTGTTATTTTAATATATATATAACTTGGATTATATATATATATATATATATATATATATATATATATATATATATATATATATATATATATATATATATATATATATATATATATATATATATATATATATATATATATATATATATATATATATATATATATATATGATGTAATTTTATTACATGATTGTTTGATGATTATTTTGATATTTATACGAGTTATTTATACGGCCTAGAATGTCACAAGGAACCCTAGATCCCCTAGTAAATTAATCGAAGCTATTCTCGTAGAAATTCTAGCTATCCTAGATCTAAACCAAGTTGTGGATATTTATAATCCCAACAAAATGGTTGATATTCGTAGAAATGTTGATATTAGTTGATTGTGATATTAAAGAAGAATTGGCGAGATTAAATATGATATCGATGTCATGACGATCTTTCCTTATAGAGTGGAGTTTGACAAAACGTTACCACCTAGAAAGATGTCATATGATTCGTTGTCATCCAATTCTTAAAATGAAATCGAAAGGGTGAATGTTGCACTTGAGGCTGTCATTGGAACCATTACCCAAAAGCCTCATGCCACTAGTACCTTTCCGAGAAGTATAGTTGAATGTGTGAGTCATTTCATACTAGTGACTCATTTGATAACTATTGTTGTAAGAGCTTTAGGATTGGAAATTAAGTGTTGATCATATCGAGCTTTTATTGCCCTTTGAAGGTTTAAAAATAAAGTTGAAAGTATTGGAGAATGAAGTAAAATTTAACTTTTATGGAATATGAAATTGTTAAGAGGAAGTCGTTAAGTTCTGTGATTGAATTATAAGGTTTTAATTGATTGTTAGTTCGTGTTAAGGGTTGTTCCTAGGCCATTGTCCAATGACGAGGATGCCCAGTGTCCAATAAATAAATTGAAGAAATCTTCTTCTAAATTGGGACCGATTGAATCTTCAGGGACAGGTGGGACACCTAATGACTCTTGTAGATTAGTATTCATTGTGGTATCTTTTAAAAATTCCTAACTTAACTGAGACATCAGTTGGTAGGATGAGTTCTGAGAATTGTATGACATAGTGACACGTAATGTGTTACGGTACAATTTTGACTTGTTTGTGATTAATAAAAAGACTACCTTTGATTGCTAAATTCTACATGTATCGATGTTATCTATCTTTTCTTGCTTGTCTCTAATGCTCGCATTAGTGATGCAACCATTGAACAAGTACTCATCTCGAATTGAGTTACGTTGTGGATTATTCTTTTTGAGTGCCATCGAGGTCATGCACCTCATGATTAATTGGCTAAGCTCATTTCCTATTATATTATGGTTAGTTCTTGGTAAACAACTCTTCATCACTCTTTTGCAGATCACTCATTGTTTTTATAAGATAAAACAATATCCTTTGAGAAAATTGAATTTTCATCACTATATGGATTATTTAAAGTGAGTCTTATAAATAATCATTATTGAAATAAAGTTGATTATGAAATACCTTGGAAAACATAATTGTTTTCATAACAAAGAAAATCTTTGTAAATGTTTTTATTATAAACATGATGATAAAATTTTGACGAACTGAGTATTGCATCGTTAATCTTGAAATTGTATATAGTTGCGCGCCTACATACAATTTGGAAGTGACCATGCAAGACTGATTAGTAGTCACCATGAAAATATAAATAAACACTAAATTTTCTTTGAAGATTGTGAAAGATTAAATTTTATGAGATCTGCAAGAAGTGAAAAATAGGGACATATTGATAGGGAAACCTACATATGTGCCCGTACTATTTATTCTTCTGAGTCGAATTTACTCATCTGTGGAATTTGTCTTATTTGACAATTGATATTCCCGTCTTGTCCAATTCTCTCGTAGTGAGATTCTTAGGAAAAGTATCTGATTGCTGAGTGTTGATACCCGACCGGATGTATCGACGTTCTTATCATTCCTTTTGATTAGATTTCATATTTGAATGACCTGGGTAACGATCCGAGGAGCTTTCGAATGCGTACTCAATTCATGAAAACATGGGATATATTCATATTCATTAAATGTTTTCGTCTGTATCTGATTTGAAATTCTCTCGCGTAGATTATGCGTTGACCTTACTCTTTTGAGGTTAGTTGTGTCTCCATATATCCTTGAATTTGCGAAGGATTATGAGTTATTATTAGTCTTTTGAGAAGTTCACATCTTATAGACGGCAATAAAACTGAAAAGTTGGTAATGCCAGTAGAATGGATTGATTGATTATGACATGACGACATTGTCTTAATTGATGGGAACTCGAGTAGAAATCCCCTATAAGATAAGATGTTGATTATCAAAAGTGATCTAAATAATTCTTGATGGATGACCATATCCTGCATTTAGACTTAAATTTATACCATGAATGGTTGTGAACTAGTTATAGATATTGTAATCTAGAAGAACCTAATATGAATGTATTATAAGAGGTTTCCGTTATCTGAAACTTTAGGAGGTATTTCCTGGTAAATTACCTAGAATTTCGCCATTAAGGCAAGTTGAAATTGGTATTGATTATATTCACTGTGCTGCACCTGTGGCTTGCGCACTGTACGTCAGCACCATCTGGATTAAAAGTATTACCGTACAACTGAGAGAGTTGTCGGAGAAAGATTTTATTCTACCAAGCTCGTCATCATGAAGAGCTATGGTGTTATTATTTCTTATATTTATAGATTACTGTGAACTGAGTAAATTGACAATCGAAAATGATATCCATGACTCGAAATGGAAGATTTGTTCGATCATTTACAAGGTTCTAGCGTATGTTTTAAAAATTTGATCCTCGGCATGGTTATCATCAACTTCGCATCTGCGAAAAAGATTATCTATTCCAATCACTACATCCAAAACTTGTAATGAACATTATGAGTTTCATGTTATGTTGTTTGGATTGACCAATGCACAAGTAGCATCCATAAATTTAGTGAATCACGTGTGTAGGCTGTAATTTGATAAATTCATGCTTGTGATCATTAAGGACCATCTGTTTGTTTATAAGAATAAAAATGAGTTAATAATTATTTATAGATTGCCCTGAGTCGGCCGTGTAGTGAAAACTTGTACCTTGAATATTTAACATGTGATGAATGACTTAATCCTTTACATTATTTGACCGTATGATTAATAGAAAATGGAAATATGTTTTGACAAATGTTTAACAAAGGATTTTTAAGGGATTATTCCCTTATACATAAATCATTTAACTAAACTCCTGTTTAGGGATAAATGTTCGTGTATACCTCAAGGCAACCTAAGAGTGATTAAGGAAAACATTTAAACCTTTGAAACGACAATTTTTGCTTTTCAACTAAGAAAATTTTGACCAAAGTGTAAACAAAGAACTTTTCGAACATTTACGAATCTTATTAGTTATTTTCAATAAATCAACAAAAATTGTGTTATCTAAATTCAAATTTATTTTGAACATTTTTCTATAATTAGACGAACTGAGAAAATTAAAACTTTCACGTTTACATTTCATAAAAATTTAATAATTATTATTAATTTATTTGTAATAATTATCGACGCTTTAAAAACGTCAGATTGAGAAAACTGATAAAAATAATAGTTGAGACGAGACTAAAACATAGAAAATATGAAGAAGGAATATTTGAGTGAATTGTGGACATGATAATTATATCATCAGGAGAGGTGAATTTAGATATCGACGCATTATGTAAAAAGGATAAAGAACCAATTAGGACATGTTCCTTAATAATGAAGGTGCAAAATAAATTGTCGAACAATATAAAAATAAACAATGCTTGTAAGAAGGATAATATAGATTATAAAAAGGGGTTCACGGCTTATGTGAACCATTAGATTTGAGAAGCCAATGGCGTTAAATGTTTTAAAAGGCCGTTTATGGTTGTCTAAATATGGAGGATTGTGAGATATAGTTATATTGGAATCTTGTAAGTATAAGTATTCTATTCCTATTATTTCTGATTTAATGTATCATTATCAGAAGAAGTTGTATTGATGGCAAATTATGAAGGCAGACATCGCCTCATACATTAGTAAACGTCTAACTATTGCAAAGGTCATCATCTGAATTTGATTTGATTTGGGTCATCATCGACAGACTGACCAAATCTGCTCATATCATTCTCGTTAATGATAAATTCTTGATGAAGAAATTGACTCTTTTGTATTTAAAGGAGTTATGAAAACATAGTGTACCGTATCAATCATCTCTATCAAGATCCTCGCTTCGCATCGAATTTCTAGAGATTTGCTCAGAAGTCATTGGGAACGAACCTTGATGAGAGTGCTGTTTACTATCCCAATCGAAGGGACGAGGTATAGTAACGATACAAAATACTAGAAGTCTTGTTTTATGTTTGAATGATTGACCTTTGGTAATGAACCGTATAATCTTTTTTTCCTTTGGAGAGATTATCATTGAAAACTATCGTATTAGGATCGAGATCGAATCTGGTGAGGATATATATTAGAGCATCTGTAAGCAGGAGTTGGGAGGAAGACACCCGACATACACCCATTGTGAGTTGGACATGTCTTTTAGGTTTAAGGTTTCCTATGATGGCGAACCTAACCTTACAAAATACCCGACCCGCGAGACCTGAAATGATTGTTGAAATTAGGATCTGATTATTGATTGCCGGTAGTGGGCAGGAGGTTATGTGAATATGAAATGTAGATCTTGAAGTGCCAGATGGGTAGCGAAGTTATGCCAAAAATTTTAACCATGGAAAAATGAATTGATGATCTGAAAGATCATGAGATATAAGTCCCTATTGTATGGGACCACTGAGATGATATAAAAGTTAGTTTGAAAGGCATATAAGCTGGATCTACCCTAGGACTTCAAGAGCTGCGTGAATTATGATTCGTATATCGAACTTGATGAAATGTCTATCAAGTGAGAATCCGATTGTTTCTTAGTAAAGTTTAGATCGGCGAAAAGTTGCATTCATCAAAAACCCGTGAACATCATGGATAGAGAAAGTAAGTCAACATTAAGCCTGATCTTATTCCCGTAGTTATGTTTGATGAAACTCGCGTATTGTAATGAATTACACTTGTGAGAAAAGACCGAATGTGGAGGAAATACCCACATGGCTTTAACTCTATGAGAAGCGAGTAGTAAGGTAAGATGATCTTTGAGGACAAAGATCCCATTTAGGGGTAAATGCTGTGACAATCCGTCAATTTATGATTGATATTTTATTCTCAATATTTATTTGAAAATATTAATTTTAATGTTATATTATGAACTCACTTATTTTTGGGAAGAAATTTGGATTTACGTCTTGAAGTAGCATCGGCTACGTCTAAACCGGAGGATTCAACGTTACGTGCTTACGTTTACATACACCGTTTTGGTGACAGTCCGACATTTCAGAAAATAAATTTATCCGTGAATATTATTTTGAGATTTTAAATTTGTGTTGGTTCACAAACTCACAAATTTACGAGAAGAGATTAGGACTTACGATTTTAATTTAACGTCCTTTACGACTAAACCAGAAACCTTAGGATTACGTATTTACGTTTTCGAACTCCGTTTTTGATGAGACAATTTTTATTAGATTCGTTTTGTGTCGTTGATTCATAATTTATAAAAACTTTTTTCGTAAAACGACTAGAGGGCACGCAAATCGAGGAATACCCGTAAATTAATGGGGATGGAACAAGTACATACTTGTCCCACCCCCACACATGGCTAAACAAAGCTAACAACACCATGTGGTGTCAAGCTTACAAGATAAGCTAAGACACATGTCTTAGTTTACTTGTAAACTAGCAACCAACATCAAAACCACCACCTCAAACCATTTTCATTCATTTCAACACATGCAAACCACTAAACACTCTCCCCCCTCTCTCTAAAATTCGTCCCAAACTCATCCAAAACAACCCCCATTTGATCTTGATTCAACCATAAATCATATGTATAATTTACATATGATGAAAACCCATTGAAGTTATGAAGATTGGAGGTGATCTTAACATGTAAAAAGGAGTTTTCAAGGGAGTTTGGGGCTGATTTCTCAAGGAGTTTTCATGAAGAACAAGGGCTGTTTTTTGGAGGAATCTACAAATACTTGATGATCCTAGAAGTGGTGTTGATATCTCATAAGATTGGTTACCCAAAACCATGTCTTGTTCATCCAAAAGCTCATCATTTCATCACTTTGGTGGTATAAAGATTGTTATCCCCATCCTCTTGTTATTTTAATTATGTAATAATGTATTTTCTTTCTTATTGTATATGTATATGATGAATATATGATGATAAAAATATTGTGTGGGGATCAAGTGTTGATAAATATGATTAAAGAGATAAAAACCATAGGTAACAAGGTTAAAATCTTGCTAAATATGATGGCTGTATAAAAACAGTAAGTAACTAAATGTTAAACTGATAAAATGGCATGGTGGAATAAATTTACAGTAAGTATTAGATGTCATACACATGTGAGAGTTGGCCATGCAATGGAATCATCAAAATGAGTGAGATATGATCAAAACAAGTTTAGAATATAAATCTGAGTTCACTGTTTTGGACGATTTTTAGAAAATACTTAAAGGCTGATTCAACAGTAGCTATAGGAGAGTAAATGAGAATGTATAAACCCACTTGATCATCATATATATAAAATCATCATATGTATACATAATTGTTATTTTTATAAAGTCATTGGACAAAAGTCTAAGACAAAGTATTATTTGTCTAGGTTTCCGTGATTGAAGCACGTACCGTACATCCGAATCGCCGATAACCGCCTTCCCACATCAACGTGAGTTCATAGCCTCGCACTATTTTAAATGTTTTTATGAAATGTTTTATAAACTCGCAAGGGAGATAACATGTTAGTTTTGATAAATTAGGACACAAGTTGTCCCGATTGTTTGCTTATTGATTTGGACACTAATGATTGTATGACCCGATGAATGATTATGTGACCCGATAAATGAAATGAAATGGATTATTAATGTTATGTTATGTCACTAAAAGTCCCATTAGCATGTATTGTGAACTACTGGGATTTAGTAGACGCTTGTGCATATAATAGTACTATTTGGGGACGATCACCCCAGTTCGCGCCTTGACGGTTGATCCCCGTCGTGCCACATTGATTGGTAAGCGAATTTATGTATGAGAAGATTTACACAAGCGTGATTATTGTGGCGACACGCTAATTTAGATGGGCAAATTGAGTTTCCGGTTAGCTACCCGTTGTTTGTTGTAGTAAGGTAACAATGTCATGCGGCCTATAATAATCCAAATAACGAAATACTGCTATATGCACTGAATTACGATATATTGCCTGACTAGCAATACAGGGTCTTATTATTGATATTATGTTCGTGTTTTGGTTTTACATAACCATATTCGTATAACGGTATTTATTTAACTCTATAAAACGTTATAAAACGTATTGTATGATGTTTTTACGACAATGGTTCGTATAATGATTTTGAAGGCAAAAGCCCATATTATGATTTTTGATAAGGATTTGTATAAAATGACTTTGGCTATTTTATGGCTTATTATAAAGATTTGTACAAAAATGATTTTCGGTAATAATTTTATACCGATGTTATATTGATGGATTTTATTAAACTCTAAGAATTCACTCGGCGTTATCGCTGGCCTTTTCTTTTAACATGTTTTATGTTGATGCAAAAGTTGGTTGATCCTTGCTAGACCCGAATTAGGCTTAATTCGGGTTGGCTGGACTCCGGCTCCTGCACCAAGTGAATCGTTTGGTTGGGATCCTGCACACTAAACAGCACGCGTTAGGCTTACCGTGGGAATGTTTCCCACAATTAGACTCCGACGTGAGAGTAAGTAATCGATTTAGGGTTTATGTGAGTTTAGAGTACAAGTCGTAAATACCTTTGTGGAACCCTTAGGGGTTCCTTTTATAGGCAGTGAAACCCTAGTGGGCTTCCACTGATGCTTCGGCCCCAAGGAAGAGATAATCACCAGAATTTAGAATGATTGTTATCTTCCAATCTTGGTAGTGAATATCCTCTCTTATTGGGATAAAGATATTCCAGACATAATATGATTCTGTCTAATCTTATGTCGGTCGCACCGGGCCGTGGGCCGCACACATGTGCGGTCACTGTTCATTCAAGCCCATAAGCCTGAATGACATTTATCCACCCATCTGTGATGGGCCGGATACGGGTAGTACCCATGGGCCGGGTTCATGACCCGGCTGGGGACTATACGTCATCATGTCCCCCCAGTCTAGTTGTTACAACCGCAGGTGTAACCTCTAGACTACAAAAATGCTCCCGGACGTACCAAGGAAACCATAGGGAATGACAAATTTGTCCAAGAATTTATATTGGCCGCACGTGACAACCTGGCTGAAGAAGTTATCTCATCAATATCTCAGCCGCATATAGCAACCGAGACAAATTAAATATAACATTAAATGTCAAGTCTTACGTAAGAGCCGCATAACCCGACATGAACAACTGTTCATCTGACTTGTTTGACTGACAAAAGTGCAGACAGTCAGAACCTTGAGCAGTGCAAACGTTTGAATCAGATATGACCCGTGGGTCCCACCTGACGTTTCACTTGCCACTTGACCTTAGCACACGATTAAGAATAGTGGCAGACACGTGTCACACATCCAACAGGTTGTGACCCATGAGGCAACCCTATAAATAAGCCACCCCCACGGCTGTGTGAAACACACAGTTTATAACCTCCATTTCTACCATTAAAGCTTTCCTCTTAACTTGAACCAAATACGCACAGATCCCTTCACACGCAAGTTAGAACACCACGTCCTTACACTCTTTTTGTTAGTAATGGCTCATAGAAACAGCCCCACCATTGGATCCGTGCTGAATGTCATGACCCAAGACCAATTAAACCATTTTTGTACAAATTATATCATCCCTACCAACCTACACCCCTCACTTCCTGGCGCCGTAGACCTCATAACTGAGGCTCCAGCGGGTAAGATAGGCCTGTATACTCGCCTTTTTGATGCGGCTAATTACCGCATCCCTTTCACCCACTTTCTTGTAGATCTGCTAGGATATTATGATGTACACATTAGTCAGCTCCACTGCATAGGTGCCTGTAAGATTAGCCAATTTGAGATTCTTTGCCGTGCTAGGAGAATCCCTCCAACCGTAGAATTATTCCGGCTCTTTTATGTTCCCAACATAGTAAACGGTTGGGTATCTTTTAAGAAACGAGCCTCCAACAGTCCTCAATCGCACAATAAACCAATGGATTCATTGAAAAATTGGTATGATCACTACTTTTTCATTGACGCAGTGGTATGGCCGGTCGATTACATCATTAGAACTAGGATTCCTCACGACCCCAAGCCGCACACAAGTACATACAACCCCCGTCACTCCCAAGAGTTAGATCTGAATAGGACTGGATTCCACAGAAACCTTCCCGAATCATTCCTATGTTTGCTAGGAATTAGCCGCAATTACTTTGGTCCATCCAATAGGTATCCCATTTTTTGGAGAAGGCAGGGCGAAGGTAGGCTAACATCCGTACGCCAAAATAAATGTATACACTTATTTGATGAACAACTAACATATGTTGTTTTGTGCTGGACAGAAATGAACTTTTTTGGACTGTTGCGCCAGGGCGACCCAAAGCTTGTGCCGGAGGGTCTTCGTCCTCTTCGTGAGAATGAACAAACCCTTCTTGAGCATACCCGCCCCGTAACGGTTGCTCTTGAAGCCGTGCCAGATCCTCATTCGGACGAGGAAAATCATGGACATAATGTTGATGGTGATAACCAGGTGAATGAAGGAGGAGCCGGGCCCTCCTCACCACATAGAGAACAGCAGGGGGACAATATTGAACTAACCACCTCCAGTATTCGCCGACTGATGGGCGATGATGATGATGAAGTACAACAACATGTCAACCTGGAAGAAGAGGAGGAAGAAGAAGTCGAGGAGGAGATCAACGAAACAATGCAGCCCGTTGCCAGGCGTACACGAAAAAGAAGCAACCGTGTGAGGAGAACTGCTTCAGTCGAGATTGGCGAACACAATGCTCCTGCCAAGAGACTTCGAGAAGACCACCCCTTGTATCAATCTGTCAGGAGTGCTACCCAGGGTTCCGAGGCTAACCGGGCCGCTCATGTCGATCTCGTCACTCAGATTGCCCCAACCGCCTCCGAATTAGCAAGAAACAACATGTAAGACCCCATCTTAATGTGTAAGAATGACAAGTTCCCTTGTAAGCATTACTTAAAAATATTTCCCAATACTTGTTGTACAGGGACAACCAGACTGGTGTTGCACCTCCTTCTGACACCCAAGTTGATAAGGGGAAAGGGAAAGAAGTGTAAATAGAACCTACGGCCCCCACAAGGTCCGGCCCTGTATTTGAAGATGGTTCACCCATAGCCTCCAAAGACTTCCCCACGTCCGACGCCCCTCAACCATTCAACCCAGTATGGAATATTACCACGGCGTCACGACTGAGGAACGCTGATGAGTGCCGGGAGTACCTCAACAACTGCATACCACCAAGCTTGGTGCAAGAGGTAAACTTGCTCAGTCATGCAGACTTGGCGGATGAGTACAATAGCACTCTGGTACACCAAATGGCGATGGGAACCTCGATGAGGGTTAGGTTTGAAGCCGCGCTTGGGCATGTTGACTCTCTCAAGAGGAAAGTTGGACGGAGGGAGAAAATGATTGAAGATAATGAAGCTCAGATTGCTGACCTCCAATCCCAACTGGTCAATGCCGAGGCGACCATTAAAAAACAGTCAGCCCGCGCGAGTGAATACGAACAGCAAGTATCCAACCTTGAGTCACAACTAGATGCTGCAACCACCAAGGTACATATCCGTGCCGCACCACCCATATTAAAAAAGGAATGTGCTAACACGTTTTTTCCTTATAGGTAGCCACGGCGGAAGCTTCTGCCCACTCATACTCCAGCCAAGTAGACGTGCTTAACCAGAAACTAGAGGACGCGCATCTGGCCGTCCAAAACATGGAAAAAGTACAAAAGGACCTTGCTGATGTGAGGGCGGTCGTCCAAGAACTGAAAGAGGCATTTGCCCAAAAAGAGTTGATGATTGCTGCCCTCACTGCTGAGCGTGAAAATGTGTTATGCCCCCAACTGCTAACAGCCATTGCCGGCCGTAGGTGGATGGTTGGGCATGGAGCACGCCTGGCCGTCATGAAAGTGCTAGAAGCCCCGGACTTTGTGCAACAATTCGCCAACCTTGTGTCTGATGGTATTGACCACGGACGGCACGAGGGAATGGTTGAGGCTGCTGAGCTGATCACGAAAGGGAAGGATGTTACCAACCATGCCTTTTTTAAACCTGAAGCTGCTAGCAAAATGACTGCCTCCATGGCCGCGATGCAAAATTTGCACTACCCATTTTTGGATGAGCTGGAGGCCACCAAAGATGCGCCAAATATTGAAATTATGGAAAAGCTCAGTCTTAGCGCGTCTTCCAGTGCTTCCTTTACTCCATCCCCCAGCCACCTGACACTCCCCATATACGAGGACGTAACCAGAATCATGCTTTCCGAAGAACCCTTAAGTGTGGCGCTGGAGAGGATTGCGGCTCAAGCCTAAAGCGGAAAGAAAGTGATGGATGGTTATCGTGTCTGGTCGAAGAGCAAGTAGAAATGGGTAAGTTTTTCCCCGCTATGTAGGGTGATTCTACTTATGATCCCTTTCAGACACTTTTTGTTTGTAACCCTTTGAATATTTATTGTTACTATTCGTCCGTGCATGTACACGGCTAACAACATTTGTGTTTTGTATATAAGTTCGTGAGTGACCATGACAATTTTGATATTTTGGAAACTTGTGTATTTTTACTTGTGTTTAAATATTGTAGCACAATACTGCATGATATATCACGTCTTACACACAAAGAAAGAAAATACATACAAATCTATAATTTACTAGACATGCGACGTGCGTCTTTGCTATGCGGTGCACCGTGTGGCTACAGCATATAAAACTTACCCCAACGTCTTGTAAGTAAGGTGTATAGTAAGGACACATGATCCGTGCGGCTGGGGTTGCATCCCTCTTACACGGCAAGTTGAATTAGTAGGTTCACTTAATCCTCTTACCCCGCCTGGAGGCGTATAGTACATGTACAGTAATTTTGGAAGAATGCATATGAATAAAACATAACATATTATAATATAAGTAAAATTCATACAACTAACAAAAACTCTAAAAAATGATTTGCACGAAACAAGCCGTGGAGCTAGCTAGGCACCACGACATTTTATTAGAACGTTTACACTTTTGTTTGAACAATAATGACAAGTCCTAAAAAACAAGAAAATAATCTAAACAAACATAATGAACACAAAACAGATAAAACCGCATGGTTCTTTATTAAGACCGCATATAGCGAAGTACCCATGCGGAAGCCGTAGCTTTCAGAGATAGCACCTTTTGAGGTTGGAGATATTCCATGTGCGCTCTAGGTCGCGGCCATCCATGTCACGTAGCTTGTACGCGCCTCGTCCCAAGGCCTCAGTGATTTCATACGGTCCTTCCCACTTAGGGCCCAGCTTTCCTGTGTTCTCCGCTCGACTTGCTTCGTTAGCACGATAGACGTAGTCTCCCGGTCGAAAAGAAACACATTTGACCTTGGCGTCATAATAGGCCTTCATCTTAGCCTTGGACTTAGCCTCATTGATGGCTTCTATTTCCCTTTTTTCTTCCAACAGGTCCAGGTTGATTCTCAGCTGTTCATCATTCGTGACAACATTAACCTCCGTCGTGCGGATGGTAGGCATTCCTATTTCTGCTGGTATAACAGCTTCAGTGCCGTAAGCCAATGCAAATGGAGTATCTCCGTTCGCTGTTTTGATCATAGTTCTATGCGCCCATAGCACATGTGATAGCTCATCGACCCATTTACCACTTCGTTCATCCAGACGCGCCTTGATGCCATTCCCCAAGCTTCTATTAGCTCGTTCGATGAGGCCGTTTGTCTATGGATGCTTAACAGATGCGAAGCGACGCTTGATGTTCAATGATGCACACCAATCTTTGAACGGGTTGTCCGTGAACTGCTTGCCGTTATCCGAGATGATTTCTCCTGGTAAACCAAAACGGCACACAATATGTTCCCAAACAAACTTCTTAACTTGTTTGCCTGTGATAGACTTGACTGCCTTGGCCTCTATCCATCGTGTGAAGTAGTCCATTGCAACAATCAAGAATTTAACTCCCCCCGCAGCTACAGGAAATGGTCCTGCAATGTCAATTCCCCACTTATAGAATGGCTATAGGGACGTGATAGGTGTGAGCTCCTGCTGCGGGTGTCGCGGTACTGGCCTATGCACTTGGCAGTCACTACACTTGCGAATCATGTCGCGCGCATCTCTGTGCATGGTGGGCCAATAATATCATGTTCGTAAGGCTCTGTCTACCACGGATCGTGGACCTGCATGCATGCCGCACAACCCTTCGTGTATGTCACTGATTACGTAAGCGACCTGACGTGGTCCAACAAATCGCAGCCACGGCTGCAAGAAAGAGCGTTTGTAAAGGATGCTTTCTCAAAGTTCGAAATGCTGCGACTTCCTTCTTATGCGCCGTGCTGCTTTTTCCTCGTCTGGAAGGGTCTCACTAGTCAAATAGTTGATAATTGGGGTCATCCATGTAGGTCCATCCTCTTCAACTATGGCAGCAACCTCCCCTTCCGTTATAGATTTCTCCTTGAGTATTTCCACCAAGACTTGTTTAGATAAGTGGGCAAAGCTTGTGGATGCGATCTTGCTAAGAGCATCCGCCTTCTTATTCTCGCCCCTTGGCACCTGCTTGATGGAAAACTTACTGAAAGTCGCGATTAATGACTTGACCTTTTCCAGGTACCTGACCATGTTGTCCTCCTTAGCCACATACCCACCTAGAATATGGTTCGCTACAAGCCGTGAGTCCACGTAGGCCTCAAGGTTGCGGACTCCCATTCTAGCGGCGATTTTTAAACCCGCAATTAATTCTTCATATTCCGCTTCGTTGTTGGTGGCCGTGAACTCAAAACAGAGGGCGTACGTGAATTCCATTCCTTCTGGATTTGTGAGGATGAGACCTGCTCCGGACCCGTCCGTGAATAACACCCATGGTTCTGTTGGGATCTCGTCTTGCTTGATGATTGGCCCTTCCTCATCCGGCTTCTCGATCAGGAAATCTGCCAGGATCTGGCCTTTAACAGCCGTTCTTGGCCTGTAAGATATATTGTGCTCCCCCAATAGGATGCTCCATTTTTGTAGCCTCCCTGCCACATCTGGTCTAGAGATAACCTGCTTGATTGGCTGATCCGTAATGACTGCAATCGGGTACGCCTGGAAGTACCGGCGCAACCGCTTTGTAGCAAACACTAGTGCTAACACCAATTTTTCCATGGAGGAATAATTCAACTCCGGCCCTTGTAGTGTTCTACTTATAAAGTAGACCAGAGTTTGTACTGTATCTCTATCCGTCATAAGTACCGCGCTTATTGCACCATGAGTAGCTGAGAGATACATAATGAGTTCCTCCTTTGGCCGGGGAGCTACTAGCATAGGGAGGGATGCAAGATGCTGCTTGAGTTGGCCGAAGGCTTCCTCGGCTTCCTTCGTCCAGCGGAAGTCTCCCTTTCTAATGCACTTCTTGAGTGTCTTAAATAGGGGTAATGACTTCTCTGCGGACTTGGATAGGAACCTATTCAGCCCGGCTAACTTCCCATTCAGGGACTGCACCTGCTTCCGTGTCTGAGGGGACGGAAGTTGTATCACTGCGTCCGTCTTCTCTGGGCAAGGTTTGATGCCATTTGGATCAATCAAATATCCAAGGAACATTCCCTCAGTTGCTCCAAACGTACATTTCTTTGGATTTAACTTCATGTTAATCCTTCTTAGCGTGTCGAATGTCTCTTGGACATCCCGGAGAAGTGCCTCCTGCGTGTGACTTTTTATCACCAAGTCATCAACATAGACTTCCAGGTTGCGTCCTATTTGTGATTCAAAAGCTTTGTCCACCAACCGCTGATATGTGGCGCCGGCGTTCTTCAGTCCAAACGGCATTTTCGTATAGCAATATACGCCCTGGCTCGTATGGAACGCCGTTTTTTCTGCATCCTCCTCCGCCATCTGGATTTGGTGATACCCTTTATACGCATCCAAGAAGCATTTGAAAGGATATCCGCACAAGGACTCCACCTTCCAGTCGATTTCTGGTAACGGGTAACAGTCCTGTTGGCAGGCCTTGTTTAGATCTGTGAAGTCCACGCACATGCGCCAACTTCCGTCATGTTTCTTGACCATGACCGTATTGGATAACCACTCGTGGTAGTATACCTCGCGCATGATGCCTGCATCTACTAGTTTTCGTACTTCCTCCAGTATCACTTGGCTGCGCTCGGGCGCCTGGCCGCGCTTCTTTTGCTTAACGGGTTGGTACCCTTGGCGGATCTGGAGCTTATGCTCTTCTATCTTACGTGGCACGCCTGTCATATGCTTTGGTTCCCATGCGAATATATCTAGGTTTGCACTCAAGAGAGAGCACATGGCCCTTTTGCCGCTATCCGAGAGCGCCCCTCCTATGGATACCTCCTGTTCCAGATAGTCGGGGTGAATTGCTACCTTCCAGTTGGGAGGTGGTGATCCATCCTTGGGTGGGACAGGTGGAGCCGGTGTTGTCATGGTATGACACTCGGATGTTGGTACAATTGTGTTGTAAATAGTAACGATTCCCCCCTCAAGGGGGAATTTGATCATTCCGTGTGCCGTAGAGGGTACTGCCCGGATAGCCAAAATGCCTGGTCTGCCTATGATCCCATTATACGGAGAGTGTGAGCGTATCACCATGAAATTCATCCACGTCATAGTGGAATGTTCCTCATTCCCAATGGTTACAAGCAAACGCAATTGCCCTATCGGCCAGATAGTGTCTCCACTGAAGCCAGTAAGCGGCGACGTGGCCGGTACTAATTGGCTTCTTATTTCTGGGCATAACTGCACAAAACAATGTTCGTACAGTACCTCTGCTGACGATCCTCCATCCACATACATGCGACTAACGTTGTGTGTTCCAATGCTTATCTCAATAGTGAGAGGCGCATCAATCACATCGCTTGCTATGATGGGAGGGAATGAGATTTCCCTGCCGCGTGAAAATTTTTGGCCAACTTTCTGCCTCGTGCGGCGCTGTCTGGATTGGATCATGTATATGGTCGAAGGCTTGTCCTTTTGGGGATCCTTCTTATCATACTTCATGTTGTTGTCTTTTCCATCCTTCCAATCCTTAACTAGGTGCTTGAGTTTGCCTGATTTGATCAGCGACTCAATATGCTTCTTGAGCTGGATACACTCCTCCGTGCCGTGGCCTTTGTCATTATGGAACTCGCAGAAGCGACTTCCTTGTCGACGTTCCGGAGGAGTGGTCATTGGGGGAGGCCTAGGAAAGTTCGCCCCTTCAGTCAGCAAGATCTCCCGGTAGGACATCTTTAGGGGGTGAACTTATCGTCCGACCGTCCGCCTTTTCTTTGGCTCTTATAGTCTGAACCCTTGTTATTATTCTGATTACCTTGACCGCCCGACTGTCTCCGGGACTGGTCATTTGACCGGTACCCATTTCCTCGGGATGGGTAGGCCGCGACAACGGCTGTTTCTCCCTCTATGAAATTTCTTACCCTTTCCATGAGGTCATCATATCTCTCTGGACGCTTGTCATTGAGGCGCCTGATCAGTTCTCTGTCTGTTACGGCGTGCATGTAGTCAGAGATTTTCAGGAGCTCTGGCATGGTTCTTGTGCGTGTGCACTCATCATTGAAGCGCTCAGTGAAGGCTTCTGTGGACTCCCCCGGCCGTTGCTTGACAGTTGCCAATGAGACCGGATCCCTATTATACTTCTTCCTTTGAGAATAATTATTCTCAAACGCAGTGCGTAGTTCCGTGAAACTATCAATGCTCCGTGGAGGGAGTGCCTCGAACCAGTCACGGGCGTTTCCAATCAAGGTCGAATTGAACATTTGGCACCATATGGGCATGGGCCATCGCCCAATTTTAGCCTGCGTATCAAATATTTTGAGGTGATCCACAGGATCACCGGACCCATCATAAGTCTTGATACACGCCGGCATGCGACGTTTGGTGTCCTCGGAATAGTTCCGTATGCGGAGGGTGAACGGGTCTTCCCTGGGATCTGCCCATGGCCGGGTGAGCCTAGGGTCATCCCATGGTTCACACCATGGACGCGAGAGATCCTCTGCTTCCGTATCTCGATAGTAAGGGCCACCATAATACTCCTCATTGTTTGGCGGTGGAGGGGTGCGCCTAGGCCGGCGGCTCTTAGGCGGATGGTCATCTGAGTCCTCCTCAGACGGATCTGGGGACGGTGGTGGTGCCCCATTTTTTGAATAGGGACCACTTTTTTGAGACGAACCAGGAGCCTTTCTCCCAGTGTTCATTCTGTCCCACACACTCGGGCGGCGTGCGGTTCTGGCCAGCTCTCGATCTGGCCGTTCGGGTGAACCATCCGACTTTTCTCCCTCTCGTGATTGCACCAGTTCCTGCACGAGGCGATCCCCTATGCGTTCAAACACATTCCGGGGTTGAGGAATTTCCTCAAAGGTGCCCTGTTCCTAAGGTCGAGCTCTCCTTTTTCTCTGAATTTGGGAGGAGGTGATTGGTCCGGTGTCACCAAAGTTGAGTCTGGACTGGAGGTTCCTCCCCAGATTCAACCTTGATGCGATCCCCGGGACGATCCTATCGAAGTTCTGCGTGACAACTCGAGTAAGATCCTCCTCGCTGAGTGGTAGGACCTCTACCTCTTCCTCTACTGATGGTCTGCGCGGCTCCTTGTTAGGAGGGTTGGGCGCACTCCCTGGGTCTGGATTGTCCAGGGTTGAGGTAGGTGGGGGCGTTGTGGAGATCGTGCTCGTTACCCCCAAGGGCTGGAAGCCGCTACGGTTGCCCGGTCCGCCTGCAAGGCGGCTAGGTGATTGGGTGGGGATGAGTATCCCTTCCCCTTGGGACTTCCGGTTTCCAGGATTCATATGCCTGGGATTGGCTTGCTGATGCCCCTTCGTCATTGGAATTTGAGATGAGGTTTTGTTCTAGCTTAGTGTTATGGTGTCCCACGGATGGCGCCAACTTGTTGATGCAAAAGTTGGTTGATCCTTGCTAGACCCGAATTTGGCTTAATTCGGGTTGGCTGGACTCCAGCTCTTGCACCAAGTGAATCGTTTGGTTGGGATCCTGCACACTAAACAGCACGCATTAGGCTTACCGTGGGAATGTTTCCCACGATTAGACTCCGGCGTGAGAGTAAGTAATCGATTTAGGGTTTATGTGAGTTTAGAGTACAAGTCGTAAATACCTTTGTGGAACCCTTGGGGGTTCCTTTTATAGGTAGTGAAACCCTAGTGGGCTTCCACTGATGCTTCGACCCCAAGGAAGAGATAATCACCAGAATTTAGAATGATTGTTATCTTCTAATCTTGGTAGTGAATATCCTCTCTTATTGGGATAAAGATATTCCAGACAGAATATGATTCTGTCTAATCTTATGTCGGCCGCACCGGGCCGTGGGCCGCACACATGTGCGGTCACTGTTCATTCAAGCCCATAAGCCTGAATGACATTTATCCACCCATCTGTGATGGGCCGGATACGGGTAGTACCCATGGGCCGGGTTCATGACCCGGCTGGGGACTATACGTCATCATTTTATCTCAGGTACTTGAAGATAATTCTCGGGAAGACAACAAGAATTCATGGCCCGCACTTAAATAATAGTTTCCATTCAAATGCTTTGTAAAACCTGTATGAAATAAAATGACTTGGGACCTATGTAAATTTGATATTTATGAATGGAAATGCTTTATTATTAAACGACGCGATTTTTAAGTGTTGTCTATGATGTGAGTAATGTGCTATCCCGTAACACCAACGAGTCTTCCGCTGTATTGAATTGTGTAAATTTGGGGGTGTTACAGTTTTTATTAAACTTATGTTATGGAGATTTATGCATGCTTTTCCATACATGATTTTGACACCAACTTCTAGACCCTAAAAATTTAAGTCATATGCCCTCTAATTGACGAACACTTGAAGTTACAATTGTCGTCATATAAGATATTGGACGATGTTGTAATGGAGAGAAAACTTCATGACTGAATAAGATTGCACACGAAGGTTTTACGTTCTTTAGATTAGTCAACTTAATTGAGTTACTCAGTGAGAACTGGAAACTTAAGGCGTAAAGAAGGGATGAAACATGTTTACAATGCAAAATGACTTTTGGCAATGTAAATCCCTTAAATATCTAGAAATTGCAAATTTGTTTGTCAATCATTGTTCGACAAGTTACCATCTTGAATACTTTCATTTCTAGCAGATCAAATGATGTGATGAAATTATGTCAATTTGGATTCTAGTTTTCAAGGAAAATACTATGGTTATTATTACCGGGGTAATTTTATTTTCTTGAATGGTATTATCGAAAATACTAAAACTGAATTTTGTAAATTCTTTTACAAATGTATTAATGCAACGTTACACCGTAAACGTGGTTTATTCATTTATTGATCTACAAACTGTATGGTTGATGATAGAGTCAATTTACAATGAAAAGATAAACTTAAACTCTTTTCCATGAGTGAAGAAGGAGTAATAAGGATTTTAGAAATGTCAAATTCAAATCCGTAACTCATAGCAAACTTTAATAGTTAAGAAAAGTGCATATTTTGAGTTATTAAAAGTTACCGCTAATTGGTTATAAGACAAACTAGCATATTTGTCTAGTAGTGGTGCTTTGACCATTTATAGGTACTACATACCATTGTGGGGTTGGTAGACCTATTAAGGAAGAAATTGCATGTCAAGTATTTCAAGTTAAAAAGCGTTTGATGGATAAGTCATCATTTACGAAGTAGAAGTAAACTCTTAAACACTATAATTAATTGTTACTAATGTGTTTTTCAAAAGTGTAAGAAAGTAAACACAACACTAATTATTTTCACCGATTATGAAACATTTTTAACGTTGTCAAGTTCAGTGGGAGAATTGTGTTGTATTACGGATTTTGAGTCTATTAAAACATTCTCTAATTCAATGGGAGTTACAAGCCTTGTTGTCTTGGTAATAACCCATATTATATTTAGTATGTTCTAAGATAATTGCTTTCGAATTGTTGACACTAATATATTCAAAGAGAGTTATGTACTGATTCTTGTTGATTAAGTGGTTCTACATCTACTTGTAAAAAGCTAATATATGTGGCATAATCATATTTTGTATAGACGAACGTTAGACGTGATGTTTATCTTATATATGAGGTTGTTCCATGCACAAGTGGGAGAAATAAACATTGTGTGCAATAAACAACTCATAAAGATATGATTCTCTTGAATTCATGATAAGAGACTAACAATCTAATTAATAATTAGATGAAAGTTAGATCATGTGTCAATATGATTAAAAGACTACTTAAAAGTATATATATCATTCACATTAAGAAACACTTGTTGTTTTGATTTAGTCATGTGAAAGCTTGTACTAAATTGTAAACTCAAGGGTAAAATATCCACATGTCGTAAGATCGGGCGTGGATTATTTTGCGGTTTCTTAAAATGGACAATTCCTGGAATGACATAAGATACATAGAGTAATCTTATACTAATAATGAAACCTAGTGGTGTTCATATAATAGTATAGGAGTGAATTAACTTGAAAAGATGAATGAAACCTAGTGGTGTTCATGATTTACTTTAGTTATACATGTTTATGATTTTTTGTATAAAGTCACAAATATAAAGAATTGGAAGACGTATAATATAAAGTAAGACGTTAATGTATTTTCTCTATTTCACTAAAGACATATACATGTAACGTGTAATGGACTTATAACTTTTATGAAGTGACTTTTTATTAAAAGTACTTGAGTTATAAAGCATGCAAAATGGTTAAGAAATCTATTATACCATTTAGATGATTTAGTTGGTATATAGGTAAGCCTAAAGATATATATTTATCTTAAATATTGTTAAGATTGACTTACAATATTTCCCTAAATGAAATACATCATTATTATGATATGTTCGTTAGGAGAATCAAAATTCTCAATATGAGGGTGATGTTTGATTCAAGATAACTATATCTTCCTTTATTCCAAAAAGATATCAAGGTTAGAAAGTTGAGTATGACTTGAGCTAAGAAGATTAATAAGATACCATTATATATGGAATGTGATGAATCATGTTATATCTTAAATGAAGTTCGGATTTTGCTAAACTACTTATGAAGTGGATTGTTTAGAAAATAAAGAGTATGGAACTGTCATTGTGTTTTGTAATGTCCCATATAGATAACGTTGGAGTGTTGATTTATTTTCTATGTATTCAAAGAGTAATTTTAAGTTACTAAAAGCAAGTGGGAGTTTTGATCTCGAAAGATAAAATTACAAGATACATAATCTTCTGAAATACACTAGTAATTATCATGAGGAAGGCTTGAAAAAGCTAACTCTCAAGATAAAGGAATTTACGTCATAGGTCCGTAAGGATATCTCGGATATGCGATTTATATGCTGAGAATTATGAGTTACAAATAATTGTTGTGATTTGTTACCGAATATTGTTTTGGGTAAACTACTCATACTATCATTGTTATAGATGTTGTCCAACAAGATAATAAAATTTCGGTTTTGGTTTATCTTAAATAGTTTGACTAGAAATTGGAGATGAGTTTCGTCAAAGGAAGAAAAACGCCAATTGTGGTGGTTTAATCTTTGTGTCGAAATTATATGGACAAAATTGTACACATATTTAATGTATGTATTATGAATAGATTATTAGTCACACTTAAGTAATTAATTGTTATTGAGTATTCTTTACTAAACGCATTAAATATATAAAGATTTTGATGGTTATATTTTAATTGACAAATTTGGATATGTATGAACTATTTCTTGAATGACTACTTGAGAAAGGACTTAAGTAATCGAAATGAGTTTATTACTTCAACATAAATCTTTGGAAAAGTACAAAATGCAATTATCTATTAATGGATAAAAGCATGCATCTAGGAGATTATTCTTATGTTTAATTTGAAATCCAAGATTGGATATAAATTTGAATAAGATGATTTCTAAGTATTCCTAAAAGCTAGTGGGAGTATTATGGTTATTTTCTTAATTATATGTGTCAAATAGACATGTAAGAAAGTAAGTTTTCATTCAAATTAAATGTTGATTTGGTTTACCTTTGAGATGAAACTTTGATTTGGAGATTTAGAAAATAAGATGTACATAACCTTGTAACAAATAAATTTATTTATTTATGCGGTGGAAATACAACGTAATATGCCATGTAGTAAGTTTACATGGATATTTATGACATGAAGAAATCTAAATCTGGTTTGAGAAATTTTCATGTGTGTCGTATTGTATTTATGTGATGCTTAAAATAAATGATGATTTGAATATATTAATCTATTTAAGAAGTTATTAAATAACTTGTGTAATGAATATTCTGAAGGAATATGTTTGGAAATAGAATAACATCCTAAATATTGGATCGGCTTCCATATTCTATAGATGAATAATTTGTCAATCATTGTGCAAATTATCATAGCCAACAAACTTGAAGGTTTTGGTTGGAATCAAACATTACATAATAGATATTAAAGGTAACGTATTTATATCTTTTATGACAAGTTGTAAAACTTGAAAAGATATAATTGAGGTAACACTCAATATTAGTCATGGGATCTTTGGAAATGACATGTTGATTAAAGTTGCATTATACATTAAAGAATTAGAATACTTTGAACTTCAAATGTGTTTTTGGATGTTTAGGAAATTGGTGATCAAGGATGTTTCACAATTTCGATACTATGTGGCAATATCAAATTGTTTGAATGTACATGTACAAGAGTTTCAATGAATTGAATTCTTGAAGAAAGTATTCTCAAAATTCCAATAGGTCAAGATTGGTTATTTTATGCTTTGCCAAACAAGTATGAATGTCATTACTAGAGGCGTGATGCATGTACCAGTTTTATGCATTGATCTTTTTTTTAGTATTTGGATAAAGGATGTAAGACATTATTGAATTGATGAAATAAAGATTGGATTTTGTTTATTTTTCTGTTATTTGATTTTGTATCCTATTTTACATGTTTTAATCCATGAGCATTATTATGTTTCTAAATGTCCATTGTCGATTAATAATATGGGAGTATTATTAAACTAAGACAATTCAAAATAGTGACAGAGTATACTTGAAAGTATATTGGTCAATTTTGGATGATATTCGATGGATCAAATACTAGACTTATCCCAAATATATGATTTTACTTTATGGATCTTTGTCATCAAGTAAATCAAAAATAGTTATCCTTAGACCTGAGATACCAGGTAACTGTCGTGAATCTAGTACATTTCTATGGAATAATCTAACGCTAAACGTAACTGGTAGCTATAAGGATTATTTCCGGAAGTGTTGCAAAGTTCATAAGTTTTGCTTGTAGTCAAAATGCGATTCGTTTCCTTCAAAATTTATTTTGAAGTATAATACAGTTGGGCCCCTCGGGGGAGTAGTAAGATATTTGTGCGGCCGCACCTAAATTTGTTTTGGTGATCTTGCTATATCCGTAAACGAGAAACATAATGGTTAATGTAAGGAATGACTGAGATGCATATCCTATTAACGTTGTATTTGAAATGAAAGGATAATAATAATGATATAATCATTAAAAGGTTCTTGTCTAGGAGACCTTACCCGGTTTGTACTAGTGACATTGCTAGTGTAACTAGACGCTTGTCAATGTGATCACGATTGTGACAATCCGTCAATTTATGATTGATATTTTATTCTCAATATTTATTTGAAAATATTAATTTTAATGTTATATTATGAACTCACTTATTTTTGGGAAGAAATTTGGATTTACGTCTTGAAGTAGCATCGACTACGTCTAAACCGGAGGATTCAACGTTACGTGCTTACGTTTACATACACCGTTTTGGTGACATTCCGACATTTCAGAAAATAAATTTATCCTTGAATATTATTTTGAGATTTTAAATTTGTGTTGGTTCACAAACACACAAATTTACGAGAAGAGATTAGGAATTACGATTTTAATTTAACGTCATTTACGACTAAACCGGAAACCTTAGGATTACGTATTTACGTTTTCGAACTCCGTTTTTGATGAGACAATTTTTATTAGATTCGTTTTGTGTCGTTCATTCATAATTTATAAAAATGTTTTTCGTAAAACGACCAGAGGGCACGCAAATCGAGGAAACTAGAATCGAGGAATACCCGTAAATTAATGGGGATGGAACAAGTACATACTTGTCCCACCCCCACACATGGCTAAACAAAGCTAACAACACCATGTGGTGTCAAGCTTACAAGATAAGTTAAGACACATGTCTTAGTTTACTTGTAAACTAGCAACCAACATCAAAACCACCACCTCAAACCATTTTCATTCATTTCAACACATGCAAACCACTAAACACTCTCCCCCCTCTCTCTAAAATTCGTCCCAAACTCATCCAAAACAACCCCCATTTGATCTTGATTCAACCATAAATCATATGTATAATTTACATATGATGAAAACCCATTGAAGTTATGAAGATTGGAGGTGATCTTAACATGTAAAAAGGAGTTTTCAAGGGAGTTTGGGGCTGATTTCTCAAGGAGTTTTCATGAAGAACAAGGGCTGATTTTTGGAGGAATCTACAAATACTTGGTGATCCTAGAAGTGGTGTTGATATCTCATAAGATTGGTTACCCAAAACCATGTCTTGTTCATCCAAAAGCTCATCATTTCATCACTTTGGTGGTATAAAGATTGTTCTCCCCATCCTCTTGTTATTTTGATTATGTAATCATGTATTTTCTTTCTTATTGTATATGTATATGATGAATATATGATGATAAAAATGTTGTGTGGGGATCAAGTGTTGATAAATATGATTAAAGAGATGAAAAACCATAGGTAACAAGGTTAAAATCTTGCTAAATATGATGGCTGTATTAAAACAGTAAGTAACCAAATGTTAAACTGATAAAATGGCATGGTGGAATCAATTTTACAGTAAGTATTAGATGTCATACACATGTGAGAGTTGGCCATGCAATGGAATCATCAAAATGAGTGAGATATGATCAAAACAAGTTTAGAATACAAATCTGAGTTCACTGTTTTGGACGATTTTTAGAAAATACTTAAAGGCTGATTCAACAGTAGCTATTGTAGAGTTAAATAGAGCACATATCATTTAGTTTACGTCATAAAAATTTGAGCTTCTATCTCCACATAGAACTCTAGATATGGCTGTTTTGGTGAACATGAAACTAAAAATCAGATTTTTAAAGAATTAATGTTTAATAGTATTATATAAGCACTCAACTAAAAATAGTATAAAATGTGAATTAAAACCCTCTAACTTATATAATACATTTATATAAATATGTATAAGGATAAATAAATGAACATTTTATAAAAATGGTAGTTTGATAAGTTTTATAAGTTATAAAACTATAAACATGATTTTTACAACTTTTTCGACTATTACCGTAAAATTAACGTTTTTGTTAAATAAAACTTAGACAGTTGGACCCTTCTAATGTAAACTTTTATAAACTCATATACTGATATATAAACATATATAACAAGTAAAAACCGATAAAACCCGAACTATAAAACATACGGACATTAAATGGCTAAGTTAACGTTATTGGACTAATAATACAACAAAATGAGCTAAAACACTTGTAAACTTATTTATTGGGCTTAACCCATTTGGGCCCAACATTTAAAGTATAAATACTGATAATAAAAGTATAATTGGACTAATGAATAGTATTGGGCTTATAATAGGCTTATTGGGCCTAAAACATGTAAATAAGTAAAACTAGTAAACTAGTACAAAAGTTACCAATACATAACACTATAATGAATGAGTAAAAATGTATAAAACCACTTGATCATCATCATATATATAAAATCATCATATGTATACATTATTTTTATTTTTATAAAGTCATTGAACAAGAGTCTAAGACGAGTATTATTTGTCTAGGTTTCCGTGATTGAAGCACGTATCGTACATCCGAATTGCCGATAACCCGCTTTCCCACATCCACGTGAGTTCATAGCCTCGCACTCTTTTAAATGTTTTTATGAAATATTTTATAAACCTGCGAGGGAGATAACATGTTAGTTTTTATAAAATAGGACACATTTGTCCCGATTGTTTGTTTATTGATTTGGACCCGGATGATTGTATGACCCTATGAATGATTAAATGACCCGATAGATGAAATAAAATGGATTATTAAAGTTAGGCTATGTCACTAAAAGTCCCATTAGTATGAATTGTAAACTACCGGGATTTGGTAGACGCTTATGCATATAATAGTACTATTTGGGGACGATCACCCCAGTTCGCGCCTTGACGGTTGATCCCCGTCGTGCCACATTGATTGGTAAGCGAATTTACGTATGAGAAGATTTCCATAGCGTGACCTTTGTGACGACACGCTAATTTAGATGGGCAAATTGAGTTTCTGGCTAGCTACCCGTTGTTTGGTTTAGTAAGGTAACAATGTCATGCGGCTTATAATAATCTAATTAACGAAATACTGCTATACGCACCGAATTACAATACATTGCCTGACTAGCAATACGGGGTCATATTATTGATATTATGTTTGTGTTTTGGTTTTCATGACCATATTCATATAACGGTTTTTATTTAATCTATACAACGTTATAAAACGTATTGTATGATGTTTTTACGACATTGGCTCGTATAATGATTTTTAAGGCAAATGCCTATATTATGATTTTCGATAAGGATTTGTATAAAAATGACTTTGGCTATTTTATGGCCTATTACAATGATTTGTACGAAATGATTTTTGGTAATAATTTTATACCAAAGTTATATTGATGGAATATATTAAACTCTATCAATTCACTCGGCGTTATCGCTGACCTTTTCTTTTAACATGTTTTATCTCAGGTACTTGAAGGTAATTCTCGGGAAGACAACAAGAATTCATGGCCCGCACTTAAATATTAATTTCCATTCAAATGCTTTGTAAAACCTATATAAAATACAATGACTTGGGACCTATGTAATTTTGATATTTATGAATAGAAATGCTTTTATTATTAAACGACGCGATTTTTAAGCGTTGTCTATGATGTGAGTAATGTGCTATCCCGTAACACCAACTAGTCTTCCGCTGTATTGAGTTGTATAAATTTGGGGGTGTTACAGTTTCAAAATCTTTTAACTATAAACATTTTTCTAAAATGTCTAAGATTCTTTTGACTATAACGGTGCCGAAGAATTCCCGAGTTACCGACAAGGCCAGACTGAGAAGTGTTATTTTAATATATATATAACTTGGATTATATATATATGATGTAATTTTATTACATGATTGTTTGATGATTATTTTGATATTTATACGAGGTATTTATACGGCGTAGATTGTCACAAGGAACCCTAAATCCCCTAGTAAATTAATCGAAGCTATTCTCGTATAAATTCTAGCTATCCTAGATCTAAACCAAGTTGTGGATATTTATAATCCCAACAAAATGGTTGATATTCGTAGAAATGTTGATATTAGTTGATTGTGATATTAAAGAAGAATTGGCGAGATTAAATATGATATCGATGTCATGACGATCTTTCCTTATAGAGTGGAGTTTGACAAAACGTTACCACCTAGAAAGATGTCATCTGATTCGTTGTCATCCAATTCTTAAAATGAAATCGAAAGGGTGAATGTTGCACTTGAGACTGTCATTAGAACCATTACCCAAAAGCCTCATGCCACTAGTACCTTTCCGAGAAGTATAGTTGAATGTGTGAGTCATTTCATACTAGTGACTCATTTGATAACTATTGTTGTAAGAGCTTTAGGATTGGAAATTAAGTGTTGATCATATCGAGCTTTTATTGCCCTTTTAAGGTTTAAAAATAAAGTTGAAAGTATTGGAGAATGAAGTAAAATTTAACTTTTATGGAATATGAAATTGTTAAGAGGAAGTCGTTAAGTTCTGTGATTGAATTATAAGGTTTTAATTGATTGTTAGTTCGTGTTAAGGGTTGTTCCTAGGAAATTGTCCAATGACGAGGATGCCCAGTGTCCAATAAATAAATTGAAGAAATCTTCTTCTAAATTGGGACCGATTGATCTTCAGGGACAGGTGGGACACCTAATGACTCTTGTAGATTAGTATTCATTGTGGTATCTTTTAAAAATTCCTAACTTAACTGAGACATCAGTTGGTAGGATGAGTTCTGAGAATTGTATGACATAGTGACACGTAATGTGTTACGGTACAATTTTGACTTGTTTGTGATTAATAAAAAGACTACCTTTGATTGCTAAATTCTACATGTATCGATGTTATCTATCTTTTCTTGCTTGTCTCTAATGCTCGCATTAGTGATGCAACCATTGAACAAGTACTCATCTCGGATTGAGTTACGTTGTGGATTATTCTTTTTGAGTGCCATCGAGGTCATGCACCTCATGATTAATTGGCTAAGCTCATTTCCTATTATATTGTGGTTAGTTCTTGGTAAACAACTCTTCATCACTCTTTTGTAGATCACTCATTGTTTTTATAAGATAAAACAATATCCTTTGAGAAAATTGAATTTTCATCACTATATGGATTATTTAAAGTGAGTCTTATAAATAATCATTATTGAAATAAAGTTGATTATGAAATACCTTGGAAAACTTAATTGTTTTCATAACAAAGAAAATCTTTGTAAATGTTTTTATTATAAACATGATGATAAAATTTTGACGAACTGAGTATTGCATCGTTAATCTTGAAATTGTATATAGTTGCGCGCCTACATACAATTTGGAAGTGACAATGCAAGACTGATTAGTAGTCACCATGAAAAAATAAATAAATACTAAATTTTCTTTGAAGATTGTGAAAGATTAAATTTTATGAGATCTGCAAGAAGTGAAAAATAGGGACATATTGATAGGGAAACCTACATATGTGCCCGTACTATTTATTCTTCTGAGTTGAATTTACTCATCTGTGGAATTTGTCTTATTTGACAATTGATATTCCCGTCTTGTCCAATTCTCTCGTAGTGAGATTCTTAGGAGAAGTATCTGATTGCTGAGTGTTGATACCCGACCGGATGTATCGACGTTCTTATCATTCCTTTTGATTAGATTTCATATTTGAATGACCTGGGTAACGATCCGAGGAGCTTTCGAATGCGTACTCAATTCATGAAAACAAGGGATATATTCATATTCATTAAATGTTTTCGTCTGTATCTGATTTGAAATTCTCTCGCGTAGATTATGCGTTGACCTTACTCTTTTGAGGTTAGTTGTGTCTCCATATATCCTTGAATTTGCGAAGGATTATGAGTTATTATTAGTCTTTTGAGAAGTTCACATCTTATCGACGACAATAAAACTGAAAAGTTGGTAATGCCAGTAGAAGGGATTGATTGATTATGACATGACGACATTGTCTTAATTGATGGGAACTCGAGTAGAAATCCCCTAAAAGATAAGATGTTGATTATCAAAAGTGATCTAAATAATTCTTGATGGATGACCATATCCTGCATTTAGACTTAAATTTATACCATGAATGGTTGTGAACTAGTTATAGATATTGTAATCTAGAAGAACCTAATATGAATGTATTATAAGAGGTTTCCGTTATCTGAAACTTTAGGAGGTATTTGCTGGTAAATTACCTAGACTTTCGCCATTAAGGCAAGTTGAAATTGGTATTGATTATATTCACTGTGCTGCACCTGTGGCTTGCGCACTGTACGTCAGCACCATCTGGATTAAAAGTATTACCGTACAACTGAGAGAGTTGTCGGAGAAAGATTTTATTCTACCAAGCTCGTCATCACGAAGAGCTATGGTGTTATTATTTCTTATATTTATAGATTACTGTGAACTGAGTAAATTGACAATCGAAAATGATATCCATGACTCGAAATGGAAGATTTGTTCGATCATTTACAAGGTTCTAGCGTATGTTTTAAAAATTTGATCCTCGGCATGGTTATCATCAACTTCGCATCTGCGAAAAAGATTATCTATTCCAATCACTACATCCAAAACTTGTAATGAACATTATGAGTTTCATGTTATGTCGTTTGGATTGACCAATGCACATGTAGCATCCATAAATTTGGTGAATCACGTGTGTAGGCTGTAATTTGATAAATTCATGCTTGTGATCATTAAGGACCATCTGTTTGTTTATAAGAATAAAAATGAGTTAATAATTATTTATAGATTGCTCTGAGTCGGCCGAGTAGTGAAAACTTGTACCTTGAATATTTAACATGTGATGAATGACTTAATCCTTTACATTATTTGACCGTATGATTAATAGAAAATGGAAATATGTTTTGACAAATGTTTTAACAAAGGATTTTTAAGGGATTATTCCCTTATACACAAATCATTTACCTAAACTCCTGTTTAGGGGTAAATGTTCGTGTATACCTCAAGGCAACCTAAGAGTGATTAAGGAAAACATTTAAACCATAACTTGAAATTTGAAACGACAATTTTTGCTTTTCAACTAAGGAAATTTTGACCAAAGTGTAAACAAAGAACTTTTCGAACATTTACGAATCTTATTAGTTATTTTCAATAAATCAACAAAAATTGTGTTAACTAAATTCAAATTTATTTTGAACGTTTTTCTATAATTAGACGAACTGAGAAAATTAAAACTTTCACGTTTACATTTCATAAAAATTTAATAATTATTATTAATTTATTTGTAATAATTATCTACGCTTTAAAAACGTCGGATTGAGAAAACTGATAAAAATAATAGTTGAGACAAGACTAAAACTTAGAAAATATGAAGAAAGAATATCTGAGTGAATTGTGGACATGATAATTATATCATCAGGAGAGGTGAATTTAGATATCAACGCATTATGTAAAAAGGATAAAGAACCAATTAGGACATGTTCCTTAATAATGAAGGTGCAAAATAAATTGTCGAACAATATAAAAATAAACAATGCTTGTAAGAAGGATAATATAGATAATAAAAAGGGGTTCACGGCTTATGTGAACCATTAGATTTGAGAAGCCAATGGCGTTAATTGTTTTAAAAGGCCGTATATGGTTGTCTAAATATGGAGGATTGTGAGATATAGTTATATTGGAATCTTGTAAGTATAAGTATTCTATTCCTATTATTTCTGATTTAATGTATCATTATCAGAAGAAGTTGTATTGATGGCAAATTATGAAGGTAGACATCGCCTCATACATTAGTAAACGTCTAACTATTGCAAAGGTCATCATCTGAATTTGATTCGATTTGGGTCATCATCGACAGACTAACCAAATCTGCTCATATCATTCTCGTTAATGATAAATTCTTGATGAAGAAATTGACTCTTTTGTATTTAAAGGAGTTATGAAAACATAGTGTGCCGTATCAATCATCTCTATCAAGATCCTCGCTTCACATCGAATTTCTAGAGATTTGCTCAGAAGTCATTGGGAACGAACCTTGATGAGAGTGTTGTTTACCATCCCAATCGAAGGGACGAGGTACAGTAACGATACAAAATACTAGAAGTCTTGTTTTATGTTTGAATGATTGACCTTTGGTAATGAACCGTATAATCTTTTTTTTCCTTTGGAGAGATTATCATTGAAAACTATCGTATTAGGATCGAGATCGAATCTGGTGAGGATATATATTAGAGCATCTGTAAGCAGGAGTTGGGAGGAAGACACCCGACATACACCCATTGTGAGTTGGACATGTCTTTTAGGTTTAAGGTTTCCTATGATGGCGAACCTAACCTTACAAAATACCCGACCCGCGAGACCTGAAATGATTGTTGAAATTAGGATCTGATTATTGACTGCCGGTAGTGGGCAGGAGGTTATGTGAATATGAAATGTAGATCTTGAAGTGCCAGATGGGTAGCGAAGTTATGCCAAAAATTTTAACCATGGAAAAATGAATTGATGATCTGAAAGATCATGAGATATAAGTCCCCGTTGTATGGGACCATTGAGATGATATAAAAGTTGGTTTGAAAGGCATATAAGCTGGATCTACCCTAGGACTTCAAGAGCTGCGTGAATTATGATTCGTATATCGAACTTGATGAAATGTCTATCAAGTGAGAATCCGATTGTTTCTTAGTAAAGTATAGATCGGCGAAAAGTTGCATTCATCAAAAACCCGTGAACATCATGGATAGAGAAAGTAAGTCAACATTAAGCCTGATCTTATTCCCGTAGTTATGTTTGATGAAACTCGCGTATTGTAATGAATTACACTTGTGAGAAGAGACCGAATGTGGTGGAAATACCCACATGGCTTTAACTCTAAAAGAAGCGAGTAGTAAGGTAAGATGATCTTTGAGGACAAAGATCCCGTTTAGGGGTAAATGCTGTGACAATCCGTCAATTTATGATTGATATTTTATTCTCAATATTTATTTGAAAATATTAATTTTAATGTTATATTATGAACTCACTTATTTTTCGGAAGAAATTTGGATTTACGTCTTGAAGTAGCATCGACTACGTCTAAACCGGAGGATTCAACGTTACGTGCTTACGTTTACATACACCGTTTTGGTGACAGTCCGACATTTCAGAAAATAAATTTATCCGTGAATATTATTTTGAGATTTTAAATTTGTGTTGGTTCACAAACTCACAAATTTACGAGAAGAGATTAGGACTTACGATTTTAATTTAACGTCCTTTACGACTAAACCAGAAACCTTAGGATTACGTATTTACGTTTTCGAACTACGTTTTTGATGAGACAATTTTTATTAGATTCGTTTTGTGTCGTTGATTCATAATTTATAAAAATGTTTTTCGTAAAACGACCAGAGGGCACGCAAATCGAGGAAACTAGAATCAAGGAATACCCGTAAATTAATGGGGATGGAACAAGTACATACTTGTCCCACCCCCACACATGGCTAAACAAAGCTAACAACACCATGTGGTGTCAAGCTTACAAGATAAGCTAAGACACATGTCTTAGTTTACTTTTAAACTAGCAACCAACATCAAAACCACCACCTCAAACCATTTTCATTCATTTCAACACATGCAAACCACTAAACACTCTCCCCCCTCTCTCTAAAATTCGTCCCAAACTCATCCAAAACAACCCCCATTTGATCTTGATTCAACCATAAATCATATGTATAATTTACATATGATGAAAACCCATTGAAGTTATGAAGATTGGAGGTGATCTTAACATGTAAAAATGAGTTTTCAAGGGAGTTTGGGGCTGATTTCTCAAGGAGTTTTCATGAAGAACAAGGGCTGTTTTTTGGAGGAATCTACAAATACTTGGTGATCCTAGAAGTGGTGTTGATATCTCATAAGATTGGTTACCCAAAACCATGTCTTGTTCATCCAAAAGCTCATCATTTCATCACTTTGGTGGTATAAAGATTGTTCTCCCAATCCTCTTGTTATTTTTATTATGTAATAATGTATTTTCTTTTTTATTGTATATGTATATGATGAATATATGATGATAAAAATGTTGTGTGGGGATCAAGTATTGATAAATATGATTAAAGAGATGAAAAACCATAGGTAACAAGGTTAAAATCTTGCTAAATATGATGGCTGTATAAAAACAGTAAGTAACTAAATGTTAAACTGATAAAATGGCATGGTGGAATAAATTTACAGTAAGTATTAGATGTCATACACATGTGAGAGTTGGTCATGCAATGGAATCATCAAAATGAGTGAGATAAGATCAAAACAAGTTTAGAATAAAAATCTGAGTTCACTGTTTTGGACGTTTTTTAGAAAATACTTAAAGGCTGATTCAACAGTAGCTATAGGAGAGTTAAATGGAGCACATATCATGTAGTTTATGTCATAAATATTTGAGCTTCTATCTCCATATAGAACTCTAGATATGGCTGTTTTGGTGAACATGAAACTAAAAATCAAATTTTTAAAGAATTAATGTTTAATAGTATTATATAAGCACTCAACTAAAAATAGTATAAAATGTGAATTAAAACCCACTAACTTATATAATACATTTATATAAATATGTATAAGGATAAATAAATGAACATTTTATAAAAATGGTAGTTTGATAAGTTTTATAAGTTATAAAACTATAAACATGATTTTTACGACTTTTTCGGCTATTACCGTAAAATTAACGTTTTTGTTAAGTAAAACTTAGACGGTTGGACCGTCTAATGTAAACTTTTATAAACTCATATACTGATATATAAACATATATAACAAGTAAAAACCGATAAAACCCGAACTATAAAACATACGGACATTAACGGGCTAAGTTAACATTATTGGACTAATAATACAACAAAATGGGCTAAAACACTTATAAACTTATTTATTGGGCTTAACCCATTTGGGACCAACATGTAAAGTATAAATACTGATAATAAAAGTATAATTGGACTAATGAATAGTATTGGGCTTATAATAGGCTTATTGGGCCTAAAACATGTAAATAAGTAAAACTAGTAAACTAGTACAAAAGTTACCAATACATAACACTATAATGAATGAGTAAAAATGTATAAACCCACTTGATCATCATCATATATATAAAATCATCATATGTATACATAATTGTTATTTTTATAAAGTCATTGAACAAGAGTCTAAGACGAGTATTATTTGTCTAGGTTTCCGTGATTGAAGCATGTACCGTACATCTGAATTGCCGATAACCCGCTTTCACACATCTACGTGAGTTCATAGCCTCGCACTCTTTTAAATGTTTTTATGAAATATTTTATAAACCCACGAGGGAGATAACATGTTAGTTTTTATAAAATAGGACACATTTGTCCCGATTGTTTGTTTATTGATTTGGACCCGGATGATTCTATGACCCTATGAATGATTAAATGACCCGATAGATGAAATAAAATGGATTATTAAAGTTAGGTTATGTCACTAAAAGTCCCATTAGCATGAATTGTGAACTACCGGGATTTGTTAGACGCTTATGCATATAATAGTACTATTTGGGGACGATCACCCCAGTTCCCGCCTTGACGGTTGATCCCCGTCGTGCCACATTGATTGGTAAGCGAATTTATGTATGAGAAGATTTCCATAGCGTGACCTTTGTGACGACACGCTAATTTAGATGGGCAAATTGAGTTTCGGGCTAGCTACCCGTTGTTTGGTTTAGTAAGGTAACAATGTCATGCGGCTTATAATAATCCAATTAACGAAATACTGCTATACACACCGAATTACAATATATTACCTGACTAGCAATACGGGGTCATATTATTGATATTATGTTTGTGTTTTGGTTTTCATGACCATATTCATATAACGATTTTTATTTAATCTATACAACGTTATAAAACGTATTGTATGATGTTTTTACGACATTGGCTCGTATAATAATTTTTAGGGCAAATGCCTATATTATGATTTTCGATAAGGATTTGTAAAAAAATGACTTTGGCTATTTTATGGCCTATTACAATGATTTGTACGAAATGATTTTTGGTAATAATTTTATACCAAAGTTATATTGATGGAATTTATTAAACTCTATGAATTCACTCGGCGTTATCGCTGACCTTTTCTTTTAACATGTTTTATCTCAGGTACTTGAAGGTAATTCTCGGGAAGACAACAAGAATTCATGGCCCGCACTTAAATATTAATTTCCATTCAAATGCTTTGTAAAACCTGTATAAAATACAATGACTTGGGACCTATGTAATTTTGATATTTATGAATGGAAATGCTTTTATTATTAAACGACGCGATTTTTAAGCGTTGTCTATGATGTGAGTAATGTGCTATCTCGTAACACCAACTAGCCTTCCGCTGTATTGAGTTGTATAAATTTGGGGGTGTTACAACGATATTAGAATTTTGTCCAAGTGGGAGCTGAAAGTTTATGGACTTAAAATTAATAGTCGTGAGATAGGATCGAACTCGGGATCATGGGATTGCACGCATAACGTAAAGGGTTAATTTATTTATTAAATATATTTTATATATATTTATTAAATCAAACCAAAGCTTAACTAACGATCGTTAATAAATAATAGTTAAGTTTTGACGACCGTTATTGAATTAAATAGAAGCTAAAAAAAAGAAGGAAAAATTACACAAACACCCCTTGGGGGTGTTTACCGCCGGATACAAGAAGGGGCAAAGGGAAACTTTTGTTTCCTTTTTCGTTTATAACTTGGAGCCCATGGTTTGCCAAGCCTATATAAACAAACCCCTAGCCTCATAATTTTTCAATCCCTCTCTCTTTTCTTTGCTTTGATCGCCGGCCCCACAACACCCAACTTAGGGTTTTGTTTGGTTTTCGATCAAGTCTATTTATCTAGTCCTAGCCCCTCTCTAGGGTTGTTGGGTAGATATTCCATAAGCGTTGAAGTTTGGTTTGTTCGTGCTAGACTCACGGTTAACTCGCCGTATTACGTGTGTACAAGAACGTGATATAGTCTTACTTTAGACTATATTCTTGGTGGTGTTCGTGATAAACCCTAGTTGCCGTTTGTTCCGTCGTCTTGTGGATCTTTCTAGGATAAAGGTATGTAACCCTAATCTTGATTAATTATAATTGTGTTAAATTAATGATCTTGTTAATTTGCTTCCGCTGCGTGTGCTTTGATCCATATTATGGTTTTAAATAATTGTTATGAACTATATAAACCTTCAATCCTAAGTACTTCTATTAAAATATCACTGAATTAGATCCTAGATTCAGGAATAAGCTTCTCATAAGCTCATAATAGCTTATGAGGTTCAAACTTTTTAAAAACTTCAAGAAGCACACTGTTATCACTATATGTAACCAAAAAGCTTATGAATCAAACAAGCACAACACAATGACTCAAACTGAATATGAAAGAGTTTTGAGAAAGTACTGAAATGATTTTCAAGCTTAAAAGAGCTTAAGAAACTATATTGAAGCTCTAAAAAAATAGAAGCTTGAGCTGAATTCATTAATGGAAATATCAGTTATATTTGTAAAAGAATCACAACTGATTAACAACAATTAGTATCCAAAATAGAGTTGAGAGAAGAAATTCGAGAAAAGTAAAATTCAAGCTTTCATTAATGGCAGAATGATGAAGTTGGTTACAACTTTCTAAGCTAAAAACGTAACAGTATAACAAATGTAAAGTAAAGTGATTATCCTAACTAATTTTCTATTCTACATGAACTGAGTGTAAACTACTCCTAACTGCTAAAAACTAACTGAAAATTACACCTACTAACTCTTAAAAACTAACTGAAAATTACACCTCCTAACTATGTGTTTTTGTGGTAGAGATAGGGCTATTTATAAAGAAAGTGTGAGGTGTGATGACGTGTTCCATCTAGTATTAATCTGTTACATGGAGAAACTTGATTAGGGTTCTTATAGTTTTCTAGGTTTAGGGGTTTTGAATTGAGTGTAAATGAATACAATTAAAGGAAGAGGATGGGTTCAGGGAAGATAGATGAGTATTTTTCATTCTTTGGTGGTCCTTTGAAACGTCCTACTTTGCTCTTAATCCGTTGTTGAAGAAACGAATGACGTGGTATATGCTGGTTGGGTTAAAAGAGATGGCATGGATCATTATCCAAAAAGAAGAAAATGATTGGCTGTTAGTTGTGAGCTATGTGAGGCAGATTCCCACCACATAGCTGGTCCACATGTTTTTTATCACTACTTTGAAAAGCTTGGCAGAATAAGTCCCTGGACTTATTAATCTTTTATACTTTCTTTAGCAGCTTTGTTCCCTTGTAAAATACTTTGAGAATTGGCCCAAAATAGCCGTTGAACTTTGACTTCAACTCTTTAAACCCTTATATCTTCAAGTACTTGGCAAGTTTGGTACTTTTCTTCGTCTTTTCTTCGAATAAAACCCAAGAAAGCGCGTGTTTGCTCTACAATGTATCTTATTTACCCGAGACACACAAATACACCATACACGCGTAATTCTGACAATTTAAAGTATAATATAATGTATTTGCCCATGTTTTAAGTGGTTTTAAGTTATAAATGATGAGTGTTTTCACACTTATCAACTCCCCTCCACTTGACCATTGCCATGACCTCATGCAATATAGTATTTTAAAGCTCTAGATTACACTTTTCGCATAATTAATCCACCTTGGCCATTTTATGATTTAATATACTGTACTATGTGTAGGTCCACGATTTCTTAGGATTGCTAATGTGTTTTGAATATCTAAAGAGAGGGAGAGAGATGAAGAACTAGAGATAGAAAGTTAGAGAGAAAAAGGAGAGGATTAGAGAGAAAGATGTATGACTGATTGAAATGAGAACCAACAACCCATCCTAACATGCTAGGAGGGGTATATATAGCCCACCCTACATGTGGGCTTTATGGGTTATACTAACACAACTAGATCACGAGCCCAGTCTACGTATATATCGTTGGAGTGACCGATCCTTTCTAAATACGTAAAAACGTATTTCCAACAATCTCCCCTAAGGGAGGTCACTCCAAGTTACAATGTCCTAAATAGTCTATAGCTCGTGATCTATGCTAACAATGATGTGACCGAGACTTTCTTTGGAAAAACGTATTTCCAACAATCTCCCCCTAAGGGAGGTCACACCATTTTACAATATCTTAAACCTAGCATACTATGCTTGAGTCTTTGATCTTGTTCTTGTGAATATGCTGATGAGATCTTTGACTTTAGTCTTGATCATGTTTCCTTGCCTTGACCTTGTGCATTCATCACTTGTGAAATTTGCCTCCTCGTGACTTCATGTTCCACATACTTACACCTTTATAAATTCTTGAAAGCTTCAGAGTTTGATACAACGGAAGACTTGACTTTTAGGGTTTCTTGAATTTGTTGAAGTATTAAGTGCAGAAAGCATAAGCCTATCAGGACGACTTCTTCTTGGATACCGCAATGCTACCTTCTTGTTACGCTGCATAAGACAATTAGCAACAAAACAAAGACACAGATGAAATGGCTTTAAACATTTAAACCTAATTAGGTAGCATTTTACCTCCGGTCGGTGAAGACCGTTGGACGATATTAAATATTGTACTTGTGACAGGTAGTTTCAATTAAGAACCTCCTTGACAAGATTTCGCGGGTAAACCCGTTCTCTTTACTCGACCGTCCAAAGATGACTGCGAACATAAAGAGTGAATCATTTGGATAAAATTATCCGCCTGATTTGAAGCCGTCAAGTCCGATTCCTTGAACAAGTTTGATTCATTTAAGAACCGCACCATCGTTGCTTTCCAGTTTTCACGAGCTTGATTCGTATAGAATCTTGCAAGTTACCTACCAAGTGCTGCTTGAGGTTAACACTAAAAGGATTTCCACTCATCACTATGAACACTATTGAGTGTCACTTTGAGTGTTCTGGCAAGATCACTAAGATATTGCATAGAGGCCTGGAACGTGTTTAAGTTCAGTTAAGAATTAAACCACTGTTGCTTTCCAGTTATCACAAGCTTGATTCATAAAGAATAGCAAACCTCACCTACCATGAGCTTTTTAATATTCGCTCAAGAAGGATTTCCATATACTTTCTTATTACTCAGATGTTCAGGCAAGATCATGAAGATTTTGCGTAGGACTCTTAAGATCTTTCTTACTTTTCACAGTATGTGAAGAAGCAAGGAATTATGAAAGTGTGTCCTAATGACATATTTGATGATCTCAAATGGCTCTAGACTCGATCGTGCATTTTGGATTTTTGTGATCAGAGGCTGGAGAGGAGTGCCACTATTTTAATACCAATTTATTCAGAGTGAATAAATCAGTAAATAATGTGTTTTCTTCGTGTGATTAAAACAAATATCATTTGAGAGATATTTGAGTTAGCTGGGATGGGTTGTGCATTGCATCACTGGGTCCATGATGTCTATCTTCAATATCGAGAATCATTAAAAAATGATCTCAATAGAATTTGTGTTGACCCGGGTTCTGTCTAAGGTTGTAAGGAGGGCTGCTTTCTTTTCACCCTTTATCTTTACAATTCTTTTTCATTCTTCAACCCCTTCAATGCTTACCAATACGTCATAACTAGCACCTTGTTGTGATTGTTCCAGTGCTAACGTAAGTACTTGGTCGACATTCATCTACGTTCACAATCTTTCTCCATCTTTCCTAAGGACTACTATTTCTAGCTATGAAATGTCCTTGGGAAGATTCCTCCGGTTCTAGAGGAATCATTGGACTTTAACCTATCCTACCATCCTTATGTCACCACAATCTTCACCGTCGTGAATAAAGATGTTTTGGGTAAGTGAATGTCACCATGAAATCCAGTTTGATATCCAAATCTATTTTGCCTCCCCTTAACATATGCCACGATATCCGAAAACATGCTTATCACGTTAAGTCAAACCATTTGTGATTAATCATTTCCCATATTAAATCACATTTTCTTCCCCATATTAAAAATATTAACCTGATCGATGTTTTTAATATCAATTGATTTAATAACATTTAATAAAATTTGTGAAGAAAAATGCAAATCCAATTATCTTCATGATTTACACAAACTCCCCCTCAAATTAATGAGGTTGTACTTGAAACATAAATGAAATACCATTTAAACACAAGTGTAAGGTATTTATCACGTGCAAAGATCATATAGGATAATGTATTCACAAGATTTGCAATTTACGAGGTTAGACCTGAATGATGGAGAACATCATATGATAGACTCACATGGTTCTTGTTCACGAATGTTGGTCCCCTCATTACGTCTTAAGTTATCTCTGGACACCATGTGTACGATTGATATCTTTGTCTTGATACCAATTAGTGACCTTAGCACTTTCGGCATCAAAGATTCTGAATGCTGGAAAATTGCTCCCCCTCAATTGTTGACCCGTGTTCTATTGAAAGAGCTGTAGTCGCCGTTTGAGTAGTCGCATCGTCGAGTATGTAGATATCAATTGTAAAATGCTACGGTTGGTGGAGATGATAACTTCATAAAAACAAGAGTTCTCTTGTTTTAACAAATAATGCACTGATGCGTACATATATTCGTGTTAGATTGTGTTAATACGTAAACACAATCTCTTACATGGTTATAAAGTAAACCGTGCCCGATAAAATTAATTCCCGTTGTTGAGTCAAAACTTTCCGATGAAATGCTTGACTTGAATATGAAAAGCGGGTTACTATCTGAAATAATAGCAAGCCATAATTGAGCATGTTTTAAAACATTTGAACTTCTTCTCGAACTTTATTTATAACCCCGTGTCATTATTGAATGGCATTTCTAGGATCGTAATATTATCGATTCTAGAAGACATGCTCTTTTTATCAAAACATTGTTGAACACACAATTTTGAAAGATTTAGAAAAACCTTTTGAAAAATTCTTGAAAAATTGTGTTCAATGTTTTGAAAACCAATTACTTGAGCTTAAGATGTTGAATATCTTACAAAACAATCTCAAGTCCGAGAAGTTGTAAACTTTCCGTTGTTAAGGATAAGTTACCATCAGCGATAAACTTTTCTTTTAACTGAAGAGCAAGTTCTAAGCTTACAATTACTTAGAATTCATTTTCATGAGCTTGAAAAACTTTTGAATGTTTTAACATAAAGCTCATGACCGAGAAAGATGAATTTCTCGTTATGAGGAAAAGTTCTCTTATTTAAAAGATACACTTTCCTTTCTGAGATTAAAACTTGGAATGTCTTAATGCAAGCTCATGACCGAGAAAAATGAATTTCCCGTTAAGAGGATAAGTTATCATTAAAGATAAGCTTTCCTAAAATTGAAGTCTGAGTTACAGTCTGATATTTAACTGTAAGTCATTGTGCATGAGCTTAAAAACTTCGAATGTTTTTAATATAAGCTCATGCCCGAGAAAATTTAATTTCTCGTTGTGAGGATAAGTTTATCATCGGCAATAAACTTTCCTTTCTTTGAAGTCCAGGGCATAATCTGAAATATAATTATACGCCATTTACACGAGCTTAAAATCTTTCAATAATTTTAATGTTAGCTCGTGTCTGAGAAAACATAATTTCTCGTTTATGAGGATAAGTTTATCATCAATGATAAACTTTACTTTATTTGAAGATCGGGTCATCGTTTGATATTTAATGATGAACCATTTTCACAAGCTTAACTGCAAATCCCCTGAGACACTTGTTTCACTGATATATGCTTCTTCTGTAACCAAAATCTGAGAGTATCCTTAGTTAAACGATATATAAAGCTTGGACCGGTTTGTTTTTGTTGATCCTTGACTTTGGTACCTGCATTCTTAGTTGGAGTTTGTATACTTTTATATGGGTTAGGGATATCTATCTTAGAACCATGCAGGGATTCACAGTGTTCTTTTCTTGTGTCAGAGGTGACCTGAGGAGATGATTCACTTGTCTTAGCTGGCAAACGTTTCCTTTTATAGAAAACCTTAAGTTTAGGCTTAAGTGATGTATCATCCTTTTCAATCTCCTCCCTATTAGTCTTAGTAGAATCAGAGATTATCCTAGTTAAAGGGCACTCGGTTCCTATAAGAGTGAAAGTTCTACCAGTGAGGCACCAAACTGTACCAATAGGTTTGATTTTAGCTAACCACTGGCATTTAATTTTAGCATGGGAGTTTACCTCATGGAGGAATTTCTTGACACAAGAGTCATGATTTGCCTTAAAGACACATTTCCTACATGCTTTACAAGTAGCATATTTAATGTCCGAGTAAGATCTAGAATTCCTAGATGATTGATTGATGTTCCTAGGATATGACATGCTACAGTTAGTAGTGTTGGGTAAACTAGAAGGCATCTGACTAGGTTTGAAATTCCTATTTCTTACTTGTGTCATTTGCTTAGCTTCCCTGAGACCAAATTTATGGTGAACGTCATTTGAACTAGTTCGAGACGTGTTCTTTGGACTATGTCTAGGGAGACTAGAGGCAATCATGTGATTAGGTCTTGCAAAAGTTGTTTTAGTCATATTAGGCCTAGGTAGTGGAGTGATTGTTCTAGAAATATGAACCATATCAACTTGGGAGGCAAATCACGGTCTCGAGGATTGTGGTCGCTCGGATCTAAATGCAGTCGGTTGTCTGACAGACTGATTTGTAGGGGGTTTCCCCAAGATTGATGGTTTTTCAAGCTTAGTGTCCACACTAGTTCCTTTAGTTTTCCTTAATTCGTTTTTCAACGCAGCTATAGCAAAAACCTTTTCTTGAACCTGAGCTTTTGAAGTCTCATTATCTTTAAGCAATTTGTCTTGGGATGCCAACTTAGATCCAAGCAACTTAATTTGTTTCAAAAGATTATCCTTTTCAGCTTTAGAATCTAGAACTTTTTGATTCAATTTTCGTTCAAGAACAACGTTTGACTTTTCAAATTTTTCAAAATATGTTTCAAACTTGTCAGTTCTCTTAGAAAATTCTAGTTTGGCATCCTCAAGATCTTTTGATTGCTGAGCTATGATCGTTTCAAGCTCTTTAATCTTCGAATCGGAATCAGTTAACGAAGCAGTCATAAAGCAATTATCATGAATGTTAGCATTTTCAACATTTTCTCCCGCATTATGACGCACATCGGATGAATCAGAAATGATATCGCTATCACTCTTTTCCATCCTATGTTTGTCATAATTAGGTTTGAAATACTCAATATGCGGCATTTCATCAACATATACATCATATACAACATTACATTGTACCATGCTTGTAGGTTCTTCGTCATAAATGGGTATGGTGTCATCATAAGAGATGCCTGTAACATTCCCTGATGTGTTGCTGATATCATGCTTAACTGTTGATTCCATGCCCTTGCAATCTTTAGCAGTCTCCAATGATTCAATCGTATGACCATTTTCCTCTTGCATCTTAGATTCTTGCACTCCATTATCATACACTTGTTGAAGTCGGGATCTTTCATAAATCAAAGACGAGACCGATGTCATGATTTTCTATATTGTACCACGGAAATCACGAAGATCGGTATGTGTATCTCGAAGAAATGACTGGCAAATCACTGAACTTTCAGACTTGACGATATTGAATTGGAGGAAAGGCGTGAGTTGTATCACAAGAGCCTTATATGCAAGTACCGATGCAGAGTGATTAAAGTCTTCATTGTGGAGTTGCTCTGCTAGTTGGTTCAAGATGATGAACATCGATTCCATGAATATATGACGATCTTGAACAAAGAGTATCACAAATTCGCTCCCTCCTTGAAGCCATGAAATGTTCACAAGATGAGACTAAAGTAGTCGAAATGAAGTGATGCCATTATCTCTAGCTTTGTCTTGCATTTTATGCAAGTCTCCCTCTTGAAATGTCGAATTCACTGATTCCATTGAAGTTCGATAAAGGTAATTGTGTTAATTATCGAAATACCGATATGAGATTTGAGAATTCGTGGAGAAACCGTGAAGTCGAATTTGCGAGATTTGACAGAACCAACGAAAGTTCCGTTAAAAAAAACTGTACTTCGTTATTGGTAAGATGTAACATTTTATTTTCACCTTGTCTCGTAACTTTTTCCGTGTCGAATCCCGAATAAAAACCAACTAATATTTCTTTATACCCAAAATTCGGATATATAACTTTTCAAAATCAACAATGGCCACTTGAGAATAAAATAGTCCACTTGAGAATACAAGACCCGATCCCACTTGAGTTATCAGTCAGCCCAGTCTACCAAATCCACTCTCTATTTACCAATTCCACTTACCAAGTATTTTGATATTATGGTCACTTTCTTGAAACTCGTCCTGTTCTATTTTCATTATATAAACCAAACCACTGCCCCCCCCCCCCTTTTTATCCTTCGATACAACCAATACTAAATTTATACCTAATCCTCAAAACACTCCCAACATTTCTTGGTTCCTCCGTCTCTTTATTTAAAAAAATGGCAGATCAAATCAATCTACTTAAATTTCTTCCATCACAAATCAATCACATCACATGATCTAAATCCAATCCATCGATTCATATAACTATCACACTCAAATTGAAGTATCGATGAAAACAAGTGATTTAAATAAACTGAAATGAATCATCTCGTGGCAATCCAAAGGAAGCAGATCTGATCACCACTTTCATTTGATACAAATCAAATGAAAAACCCCCAAACCCTTTTAATCCGTATACATCACAACCCTCTTAATTGAGTTTGCTCAAGGTCAAACTCAGTTTCTGCTGGTGGTTATGTCTAACAACAACAATCGAACGCAAGTAAGATTTAACTTCAAGATCCTTGAAGGGGTCTCGGGTAGGTGCTTATGCATATGCTTTTGTTTAACGAATCGAAACAGAATAAAGATTATAACAAGTTTGTTATAAATCTTTATTTGATTTCGTAAATAAAAGTTGGTTTAAGACCAAACACAAATCAGTGATGATTAGTGTTTTCGTTTGTTTAGATCTAAAAAAACTTAAATGTTTAATCACGAAAACGAATCTGAGATTTTATCTATTTCTATTTTGGATCTTGATTGATGATGGTGCTTGATGAGATCTTGAGTGATGGGTTTTATAAAAAGAATTGAGTCAGTTTTTGTGTCGAGTCAAGATAGTTTTTAGGTGAACTGATGGTGTGGTCGTTGAAGTCGAATCGAGTATGTGTTGAGTCTTGGTCGAGTCTTGGTCGTGTCTAGTCAGGTTTGAGTTTCGAGTGGTTTTTGAGACTTTTTGGTTTGATTCTGTTGATTTTGGTTATGAAACTATTTATGAGGGTTTGTCGAGTCTTGTCTGTTTACCGAGTCTGGGTTGTGTTTTTGAGAAGTCGAGAACAATCTGTGTTCAAAGGGTTTTTTAACCGAGTCGAGTTAGCTTCTTCAAAGCCTTCGAGTCTGGGTTTTTGTTGTGAGTCGAGAGTCTAGTCAGGTTGTTGTATCGAGTCTACGTGACTAGACTTGTCGAGTCTTGGTTAAGGTTGAGGGTCAAGTGTCGAAGTCAGTTTACTTGATATCAAGGATTCCGAATAACAAGTCTTTAATATGTATTCTGAATAACAAACTTGATATGTATTCCGAATAACAAACTTGATATTTATTCCGAATAACAAACTTGATATTTATTCCGAATGACAAACTTGATATTTATTCCGAATGACAAACTTGATATTTATTCCGAATAACAGACTTGATATTTATTTTGAATAACAAACTTGATATTTATTCCGAATAACAAACTTGATATGTATTCCGGATAACAAACTTGATATGTATTCCGAATAAAAAACTTGAAATGTATTCTGAGTAAGAAACTACAGGACAAAGTTTGTAGGGAAAAAGATATGTCGGAATCCAATACTGTACCAAAACTACAGGACAAACTTTGGAGGGAAAAAGATAAGTCGGAATCCAATATATGAAACAAGTCGGAATGTGAGTCTCAATTTGGAGGGAAAAACATAAGTCGGAATGTGTAAAACTGAATAAGTCAGAATGTGTAAAACCCTTTTATTCCGACTTATACCAAAAAATATCGAACACTTGTAATTTTTACCCAAAAATCAATCCAAAAATTCCAACTTTTTCGTGTTTTTGACCAAAAAAGATCAAAAATCACTACCACAATTATGTAGATGATCTTAGGAAGATTAAACCATAAAAAACACAATTTAATTTTTGGATCGAATGATTTTAGATCAAAACTCACAAATCAGTGATGAACAAACACAAGAACAAACCAATCATCCATGGCTCTTGATACCAATTGTAGGTCCACGATTTCTTAGGATTGTTAATGTGTTGTGAAGATCTAAAGAGAGGGAGATAGATGAAGAACTAGAGATAGAAAGTTAGAGAGATAAAAGAGAGTATTAGAGAGAAAGATGTATGATTGATTGAAATTAGACCCGACAACCCCTCCTAACATGCTAGGAGGGGGTATATATAGCCCACCCTACATGTGGGTTTTATGGGTTATACTTACATAACTAGATCACGAGCCCAATCTACGTATATATCGTTGGAGTGACCGATCCTTTCTAAATACGTAAAAACGTATTTCCAACACTATGCTACATGATGCATGATTTTTGATTTTTACAATGCAATGCATAGAAAACACTTCTATTTATATATTTTTGTATTTTTGTATTTTTTTTGAAACGATTTGATGGAAATAACTCATAAAGAAATCAATGACTTTAATTAGGGCTTTGGTACCATGAATACTTATCATCCTCAAATTTCACTTTCCCCATACCAAGCTTAAAAACGAGATCATTGTTATTTATAAGTGAAAGTGCATCGACTCATTCATACAAATTAATTGTGTTACCATTATACCCCCCACTTATTTTTCCTCTAATACTGGTTATTGTTTTAGCAAATTTGTCATTATTTAAAGCGTGAAATATAAGAAATGTAAAATCTGAAAATAAGGAAGCACAATTTTAATCCTAAGTAACCCTCATATCCATTACTTGAAAAACCGCTCACAATTAATATATGTCCGACCCAAAATAATAAGCCATTCCCCTTATGTGTAAGATCATTATGTCATGCATTAACAAGTAGCTTCTCACTCGCTAAGAAAAGAAAAATAAAGCTCACGCAATAATTTATATTCGTCGCTTTTTTGAGACCTTGGATCTTCAATTTCGCAACCTGTCAAGGTAATACTGGATTGGAGCAACTATTAAATCCCCGTAACCCTTGTGAGAGTAATATTGGAATTTAATAGCTACTATAATTAACACTTCAGTGCCCTTCTTGGGAGTCTTGTATAATTTTTTTTTTCTTTTTCTTTTTTTTCTAGCCACTCATTTTTTAAGCCACTCTTATTTTTCTTGATTCCTCACAAAGAATAGAAAAATAATTAAAATAAAAACACCCGCTAAGTATTAAGCATGACATAAGTCTAGTACACATAAAATGTTTTAACTTAGAATCTCAAGACCTACTTATACCAACCACGAATGATTAGTAAAAAATACATAAGAGATTACAAACCGATTAAACCCGTTCTTGATTATTTATTAACAATATATACATGCGTTGACAAGAAAGTAAAGGTTACGAAAGGGGATATAAAAGCCACAAGTAATTAATATGAGGTTTATCTAGCCCTTTACACTTACTTCAAACTCTATCACTTCTCGTTCTCCACAGTTTATAATCTCAAATAATGAGACTCGTGGATGCTTAGCCTAATAAACCAATAAAGGTCTACATGGTTAAGGATAATAGCTAGAGTAAGCTTGGAGAAGCAAACTCGGATAGAGTCAAAATATTCATGGAGGGCCTAATATGTCAAAGATATCTAAAATTGTTAAACCATATCCTTTATTATATTTTTTTCCTTTTTCAATTATATATTTTTGAAGAAACAAGAATAAAAAGAAAATGCAAGGTGTATGCAAAATGAAAACGTTATATGAAAAAATGATGAATGCAATATTTTTGTGGCCAAAGTAGATTAAAAAATTGAAAAATGTTTAAAAAATTAATTTTCCTAATTATCACGAAAGCAAAGGCAATGGTCTAGGCAAGGTCACTTCGATAGAAGTCTCCCCTACACTTAAGATAAACATTGTCCTCAATGTTTAAGAGTATTGGAGTGTAAACTCCCCTATACTTATGACATTGATTACTTTGTTTAACTCGAGCTAAGGAAGAGACAACTAAAGTGAATTCATTTTTATACAAGGTTGAATATCACATCAGCAAAAACTAATCGAAGTGAATCGGATACACGGGCCTCCTCCATAAGCTCCATGAATGAAATGAGAGAGAGAAACCCTTGAAACAAACACCAAAAGACGTAGAAAGGTACACCCCTCCAATTCAACTCTACTATAACACCCTCTTATTAAATCTAACCTCTTTAGATCTACTATATATTTTCTAACCTAGTTATTCAATGCTTGATTTTATTCCCAAATTCTCTAGCTGGACTCGACCCCGAATGAGGTTGTTCTTGGGGAAACCATCATGGAGAATAAAGGACATCCACTTTGAAGCACATGTCACATGATACAACTCAAAGTTAGCACTTTGCCATTTACTATGAGATTTACAATATCCTCCTCGTAAATGGACCGGACCAACGTGTCTCAAGTTTGTCCAATCATAGAAAGCTCTCATATAGAAATCACCCCAGGATCAAATACATAGTTTCTATCTCTACACGTGAATAACTCCAAAGTAGGTAGCATCAACAAAGTAAGCTCATACGAGAATCCTATATCATAAGAGTCACACTCTTAAGTGGAGTGGATGAATGCCATATTTCCCAAACATACGGATCCCAGGATAAAAAAACCTTTCCCTTCATGGGAAAATAAGAAGATGAGCTCGTGTCAACCATATGAGATTTCCCTTTAGTTATCAAATCATCATGAGATAATGAGGGTGTAGGGATTGAAACATTCATAATGATTATGTCCATGTTTTGCTCCTCATCATCATCAAAAGGTGGAAAATCTTCCATAGAAGGCATAGTAAAAGGAGGATCAAGAGTAATAGTGTCTTGTGGTGGAAGTGTAGGCTCTATGTTCCCAAAAAGCATGTTCTCAATAAGACGAATATCCTCTTCCCAATTAGAAACACTATCATCGACCTCTAAATCAGTATTAGCAAGAGATGCTTTGATGATAACATCAATCTCCATAAGAGAGTCCATATCAACGGTTTTTAGTTCTAAATTTTCCTTGGGTGAAATGTTATCGATTTCTAAGGGGATAACATCTTCATCAATAACCAACTCCATGGGTGAAAATGTGGGACTAGAAGGCTTAAAAGTAGGTATATCATTGAGAGAATCACTCTTAGGGATGGTATGATCATGAAAATCAAGAAGTGTATCCTCAAAAACCGGTGAAGAATGATCAATTAAGGGTTATGCTTCTATAGACTCACTATTAGGTTCTTTACACTCCTCAAAAATTGGGTTATCAAAACATGTCTCAAAAGAGGGTTTGAATGCATCATAAAATCATTTGGATGAATAGGTGAAAGAGTCATAGAAAAAATGGATTCATCATCAGAAGTAAAGGACTCGTCACTATCATAATAATCATCAAATGGGTCATCCCAAGAGTCATCAAAAGAATCATCATCACTCATGGTGTCAAGCTCATAAGGTAGGAGATGAGAAGAGCCCAATATATCCGTAGGTGTTGTAACACTCTCAAATTTCATATTGGGTCAGCGGAAGAGTCAATAGAGTGTTACGGGATAGAACAATAACTCCAATCATAGACAACGCATAAAAATGGTTGTACAAGGTTTAACATACATTCATTCGAATAAAAGTTTTAAGTTTACAGCAGGTCCCCAAATTACACAGTCATAAAGTTTACAAAACATAGATCGAATGAATAATTTTTATTATGTAGGCCATCAGAGTCGATCTCCATCCAAATTACCTTCAAGTACCTGAGATAAAACATGCAAAAATTTTATCAGCGAATGCCGAGTGAATTCATAGAGTTTAATAAAACCGTTACATAAAACAGTCATAGAAATCAAAACACAAGTATAATATCAGAAGTAATTCCTCGTATTGCTAGTCAGGCAATATATAAATTAAATCATGCATCTCAAACTGTCCAAGAAACCGTAGTTTCAATATTATCATTATTTACATCGCATTATTTGGATTACATTGGATTATATTGTTTTTCATTTGATTATTATTAGCCGTATGACATTGTTACCTTACTATAACAAACAACGGGCCGCGAACCCGACAAATAATTTGCCCATCTAAATTAGCGTGTCATCACAAAAATCATTCTATGGAAATCTTCTCATACATAAATTAGTTTGCTAATCAATGTGGCACGACGGTGATCAACCGTCAAGGCGCGAACTGGGGTGATCTTCCCCAAATAGTACTATCATATGCATAAGCGTCTACCAAATCCCGGTAGTTCACAATACATGCTAATGGGACTTTAAGTGACATAACCTAACTATAATAATCCTTTACATCTCATTCATTGGGTCATAGCATCATTCGAGTCCATATCATTTAGCATACAATCGGGACTACTTGTGTTCTATTTTTATCAAAAACTAGCATGTTATCTCCCTCGCGGGTTTATAAAACATTTTTATAAAATATTTAAAAGAGTGCGAGGCTATGAGCTCACGTTGATTATGAAAGGAGGGTTATCGGTGACGGACGTGCTTCAATCAAGGAAACCTATATAAATAATACTCGGTCTTAGACTTTTGTCCAATGACTTTATAAAAATAATGGCTATGTATATATATGATGATTTTATATGTATGATGATGATCAAGTGGGATTTTATATCTTTATTCAACATTTTAGTGTTATGTGTTGGTAAATTTTTGGACTAGTTACACTAGTTTAACTTGTTAACATGTTTAGGCCCAATAAGCCCATTGTTGGGAATTATTTGTTAAGTGTCAAGTACCGTTAGTATATTCCAAGTACTGTTAGTGTTATGTAAGTACCGTTAGTGTTAACGCGGTACATAGTAAGTACTACTACTTATAAAGTAAGTACTGCTATGATGATTAGGACGAATATATCTTTGTATAAGATATGTCATAGTTATAGTTAGATTATATCTTATGAGATATATCTAAATAGTTAGAATATTGATAATATATCGTATGTGATATGGTTATCTTTATAGAATATTCTAAGGTTTCTAGGGTTCCTTACTCTATAAAAGGAACATAGGTACAATGTCTTTCATGTACCTCATACAAGTCGGTTAATAAGAGAATCGAATAGTTAAAAGTAATTTTGTTCTTCTGTGTTTTATAAGTTAGATTCCGCATAACTTATTTAGTGTTAGTAAGAGTGCTCAAAGTGTTTTAGTTTGATTACAAACTATTATACTAATTCTTAACAGAATTGTTGGAAACTCACTTTATGTGACGACATTTAAAAATTCCCATTAGTTATCATAGTCACACACATTTAGACTAGACTAGGTTCGTTGTATAGTTTAGGTTGTGTGTGTGGCTATATATACCCCTCCTTAGCTTCCAAGGAGGGGTGTTGATTGTCATTTGTTCACTTTCTAATACATTTTCATTTTACTTTCAACCTCTCTTCTCTCTCTCTAAACCAACAATGGCTTCCACCAACATCTACCACCAGATTAGACCACCAGATCCGATTTAGCATTTCTACATTTGGTATCAGAGCCACGGTTCCATCCTTGGATCGTGTTTATGTTTTCGATTTAGGTGGTCTAAAATGTTTTTAGTGTCTCGTTATATTAATTTTTTGGTCCATATGTCTCTTGATTTGTCACGGATTGTTGTGTTTTTATCATATTCACAAGATTTGTTGTCACGTCTTATTATTTTTGTCCACAGTCTCATTGTATTGGTTTCATCAAAAAGTTGTCATCATATCTATGGTCATTTGTATGTCATCAGTCAAAAGAAAGATTCATCCATGGTCAATTTGAGTTTTCTCATAGTCAAAAGTTATCACTTTTTCGTATCTGGTCTAACATTTTTCGTATCTGGTATCAATTTGTTTTCTGGGCTTATCTTGCTGTTTAGGATGATGAAGTTACCCAGAAACGAGGTCAGATTCATATTCCCGGATTTTCAGGAACAAGTACAGATTTTGGATAAGACTCTGCATCTTGGTACATCGCATTGACTGCGATGGGTTGTCTACAATGGTACCATTGTGATGGTCCCACTGCGATGGTTCCATTGCAATGGGTACCATCGCGGTGGGTCAGAGTTTTAGACTACGATGGACAATATCGTTTTGACTGCGATGAGGTTTATAAGTTTAGACTACGATGGACAACATCGTTTTGACTACGATGAGGTTTATAAGTTTAGACTACGATGGACAACATCGTTTTGACTGCGATGAGGTTTATAAGTTTTGACTGTGATGGACTCACTCGTTTTGACTGCGATGAGGTTTATAAGTTTTGACTGCGATGGCATAACTTTGACTGCGATGGGTTATAATTTTTGACTCCGATGGGTTAAAAATTTTTGACAGTTTAAATCTTTCATGACCAAGATGTGACCAAACCATATCCATCACAACCGATTCAACTCGGTAATTACCGAGTTGACTCAGTTCACTCACTGAGTTGACTCGTAATCCAACCTTATATCACCAACATCAACTCCAAAACTAACCTACTCCCATCGTCACCTAAACCCTCTATTTATCAACACATGACTCATATCATTTAAAACTTAATTAAAATAGATCTCAGTTTACTCTTAATCGTGTGATATATCAATATCATAGATCTGTTGAGATCTAAACACGAAAAAGTCATGCATCACAGATCCATGTTTGGGTATGAACCCAACCAACTTTTGATTTTCGAAAATAAAGAAAGAATAAGAACATTTATGTTCATATCTATTCTTTGTTTCGTCTAAACAAACATGCATTACGATTCGAACCTACCTGAGATCTTTAACAAGATCTAAGCCGCATCAAATATTCATTCAGTGTTTACATCGTGGGTCACTGATGAATGGGAATAGCTTGAATCGGATAAAGAATTGATCTATCCTAATTTATTAGGTAGTTGCGATGGATTTATTGTGATGTAGGAGATTGAGACTTGATTAGACATGAATATTTGTTTGATGATGATTTTTGGTAATTGAGATAGGCAGTTGATATGAGACGGAGTTTTCGAGAAGATGGGAGTTTGGTTTGGTGGCGGATGAAACAAGGTGTGAGGTTTTGGAGTTAAGTGCGTTTGTGATTAGGTTTAATGGTGGCATGTGTTATAACCTCACACTATTGGACCGGGTTTAACAATGAGATTTGGGCCATGAACTCACACGGGCTAAAAAGATGTGATGGACTCACATTATTTTTCAAAACAATGCATTAAGGCTTAAGCCGTGTGGTTTAGTAATTTATACACACAAATTTTTTTAATAATACAAATTTTAACTAAATTTGGTGTGTATTAAGTTTACTTTGGTCATTTTCGGGACGACAGTGACGAGACAAAAGACGTGACAAGACAAATGTGACGAGAATTTATTTTGACGAGACCAAGAAAAAATTGGGCATTTTTTAGTGGCTACAGATTTTGTTTGATCGGGTATTAATTACGTGACGTTGAAGACGGATTTTTCGAAGGCGTGTATTTATTTTATCTTTTAATAGATAACTTTCTCGTGCTTAATCCTAGAATGAAGACTTGGTTATCTGGTTTCCGGGTTCGGGGTGGATGGTTGATGACTCGGATAACTATCACTTAAAGGGGTTACATTGTTGTACTCAGTGTCACGCGCTTAGTCGACGTGGATAATTTCAAGAGGTGTTGTACTTATAGACTTCTTCAGTGATGCATTGAGTACTTAGACATTTCTCCACCATTCTTCATTCAACAATAGTGCAAGCTTAAGTCACAAGATCGAAGGATTTTTATTCAGCTTCACGTTTGATGTATCTGGTTCATTCTTTCAGTGGTCACTTCAAATTGCTTTCACGTGGGATGGTAAAGGTGGCCATGGAGAGTTTATGAGAAGAGATTTTTGATCAACAGCTGATTCTCACAAAATATATAATTCAGCTTATTTATTATTCTCACGAGATTTCAGGTATATGTGCGTACGATTTATTGATGGTTCCGAGTTTCGAAACCATCAAGGGGGAAGAAGAAGACACATTGAACGCACAACGAGTACACGTGATGAACTTCATACCTACTTTTGATTTGAAGACATTCCGGGATGAGATTTGTCATACCACAGAGAAAATCAGTTTTTTAACTCGTGTCGTAATCAATCTCCAAACGGTACACTACTGATTCGAGGTTTAATTGTTTGATTGTTGCAATTAAACATCATCATTATCCTATAGGCATTCCCGGGACTTAATTGACTCTGGTGCATCTCCGGAAGAAGATATGTGCATTTTCCGGGACTTAATTGACTCTGGTGTTACGATGTCAACTTCATAAATGGGATAAAGTGTCCACTTCAGTATTTGAGCTTCATAATTGGGATTGATTTACCTTCTTCAACTATGTGGGGGAAGAAGTGTCTTGATTCTTTCTGGTATGCATAACTTGAACTCTCACGGGGAAGAAAAATTCAGAAGAATTATTCAAGCGTGAGAAGAGAAGTTGTTGATCTACTTGGTGTACCCCAAACTGTCAATCTCTCTTAGCAACATTATCATGTTATATGATGGGATTTGCTTGTTAGATTCCGCTGTGCGCTTAATCATTCTAAGCTTTATTGAAAGCTTTGAAGTTGCTTACGAGGATTGTCGATTTAGGGGGAAGCTATTTAAAAAGCTTTTACATCAAGTTTATGTGGCATGAATTAGGGGGAAGCTAATTCAGAAGCTTCTCCTTAACCAGAAGTGTATAGGTTACTTAGCTCGTGTCGTTACAATATTTCTACTACAAGTTAAAGATGAGTCGTTTTGAAGTCAAAGGCCTCAGAAGACTTCATCAGCATTGGATGCTTCAAGAAAGCTATTGTTCTTAATCATTTTGTACTTGTTAGAAAAAATATTGTATGGAATTCTACACGTCGTCCCATGGGGGAAGATTGTTGGAAACTCACTTTATGTGACGACATTTAAGAATTCCCATTAGTTATCATAGTCACACACATTTAGACTAGACTAGGTTCGTTGTATAGTTTAGGTTGCGTGTGTGGCTATATATACCCCTCCTTAGCTTCCAAGGAGGGGTGTTGATTGTCATTTGTTCACTTTCTAATACATTTTCATTTTACTTTCAACCTCTCTTCTCTCTCTCTAAACCAACAATGGCTTCCACCACCATTTACCACCACATTAGACCACCAGATCCGATTTAGCATTTCTACAAGAATATACATCCAACCAAAGGGATCAACAAGTGGTATCAGAGCTTGTTGAGAAACTCTGAAAAGAAGAACACGAACCCATACACTCCACACATACCAAATCTCAATGTCTGAACCAGATGGTGTTAATGCTCACTTGGATGATGTTCAGAACACTGATCCTGTTCTGCCACAAGGACAACCACAAGTTGTGCATCATGCACCAGCACAAGGTGCTCAAGTCGTGAATGATGTAGCTACCTCTACACCAACACCCACCTCTACACCAACACCTCAAGTCGTGAATGATGTAGCTACCTCATACTTTATCTGCTGTTAAACTCCTAGTTCTCAAAGGTGACAATTATGAGACTTAGGCTATGCAGATGGAACATTACTTGAATCACACATATCATACTGTGTGGCAAGTTATCAAGAATGGGAACACACCAAATAAGCTACACTGGTTGCCAGACGTTACATGCTATGCTCTACCTGCTGTGACTGCTGAGCAGATACAAGCAGAGATCAGAGAAAGAAAAGCCAGAACTGCCTTGGCTATGGCTCTTTCTTAAGACATTCTACCAAGCTTTCATCATTATAAAGATGCCAAAGCTATGTGGGATGCTATAAAACTTAGATTTGGAGGCAATGACAAATCTAAGAAAATCAAGAAGATTGTTCTTAAGCAAGAATTTGATAACTTCTCAATTACCAGTATGGAGGGAATACATGGTGGATATGGAAGGTTCAGCAAGTTGCTTATTCAGTTAGCAGTTTATGGACAAGTAATCCCTAATGAAGAAGCTAATCTAAAATTCTTAAGAAGTGTTCCACCAGATTGGAAAGCAATGGCTATGCACTTCATCACAAGAGATGATTTGGAAACAATTCCGTTTGATCATCTCTACAACAATCTTAGAGCATATGAGATGGATGTGAAAGGCACTGAAGTAAAAACAACAACTACTTCAAAGTCTAATTTGGCTTTTGTGTCAGATGGGAACAACGGTACTTACTTTCAAAATACCGCTAGTGGATCTAGCAGCGGTACTTACTTCACAAATACCGCTGGAGGACTTACAAGCAGTACTTAACCACAAATTATTGAAAGCAGTCCAATGATCTCTCAAAATACACATGGAAGTTCTTCACCATTGTTTAGTGACAATGATGCCTTCTCATTCTTTGCTGGACAAGACAACATGCCAAGATTAACTCTCAATGACTTGTTCCAAATGGATGATGCTGATGTTGAAGAGATGGATCTTAAATGGCAAGCTGTTATGGTGTCAGTAAGATCTAATAGGTTCTTCTAGAAGACTGAAAGAAAAATGACTGTTGATCCTAATGAGCAATTAGGATATGACAAGTCTAAAGTTGAATGCTATAACTGTGGAAGGAATGGACACTTTGCAAGAGAATGCAATAGAGATAAAGCTGAGACAAGCAATCTGAAGTCCAAGAATAGCTATAGAACCAGTCCAAGAATAACTGAAAGCTTTCCAAGAGGAAACAACAGGAGTCCTAAAGGAACCAAAGCATTGGTTACTGTGGATGGAGTGGTGAATTGGGCAGAAGAAGAAGAAGAGCTTAGATTAATGGCTCTCTCACATGAAGATACTGAGGGGCATCTCGTTCATGAATTAAAAGATAAAGGAGTTGTAGATAGTGGATGCTCAAGACACATGATAGGGAACAAAGATTTTCTTGCTGAATTTCAAGAATTTAGAGGAGGTCTAGTAGCCTTTAGGGGTAGCAAAGGTAGAATCACTAGCAAAGGAAATATCAACACAGGAAAGTTGTAATTTGAAGATGTCTTCTTTGTAAAAGAATTGAATGAGTTCAATTTCTTTTCTGTATCACAAATGTGTGATAGGAAGAACAAGGTGATATTCATAGACAAAGACTGCTTGGTGTTGTCGAAAGACTTTGAGATGCCCAAGGAATCTCAAATACTGCTTAAAGTACCCAGGCAAGAAAATATGTACACCTTTAATCTTCATACTATTACTCCAACAGGTGGTATTACATGTTTGCTAGCTAAGGCTTCTTTAGATGAGTCAAACTTATGGCATAGAAGGTTAGGTCATGTGAATTTCAAGAATCTTAATAGATTGGTAAAAAGGAATTTGGTTAGAGGTTTACCTAACAAATCTTTTCCAAATGATTTCACATGTACTGCTTGTCAAAAAGGAAAATAACATAGAGCCTCTTGTAAGACCAAGACTGTAAACACTGTAACAAAACCTTTACATCTCTTGCATATGGATTTATTTGGTCCAGTTTCTATCAGAAGCATTAGCGATAAGACCTTTTGTCTAGTCATAACTGATGATTATAGTAGATTCAGTTGGGTTTTCTTTTTAGCCCTTAAAAGTGAAACAAGTGAATTACTAAAGGATTTTATCACTTTAGTTGAAAAGCAGTTCAAGAAACAGGTTTTAATCATTAGGACTGATAATGGAACAGAATTTAAGAATGCTGATTTTGATGAATTCTGTAAGTCTAAAGGAATTAAGAGGCAATTTAGTAATCCTAGAACTCCACAGCAGAATAGAGTAGCTGAATGGAAGAATAGGACATTAATTGAGGCTGCTAGAACTATGCTGGCTGATTCACTTTTGCCAAATACCTATTAGGCAGAAGCAATCAATACTCCATGTTATGTGTTAAATAGAGTCCTAGTAACTAAGCCTCAAAACAAAACACCTTATGAACTCTTGACTAATGTAAAGCCTAACATAAGTCATTTAAAACCTTTTGGGTGTCATGTGTCCATATTAAATACTCTTCATTATTTGGGAAAGTTTGATGGGAAAGTCTGATCCAGGATATCTTGTAGGATATTCATTACAAAGTAAAGCATATAGGGTTTACAATTTGGCAACTAAGAAAGTTGAAGAAAATGCTCATGTCAATTTCTTAGAAAATAAACCCAATGTTCCAGGAATAGGTTATGCTTGGATGTTTGAATTAGATTATCTAACCAACTCCATGGATTACTACTCTTTGCAAAAGGATTGTCAAACTAACAATGCAGGTGAGGAGTCAAGTGCAACTAATGCAGGTACTCAAGAAGATGTTTATTCATCAGATGAAGATGTAAATATCTATGTGCCAAACATGCCTACTGTAACACCCCCATAAAGCGGGTATCACAGTGGTGGATCGATGAGCAAATAGCTTACAAAGCACATATCATAATTATATGATTTTTAAAATACAATTGATGTAAACATTGAATTGGTACAATCATTTAAATCGTTGAATAACATTTGTTATGAATATCCCAGTAAAAGATAATCCCCCGTCATTTTTATGCTCCTAAATGATGCTCAATCCATGCTCAAATAATCTTGCTAAATAACCTGTGCAAAACATACTAAAGGGGGTCAACATAAAGTTGGTGAATTTACAGACTTTAACAGTTTATTAGTTTGGACATACATTAAGCAAAGAAGTGACAATGCACAAAGCATTCTCACTAAAATGTGAATAACATTTGTTTATTATTATTAGAAACTGAAGCTTTACCTCTATAGTCATCAACAGATGAGGACGTAGTGTCTCACTAAGAGACACCCATTCCTGTTCCAACATGGTATACGTTTTTGTCCCGGCCAAGGCACTGTGAGCATGACTCACCCAGACGGGGATGGTTAATCCCTAATAGATCTATTTATAACATTTGGGCAATTTACAATAATTTAACAGTTTTAATAATAAACAATCATAGACAAGTTTATACAATCCGGTTATGTCCATTATATGTTTGCATATTTTCTTTCCCAAATGGTAAGATTTATCAAGAGTTTATTGTTGATCCCAAACTTAGATCGATTTGGCTTTATGTATACGAGATTAGATCAAGTAATACACTTAGAGAAACCTTTGCATATGTATATGACAATCTAAGTGTTATGCGGAATTAACACTTAAACAAGAACACACAAGATGTAAATAAACTTTCACTTTGATTAATGATATCAAACTTGCTTACAATGAAAGTAGTTTACGTATGAAAACTTATATTGAACATTAACCTAAAGGTCTTCTTTTATAGACATAAGAAGCCTTGTACAATAATCTACGTATCAACTATTCTAGGTAAAGATAAATATAGAAAATACATTGTTGTTCCTATCTTTACTAGAAGTAATCTAGAATACAATAAACGCGTAGAGTATATCCTTCCATCAGTGCTTGTCTTCAATGTATCAACGCTTGACTTTGTCTTGTCAACGCTTGAGCTGTCAGCGTTTGTATTACTCCTGTTAACGCTTTTTTTACTCTTGTCAGCACTCAAGTAGACTGGCTATAAATTATTCCCAACAATCCTCCCCTAAACTTGATATCTACTCTAGTGATCAAGTTTCTGAATAAACATTAAGGACTAGGAGGAATCTTACAAACCTTCTCATATTGGTAATAAATAAATCTAATCAAGTCTTTTGCCACGTCACTTGAATAATCAATTTCCAGCTGAGTGTTCTTCATCTTCTCCAAGACTTCCTTGGACATAAAGTACTGACCATCCACAAGTAGATACTCAACAAACTTTGTAGAACTCAAATAATAAACACCAACAGCTGAATATAACCTCCATTGAAGACCACTGAGATCATCTTCAAGATCCTTCCAAATAGCAGGATCTTCATCAATTGGTCCACACATTCTCTTGAATGTTGATCACAGTTTTATTCCATTGACTGAAGTTGGTGCTTCTGTCACATACTTGGCTTCTAATAACCTCCATAGGTCCACCAAGTCTTCTCTATCAAAACTTGCAAACAAAGATATAAGGGTGGTAAAAGTGTGAACCTCTTTTCCATACCTGCCAATCTTCAAAAACCCACATTCATCTTCTTCATAGCTTACAATTGGGTTTCTGGAATCAAGTGGTAACACTTGTACCATATCCGAAGCTTCTAATGGTGAGAGCTTGAGGCTCTTTCTTATGACAGTTTCACTTGGATGTAATGGATCCATATCTTTGGGAAACTCAAGAGAAACTCCCTTTTTCACTGGTCTGGGAACAAACATTGCCTTCTTGAGCTCCATTTCCTCTACAAGTTCTTCTTTTCTTTCATCAGAAAGAAGTCTTAGAGTGTTCTCTTCCTGCACTCTAACCCAAATGGGATAAGCTCTACATTCCAACTCTTCAAACCTCAATCCAGTCAATTTCTTGTAAGTCCACCCTGTTCCATGACATCTGAGCAGCATGAAGTACAACTCCTTTCTATCCCTTTTCAAATTTGAGAGAACATTGCTTTCTTTGTGTTTCAGAATGACCTTGCAATCCTTTTGTACTATGAGAAGAATCTCCAAACCCCATATTTGATCTGAAATGGTCAAATGTGGTTTCTCTATACACCTTTCTTCCTAAGCATGGTACATCTGAACCACCTCTGGCATATCAAAATGAACCTGCAATTTCAACTCATTCAATTTATCCTTGGCCAACTCATCTCCATACTCAAGTCTTTCTGGCTGTTCTATGATCATAACACTTGAGTTTGAACTGGCTTCATCACTTCCTTCTTGCTCTTCTGAAGTGACAACAAAAGGTGATTTACCCACCTGTTTTCTTTCTTGTTCCACAATTTGTGAAGCCAACCTTCTATCAAATTCAATTTGTGCTGCATTCTTTGGAACAACTTCTTCTACCATAATACCCTTACTCTTATCTAATGGATCAATTGTTGGTAAGGTAGATGGCAATACCTGTGAAGAAACTTCTTTGATGATGGATGATGACTGGAATACATCAACCTCATTTGCAGGTCTGTTAACGCTTAATTTTGCTTTGTCAGCGCCCAAGATACTCATGTCAGCGTTCAAATTCTCCTTATCAACGCTCAAAGTTCCTGCCTCAACGCCTTTTGCAATTTCCTCCAACATGGCTGTAAATGACAAATTGAATTTTGTAGGAGAGACTAGAGACGTATCAAAACCTGTCTGTTTCTTCAAACTTGTTAGGGCCTCAGTAACATCCAAAGATTAACCATCATGACTGCCCTTATCACTCACATTTATTTGTTCATCCTCCCCTTTGGAAGATTCCTCCATCCCTCTCCTTGTACTAGCAGTCTCCAAGATAACAATCCTCTCCCTCAATTGCTTGAGTTCAAGGCCTTGTGTGCTGACAATTTGTACCAAGTCTGCATTTTGCTTTTGCAAGCTCATGCAGACAGCCGCCAATTCCATTAGGGTCATTGGTTCCAATCTTCCCTCTTCTAAAATGGGTATTTGACCTCCCAAGTTAGATTCATTGGGCATGGATGAGGTCTTAATGATGGTAGGACTGTCTTGGCCAGCTTCTAAGCCAGAACCAATAGTCCTAACCTCATCCATAACACCAACCACACTTGTGGTGGTGGTTTTCTTTGCTACATGGCTAGGACCACTAGAGGAGAACACTCCAGCAGTCCTTTGGCGTTTTTGTAACCTATATTGTGTTGGGGGAAAAGAAGATATGGATTGGGTGGATGTGGGTTGGTTAAGGGGTGTTTGGGTCTGTGAAGGTTGAGTGTCAACATTTGAAATAGGCACATCAACGCAACATTTAACGTGTCAGCGTCGAAGGGTTCTTGGTCAATTTGCATATGTTGTGGTGAAGGTAAAGGTTCAGCTATTGGGTCAATTTGAGGTTGGGGGTCTGGTTGGGGTTGAGCTGCTTCAATGACAGCAATCATAGCTGTGGTTAGGGGTAGGTCACGATGTGGAGGTGAGTTCATCTTCATAAAAATTGCTTTCTTTTGCACAGGGATCTCATAAAAATCATCATGATCCCTTGTGCAGTATCCTTGGACATCAAAAACCATTTGTAAAAATCTGGGATATGCTAAAGTCATTTTGTTCCCTTTATTTTTACACATGCCCTCAAAAATCATTTTAGAATAATTAAATTTTTGCCCAGTAGCAATACACACAATAGCACTAGCAATAGATCTATTGATCTCATTGTGTGCAGTGCACTTGGGACTCAAACATTGTAAGAGGACATGTATTATGTACTTCCAGGCTGGGGGAAACTCCTGTTTATGATATTTATTTAAAGTTCCTTGAGCAGGAAAAGGATAACCCAAAGCCCTTAGTCCTTGTTCTATTTCACTAATGGGAAGGGTGGTTATACCATCAGCATCATCAAGATGCAAAGTTTGGCGTACCAAAGCTTCAGTAACCACCCATGTTCTCCCATGAACAATTGAAGATAATGTAGTCACTCTATTAACTGTTGAGGAACTGACATTGTTCCAAAACTGTTTAATATGTGTGACAGGAATGAGTGGTGCATGAGAAAGAGCATACCTAAAAGGGGATGCGTTCAAATACGCCACCATTTGTGTGTATTGGGGAAACAGAGTATCATCAGCTTCAAGATACGCGATCATGTTGTGTTGACTTCTGACTCCTAATTCCAAATCACTTGGTTTGAATTTTGGTGCCATTGTTGAAAGCTGTTTGAAAGATTGATAAAGATGAAGTTGATGAAAGAAAATTGTGTTAGACCAGAATAATAGGTACCCTGTTTAAAAATAGGAGCCAAATTTATAGGAGAAGAAAATGCATGTGATTGGCCCAAAAATAGGCAAGTATTTTCAAAATGTAATCATGAAAATATTGAAAAAGAATAAGTTTATCTCATGCATTAAATGAAAGTTATCAGCTCCCAAAATTACGGCCTAAAAATATGTCAAAAAGTAACAATTGGGTAGGGCCCATTGAGTGTCAACGGTCAAAAATAACCTATCAACGCCCAACGGCTATATTCTTGTCAACGTTTTCCATAGCCATGTCAGCGTCTAAATTGGTCACAACAACGCTTGGAAAAATACTTATCAGCGTCCAAAAAGAAAAATGTTGAAAAATGAAAAATGACCTTAACAAAGTAATTTATCCTAGAGAAGATAACCAAAAAGTTGATAATTATTATAGGGCGGCAAGCACTATCCAGTTATGCACACTTGCTTATGCAAGATAGACATAACAGTCCTCTAGTGTCCCTTGCTAACCAAAATTCTTAACAACTAAGTTACCTTATAAAATCCCTTGTTACTCCCAGGTAAAACCCATGACAAAATCATTCCCAAGTCTCCCAGCAGACCACAACCAATTCTAGGCCAAAAATGTCTTGGCAGCATGCATAGTATATCAACTTTGCATGCTACAGTGCCTCATGATTTAGTAAAACTAACTCATACTCACCTGTGGACACAATATAGAATTGTGATAAGAGTATCATATGGATACCCAAACATCCTAAAGGTTCCTAAAACCTCCCCTTAAACTATGATACATATGTTGCTAAAAATATGCATGAACATAAAATTTTTTTATGTCAAGATAGGAATTAAAAATTCCAACCATCATCCATAAATAAAAACATGTCCAAATGCTTCTCCAATGATCCATAAGCAACTCTGTATCCATTGGTATACTGCTAACACCACCTACACATTTAGATTGAAAACCACAAAACTAACATTGTTGCTGACAACGCCCCAATAACACATGACAGCGTTGAGGGAAGCTTTGTCAGCGTTAGACAAATATATTGCTGACAACGTTACAAAAACACTTATCAGCGTTCAAGCAACCTTTGTCAGTATTAGAAAAATATAGTGGAAAATCTAAATACTCAAAAAGACCAATAACAATGCATTATCTTGTACATACTTTTACAAAAAGACTTCAAAACACATATTATGTGAGATTGATCATCCCAATACTTGTTACCAAGTATTGAAACCATCCAGCATCAAAAGGTTTAGTTAGTAAATCTGACACATTCTCTTCTGTGTCAACCCTATCTGGTTGTATTAAACCTTTTTCAAAACAATCTCTTATAAAATGGTGTATAATTTCTATGTGTTTAGTTTTAGAATGATGTACAGGATTCTTAATAATGCATAAAGTGCTGTTATTGTCAACAAATATCTTGGTATGCATGAAATTATACCCATAGTGCAACAGTTGGTTCTAAATCCACAAAACTTGTCCACAACAAGCAGCTACAGCCACATACTCAGCTTCAGTTGTAGAATTAGCCACCACTGTTTGTTTCTTGCATTTCCAAGATATCAACCTGCTCCCTAGAAACTGACATCCACCAGTTGTGGATTTTTTATCAAACTTATCACCTCCATAGTCACTGTCTGAATATGCAATCAGCTCCAATGGTGAATCCTTTGGGTACCACAAACCAAGACTAGGATAGCATCTTAGGTACCTAAAGATCCTCTTCACAACATAAGGGTGACATTCCTTAGGAGTCACTTGATGGCGTGCACAAGCACACACAGCAAACATGATGTCAGGTCTGGAGGCTGTAAGATACATCAATGATCCAATCATGGATCTATAGTGCCTGACATCAACATCTTTCCCATCTCCAATCTTTCCCCAAGGGTGTTCTCTGTCCATAGGAGTAGTAGCCCTCTTTTCATGTGGAGAAAAGCCAAACTTCTTCAAGATCTCTGCCACATACTTATCCTGGGAGATGAAGATACCATCTTCTTTCTGCTGAACTTGTAAACCAAGAAAGAAGTTCATCTCCCCCATAGCACTCATCTTGAATTTGTCTGTCATCAGTTTGGAGAAATCCTCACTCATCTTTGGAACAATAGACCCAAAAATGATGGCATCAACATAGACCTGAACAAGCAACACATCCTTACCTTTCTTCTTTGTAAACAATGTCTGATCTATGGTGCCCCTTTTGAATCTATTGTCCACTAAGTAAGTATACAAAGTACCATACCTTGCTCTAGGGGCTTGATGAAGTCCATACATAGCCTTCTTGACTCTATACACCTTTTCTGGATTCTCTGGATCCTCAAAACCAGGAGGCTGCATCACATATACCTCCTCAACAATTGTTCCATAGAGGAAGGCACTCTTGACATCCATTTGATAGACAGTGAAGCCCATGCAGGATGCATAGGCTAAAAAGATCCTAATAGCTTCAATCCTTGCAACTGGTGCAAAGACCTCCTCATAGTCTATCCCCTCCTCTTGTGTATATCCCTGAGCCACTAATCTTGCCTTGTTTCTGACCACAATACCTCTTTCATCTCTCTTGTTTCTTAGAACCCATCTTGTCCCTATAGTTCTGACATATCTGGGACAATCAACCAGCTCCCAAACATCCTGAATTGCAAATTGGTGAAGCTCATCCTGCATTGCTTCCACCCAACTTGGTTCTTTGAGAGCATCAAATATCTTCTTGGGTTCCTGTTGTGACAGAAAACAGGCAAACAAACATGCTTGCACAAGAGGGGTATCAACCTTCTTGTGTATATTGGCAAAAAACCCACCAAGACCTTGATGAAATCTTCTAGTCTGAACAGGAGTCATAATATCATCAATGATTTGAGAAGTGGGGTGATTCTTCATAGTAGAAGTGAGAACTCCTCCTTCAAACAGTCTGGTGTCTTCAATCTCATTCTCCAAGTTGCAAATATCTTCTTCTTCAGAATCTCTTTCATCAACATGATGATGAACCTTTTCATATAAATTGGAAGGTTCACCTTGTTCAAAAGTGGAAGAGAAAAGATGTGCAGAAGTGTTGTCAACGCCTGAACCTTGGTTGTCAGCGGATGGGCTAACAACGCTTGAACTGTTGTTATCAACGTCTAAGCCATCAACGTCTGAATTGGTCTTGTCAGCGCTAGATTTTCCTTTGTCAGCGCCTGAAGGACCATGCATGTTTGTATCTGGTGGTACTTAGGGACCACCATTATGTTTTGTAGCAGCAGCAGCAGCAGTAGCAAAAGCATCTGTCCATATGGGGATTGTAACATATTCTTGTATAGGAGATGACTTTTCTGCTTGTGATCCAACCTTTTCATGAACCTGTGTACCTGAAACATCAACAACTTGTTCTTCCACAACATTTGAAGTTACCTTCACAATGTCTGGATTAGTGACAGGCATATAATTTAAAGTCCTAGATAAAGGTTCCAAGTCAAACAACCAATTTGGACCACTTTCAGGATCACTAGGTTTATTCTCTAAAAACCTAACATGTACTCTTTCAAGTATACATTTTTCCTTTTTAAGATAAACCCTATATCCCTTGCTCTGCATTGAATACCCCATGAAGTAGCCTTCATCACCTTTTGCACTAAATTTACCTAAGGCATCACTAGTATCTAAAACTACTACATGACAACCAAAAGGTCTAAGAAAACCAATATTAGGTTTTCTTCCCCAAAGTAACTCATAAGGTGTTTTGTTCAGTATTTTGTTGACCAATGCTCTATTTTGAACATAGCAAGCTGTATTAACAGCCTCAGCCCAAAAGGCTATTGGGAAATGAGCATCAGCCAACATGGTTCTGGCTGCTTCAATTAGGGTTCTATTTTTTCTTTCTGCAACCCATTTTGCTGAGGGGTTCTGGCTATACTAAATTTCCTAGTAATTCCTTTCCTGGCACAAAAATCATCCAACACTTTATTCCTAAATTGACCACCATTATCACTCCTAAGCATTTTAACTTCATTGCCTGTTTTCTTCTCAATCTGAGTGATAAAATCAATTAAAGTTTCAGCTGTGTCACTCTTCATAGCTAGAAAGAAGGTCCAAGTAAACCTAGAAAAGTCATATGTAATAACAAAGGAGTATGACTTACCATTCAAACTTTCTATATTGGTTGGACCAAAGAGGTCCATATGATGCAAGTGAAGAGGTCTAGTACTAGAGTGCACCTGTTTGGACTTGAATGAGACCTTGTGCTGCTTGCCTTTAAGACACGTAACACAAGAGTGGTCATTGTGGAAGGCCTTTTCAGGCAAACCATCAACCAAGCCAAGTCTCACAAGCCTGTTTATATTCTTAAAATTTATGTGCCCTAGTCTCTTGTGCCATAAATTACTTTCATCTACTGAAGCTTTAGCATAAAAACAAGACATATTGTTATTCATTCTAATCCCATTTAGATTCACATTGTATATGTCTTTATGCCTAGGTGTTCTATAGTCAATATATTTCTCATCAGGGATCTTATAATCCTTGCTTAACACCAAACATTCAGTATCAGTAAACAGAACTTTATTTTTGTTATCACAAACTTGTGATACACTAAAAAGATTGTAATCAAGTTCCTTTACCAAAAATACGTTTTCAAAACGCAAGTTCTTGGTGAGAAGTGTTCCTTTGCCTGTGATAGTACCATATCCGCCTCCAAAGTAAACCTTATCACCATCCTTAATGGGAGTGAAGTTGGTAAAATAGTCTTCCTTCCCTGTCATGTGCCTTGAGCATCCACTATCCCAATATCCATAATCATTGACCTGTCTTTGAATGCCCTGCACATAAAGAAAACAAGTTAGTTTTCTTTGGGAACCCAAGCCTTGGAAGATTTGGATTCATCTGGTTGTTCAATATAAACAGACTTAGTTCTCACAACAACCCCATTTTCATCCTTCTTAGGATGAAATACCCAGTTAACCCCAATAGGTTTTGTAATGACATTTGAAATGTAATTAAATCTGTTGCAGGTCATTGAAATCCCATTATCATTAGGGTTTTGATCTTTTTTTGGTCTCCATGTTAAGCTTGAAGAAGCTTTAGACCCCTTACCCTGTGGTTGCAAATATTTAGGTCTGGTCACGTTTCTGTCAGCGTTGGAATTGGTCTTGTCAACGCTGAAATTACCCTTGTCAGCGTTGAACCTAGGGTTTGCTACCGAAACCCATTGCCTATTAGACCAAGTGTTTGTCTTTTGAAATGGTCTTTGTCCATGAGTGTTAGACCCTCTAGTGAAGAATGGGGCAGGTCTAACAACTTGTGGACTTTGATGCACACAAGGTTTGGGTCTGACAACGTTTGACTTTCTAACAACGTTGACTTTAGGAGCGTGACACACTTATATGCTAAATGTGAAAAGCTACCACAAGTGTAACAGGATTTTCTAGACACAACCCTAGGTCTAGAAAAGAAGAAGCCTGTTCCATCATTGCTAACTTGGCTCTTAGGTGACCTAGTATTCCAATACATCTCCGCATACTTAATGCTAGGTTTTCTAACAGTGTTTGAACCAAGGCCAACAGCCTTACGAGTGATTGGGTTTGTAACTTTAATGGGGGTTGACTCATTAGGACTTTCACATAGCAAGCCACCCTTAACAAATAAGGTAGGGTTAGCTTTCTTCCATTCATTTAAGTTAGTCAACTTTTGTTGATACTCTTCAACTGGGGTGACAACTCTTGGTGGAGGAATGAATTCCTCCTCTTGGAGTTCTGGCAAACCAGTCCAAGATAGGTCCTTTTGTTGGACACCATAGAAGTCACCAGCTGGTGGTGGAACCACAGAGTAATCTTTCATCCCAATCCCATTCATGTACTTAGGATCCCTTTGTTTACTCACACATTCACCTAGGGTTTGTGTTGCCTTATCAAATCTCTGGATTTTAAGGCCAACATTATCTTTGTTTTTAATGGCTTCATCTAACTTAGCCTGTAACTCACCATTAACCCTTTCCATGATACTCCTAATATCATTACTAGCATTCAACTCATGTTTTAAGATGTTTATTTTATCTTTTAAGTCAAATTTCATTTTCTTGTATTCAGAAACTGTCTTCTCAATTTGAGTGAGGGCTAGTTGGTAATTAGACAGTTTGCATCTTTCAGTGCTCATATCATCTAATAATCTTACCACCTCTTTGTTAAGTCTCTCAGTATTTAACCTACAACCTTTACTACAAAAAGCATCATCGTATACCTCATTATCAGATGAAGAGGAGTGTGCCATGAGAGCATATTCAACATGCTCTTCTTCTTCTATCTCAGCAACCAAAGCTTTATCCTCTTCCTCATTCTTAGCCAAATAGCTCCAGTCCCATCCAATACCGTCAATGTCTTATACTGCAACCATGGCCTTAGAATCTTGAGCTTTCACAATTTGACTTGAGGGTTTTCCAGCATCAGATCTTCTTGGAGATCTGCATTCCCTCATGAAGTGCCCCATACGATGACAGTTGTAGCACTCAACTTTGGATTTATCAAATCCAGCTGTGTCCTTTGCATTGAAGGTCATCTTCTTCTTAAACCTTCTGTTCCACCTGTTTGCTCTTATACTAGCAAGAGGCATGTTCCACTTAATGTCCATCTCTTCCAAGTGCTCATCACTTATCTGCTCAAGGTCCTCATATGTAATCACTGAACCATTGGGCAAAGAAGCAATATAAGCACATACAATATCCAGATCCAAACCAGCAGGTTTAACTCTTGGTGAGTCACTTTTGTATGTGTCAGCGTCTGAGTATGAGGCGTTGACAAGATATGTTCCAGTGTTGACACATGATGATCCAGTAACTGGATGCATGTAAGAGTCCTTCTAATTGAATTGACCTTCACTATGAGAAAAGAAGGCCATGTTACTGTTGGTGGACTTGCTTCCATGCTCTAAAAGAGTTTCATCTTCCAACAGCCTCAGTTTGTTGTAGATATCATCAAACGTGGAACTTTTGTGAGTATTATTGGCAAGAATAGATCTTGCCTCAATCTTCCACGCCTCACTAAGACTTTTAAGAAAAGTAGCATTAATGTCAACATCACCAAGTTGTGTCCCCATGAAGGACAATTTGCTAGTAATATCAAGCAATCTGCTTCTCACACTACTAAGCTTTTCATTAGGTTGAGCCTTGAAGACATCATAATCATGCATGAGTTGCTTCTTCTTCTCTTCCTTAGTATCTTCATTGCCACCATATGCAACTTCAAGAGCTGTCCAAAGGTCCTTAGCAGATTCATAACCTTTGTATTTATGCTGGTTCTCTTGTCCCAAAGAGAGTTTCAGAATATTTAGGGTTTTCATATCAACCCTTTTCTTTGCTATGTCTTCAGCAGACACAGCTCTACCATCATCAGGTTTTTCCTTCTTATCTGCTTCTGAACATCCAGCAACAGCTGTTCCTGCAGCAATGGCATTAGCAATCTTTTGAGCCTTATTGAATGTGTTTCCATATTCAATAATCTCCCAGAGTGTGTAGTCATATATCCCCAGGTATTGTTCAAAGTTGAATTTCCACAATTCAAAGTTGGTTGCATCAAGCATGGGAATCTTGATGTTTGGCAAAGGTGACGAAGAAGAGGTTATTTCTGGATTTGACATGATGTTGTTAGGGTTTTGAGAAAATTAGGGTTTTGGTAATTTTAGGGTTCTTGTGTTCTTTAAGATTAAAAGTTCCTCAACAAGCTCTGATACCACTTGTTGATCCCAAACTTAGATCGATTTAGCTTTATGTATACGAGATTAGATCAAGTAATACACTTAGAGAAACCTTTGTATATGTATATGACAATCTAAGTGTTATGCGAAATTAACACTTAAACAAGAACACACAAGATGTAAACAAACTTTCACTTTGATTAATGATATCAAACTTGCTTACAATGAAAGTAGTTTACGTATGAAAACTTATATTGAACATTAACCTAAAGGTCTTCTTTTATAGACATAAGAAGCCTTGTACAATAATTTACGTATCAACTATTCTAGGTAAAGATAAATATAGAAAATACATTGTTGTTCCTATCTTTACTAGAAGTAATCTATAATACAATAAACGCGTAGAGTATATCCTTCCATCAGTGCTTGTCTTCAATGTATCAACGCTTGACTTTGTCTTGTCAACGCTTGAGCTGTCAGCGATTGTATTACTCCTGTCAACGCTTCTTTTACTCTTGTCAGCACTCAAGTAGACTGGCTATAATTTATTCCCAACATTTATATGGGGCAGTAAACTCACCTGGGAGTAGGCAATAGCTGTTTAATATGAATATCCAAATAAAGCTCACGCCAAAGTTAAGCCTAATCAAATAGTACAGTCTTAATAGATAGTACAAAGGACATATATGTAATAAGTATGTTTTAATGAGTTCTTGGACATTGCATGAGTTTTATGATTCTTTATAAAACTTTTTAGGTGAACACTTAGTCATTTTAAGCGAAAAAACCAAGTTGACACTTTTAGCCCATCTTAAGTCCAATAGTGGTCCACTACCCAAGTATTTGACTTAAGTCCATTTTAAATTCAGTATATTGCTCTAAAATGGTTATAAATTTTAGTTCCAATAATGGCTCAATAGCCATTACAAGTGTAAGTTGGGCTTTTATGGCCCAAGTCCACTTTGTATAGTTTTTGGGTTCTAAAACACATCATAACCACATACACTTAATATTTTACGTTGGTCGGGTCTCGGGTCATCTAGTCATCAGTATATATATAAGTCCAAAATCCTCGACATGTGGGTCCTACCATGTCGTTTTATATAAAAATCATCACATTTTACGTTAACGAGTTATAATCCGTTTATTATAATTTTTCCCGACATGTCCCGCTAATTTGTTCATATCTCTTGAACCGTAAATCATCTAAGTGTGTTCTTTTTACCCATACCATTATTAACTCATGTAATATACTTATTATAAGTCTAATTACCCCAAATTTATACTTTTCATAGCTAATTAACCCATTTCTTAACTTAGAAGAGTTGGCTGTTTTTGTGCATCCAAACTCGTTTTCACCATTTTGGTCGCCATTTCCAAACCGTAAGGAACTGGTAAACTATCCAATTGATCCTAGTTGTTCATGATTTTATCTACAACCTACAGTTTTACCTTTTTCAATGATTCTGGGTTCTTATATGAGAAAACAGTCCGTGAATACAGTATGTTCAGATCTGACAAGTTTTTACTATTTTGGCCACCATTTCCAAACCGTAAATAATTGGTAAACCATCCAATTGATTCTAGTTCTTCATGATTTTTTCTACAACTTTTAGTCTTACATATTCATAGGTCAATATACAAATTTTACGAGAAAACAGTCCATCAAAATAGTATGTTCAGATTTGACCTTGTTTCGTATTTTGGTCATATCTTGCTTTCTATAATTCGTCACGGGACGAGCCACCCGGGGAATTAATCAAAAAACAATTATATATCTTAATATTTAAGTTTTAAGTATCCCAACCCCACTGATTTCGACATGCAATCTGTTTTTGCCACGGTTCAAAATTGTTATAAATCAAATCGTTAATAAGGCTTGTTTAGCTTTATTTTTAGTGTTCAAGATTTCATATACAATGTCCCAATACTCATTAATCCATTTCGTACACACATATATATATTCGGAATATACATAAGATCAAGAAAATACAAGGAATGATAAAAAAGAACGATATGTATATCTTACGAGGCTTATCAAAATCGTTGTACTAGTGAGCGAGCAAGTAACCATCCAAGATCTTGTCACACTTGATACAACCACCATGCATGGATAGATCCAGGCTAGATCTACAAGTTTTACTTGGTGCATGTATAGATCCGGGCTAGATCTACATGTTTTACTTGATGCATGTATAGATCCGGGGTAGATCCATACGTTTTACTTGATGCATATGTAGATCCGGGCTAGATCTACATATTTTACATGATGTTACCATCATGCATGTATAGATCCACCATGGAAATAAAAGAAAATCTTGAAAGTTGATGCATGTAGGAGATCTTCATACCAGTGTGTAGATCTTGAGATTTCCAAAATGGGTCTTTGATTTGTTTTTGAAGATTCAAACAAGAAAATCAAAAGTTTGATGATCATTGTGGGTTGGGGGTTCACGGCTCAAGGAAGAAAGAAAAGAGATAGAGAGTTTTTGGGTGTGTGTGTGTTTTGTGTGAGAGACAATGAAAGAGAAGAGGGTACATCACCCATATATAGGGTGGGAGGAAGTGTGACATGTGTCACCTACTTAAACATTGTCCAATGAGTAGCAAGAAGGTGGGAGACATGTTGGACATGTGTCACCAACCTAGAATTTTGCCCAATGGGGGAGTGAGGTGTGTTGGTGGCTTGTCTAGTGGGCTAAAAGAGTTGTTGGGCTCCTTAAATCTCTTATTGGGCTTATTAAGCCCATTACTATCCAAGATTTAAATAGTTGGGCTTATGAGGCCACAAATAGGCCTAAAGTGTATCTTGTATTATAACTTTCGTTATTACACGGTTCGGGTCACGTTCGAGGTTTATGAATTTTTGATTCATCTTACGAGGATTTCGTAATTGATCCAAAAATCATTTTTCCAATCAAATGGAGTATTTACATGACGTATAAATACGAAAGACGTGTTCGTTTATTTAAACGACAAGTATTTGTCATTTATCTTTTGTATAACGTAAGGATCGTTTTAGTAGAAATACTTCTAATTTAATCATTCCGTAGATAAATGTAAAATTAAACAATTTAATCAAATTGTTTATCAAGTATTTCTTGACAATAATTTATGTAGTTAAATTATTGAATTGTCGGTACGCGGTTTGTATGACTTTTGTCAAATTCTCAAATCCGATGATTTTTGTATGGTTCAAAGAGGGTTTTTGAAACATACTCCATTATTATTTAATGAACGAAAAATCTCGGGTTTTACACCATCCACATGCTACATTGAGTTTCGTCCTTGAAATTTGATTACTACTACTAGGTTGAGAAATTATATGGAATCATTGAGTAGATTTACATTATTCTCATGGTAAAATCATGGATTTTACAGCACTAGCTTCGTCCTCGAAGCCATTAAAAACTTTGTCATCTGTTAGGGTATAGATGTCATAGATTTAAAGGTTCGTCTTAGACATGCTCAGAAACAAATGGTGCCAACAATGTAAGGAGATAGTTATTTGGATTGTTCTATAAGTCCGATTGGGTAGTATCTGAATGATGCTACCATTACGGATGAATAGAAAGCAATGAAAAGAGATCTTTATCCGGGTCGCTCTATATATCTGATTGAGCAGTATTTGGATGCTGCTACTACTATGGATGGATAGTATTATCCGAAGGTTTGACCTTTAATCCGATATAGCGATAGAAGCTCGCGCATCAATTAATGACAATTAAGAGAGGGCAAACTTTGGAAGTTGTCAACTAGGAAAAGTCGATGTAGTGTCAACTATACATAGTTGGTTAAGCTTGTTCAGTTGGAAAACCTACAAGCCAGGATTTGAGGTTGGAGAGGGTTCCGAGTTAGACATGATGGTCATGTTAAATTCGGATTGCTGCTCTGGCCATGAGCCAGGAGCAGAACATGACGGACGTCCACAGCCTGTTGATAGCAGGCCAGGTGGAGTACACTGCCATGCATGAGCGCATAGACTCTCTCTCTTGGACCATATGGGTAAATACTCAGATAGCACGAGGTTATTGGGCCACGAGGCCTTGCAGTGGTTGTTGGAGGAGAACTACTTTTTCTATCGGCATAATCACACCTTGGAGGGGGGTCTTCAGCATAAGACCCACATCTCTCTTACTGCACAAGGGCAGTCCTTGTCCACCTTCTTTGATTTTGCAGTTATTTGTCACGATTGAGTGACAATAGAGACCGCCTACCTTTGAGGAGTCATTGGCAGACTGCGGTCCCAGTTGCTAATCGTACTCAGTTTGCATAAGCAGTCCTGATTGGCTTATAGAGGTATTGTAGAGTACCCTGTCGGCACCTGCAGCCTTATCAGCCCTACCAGTACCAGCCTTATCTAGCAGACCTGCTGGGTAGGATTTGAGTAGATGTACTAGATTTTTTGTTTACCATGATAAGCCTTCGGGTTGTCACTTAGAAGTTTAAGAAATCATTCGTCAAATCACAGTAAGTCTTGTGATGATACATTGTAAAGGTAGTTTATTACAATATAGTACGATAAATGATAACGTTAATGAAGTTGGTGGCGTGTGTAGAAACCCAAATTGCTAAGGGTTTTGCACCACCCCGTTATTTTAGTTTCGCTCCCGAAGCTAAAGATGAAGTTACTTGTTCAAGGGAAAAGTGGGGGCACTTATTCCTTAAACGTGTAATCTTGTGAACTCGAGTTCTAAGTTTACAAGGTTGGATTGACTAGGACAAATTCGTCTTAAGTCTTGGTTTTCATTGGATGTGCCTCCGGGGCCCCAATGTGTCTTGATGAGCGTAGATACTAGTTTATCAAGAGATTTTTAAGTCTATTAAACTTTAATAGGCTTATGCGATGTCAAGTTAGAAATATAGTTTTGGCTGGTACCGCTCTTGCGTCAACAATTTTCATGCGAAGGGTTTCGCGATATACTTCTAGACTTTGGAAGGCAAACATTAGTTTGACACCAAAGCTTCACTCAGCGAGATGGCTAAGATTTTTGTTGGTGTTGCTTGGGTAGGAAGCTACAAAGAATCTGCTTCATTTGTGGCTGAGCTGGGGCATAAGTTGCATGGAGAAGAAGTACTTCAAATGATGGAAATCGAAGAAGATACCAAGAATAAAGAATTATGCATCTTGTGTGATGCTGGAAAGATTGTGCGTTCAATGTAAGTGGTCCAAAATTTGCACAAATTTTGACTTCTAAAAGGGGAAGTCATTCATTTCAAGGCTAGTTGGACAATGGTATTGTCGAACTAATTGGATCCGAGGAGGAAAAAGGTTGTCCAAAAGAGTTTTGGGCATCAAATAACGCTTTTTGGGTGATGACGAACATAACCCTACAAAATACACACATTGGGAGTTGGGCATGTCTTTTATGCTTGGGTTTGTCTTCCTCGTCGATTTAAGAAATGTGGGTTAAGAAGATAAGGCATCCTCTTACCATGTATTTCTGGGTTTAGGTACACGAGATGACACTAAATCTAGTGTCGATAAAGTCTGAGTTACCGTCTCCTCGAATGATTGAGGTTTCATTCTCTCATGGCAGATGAACCAACTTTATTTTTCTCTGACGTTCAAAAGGGGTCATATGAAACGGAAGTGGGTATCCCCGAAAAAGGGTTCAAAATTGTAGTAGAAAAGAACTCTTCCCAGAAAGGGGTCAGATGCAGCGGGAAATAGACACCCTCAAAAGATTCAAATGCAGCGGAAAATGGACACTCTCCAAAGGAGTCAAATGCAACGGAGGATAGATACTCCTAACAGGGTTAAGTGCAGAAGAAGTGGGCACCTCCAAATGCAGCGGAAAAGAACACTCCCATAAAGGGGTCGAATGAAGCGGAAAAATGGATACCCCCAAAAGGGTCAACTGTAGAAGAAGTGATATATGGGTTAAGGATAAGCCAAATATCAAGAGCAAGATGCTATGATCCAAAAGAGATGAACACAAGTCTTCCTAGGTTTATAGATGGTGATGATGATGTAATAACGATAAGATATCACTGGAGGAAATCGCGAATCAGAAAGGATACGTTACATAGTTGGATAAATAGTATCAATAATGAGTCATGTCGAATATATTTAAGCTCATGTGATTATAAATTTCTATTTACATCGATAAGCGTCCTTATCCATGTAAGGTGAAATTTACAACTCCATTCGGTGACCTATGATTTCTTTATTCAAACGAACAAGCGTCCTAATTCGTTTTATTAAGGATTTCATAGCCCACCTTACCTAAATATTCCCGGCAAGGCTTATCATTTAAAATATAACATTTAAGAAACAGATATTATTAAGATACTTTACAGCCCGTTTATTTATAACTTTTCGTCTTCGGGCGTCCCATTCCACCGTGATACGAATTTTATAAGTAAACTTCTGGTCCGGTGGCTCATGATCTCACCTTTAGACGTCCCATTCCGTCTAAAGACGTAATCATAATCAACTTAGGATCAAGAGTCTCAGGTTCCATATGTAAAATATAGGATCATAAGTACCTTGATTTTGGGTTCCGCCGCATCATTTAAAGATGCAAACTTATCCAAATAATACCACATGATATTATTAAAAGCAATCTTATATGAGTTGTTAATAAGTCGTGTTCCGTAGATATACGTACAAAATCATAAGCGAGAGAAAATACATGTTAGCGCGCGATAACGTGCGCAAGAGTACGCATCAAACAAGGAGTTCGTATGTATAATATAATATAATAATATACTACAATCATAAGCATAGGCATTATATCATATAATTTATTTTATTAAGATATATATATATATATATATATATATATATATATATATATATATATATATATATATATATATATATATATATATATATATATATATATATATATATATATATATATATATATATGCACATAACAACAATTTCAGACATTTAATAAAATGTAGTACGCTAGGTAATGCTTCCTAGTCTGTTTTTAAATATTCCAATATGTACGTTTGTTGTAATTCCATATTCGTTACGTGGCCAGTCAGTTGCCTAAGAAGTCAAAATAGACTAACCTGTTCATAGATATTAAACAACTACGAAAAGATAGTATGCTCAGGTAGGAAGAACACTTCATGAAATTAAGCAAGTTATAATAGTTATCAAATAGTACAGATAACAAGCAGCGTAAAAGCTTAAACAGACGTATCAAGTAATCACGAAGAAAGAGAAAATCCTAGTATAAGATTTTTAGAATTTATTTGGATTTTAGTATGATATCCACTTGTTTTTAGGCAGTTCATTTATGTTACTGTATTTTAGTTAAACATATAGATGTACAAGTATTAATAACTTCCATTTTAGATTTGTTATTAATAATATCGTTTAAGTAAAAGTATTTCATTTACAAGTGTGGTATTTTACTTTTGTAATCTATGTATCTCAAGTTTCATAAAGCTTATATGAAAAGTTAATAAAAATAATAGTAGGTTATTAAATTTAATTCATGTCCCTGAATTTCCACAAGTTAAGGATTATCCCTTTTTAATTACAAGTTTGATAAAGTGACGGTTATAGTCCTTTTTAAATTTTGGATTCATTCAAGTTTTTAATTCACTTAATGAAGTAAAGGAATTTAGGGTTTGCCTAATTTTCGGCTATTGGCAAAACAAGGCCCTCTATATTTTACCAAATGTACACTTTCCTGTTCTTAACAGCTTTAGTCCTTAGGGTTTCTAGTATTTTCGGGAGATGGTGAAAATAGTCCCTCTGTTCAACATTAGGTTTTATAACTTCCAATAAGTGGCGAACTAAAGCTTAGGGCTTCTAATTGCTTCGGCTGATTACAACATTAGTCCTTAGAGTCATAAAATGACAATCTAACTTCCAAGAATTTACAAAAGTGGTCCTTAAGGTCTAATAAGTCACGAATGGCATTTATTAATCCCTACACTTTCAAATATTTACAATATTAGTCCTTGTAGTTTCTGTTTTATCAAGACAATTTTCAATTGTCATGGTTTTAATCCATAAGTTTTATAAACTAATGTTCTTAGTCTAAAAGTTTTTATAGTTATATCTTCGGTATAAAAACTTTACTTAAGTGTAAAATCACTAAGTGAGCTTATTAAGTGCACCAAAAGAGCTAATGGGCTTCCCAAACCCTCATTGAGCTTACAAGGTCCATTAACAATTCTTATGAGCTAAGGATTTCTTAATGGGCCTAATTATAGTTTTAGATTCATCAATGTTAGAGTTTTACTACATAGGTCCACAAGTGACGAATGCACAAGGTTAAGGCAAGAAAACATGCTCAAGACTTAAGTCAAAGATCACATGAAGCATATTCACAAGAACAAGATCGAAGACTCAAGCATAGATGCTAGGTTTAAGATTTTGTAAAAAGATATGACCTCCCTTAGGGGGAGATTGTTGGAAATACGTTTTTCTCAATAAAGTCTCGGTCACATCTTAGTTAGCATAGATCACGAGATATAGAATATTTTTAACTTTGTCTCTTGGAGCGACCTCCCTTAGGGGGAGATTGTTGGAAATACGTTTTACGTATTTATGAAGGATCGGTAGCTCCAACGATATATTAATGTATTGGGCTCGTGATCTAGTTATTTATCATATAGTCCATATAGCCCACATGTAGGGTGGGCTATATATATACCCCCTCCTAGCATGTTAGGAGGGGTTGGTGGTTACTTTTATTAATCATTCAATATTTCACTTTCTCTCTCTTCCTATCTTTTCTCTCCTTTCTCTCTACACCATCATCTCCTTCTCATATCTTTTACATTATTAATCAATCAATCCACTTAATCAATCAAATTCAACATGTAGAATAAGCCAAGATTAAGTAGACCTTCAATTGGTATCAAGAGCCAAGGTTAGATTGGTTTATTCTTGCTTTTATTTTTATTGATTTTGGTGGGTTTTGATTTTTCAAGCTTAAATTTTAAAAAGTTTGTATTTTTATGTTTTAAATCATAGTCAAATCTTTAGATTTACTTATTTTTTAGATAAAAAATCACAAATGTTTTTGCAAAATCAAAAACATTTATTATCAAATCTTAAAAAGTTTGTGTTTTTATAAAAAGTTTGTGTTTTCTCTTTTTAATTTGGTATGTTTATTGAAAAAACTCTTTCTATTTTATTTTTTGTTTGAATTTTTGATTGAATTTTTTTTTTAAATTTTCTTATCCTTCGTGAAGTGAAAAGTTAAAGTCTGTTTAAGTTTTATTTTTTATTTTCATTTTTATTAAAGTTTTTATTTTTAAGTTTTTAATCAGTTTTTATAATTTTTTTATAATCAGTTTCTCAATCTATTTTTCTTATCAGTTTTATCAATTTTGATTTTTTATAATTAGTTTTTCTGTTTTCCTATCAGTCATTCATCAGTTTTAGTCCAACTGTCAAAACTGTCAAAACTGTTATCAGTTTTTTATACTCTATTTTTTTCTTTCTGTTATCCAATCAGTTTTCTGTTTTCCTCTTTGGTCATAACTGTCAAAAGTCTCAGGGCAGTCCAGCACTCATTCATCGACACAAAGACTCATCAGATTATTCCGAACGAAAGATTTTTTTTTCCGAGTGAACAGAATATTCCGAACGAAAGTGTTTATTCCGGATAAACCATTTATTCCGGATAAGCAACTTATTCCGAACAAATGGGTTATTCCGGATCAACTAGTTATTCTGGATAAAGCATTTATTCCGGATCAACCAGTTTATTCCGGATCAATCAACATTCCGGATCAACCAGTTTATTCCGGATCAATCAATATTCCGAACGAACGGTATTCCGAACGAGCGGATTATTCCGAACGAACGGTATTCCGAACGAACGGTTTTCTGGATAAAGAAACTCAAAAAATATTCAAACATAACGGGAAATCAGACTCGACCACAACATCTTTCATTCTCCTCACACTCGACTCCAATTCGACTCAGACTCACAAACTTGACTCGACACCAAATCTTTACCCACAACCGACACTACACCCACCCAAGACTCAACACCCTCGCCTCTCGTAACACCACTCTCGACTCCCCCAAACACAAAGCCTCAAACTCACTCGACTTGTAATCCAAACTCACTACTTTTCTCACACAAAAACCCCACAAACTCAACACTCTGACTCGACTTCAAACAAACCTGAACTGCCTCCACACCTTAACAAACTCTCGACCCAACATCACTCAACTCACATCACACACAACCATAGACACAACCAAACTCCCACAAATCAACACACCTTATCGATTGACCCTCGACTCCAACTGACCTAAACAAACACCCTTCAACCGAAAACACACCCTCTCGTCTCCCCCAAAAATACTTTTATCACACTGGCCCCTCGACCCACAAACCACCCACACACTCGTTCAAAACTCACACTTTCGACTCAGCAAAACACAACCCTCGACTCACACACCAACAAACACCCTCAACTCGACTCGACCCAAAAACCATTTTGACTTCCCACGACAGACTCGGAAAACAAAGAGAGAGAAACCTACCCGAGACCTTATCTTTTAAGAACTTGAAGATGCACTCGATGCATGTCTTCCTTTGGGGTTCGTTTAATCTAAATAAATAATCAGGATATATTATTGTGGATTTGATATAGAAGGTGTGAATGGTTGCTGGTTGCTTTGTGTATCAAAGAAAAAGAGATGGATTTGGATTGACCAATGTTTGGTTTATGCTTAGATTTGATTTGGAGCTCTGTTTTGGCTGTTGTTGTTTGTTGAGAGAAATATATATTAGGTTTTGTGATTTATATTAAGAAGAAAGAGAAGCGGAGTAAGTTTTCTTAGAGCAGGTTTGAAAGAGAAAGACGGTGAGAGTATTTTGAGTTGAGGAGAGAGAGAGCTAAGAGGAAACATAATCTAGTTTTGGCTGAGTTTGTGTTATCTGTGTTTTAGGAGAGAGTGATACAGAGTCAAAGAGAAAAAGAGGGGGACGGAGATAACAAGGATTTGGTATGGGAGTTGGATTTCTCGCCACGTGTGAGGAGTGGGGTGACTGATTTATTGGCCACCACGTGTGGGGAGTGGGAAAGTGACTCATTTTGTCAGATTTTTTAAAACTTTCTTATATTTTTTTAAAAGTTCACTTTCTATTTAAGTTAATTTTTATATTTTAAAGTTAATTTTTTTAATTAAGGTAATTTTGTATATTAGTTTTTGGTACATCATATTGAGGCGGGTATTTAGAAAGAATCAAAGTGGTAAAATATTTAACGGGCCGATCATTATATTTACCGTAGATTGGATTTATTTGTTGACGGGCTTTATTTTTGGAGTGATCCGACTTTGCTTTGGTCTCTTGTTTAATTTATCATCGTTTGAGCCGACGACAATTTTTGAGCCGAGTAAAGAGTAATACCATCAAACGAGGATTGTGACGAAGTTTTACGGTTTTGGTTGGGGTGTAAAATCTCGCAAAATCGACTTCACGATTTCTTCACGAATTGTAAAATCCCGAAAACAACCTCATCCACATCATTTTTCATCGATATTCAATGGATTCGTTCGATTCGACATGTCAAAAGGGAGAAGCGCATAAAATGCAAGACAAAGTTAGTGATAATGGCATCACTTCATTTCAAATGCTTCAGTATCATCTAGTTACTCTTTCATGGATTCAAGGAGGGAGCGAATTTGTGACAATCTTTGGTCAAGATCGTCATATATTCATGGAATTGATGTTCATCATCCTGACCCAACTAGCAGAGCAACTCCACAATAAAGACTTTAATCACTCTACATCTTCACTTGCATATAAGGCTCTTGTGACACAACTCACGCCTTTCCTCCAATTCAATAACATCAAGTCTGAAAGTTCAGTGATTTGCCAATCATTTCTTCGAGATACACATACCGAGCTTCGAGATTTCCATGGTACAATATTGAAACTCATGACATCGGTCTCGTCTTCGATTTATGAAAGATCTCGACTTCATCAAGCGTATGATAATGGAGTCCAACAATCTCAGATGCAAGAGGAGAATGGTCATACGGTTGACAACTTGGAGCCTAACGATGGCAAGAGCACGAAATCAGAAGGACAACATGATACCAGTAGCACGTCAGGGAATGTTCACGAGATCCTTCTTGATGACACCTTACCCGTTTATGACGAAGAGCCTGCAAACATGGTACAATGTAATGTTGTTTATGATGTATATGCTGATGATATGCCGCATATTAAGCATTCTGAACCTAATTATGACAAACATGGGATGGAAAACTGATTCATCCGATGTAAGTCATAATGGGGGAGAAAGTGTTCAGAATGCTAAACATCATGATAATTGTCTTATAACTGCTTCATTGACTGCTTCTTATTCCAAGATTAGAGAGCTTGAAACAATTGTAGCTCAACAATCAAAAGATCTTGAGGATGCCAAATTAGAATTTTCCAAGAAAACGGACAAATTTGAAACATACTTTGAAAAACTTGAAAAGTCTAACATTGTTCTTGAAAGAAAATTGGATCAAAAAGTTTTAGATTCTAAAGCTGAAAAGGATAATCTTTTGAAACAAATTCAGTTACTAGAGTCTAGATTGGCATCCCAAGATAGATTGCTCAAAGAAAATGAAACGTTAAAAGCTCAAGTTCAGGAAAAGGTTTTTGCTATAGCTACGTTGAAAAACGAGTTAAGGAAAAATAGAGGACCTAGTGTGGACACTAAGCTTGAAAAACCATCAATCTTGGGGAAACCGCCTACAAATCAGTTTGTCAGACAACCGACTGTCAGACAACCTACTGCATTTAGATCCGAGCGACCACAATCCTCGAGACCGCGGTTTGCCTCCCAAGTTGATTTGGTTCATTTTCCTAAACCATTCACTCCAGCAACTAGGCCCAATGCGATCAAAACAGCGTTAGCAAGCTCTAATCAGATGATTGCCCCTAGTTTCCCAAAAAATACCAAGACCACGTCTAGAACTAGTTCGAATGACGTTTTCCATAAATCTGGTCTTAGGGAAGCTAAGCAAAAGACACATGTAAGAGATAGCAATGTCAAACCTAGTCAGATGCCTTCTAGATTACCCAACACGGCTAAGAATTACTCATCTAGGAATTACTCAGACATTAAATATGCTACTTGTAAAACATGTAGAAAATGTGTCTTTACGGCAAATCATGATTCTTGTGTCAAGAAATTACTTGATGAGGTGAACTCCCGTGCTAGACTTAAATCCCAGTGGATAGCTAAAATCAAACCCATTGGTAAAGTTTGGCGCCCCACTGGTAGAACTTTCACTCTTGTAGGAAACGAGTGCCCTTTAACTAGGATAGTCTCCGATTCTACTAAGTCTACTAGGAAGGAAACTGATAAAGATGATACTTCACTTAAGCATAAACTTAAGTTTTCTATAAAAGGAAACGTCTGCCAGCCAAGACTAGTGAATCATCTACCCAGGTCGCTTCTGACACAAGCAAAGCCAACTGTGAACCCTCACGTGCTTCTAAAAGTGATATCGCTAACCCATGTCAAAGCAAGCAAATTCCTAATGAGAATGCAGGTACCAAAGTTGATGTTCCAAAAGAACGAAGTGGTCCAATCATTGTATACCGTTCAACTAAGGACACTCTTAGAGTTTGGTTGCTGAAGAAGCAGATATCGGAGAAACAAATGTCTCAGGGGATTCATGGTTGAGCTGCACTCATGGCTTACAGTAAGATCACAGTCTGTAACCCGAACTTCAAAGAAAGGAAGGTTTATCATTAAATATCAGATGATGACCCGATCTTCAAAGAAAGGAAGGTTTATCGCCGATGATAAACTTATCCTAACAATGAGAAATTCATTTTTCTCGGGCATGTGCTTATATTAAAAACATTCCACGTTTTTAAGCTCATGCACAATGGCGTATAATCACATCACAGTTTATGCCCCGGACTTCCAAGAAAGGAAAGTTTATCGCCGATGATAAACTTATCCTCACTAACGAGAAATTAAATTTTCTCGGACACGAGCTATCATTAAAACTATTCAAAGGTTTTAAGCTCGTGTATATGGCTCATCGTTAAATGACAGACGATGACCCGGACTTCAGAGACAGGGAAGTTTATCTACGCAACGATAACTTACCCTCTTAACAAGAAATTAAGTTTTCTTGGACACGAGCTTATCCTAAAACCATTCAAAGGTTTTAAGCTCGTGTATAAGGCTCATCATTAAATATCAGATGATGACCCCATCTTCAATTAAAAGGAAAGTTCATCGCCGATGATAAACTTATCCTTACAACGAGAAATTAATTTTTCTCGGGCATGAGCTAATATTAAAAACATTCGATGTTTTTAAGCTCATGCACAATGACTTACAGTAAAATGTCAGACTGTAACTCGAACTTCAAATAAAGGAAAGATTATCTTTTATGATAACTTATCCTCATAACGAGAAATTAACCTTTCTCGGTCATGAGCTTGTATTAAAACATTCGAAGTTTTAAGCTCAGAAAGGAAAGTGTATCTTTTAAATAAGAGAACTTTTCCTCATAACGAGAAATTAACCTTTCTACGTCATGAGCTTTCCGTTAAAAGAGTCAAAGTTTTCAAGCTCATGAAAACGACTTCTAAGTAAATGTCAGCTTAGGACTCGTCCTTCAGATAAAAGGAAAGTTTATCGCCGATGGTAACTTATCCTTAACAACGGGAATTTCACAACTTCTCGGACTTGAGCTCGCTTTTAAGATATTCAACATCTTATGTTGGGTCAAAAAGTTGATGTGGCAGAAACTCAAAAACGAAGAAAACATGAAGGTATTTGTCTAAGCGTTGACAAGAGTATTCCAGGCGTTGACAAGAACAATTTAGGCGTTGATGGAATCAAGCATTGTCAAGAGCAATTCAAGCATTGACAAAACGTAGACAAAGAAGCTTATGGAAGCTTCTATTTAGATAAACATGCAAGATATATTCTGCATAAGTTTATTTAAATAGAAGATTTACTTGTTTATTTGATTTTATCTCTTGTAAACCCTAATCCTTACACTATAAAAGGAACCAAGGGTCTTAGGTTTTATTCATCAATTCATTCACAATGTAAACCTAAAAGCGTGTGTGCACTAGACGTGGGATTCAATGTATACACGTCTAGTGGTTGTTTATTATTAATATAATGAGCAACCCTATTGTTTTATTCATGTGTTATTGTGCCTAAACACCTTGTTAATGTGTTATGTTCTAGTTCCGCTTTGATTATTTAATCATATGAACATGATGCATTCCTAGTAGCTTAAAAGATTCGGAAACCAAGGTTTCCACAATTGGTATCAGAGCCTCGTGGCTCGTGATGCTAGGACCAACAAGGTGTTCGTGTATGGTGAAAAGAAGAAAAATCCGTCTAGGGTTTTTCTGGACGTTTTTGTGTGCGCAGCAGTATTCAGAAGGTCATAACTTTTGATTGAACCGTTGGATCGTCACGAAATTTTATATGTGTGTTCTACATACATATATCTAAACATCCACCGGAGGTATTGTCAAGTTTTATCCCCAGGCAAAAGTTATTAGGCGTGGAAGTAGGCAGCAGAGGTGATTTTCAGTTTTTCAAGTTTTTACATAAAATCATGATTAGGGTTTCTTTAAACCCTAAATCAATTTAAAAGCAGAAAAATTGAAGATTTGAGGGATATAGCAGCAAGAAAAAGGTTTATTTATAAACCCTAATTAGGGATTTGGTGCTTAACCTTTGAAACCCTAGATTTGTGAACAGTAGCTCGGTATTTAAATGTGATCCATGGTATGGCGGTTTGGATGTAGATGTGGTTCTAGGCAGAGAATAATGAAACACGTGCTTATTTGGAATTCATATGTTGTTACTAGTTCTATATGCAGATGATCTCAGTAAGGTATTGGATTACAACACAGTAACGTGTGTTCATATTCACAGATATTCAAAGAACGAATGTTATGATGTAACAAGCTGCTATGGAAACTGAATATCAAGATAGGAATGCAATCATTATGCGCTGACAATCACTTAAAGATCAGCAAAGATATTTGTTGACTGTGATTGGATGAAACGTGTGATGATTATGAGTTGGTTGAAGTCTCACGTAAATTTTGTAGTTTCCTATTATTATGGAAGTCAAGATAATTATGCGAGTTGTGTGGAGGGCCAGTTGTTAAAGATTTACAAATATTTACTGGTTATAACTTTGCATAATATTCTGTGCAATATTCTATTAAGGAAACGTGATATGTGGGCTCAAGAAGGATCACATTTATGGGAATATATCTTGTTTCTATTTTCGTTTATGATAAAAAAGATATAAACGTTGCTATTGTTTTCTATAGCAACTTGATGATGTCAGCAGATGAGTAAACACTGACAAGACTGATGGTAGACGCTGACAGGAAGCATTTTGACGCTGACAGAATAAGTCAACGCTGACAGGTTGACAGTGTTGTCCGATATATGAGATTTTAAACGCTGACATGTATTGTCCGATATCGGACAATACATCTGCCAAAGATGTGGGATAAAGGAGGATGTTGGACAACACAATGATTGCTGCTGTTTGAGAAAATTGGTACGTTTTGAGCACACAAAAAGGTGGTAATTACACACGAAGGTACATGGAATCTCCGTTTTAATTTAGAATATCATATTGATATTTATGGCTCGAATATTTTTAAAAGGAATTAATGATCTTAAAGCGAGTTAGCAACTATTCATGAGAATTCGATGGATATTTTAAACTATGTAATAGCTTTGAGAAGTGGCTTTTACATATGGTATGAAGATGTTATTCCATTAAATTCATCATGAAGAGGTGTTAGCTTAAGGGGAAGAATTCTTATGGTAAGTTTGATGATTGAAGAAGATTTTCGCGAGTTTGTGTTCTATCATATCTTAAAGTCATGCACTAGTGACTTTAAAGGTAACTTGTTCGTGCTTTACATGGTTGTTGATGAAGACTTGCCATAACACTTGAAGGAGTTACATTATCGTGCTCAGTGTCTCACTAAGGATGAGAATATTGACAAGGGATCGAGGTCTACTTATAATTTGTTAAAGGTATAAGTTCTTCATCACATGGATAGTACAAGACATGGAACACAAGGTTGGGTTATTCTACTTCTACATCAAAAATATTATAGTTATTTTTCTTCAAGATTATTACTTAGAGCTACATTTGGAGAATCTTCAAAGATTGCAACATTGTTTACTTTTCTGTTGATGTGACAAAAAGGGGAACAAATACATGCTACACTTGAGGGGAAGCAATTTGAAGATCATGTACAACTTACAAGACATACACATAGAGTTTTGCCACTATCAACTAGGGGAAGATTGTTGGGTCAAAAAGTTAATGTGGCAGAAACTCAAAAACGAAGAAAACATGAAGGTATTTGTCTAAGCGTTGACAAGAGTATTCCAGGCGTTGACAAGAAAAATTTAGGCGTTGATGGAATCAAGCATTGTCAAGAGCAATTCAAGCATTGACAAAACATAGACAAAGAAGCTTATGGAAGCTTCTATTTAGATAAACATGCAAGATATATTCTGAATAAGTTTATTTAAATAGAAGATTTACTTGTTTATTTGATTTTATCTCTTGTAAACCCTAATCCTTACACTATAAAAGGAACCAAGGGTCTTAGGTTTTATTCATCAATTCATTCACAATGTAAACCTAAAAGCGTGTGTGCACTAGACGTGGGATTCAATGTATACACGTCTAGTGGTTGTTTATTATTAATATAATGAGCAACCCTATTGTTTTATTCATGTGTTATTGTACCTAAACACCTTGTTAATGTGTTATGTTCTAGTTCCGCTTTGATTATTTAATCATATGAACATGATGCCTTCCTAGTAGCTTAAAAGATCCGAAAACCAATGTTTCCACATCTTAAGCTTAAGTAATTGTTTTTCAAAACTTTGAACACAATTTTTCAAGAATTTCTTAAAAGGTTATTCTAAATCTTTCAAAATTGTGTGTTCAAAAACGTTTTGATAAAAAGAGCATGTCTTCTGGAATCGATAATATTTACGAACCTAGAAATGTCATTCAATAATGACACGGGGTTGTAAATAAAGTTCTAGCAGAAGTTTAAATGATTTAAAACATGCTCAAAATGGTTTGCTATTATTTCCGATAGTAACCCGCTTTTCACATTGAAGTCAATCATTTCACCGGAAAGCTTTGACTTCAAAATCCGAAGTTATCAACTCCACAATCCGAAGTTCGTTGCAATTGATATCTACATACTAGACGATGCGACTACTCAAACGACGACTACAGCTCTTTAGATAGAACATGGGTCAACAATTGAGGGGGAGCAATTGTCCAGCATTCAGAATCTTGGATGCCGAAACTGCCAATGTTCACAAGTTGGTGTCAAGACAACGATATCAATTGTCCATGTGGTGTAAAGGAGAAGATAATTTCAGAAGTTACGAGGAAGACCAACATTCGTGAACAAGAACCATGTGATTCTTTCATATGATGTTCTCCATCATTCATGTCCAACCTCGTAAATTGCTAAACTTGTGAATACATTATTATATATGATCTTTGCTCGTGAATATTATTATTTGCGAATCAAGTGCACCCTTATTAATTTGAGGGGAGCTTGTTAAAATTCATAAAGATAAATGGATTTAATCGGATTTACATTTTTCTTCCCAAATTTTTCTTAAAACATCATTAAATCAATTGATTTAAAAACATTGATTGGGTTAATATTTTTAATATGGGGGAGAAAATGTGATTTAATGTATCTCAATGGTTTGACTTAATGTGCTGGCTCATCCCGACATGTGCGAAATGTTTTCGAGTATCGTGGCATATGTTAAGGGGGAGCAAAATGGATTTGTATATCAAAATGGATTTCATGGTGACGTATACTTACCCACAACATCTTAATTCACGACGGTGACGATTGTGGTGACATAAGGATGGTAGGATAGGTTAAAGTCCAATGATTCATCTAAAACCGGAGGAATCTTCTCAAGGACATTCCATAGCTAGAAATAGAAGTCCTTAGGAAAGATGGAGAAAGATTATGAACGTAGCCGAATGCCGACCAAGTACTTAAGTTAGCACTGGAACAATCACAACAAGGTGCTAGTTGTGACGTATTGGTAAGCATTGAAGGGGTTGAAGAATGAAAAAGAATTGTAAAGATAAAGGGTGTAAAGAAAGTAGCCCTCCTTACAACTTAGGCAGAAACCGGGTCAATTCATATGCTATTGAGATCATTTTTTAAATGATTCTTGATATTGAAGATAGACATCATGGACCCAGTGATGCAATGCACAACCCATCCCAGCTAACTCAGATATCTCTCAAAAGATATTTGTTTTAATCACACGGAGTAAACACATTATCTATTGATTTATTCACTCCGAATAAATTAATATTGAAAAGGTGGCACTCCTCTCCAGCCTTCGATCACTAAAATAAAAAATGCACGATCGAGTCTAGAGCCATTTGAGATCATCAAATATCTCATTAGGACACACTTTCATCATTCCTTGCTTGTTTACACAATGCGAAAAGTAAGAAAGATATTAAGAGTCCTACGCAAAATCTTCATGATCCTGCCTGAACATCCGAGTAATACGAAAGTGTTTACAATGAAGATGGAAATCCTTCTTGAGCGAACGTCAAAAATCTCATGGTAGGTGCTTGTGCGATTCTTTATGAATCAAACTTGTGATAACTGGAAAGCAACAGTGGTTTAAACTCTTAAATGAATTTAAACACGTTCCAGGCCTTTACGCAATATCTTTGTGATCTTGCCAGAACATTCAGAGTAATACTATTAAGTATTTACAGTGACGAATGGAAATCCTTCTAGTGTTAACATCAAACAACACTTGGTAGGTAACTTGCAAGATTCTATATGAATCAAGCTAGTGACAACTGGAAAGCAACGATGGTGCGGTTCTTAATTGAATTTCACTTGTTCCAGGAACATGAATTGACGGCTTCAAATCATGCGGATAATATTATCCAAATGATTCACTCTTTACGTTCGTAGTCAGCTTTGGACGGTCGAGTAAAGAGAACGGGTTTACCCGCGAAATCCTGTCAAGGAGGTTCTTTATTGAAACTACCTGCCACAAGTACGATATTTAATATCGTCCAACGGTCTTCACCGACCGGAGGTAAAATGCTACCAAATTAGAATGAAATGTTTAAGGCCATTTCATCCATGTATATGGTTTGTTGCTAACTGTCTTATGCAGCGTAACAAGAAGGTGGCATTGCGGTGTATAATCCAGAAGAAGTCGTCACCACATGCTTATACTACATACACTTAGTACTTCAACAAGTTCAAGAAAGTCTGAAGGTCAAGTCTTCCGCTGTATCAAACTCTGAAGCTTTCAAGAATTTAAAGGTATAAGTATGTGGAACATGAAGTCACGAAGAGGCGAATATCACAAGCGACGAATGCACAAGGTTAAGGCAAGAAAACATGCTCAAGACTTAAGTCAAAGATCACATGAAACATATTCACAAGAACAAGATCGAAGACTCAAGCATAGATGCTAGGTTTAAGATTTTGTAAAAAGATGTGACCTCTCTTAGGGGGAGATTGTTGGAAATACGTTTTTCCCAATAAAGTCTCGGTCACATCTTTGTTAGCATAGATCACGAGATATAGAATATTTAGAACTTTGTCTCTTGGAGCGACCTCCCTTAGGGGGAGATTGTTGGAAATACGTTTTACGTATTTATGAAGGATCGGTCGCTCCAACGATATATTAATGTATTGGGCTCGTGATCTAGTTATTTATGATATAGTCCATATAACCCACATGTAGGGTGGGCTATATATATACCCCTCCTATCATGTTTGGAGGGGTTGGTGGTTACTTTTATTAATCATTTAATATTTCACTTTCTCTTTCTTCCTCTCTTTTCTCTCCTTTCTCTCTCTACACCATCATCTCCTTCTCATCCCTTTTACATTATTAATCAACCAATCCACTTAATCAATCAAATTCAACATGTAGAATAAGCCAAGATTAAGTAGACCTTCAATAGGGCCTATTCAAGTTTTGGGTTACTGTTACTTGTGCTTAACCAGTCCATTAATATACTTAACCATTTATCTAGATGTGAAGTTTATGAAACCTTACAAGCTTATTGGTTCTTAAAGATTAAGTCTAGATCTCCAAAGAAAAATTTATAAAATCTAATTTTAGATTTTCCCCAACATTTTATTAGATTTTTCACTATTTATAAAATCTAATTAGGTTTACTAAAGGTTTATAAAAATCTAGTTTAGATTTCCCCCAGGATTTTACAAGACGCATATTATTCAGTTAGATTTTTATAAAAATCAATTTAGATTTTCTAAGATTGAGTAAAATAGATAGATCAATTTAGATTTTTAGAGACTTAAAAAAAATCTTCTTAAACTCTCTAACGGGTTCTAGAGATTCTATTAGATTTCTAATGTTCCCAAAGTTTTTATTTAAATTTTCATTTAAATATTTCCATGTGTCTGTTATGTATTAGATTGTTCGTGGTTATAATGCATTGTACGGGCCATCATACTTCAGAAGCCATTCTATAAACGTTTGAGGAGCGAGGGCACTTTAAATCGTAAACCCAACCACTCAGTCAAAACGTAATATCGAGATGGAACATCTTTAGTATAAAGCTCCCTACTAACATGACATGTTTATTTGTTTTATTAAGTATCTTGAGTATTTAATATTTCTATAATAAATATTAAATAGTTATAATACGTAAATACGTACAAGTTAGCATCTAATACAATCAACAATTGCACATGTATATAATAAGGAATGCGCACTTAAATCATATAGTTATGCATGCTCTCTATGCTATATGCTTTCTAAGTATGTCCCAAAAAAAAATCCCCAACAGGTTTTTATAAAGTTATAATCCAGTTTTAAATAAAAGAAAAATATTTTATTCTTATTTTATTTAAAAATTAATCTGGTTCGCTATAACTAAAGCACTGATACCATTCTCTTTAACACCCCCATAAAGCGGGTATCACAGCGGTGGAACGATGAGCAAATAGCTTACAAAGCACAGATCATAATTATATGATTTTTAAAATACAATTGATGGAAACATTTAATTGGTACAATCATTTAAATCATTGAATAACATTTGTTATGAATATCCCAGTAAAAGATAATCCCCCGTCATTTTTATGCTCCTAAATGATGCTCAATCCATGCTCAAATAATCTTGCTAAATAACCTGTGCAAAACATACTTAAGGGGGTCAACATAAAGTTGGTGAATTTACAGACTTTAACAGTTTATTAGTTTGGACATACATTAAGCAAATAAGTGACAATGCACAAAGCATTCTCACTAAAATGTGAATAACATTTGTTTATTATTATTAGAAACTGAAGCTTTACCTCCATAGTCCTCAACAGATGAGGACGTAGTGTCTCACTAAGAGACACCCATTCCTGTTCCAACATGGTATACGTCTGTTGTCCCGGCCAAGGCACAGTGAGCGTGACTCACCCAGACGGGGATGGTTAATCCCTAATAGATCTATTTATAACATTTGGGCAATTTACAATAATTTAACAGTTTCAATAATAAACAATCATAGACAAGTTTATACAATCCGGTTATTTCGATTATATGTTTGCATATTTTCTTTCCCAAATGGGAAGATTTATCAAGAGTTTATATGGGGCTGTAAATTCACTTGGGAGTAGGCAATAGCCGTTTAATATGAATATCCAAATAAAGCTCACGCCAAAGTTATGCCTAATCAAATAGTACAGTCTTAATAGATAGTACAAAGGACATATATGTAATAAGTATGTTTTAATGAGTTTTTGGACATTGCATGAGTTTTATGATTCTTTATAAAACTTTTTAGGTGAACACTTACTCATTTTAAGCGAAAAATCCAAGTTGACACTTTTAGCCAATCTTAAGTCAAATAGTGGTCTACTACCCAAGTATTTGACTTAAGTCCATTTTAAATTCAGTATATTGCTCTAAAATGGTTATAAATCTTAGGTCCAATAATGGCCCAATAGCCATTACAAGTGTAAGTTGAGCTTTTATGGCCCAAGTCCACTTTGTATAGTTTTTGGGTTCTAAAACAAATCACAACCACATACACTTAATATTTTACGTTGGTCGGGTCTCGGGTTATCTAGTCATCAGTATATATATAAGTCCAAATTCCTCAACATGTGGGTCCTACCATGTCGGTTTATATAAAAATCATCACATTTTACGTTAGGAGTTATAATCCGTTTATTATAATTTTTCCCGAACCGTAAATCATCTAAGTGTGTTCTTTTTACCCAAACCTTTATTAACTCATGTACTATACTTATTATAAGTCTAATTACCCCAAATTTATACTTTTCATAGCTACTTAACCCATTTCTTATCTTAGAAGAGTTGGCTGTTTTTGGGCAGCCAAACTCGTTTTCACCATTTTGGTCGCCATTTTCAAACCGTAAGGAACTGGTAAACTATCCAATTGATTCTACTTTTTCATGATTTTATCTACAACCTACAGTTTTACCTTTTTCAATGATTCTGGGTTCTTATATGAGAAAACAGCCCGTGAAGATAGTATGTTCAGACTTGACTAGTTTTTACTATTTTGGCCAACATTTCTAAACCGTAAATAATTGGTAAACCATTCAATTGATTCTAGTTCTTCATGATTTTATCTACAACTTTTAGTTTTACATATTCATAGGTCAGTATACAAATTTTACGAGAAAACAGTCCATAAAAACAGTATGTTCAGATTTGACCTTGTTTCGTTTTTTTGTCATATCTTGCTTTCTATAATTCGTCCCGGGACGAGCCACCCGGGGAATTAATCACAAAACAATTATCAATCTTAATATTTTGGTTTTCAGTATCCCAACCCCACTGATTTCGACATGCAATCTGTTTTTTCCACGGTTCAAAATTGTTATAAATCAAATCGTTAATAAGGCTTGTTTAGCTTTATTTTTAGTGTTCAAAATTTCATATACAATGTCCCAATACTCATTAATCCATTTCGTACATATATATATATATATATATATATATATATATATATATATATATATATATATATATGGGGAGAGATCAAATAAAAAGACTTTTTTGGTGAGAAGGATAAGAAGGATTTTCAGCCATTGATTTTAAAATCAATGGATGAGATTAAACCATAATCCTAACTAACTAACCAACTAACTAACTAACCATTTAAATATAATTTTTTAAAGTTTTGTAAAAATTCTGAAAAAATTCGAGTAGATCGGGTATGTTGGTGCAAAAAACTTTTGTGAAAAAAGTTTTTTTAATTCGAAGATTTTGAAGTTTTTTTAATGCACAAAAACGAAATTTTGATGCACAAAAACGATAATTTTTAGGCTTTTTACGTTTTTTATGCATCAAGAATTCATTTTTATACCCAACTTCTTTTGACTTTTTGCTTTAAAATTTGATGCCGCATCAAACTAAAACAACTTGAAAATTTTGTGGATGAAAAAAATTTGTACACAAAATTTCATCTTTTTGTGCATTAAATTTCGTTTTTTGTGCATTAAAAAAACGCAAAAACTCAAAATTAAGAAAACTTTCTTCACAACTTTTTTATGCACCAACATATCCGATATTATGGAATTTTTTGAGAATTTTTCGAGAACTTTTTTAAAATCATGTTTATATGGTTAGTTAGTTAGTTAGTTAGTTAGTTAGTTAGTTAGAAATATGGATTGATCTCATCCATTGATTTTAAATCAATGGCTGAAAATCCTTCTTATCCTTCTCACAAAAAAAAGTCTTTTTATTTTAACTCTCCCCATATATATATATATATATATATATATATATATATATATATATATATATATATATATATATATATATATATTCGGAATATACATAAGATCAAGAAAATACAAGGAATGATAAATAAGAACGAGATGAAGATCTTACGAGGCTTATCAAAGTCGTTGTACTTGTGAGCGAGCAAGTAACCATCCAAGATCTTGTCACACTTGATGCAACCACCATGCATGGATAGATCTGGGATAGATCTACAAGTTTTACTTGGTGCATGTATAGATCCGGGCTAGACCTACATGTTTTATTTGATGCATGTATAGATCTGGGGTAGATCCATACGTTTTACTTGATGCATATATAGATCCGGGCTAGATCTACATATTTTACTTGATGTTACCATCATGCATGTATAGATCCACCATGGAAATAAAAAAAAATCTTGAAAGTTGATGCATGTAGGAGATCTTCATACCAATGTGTAGATCTTGAGATTTCCAAGATGGGTCTTTGATTTATTTTTGAAGATTCAAACAAGAAAATCAAAAGTTTGATGATCATTGTGGGTTGGGGGTTCACGACTCAAGGAAGAAAGAAAAGAGAGAGAGTTTTTGGGTGTGTGTGTGTTTTGTGTGAGAGACAATGAAAGAGAAGAGGGGACATCACCTTTATATAGGATGGGAGGAAGTGTGGCATGTGTCACCTACTTAAACATTGTCCAATGAGTAGCAAGAAGGTGGGGGACATGTTGGACATGTGTCATCAACCTAGAATTTTGCCCAATGGGGGAGTGAGGTGTGTTGGTGGCTTGTCTAGTGGGCCAAAAGAGTTGTTGGGCTCCTTAAATCTCTTATTGGGCTTATTAAGCCCATTACTATCCAAGATTTAAATAGTTGGGCTTATGAGGCCAGAAATGGGTCTAAAGTGTATCTTGTATTATAACTTTCGTTATTACACGGTTCGGGTCACGTTCGAGGTTTATGAATTTTTGATTCATCTTACGAGGATTTAGTATTTGATCCAAAAATAATTTTTCCAATCAAATGGAGTATTTATATGACGTATAAATACGAAGACGCGTTCGTTTATTTAAACGACAAGTATTTGTCATTTATCTTTTGTATAACGAAGGATCGTTTTAGTAGAAATACTTCTCATTTAATCATTCCATAGCTAAATGTAAAATTAAACAATTTAATCAAATTGTTTATCATGTATTTCTCGACAATAATTTATGTAGTTAAATTATGGAATTGTCGGTACGCGGTTTGTATGACTTTTATCAAATTCTCAAATCCGATGATTTTTGTATGTTTCAAATACGGTTTTTGAAACATACTCCATTATTATTTAATGAACGAAAAATCTCGGGTTTTACACCATCCACATGCTACCTTGAGTTTCGTCCTCGAAATTTGATTACTACTACTTGGTTGAGAAATGATCTAGGATCATTGAGTAGATTTTTATTACATTATTCTCATGGTAAAATCATGGATTTTACGTCTACTGTTACTCCCATGTCTGCAACTCCCAAGAAGCAAACCATGCCATCAAATGATGATCAAGCCTCCTAGGAGCTTCAGAGGCTTCAAGATCAAGAAAAGAATGCTACATCTGTCAATAAGCATTCAAGAGAAGAGTCTCTTGAGTCACAACACTCAACAGTACATACCTAGCGGTACTTCATCTGCAAGTACCGCTAAGTCAAAATCTGCTAAATCTGCTGACTTACTTGAAGAGATTTTGCAAGCATTAGACGATGAAGACTTATATGCAAGTCCAGCTGAAGGAATCTTCTCCAAAGCTTCCTATGATGAGCAGGGTGTAGTAACTGATTTCAACAATTTGGAAACCGAAATTCCAGTCAGTTCTATTCCCACTCATAAAGTCAACAACAACCATCCTACTACACAGATTATTGGTGATCCAAAATTTGCTGTACAAACCAGAAGACAACTGCAAACCAATATTGAAACTCATGCACTAGTGAGTTATTTCAAACAACAGCAGAGAACAAATCATAAAGATACTCAGCATTGTTTGTTTGCCTGTTTCTTATCTCAGGTAGAGCCCAAAAATATCTCTCAGGCTCTTGATGAAGAAAGTTGGGTAGATGCCATGCAAGAAGAATTAACACAATTTGAGCTACAAAAGGTTTGGATTATTGTGGATCTTCCCTCAGGTAAAAGAGTCATTGGTACAAGATGTGTCTTCAGGAACAAGAAGGATGAAAGAGGGGTTGTTGTGACGAACAAGGCAAGACTTGTTGCTCAAGGCTACAGACAGGAAGAAGGGATAGACTATGATGAGGTTTTTGCACCAGTGGCAAGGATAGAAGCCATTAGGTTATTTTTGGCCTTTGCATCATATATGGGATTTATAGTCTATCAAATGTATGTGAAAAGTGCCTTTATATATGGTAGTATTTCAGAGGAGGTATATGTCTCACAACCTCCAGGTTTTGTAGATCCTAAATTCCCCAATAGAGTCTACAAAGTTATCAAAGCATTTTATGGTCTGCATCAAGCTCCAAGAGCCTGATATGCAACTTTATCCAACTTTCTGCTAGAACATAGATATAGGAGAGGAACCATTGACAAAACTCTGTTCATCAAGAAAAATGCCAAAGACATTATTCTAGTTCAAGTCTATGTTGATGACATAGTTTTTGGTTCTACCAAGAAGACATGGTGTGAAGAGTTTGAAGCTTTGATGAAAGGAAGATTTCAAATGAGTTCTATAGGAGAACTAACTTTCTTTTTGGGACTACAAGTCAAACAAAGGAAAGATGGAATATTTATTAGCCAAGATAAATATGTTGCTAAAATCTTAAAGAAATTTTCATGTATGGATACAAGGAGTACAAGCACACCTTTTGAAGCCAAGAAATCTTTATCAAAAGCTGAACATGGAGAAGATGTTGACATTCATCTCTATAGGTTAATGATTGGTTCATTGATGTATCTTACTGCTTCAAGACCAGATATAATGTTTTTTGTGTGTGCCTGTTCAAGATTCCAAGTTCATCCAAAGGTGTCACATCTATATGTTGTGAAGAAGATTTTTAAATATCTTAAAAGTCAACCTAATTTAGGATTATGGTATCCTAGAGATTCCACCTTTGAATTGGAAGCTTACTCAGATAGTGATTTTGCTGGAGCAAATCATGATAGGAAATCAACAACAGGAGGTTGTCAATTCCTAGGCAGAAGACTCATATCATGGCAGTGTAAGAAGCAAACCATTTATGCTACTTCTACAACTAAAGCTGAATATGTAGCTGCTGCTCATTGCTGTGGACAAGTACTTTGGATTCAAAATTAATTGTTGGACTATGGGTTCAATTTCATGAACACCAAGATTTACATTCATAATGAAAGTACTATATGCATTGTCAAGAATCCAGTATTTCACTCCAAGACTAAGCATATTGAAATACGACATCACTTTATAAGAGATGCTTATGACAAAAAGCTTATTCAAGTCTTGAAGATTCATACAGACAACAATGTAGCTGATTTGTTGACCAAGGCATTTGATGCAAAGATATTCGAATTCCTGGTGACACACATTGGTATGCTCAACCAATAACATGCTGCATGTGTTGAGGGGAGGTAATAGTTGTACAAGTTTTATATAAATTTTATTGTATAGTCTATGTTTTGTGTTTTTGATGTTATTGCAAGTTTATAGAAAAAGATAAAAGAGGTTACATGTCTAGTGGAAAGCATGAACTGGTCAAAATTGTGAGGTACCGTTGTCACTCTAAGTACCGCTAGCACAAAACCAAGTACCGCTTATATTCCATGTACCGCTACATGTCCATTGTACCGTTACGGGTCTCTTTTGTAAATTTGGCGGTTTCTTCGCGCTTGGGTTTGTTATTTACTTAAATACTTACCCCAATTACACAATTGATTCACCTAATCTTTTATTTTTCACTCTTGATTCCATAACCTTCTCTCTAATCTTTCGATCATCAAAAATACTAATGGCTGCTTTACAAGTAATCTCTAAGCACAACTTGGTTGCGAATCTTGCTACGAATGATGACTCTGTTGGTTTCCCTGAGATGCTTGGTTTCCTTTCTCGAAGTCATATTCACTTCGCACTCATTGTAAGTCCAGTTGTCTCTATACCCATTGTTGAACAATTTTGGGATACTGCTGTGTTAGGTACTCGTTTTGATCAACCTTGCATTAAGGCTAGGGAAAATCATAGGAATATATATGTCACTGAGGTACTGCTACGAGAAAGTTTGAGACTTAATGATGAAAATGGACTTAGTATGCTTAATAATACAGAGATTCATGATGGCCTTGCAGCCATGGGTTGTAGAGGTGGTAGGGAAAGTCTTACTTTCTTTAAAGCATTATTTTCACCTCAATGGAAATTGCTTTTTCATGCTATTATTCACTATTTAAGTTCAAAAAGTACATCTTTTGATCAAATACTTGCTGCATTGGCATCTGCTCGTATTTGTCGAGCAAATAACAGGGTTTCTAATTTTTCAAAATTGATTTTTGAAGGCATGACTAGGAATTTGGAAGGGACTAAGAAGTTTTTAATGTATCCTAGATTCATTCAGGCTTTAGTTAGTGACCAAATACCTAACCTACCAGCATTAACTGATACATGGGATGTTCCTTTATTCACAAAGAGAACTTTCTCTTTCTTGACCAAACAAGGCAATGCCTTTACAGGAATAGTAACACCATTGTTTGCTCATATGTTAGCCCAACCTGCCAATCAAGAAGGTGAGGAACCTAGCAATGCTAGTGCTTCTCAGCAAACTCCTTCTCACCAGAGCTCCCACTCTCTAGAAGATTCACAATCTTCTTCTCACAATGTTGGTATTCCACCAAACACTGATGAGATGATCTACACACCTGCTGCTTCTATTGCTGCTAGTGGTTCACCACAAGCACAAGCACTAGAGGTGGTGGATGTTACAAATTTAACTGCTTTGTGTACAAGTTTGTCCCAACAGGTACAGGTGTTGTAGAAAGATAAGCTTTTTCAAGACAAGAAAATTGCTGAATTAAAAGCTAGCCTACTCAAGTTAAGGAACAAAGTGTCATCTTGGATGAGGCAATATAGATCTGTTCAGAAATCTGCAATCAAGAAGCAAAGACTCAGGAACCACAAGAAAAGGCAACTGAATGCAACCAAACATGGGAGGAATAATGAAGAACAGGGAAGGAATAATGATGAACAACCACCTTCTTCTGATAATCAAACAAGGATCTCTGGAAATGACATCAATTGTGAATTGGATGAAGATGTCATGGGGACTTTTAAAGATGGAACTGGTTTAGAGACTGGTGCGGATGGACCTTCATATATGGAGATTCAACAGCAAGACCCACAACCTACTCTAGAGGAACCACAAGTTCAAGAACAAGTTCAAGAAAAGTTGGTAAATCAACCAGAGGAGCCACAAGTTGCAGAGACATTGGCAACTCAGCCAGAACCATCAGTTCAATCACCACCTCAAGCTAACTGGAGTGCTTTCTATGAGAAGTTGGAGGAATTTTCTAATCAGTTTCCTGATCCATCACCACAAAGCAATAAATCAGATAAGACTGAAGAAGTGCAAGTTGATATGATGGCTTCTATGGAAGATAAAGCATCTGGGAATACTCAATTGATTGAAGAAACAAGTGTGTCTAATACTGGTGAAGTCAACTTTGTTGAAAATCCAAGTACTGCTAAGCCGACTGCAAGTACTGCTGACATTGTTGAAGACCCAAGTACTGCTAAGCCAATTGCAAGTACTGCTAAGCCAATTGCAAGTACCGCTGATGATCATCCTTCAATAGAAACTCAAATTTCATTTGGAGAAAATGAGACTAGCCCAATTGCTGCTTGATCTAAAGAAGGGTTTAGTTGAGAAGACTAAGCAAGCAGAAGTGGAGAAAAAGACACAACAAGAAGTTCTTGCCACAAAGGATAAAATTCAAGGTAAGAAAGTTCAAGCTTCACACCCTACAAAAGGTATAGTCATTCAACAGTTAGCTAATGAAGAAGTAGCTGCCAAACTGAAGAAGAAGCTACGTAAGATAAATCCAAAGGATAAGGGGAAGAAGCAATTAATGTCAGAATCTGAAGATGAAAGTGATTCAGATGACGATATAAACAAAGTCATGTACATGTTTAATCAAATAGACCATGATGAGGAATTTTATTATAGAATACAAGCACAAATTCGTGAAGATGAATTGCATGAAAAACTTGCAGCAAAGCAAAATTTGCTAGAAGCTAAAAGGATACAGCAAGAATGGAACATACAAGAGTATGACAGGATTCAAGCTGAGATACATGCAAGTGAGCTTCTTGCAGACTCATTGATAGCTGAAGAAAAAGATGCATATGATGAAGAAGAGAAATCAAGATTGATTGATGATCTGGTAAGGGAGCAACAAAGATTCTTTGCTGAAAAGAGAAGGAAAGAAAGGATTAAGCCTCCAACTACTATGCAGATTAGAAATCAAATGATGAAATTTCTAAAGAAAGTAAAAGGATTTACTAATATTTAGATGGTCAAGAAGAATTTTGAAGAAATCAAGACTTTGTATGAGCAAAGTAAGAGGACTGAATTGAATTTTGTTGAGAGTGGATCTGAAGCAGACAAGAAAGCTGTTGAAGAATTCAAGAAACGTCTACAACAAAAAAGACAATTTGGTAGTACTCCTAGAATTGAGCCAAGTACTGCTGAACCTACAAGTACATCTCCACATATCAAGACCACTTAGGTGAGGAAGAATAGAAAGGAGAAAGTAAGTTCAAGGAAGGAAGAGACTGCTCAAAGGATGAATACAGGAGTTGAAACTCAAGGTATTGCTCAGACTGAAAATGTACAAGCAGTACATACACAGTCAACAGTACATACAACAGTACATACTGAGGAAACGGTACATGCAAGCTTGGAAAAGGGTTCAACAGAACTTGAAGGAATTTCCAAGAGTGTTAAAAGGAAAAGATCAACAAAGCTAAAGAAGAAAGCTAAGAGAGCTAAAACAACAGCAGAAGATAGTGATGATGATGAGAGCTTAAGGAAGTACTTGAAGATTGTGAAATTTGAAGATCAATGTATTGATACAAAGATTTTTGGAAAAAGAGAATCCATTGTTAAGTGGATTTACTCTACAGATCAAGGACTTGAAGCTCATGGAATTCAGAGATCTGATGGCACAAAAAGGATATTCAGACTTTTGGAAGATATTCTTCACATTCTAGACAAACAAGATATTCAAGATCTTGTAAGGTTAGTTGAAGAAGCCAGTGCAGGTAAAACTGAAGTATCACTATTATATAGGGAATTTCTCTTTATGTATGAGCCACACAAATGTGATCAAGAAAAGTTGAAGGTATTAGAGGATTAAGTTCCTAGTTACTGGAGATATTACAGGTCATGTGGATTGCATATTTTGGATGTAGATGATGTTACATATTATATGCTGCAAGAGAAGACTTATCCCTTCAAAAGGAAATTGTTGGAAAGGATGTTAGAACAACAACTAGAAGTTACAGAAGAATCTGCTGATGCTTTGGAGTTGATCAGAATGGTTAAACAACAAATCAAGGATTTGAAAGATGAGGAAGAAGCTGAGAAAGAATCTTAAGTGTTTGACTTCCAGTCACACTTCATAAATGGTTCTCAGTTCACCATGTCTAACACACATAAGAACTGGCTAGTCCATAAGCAAACGGTTTGTGGTAAAGACTTATCAAATCCGTTTAAAGCTGATAGTTTGCTAAAAACTATATGGTTCTAACTCACCTTGTTTCGAGACAAAGAGTTGGCTAGTCTTAGACAAACGGTACTAGGTAAAGACTTCATCAAATTCGTTGATGGTTGACAATTTACCGAAAATTGTAAGGTTTTCATTACACCTTATTCTTTGTGAATAAAGTATTGGCTATTCCAGAGTGTACGGCTAACTGGTAAAGAAAGTATCAAATCCGTTGATAGCTGGTGATTTGCTAAAAATCATGAAGCCAATAAAGATTGGTGTTTGTTGTTAACTGTTTTATTTCAGGTATGAAGATTGCAGACAAAGAAGTATTAAAAGATATAATACTTAGAAGGTTTTGTTATCATCAAATCAAGAGAAAGATTTATGATCAAGAGTTCAAGGACTAAAATCTAGAAGACAAATATTGATGCTGCAAAGATGGATGAATGTTTAGAAGACACAAGAAGATCATAGTTTGAAGACAAAGATGATGCTTATAATGTTTGAAGATTATCTTATCAGAAGAAGATCTACATTTGAAGTGTTTGGCTACATTCAGTTGGATAGAAATACAAATTACCAAGTTCAATCCAAGGATGAAGGAAAGACTGAAGACATGTATTTCTAATACATCCAGTACAAGAGAAACAAGAAAACAACAAGTTATCATTTCTTGTTTAGGGGAGGATTGTTGGGAATTATTTGTTAAGTGTCAAGTACCGTTAGTATATTTCAAGTACTGTTAGTGTTATGTAAGTACCGTTAGTGTTAACGCGGTACATAGTAAGTACTGCTACTTATAAAGTAAGTACTGCTATGATGATTAGGACGAATATATCTTTGTATAAGATATGTCATAGTTATAGTTAGAGTATATCTTATGAGATATATCTAACTAGTTATAATATTGATAATAGATCGTTTGTGATATAATTATCTTTATAGAATATTCTAAGGTTTCTAGGGTTCCTTACTCTATAAAAGGAACATAGGTACAATGTCTTTCATGTACCTCATACAAGTCGATTAATAAGAGAATCGAATAGTTAAAAGTAATTCTGTTCTTCTGTGCTTTATAAGTTAGATTCTGCATAACTTATTTAGTGTTAGTAAGAGTGCTCAAAGTGTTTTAGTTTGATTACAAACTATTATACTAATTCTTAACATAATATAGATCCAGCCAAAAGGATCAACACCCATTATAAGCCCAATACATTTTATTAGCCCAATTATACTTTTAAATATCAGGCCTATTGTAACACCCCATTTTGATAAATGGAATGTCACGTGTAATTATGGCGTGTCATCAAAGCATGCAAGGTAATATGTAGTAAAACATACATGACCATAGGGAAAACCAGAATCAAACATCGGTTCCCAAACATAAGCCCAAAACATAACAAAGTAAATGAACTGAATAAAAGACTAAACAAGCATAAATATATGAAGGAAACAGGAGAAGAAGTCTATGGCAGCTTCCATCCTATGCATGTCCTCCAAATGCTCGAGTCTTGGGTACCTGCCGTTTTGGGACATGGAAAGGAAAGTAACGGCTGAGCAAAACGCTCAGTGCACGGATATACAATATAGCATGAAATAGGATAAGCATGTAACATATAACAGCGGAAGACTAAGTTTTGAGTAAACTGGTTAAGTATTAAGAAAACTGGTTTTATAGTTTGAAAAGCCTTATGTTTATCTTATGAAAACTGTTTTAACATAAATATACCATAGCCCATATAGGTCATGAAAAGGTCACGTGCATGAATACTTGGAGGGGTGACCTCATCATGCTGATTAGAGGGATGCCTCTAATTAATATACTGGTTTGGGTAGGAGGGATCAACTCCTTGTGAAGGATGCAAGGCACACACCACATTCACCATGATATACTGAATAAAACATGTAACTAGGATGCACCCATACGCCCCACATGATATAATAATATGGCCAAAACTGAAAGGGACGCCACGAGCAATCACTCCGCCGTGGGGAAGTCATAACATTGGTGCCTCCAATGTTATGGTTATGGTACCTCCATAACTATGTGAAACTGGTCATGCTTGTATATGGCTATAGATTATGCTAATTAAACATAAGCAGTTTAAAACAATAAAACAAATACTGGGGAAAACAGTTGGCTGCATACGGGGAAATCCTAATAAGGAAAGAATGTCCATACTGAAAGGACGGAAATCCGTACCTCAAGTCCAGTGAATGAACGGAAGAAAGACTCCTACTTCTGGATCACTAACGCTACATGAATACACACGTGTATAAGTATCGAATCACTGATTACGTACTGGGTTTTATGTCTCATCTTAGCTTACTTTGTATGTTTTAGGTCATGGTTTACTGTTTAAAGCCTTAAACTGTGTTTATCTTGTATTCTGATTAATCTGATTAAGTATTACTGGTATTTCATGTATTATTATACTTACTGTGTAATAATAAATAACTTTCCAAAAATAGCAGGTTTCCAAAAATAGAAAGTTTCCAAAAATAGAAAGTTTCCAAAAATAGAAAGTTTCCAAAAATAGAAAGTTTCCAAAAATAGAAAGTTACCAAAAATAGAAAGTTTCCAAAAATAGAAAGTTTCCAAAAATAGAAAGTTTCCAAAAATAGAAAGTTTCCTAAAATAGAATTTACTGCTTAAAATAGATTAGTTTCTAAAAATAGAAAGTTTCCAAAAATAGATCAGCTGCCTTAATTAAATAAGTTTCCATGTATAGAAGGTTTCCATGATTAGATTAGCTGCCTGAAATAGATAGATTTCCATATATAGAAGGTTTCCATTAATAGATTAGTTTCCTTATTTAATTAAGTTTCTATAAATAGAAGTTTCCATATTTAGAATTAAGCTGGTTACATAAGCTAACATATAAGTCTAAGTGTTTATAAGCTTATTTCTTAAGTCATATGATATAGTGTATAGTTTAATTATTATTTCATGTATTTTAATTAAACTATAGGTTTAGCATTTTAATTAAAGTATAACATGTTTTAATTAAAATGGAATAAAATACTTAGGTTAAAATGCGTATTAATATGTATTAATAATATAACCTAAGTCATGTCTAAATTAATTAATTATAAGCATGTTTTAAATAATTAATTAATTATAACTTATAACATAAAATACTTAGGTTAAATTAATATCATGCTAAATTACTAATTAAAATAACCTAAGTCATGGTTTAATTAATATCTCATGTTATTAATTAATTTATATCCTATGTTCATAATTCATAATATTAACATGTAGCATAAATCATGATTTAACCAACGAACCGTGAACCGGGCATGAAATCAACACCGTACCCCGAACCAAATCAGGGTCCCCCTTGGTTCCTTGTTGCCGTGGGACCCACACCACCAAACCGGGACCATAAGGTCTCGGTGGTGGTTTCTAGGCCAAGCCGTGACCCCCTTGGGGCACGGTCTAGGCGTCGGCTAAACCAAACACCCGTAAAACACCCTTTTGATTTTACCTCTTAACCAAATACATGTTTATTTTATGTTTTTAAAATAGGTTTTAAAAACATCATGTTCTTAATCAATTTTACCAAATCAAATCAAATGAAGGAATTAAAAAGAAAGGTTAAAAAGATATACCGAATGTGTGGATCAATAGAGGATGAACAAACACGAACACTTGTACAATATTCAAGATCAAAATCAACAAGAACACCCCCTCTTGGTGTGTTATAGGTGGCGGCCACAAAAGGAGAGGAAGAACAAAATTAGGGTTTTAATTGTTTTCAATAAAATGTGATAAATGAATGACTTTTTCCCTTAACCCCTTGTTTAGTAAAAATGATGGGCTAGGCCCTTTTCTTGTCCCTAATTTCGTGGTTCATGGGGCCCACATGGGGTAATCCAAATGTTTTTCGTGTCTAAATAATAAGTGTGTTCTCGTGTTCGTGTTTTACGTGTTTTAATTAGTTAAGTGTTCATTCGTGTTTATTGGTGTTCGTGTTTAGTGTGTTCTCGTTAAATATTTACCGTGCCTAATATATTTATACGTGCTCGTAATTATATTATATGTATTTACGTGATTATTTTAGTTCGTGTTTTAATGGTGATCATGATTTAATTATGTTCCCGTGAAATAGTTATTAACTGCTTATCATGAGTTCGTACGTAAACGATACTTATCATGTTATACACGTATGTACTTACTTGATTAATAGCACATGAATGTGATCAATACTGAATAAGGTAAGTTTTAATCTAGGACGTACGATCTTAAGGGCACTATTCTTGGTAAAAGCATGCGGGTTTTACAATTCTTCCCCCCTAAAAAGAATAATTCGTCCCCGAATTATAGATAAAGTAACTAGAAGCGAAACATACCCGAATCAAACTGGAAAGGTATGCAAAATAACGGAAATGAAGGTGACATGGTAGAAGGGAACGTGGAACGTGACATGTCTTGAAAAGACATGGAACGTGACGTGACTGTAAGGACATATCTAATCGATAAGAGAAAAATGGATAAGAAGTCCGGATGAACTTGTCCGTTTCCAAGTGGCCTCCCTCTTGGAACGGTTCCTTCAGAAGATCCTGGCACTAATGATAAATCTTGGTCCTCCTGACCTTGACTTGGAATACGAAGAAATTCTTGGTTATCAACGGAAGGTAGATCCCCTAAATTCGATCGAGGAAAAGAGTTAACGTGCAAGGGTAACTGAAACGTTACGATGCAAGACAATCTGACTTAACTGATAATTAGAAACGATGCGTGAGACATAAAGAAACGTAGTACGTGAAAAATTTTGAACGTGATACGTGAAAAAAATTTTGAACGTGCTACGTGGAGATATGGCGAGTGTAGTATGAGTAAACATATCGTGATCCATGATACGTGTAACATATCTTGATCATGATATGAGGAACGTGGAATGAACATGACATGTGAGACATATCGTGATCATAGAATATAATGGTGGTAACGCCAAACGCTACAAGGTGAGACGTGGAATATGACGTGAAACGTCTATCTGATGATGGAGAGTTATACTAAACTTGGGTCTGGTCTCGCAAGTTCTTGCAAACTTCCCAGAATGAGGAAAGAAATGAACGTAAAATCGTAAGCCAAAATACGATCATGAACGTGAATAGTGTCATGAACGTGAGCGCGAAAGCAAGTCGTGGAATTAGAATGAAGACGTGAAGTAAGTTAGGAGTACAATTACGAATCTTTGTCTGACCCGATAGCTGAGGGATTGCCAAGTGATCGGATGAGCCTTGGCTGGAACATGTTTGTTCAATCTGTTGGTTCTGAAATCCGTACGGATGTAAGGATTCTGCAGACTTGATCAAACTGTTGACAATAACCCAGATAGCATCATGCTTCTTCTGAGTTTGCTGAAATCTGGTAACTAAAATCCATGGAGATCTTGTCCCTTTTTGATTCACAATTTCATATGATGAAAACATCCCAGTCTGTTGGTGTCCTATCTTAACCTGTTGGTATGTCAGGTACCTATATATGAACGTAACCGTATCTTGCTTCGTAGAACTTGATACCTAGGAGTTTTCGAAACTCTGAGTCTCTGAATCTAGACTTCTCCTAGCGTATAATTTTCTAGAACACCTAATGTAGTGTAGGGTTCTCTCCTTTACGCATAAGCTGAGTCATGGTAAGATTCACCATAGAAACCCATGTGATTCAGTGTGTCACTGTAATCAAACAGAATTGATATTGGAAAAAAATTCCAGGGTAGAATTTCTCTTGTCATAGAATTTGCAACATAGTGCAGATATGGTCTTCCTGTTCTTCTCTAGGCTTAGAGGAAATCAGGTTATCCTCAATGAAAACGCTGATGAATTTGTTTAGGAGTTCATGGAAACTCAATTTATTAAGTCCATAATGCGGTTGGAGCATTGATGAGACTAATTCAAAATCATAAATCTAGCAGGACCGAGTCGTGAACGAATAGCAGTCATGGACATGTCCTGCTTTTTCACTCGTCACTGTTGGCAGCATGATCGTGAGTTCGATCTTGGAAAAAGTTATTAACACCATACGGTTGATTGGACATGTTGTCAATATGAGGAGGAGAATAACGGTCATAAATGGTGATTTGTTTAAGTCGACGGTAGTTGACACATAATCTCATGGTACCATCCTTCTCCTTGAAGGTTCTTCTGGAGTGTAAGGAACAATTTTGGAATAATCCGTTGGTAATGCGTAAAAGGACCTTAGTAGTCGTGTTTTACTGACAGCTAGAAAATTTTAGCAATATGGCTAACAAAGCACGTGCTTGAAAAGCATAGATAATTTGTACAGATTTTCCTGATGGAAAATCAAGCTGAAAGTATTCAGGAGCCTGATCATTACTGTACATAATTATGAATCGTAGCATGGTGTGCTGTTCATAGTCCATAATTAGGATAAAATTCAACTTGTGTCTGTCCGAGGAAATGCGTTAGCAGCTTGGATCTTATCATTAAGCTGAAGGAAAACCTTCGTATGTGTGGGAATACGAAAGGCGTCCTTCATGGTTATGAATATATGAACTATGGTGAAAGAAATGAAAGTGACATCGGCAATGTGACAGTTCTCACTGATGCGCCGATAATGGTATTGAAATTCTTGTGGCCTGATTAATACATGGCACAACAACATAGATATACCCTTGGAGGGTACCCTGAATTTCTTAGAAATGTTCCATAATTAGACGTGAGTCATGTGTCTTGACTCGTGTCCTGAGAAATGTAAGCGTGACATATGTCTTGACTGGTATCTTGACATGTGTCCTTAGAAAGTATATGTGAGACATGTGTCTTGACTGATGTCTTGACATGTGTCTCGATATGTGAAACAATTAGAACTACAAATATTAGGTTAATATGCCAGAATTGGCGGATCGGTTGGACTACTGATCATTTGTATGTCTGATCACGTCCGTGGCCGGAGCCTCGGTTGCGATTTCTAGGATAATTGCTGTCATAGTAGTGGTTACTATCATCTTGTCTGTCGGTTCCCTGACGGTCATTCTCATGACCGTGACTCATGTAACTAATTAGCTGAGTGGCCGACTGGTACTGGTTTGCACTCATATGGCTGAAATGACAGCCGAACGACGTGTGACATGTAACTATGAATTTGGGACAATGATTGATGGGAATTGTCTGATGGTGAAGCATCTTCTTGTCCAATTGCTTTGCTCCGACGCCTTTGTCTTCGTCTTTTAGGATCTCCAGGTTGTGAACAGCATCAGCATCAGCATCTCGTAGCGTCTCCCAACATCAGCAGCATCAACCTTCAGTAACATCTCCAAGCTATGAGCGGCATCGACAACCTTGTAGAATATCAGCAAGTGAACATACGCCTGAGATGATTTAGAATCGACTAGCGAATACTCGTGAAGTATTGCAAGTGGAATATACATGGATTAAGGTACATGTAATACACATGAAATACGGTACGTGGAGTACACATGGTATGCACATGAAATGATCGGTATGGCTCGATCATTTGTCATGATTTAAGGAAAGTAAACCGGTTAAACGGTTAGGAAAACCATCATGATAACCTGGTAGTATTAGCATAGACATCATTCTGGTTGCATATAGAAACGCTAAAGTGTGGTTACACAAAATTCAACGATGATTTGCCTGACAGCATGATCAATGGAAACCAACCATGACTATCATGAAAGCATGATTCAAGAAATCTAACAATGTCTTGCAGGACAACGTAAATAACAAAAGAGGCGTGAAACATAATCAACATGAAGACGGAATTATCATGAGGAAACATGAAACCATCTATTACGAAGAAGTGTATAACATAATCAGCATGAAACTGAAGTTAACCATGACAGTATGAAGGCATACTTGACATAAAGACATAATAACTTATGATGGGACATAAAAAAAATTTATGCCAATTTAAATCATGAGAAAAATTTTATGCAAGAAAAACAGTGCATGAATGCGTAATGTAGTTTATAATACCTTTATATGTGCGAGGGAACGCCTATGGGTCGGTTCCAAAACAAAAGACATGGCGAGGGGACGCCTATGGGTCGGTCCCAAAGTTAAAAGTTTCGATAAAAACACATGCGACTAAATAGGGCCAGTCCTGTACCAACCATTACTTAATCAAAATTCCTGCAATAGATGACATATGATATAAATGCATGAATGCATGGAACATAATAATTAAAAGTCATTGTCAAAACTTAACAGAAAAAATGTTATGTGAAAATTATGAACTACTGGGGTCAGTCCACATCGTCACAGTTCACGAGGAACATCATGCATAGACAATGACACATAACTAAGTATGGATGACGGTTGTTCATTCCATATTAGTAAGACGATACTGGTGAAAACATCATGGTGAAAACAACAAGGTGCTGAAAACGTCATGGCTAAAACAAAAAGGTGCTGAAAACATAATGGTTAAAACAACAACGCGCTGAAATATCAATACGTGGAATAACAATCGTTGGCTTAGGAAGCTCCTGGTGACTACCCACTAGCCACAGGTCGAGTTTTAGAGCCTACAGGTCGAAGCCTTAGCTCTGATACCATAATTGTAACACCCCATTTTGATAAATTGAATGTCACGCGTAATTATGGCGTGTCATCAAAGCATGCAAGGTAATATGTAGTAAAACATACATGACCATAGGGAAAACCAGAATCAAACATCGGTTCCCAAACATAAGCCCAAAACATAACAAAGTAAATGAACTGAATAAAAGACTAAACAAGCATAAATATATGAAGGAAACAGGAGAAGAAGTCTATGGCAGCTTCCATCCTATGCATGTCCTCCAAATGCTCGAGTCTTGGGTACCTGCCGTTTTGGGACATGGAAAGGAAAGTAACGGCTGAGCAAAACGCTCAGTGCACGGATATACAATATAGCATGAAATAGGATAAGCATGTAACATATAACAGCGGAAGACTAAGTTTTGAGTAAACTGGTTAAGTATTAAGAAAACTGGTTTTATAGTTTGAAAAGCCTTATGTTTATCTTATGAAAACTGTTTTAACATAAATATACCATAGCCCATATAGGTCATGAAAAGGTCACGTGCATGAATACTTGGAGGGGTGACCTCATCATGCTGATTAGAGGGGATGCCTCTAATTAATATACTGGTTTGGGTAGGAGGGATCAACTCCTTGTGAAGGATGCAAGGCACACACCACATTCACCATGATATACTGAATAAAACATGTAACTAGGATGCACCCATACGCCCCACATGATATAATAATATGGCCAAAACTGAAAGGGACGCCACGAGCAATCACTCCGCCGTGGGGAAGTCATAACATTGGTGCCTCCAATGTTATGGTTATGGTACCTCCATAACTAGGTGAAACTGGTCATGCTTGTATATGGCTATAGATTATGCTAATTAAACATAAGCAGTTCAAAACAATAAAACAAATACTGGGGAAAACAGTTGGCTGCATACGGGGAAATCCTAATAAGGAAAGAATGTCCATACTGAAAGGACGGAAATCCGTACCTCAAGTCCAGTGAATGAACGGAAGAAAGACTCCTACTTCTGGATCACTAACGCTACATGAATACACACGTGTATAAGTATCAAATCACTGATTACGTACTGGGTTTTATGTCTCATCTTAGCTTACTTTGTATGTTTTAGGTCATGGTTTACTGTTTAAAGCCTTAAACTGTGTTTATCTTGTATTCTGATTAATCTGATTAAGTATTACTGGTATTTCATGTATTATTATACTTACTGTGTAATAATAAATAACTTTCCAAAAATAGCAGGTTTCCAAAAATAGAAAGTTTCCAAAAATAGAAAGTTTCCAAAAATAGAAAGTTTCCAAAAATAGAAAGTTTCCAAAAATAGAAAGTTACCAAAAATAGAAAGTTTCCAAAAATAGAAAGTTTCCAAAAATAGAAAGTTTCCAAAAATAGAAAGTTTCCTAAAATAGAATTTACTGCTTAAAATAGATTAGTTTCTAAAAATAGAAAGTTTCCAAAAATAGATCAGCTGCCTTAATTAAATAAGTTTCCATGTATAGAAGGTTTCCATGATTAGATTAGCTGCCTGAAATAGATAGATTTCCATATATAGAAGGTTTCCATTAATAGATTAGTTTCCTTATTTAATTAAGTTTCTATAAATAGAAGTTTCCATATTTAGAATTAAGCTGGTTACATAAGCTAACATATAAGTCTAAGTGTTTATAAGCTTATTTCTTAAGTCATATGATATAGTGTATAGTTTAATTATTATTTCATGTATTTTAATTAAACTATAGGTTTAGCATTTTAATTAAAGTATAACATGTTTTAATTAAAATGGAATAAAATACTTAGGTTAAAATGCGTATTAATATGTATTAATAATATAACCTAAGTCATGTCTAAATTAATTAATTATAAGCATGTTTTAAATAATTAATTAATTATAACTTATAACATAAAATACTTAGGTTAAATTAATATCATGCTAAATTACTAATTAAAATAACCTAAGTCATGGTTTAATTAATATCTCATGTTATTAATTAATTTATATCCTAAGTTCATAATTCATAATATTAACATGTAGCATAAATCATGATTTAACCAACGAACCGTGAACCGGGCATGAAATCAACACCGTACCCCGAACCAAATCAGGGTCCCCCTTGGTTCCTTGTTGCCGTGGGACCCACACCACCAAACCGGGACCATAAGGTCTCGGTGGTGGTTTCTAGGCCAAGCCGTGACCCCCTTGGGGCACGGTCTAGGCGTCGGCTAAACCAAACACCCGTAAAACACCCTTTTGATTTTACCTCTTAACCAAATACATGTTTATTTTATGTTTTTAAAATAGGTTTTAAAAACATCATGTTCTTAATCAATTTTACCAAATCAAATCAAATGAAGGAATTAAAAAGAAAGGTTAAAAAGATATACCGAATGTGTGGATCAATAGAGGATGAACAAACACGAACACTTGTACAATATTCAAGATCAAAATCAACAAGAACACCCCCTCTTGGTGTGTTATAGGTGGCGGCCACAAAAGGAGAGGAAGAACAAAATTAGGGTTTTAATTGTTTTCAATAAAATGTGATAAATGAATGACTTTTTCCCTTAACCCCTTGTTTAGTAAAAATGATGGGCTAGGCCCTTTTCTTGTCCCTAATTTCGTGGTTCATGGGGCCCACATGGGGTAATCCAAATGTTTTTCGTGTCTAAATAATAAGTGTGTTCTCGTGTTCGTGTTTTACGTGTTTTAATTAGTTAAGTGTTCATTCGTGTTTATTGGTGTTCATGTTTAGTGTGTTCTCGTTAAATATTTACCGTGCCTAATATATTTATACGTGCTCGTAATTATATTATATGTATTTACGTGATTATTTTAGTTCGTGTTTTAATGGTGATCATGATTTAATTATGTTCCCGTAAAATACTTATTAACTGCTTATCATGAGTTCGTACGTAAACGATACTTATCATGTTATACACGTATGTACTTACTTGATTAATAGCACATGAATGTGATCAATACTGAATAAGGTAAGTTTTAATCTAGGACGTACGATCTTAAGGGCACTATTCATGGTAAAAGCATGCGGGTTTTACACCTATACTCATATGTTGGGCCCAAGTGGGTTAAGCCCAATGAGTAAGTCCATTAGTGTTTAGCCAAATTAGTTGGGTTAATAGTCCAATAAGGCTACTTTGGCCCGTTAATGTCCATAAGTTATAAAGCTCGGGTCCGACCGTCTAAGTTTTAATTGTCGAAAATGTTAATCTTTCGGTTTTAGCCAAAAAGACGTAAACCATATCTATATTGTTTTATAACTTATAAAACATAACAATTTGCAATTTTTATAAAATGTCACATTTACATATCAAAGTATATAACTTATTTATAAGTATTATATAAGTTAGTGAGTTTTGGGTATGTATTTTATATTAGTTTTACTTGAGTGCAAATTTTATAATATATACTTTTATTTTCAAAATCTAATTATGAAACTCACTTACACCATTTTTACCATATCTTGAGTTCTACTAGGAGATAAAAGCTCAATTTTTGGTAGCACAAACTACATAATATGTGCTACAATTAACTCTAGTTTAGCTACTGCTCATTCATCCTCTAAGTGTCTCTAATAATTCGTCCAAAACAAACTATACAGATTTGAACTTTAAGAATGTTTTGATCATATCTTACTCATTTTATGGATTCCATTAAGTGGCCAAATCTCACATATGTAAAAGTCATATACCTTACTGTATATTAAATTATCCAAGTCATTTTAACTAGTTATCATATGGTTCTTTACTGTTTTATACATCCTACAATTTTAGTCATGATTTCAACATCTTTTCATGTAGCTTTTAATCTTTTTTAACCAAATTTATCAACACATAATACTTTGATAATCATATATCATCATATACATATACATTTAGAAAGAAAATACAAAATTACATTTACAAAATAACAAGAAAATGGATGGAATGATCTTGTTACCAACCAAGATAGTGAAAGTTATGATCAAGGATTGGTTTTTGATGACAAATCTTGTGATAAACCAAAATCAACTTCAAGATCACCCAACTCTATGAAAACCTTGTGGAAAATCAGCCCCTAGACACCAAGGAAACTCCTTTGTAGATGTTATGATTACCTCCAATCAACAAGACTTCAAAAGGACATCATCTTATGCAAGATTAACAATAGGTTTATGGATAAATTTTGATCAAATGGTGGTTTGTGGTGGTGAAGTGGATACCAAGGAGGGAGAGAGTGAGACATATTGTGTGTTTTGCATGAGATAAAATGAAGGTAGTTGTTTGTGTTAGCTTGTATTAAGCTACAAGTGGTTTGGTGGCAAAACTAAGACAAGTGTCTTAGTTTTGTATGTAAAGTTGACACCTCAAAGGGGTGTTAGCAAAGATTTCCATCCCATAGTGGGGGTGGGGCAAGAGTTATCTTGTCTCATCCCCATTTATTTACGGGTACTCCTTGATTCTAGTTTCCTTGATTTGCGTGCCCTCGGGTCGTGATGAGACTGCTTTTATACATAGTCTCATCGTCCAAAAGGGCTTTAAATGCATAAAATATCATGAAAATACCCAAATATATGCTTGTGTTTGTTACTTGTGTATTTTAGGTACGGATATTGAGGAAATGACAAAAGATCGCAAAGAACATGCAAAAACGAACACGGGAAACGAAGCCGCACGATGAACCAGACCCAAGTGATGATTTTCCAAGAATAAACCTTGAAGATTTGAAGATTATACAAGAAGGGTCCTCCAATATAAGATTTCAAGTGCTCACCTAAATCAAGCAAACAATTTGAAGCTCACAAGGCTGAAAAATCTATGCAAATTGAAAGTGAATCAAGCCTCAATCTTTGAAGCTTTAAAGATCCAAAATTCGCCTTAGCGTGAGGATATACGTCTTTGGCTAATAAAACCACCGATGAGGTGGATAACAAAAGCCAAGGCAAGACCGAAGTCATAATAAAAGCTTCATGGCGAAGTTGAATAAAAGATGGAGGTAAACCTATGATAATAAGGCCCTTCCGTTAGGGGGCGTATAAAAGTCTTGGTAATAAGTCTCAAGTTCAAAACCGTTATAAAACCGTGTTTATCGATCCTTCTTGTTGATTTAATTTTTTGACATCGTTGTCTATTAGGAGGGGTTATTAATTTGGTGGTCTTGGTTACACCGTTAGGACTCTATTTTTAGACCTAAATCTCTATCATCGCATAACTCAAACAATGCATCCTCGTGAAACATTCAAGACAAAATAAAATATAAGAGATACAACTTAGGAAAATGGGAGGATAAGTACGTGATTAGGCCATATGAGTAGTGTTAGCATTACTACCTTATAATGACAATGATCTCGTTGCACGCTTAGCATGGAATTGGGGTGAAAATCGAGGACGATGAAATTATTTCTAACGAAGCATTCACGTGTTCTTATTCTATGAACCTAAACGTCCCATTTTGCGATGAAAATCATACAGTATGTCTAAAACACAAGTAGTAGTAAGCAGTAGTGTAGCTAGTTTATCATTCAATAAAAGTGAATAAAAATGAATTTTGGAGGTGCTACGATACTTTATTCTAGCATTTTGTGAGGGCACGGTAATGGTTTAGTATGGGGGAGTGATGAGACTGCTTCTATACATAGTCTCATCGTCCAAAAAGGGCTTTAAATGCATAAAATATCATGAAAATACCCAAATATATGCTTGTGTTTGTTACTTGTGTATTTTAGGTACGAATATGGAGGAAATGACAAAAGATCACAAAGAACATGTAAAAACGAACACGGGAAACGAAGCCACACAATGAACCGGACCCAAGTGATGATTTTCCAAGAATAAACCTTGAAGATTTGAATATTATACAAGAAGGGTCCTCCAATATTGAAGAATTGACACTTTAAACCCTTGTATCTTCATAATTACAAGATTGGTCCCTAAAGTTTGTCAATATCACCAAAAGGACCCTTAACTTTGAAGAATTGGCAAAAATGGTCCCTCAACAATTATGACTTGTCAATTTCAGTCCTCCAAGAAGTCAACAAAACAAGTCAAGACCATTAACTATGAAGAAAATGCCAAAACAGCCATTCAAGAATCAAGAATTATCAAGAAATACCCTTGAAATACTTTTGGAAAAGTGTTTGGCGCAAAAGTCTAAAAACAAAAACTTGGTTAACAATGGAATTTCAGTTTTGTGGCTTTAAAATGCAAGTGACAAGAAGAATAGAAGTGAGGGACTAAATTGGGCAGACAAACAAAGATACATAGACCAACCACGCCTTGACACCTGTCCCACTACCCCCCATCAACCAATCAGAGCACCCCATTCCTCCACATCACCTTCCACTCACCCGTTTAATATTTATTAACTTTTCAAAAGTTAATTAAATATTAATCTGGCGCCTAAGACTTCCCTAAACACAAATGAAGATCAAAACATGTGTTCTTCGTGTTCTTAATCCAATTTGGGTTTTCCTTAACCCTTGTAAATTAAACCCTATATCTCTCCAGATTTATGATTAAGGGTTCCTTAATCATAACCCAACCTTCATAACCCTTGCCACGTCACCCAAGAACCCCACAAGAGATTCCCCTGATACACACTTTTGGGATACTGCCAAAAAGTGCCAGGAAATCAACACACCATAATTTAGCTTCATATCTAAGCTTCATCTTGAGCCATAGATCAACTTTCAACCCTTCCATCTCATGCAAACGGCCAAAAATCAGTCACATGTTCAAGATAGTTCTAAATCAAACAAGTGGCTATAAAATCTTGAAAATCTGTTGTTTTGCTCTGAAATCTTATTCACACCTAGTTTTTATGTTGACCTAGGGCTAACAAGTGTTTAATATTTGTTAATTCAACATATGTGATAGATCTGAGGCCTTGAAATTGGCTTGTGGTTAGCTTTCACTAGCTTTAAAGTAGCTTATAACTGCCAGATCTACTTGTTACTTGTCTGGAACACATCTAGGCAAGGATTGAATTAACTGAACTGATTGGCTGGGTGATTTTGTGATTAATTGCTCATAATTGACTCCTTTTGATTCACTGATCACAAGGGTGCCTTGATTGTTCAAAAATACCAAGTGAAACTCTCTAAAAAGCCAAGTCAAAAAGTCAAGGCAGTGGGAACTCCTTTCCCCTACTTCTAGCCACTACTAGTTATATTTTGTGTTCAGCTTATTAATAAGTCATTTTAGCTTATTCCAATGTGCAATAACTCATTTTTGTAATAGGTCTTATTATTTTGAGCTTATAAGTGATTATGGAAGTTTACAGCTTTTGGTTTTAAGTTTTTACTAGAAAACAACTATTTTGTCTTTTTCAAAATCAGCTTATTGCTTATTTCAGCTTATTGAGTGAACTTATTTGAAAACTTTTTGTTGATTAAGCTTAGTTAAGTCATTTGAAAGCTATTGAAACTTGAATCAGCTCTTGGGGTGGCCTAGAACTCGAAAACGACTATTTTGTCATTTGTGAAGATAGCTTTTTGCTTTTTCAGGCTTATTCCTTGTGCTTATTTCAAATTTCTTTTTACAGAACTCTAAAGTAACTCAAAAGAAGCTTGTGTGTGTAATTTGAGCTTATGGCATCATCTTATAGCTTAATAGGCCAAAAAGCCCATTAAGAATAAGCTACTTTGAAATAAGCTAGCTTATACTCATTCTCAGCTTTGGGCCTTGAGAGTTTTGTGTTTAAAATCAAATTTTAGGTCAGATAGGACCTTTTGGGACATTTTTATAAACATTTTTCTTATTGGGCTTATTTTGGCCCAATAAAGGTCTGTTTTGGACTTTGGCCCATTTGAAGGCCCATTAGGGGTATTTTTGTAGTTTCAACTTCATTTCTGTGTTTATTAGGTTAAATTAAACTAGTTTTCAAGTTTTTAGAATTTTTTATAAATTTTGGATTTATAATATTATTTTATTATTAAAAATAAAAATTTTGATTTTTCAAGTTTTTATATTTTTCTTAGGTTAAATACATTAAGTTAGGAATTTTACAATTTTTAGAATATTTTTATTGTCCTTAGATTAGTTTTAATAATTATTTTAAGTTTAAATAGTTTTTAACTGTTTTTAAATAGTTTTAATTAATTTTAAAATTTTCAAAAATAGTTTTAAATTTAGTTAAGTCATTTTAGAGGTATACAATTGAAAAAATCTCATTTTGGGCTTTTTGTTAATTAAATTGATTTTTTGGGCTTTAATTAGCATTTAAAAAATTATTATTTAACTAAATAAAAGTTTTGAGTGATTTTTGATTTTTTGTATACTCTAATTACATCATTTAGGATTTATTGCAATTTTCTAGGAATTTTTAGTGTAAAATTTTAATTTTGTCACTATTTTCGGTTTTATGTGTACGACTTTTCGTCTTAGTTTAAATCGTCATCGTAACCGTCATTCTCTTCTTACCTCATTTCTTATTTTCATTTCTCATAAATATAATCACAAATTTAATCATCTCTTAACACACATACCAAGCCTCCTTGAAAACGATCCCCAATTTGGGTCATTTGTGCGCGATTTTCCTAAATCGTCGTACTTACCCTAATTACGCCTTGTTTTCCTAAACAAGGTTGTAAATCTACATCAATTTTGGCGCCGCTGCTGGAGAGGCGTGTTGTGTTTTGATTTGGCAATTGTTGTTTTTTATATATAGCCATAATATCTATTTGTATTAGTAGCTTCAAGACGTATATCCCCACATTGTACATAACGTTTATGCAAACTCGAAATCAAGCAAGACGTGCACGTAAACGTAGAAACCGAAAGGAGTCAACACCTACTCCTAATCTTTCTAGTGAAGAGACTCCAAGTGAGGAACCTATTATAGAACAAGAAGCTATCATGGCTAATCGTACTATGATGGAGTTGCTTCAAGCACCCACCGAGGGTTTTGGAGAGGCCATTGTGATTCTCGTCATCCTTGCGGAGAACTTCGAGATCAAGACGGGTTTAATGTCTATGCTTCAAGCCAACAAGTTTCGCGGACACGAAAAAGACAACCCACATTATCACATTAGGCAATTTAATCGTCTCACCGCGACAAGCAAGTTTAAGGATGTACACCATGATGCCATTAAGATGATGTTGTTTCCATACTCGTTAGATGGACCCGCCAAAATATGGCTCGAGAAAGAACACCCACATTCGATTTTGACGTGGGGTGATCTCGTTTCTAAATTTGTGAATCAATTTTTTCCACCATCAAAAACAACACATTTGAAAAACGAGATTTCACGATTTACTCAAAGGTCTAATGAGAGTTTTTCAATGGCTTGGGAAAGGTTTAAAGAAATGTTAAATGAATGTCAACACCATGATTTTTCCGAATTGCATCAAACTGACACTTTTTATAATGGGCTTAATGATCATGAACGAGATTACTTAAATGTCGCTACGGGTGGTAATTTTTTGTGCAAAACGACCGATGTGGCTTTGAAAATCATTGAGAATAGGTCTAAAGTTTATAGCCCTCGTAACACACCGAGTGTTGCCACTATGGGTTCATCATCGTCGTCTCGTAACATGAGTGCCTTGCAAGATGAAGCAAATGAGGAGAATCGGTTTTTCGATAGGTTTTCAACTCTTATGACTCACTGGAAAGCACAAGATGCTTTGAATTCCGCTTCGGTAAAAGCGGTTGCCAAGAGTTGTATTTCGTGTGGTGGAGCTCACGATTTTTCTGAGTGCATTACCGCGGATGGTAACACTTCGAATGCTTATGTAGCCACGGGAACTTATAACTAAAATGGTCAAGGTTCCCGCCAAAATCAAGCTCCACAAAATGAAAATGCTAACAACTATCGAAACAATCAAAATGGTGCTCAACGTAACTTCAACAAGGGTAATTATCAAAGTGGAAATGGGCAAATTTCAAACCAAAACCAAAAACGTGATTTTCAAACTACTACACAAGGTTTTCAAAATGATCACACCAAAAATCTTCAAGGAGAATTTTTGAATTATGCTAAAGCAAACGATGCTAAGTTTGATAATATGCAACGTGAAATGGTTAGCTTAAGATCCGAGTTGAAAAACGAGCTTAAAAACGAACTTGCTAATGAACTTAAGACTCATGCTAATAAATGGAAGGAAATGTTCAACATCTCCAACAAAATCAACAAAAAATGGAGCACGGTCAACATAAAATTAAGAAAGAGTTGTTAAAAGCGGATGCTAGGCAATCTAAGTTTGAAGATCGAATGGGAAAAATGTTTGAAGCTATCATGTGTAAACATTCTTCTTCGGGTGGTCTTCCTAGTGATACCATCGTAAACCCGAAAGGAAAACTGAAGGTTATTACTACTCGTAGTGGTAAAATTTTCAAAGAACCCATTTCTCGTCCAAGTACTTCTACGAAGAAGGAAATAGAGAAAGAACCCGAGGTGGTGGTGGAAAAGGAGGAATTCACAAGCCCACGAAGTACCGCTCAAACCACACCTACGGTTGAACCAATACCAATCATGGAACCCGAGATTCCAAGGCCGTTGCCTAATGTCCAACCCACACCACCCTTACCTTACCCTTCGAGATGAAACAAAGAGAAAATGCAAGAACGTAACAAACAACAAATCGAGCTTTTTATAAAAATGTGTCAACAAGTTCATTTTGATGTAAGTTTAGCCGACGCGTTGTTATACATGCCTTGTTTCGCTTCCACTTTTAAAAATATGATGAGCGATAAGGAAAAGCTTTCAAAGCTTGCTAATTGTTCTTCGGTTTATCTTAACCGCATACCAGAAAACGTTGGTGACCCCGAAAAGTTTCTCATTCCTTGTGACATACAATATATGAAAGAATGCCTCGCCTTGGCCGATCTTGGTGCGAGCATTAATTTGATGCCATTTTCCATTTGGAAATCGCTTTCGCTTCCGGATCTTTCTCCTTCGAACATGTCTATCGAAATGGCCGATCATTCTACGATTTTAGCATGTGGAGTAGCCGAGGATGTTTTAGTGAAAGTGGGGAAGTTCTACTATCCCGTTGATTTTATAGTAGTTGACATCCCCGCGGATCCTCAAGTTCCTCTAATTTTAGGTCGTCCATTTTTAGACACCTCGAGATCGCTTATCGACATTCATGCAAGAACTATCACTTTGAGATTCAACGAAGAGGAACTTGTTATAAACGCTACTCAAAACTCAAAACCTTCTCATGTTTATGCAATCGCTACCATCAATCACATTGACTTAGTTGATGTGGTTTGCGATGAGTTTTCACAAGAAGTGTTAGGTTTTTCCGATAGCTCGTCAAGTGGCAATCCCACTATTTTGGATCCGATTCTTGCTAATTCTACACCAAATCTCACTCCATTCCAAGGAGGCGATTTTACTTCAAATGAAATCGACAATGAAGATGAGGTGATTATTAGTGATGATACTTCTATTCCACCATTTCTTCCGCCGATGGAGGTTATGAGTGTTGAGCAAAAAGCTTCAATCGAGGAACCGCCTATCCTTGAATTGAAAGATCTTCCATCTCACCTTGAATACGCATTCTTGGAAGGTGATGACAAGTTGCCGGTTATTATTTCAAAAGGTCTTGCTAATGATGAAAAAACCGAGCTCTTGAAAGTTCTTAAAGCTCATAAAGGGGCAATTGCGGGGAAAATTTCCGACATTAAGGGTATTGACCCAAAATTTTGTACTCACAAGATTTTAATGGAGGAGGACTACAAACCCGCAATTCAAAGTCAAAGAAGGGTAAACCCCAAAATTCACGATGTCATAAAAAAGGAAGTTATAAAACTCCTTGACGCGGGAATGATTTATCCTATCTCCGATAGCCCATGGGTGAGCCCAATCGATTGTGTCCCTAAAAAGGGAGGAATGACCGTTGAGCCTAATGAAAACAACGAGTTAATTCCCACTTGTGTTGTGACCGGTTGGAGGGTGTGTATTGACTACCGAAAGTTAAATGACGCCACTCGTAAAGACCACTTTCCTTTGCCCTTCATGGATCAAATGTTAGAGCGACTCGCGGGAAATGAATTCTATTGTTTTTTAGATGGTTTTTCCGGTTACTTTCAAATCCATATCGACCCTTGTGATCAAGAGAAGACTACGTTTACGTGTCCTTATGGAATGTTTGCTTATCGTAGGATTCCTTTCGGACTTTGTAATGCACAGGGTACGTTTCAACGGTGTATGATGGTTATTTTTCACGATATGATCGAGAAGTCGATGGAAGTGTTTATGGACGACTTTTCGGTGTTTGGCAATTCGTTCACGTCTTGTTTATCTAATCTCGAGCAAATGTTAAAACGTTGTGAAGAAACCAATCTTGTGCTTAATTGGGAAAAATGTCATTTTATGTGTAAACAAGGAATCGTCTTAGGACATAAGGTCTCGAAAGCGGGAATTAAGGTCGATAAAGCTAAGGTAGACGTCATCGCCAAGTTACCTCATCCCAAAACCGTTAAGGGAGTTAGGATTTTCCTAGGCCACACGGGCTTTTCTCGTCATTTCATCAAAGACTTTTCGAAAATCTCTCGACCTATGACACACCTTCTCGAGAAGGATGCTCCTTTTAATTTCAATGAGGATTGTGTTAGAGCTTTCGAAACTCTTGAAAGGAAACTTACCGAAGCTCCCATTCTTGTTTATCCTAATTGGGAATTACCCTTCGAAATCATGTGCGATGCAAGTGATTATGCTATAGGGGCCGTCTTAGGGCAACGCTATGAAAAGCATTTCCGTCCTATCCATTATGCTAGTAAGACGATGACCGAGGCTCGATTAAAGTACACCACAACGGAAAAGGAATTCCTTGCCGTGGTCTACGCTTTTGAGAAATTCTGACCTTATATCGTCTTAACTAAAAGCTTCGTGTATACCGACCATTCGGCTATCAAGTATCTCTTAGCCAAGCAAGATGCTAAGCCGAGATTGCTTCGTTGGATGCTCCTCCTCCAAGAATTTGATTTCACCGTGCTTGATTAAAAAGGAGCCAAGAATCTAGCGGCCGCTCATCTCTCTCGTCTAGAAGATCCTCACAAAGATGTTTTCGAGAACAAGGAAATCACTGAAACATTTCCTCTCGAGACTCTCGGTGTAGTGAATTCTAAAGACACCACCCCATGGTTTGCCGACATTGCAAATTACCATGCGGGCAATTTCATAATCAAGGGTATGACGACACAACAAAAGCGAAAATTCTTTCGTGACGTCAAGTTCTATTTTTGGGACGACCCTTATCTCTTTCGGGTTTGTGCGGATCAACTCGTTCGACGTTGTGTTTTTGATGCCGAAGCTTCTAACATCCTTAGAGCTTGTCACGAGGGACCCACGGGTGGTCACCACGGTGCTAATCTCACGGCTAAGAAAGTGTTCGATGCCGTCTTCTTTTGGCCTTCTATCTATCGTGATGCACATGCACTTGTAAAGTCATGTGATTCGTGCCAACGTCAAGGAAAATTGTCTCAACGTGATGAAATGCCGCAAAACATAATTCAAGTGTGTGAGATTTTCGACATTTGGGGCATAGAATTTATGGGGTCGTTCCCATCGTCTAATGGTAACAAGTATATCCTCGTCGCGATCGACTACCTTTCTAAGTGGGTGGAAGCTAAGGCTTTACCTACTAATGATGCTCGTGTGGTAGTGAAGTTTTTGAAGCAATTATTCTCTCAGTTCGGAACCTCTCGTGTTATTATAAGCGATCGTGGAACCCATTTTTGTAATGACCAATTCGAGAAGGTCTTAAAGAAATATGGAGTTACTCATCGTCTTTCTAAGGCTTATCACCCGCAAACGAGTGGGCAAGTCGAGGTTTCGAACCGAGCTTTGAAGAGGATTTTAGAGAGGTCGATTAGAGAAAACCGTGCTTCATGGTCCGACAAACTCGATGACGCTTTATGGGCCTTTAGGACCGCTTATAAGACACCTATCAGTTGTACTCCTTATATGTTAGTCTATGGGAAGAATTGTCATTTGCCCATTGAATTGGAGCACAAGGCATATTGGTCCCTTAAGCATGCAAACTTTGACTTGAAGACCGCGGGAGATCACCGGAAAATACAATTGAATGAATTGGATGAACTAAGAGATAATGCTTATGAAAATTCATTGATTTTCAAAGAAAAGACTAAAAAGTTTCATGATGCAAAGATTAAAAACCAGTTTTTTAACGTTGGTGATCAATTGTTACTTTTTAACTCTAGACTTAAGATATTTTCCGAGAAATTGAAATCTCGTTGGTCGGGTCCTTTCACCATTACACAAGTGTTTCCTTATGGGACCATCGAGCTAGCTCAAGATGATGGTCCTAACTTCAAGGTGAATGGACGTAGGTTTAAGCACTACTTTGGTGGGGAAATTCCTTCATTGGATGACCTCGACCAAGTCACCTTCCCCAATGATAACTAGCATTGAGGGGATCGAGTCGAGCTCCTGACTCGGTAATCAAAAACAAGGTGCCTCGTGGGGGAGATCCCATGCTTATCTTTTTATGCTTTCTAATAAATAATGAGAGGGGATTTGTGCCCTTCCAACTCGTTGTCTCGTGGTTGTTTGTGATTGTGTTATCTAGATCATCATCACTACGATTGAAGACTCTCGTGTTCGTTTACGTGAGCCTCCATCGTTTGCTTGAAGAAGTTTTTCATGAATCCATGACATATCCTTTATTGTTCTAACAATTATCTTTTAGTATACTTAATAAACGGCTTTAGATATATTGTTGATCACTCTTTCCATGCTAGATCCTAAGCATTCGACTCTTCGTCTCTAGTATGGGGGTGCTCCACCTTTAGACTCAAAACATTGAGGACAATGTGTAATTTTAGTATAGGGGGTGAATAGATACTTGCTTTGCTACGCCCTCACATTTTCCAACTTCCAATGTTTTGTTTTATTTTGTTGCTAATAAGGTTAAAATGGCTAAATGTTAAAAATGTTCTCATGTTTTATAAGTGTTTGAAGACACGAATGTAGATTTTCCGATGGCGAGAATAACAGTAATTTTTTACTCGACCATGTGTGTTGAGCACTTAGCTTTGTTTCTTTTACTTACATTAGGCTAAGTCTCTTAAATGAGGACGAGAAATGATAGAGTTAATTATAAGTTACTATGCTAAATGTAGAATATTCGTATTCTTTCAAGAACTCATGTGTTTTCGTTGTTTGCTTATTCTCCCTTCGCTTGTATATATTTTTGGCTTAATAAATATTGACTTAGCGGTTTAGTCTTGATTGTTTGGTTTCTAGTGTTTTCTAGTAGCTTCCATGCAATTAAATTGGGAAGACATTAAGGTATCGCCAGCGTCACGGTTTTGAAGTATTGGCACCCGAATAATCGAAAGCTTCACCCAATAATAAGATTCAAGTGCTCACCTAAATCAAGCAAACAATTTGAAGATCACAAGGCCGAAAAATCTATGCAAAATTGAAAGTGAATCAAGCCTTAATCTTTGAAGCTTTAAAGATCCAAAATTTGCCTTAGCGTGAGGATATACGTCGTTGGCTAATAAAACCACCGATGAGGTGGATAAGAAAAGCCAAGGCAAGACTGAAGTCATAATAAAAGCTTCATGGCGAAGTTGAATAAAAGATGGAGGTAAACCTATGATAATAAGGCCCTTCCGTTAGGGGGCGTATAAAAGTCTTGGTAGTAAGTCGCATGTTCAAAACGTTATAAAACCGTGTTTATAGATCCTTCTTTTTGACTTAATTTTTGACATCGTTGTCTATTATGAGGGGTTATTAATTTGGTGGTCTTGGTTACACCGTTAGGACTCTATTTTTAGACCTAAATCTCTATCATCGCATAAGTCAAACAATGTATCCTCTGGAAACATTCAAGACAAAATAAAATATAAGAGATACAACTTAGGAAAATGGGAGGATAAGTACGTAATTAGGGCATATGAGTAGTGTTAGCATTACTAACTTATAATGACAATGATCTCGTTGCACGCTTAGCATGGAATTGGGGTGAAAATCGAGGACGATGAAATTATTTCTAACGAAGCATTCACGTGTTCTTATTCTATGAACCTAAATGTCCCATTTTGCGATGAAAATCATATAGTATGTCTAAAACACAAGTAGTAGTAAGTAGTAGTGTAGCTAGTTTATCATTCAATAAAAGTGAATAAAAATGAATTTTGGAGGTGCTACGATACTTTATTCTAGCATTGCGTGAGGGCACGGTAATGGTTTAGTATGGGGGAGTGATGAGACTGCTTTTATACATAGTCTCATCGTCCAAAAAGGGCTTTAAATGCATAAAATATCATGAAAATACCAAAATATATGCTTGTGTTTGTTACTTGTGTATTTTAGGTACGAATATTGAGGAAATGAGAAAAGATCACAAAGAACATGCAAAAACGAACACGGGAAACGAAGCCGCACAATGAACCGGACCCAAGTGATGATTTTCCAAGAATAAACCTTGAAGATTTGAATATTATACAAGAAGGGTCCTCCAATATTGAAGAATTGACACTTTAAACCCTTGTATCTTCATAATTACAAGATTGGTCCCTAAAGTTTGTCAATATTACCAAAAGGACCATTAACTTTGAAGAATTGGCAAAAATGGTCTCTCAACAATTATGACTTGTCAATTTCAGTCCTCCAAGAAGTCAACAAAACAAGTCAAGACCATTAACTATGAAGAAAATGCCAAAACAGCCCTTCAAGAATCAAGAATTGTCAAGAAATACCCTTAAAATACTTTTGGAAAAGTATTTGGGGCAAAAGTCTAAGAACAGAGACTTGGCTAACAAAGTAATTTCAGTTTTGTGGGTTTAAAATGAAAGTGACAAGAAGAATAGAAGTGAGGGACTAAATTGGGTAGAAAAACAAAGATACATAGACCAACCACGCCTTGACACCTGTCCCACTACCCCCCATCAACCAATCAGAGCACCCCATTCCTCCACATCACCTTCCACTCACCCGTTTATATTTATTAACTTTTCAAAAGTTAATTAAATATTAATCTGGCGCCTAACACTTGCCTAAACACAAATGAAGATCAAAACATGTGTTCTTCGTGTTCTTAATCCAATTTGGGTTTTCCTTAACCCTTGTAAATTAAACCCTAAATCTCTCCAGATTTATGATTAAGGGTTCCTTAATCATAACCCTTGCCACATCACCCAAGAACCTCACAAGAGATTCCCCTGCTACACACTTTTGGGATACTGCCAAAAAGTGCCAGGAAATCAACACACCATAATTCAGCTTCATATCTAAGCTTCATCTTGAGCCATAGATCAACTTTTAACCCTGCCAACTCATGCAAACGGCCAAAAATCAGTCACATGTTCAAGATAGTTCTAAATCAAACAAGTGGCTATAAAATATTGAAAATCTGTTGTTTTGCTCTAAAATCTTGTGCACACCTAGTTTTTATGTTGACCTAGGGCTAACAAGTGTTTAATCTTTGTTAATTCAACATATGTGATAGATCTGAGGCCTTGAAATTGGATTTTGTGTCAAGTACATTAGCAAACTTTGTTCTTATGTTCATCTTTGTTCATCAGTAACTGCTTTTGCTTAGATCTTGTTCATTTTTTGGATTGGTTGCATGAAATGTGTTAAGCTGTGTTACTTTAAGTTTTTTTGAGCTTGTGTATGCATTTGATGGCTTGTGGTTAGATTTTACTAGCTTTAAAGTAGCTTATAACTACCAGATCTGCTTGTTACTTGTTTGGAACACATCTGGGTAAGGATTGAAATAACTGCACTGATTAGCTGGGTGATTTTGTGATTAATTGCTTGTTATTTACTCCTTTTGATTCACTGATCACAAGGGTGCCTTGATTGTTCAAAGATACCAAGTGAAATTCACTAAAAAGCCAAGTCAAAAAGTCAAGACAGTGGGAACTCCTTTCCCCTACTTTTAGCCACTGCTAGTTATATTTTGTGTTCAGCTTATTAATAAGTAATTTTAGCTTATTCCAATGTGCAACAACTTATTTTTTGTAACAGGTCTTAATATTTTGAGCTTATAAGTGATTCTGGAAGTTTACAGCTTTTGGTTTTAAGTTTTTACTAGAAAACGACTATTTTGTCTTTTTCAAAATCAGCTTATTGCTTATTTCAGCTTATTGAGTGAACTTATTTGAAAACTTTTTGTTGATTAAGCTTATTTAAGTCATTTGAAAGCTTTTGAAACTTGAATCAGCTCTTGGGGTGGCCTAGAACTCGAAAACGACTATTTTGTCGTTTTGTGAAGATAGCTTTTTTCTTTTTCAGGCTTATTCCTTGTGCTTATTTCAAATTTCTTTTTACAGAACTCTTAAGTAACTCAAAAGAAGCTTGTGTATCTAATTTGAGCTTATGGAATCATCTTATAGCTTAATAGGCCAAAAAGCCCATTAAGAATAAGCTGCTTTGAAATAAGAGCTTATACTCATTTTCAGCTTTTGGACCTTTAGAGTTTTGTGTTTAAAATCGAATTTAGGTCAGATAGGAGCTTTTGGGCCATTTTTATAAACATTTTTCTTATTGGGCTTATTTTGGACCAATAAGGGTCTATTTTGGACTTTGGCCCATTTGAAGGCCCATTAGGGGTATTTTTGTAATTTCAACTTCAATTCTGTGTTTATTAGGTTAAATTAAACTAGTTTGCAAGTTTTTATACTTTTTTTTATAAAGTTTGGATTTATAATATTATTTTATTATTATTTTATTATTATTTTATTATTAAAAATAAAAATTCAGATTTTTCAAGTTTTTATATTTTTCTTAGGTTAAATACATTAAGTTAGGAATTTTACAATTTTTAGAATATTTTTATTGTCCTTAGAATAAGTTTTATAATTATTTTAAGTTTAAATAGTTTTTAATTTTTTAAATAGTTTTAGTTAATTTTAAAATTTTCAAAAATAGTTTTAAATCTAGTTAAGTCATTTTAGAGGTATACAATTGAAAAAATCTCATTTTGGGCTTTTGGTTAATTAAATTGATTTTTTGGGCTTTAATTGGCATTAAAAAATTATTATTTAACTAAATAAAAGGTTCGAGTGATTTTTGATTTTTTGTAAACTCTAATTACATTATTTAGGATTTATTGCAATTTTCTAGGAATTTTCAGGGTAAAATTTTAATTTTGTCATTTTTTACGGTTTTACATGTACGACTTTTCGTCTTAGTTTAAATCGTCATCGTAACCGTCATTCTCTTCTTACCTCATTTCTTATTTTAATTTCTCATAAATATAATCACAAAGTTAATCATCTCTTAACACACACACCAAGCCTCCTTGAGAACGATCCCCACTTTGGGTCATTTGTGCACGATTTTCCTAAATCGTCGTACTTACCCTAATTACGCCTTGTTTTCCTAAACAAGGATGTAAATCTACATCAATTTTGGCGCCGCTGCCGGGGAGGCGTGTTGTGTTTTGATTTGGAAATTGTTGTTTTTATATATAGCCATAATATCTATTTGTATTAGTAGCACTCTACTAATTCGTATTATCGGTTTTCGTTTTTTGTGAGAATATTATTAATATATTGTATACGAGAACAATAAATTCACAAGTACTTCAAAAGTGTGAAAACACAACCTTGACTTGGGAGGTCATTACCAAATCATTGTATTCGAATCTCAAACAAGAAAGAAACGGCAAAAATAGATAAATAATTTCGTGAAGCTCGATTTTAAAAAATACAAACTATAAGGTGGGTATAAGGCGGGTATTATAAAATATACCCTAAGGAAAAAGGGTCTTAAGTGCTTCGCGCCGCCTCGTTTCCTCGCTTTCTTGTGAGTGTATAGATAAAAAGGGCTAATCGAGGGTTTGCCAACCAAAGTATTATCTAAGTATCATATATATTTTCTTGGTTTCATTGATTAAACCCTCTTGAACGTTTTGATGTTCCACCAACGTTCTAAAGTCATCGAAGGCGTTCACTTCACGTGATCGTTTTCATTCCTTGAGGCTTCTTTAATCAAGACATTTGAATAAGGAGGAGATTTGTATATTTTGGTCTACTTAATACAATCACAAAAATCCAAAAAAAAGTAAAAACAATCAAAAATCCAAAAAAACTGAAAAAGTTAAAAACACCAAAAAGAATCTTCTTTGCTCATCCCCACGTTGTACATAACGTTTATGCAAACTCGAAATCAAGCAAGAGGTGCACTTGAACGTAGAAACCGAAAGGAGTCAACATCTACTCCTAATCTTTCTAGTGAAGAGACTCCAAGTGAGGAACCTATTATAGAACAAGAAGCTATCATGGTTAATTGTACTATGATGGAGTTGCTTCAAGCACCCACTGAGGGTTTTGGAGAGGCCATTGTGATTCCCGCCATCCTTGCGGAGAACTTCGAGATCAAGACGGGTTTAATGTCTATGCTTCAAGCCAACAAGTTTCGCGGACACGAAAAAGACAACCCACATAATCACATTAGGCAATTTAATCGTCTCATCGCGACAAGCAAGTTTAAGGATGTACCCCATGATGCCATTAAGATGATGTTGTTTCCATACTCGTTACATGGACCCGCCAAAATATGGCTTGAGAAAGAACCCCCAAATTCGATTTTGATGTGGGGTGATCTCGTTTCTAAATTTGTGAATCAATTTTTTCCACCATCTAAAACAACACATTTGAAAAACGGGATTTCATGATTTACTCAAAGGTCTAATGAGAGTTTTTCAATGGCTTGGGAAAGGTTTAAAGAAATGTTACATGAATGTCCACAGTGTGATTTTTCCGAATTGCATCAAATTGACACTTTTTATAATGGGCTTAATGATCATGAACGAGATTACTTAAATGCCGCCGCGGGTGGTAATTTTTTGTGCAAAACGACCGATGAGGCTTTGAAAATCATTGAGAATAGGTCTAAAGTTTATAGCCCTCGTAACACACCGAGTGTTGCCACTATGGGTTCGTCAGCGTCGTCTCGTAACATGAGTGCCTTGCAAGATGAAGAAAATGAGGATAATCGGTTTTTCGATAGGTTTTCAACTCTTATGACTCATTGGAAAGCACAAGATGCTTTGAATTCCGCTTCGGTTAAAGCGGTTGCCAAGAGTTGTATTTCGTGTGGTGGAGCTCATGATTTTTCCTAGTGCATTACCGCGGATGGTAACACTTCGAATGCTTATGTAGCCACGGGAACTTATAACTAAAATGGTCAAGGTTCCCGCCAAAATCAAGCTCCACAAAATCAAAATGCTAACAACTATCGAAACAATCAAAATGGTGCTCAACGTAACTTCAACAAGGGTAATTATCAAAGTGGAAATGGGCAAATTTCAAACCAAAACCAAAACCGTGATTTTAAAACTACTACACAAGGTTTTCAAAATGATCACACCAAAAATCTTCAAGGAGAATTTTTGAATTATGCTAAAGCAAACGATACTAAGTTTGATAATATGCAACGTGAAATGGTTAGCTTAAGATCCGAGTTGAAAAACGAGCTTAAAAACGAACTTGCTAATGAACTTAAGACTCATGCTAACAAAATGGAAGGAAATGTTCAACGTCTCTAACAAAATCAACAAAAAATGGAGCAAGGTCAACATGAAATTAATCAAGAGTTGTTAAAAGCGGATGCTAGGCAATCTAAGTTTGAAGATCGAATGGGAAAAATGTTTGATGCTATCATGTGTAAACCTTCTTCTTCGGGTGGTCTTCCTAGTGATACCATCGTAAACCCGAAAGGAGAATTGAAGGTTATTACTACTCGTAGTGGTAAAACTTTCAAAGAACCCATTTCTCGTCCAAGTACTTCTACGAAGAAGGAAATAGAGAAAGAACCCGAAGTGGTGGTGGAAAAGGAGAAATTCACAAGCCCACGAAGTACCGCTCAAACCACACCTACGGTTGAACCAATACCAATCATGGAACCCGATATTCCAAGGCCGTTGCCTAATGTCCAACCCACACCACCCTTACCTTACCCTTCGAGACTAAACAAAGAGAAATTGCAAGAACGTAACAAACAACAAATCGAGCTTTTTATAAAAATGTTTCAACAAGTTCATTTTGATGTAAGTTTAGCCGACGCGTTGTTATAAATGCCTCATTTCGCTTCCACTTTTAAAAGTATGATGAGCGATAAGGAAAAGCTTTCAAAGCTTGCTAATTGTTCTTTGGTTTATCTTAACCGCATACCAGAAAAAGTTGGTGACCCCGGAAAGTTTCTCATTCCTGTGACATACAAGATATGAAAGAATGCCTCGCCTTGGCCGATCTTGGTGCGATCATTAAATTGATGCCATTTTCCATTTGGAAATCGCTTTCGCTTCTGGCTCTTACTCCTTCGAACATGTCTATCGAAATGGCTGATCATTCTACGATTTTAGCATGTGGAGTAGCCGAGGATGTTTTCGTGAAAGTGGGGAAGTTCTACTATCCCGTTGATTTTATAGTAGTTGACATCCCCGCGGATCCTCAAGTTCCTCTAATTTTAGGTCGTCCATTTTTAGACACCTCGAGATCGCTTATCGACGTTCATGCAAGAACTATCACTTTGAGATTCAACGAAAAGGAACTTGTTATAAACGCTACTCAAAACGCAAAACCTTCTCATGTTTATGCAATCGCTACTATCAATCACATTGACTTAGTTGATGTGGTTTGCGATGAGTTTTCACATGAAGTGTTAGGTTTTTCCGATAGCTCGTCAAGTGGCAATCCCACTATTCTGGATCCGATTCTTGCTAATTCTACACCAAATCTCACTCCATTCCAAGGAGGCGATTTTACTTCAAATGAAATCGACAATGAAGATGAGGTGATTATTAGTGATGATACTTCTATTCCACCATTTCATCCGCCGATGGAGGTTATAAGTGTTGAGCAAAAAGCTTCAATCGAGGAACCGCCTATCCTTGAATTGAAAGATCTTCCATCTCACCTTGAATACGCATTCTTGGAAGGTGATGACAAGTTTCCGGTTATTATTGCAAAAGGTCTTGCTAATGATGAAAAAAAAGAGCTCTTGAAAGTTCTTAAAGCTCATAAAGGGGCAATTGCGCGGAAAATTTCCGACATTAAGGGTATTGACCCAAAATTTTGTACTCACAAGATTTTAATGGAGGAGGACTACAAACCCGCAATTCAAAGTCAAAGAAGGGTAAACCCCAAAATTCACGATGTCATAAAAAAGGAAGTTTTAAAACTCCTTGACGCGGGAATGATTTATCCTATCTCCGATAGCGCATGGGTAAGCCCAATCCATTGTGTCCCTAAAAAGGGAGGAATGACCGTTTTGCCTAATGAAAACAGCGAGTTAATTCCCACTCGTGTTGTGACCGGTTGGAGGGTGTGTATTGACTACCGAAAGTTAAATGACGCCACTCGTAAAGACCACTTTCCTTTGCCCTTCATGGATCAAATGTTAGAGCGACTCGCGGGAAATGAATTCTATTGCTTTTTAGATGGTTTTTCCGGTTACTTTCAAATCCATATCGACCCTCGTGATCAAGAGAAGACTACATTTACGTGTCCTTATGAAACGTTTTCTTATCGTAGGATGCCTTTCAGACTTTGTAATGCACCGGGTATGTTTCAACGGTGTATGATGGCTATTTTTCACGATATGATCGAGAAGTCGATGGAAGTGTTTATGGATGACTTTTCGGTGTTTGGCAATTCGTTCACGTCGTGTTTATCTAATCTCGAGCAAATGTTAAAACGTTGTGAAGAAACCAATCTTGTGCTTAATTGGGAAAAATGTCATTTTATGTGTAAACAAGGAATCGTCTTAGGACATAAGGTCTCGAAAGCGGGAATTGAGGTCGATAAAGCTAAGTTAGACGTCATCGCCAAGTTACCTCCTCCATAAACCGTTAAGGGAGTTAGGAGTTTCCTAGGCCACACGAGCTTTTATCCTCGTTTCATAAAAGACTTTTCGAAAATCTCTCGACCTATGACACACCTTTTCGAGAAGGATGCTCCTTTTAATTTCAATGAGGATTGTGTTAGATCTTTCGAAACTCTTAAAAGGAAACTTACCGAAGCTCCCATTATTGTTGCTCCTAATTGGGAATTACCCTTTGAAATCATGTGCGATACAAGTGATTATGCTATAGGGGCTGTCTTAGGGAAACGCTATGAAAAGCATTTCCGTCCTATCCATTATGCTAGTAAGACGATGACCGAGGCTCAATTAAAGTACACCACAACGGAAAAGGAATTCCTTGCCGTGGTCTATGCTTTTGAGAAATTCCGACCTTATCTCGTCTTAACTAAAAGCATCGTGTATACCAACCATTCGGCTATCAAGTATCTCTTAGCTAAGCAAGATGCTAAGCCGAGATTGCTTCGTTGGATGCTCCTCCTCCAAGAATTTGATGTCACCGTACTTGACAAAAAAGGAGCCAAGAATCTAGTGGCCGATCATCTCTCTCGTCTAGAAGATCCTCACAAAGATGTTTTCAGGAACAAGGAAATCACCGAAACATTTCCTCTCGAGACTCTCGGTGTAGTGAATTCTAAAGACACCACCCCATGGTTTGCTGACATTTCAAATTACCATGCGGGCAATTTCATAATCAAGGGTATGACGACACAACAAAAGCGAAAATTCTTTTGTGACGTCAAGTTCTATTTTTGGGACAACCCTTATCTCTTTCGGGTTTGTGCGGATCAACTCGTTCGACGTTGTGTTTTTGGTGCCGAAGCTTCTAACATCCTTAGAGCTTGTCACGAGGGACACACAGTTGGTCACCACGGTGCGAATCTCACGGCTAAGAAAGTGTTCTATGTCGGCTTCTTTTGGCCTTATATCTATCGTGATGCACACGCACTTGTAAAGTCATGTGATTCGTGCCAACGTCAAGGAAAATCGTCTCAACGTGATGAAATGCCGCAAAACATAATTCAAGTGTGTGAGATTTTCGACATTTGTGTTGGGAATAAATTATAAGCCAGTTTACTTGAGCGCTGGCAAGAGTAAAACAAGCGTTGACAGGAGCAAAACAAATGCTAACAGCTTAAGCGTTGACAAGATAAATTCAAGCGTTGATACATTGAAGACAAGCACTGATGGGAAGATATACTCTACGCGTTTATTGTATTCTAGATTACTTCTAGTAAAGATAGGAACAACAATGTATTTTCTATATTTATATTTACCTAGAATAGCTGATACGTATATTATTGTACAAGGCTTCTTATGTCTATAAAAGAAGACCTTTAGGTTAATGTTCAATATAAGTTTTCATTCGTAAACTACTTTCATTGTAAGCAAGTTTGATATCATTAATCAAAGTGAAAGTTTTTTTATATCTTGTGTGTTCTTGTTCAAGTGTTAATTCCGCATAACACTTAGATTATCATAAACATATACAAATGTTTCTCTAAGTGTATTACTTGATCTAATCTCGTATACATAAAGCTAAATCGATCTAAGTTTGGGGATCAACAAGTGGTATCAGAGCTTGTTGAGGAACTTTTGATCTTAAAGAACACAAGAACCCTAAAAATCACCAAAACCCTAATTTTCTCAAAAACCCTAACAACATCATGTTAAATTCAGAACTAACCTCCTCCTCCTCACCTTTACCAAACATCAAGATTCCCATGCTTGATGCAACCAACTTTGAAATGTGGAAATTCAACTTTGAGCAATATCTAGGGATCTATGACTACACACTCTAGGAGATTATTGAATATGGAAACACATTCAATAAAGCCCAAAAGATTGCTGATGCTATTTCTGGAAGAGCAGTTGTTGCTGGATGTTCTGAAAAAGATAAGAAAGAAAAGCCTGAAGATGGTAGAGCTGTGTCTGCTGAAGACATAGCAAAGAAAAGGGTGGACATGAAAACCCTAAATATTCTAAAACTCTCGTTAGTACAAGAGAACCAGAATAAATATAGAGGTTATGAATCTGCTAAAGACCTTTGGGAAGCTCTTGAAGTTTCAATGGTGGCAATGCAGACACTAAGGAAAGGAAGAAGAAGCAACTCATGCATGATTATGCTGTCTTCAAAGCTCAACCTAATGAAAAGCTTAGCAGTGTGAGAAGCAGATTGCTTGATATTACAAGCAAATTGTCCTTCATGGGGACACAACTTGGTGATGTTGACATCAATGCTACTTTTCTTAAAAGTCTTGGTGAGGCATGGAAGATTGAGGCAAGATCTATTCTCGCCAATAATACTTACAAAAGTTCCACGTTTGATGACATCTACAACAAACTGAGGCTGTTGGAAGATGAAACTCTTTTAGAGCATGGAAGCAAGTCTACCAACAGTAACATGGCCTTCTTCTCTCAAAGTGAAGGTCAATTCAATCAGAAGGACTCTTACATGCATCCAGTTACTGGATCATCATGTGTTAGCGCAGGAACATGTCCTGTCAACGTCTCCTTTTCAGACGCTGACACATTCAAAAGTGACTCACCAAGAGTTAAACCTGCTGGTTTGGATTTGGATACTGTATGTGCTTATATTTCTTCTTTGCCCAATGGTTCAGTGATTACATATGAGGACCTTGAGCAGATAAGTGATGAGCACTTGGAAGAGATGGACATTAAGTGGAACATGGCTCTTGCTAGTATAAGAGCAAACAGGTGGAACAGAAGGTTTAAGAAGAAGATGACCTTCAATGCAAAAGACACAGCTGGATTTGATAAATCCAAAGTTGAGTGCTACAACTGTCATCGTATGGGGCACTTCATGAGGGAATGCATATATCCTAGAAGATCTGATGCTGGTAAACCCTCAAGTCAAATTGTTAAGGCTCAGGATCCTAAAGCCATGGTTGCAGTTCAAGGAATTGATGGTATGGGATGGGATTGGAGCTATCTGGCTAAGGACATGGAAGAGGATAAAGCTTTGGTTGCTGAAATTGAAGAAGAAGAGCATGTTGAATATGCTCTCATGACACACTCCTCCTCTTCATCTGATAATGAGGTATACGATGATGCTTTTTGTAGTAAAGGTTGTAGGTTAAACACTGAGAAACTTAACAAAGAGGTGTTAAGATTATTAAGTGATGTGAGTACTGAAAGGTGCAAACTGTCTAATTACCAACTAGCTCTCACTCAAACTGAGAAGACAGTTTCTGAATACAAGAAAATGGAATTTGACTTAAAAGATAAAATAAATATCTTAAAACATGAGTTAAATGCTAGTATGGATATTAGAAACATCATGGAAAGGGTTAATGGTGAGTTACAGGCTAAACTAGATGAAGCCATTAAAAACAAAGATAATGTTGGCCTTAAAATCCAGAGATTTGATAAGGCAACACAAACCCTAGGAGAACGTATGGGTAAACAAAGGGATCCTAAGGACATGACTGGGATTGGGATGAAAGACTACTCTGTGGTTCCACCACCAGCTGGTGACTTCTATGGTGTCCAACAAAAGGACCTATCTTGGACTGGATTGCCAGAACTCCAAGAGGAGGAATTCACTCCTCCAGCAAGAGTTGTCACTCCAGTTGAAGAGTATCAACAAAAGTTGACTGACCTGAATGAATGGAAGAAAGCTAACCCTACATTATTTGTTAAGGGTGGCTTGCTATGTGAAAATCCTAATGAGTCAACTCCCATTAAGGTTACAAACCCAATCACTGGTAAAGCTGTTAACCTTGGCTCAAACACTATTAGAAAACCTAGAATTAAGTATGCAGAGATGTATAGGAATACTAGGTCACCTAAGAGCCAAGTTAGCAATGATGGAATAGGCTTCTTTTCTTTTAGACCTAGGGTTGTGTATAGAAAAGCCTGCTACACTTGTGGTAGCTTTTCACACTTGGCATATAAGTGTGTCAACGCTCCCAAAGTCAGCGTTGACAGGAACAAATTCAGCGCTGACAGGAACAAAGTCAACATTGTTAGGAAGTCAAACGTTGTCAGACCCAAACCTTGTGTACAGCAAAGTCCACAATGATTAGACCTGCCCCATTCTTCACTAGAGCATCTAACACTCATGGACAAAGACCATTCCAAAAGACAAATACTTGGTCTAATAGGCAATGGGTTTCTGTAGCAAACCCTAGGTTCAACGCTGACAAGGGAAATTTCAGCGTTGAAAAGACCAATTCCAACGCTGACAGAAACGTGACCAGACCTAAATATTTGCAACCACAGGGTAAGGGGTCCAAAGCTTCTTCAAGCTTAACATGGAGACCAAAGAAAGATCAAAACCCTAACGATAATTGGATTTCAATGACCTGCAACAGATTTAATTAAATTTCAAAGGTCATTACAAAACCTATTGGGGTTAACTGGGTATTTCATCCTAAGAAGGATGAAAATGGGGTTGTTATGAGAACTAAGTCTGTTCTTATTGAACAACCAGATGAATCCAAGTCTTCTAAGGCTTGGGTTCCCAAAGAAAACTAATTTGTTTTCTTTATGTGCAGGGCATTCAAAAACAGGTCAATGATTATGGATATTGGGACAGTGGATGCTCAAGGCACATGACAGGGAAGGAAGATTACTTGACTAACTTCACTCCCATTAAGGATGGAGATAAGGTTTACTTTGGAGGCGGATACGGTACTATCACAGGCAAAGGAACCCTTCTCACCAAGAACTTGCGTTTTGAGAACGTATTTCTGGTAAAAGAACTTGATTACAACCTTTTTAGTGTATCACAAGTTTGTGATAACAAGAATAAAGTTATGTTTACTGATACTGAATGTTTGGTGTTAAGCAAGGATTATAAGATCCCTGATGAGAAATATATTGAATCTCTAACACCTAGGCATAAAGACATATACAATGTGAATCTGAATGGGATTAGAATGAATAACAACATGTCTTTTTTTTATGCTAAAGCTTTAGTAGATGAGAGTAATTTGTGGCACAGGAGACTAGGGCACATAAATTTTAAGAATATTAACAGGCTTGTGAGACTTGGCTTGGTTGATGGTTTGCCTGAGAAGGCCTTCCATAATGACCACTCTTGTGTTGCATGCCTTAAAGGCAAGCAGCACAGGGTCTCATTCAAGTCCAAAAAGGTGCATTCTAGTTCTAGACCTCTTCATTTGCTTCATATGGACCTCTTTGGTCCAACCAATATAGAAAGTTTGAATGGTAAGTCATATTGCTTTGTTATCACAGATGACTTCTCTAGGTTTACTTGGACATTCTTTCTAGCTATGAAGAGTGATACTGCTGACACTTTAATTGATTTTATCACTCAGATTGAGAAGAAATCTGGCAATGAAGTTAAAATACTTAGGAGTGATAATGGTGGTGAATTTAGGAATAAAAAGTTAGATGATTTCTGTGTCAGGAAAGGAATTACTAGGCAATTTAGTATTGCAAGAACCCCACAGCAAAATGGGGTTGCTGAGAGGAAAAATAGAACCCTAATTGAAGCAACCAGAACAATGTTGGCTGATGCTCATTTTCCTATAGCCTTTTGGGCTGAGGCTGTTAAGACAGCTTGTTATGTTTAAAATAGAGCATTGGTTAACAAAATTCATAGCAAAACACCTTATGAGTTACTTTGGGGTAGAAAACCTAATATTGGTTTTCTCAGACCTTTTGGTTGTCATGTAGTAGTTTTAGATACTAGTGATGCCTTAGGGAAATTTAGTGCAAAAGGTAATGAAGGCTACTTCATGGGGTATTCAGTGCAGAGCAAGAGATATAGGGTTTATCTTAAAGAGGAAAAACGTATACTTGAAAGAGTACATGTTAGGTTTTTAGAGAATAAACCTAGTGATCCTAAAAGTGGTCCAAATTGGTTGTTTGACTTGGAACCTTTATCTAGAACTTTAAATTATATGCCTGTCACTAATCCAGACATTGTGAAGGTAACTTCAAATGTTGTGGAAGAACAAGTTGTTAATGTTTCAGGTACACAGGTTCATGAAAAGGTTGGATCACAAGCAGATAAGGCATCTCCTATACAAGAATATGTCACAATTCCAATTTGGACAGATGCTTTTGCTGCTGCTGCTGCTGGTAAAGATAATGGTGGTCCCTAAGTACCACCAGATACAAACATGCATGGTCCTTCAAGCGCTGACAAAGGCAAATCTAGCGCTGACAAGACCAATTCAGACGTTGATGGCTCAGACGTTGACAACAACAGTTCAAGCATTGTTAGCCCAAGCGCTGACAAGCAAGGTTCAGACGTTGACAACACTTCTGCACATCTTTTCTCTTCCATTTTTGAACAAGGTGAGCCTTCCAATTTATATGAAGAGGTTCATCCTCATGTTGATGAAAGAGAGTCTGATGAAGAAGATATTGGCAACATGGAGAATGAGGTTGAGGACACCAGACTTTTTGAAGGAAGAGTTCTCACTTCCACTATGAAGAATCACCCCACTACTCAAATCATTGGTGATATTATGACTCCAGTTCAGACTAGAAGATCTCATCAAGGAGTTGGTGGGTTTATTGCCAATATTCACAAGAAGGTTGATACCCCTCTTGTGAAAGCATGTTTGTTTGCCTGTTTTCTGTCACAACAGGAACCCAAGAAGATATTTGATGCTCTCAAAGAACCAAGTTGGGTGGAAGAAATGCAGGATGAGCTTCACCAATTTGTAATTCAGGATGTTTGGGAGCTGGTTGATTGTCCCAGATATGTCAGACCTATAAGGACAAGATGGGTTCTAAGAAACAAGAGAGATGAAAGAGGAATTGTGGTAAGAAATAAGGCAAGGTTAGTGGCTCAGGGATATACACAAGAGGAGGGGATAGTCTGTGAGGAGGTCTTTGCACCAGTTGCAAGGATTGAAGCTAAATCGATCTAAGTTTGCGTTTACAGACCTGCACATGAGGGTGATGTATCCCAGTCATCATTCATCATCAAGGAGGTTTCTTTACAGGTATCACCATCTACCTTACCAACAATTGATCCATTAGATAAGGGTAAGGGTATTATGGTAGAAGAGGTTGTTCCAAAGAATGCAGCTTAAATTGAGTTTGATAGAAAGTTGGCTGCACAAATTATGGAACAAGACAGAAAGGAGGTGAAAGTGTCACCATTTGTTGTCACTTTAGAAGAGCAATAAGGAAGTGATAAAGCTAGCTCAGACTCGAGTGTTATGATTATAGAACAGCCAGAAAGACTTGAGTATGGAGATGAGTTGGCCAAGGAGAAATTGAGAGAGTTGGAATTGCAGGTTGACTTTGATATGCCAGAGGTGGTTCAAATGTATCATGCTTGGGAAGAAAGATGTATGGAGAATCCACACTTGACCATTTCAGATCAGATATGGGGTTTGGAGATTCTTCTTAGAGTACAAAAGGATTGCCAGGTCATTTTGAAACACAAGGCAAGCAATATTCTCTCAGAGTTGAAAAGGGATAGAAGGGAGCTATACTGCATGTTGCTCAGATGTCATGGAGTAGGATGGACTTATCAGAAATTGAGGGCATTGACATTTGATGAGTTGGAATGTAAAGCTTATCCCATTTGGGTTAGAGTGCAGGAAGCAAACACTCTAAGACTTCTTTCTGATGAAAGAAAAGAAGAACTTGTAGAAGAAATGGAGCTCAAGAAAGCAATGTTTGTTCCCAGACCAGTGAAAAAGGGATTTTCTCTTGAGTTTCCCAAAGATATGGATTCATTACATCCAAGTGAAGCTGTCATAAGAAAGAGCCTCAAGCTCTCAGCATTAGAAGCTTCAGATATGGTACAAGTGTTGCCACTAGATTCCAAAAACCCAATTTTTAGCTATGAAGAAGATGAATGTGGGTTTAGGAAGATTGGCGGGTATGGAAAAGAGGTGCACACTTTTACCACCCTTATATCTTTGTTTGCAAGTTTTGACAGAGAAGACTTGGTAGAGCTATGGAGGTTGTTAGAGGCCAAGTATGAGGATGAAGTACCAACTTCAGGCAATGGAATAAAACTGTGGTCCACATTCAAGAGAATGTGTGGACCAAAAGATGAGGATCCTGCTATTTGGAAGGATCTTGAAGATGACCTCAGTGGTCTTCAATGGAGATTGTATTCAGCTGCTGGTGTTTATTATTTGAGTTCTACAAAGTTTGCTGAGTATCTACTTGTGGATGGTCAGTATTTCATATCCAAGGATATCTTGGAGAAGATGAAGAACACTCAGCTGGAAATTGATTATTCAAGTGACGTGGTAAAAGACTTGATCATATTTATTTATTACCAATATGAGAAGGTTTGTAAGATTCCTCCTAGTCCTTAATGTTTATTCAGAAACTTGATCATAAGAGTGGATATCAAGTTTAGGGGAGGATTGTTGGGAATAAATTATAAGCCAGTTTACTTGAGCGCTGACAAGAGTAAAACAAGCGTTGACAGGAGCAAAACAAACGCTGACAGCTTAAGCGTTGAAAAGATAAAGTCAAGCGTTGATACATTGAAGACAAGCACTGATGGGAAGATATACTCTACGCGTTTATTGTATTCTAGATTACTTCTAGTAAAGATAGGAACAACAATGTATTTTCTATATTTATCTTTACCTAGAATAGCTGATACGTAGATTATTGTACAAGGCTTCTTATGTCTATAAAAGAAGACCTTTAGGTTAATGTTCAATATAAGTTTTCATTCGTAAACTACTTTCATTGTAAGCAAGTTTGATATCATTAATCAAAGTGAAAGTTTGTTTATATCTTGTGTGTTCTTGTTTAAGTGTTAATTCCACATAACACTTAGATTATCATAAACATATACAAAGGTTTCTCTAAGTGTATTACTTGATCTAATCTCGTATACATAAAGCTAAATCGATCTAAGTTTGGGATCAACAATTTGGGGCATAGAATTTATGGGGCCGTTCCCATCGTCACATGGTAACAAGTATATCCTCGTCGTGGTCGACTACCTTTCTAAGTGGGTGGAAGCTAAGGCTTTACCTACTAATGATGCTCGTGTGGTAGTGAAGTTTTTGAAGCAACTATTCTCTCGGTTCGGAACCCCTCGTGCTATTATAAGCGATCGTGGAACCTATTTTTGTAATGACCAATTCGAGAAGGTCTTAAAGAAATATGGAGTTACTCATCGTCTTTCTACGGCTTATCACCCGCGAACGAGTGGGCAAGTCGAGGTTTCGAACCGAACTTTGAAGAGGATTTTAGAGAGGTCGATTAGATAAAACCGTGCTTCATGGTCCGAAAAAACTCGATGACGCTTTATGGGCCTTTAGGACCGCTTATAAGACACATATGGGTTGTACTCCTTATAAGTTAGTCTATGGGAAGAATTATCATTTGCCCATTGAATTGGAGCACAAGGCATATTGGTCCCTTAAGCATGCAAACTTTGACTTGAAGACCGCGGGAGATCACCGGAAAATACAATTGAATGAATTGGATGAACTAAGAGATAATGCTTATGAAAATTCATTGATTTTCAAAGAAAAGACTAAAAAGTTTCATGATGAAAAGATTAAAAACCGGTTTTTTGACTTTGGTGATCAAGTGTTACTTTTTAACTCTAGACTTAAGATATTTTCCGGGAAATTGAAATCTCGTTGGTCGGGTCCTTTCACCATTACACAACTGTTCCCTTATGGGACCATCGAGCTAGCTCAAGATGATGGTCCTAACTTCAATGTGAATGGACATAGGCTTAAGCACTACTTTGGTGGGGAAATTCCTTCATTGGATGACCTCGACCAAGTCACCTTCCATAATGATAACTAGCATTGAGGGGATCGAGTCGATCTCATGACTCGGTAATAAAAAACGAGGTGCCTCGTGGGGGTGATCCCATGCTTATCTTTTTATGCTTTCTAATAAATAATGAGAGGGGATTTATGCCCTTCCAACTCGTTGTCTCGTGGTTGTTTGTGATTGCGTTATCTAGATCATCATCACTACGATTGAAGACTCTCGTGTTCGTTTACGTGAGCCTCCATCGTTTGCTTGAAGAAGTTTTTCATGAATCCATGACATATCCTTTATTGTTCTAACAATTATCTTTTAGCATACTTAATAAACGGCTTTAGATATATTGTTGATCACCCTTTCCATGCTAGATCCTAAGCATTCGACTCTTCGTCTCTAGTATGGGGGTGCTCCACCTTTAGACTCGAAACATTGAGGACAATGTTTAATTTTAGTATAGGGGGGGGGGGGGGGGCGAATAGATACTTGCTTTGCTAAGCCCTCACGTTTTCCAACTTTCAATGTTTTGTTTTGTTTTGTTGCTAATAAGGCTAAAATGGACAAAATTTAAAAATTTTCTCATGTTTTATAAGTGTTTGAAGACACGAATGTAGATTTTCCGATGGCGAGAATAAGAGTAGTTTTTGACTCGACCGTGCGTGTTGAGCACTTAGCTTTGATTCCTTAACTTACATTAGGCTAAGTCTCTTAAATGAGGACGAGAAATGATAGAGTTAATTATAAGTTAGTATGCTAAACGTAGAATATTCGTATTCTTTCAAAAACTCATGTGTTCTCGTTGTTTGCTTATTCTCCCTTCGCCTGTAAATATTTTTTGCTTAATAAGTATTGACTTAACGGTTTAGTCTTGATTGTTTGGTTTCTAGTCTTTTCTAGTAGCTTCCATGCAATTAAATTGGGAAGAAATTAAGGTATCGCCAGCGTCACGGTTTTGAAGTATTGGTACCCGAATAATTGAAAGCTTCACCCAATAATAAGATTTCAAGTGCTCACCTAAATCAAGCAAACAATTTGAAGCTCACAAGGCCGAAAAATCTATGCAAAATTGAAAGTGAATCAAGCCTTAATCTTTGAAGCTTTAAAGATCCAAAATTCACCTTAGCGTGAGGATATACGTCTTTGGCTAATAAAACAACCGATGAGGTGGATAACAAAAGCCAAGGCAAGACCGAAGTCTTAATAAAAGCTTCATGGCGAAGTTGAATAAAAGATGGAGGTAAACCTATGATAATAAGGCCCTTCCGTTAGGGGGCGTATAAAAGTCTTGGTAATAAGTCTCATGTTCAAAACCGTTATAAAACCGTGTTTGTCGATCCTTCTTGTTGACTTAATTTTTTGACATCGTTGTCTATTAGGAGGGGTTATTAATTTGGTGGTCTTGGTTACACCGTTAGGACTCTATTTTTAGACCTAAATATCTATCATCGCATAAGTCAAACAATGTATCCTCGTGAAACATTCAAGATAAAATAAAATATAAGAGATACAACTTAGGAAAATGGGAGGATAAGTACGTGATTAGGGCATATGAGTAGTGTTAGCATTACTAACTTATAATGACAACGATCTCGTTGCACGCTTAGCATGGAACTGGGGTGAAAATCGAGGAGGATGAAATTATTTCTAACGAAGCATTCACGTGTTCTTATTCTATGAACCTAAACGTCCCATTTTGCGATGAAAATCATACATTATGTCTAAAACACAAGTAGTAGTAAGTAGTAGTGTAGCTAGTTTATCGTTCAATAAAAGTGAATAAAAATGAATTTTGGAGGTGCTATGATACTTTATTCTAGCATTGCGTGAGGGCATGGTAATGGTTTAGTATGGGGGAGTGATGAGACAGCTTTTATACATAGTCTCATCATCCAAAAAGGGCTTTAAATGCATAAAATATCATGAAAATACCCAAATATATGCTTGTGTTTGTTACTTGTGTATTTTAGGTACGAATATTGAGGAAATGACAAAAGATCACAAAGAACATGCAAAAACGAACACGGGAAACGAAGCCACACAATGAACCGGACCCAAGTGATGATTTTCCAAAAATAAACCTTGAAGATTTGAATATTATACAAGAAGGGTCCTCCAATATTGAAGAATTGACACTTTAAACCCTTGTATCTTCATAATTACAAGATTGGTCCCTAAAGTTTGTCAATATTACCAAAAGGACCCTTAACTTTGAAGAATTGGCAAAAATGGTCCCTCAACAATTATGACTTGTCAATTTCAGTCCTCCAAGAAGTCAACAAAACAAGTCAAGACCATTAACTATGATGAAAATGCCAAAACAGCCCTTCAAGAATCAAGAATTGTCAAGAAATACCCTTGAAAAACTTTTGGAAAAGTATTTGGGGCAAAAGTCTAAAAACAGAAACTTGGTTAACAAAGGAATTTCAGTTTTGTGGGCTTAAAATGCAAGTGACAAGAAGAATAGAAGTGATGGACTAAATTGGGCAGACAAACAAAGATACATAGACCAACCACGCATTGACACCTGTCCCACTACCCCCATCAACCAATCAGAGCACCCCATTCCTCCACATCACCTTCCACTCACCCGTTTAATATTTATTAACTTTTCAAAAGTTAATTAAATATTAATCTGGCGCCTAACGCTTCCCTAAACACAAATGAAGATCAAAACATGTGTTGTTCGTGTTCTTAATCCAATTTGGGTTTTCCTTAACCCTTGTAAATTAAACCTTAAATCTCTCCAGATTTATGATTAAGGGTTCCTTAATCATAACCCAACCTTCATAACCCTTGTCACGTCACCCAAGAACCCCACAAGAGATTCCCCTGCTACACACTTTTGGGATACTGCCAAAAAGTGCCAGGAAATCAACACACCACAATTCAGCTTCATATCTAAGCTACATCATGAGCCATAGATCAACTTTCAACCCTGCCAAGTCATGTAAACTACCAAAAATCAGTCACATGTTCAAGATAGTTCTAAATCAAACAAGTGGCTATAAAATCTTGAAAATCTATTGTTTTGCTCTAAAATCTTGTGCACACCTAGTTTTTAAGTTTACCTAGGACTAACAAGTGTTTAATCTTTGTTAATTCAACATATGTGATAGATCTGAGGCCTTGAAATTGGATTTTGTGTCAAGTAGATCAGCAAACTTTGTTCTTATGTTCATCTTTGTTCATCAGTAACTACTTTTGCTTAGATCTTGTTCATTTGTTGGATTGGTTGCATGAAATGTGTTAAGTTGTGTTACTTTAAGTTGTTTTGAGCTTGTGTATGCATTTGATGGCTTGTGGTTAGCTTTTACTAGCTTTAAAGTATCTTATAACTACCAGATCTGCTTGTTACTTGTTTGGAACACATTTGGGCAAGGATTGAATTAACTGCACTGATTGGCTTGGTGATTTTGTGATTAATTGCTTGTTATTGACTCCTTTTGATTCTCTGATCACAAGGGTGCCTTGATTGTTCAAAAATACCAAGTGAAACTCTCTAAAAAGCCTAGTCAAAAAGTCAAGGCAGTGGGAACTCCTTTCCCCTCCTTCTAGCCACTGCTAGTTATATTTTGTGTTCAGCTTATTAATAAGTCATTTTAGCTTATTCCAATGTGCAACAACTTAGTTTTTGTACTAAGTCTTAATATTTTGAGCTTATAAGTGATTCTGGAAGTTTACAGCTTTTGGTTTTAAGTTTTTACTAGAAAACGACTATTTTGTCTTTTTCAAAATCAGCTTATTGCTTATTTCAGCTTATTGAGTGAACTTATTTGAAAACTTTTTGTTTATTAAGCTTAGTTAAGTCATTTGAAAGCTTTTGAAACTTGAATCAGCTCTTGGGGTGGCCTAGAACTCGAAAACGACTATTTTGTCGTTTTGTGAAGATAGCTTTTTGCTTTTTCAGGCTTATTCCTTGTACTTATTTAAAATTTCTTTTTACATAACTCTTAAGTAACTCAAAAGAAGCTTGTGTGTCTAATTTGAGCTTATGGCATCAACTTATAGCTTAATGGGCCAAAAAGCCCATTAAGAATAAGCTGCTTTGAAATAAGCTAGCTTATACTCATTTTCAGCTTTTGGGCCTTCAGAGTTTTGTGTTTAAAATCAAATTTTAGGTCAGATAGGAGCTTTTGGGCCGTTTTTATAAACATTTTTCTTATTGGGTTTATTTTGGCCCAATAAGGGTCTGTTTTGGACTTTGGCCCATTTAAAGGCCCATTAGGGGTATTTTGTAATTTCAACTTCATTTCTGTGTTTATTAGGTTAAATTAAACTAGTTTGCAAGTTTTTAGAATTTTTTATAAATTTGGATTTATAATATTATTTTATTATTATTTTATTATTAAAAATTAAAACATAGATTTTTCAAGTTTTTATATTTTTCTTAGGTTAAATACATTAAGTTAGGAGTTTTACGATTTTTAGAATATTTTTATTGTCCTTAGATTAATTTTTATAATTATTGTAAGTTTAAATAGTTTTTAATTGTTTTTAAATACTTTTAATTAATTTTAAAATTTTCAAAAATAGTTTTAAATTTAGTTAAGTCATTTTAGAGGTATACAATTGAAAAAATCTCATTTTGGGATTTTTGTTAATTAAATTAATTTTTGGGCTTTAATTAGCATTAAAAAAATTATTATTTAATTAAATAAAATGTTTGAGTGATTTTTGATTTTTTGTAAACTCTAATTACATTATTTAGGATTTATTTCAATTTTCCAAGAATTTTTAGGGTAAAATTTTAATTTTGTCACTTTTTACGGTTTTACGTGTACGACTTTTCGTCTTAGTTTAAATCGTCATCGTAACCGTCATTCTCTTCTTACCTCATTTCTTCTTTTCATTTATCATAAATATAATCCCAAAGTTAATCATCTCTTAACACACACACCAAGCCTCCTTGAGAACGATCCCCACTTTGTGTCATTTGTGCACGATTTTCCTAAATCGTCGTACTTACCCTAATTACGCCTTATTTTCCTAAACAAGGTTGTAAATCTACATCAGGTCGTTTTACGAAAAACATTTTTATAAATTATGAATCAACGACACAAAACAAATCTAATAAAAATTGTCTCATAAAAAACGGAGTTAAAAAACGTAAATACGTAATCCTAGGGTTTCCGGTTTAGTCGTAAAGGACATTAAATTATGCACGTAAGCCCAAATTTCAACCCGTAAATTGTGAGTTCATCAACCAACACAAAATAAGTTTCAAAATAATATACGCGAAAATAATTTACTACCTGGAAATGTTAGATTGTCATAGCATTTCCTCCTAAAAGGGATCAACGTCCTCGTGATCCATTTCATTTTGATTTTTGTTTCTTATTGAAATCAAAGAGGTGTGGGTATTTCTTCCACATTTCATCCTCTCGTTCCCAAGTAAATTCTGGTCCATGCTTTGAAATCCATTGGATCTTGACGATAGGTATCCGACTTTGTTTAAGTTGCTTTACCTCACGATCCATAACCTCTACGGGTTCTTCGATAAAATGCAACTTCTCATCAATTCGAACCTTATCCAACGAGATTTTCTCATCACTCACTCCTAAACATTTCTTCAGATTAAATACATGAAATGTGGTTGTGAACACCATGAAGTTCTTGGGGTAACTCTAATTTGTAAGCCACCGGACCTACTCTAGATAAAATCTTAAAGGGTCCAATAAAGCGGGGATTCAATTTTCCTCGCTTTCCATATTTTATGACGCCTTTCCATGGCGATACTTTCAACATTACACGGCACGCACTTCGAACTCCATCGGTTTCTGGCGCACATCCGCGTAACTTTTCTGTCCACTTCGGACAGTCAACAGCCGAATCTTAATCTGAACTATCATCTCCGTTGTCTCCCGGATCAATTCCGGTCCTGTGAGCTGGGTATCCCCAACTTCACTCCAACATAGTGGAGATCTACACTTCCTACCATACAAAGCTTCAAACGGTGCAGCCTTAATACTAGCATGATAACTATTGTTATATGAAAACTCTTCTAACGGCAATTGTTTATCCCAATACTTACCAAAATCTATCACACAAGCTCTCAACATATCTTCTAGTGTTTGTATCGTTCTTTCACTCTGCCCATCAGTTTGGGGGTGATAAGTAGTGCTCATGTCGAGATTCGTTCCCAAAGATCTTTGGAGATATTTCCAAAAATTCGATGCGAATCTAGGATCTCGATCTAAAATGATCGATACAGGCACTCCATGCTTGCATACAACATTCTCAAGATAAATACGAGTCAACTTCTCCAGTGAGAACTTCTCTTTAACCGGAATGAAGTGAGCTGATTTGGTCAGTCTGTCGACAATGACCCAAATCGAGTTATTTCCAGATGATGTTCTAGGAAGCTTGGTGATAAAGTCCATCGTAATTCGCTCCCACTTCCATTCAGGAATCTTTGGTTGTTGAAGTAGTCCTGATGGCTTTTGATGTTCGGCTTTGACTCTTGCACAAGTCAAACATTAAAGAACATACATGGCAATATCAGCTTTTATATTCGGCCACCAGTACAACTTCTTTAAATCATGATACATTTTATCAAATCCAGGATGAATGGAATATTTTGATTTATGGGATTCCAACATAATTAAATCTCTTAAGCCTCCAAACTTAGGTATCCACATACGACCTCTTAAGCATTTCACTCCATCTGCTCTAACCTCTAAAGAATCTCCTTCTCCTCGAAACCCTTCATTATAAAAAATTTCTTTCTTATAGGCTTCTATTTGCGCATCTCTAATTTGCTCAGGCAAATTATTGTGCACAGTCAAGACTAGAGAATGTACCCTGATAGGCTCTCTATCTTTTCTACTTAATGCATTGGAAACAACATTCGCTTTTCCCGGGTGATATTTTATATCACAATCATAATCACTTAACAGTTCTATCCATCTTCATTGCCTCGTATTCAATTCCTTTTGATCGAGAATATACTTTATGATTTTATGATCGGTGAATACCGTACACTTGGTGTCATACATATAATGTCTCCACAACCTAAGAGAAAAAACTACAGCTCCTAATTCAAGATCATGAGTAGTATAATTCTCCTCATTCTTCCTTAATTGCCTAGAAGCATACGCTATTACCTTTTCTCGCTGCATCAAGACAACTCCATAACCTCTAAGAGATGCATCACAATATACCACAAAATCTTCACTTCCGTCGGGTAATGATAGAATTGGTGCACTACATAATTTTTGCTTCAATATCTGAAATGCTCCATCTTCTTCACTCCCCAAATGAAAGGTTTATTTTTCTAAGTTAGCTTGGTCAGGGGTTTAGCTATTAAAGAAAATTCTTTAATGAATCGCCTTTAATAGCCAGCCAATCTTAAAAATTGTCGCACCTCCGTTGGCGTTGTCGGTGCAGACCAACTCTTAATGGATTCAACCTTTGCAGGATCAACATGAATTCCATCTTTGTTAATAACATGACCAAGAAATTGCTCAGAATCCAACCAAGAATCACATTTCGAAAACTGAGCATACAACCTTTCATCCTTTAACAAACTCAAGATAATCCTCAAATGTTCTCCATGTTCCTCTTTATTCTTAGAATAGATTAGAATATCGTCAATAAACATGATCAAAAATTTTTCCAAATAGGGTTTGCACACTCGGTTCATTAGATCCATGAATACCGCTGGTGCGTTAGTTAACCTAAATGACATCACTTGAAATTCATAGTGTCCATAACGAGTTCTAAATGCAGTTATTGGAATATCTTCTTCACGGACACGAAGTTGGTGATATCCATACCGCAAATCTATCTTAGAATTCACACTAGATCCTTGTAGTTGATCAAACAAATCATCAATCCTTGGTAAAGGATATCGTATTTTAATCGTCAACTTATTCAGTTCCTGATAATCAATGCACATACGGAAAAGATCCATCCTTCTTCTAAACGAACAAGACTGGAACTCCCGAAGGCGACGAGCTCGGTCGAATAAAACCTTTATCAGACACCTCCTTAAGTTGTTCAGATTATTCCTTTAATTCATAAGGTGCTAATCGTTAAGGCGCACGTGCCACCGGTGCAACACCAAGAATTAAATCGATTCGAAACTCGACTTGCCTTATCGGTGGAACTCCGGGTAAATCATTAGGAAATACCTCAGGAAATTCACAGATAATAGGTACATGATCCAATCGTTTCTCCTTAGAATCATTCCCGGTCACTTGAGCTAAAAATAGCTCGCAACCGTTCTTGATGTACTTTTGGACTTTAATACATGAAACGATTTTCAAACGGGATTCACCTCGATTACCATCAATTACTAATGTTATATTCCTAAGAGAATCTTAACCTTCTTTTCTCCACATAAAATAGTAGCATTATTCAACGCACACCAATCCATACCAATAATAATATCAAAACTACCTAGTTCTATCAACATCAAATCAATCAGAAAGGAATAGTTTAAGAGATTTAGAGAGCATCCTTTTAACAGCTTATTAGTTTTCACTAATTTACCATCAGCCAATTCTACTTCGTAACTGGTATTTGCCTCAACAGGTTCAATGTCAATAAGGGCACTAAATTTAGTGGATACAAAGCTCCTATCAGCACCCGAATCAAATAAAGCAACAGCATAATGATTGTGAGTAAAAACGTACCAGTAACGACATTCGGATCCTCTTTCTTAACCTCAACCGTTCCAAGTTGATAAGCACCACCCTGGGAGTTTCTTCCAGGTCAAATCGCTTTCAACTTAGGGCAATCCGATTTCTTATGACCTTCTTCATTATAGTTGAAGCAAATAACTCCCCTCTTACACTTTTCCACTTTGTGTCCAAGCTTTCCGCAATTTCGGCATTTCCAGCAGTCGCCAACATGCCTCTTATTACCACACTTAGGACACTTTTCATCATTGCGCGGTGTGTTGTTGGTAAGAGCATTTGCATTCCCCTTTCTATGGTTTTGACGGCGATTTAAATTCTGCCTATTATCACCTCGACCTCCACGATCGCCATCACCCTTTCTTTTCTCACCAGCATGTGCTTCATCCTCCCTATCCTGAATTATTTGGCCAGTGAGTTGGTAAGCCATTTGAACAGTATCATCAATGGTCATTGGTTTTGATGATGTCACGTCCCCTCAGATGTTCGTGGTCAACCCTTTAATATATTGCTCAATTCGGATCTCTTCGGGTTCCACCAATCGAGGACACAACAAGGCCAACTCATGGAATCGTTTTGTGTAACTATCAATCTCCACACCTTTCATTCTCAGATGAAACAACTCTTGTTCCAACCTAATGATGAAACTACGGGGAAAGAACTCCAGAGTCATTCACTTTTTAATTTCATCCCACGGAGTAGCATTAGCAACATCAATACCCATAAAAACAGTTCTCCCATTCCACCAAGTCAACGCATGACCTTTAAGAGTATCCATAGCAAAAGTCACCTTATCTTCCTCCTTACACTTACTAATCCGAAACACCGACTCAATCTTCTCAATCTACTGGCTTAATCCTACAACACCTTCAGTTCCATTAAAAGGTAGAGGTTCACACTTCATGAACGTCACATAAGTACAACCACTAACTTCAGGCGCATTAGGTCCAAGTCCTCCTACATTTCCTCCAGCATTAGCATTCACATTATTAGCATTCACATTCACATTAGTACCACCAATTCCACTACCCCAGCTCCACTACCGCTAGCTCCATTTCTAGCATTTGCCATAAATTTAGTCATAGATGTGGCAACTTGCTCCGCAATGATCCTACGTACATCATCCTAGTCACAGCTTTCTTGGGCGGCATGGTTCTATAATTTCACAATTTCAAAGTATATTAAACATTCACCCAACAAGGGATTCATATAAGATGGATTGAATTCATAATCAAGATACAAATAAGGCACAATATGGAATTCAAGACAAAGACACATATTTCTTTAGATTAGAAACAACTACATTGTCTTAATTACATTCCACATCAAAGTTTCTAGCACTATACATGCCCAAAATTCGTGCCAGATCTACTAACTAATAAATCGGTTTAGTCAAGGTTACAAAAGATACAAAAGATACAAAGATAACTATTAAAGACAGACTGGTCTACAGAGAACTGTTAGATGGTCCATCATCCATCGTCTTCGGACGATCACAAGACACATCTTCAGCTGGGCGTTTACGAATCACTCCTTTCTCAACCATCTCAGTATAAAACCTACTGTTCCAACCAACAGATATATTCAACTCTTTCTCAGCCTTCTCACGCATCACACGAGATACACTCAACTGAATCTCCATAGTATTCATCTTCTTCTTCATCTCGGCATACTCACCACTTTCCAACACAGATAAACTCCTAAATAGCTCATTCAAACCACGCTCCACATCAGTCAAATCCAAATTAAGCAACTCCCGCTCTTTCTCACCAACCTTAGTCTTCGACTCCAAATAAGCAACCTGAGTCTGAACAACACCTAAATAACCTCTGTCATACTACCTCGAACACGAGAAGCATCTAAATCACGTCTCAAGGCCCAAGGTGCAAGTCCATCAATATGAGTAGCCTCTCGAACCCTAGACGACTCTCCTATCACATGCCAACGAGTAGCAATCCCATCGGTACCATTAGGTGCATCATCATCCTCATCATCCTCTGATTCAGACGATTCAGACAATTCATCTCTAAGTAACTCAAACTCAGAATCGAACCAATCAACTGGAGGGGGTAAGGGCTCACCCTCCGCTACATCATAAGAGAAAATAAGCTCAGCCTCATCATCATCATCAACCTCTTCATCTATACCCATCTCTTCCTCGACATCCTCGTCGTCATCCTCATTACCTACATCATCTATCCCAATCTCATCATCATTCTCAATACCAACATTGTCATTATTATTCTCTACAACATCAACCTGAGGGGCAATCTGATCTCCTAGTCCTATCTCGGGCTCGGGATCCTCAAATGGTTCCTCCTATTCATCATCCATATCCTCATCTACATTATAATCCACTAAGTCTAAATAAGGGTTATCATCTACATTAGGTTCGGGAATAGCATGGTTCTCTACAGGAATATTAGGGTCAGCTATGATAATCTGCATTTATAATATATCTCGTATTAGCATAAAATAATTATTAAATAGTTACATACTTAAACCATGATATATACATATATATAAATTAAATTATATATATCAAAATATATATCTTCTCAATAAGGCTTGTTGGTAACGTCGGAGATCTTGGGCACCGTTATAGTCAAAAGATTTTTCAAACATTTTAAGAAAATGTTTATAGCTAAAAGATTTTGAAAAGTTTTGTTCAAAACCTTGGTTTTTAAAAATCTTTCGTTCACTATAACGAGAGCTCTGGTACCAAACTGTAACACTCTCAAATTTCGTATTGGGTCAGCGGAAGAGTCAATAGAGTGTTACGGGATAGCACAATAAATCCAATCATAGACAACGCATAAAAATGGTTGTACAAGGTTTAACATACATTCATTCAAATAAAAGTTTTAAGTTTACAGCAGGTCCCCAAATTACACAGTCATAAAGTTTACAAAACATAGATCGAATGAATAATTTTTATTATATGGGCCATCAGAGTCGATCTCCATCCAAATTACCTTCAAGCACCTAAGATAAAACATGCAAAATTTTTATCAGCGAATGCCGAGTTAATTCATAGAGTTTAATAAAACCGTTACATAAAACAGTCATAGAAATCAGAACACAAGTATATATCAGAAATAAGTCCTCGTATTGCTAGTCATGCAATATATAAATCAAATCATGCATCTCAAACGGTCCAAGAAGCCATAGTTTCAATATTATCGTTATTTACATCGCATTATTTGGATTACATTAGATTATATTGTTTTACATTGGATTATTATTAGCCGCATGACATTGTTACCTTACTATAACAAACAACGGGCCGTGAACCTGACAAACAATTTGCCCATCTAATTTAGCGTGTCGTCACAAAACTCACGCTATAGAAATCTTCTCATACATAAATTCGCTTGCCAATCAATGTGGCACGACGGGGATCAACCGTCAAGGCGCAAACTGGGGTGATCTTCCCCAAATAGTACTATCATATGCATAAGCGTCTACCAAATCCCGGTAGTTCACAATTCATGCTAATGGGACTTTAAGTGACATAACCTAACTATAATACATCTCATTCATTGGGTCATAGCATCATTCGGGTCCATATCATTAAGCATACCATCGGGACTACTTGTGTTCTACTTTTATCAAAAACTAGCACGTTATATCCCTCGCGGGTTTATAAAACATTTTTATAAAACATTTAAAAGAGTGCGAGGCTATGAACTCACGTTGATTATGAAAGGCGGGTTATCGGTGACGGGCGTGCTTCAATCATGGAAACCTATATAAATAATACTCGGTCTTAGACTTTTTTCCAATGACTTTATAAAAATATTGGCTATGTATATATATGATGATTTTGTAAGTATGATGATGATCAAGTGGGATTTTATATCTTTATTCAACATTTTAGTTATGTGTTGGTAAATTTTTAGACTAGTTACACTAGTTTAACTTGTTTACATGTTGAGGCCGAATAAGCCCATTATAAGCCCAATACATTTTATTAGCCTAATTATACTTTTAAATATCAGGCCTATACTCATATGTTGGGCCCAAGTGGGTTAAGCCCAATGATTAAGTCCATTAGTGTTTAGCCAAATTAGTTGGGTTAATAGTCCAATAAGGCTACTTTGGCCCGTTAATATCCATAAGTAATAAAGCTCGGGTTTTATCGGGTTTTACTTGTCAATGTACTTATACATCAGTAGATAATATATAAAAATTTCACATTAGATGGGTCCGACCGTCTAAGTTTTAATTGACGAAAACGTTAATCTTTCGGTTTTAGCCGAAAAGACGTAAAACTTATGTATATAGTTTTATAACATATAAAACATATCAATTTGCAATTTTTATAAAATGTCACATTTACTTATCAAACTATATAACTTATTTATAAGTACTATATAAGTTAGTGGGTTTTAGGTATGTGTTTTATATTAGTTTTACTTGAGTGCTAATTTTATAATATATACTTTTATTTTCCAAATCTGATTATGAAACTCACTTTCACCATTTTTACCATATCTTGAGTTCTACAAGGAGATAGAAGCTCAATTTTGGGCAGCACAAACTACATAATATGTGCTAAAATTAACTCCTAATTAGCTACAGCTCATTCATCCTCTAAGTGTCTCTAATAATTCGTCCAAAACAGACTATACATATTTGAACTTTAATAATGTTTTGATCATATCTTACTCATTTTATGGATTCCATTGAGTGGCCAACTCTCACATATGTAAAAGTCATATAATGTACTGTATATTAAATTATCCAAGTCATTTTAACAAGTTATCATATGGTTCTTTACTGTTTTATACAGCCTACAATTTTAGTCATGATTTCAACATCTTTTCATGTAGCTTTTTATCTTTTTAACCAAATTTATCAGCACATGACCCCCACATAATACTTTGATCATCATATATCATCATATACATATACATTTAGAAAGAAAATACAAAATTACATTTACAAAATAACAAGAAAATGGAAGGAATGATCTTGTTACCAACCAAGATAGTGAAAGTTATGATCAAGGCTTGGTTTTTGATGACAAATCTTGTGATAAACCAAAATCAACTTCAAGATCACCTAATTCTATGAACACCTTGTGGAAAATTAGCCCCTAGACACCAAGGAAACTCCTTTGTAGATGTTATGATTACCTCCAATCAACAAGACTTCAAAAGTACATCATCTTATGCAAGTTTAACAATAGGTTTATGGATAAATTTTGATCAAATGTTGGTTTGTAGTGGTGAAGTGGACGGCAAGGAGGGAGAGAGTGAGAGAGATTGTGTGTTTTGCATGAGATAAAATGAAGGTAGTTGTTTGGGTTAGCTTGTTTTAAGCTACAAGTGGTTTTGGTGGCAAAACTAAGACAAGTGTCTTAGTTTTGTATGTAAAGTTGACACTTCAAAGGGGTGTTAGCTAAGCTTTGCCATCCCATAGTGAGGGTGGGGCAAGAGTTATCTTGTATCATCCCTATTTATTTACGGGTACTCCTTGATTCTAGTTTACTCGATTTGCGTGCCCTCGGGTCGTTTTACGAAAAATGTTTTTATAAATTATGAATCAAGGGCACAAAACGAATCTAATAAAAATTGTCTCATCAAAAACGGAGTTAACAAACGTAAACACGTAATCCTAGGGTTTCTGGTTTCGTCGTAATGGACGTTAAATTATGCACGAAAGCCCAAATTTCAACCCGTAAATTGTGACTTCAACAACCAACACAAAAATAAGTTTCAAAATAATATACGAGAAAATAATTTACTACCTGAAAATGTTAGATTGTCACAGGTGTCAACACCTGAGGTGGAGTAAAACTCATGATAGACTCAAGGCCTTGTCTCTCCCTTATTGGCGGAGAGATGGAAGGATCCACATTTTCTATAGGAGCAAACTCTTCATCTAAATTAGTAATGTTATCTTGACAAGACAAGTCATCGGGTGATATCTCATAAGACGCATTGCTAGAATCACATTGATCATCCTCCATTTGTGGAAAGTCTTGCAAAAACTCTTCCTTAATCTCATTACCCCTTTCCTTGAATAATTCATCAAGATCAAAATCACAAAAATCACTAGCAGTAGCATGAATGTCATTATGATGAACTCTCAATGTGATCGTGAGGATAAGAGGTATCAATACAAAACTCGTCACATGGTTCATTGGAAACACCCTCAAGCTCTCTTGGGATTGGGATAAGGTTCTCAACACTAGAGGCGGTTAATGCATCCGAATCGGTGTTTGAATTAGTGCTAAGAGGATCGTCCCCTATGGTTAAAGAATTGTTGGGTTCCATGTGATATAAAGGAGATGAAGATGTGTCATCATTAAGTGTCATACAAATCAAAGATTCGTCATCATCGTCATAAAAGAATCGATAATGCATACGAGCACGAGTAGCAAGATATTCTTTTTCTATGCATTCACCTTCTTTTTTATCAATCTCGATGAGTAAAGCAGCTAAATCTCTATTGAGGAAACAAGAGAAAGTGTTCAACGTTTCACAATATTGATCACTAATTTCCTTGTGATTAAATCGCTTGTTCATTGCATCATTCTCAAGAGACGTAATTTCCTCCCTTAACCGCCACCTTTTTTCTTTCATTTCCTCGAGTCTCATATCTTTCTTACGATCATTTGAATAATATTCATTGAGTCTATCGTTCAACATTCTTAAGTGCTCGAATATAGAATAAAACTCTTTGGAAACATTAGGATCATAAGACGACGGATCCCTTGGTCGACAATCATAACCATAATGGGGTTCGTTACCACAAAACTCACATGAATAAGTCGAAGAATAGGGTGGAGGTGGATTTCCAAAATTAATTAGATTATAGGTTTGACAAGAGCCTTGATTATAAAAGTTCTCATGATTATAACCTTGAAAATTCCCTTCATTTTGAAAACCCTCATGATGTGAAAATCCTTGATTTTGAAAGGTATCTTGATTATAGAATTGAAAATTTTCATCAGTTTAAAAGCCTCTATAATTGGAAAATTCTTGGTTTTGAGATGGCCCATTAAAGTTTTGCTCTTGAAATGATGGTGAAGGTTGTGATGAAAAACCAGAATATCCCATATAGTCATTACAAATGTAGTCCATTTTAAAGTTAGGTTGAAAATTAGGGTTCTCGGTTTCATTATAAGCATAACCCTTCCCATAATGGCCATTGTTTTGATCACATAAATAAGTATCATGTGGACCACTACAATTTGAACAAGGCGAATAATAGCGTTGGCGGTTTGTTGTTGCAAAATCTCCCACATAGAACGAGTATCCATGTGTAGCAAGGTGACCGAATGTATATACAAGTGAATGCCGTTTTAACACTTCCTCAGAGAAGGAAGTAATACACCAAAAGATATGGTTACACGCGTGCGAATACACATGTAAATAAACACGAGGAATGAGAGAGAAGATCTCGGTTGACTTTGAAAGAGAAGAGATTATCTCTCTCGAGGTTCGATAATTAATATCCACAAGAAAGTATATAGATATGTAGTACTAATTTGGTGGCACACCACTCACTACTCTCACCTTCGAAAGACCCACAAGGAAGCGGAGAAACGAGGCGTCGCGTAGCACTTAAGAGCCTGCTTCTTTAGAATGGGAAATACACTCGCCTTATACCCCCCACACAGTGGCCTTTTTCTCAAGTTCAAGTAGGTTGTAGCAATTATCTATTGTGCCTTAATTAACTTTGATCGATACACGTATTTGGCACTGGAACGCCGCCAAATACGGTGTATTGCTAGGCAATACTTATGGAAGTAGGTAGATTGATTGTTCGTATCTACGTATATTTATTTACATATAATAATATAGAGAAAATATTTTTGTATGTATTTTATTTTTAAGAAAATATAATATGTACGTAAAAACGAGTGAATACAATATATACAATATATTTTTGGTGTAATCTTTTAGGAAAATGATAACTTTATATATATATATATATATATATATATATATATATATATATATATATATATATATATATATATATATATATATTTTGGTTCAATTCTTTAGGAAAATAATTGATTTTGTTATTTTTTAGTTTTTTTTATATTTTTATCTTTTTGATTTTTTTATGTTTTTGATTAGCAACAAAAAAGTAACGTTCATAAAGTAAACGGATCCCAAAATCTAATACATCTCACTAGAAACCGTCAATCTTCACGAAAAGAACCGGCAATTCCGCCATTTAATATTTTGTTTTTTAGTATCGTTCGTCTCGGTATCTAATCGAATTGATTTAACGGTTTCAAGTAAGACTTAATTGTTTTCGGTGAATAATAGGCTTGATTGGTATCTATTTCTAATTGGCACAAAGCATGTAAAAAATGTAAAAATATTGTTTATACTACGTATATGATAACTATAATTTAGTTATAAAAATTATTCTTTGAAATCGGTCTAATCGAATTGACTATTGGTTAACGTGCGACTCAGTCGTCTTTTGGTGGAAAACAAATAGTTTGGTCGTTGTAGTATAATTAAATTGCAAAACTTTAAAGTAAATGGCGGCAATTAAAACTAAAAGTAATCAAAACGTAAATGGTGCAATATTAAAAACTTTTAAAAGTAAATTAATTAAATGACAAAAATTAAGGCGTGACGAAAAGTAAATTAGACAAGTTAATTAAAATGAAAGTAAAATTGACAATTTAATAAAAATAAAAGCTTTAAAAATTAAACTAAAAATTACTAGAAGAACACTTAAAACAATGTAAACTTAAAAATAAAACTAAAACAAAATATTAAAAACAAACCTGTCGGAATCCAATCGAAATGTGATCGCAATCCTGTCGGAATGAAGACTTACCACTCCTAATCGGAATCAAGATCGGAATGCGTCCCCGTCGGAAGGTTATCGGAATCCCCAATCGGAATACTGAAAATCAAACCTATCAGAATACCTACCTTGGGTCCTATCGGAATGAGGATTGGAATCCTAGTCGGAATGCTGTCACCACAAGACCTAATCGGAATACCAAACACACACCCCTGATCGGAATGTCAGATCGGAATCCCAAAAGGAATCACAAACCCTTTTCCGATTTGGGTGATCGGAATGTGAAACCCTTTTCCGATCTAGGTGATCGGAATACAGTAAAAGGCAAACGTAATAAGCAAGATCTAATAAGCTATTAACCAAATAAGCGCTTGACTAAAAACTAACCAAAACACGTTTAAGAAAAAGCTAATAAGCTAAAATTTAAAAACTGTCAAAAACATTAAATGATAGAATAATTAAAAATGAATTTTTAACAAAAATAACTTTTATAAAACTTAAGTAAATTTAAGATAAACACAAATAAGCTATAAAATACATAATCCAAAACAATCAAAAACATAAAAACATAACACGTAATCAAATAAGCATAACAATAAGCACATAAACATAAAGATTAAGCAAAACAAGAAAGGAAGAATGAGAGATTAAAAATAAGAAATTGATTAAAAATAAGATTCAATAACAAAATTGAATGACTTACTTGAAATTAAAGGCAAGAAACTAAAGGTGCAATTAAGTAAATGACATGAAATTTAAAAGGTGCAAGTAATGAAAATGGTGGAAGACTAGTTTGTCAAGTTAGCCAACACCTCCTAATGTGATATTAGGAGGGTATTTATAGTGATTAGGGAGGTAAGCATGTGTTGGAAGCTTCCTTCTTTCTTTCTTTCTCGTCTTTTCGTCTTCTAAATTCTTCGACTTTGTCTCGGGATTAATAAACTTGTCTTGTAATTTCTTCATTAATTTATTCTTGAGTTCTTCGGCTTTTATTAAACTTCCGTCTTTAGACTTTTCTTCGATAAATCTTCAGAATAGGCCTTGGACTTCCGTTCTTTTTGCACTCTTGATCTTTTGACTTCGTCTTTTGTCTTTTTATTCGATAAAAGCCCGTGAAAGCCCATTTTTCTTCCCTTTTCACGTTTTGATCCTAAATCACAACAAAAAAACAAACCACGCATAATTCCGACATTTACGACATAAATTACACGTTTTGGCTTGGTTGTTATTATAATTAAGTGTTAAAAGGATAAGTGTTTTCACACTTATTAAATCCCCTACACTTGACCATTGCAATGTCCTCATGCAATGCATTAGTTACAAAGTAAGTTTTACATTCTCCATCATAATCAATCCACCTTGGCCTTTATTAAAGAGACAAAATATTTAAAAGAAGAAAACAAGTGAAAAGATCAAAAACTTACCTTAGGGTTTTGGAATGTCGTGAATGATTATCATCTCAAGTTTCACATTCCCATACCAAGCTTAAAAACGAGATCATTGTTATTATAAGTTAGCAAACTAACACAAACTCATGTGGGCCAATTATTTACTTAGACTCCCTTATTCCTAGGTGTATCTCTTATATTTTATTGTTGTCTTGAATGATCACGAGGATGCATTGTTGACTTATTTCGATAGTTATTTAGGCCGAAAATAATGTAGGACGATTTAATCAATAGTTAGCTAAAGGACAAAATCTTTTAAAACTGCTTCTCGGGACCTCATAAAGTTCATATCTTGGCATAACTCGTTTCACGATTGAGACCTTTCTCGGACCGATATTTGGCAGTGACTTCATACTTCAAATCTTGAGAGACATTCATGAAATAATGGTCTTCTCTTCATAATAGGAATTTCTTCACTTGAACTTTTGAGAGATTCTTCATACTTGGACCACGACTTCTTCATTTTTCTCCAATCTTTATTTGGGATTTTGATATACAATGATTCGCCTCCTTTTAGGACTTGGATCTGTTTATCCTCATACCTTGTTAGGGCCTTTTTGGATAGACTTCTCCATGATCTTTACGGGAGAATTTGCTTTTGGTCGTGTGTCTCGATCCTTCATATTGATTTTTGATAAAAGATTCTTCACATCACTTGGGATCTTTAGCAACAAAATGTATCCCTCATGTCTTGTTAAGACTTTTTCGGACTCGCCAATCTTCACATCCCGCTTCAATAAGTTATGCCTTGGCTATGAACTCTAATTAATACCGAGCAACTTTTCAACGATCTTGTGCTAGAAGCTAAGTAACTTTTCAAATCGTACAACCTTACTTATTGCATTTATATTTATTAACAAGCGATGGGAGAAAAAGCTTATAATCAACTCACATAAATTCATGAAAGAATACCAAACTTATAATTGACTCTATCATCTCTCGTTCTCCACATAAAATCTCAAGGAATGAGACTCGTGGATGGTTAGCCAATTAAATCAAAGTTTTGGGGTTTTCAAGTCATCTATAGGATCTTGCAAATTCTTAGACTTTTTCAAGTTTAGAAATCGCATTTTAAAGTTCCCTTGATAAACGACTTTCTAGGATCAATTATAGGAACTTGCGAAAAGTTCTTGTTCTTAACCCGTAAGAGTTAAGACTTTCGCGTTTTAAAGTTTCCTATATAAAAGCCTAGCAAAACTTGACATAAACGTTAAGGATACTAGCTAGAGTAAACTTAGATTAATAAACTTGGGTTGAGTCAAAAGATTCACAATGTTTAAAAATTTAAAACCACTTTATTAAAACTTTATTCTAGCAAAGAAAGAAAATAACTATAAAAAAGGTAAATACAACTAGGCCAAAATAGATAAAAAAATTTGAAAAATGTCGAAAAATCAAATTTTTCGGTTAAAATGAGAACAAATACAAGAAAAAGCCCACTTAACTTCGATAGAAGTCCCCCTACACTTAATATAAACATTGTCCTCAATGTTTAAGCATGTGGAAGTAAACTCCCTTACACTTAGGACATTGTGCACTTTGTTTAAATCTTGCTAAGGAAGAGACAACTAAAGTGATTCCTATTTTAATATTGAAGAATATAAAATAGAGAATCAAAAGAGTTTACGATAGAATCGGGAAGACGGGTACACGGGATCACGGGTCGTTAAAAGTCATCAAGAATGGATCTTTGAAAGATCGAATCCTTGCAAATAATAAGAAAGAAAACAAAAAACACATACTAGGGTCTCCCCCTACACTTATTATAAAAACAAAAGAAAAAGGATAGATACTGCGTGTTGCCTCCCGAGAAGCACTTGTTTTTGTTAACCGAGTCGTGAGCCTGACTCGACCTTGATTAGCATAGGAAGAAGCTTGAAACATATCCACCAGGATCAAATACATGGTTTTCGTCCATCAGGTAGCACAAGCTTAAGGCAAACAAGGCATGCCAAAGAAGAGTAGGTAAGGTTCCCTTAAGAAAAGATGAAGCACGGTGGTAGCAAGGGTGATGATGTGCAAGCATATCTCCATAAGTTCCAAAAACCATTCCTTTTATTTCATCAGATGGATACTGAGATGGCTTAAAAATTTCAATACCGGGATCGAACACCTTTTCCTTTAGGGGAAAATAACACTCAGGCTCAGTAGACCTTGAAGAGGATCCGCTCTTAAATCTCACAATCTCATCCTCAGAAGTTGGATAGAGAGGTGTCAAGACATAAGTGCTACGGATATCGGTGTCTTCCGGATTCTTCTCCTTTGAAGCGGGTTTCTTCATATCCAAAGGAGGATAAAGACCATAATCATCAAATTCCAAAGGAGGAGCATCACTCTCATTTGGGAAGTAAGTGTTGAGAAAAGTAGCAAAGTCTTCCTCAAATGAGTAGTCATCCAAAGTAGGATTAAGCATTGTTGGCGGAGGATCTTCATCAAAAGTAGGTGCGAGGTCATCATGAGAAGAATCACTCGAGAGAGTATCAACCTCATCCAAATTATCATAAGTGGACATGTCTGGATACTCAGAAGTAAAATCATCATAATCATCCATATCAAAACTCGAATCATCATCGTAGTCATCATAGATCGGTGGAGACTCATGAATTGGTGGAGGGTCTAAATTCGAGAGATAATCATCCACATCATCTTGGAAGAGTGGATTATCATAGCAAGAGTCAAACAGAGGATTGTTGTAGACGACAAAATCATCAAGCACATTAATCATATTCGCTGATTCTCTTCCATTAGATTTGGTTGTGATCTTCCCCATTTTAAACACTTGTGCATCATTCCCGACCCTTAAGATTAACTCACCTTCGGCAACATCTACTAAGGCTTTTCCGGTTCTCAAGAATGGTCGACCAAGTATTAACGGAATACGAGGGTCCATTTCATAATCAACAACAACAAAGTCGACCGGAAAAGTGAAGGTACCAACTTTAATGAACACATCTTCGGCAATACCAACGGGGTAAGCGAGAGTTCGATTTGCTAGCTCAAGAGTCATCCTTGTTGGAGTAAGATCAGGTAATGATAACTCTTTCCAAACACTTAAAGGCATCAAATTTATACTTGCCCCGAGATCGGCTAAGGCAGTAAATTCTTCGGTTTGGTTAAAAGTACATGGTAGCACAAAACGACCGGGATCTCTAAGTTTTTCCAGAAGTTCTTTAAGAAGGACTGCATAATAGTTTTCATTCAATCGAGTATTAACAAACTCGACCATCTTCTCCTTCTTATTAAGCAATTCCTTAAACATCTTAACCAATTTAGGCATTTGTGCTAGAGCTTCAACAAGGCTAAAGGTGATGGTCAGTCCCGAAATCTTCTTCAAATAGTTCGACACTTGAATGTCTTCCTTGGTTTGCAATTTGCCCTTGTCTAAGCGAGAAGGATAAGGAATGTTAGGTTTATAGGTGGAAGGTGGGGTTGGTGAAGGGTTCTTCTTGGGAACTTCTTCAGTATGGGGTGGAGACGGTAATGGAGAACTAATACTAGGCATGGGAGTAGGAGTGTTGGAAATACGTTTTACGCATTTAGAAAGTCTCGGTCACTCCAACCATGTAGTTATAGGCTCGTAGTTAAGTTAAGTGTTATTTATTACATAGCCCGACCCATGAGCATGTTCATGGGCCGGAAGCCCAAGTCCTTTAAGGACTTGGGGTATTTAAACCTCTTTCCACCATGGAAAGAGGTGTTGGTTGTTTATTTCTCACTTTTACATAATACAAGTTTCTTTCACTTCTCTCTCTAACTTTCTCTCTCTAGAAAAACATCAACCCCCTTGTTTCACAAGATTATCATTGTTCTACAATTGGTATCAGAGCATGGGATGAAATAAAGGTTGGTTTTGGTGTTGTTCATGTTTACTTTGGTGTATTTATGTGTTTTTGATTGATCTTTACCCAAGTTTCAATTTTTTTTCGTGTTTTTGACTCTCCAAGTGCTACATATATCTTCTACATACCTTTAGTAGTGTTTTGGGTGTTTTGGTTTGGTTCAAATCACGTTTTTCTTGTCGAAAATCTCATTTTTTAGCCTAAAAAATTCGTACCAGTACCGTTATTCCGATCAGCACAATCGGAAAAGGGTTTAAGGATTCCAATCAGTATTCCGATTGGCAAGGATTCAGATTGGCTAGTATTCCGACGGGTTTCAGATTGGTACTCTTCCACATTCAGATTGGTTTGCATTCCGACGGGTTTCAGATTGGTTTGTATTCCGACAGGTTTTCAGATTGACTAGTATTCCGATGGGTTTCAGATTGGTTTGTATTCCGACAGGTTTTCAGATTGACTAGTATTCCGACGGGTTTCAGATTGGTAAGTATTCCGATCAGATATTCTTCAACATTCCGATTTGCTAGCATTCCGACGGTTTTCAGATTGGTAAGTATTCCGACCGGTTTTCAGATTGGTGAATATTCCGACCAAGTATTCCTTAACATTCCGATTGGTTACTTTTAGCATTTCGACGGATTAATTTTGAGACTTACGACACTTTGAGATTTTCACATTGAAACTAAGAAGTTTGGGTATTGAGATAGTATTTTCAACTTAGAGGATTTCGTTTCAAGTTTATAATCAATCACAAAAACACGCAACATCTTTATTTCAACAACATTAAAACACTTAACCTTATTTCATTGTTCGATCATTTTTGATAATCTTTTTTCAAGGGATCACAACATGAATTCACATTCATTTATGCCAACTATGACTTCACTCACCGATATATCGATCATTTCGGGTACCGATACTCGCCCGCCTTTGCTCATCAAGGATTTATTTGAATCATGGCAAAGTCGCATGAGAACGTACATAATGGGCAAACAAAGTGGTCGACTTATGCTAGAATCAATTGACAAAGGTCCATTAGATTGGGGAGAGGTTACAATCAACAATGTGACAAGGCCAAGGCAGTATCATGAGTTAACCGATGCCAACAAACTCATTGCAGATGCCGATGAAAGGGCTGTGCAAACAATTCTTCAAGCTCTTCCACCTGATATCTTCAGAATGGTGAGTGAACATAAAGTGGCTAAGAATCTTTGGGATCGACTTGCGGTTTTGCTACAAGGGACATCTCTCACTAAGCAAGAAAGAGAATGTCAATTATATGATTTGTTTGATAGATTCCAATACATTCCAGGGGAGACTCTTCACGATTTTTACTGGCGTTTTACTACTCTGATGAATGACATGAATGTCTATAATCTAAGGATTGAACAATTTCAGTTAAACACCAAGTTTTTGAACACACTACCCCCTGAATGGAGTCAATATGTGACGGATGTCAAAATGATTCGTGATCTACACAAGTCCAATTTAGATCAACTATATGCTTTCTTACAACAACATGAGAAGCATGTGATCCAAAACCGAATCTCTCAAGGACCTTATCATGAACCAATGGCATTATTGGCAAATCATCCTACACTATCATATCACAACTCTCAGCTTGCTGTAGGACACAAATCTTCATACCAACCTGTGTATCAAACACCAAGCTTTCCACAGTACTCGATTCTGCCACCGCCACCAACATCTTATCACCAACAAGCAACATCATCATCACAAGGAGCTTCACATCAGTATTCACCGTATCAACATCCCACCAACCCTGTTAGTACCTATCCACAACTCGAGGCTCCTCAACATCATTACTCACATCAAGAAAGTGTTCCAACCAATCAGTTTGTTGCTCAACCAGCATCAGCATTATACTGTGAAGATGACATCCCTGTCCCTGAATTTAAACAAGGAGATAGCCATACTGAAGTCCTAGCTCTGTTGTCTGCATTTTTAAGTCAAACTTTAAACAAAAGAGGTTACCGAGGTTCAGCACCAACTAACAATCAGTTAAGGAACTCGTCTAACTCTCGACAACAAGCAACAATTCAGGACGGCAGGGTCATGGTGCAACCACTTCAAGGGAGATCAAATTCGTCTAATGCTGGTGCACGTTCATCCAATACTACGGCTACAAGGGCCAACAGCACTGGTAAAATGAAGGTGGTTATTTGCTACAACTGCAAAGGGGAAGGGCACATGGCCCGAGAATGCAAGCAGCCTAAGAGGAGAAGGGACGACACTTGGTTTAAGGAAAAGATTTACTTGGTGAATGCTCAAGCCCAAGGTCGTGAGCTTGATGAAGAAGAATTGGCATTCCTTGCAGATCTAGGAGTAGCGGAAACTGATCATCCCACAACAGTCATCACCAACAATGCTGCTTATCAATGTGATGATTTGGATGCATATGACTCGGATTGTGATGATTTTAACACCGCTAAAGCAGCTCTTATGGCAAATCTTTCACTCTATGGGACTGACACCATTGCTGAGGTACCAAATACTGCTACAAATACTAGCATTGTACCTTATCAAGTTGAGCAAATGTCTGAGTATTCGGAAGAGCCTCCGGTGGTTAGTAATTCAATCGATGAGACAAACAATGATAGCAATAACATTGCAAGTCCTCAGATTTTGAGTGAACCACAACTGGAAGCTCCTATGACTATTAATTCGTCTGCTCAACCTGATTTGGTTATGGTCCCTGCATCTTTGCTTAGCAGAATGAATATTGCAGTCCGTGAAACCCTTAATGCTAATCAGAATTTATCTGCTGAGCTTGCTTTGCATAAAGACAAGGTTAAAACCTTGGAAATGACTCCTGTGTCCACTACCTTAACCAATCCTGAATTTGATAGGTTTAGGAAAGTTCAAATGGACAATCTGCTTGAAATAGAAAGTTTAAGAGCAAACCTTTCGAATGAGCTTAAAGAAAAAGAGTCAGTCGTCACTAATTTTCAACAACTTCAAACAGATTTTGAAATTCTGGAATCTAAACAGCTTGAACTGGAAATTAAGACGTCTAACAGAATAAAAGAAACGGAACTTAAGCTTTTAAAACAATATGCCGCTTCACATCTAGTACACTTGTTTCATGCTTCATTTAAAGAGTTCAACTTATCGCGTCTCATAGACTTACCACCTAACCCGGGTTATGCAAAGCAAGCACTTAACCACAACCCCCGACTGTATGATGCAACAAAGTTAGGTTTGGCATTAGACCCGATAGTGTTCTCAAGTGATTCTATATCACCATACGATGAAAAGCAGTTAAAATTACTTTTGACATATCCTGAATACGATTATGCTTCAATGAATGCAAAAAATGCCACAATAGATCTTAGAACTCGTTTTAATATGAAAAAGAAAACTCTCCAAACATCCACTTTCATGCCGACTAGAGAATGCCTTAGTATAATTCCTACACTTGTCAACTCGGACAAACCAAAGGAAATTCCTAAGAATCTTCCCCCGGTTAGTACGGTAAGGCTCAGTATTGAAGAAATTGGGCAATACCTTACCGATTTTGACAAGGTCATCTTGGAATGTACGACTTCAACAGCTCAAACTGCTGGAGAATGGGCATTCGAACACATGAAATCGGTGTTTGAAGAAGCGATCGTTCCATTTGTGGACCATATTAAACAAGGAGTCTATGATCTAGTGTGTAATTTACAATTTGAGCTTGGTGAAGTTCAAAAAGTTTTCAATAACATGGATGATGCTTATGAACAACACTTAATTGAAAAGGAAAAGATTTTATCAGAATATGACTGCTTTTTAGAACATATGGTGTCTCTTGAAGTGATGCAAGTTGTTACTACTCAATATACTCGTGAAATTTCATCTACTGTGAATATTTGTGATGATGTGCATAAATCTGTGAATAATATTGAACATGTGAATACTGTAGAAAATCATTCTTGTCATGAATCCAACGCTGAATTTTTAAAGCTTCAGGATTCATATAATACACTTTCAAAAAGTTTTAACGAGCTTCAACAACATTCTATATCTCTTGAAATTGAGAATCAATCTATAAATGAAACTCTTTCAAAACTAAATGAAGGTGGAAACTCCGTTGAGATAAGTGACAAGATGATTCAGATGGTTCAAAATTTAGAAGATGAAATGATGAGACTTAAGAGAGAATTAGTAGAAACAAAAACGGAACTAGAGGCTGCAGAGGCTAATAATCATGTTCTAGAAACAAGAATTAATTCTATACTAGGAGAGCGTGAACAAGTAAGGCAGGGAGACTCACAAATTTCTGGTTCAATAGAAGAACACATCGCGTTTAATGCGACAGAGCGAAAGTCTTTAATTGACAAACTGAACAAGAAATGTGAAGAAACCTCTGACCTAAAAATTCAGCTCATAGATAAAAACATGGTTTTGGCCGAGTTAAAGGAGACACTTCGCGTCACCCGACAAGAAGTTGTTGATAACTTAGCTACTGACTCTGCCCCGTCCACTAGTGCTCCAACAACCAAGTCAGCAGTGCTTTATAAGAATCCACTTCACAAGAGAAACCAGGTTACCTATGATGATTATATGAGGAATGCCATTAAGCATGTCGATCTTCTTAGGGATATTTTAGACGATCTGTATGCCTTAGATCCCTTAAGTAGCGACTATTATTCGGCTCATGAATATGTTAAGCGAGTTCAATATTGCCTAGCATATTTGCAATACATAGGTACACCAGGTTCTGCACTACTTAATAATAAGCCCATTGCTGTCACTCCATTCAATAAGACTCCAGGAGCAAAACCGTTATTGACACTATCAAGCAAGGCACCTTTAAAATCTGTCACTAATGTTCCCTTGGCTTCTACAGGAGTAAAAGTGTCCACTAAGGCTAAAGGATCTCGAGGAAAGAAAGATAGGATCAAGCCTTCCACTAATAGGACTGAGAAGAAGCAAGTAGAAGTGCACCCTAGGAACGTTGTTTCAGTTTTAAATAAAAAGAATCATGTAGCTAAGACAAAAGGTCCTCTTTATGAGTGGAAACCTAAGCAAAATGTGAATTCTAATGCTAAATGTTGGAATTGTAACGAATGTATGTTTTCTAAGCATCATGATTTATGCCTTATTGATCACGTGAATGAAATGCATGCTATTAAGAACAATCTTGAATGGAAGCCAACAGGTAAGAAATTTACTCACGTTGGGTGGCAATGGAAACCCACTGGTAGGACCTTTACTGCAAATGGAACTACGTGCCCTTTAACTAGGATCACATCCACGGAAGTTAGGTCTAAGCGTCCTTTAAATAGGAACACTAGCACTAAGAAAAGGAACAAGCGCCCTTTAACTAGGTCTGCCTCCACTAATGTGCCTACCAGTGGTAATGTCCCCAGTCACAAAGTACCTCAGAATACTAGACAACTAGAATCTAAGCCAATCACTAGTAAGAAAATCTGGAAACCTAAAGTTTTGTCTGATAGCAAATCTAAGATAACTATATCTGTACCTGCTAACTCAGAAGAACAATTAGAATCCGATACATCGTCTACGTTTGGTAAAATTTTCAGGTCGTCCAAATTATTCTTTGGTATTTGGACTCGGGGTGCTCCAAACATATGACTGGAGACCGCTCGATGCTCAAAAATTTCGTCAGCAAGTTTCTAGGAACGGTCAAATTCGGCAACGACCATATTGCAAAGATTATGGGTTATGGTGAATATCAAATTGGGAATGTCACGATTTCAAGGGTTTACTATGTAGAGGGACTTGGTCACAATCTATTTTCAGTAGGACAATTCTGCGATTCTAACCTTGAAGTGGCCTTTCGACAACATACTTGCTTCATTCGCGATCTTGCAGGAAATGATTTGTTAAAGGGTTCTCGAGGGGATAATCTATATACTTTGTCTATTCAAAACATGATGGCCGCCTCTCCTGTTTGCTTGCTCTCCAAAGCATCTAAGACCAAGTCATGGTTGTGGCATCGTCGGTTATCTCATCTTAACTTTGATGCTATTAACCATTTGGCTAGAAACGAACTTGTTCGTGGTCTTCCGAAACTTAAGTTCGACAAGGATCATTTATGTTCTGCATGTTCATTGGGGAAAAGCACCAAGAAATCTTACAAACCTAAAGCAGAAGACACCAACCAAGAACCACTATATCTTTTGCACATGGATCTTTGTGGGCCAATGCGTACAGCCAGTGTGAGTGGTAGAAAATACATCCTCGTCATAGTGGATGATTTCTCAAGGTTTACATGGGTAAAATTTTTAGCATCTAAGGATCAAGCACCAGAGTATATCATTACCTTCTTAAAGATGATCCAAGTACGTTGTAATGCTATTGTTCGCCGCATTCGGACTGATAACGGCACTGAGTTCGTTAATCAGACTCTTCGCACTTATTATGAAAAGGTTGGTATTTCTCATGAAACATCTGTGGCTCGCACTCCACAACAAAATGGTGTCGTTGAAAGACGTAACCGTACACTTATGGAAGCTGCTCGAACTATGTTGATTTATGCGAATGCACCTTTATTCTTATGGGCAGAAGCAGTGGCAACCGCATGTTATACCCAAAACCGCTCAATCATTCGCAAACGTCATGGTAAAACTCCATATGAGCTACTTCATGGACACAAACCCGATATTTCATATCTTCATGTGTTTGGTGCACTTTGCTATCCAAATACAAATAGTGAAAATCTGGGAAAACTTCAACCGAAGGCTGACATTGGAATTTTCATTGGCTATTCACCTGCAAAGAAGGCTTACCGGATTTATAACCGTCGTCTTGGCAAGATTGTAGAAACTTTGGATGTCGATTTTGATGAGCTGACAGCGATGGCTTCTGAGCAACACAGCTCTGAACCCGCTTTACACGAGATGGGAACCGGTACAATCAGTTCCGGCTTACTTCCCAACAACCCTACTTCTCCATCATTCATACCACCAACAAGGTCCGAGTGGGATAAGTTATTTCAACCTATGTTTGATGAATTCTTTGATCCACAGAGTAACGATTCTTCAGTACCCGTAGCAGTGGCTCCGATTCCCGTAGCTGTTGCTCAAGATAATGGAAATGAATCCGAGGCAACTACTGTTACTCTTGATCAAGATGAACCATCCCCTACCAATTCTCAAACAACACCTGAATCATCACCCCCACTCGTTCCTAATGATGTTGAAGAGGAATTATATGATCACGATCTGGAATACGCTCACTTACACGAGCTTCCTTTCTTTGGTTCACACATACCTGATGACCCTACGGGTGCGTCTACTTCAGAGGAAGCTCCTGCAATCGTTCACTCCCGTCCACCAAGGATTGAAACTCACAACACTAAATGGACAAAGGATCACCCAATCCGAAATATTATTGGTGACATCGATCGACCAGTCTTAACACGTCATCAACTCCAAGAACATGCATTATATTGCTATTTTGATGCATTTCTGTCAGACACTGAACCTAAAAATTGGCAACAAGCCATGACCAAATCATCATGGATTGAAGCAATGCAAGAGGAACTTAATGAATTCCAACGTCTTGAAGTGTGGGAATTAGTTCCGTTACCCAGCAATGTGGAAATCTTGACATTACTGTGGGTATACAAGGTCAAGCTTGATGAGTTAGGTAGTGTGCTGAAAAACAAAGCTAGATTGGTCGCTAGAGGTTATAAACAAGCTTTGGGTATCGATTTTGAAGAATCCTTTGCTCCTGTTGCACGATTGGAGGCAATTAGACTATTCCTTGCTTATGCTGCTCATATGAATATGATCGTCTACCAAATGGATGTTAAGACGGCATTTCTTAATGGAGAATTAAGGGAAGATGTCTATGTAAGCCAGCCGAATGGATTCGTTAATTCAGAGTATCCTAATCATGTGTACAAGCTCAAGAAGGCTCTTTACGGGTTGAAACAGGCTCCACGCGCGTGGTATGATCTCTTATCGACGTATCTCATCTCCAAAGGCTTCTCCAAAGGCAAAGTGGACCCCACATTATTCATTCTCAAGGAGGACAACGACATGATACTGGTACAAATTTATGTTGATGATATAATATTTGCTGCTACTAATCAACGTTTGTCTGACCGTTTTGAGAAAATTATGTCCACACGCTTTAAGATGTCGATGATGGGAAAAATTTCATTTTTTCTAGGGTTGCAAATTTCTCAGAATCCCAGAGGCATCTTTATTAATCAATCCAAATTTGCTCTTGAATCCTTAAAGAAATATCACTTTGAAAACTGTGACCCCGTGGATACTCCAATGGTGGAGCGATCCAAGTTAGATGAAGATAAGGAAGGGATAGCTGTCGATCCTAAACTTTACCGTGGAATGATCGGCACCCTTCTCTATCTGACTGCTAGCAGGCCTGATTTGCAATTTGCTATAGGCATGTGTGCCCGGTATCAGGCTCGGCCTACCGAAAAGCACTTACATGTTGTGAAAAGGATCTTTCGGTATCTAAAAGGAACACTTAATCGTGGTCTGTGGTATCCGAAGGATTCTTCTATTGCATTAATTTCATATGCAGATGCAGATTATGCCGGGTGTCAAGATACAAGACGTAGCACTTCTGGCAGTGTGCAACTCCTTGGAGATAGACTTATCAGTTGGGCATCAAAAAGGCAGAAAAGCGCTGCGATATCAAGTACTGAGGCTGAATACATAGCTATGTCCGGTTGCTGTGCTCAAGTTCTTTGGATGAGATCACAATTGACTGACTATGGCCTTGGTTTCAACAAAATCCCGATGTACTGTGATAACAAAAGTGCAATCGCTCTATGCTGCAACTATGTTCAACACTCTCGAGCAAAGCACATTGACATCCGCTACCATTTCATCAAGGAGCAAGTGGAAAATGGAGTGATCGAACTATACTTCGTCAACACTGAGTATCAGCTGGCAGATATATTCACAAAGGCCTTAGATCGAGCACGCATCGAGTTTTTGATCGAAAAGCTAGGCATGAAATCATTTTCACCAGCGACACTTAAGGAGTTGGCAGAAGAGTCTGAAGAATAGTACTGGTAAACTATTCTCGAGTATCCTTTTGATCGTGATCTTGTATATTATAGTACATACTTAAACCATCAAAAGCAAAATACAAAAATATAAAACCAAGAAAAACCATAAAAAATATAAAACCAAGAAAAACCATAAAAAATATAAAATCAAGAAAACCCAAAAATATTTTTCGTTTCAAATTTCGGGCATGTCTTTTAGTACGGTAATATTTACGGCTTTAGAAATGTCGATTACTATTGACACGGCGCCATAAATAGAGTCCGTATAAAAGTTGTACAAGTTTTAAAACATGCCCATTATGGCTTGTAGTTATTTCTGACTGCAACCCGCTTTTCATATTAAAGTCACGTATTTCTTTTGAAAACGTTGGCTCACAACGGGAATTAAGTTTCTCGGGCAAGGTTTTACTTTAAAACCTTGTAAGGGGCCAAGTTTACTTAATAACTTGGTCTAACACAAATTCGTGTACGTTTCAGTGCACTTATTTTGTTTAAATAAGAGAAATCTTATTGCCCCTAGAATTGTTTTTAGAAAATCATTAATCAGAAAAGGTCTTCATATGATAATTGTCCCATTAAATGCCATGACTACAGCTCTTTAATTAGAAAACGGGTCACCAATTGAGGGGGAGCAAATATTAGATCATTTTGAGCATGATTTGGTCTTCATATTATCTTGTCTGTCATCTTTCTATATGAGCATTATGTGCAATGTGTGCCTTGTATGGAGTGTATTTTACGTTGGCACTAGGTTTTATTGGCGTGTCTCATTTGTAGGGATATTGGCTAGAAAGATTCACCTTAGTGAGTTGTTAACTAATTTTTAATAACTAAGTTTATGCCATCCATCAAAATTGGGGGACCAATCTGCAATTTTTGCAAATTGGTTAAACATTTTGACCCAAGTCAAAGCTGTTTCACTTCCAGCTTTGTTATCCTTCACGCGACTCACACACATCTTTTTTGTCCTTCCCTGCTGCCATTGATACTCTCCAAAAAGGTTGCATCATTTAGGTTTCTTGATTGATTCTTGCTGATTATCCATCTAAGGTACACTAACAAATCATGTGCTATATGTCCTACATACGGTTTCTGTGGCTATAATCTTTCTTCTTCTCGGATTGATTAATGTGATATAGGGTTTCTATATAAATGTGAATGAACATCATGTTTAACTAATGGGATTTAATCTTTATTAGGTTTTAAACAATGGGTTTGCATCAATCTGCTTAAACACAGCCCAAAAAGTCACAAAAATCGCGAATTATAGATCCACCTAGGTAACTCCGCCAACATTCCGATGAAGATGAGGTTAAGATTCAGATTGTGTATTCCGATCGGTTATTCCGATCGGACGTCCTAAAAAGATATTCAGATTGGACCCTCAATTGGGATATTCCGATTGGAGCCTTTCCGATTGGAGCCGTTCCGATTGGAGCTTTCCGATTGGAGCCTTTCCGATTGGCGGCTTTCCGATTGGCGACTTTCCGATTGGAGCCTTTCCGATGGGAGCCTTTCCGATTGGAGCCTTTCCGATTGGAGCCTTTCCGATTGGAGCCTTTCCGATGGGAGCCTTTCCGATTGGAGCCTTTCCGATTGGAGCCTTTCCGATTGGAGCCTTTCCGATTGGAGCCTTTCCGATTGGTGTTTCCGATTGGTGTTTCCGATTGGTGGTTCCGATTGGTGGTTCCGATTGGTGGTTCCGATTGGTGGTTCCGATTGGTGATTCCGATTGGTGATTCCGATTGGTGATTCCGATTGATTGTTCCGATTGATTGTTCCGATTGGTGTTTCCGATTGGTGTTTCCGATTGTTGTTTCCGATGAGGTGTATAGCATTCTGATTTGGGACTATTTGGGCCTATGAGATTAGAGATTCTTCTTTGCTTATGATGCTAGATTGTTTCCTATATAAGTGGTTTTATAGTATTTGCGAAAAGATTGTTGTCGCATCATCACTTTAAGCTAGCATGCCTTCACACTATGCAATTGCCTTAGCTTATCTAATGATTTCGACCTAGATTGCATTATTTACTTATTAGGCTTTAAGTAAATTAGGGCCACTTTCACGAAACCAAGTTTTATTGAAATTAATTAATTTTATCTCTTAAGAATACTTGAACGGTTTCTTATTACAGAAGTTCTTCTTATTTAATAAGTCGACTCCCCTGTAAACAAAAGAGATACAAATTACTTATTCAATGTCTTGCGTTTTTGTTTTCAGGCCATGGAAGACAAAGTTTCATCATTGTCTTGCCCTCTGTTCAAGCCTTCTATTGTTTGGGTTGACGGAAATCCTACAATTCCTGATGTAGTGGTTGAAACTAAACCAAAAACCATTGAAGTTTTGGTTGAATCTAAACCAAGACCTACTGAGGTGTTAGTAGAAATGCCACCAAGACCTACTGAGGTGTTAGTAGAAATGCCAACTAGACCTACTGAGGTGTTAGTAGAAATGCCAACTAGACCTATTGAGGTTCTGGTTATGAAAACCAAGATACCCAAATAGTTTAAGAATTAATGCTAGGTCGTTATCCATTTAGAATAAAATGTCTTTGGCATGTCTGTGTGTTGTTGTATGTAAGGACCTAGTCCAACTGTACCATGTTTGTATGATGCTTCTCTATTATATGTGGTAATAATTGATATGTGTTATTTCCTATAGCTTCAACTTGATATAGACTTAAGAGATATATATCTTGTATATCATTTGTGCCTATTTCATCAAAGCAGGAACCATGTCAATTACAAGAGAACAACAACAACAATCAGATCTCGCATTAGTACCACTCAATGCACGACTACCACTTGCAGAGAACAACTTTCGTCTGAAAGAGGATTTTGATCCAAACATCGCTGCTTTCAAAGTTGCAATGGACATTCTCGACATGTCACCCATTAAAGATGCCCTTAGAGCTACTGCCTCAGTTCCAGAAATCTACATTCATGAATTTTGGGACACAGCATCGATTACTGCAGCAAAGGACGCATCTAAGACATCGATCAATTTCACAATCAACAAGCAAAACTTTACTCTTGACTTAAGCTTATTCAGGAAGTTGTTCAAGTTTCCCAAATTAGCAAAAGGAGAGAAGTTTGTGCCTAATCCAAAAACAGAAGAAGTGATTCAAGTACTTCGAGCTTTAAACTATGAGGGGAACATTCAAAATCTATCTCAGTTCTCTACTGCACGCATTGGTCAACCATGGAAAGCAATTGTCATCATTATAGCCAGGTGCCTCACTTCAAAGACTCGTGGTTATGACCAACTGAGACCACCTCAGGCTCATATACTTTGGGGACTATACACTGCATCTAAAGTAGATTATGCTCTACTTCTTTGGCAAGAAGTCTGTTACCAATTCACCGGTACCAAGAAGAAATCACTGCATCTTCCGTTTCCAAGATTCACAAAACTTGTCATCAACCACTTCATGAAGAGTAATCCTTCTATTGACAAGCGTGGAAACTTCTTCTACCATACATCAGATGATGACCATGTGTTGGATCAAATGGGTGACGAGAAACATCCCAGTAAGTACTCACTGATTCCAGCTTTAGTGCCTGACACCATGATCAATGACGGGATCAAGGAAAGTGAACCTTACAAACAAATGCTTCTGGACATTGAAACACAATATAAAAGGGTAAATGCAGATCCATCCGAAAAACAAAAGGGTAAAAGGAAAAAGACTGTTGTTAAACGCCAAAAGACTTCTTCACCCCAAACCAAAAGTAAAGCTAAAGGGAAAGAGCACCTACGTGATGAAGATGCAGAAGAACAAGATCCCTTAGTACAAATGTCTGAAGAAAAACAGATGCGGATTGCACAAAAGTTAAGTAGGATGGAGGCACAGAAAACCGGTAGTGGTTCCAGATCAAAAACTCCTGCCGAGTTAGCACTGGAAGCTTTTGGAGATCCAGACGATCCAACTGATGAAGAGGAACAAGATACCAGACTAGAGGAAGAACTCACAGACCCAACAAATCAAGATGATGACAACGTAGATGATTATATCAACTACGATTATGAAGATCAAAATCTGGAAGGTGGAACAGATATGGAAACAATTCTGTACGATGACGTCAATCTTAGCAAACCACTTCCACCTCCTTCATCACTAATAGCAGCAGAAGATGCTCATCTGACGATGATTCCTATACAACAAAACATACCCCCTCCACCACCAGTCTTCAGCACTGTTGTAACAACCGTCCCGCTGAGTGAACCTACAATCGAGACCAATCAACCTGTATCAACCACCATCCATGTAATCACACCTACGCCGCCACCGGTAACCCTTCAACCTGTATTAACCACCACCCAAGTGATTACAACGATGTCTCCACCGATTGTCGATCCTCTTGTGCCAACAACTGCCCCAGTAATTGTACCAACATCGCCACCTATCCTCGAACAACTTGTACCAACCACCATCCAATCCACAACCTCGTTAGCAATTGCAGTAACTCCTCTACCAACAACAACAGCAGTACAACTAGCATCCACTCCCACTCCATTTCTCACAATCAATGATCCACTCATTCAGCAACTCCAACAACAAATGGCATCACAGGCAAAACTTATTGCGGCATTGGAGAAAAGGATAAATCATGTTAAGGCACGTGACGAACGAAAACAAAAACGTGATGACAAAAAACTTCAAGAATCATTCGAAGGTGTCATTAGACTTAAAAAGCAACAAACACAATTTATTGCTGAAAAGGACGCACGTGACAAAGAAAATGCTGCATTTCTCGATTCCATCAATGATTCAATGACTAACATCATCCAGCGTGAAGTTAGGGCATGTGTACATCAGGAGCTTCCAGCATTATTCATAAATGGCCTTACTAACTTACAATTAATGCAAACATTGGAGACTCGGTTAACCAACATTGAGTCACCCATCACAGAAGCTCAACACGAATTACAAAGAGCTCTTCGTAAGGTCATAATAGAAGCTTCCAATACATCACCAGTAGAAGACACTGTAGTTCCCCAATCTTCCAAGAAACGGAAACGACAGGAGTCAGAAAATGAGGAAGAAGAGGAAAAGAATGAGGAGGAAGAACACTCTGATAAAAATGAAGAAGAAAAGAACGAGGAAGAGGAAGAGGAAGAGGAAGAGGAAGAGGAAGAGGAAGAGGAAGAGGAAGAGGAAGAGGAAGAGAAAAAGGACGAGGATGAGGACGAGGACGAGGACGAGGATGAGGATGAGGACGATGGGGAGGATACGGATGACGATGAGGATGACGAGGATGACGATAGTGATGCGGATGACGATAATGGGAATGGTAAGGATAAGGAGAAAGGGGATGGTGATAAGGATGAAGGTAATGGCAACAATGGAGAAGATTCTGAAGAATCTGATGCACGTTCAAAAGAAAAAGTTGTTGATAAACAAGCTGAGAGTGAACACATCACCACAGACGAGCATGCTGAAACCACTGACAAAACCACCGGTAAGTCATCTGAACCAGCTCTTACTAGTGTATCACAAGTAGATCCTATACTACCACTAGTACAAGCCGAACCAATGATTGAAGACGAACCATCACCGACTGTGGAACATCACTCTCCACCACCTACTTTTCTGCATCACACAGAAAACACCCACAGGTACTTCTTCTGCACCGGTTCCTACTAATATCTCATCCACACCACCTGTTGAACCCGAACCTATGCAAGAAGACGACCCGATACCATCGGTGATACATAACTCTCCTCCTCAGCATTACATTGATATGGATATTGATGAGTTAAATCAACCAGATCCTGAGTTTGCCGACACGTTCACTGTTGATGAAACGGTTCCCGTACAGCCATGGCTTACACAAGCAGCAACTGCACGTATAGTGTCTGACAGTGAAAAGGCGGACCTCACACAATTCCTCAATAATCCTATCGACTTCTCTGGATTCTTGATGGATAAATATGGTGTGCCTAGCATTGATACAAATTTACTTCAAACAACGATCAAAGACAAGAACTTCTGGGCTTCCATGAAGATTGCCGAAACTGAGGGCGAATATCATTTTAATGAGCTCATGAAAGCAATCAAGACAACAGCATCAGGTGAACAAGCTCCGATCCTTCTTCCACTAACACCCTCAATTATTGCAGCCGCCAAAGATCTGCCAATGCAATACTTCACCAACCGTGATCTTGACTACTTAGAAAACGGCGCGGACAAGTATGCTACATCATTAACAATGGGCAAAGCAGTAAATTTGGAGGATATTCCTTGGATTGAAGACAAAGTTTCAAAACTATGGAGCAAAAAGCTTGTCAAAGAATATGATCAATATGCGGAATTAGGCATCTCACATTGGCGGGGCAACAAGAGGTCGGCTTACTACTTCTATAATCATACCAAGCAAGGTACACCTATAAGTGCAACCCGTCGAATCTCCAGCATACAGGGCGTTAACTTTCACCATATCTTCGGATATTCGTATTTGAAGGACATCATATTCAAGCGAGAAGATGGTAAGATTTATAGTGTCAGTGAAGGGGATCTTCAATTCCTACGACTTGAAGATATTGAAGATTTTCTACTCCTTTTGGTTCAAGGCATGGTTCCTCACTTAGACCCCGATGAAGTCATTGCTCTAAGTTCCAACATTCGCCAATTTACTCGTCGAATTGTAATCAAGCAAAGGGTTGAGGATTTACAACTCGGGGTAGAGAGTTACCAATCCAGACTAAATCTGGAACGACCTCACACAACACCAATGAGTCGTTTTCACCAAGGTAAGGAACCATACATGGGTACACTTAAACCAGAGATGGGCATATTCTACCTGAATGAAGCAGAAGTCATGCAATACATGCGACTCTCCGAACTACACAAGTTCAGCGATGGCACTCTTAAGCATGTACGTGACAAGCTGCTGATGCTTAACTCAGGACAAGGTCTTCCAGAAGTAAAGTACCAATGGGAAGGCCGATTCAAGAAGAGTGCCATCCACACCATCCAGGTGATTGAGGAAAAGTTAAGGCATCGACGGTTGATCCGCAGCATTGAACGATTCGTGGGGGGCAGACCATATGGAGCACATCACAGGCTCGTGGGCCGATCCATCTAATGGGTCGTACTATTTCAGGTTTACTCCATATTGGTTACTTTGTGAATATGTTAATATTGTAAATAATGTGCTTTTGTGGCTTGTTGTAGTGTTAAAGTATGATAATTTTTCAAGAATTTCTCACGAGATTCTAAATCTTTCAAAATATATCATACTAAAGCACTACAACTACCCCTTATTAACTTAAGGGGGAGCATGAACCTGTTCTATGGCCAAAACATCGATTTCATTTTTACCCAAAGACCGGTTAATCCATTCAATATCCCAAATATTAATGGTTAACATTTTGGATAAGGGGAGAAAATGGGATTAAGGAGACTTAAGTGATACTTGGCTAAAAGATGAAAAAGACTTAACGATAATCCAACTTAATATGTGTGAAGCACGTGTTAAGGGGGAGCGTTTTTGATGAACAAAACACCTAAAGTACAAAACTTTTGATTTCAATATCACAAGTACCTTAGGTGATTTTCAATGATTTTTCATGGTGGCAATTCCTTCCCAAAACACGCTTAATTCACGACGGATGTGGTGACAAAAGGGTGGTAGGAATAGGTTTAGTCCAATGATTCATCAGAGCCGATGGAATCTTCCCAAGGACAACTCCCTAGATAGAATTAGAAGTCCTAGGAAAGGTGGAGAAAGAATGTGAACGTAGCTGAATGCCGACCAAGTACTTAAGCTAGCACTGGAACAATCACAACAAGGTGCTAGTGATGACGTATTGGTAAGCATTGAAGGGGTTGAAGAATGAAAAAGAAATGTAAAGATAAAGGGTGTAAAGAAAGAAGCCCTCCTTACAACTTTAGGCAGAAACCGGGTCAATACATATGCTATTGAGGTCATTTTTGCTAATGATTCTCGGTATTGAAGAAAGACATCATGGACCCAGTGATGCAATGCACAACCCTTCCCAGCTAACTCAAATATCTCTCAAAAGGTATTTGTTTTAATCACACGGAGATCAACACGTTATCTATTGGTTTATTCACTCCGAATAGACTGGTATTGAAAAGGTGGCACTCCTCTCCAGCCATCGCTCACTAAATCAAAACGCACAATCGAGTCTAGAGCCAAGAGATCATCAAAAGTCTCATTAGGACACTTTTCATTTATTCCTTGCTTTCTCACACACTGTGAAAAGTAAGAGATTTTCATGAGTCCTACGCAATATTCCTGTAATATTGCCAGAACATCCGAGTAATACGTAAGTATTACAATGAAGATGGAAATCCTGCTTGAGCCAACATCAAACAAGCTCATGGTAGGTTACACGTGCGATTCTTTTAGAATCAATCTTGTGAAAAACTGGAAGGTAACAGTGGTTTAATTCTTAATTGAACTTAAACTCGTTCCAGGCCTCTTCGCATTATCATATGATCTTGCCAGAACACTCAGAGTGACTCTTTATTGACCACAGTGACGAGTGGAAATCCTTCTAGTGTCAACATCAAACAGCACTTGGTAGGTGACGTGCAAGATTCTTTATGAATTAAGCTCGTGACAACTGGAAAGCAACGATGGTGAAAATCTTAATTGAGATTCACTTGTTCCAGGTTTCATGAATTGACGGCTTTTAATCACAAGGATAATTTATCCAAGTGATTCACTCTTTATGTTCGCAGTCAGCTTTGGACGGTCGAATAAAGAGAACGGGTTTACCCGCGAAATCCTGTCAGGAAGTTACTTAATTGAAACTATCCGTCACGGGTACGATATCTAATATCGTTCAATGGTCTTCACCGACCGGAGGTAAAATGCTACCGAATTAGAATAAAATGTTCAAAGCCATTTTATTCGTGTCGTTGCTGTGTACCTGTTAAAGATGGTGGCGTTGCTGTGTACCTGTTGAAGACGGTGGCGTTGCTGAGTACCAGTGAAGACGGTGGTGTTGCGGTGTACCTGTAGAAGTCGTTCCCACATGTTTATGTCTTTCTGCATCAAAGTTTAACAAAAATTCAAGAAAGTACAAGATAAAGTCTTCCGCTGTACCAAACTCTGAAACTTTCGAGAATTCAACAAAAAGACATAAGTGTGTGGAACATGGAGTCACGAGAAGGCAAATTCACAAGAAAGGCAAAGATCGCACGTGCAAGGCCAAAAGAACATGTTCCAAGCAAAAAGGCTGATATCATTCAATGCATATTCACAAAAGAAAAGAAAAAGAAAGAAAAGAAGACTACGAGCTCAAGAACAGAATCTAACATGCTAGATTAGGACTTTGTAAACTTGGAGTGACCTCCCTTTGGGGGAGATTGTTGGAAATACGTTTTACGCATTTAGAAAGTCTCGGTCACTCCAACCATGTAGTTATAGGCTCGTAGTTAAGTTAAGTGTTATTTATTACATAGCCCGACCCATGAGCATGTTCATGGGCCGGAAGCCCAAGTCCTTTAAGGACTTGGGGTATTTAAACCTCTTTCCACCATGGAAAGAGGTGTTGGTTGTTTATTTCTCACTTTTACATAATACAAGTTTCTTTCACTTCTCTCTCTAACTTTCTCTCTCTAGAAAAACATCAACCCCCTTGTTTCACAAGATTATCATTGTTCTACAAGGAGGGATAAATGGTGGTGGAGGAGGTGTAGATGGAGTAACTGGGGGAGGGATAGATGGTCCTACTAAGGTTGCTCCACTGCGTGTAGTAATAGCACTCACATTCGCTCTCTGGTTGGTGACAGTATTTGAAGGTAGAGAGCCCGAAGTAGAGGGTTGAGTACTTGGTAAGAAATTAGCCAACATATTCTTCAAATCATTTGTTTGAGTGCTAAAAGAGGTTTGTATATCATGTCGAAGATCGGATCTAATATCATTACCTTGCTTAATGATATCTCTTTTCAAATTGATGATTTGGCTTTGTAGATTCTTGATTTTCTCTCCTTGGGTCTTCATGAAAGCTTCAACATCTTGATTAATGGGTGGGGCTTGTTGAGCGGGTAGGTGATAAAGCTTAGAAGCTCGAGTTGGGTTTGGGTTGCTTCTATTGTAGTTGTTGGGGTTGTGGTTATGAGGAGAAAAACCTGGTGAAAGAAAGTTGTTAGAACGGGAACTTAGCAAGTTACGATCACCTTGAGGTCGGGCTTGGTAGTTTTCCGGTGAATAGTTACATAAGCCGCATACACGTTTTTCGGATTGTCATGAGTAGAAGGACAATCATTGTATGAATGAGGACCGCCGTAAGTCTCACAAGAAAGTGCTACAGCTTTAACTTGTTGTTGTTGATTTGTAGCCAAAAGTTGCATATTCTTGCTCATTTCGACCATTGCGCGGGTCAATTCGGTGATATCAGGGTTTGAAGAAGTAGAAGACACATTGACTCTCGCGTTTGATCTTGAAGATGCGGATGAATCCCAATTTTTGTGATGAGTAGTCATGTTCTATATAAGCTCTCTACACTCCTCGGGTCTTCTTTTCATAAATGTGCCACCGACGGCTGCATTAATCGTATCACGATCACGAAAAGTTAAACCGTTGTAGAAAGTATCAATTAAGGTGACGGGGAGCATGTTGTGGTTTGGACATCGATCGATCAAAACATTATATCGTTCCCAAGCATCAAAAACTGATTCATCAGGTTCTTGTGTAAATCCACTAATTTGATTTCGAAGGCTCGTGACCATGGATGGTGGAAAGTAGCGCGACAAAAATCGTTGAGTCATCTCGTCCCAAGTATGAATTGAATTCTTCCGAAGACGATCAAACCATTTTTCGGCATGGTGGGATAAGGTGTGTGGAAATAGGTGAAGGCGAAGAAAATCCATAGTAACACCGGGCAACTTCATGATTTGAGTAACGGTAATGAACTTGTCGAGGTGTTTGTTGGCATCATCATCCGGCAATCCGCGAAATGGACAAGTGTTCTGCACTTGTTGGATCATATGATGCTTCAACGAAAACTCTGGAGCCGTGATTTGCATCGGCACAATCGGTCCTCCCCGTCCATTCATCGCGGGTTGACAAAGCTCCTCCATTGTTTTAAGATCGGGTGGTGGAAGAACATTGTTGTTGTTATTGTTGAGGTGCGGTGGGTTATTATTGTTGTTCACACATGCCATATCTAAATCTTCACGAGTCTTAGGCTCTGGATAAGTTGAAGATCTAGTACGCATACACCTTCAAAAGCAAAAGAAAAAGATACCCAATAAATAGAGAATATTTATGTACGTGTAAAAATAAAAATAAAAATAAAATCTTTTTTGAATTTTTTAAATTTTTAATTTTTTAATTTTTTATGGATTTTTAACAATTTTTAATTTTTATGGATTTTTGAAAATTTTGAAGCAAGAAAGATTACGTTCACGAGTGAACGGATCCCAAAATTCAACGCGTCTCTCACATAAAACCGTTAATCTTTACGAAAAGAAGCTGCAGCGGCGCCATTTAATAACTATAATTTAGTTATAAAAATTGTTCTTTGAAATCGGTCTAATCGAATTTACTATTGGTTAACGTGTGACTCAGTCGTCTTTTGGTGGAAAACAAATAGTTTGGTCGTTGTAGTATTATTAAATTGCAAAACTTTAAAGTAAATGGCGGTAATTAAAACTAAAACTAATCAAAACGTAAATGGTGCAATATTAAAAACTTTTAAAAGTAAATTAATTAAATGACAAAAATTAAGGCGTGACGAAAAGTAAATTAGAAAAGTTAATTAAAATGAAAGTAAAATTGACAATTTAATAAAAATAAAAGCTTTAAAAATTAAACTAAAAATTACTAGAAAAACACTTAAAACAATGTAAACTTAAAAATAAAACTAAAACAAAATATTAAAAACAAACCTGTCGGAATCCGATCGGATTGTGATCGGAATCCTGTCGGAATGAAGACTTACCACTCCTAATCGGAATCAAGATCGAAATGCGTCCCCGTCGGAATGTTATCGGAATCCCCAATCGGAATACTGAAAATCAAACCTATCGGAATACCTACCTTGGGTCCTATCGGAATGAGGATTGGAATCCTGGTCGGAATGCTGTCACCACGAGACCTAATCGGAACACCAAACACACACCCCTGATCGGAATGTCAGATCTGTTGGGTTTATTTCTTGAAGGATCTTTGAAGCCTTGATCACAATACAAAGAGTGTGCGGAAACCAATCTTTATATATAAGAAGAACAATAGAAATAACCAAACATCCAAGCCTCAATATATTAATACGATCACTCTTAATAGTGATAGGGTTTTACAACCTTGAAGCTATAACAAACAATGAGAGAAATGTGTAGAGAATATGTGTGTGTAGAAGTGTGTTCATCTCTACACCCTAGGACCTCCTTTTATAGTGCAAGGGGTCCTAGGTGGTTACAACATAATTAATACTTTACAAAGTATTATACATTAATACCATTTAACTATTTCCTAAATAATCTTGTTACCTCCTCATCATAATCAATATATTTAATACTTTCCATATAAATAGGAAGACTAAATATTTGATCTTATCTTCTACAATCTTCCTTGATCATATCTTCTATAATCATCTTTCAACTTTATAATACGACCAGGAGTAACTCACCAGGAGTAACGGAGTACTCCAGTAGGAACTGCATATTACCAGGACTAACTTCTAAATCCATGAGTCCTAACAATCCTCCCCTAAACTTGAATTTAACTTTGTTGAGTTCAAGTTTCCAAGTAGATGTGTCACCAATAAGCATGAGGATTGGAATATGAACCACAACAGCAACAAGCTCACTTGATAAAACTAGAAGAAACACAAAAGTAGTTGCTGATACACGAACGGCTAAGCTTCTTTAAAGCTTGAAAACATCTGCACATGTTGATTCTTGATAGCAACAGGAGCAGATTTGATGAGTCTTTACCAAGTAGCTGCTCACTCTTGGGCTAGCCAGTCTTTTGGTGGAATCATGACATCACCCTGGGAGACTAGTACCCAGTCCAACTCTTGGAACGTGAATCATTGGTGAGTTGGAGTACCCTGATGATTTTTGGCAAACCATCACAGCCATCAACGGAGTTGATATGTCTTTACCAGAAGCCGTACCCTTCTGGACTAGCCAACTCTTAGCAATGAAGCATCGGTGAGTTGAAAACCCTATAGCTTTGAGCAATCTATTATAGCTATCAACGGATTTGATAAAATCTTTACCAAGAGCCGTACCCCCTTGGATTAGCCACTTTTCAGTCTAGGACCATGGCAAGTGAAAACCATCCAGTTTTGGGTAACCTGGCAACCATCAACGGATTTGAGAATCACACCAGGAGCCGTACCCTCAAGGTGAATCAACTCTTTCTTGTCGGTGAGACATGGTGAGTTGAGGACCATTTGTTGTGTGGGGGGCAGCCAACACCTAAGTACCAAACAAAAACAGCCCAAAAAGTGAAATATATACAAATGTATTTCGATTCGAAAGTGTCTATTTTTTTTTCCTTTTTTTTTCTTTTTTTTATTTTTTTTTATTTTTTTTTATAACCACTCAAAGACTATGAGTCAACCAGAAGGAACGTAGAATGCATCAGGAAGAACAATGGTCCACCAGAAGCAGGATGAGTGCAACCAGGAGGAACCATTGGTCGACTAGGAGCAACCTAGTTCTACTAGGAGGAACCTCGTTATTTATTAAAACAGAAAATACACACGAAAACCTTGTAGATCAACCAGATCGAGAGCCAACAAGCTCTGATACCACTTGTTGGGTTTACTTCTTGAAGGATCTTTGAAGCCTTGATCATAATACAAAGAGTGTGCGGAAACCAATCTTTATATATAAGAAGAACAATAAGAATTAACCAAACATCCAAGCCTCAATATATTAATACGATCACTCTTAATAGTATTAGGGTTTTACAACCTTGAAGCTATAACAAACAATGAGAGAAATGTGTAGAGAATATGTGTGTGTAGAAGTGTGTTCATCTCTACACCCTAGGACCTCCTTTTATAGTGCAAGGGGTCCTAGGTGGTTACAACATAATTAATACTTTCCAAAGTATTATACATTAATACCATTTAACTATTTCCTAAATAATCTTGTAACCTCCTCATCATAATCAATATCTTTAATACTTTCCATATGAATAGGAAGACTAAATATTTGATCTTATCTTCTACAATCTTCCTTGATCATATCTTCTATAATCATCTTTCAACTTTATAATACGACCAGGAGTAACTCACCCGGAGTAACGGAGTACTCCAGTAGGAACTGCATATTACCAAGACTAACTTCTAAATCCATGAGTCCTAACAAGATCGGAATCCCAAAAGGAATCACAAACCCTTTTCCAATTTGGGTGATCAGAATGTGAACCCTTTTCCGATCTAGGGGTGATCGGAATACAGTAAAAGGAAAACGTAATAAGCAAGATCTAATAAGCTATTAACCAAATAAGCACTTGACTAAAAACTAACCAAAACACGTTTAAGAAAAAGCTAATAAGCTAAAATTCAAAAACTTTTAAAAACATTAAATGATAGAATAATTAAAAACATCTTTTTAACAAAAATAACTTTTATAAAACTTAAGTAAATTTAAGATAAATACAAATAAGCTATAAAATCAATAATCCAAAACAATCAAAAACATAAAAACATAACACTTAATCAAATAAGCATAACAATAAGCACATAAACATAAAGATTAAGCAAAACAAGAAAGGAAGAATGAGAGATTAAAAATAAGAACTTGATTAAAAATAAGATTCAATGACAAAATTGAAAGACTTACTTGAAATTAAAGGCAAGAAACTAAAGGTGCAATTAAGTAAATGACATGAAATTTAAAAGGTGCAAGTAATGAAAATGGTGGAAGACTAGTTTGTCAAGTTAGCCAACACCTCCTAATGTGATATTAGGAGGGTATTTATAGTGATTAGGGAGGTAAGAATGTGTTGGAAGCTTCATTCTTTCTTTCTTTCTCGTCTTTTCGTCTTCTAAATTCTTCGACTTTTTTGACTTTGTCTCGGGATTAATAAACTCGTCTTGTAATTTCTTCATTAATTTAGACTTGAGTTCTTCGGCTTTTATTAAACTTCCGTCTTTAGACTTTTCTTCGATAAATCTTCAGAATAGGCCTTGGACTTCCGTTCTTTTTGCACTCTTGATCTTTTGACTTTGTCTTTTGTCTTTTTCTTCGATAAAAGCCCGTGAAAGCCCATGTTTTCTTCCCTTTTCACATTTTGATCCTAAATCACAACAAAAACACAAACCACGCATAATTCCGACATTTACGACATAAAATACACGTTTTGGCCTTGTTATTATTATAATTAAGTGGTAAAAGGATAAGTGTTTTTCACACTTATTAGTATACATACTACACTAAAACATATTGCAATTACGACAAATAAATGCACGAAATATAAAATGAAAATACAAATTTATACTACAAATGAAAATTACAAAATACAAAATACAAAACTAAATGCTCAAATAACAAACCAACTAATTTTGTAAAGTGAAAAATAACAAAAATGTAAGTTGCAACAAACTTTAAACAAAATAACCACTAACTAATTGTAACAAAACTTGAACAAACTTCTATTTTTTATAAAATGAAAATAATTTTTTTTATAAAATGTACAAACAAATTTTATTAGTGCATAAAAATTCCACACTTAAAGTATGAAATGATAAAAAAATTGTAACTGACAGGTTTGCAAAATGTGGAATGGTTCAAACATACGTAACCCAATTAGGCCCAAAAAGAGCCTACAATCTAACGGGCTGCTTGTTATTTCTAACGAATTGGACCGTGACTGTAAACCCGCTATAAAAAGTAAAGGGCTGATTGTGTAAGTTCGATCTAAAGTTCAAACTGTAAGCTTAAACAATACAAATACGCTTCTAGCCTGTACCTTTTTTTCCCTTTCAATTTTTTATCAAGCAGCTTATCCAAAAGCTTTATATTAAGCTAATTTCCATTTACTTCTTTACTTAAACCTGCGGATCTTAATTCGCTAACTAGCTTATACTATTAATTCATTAATATAAACTTATTATCACTACTATTGTTCACAAAGTATGCAAATGAGTTGCCAGACTAAAACTCGACCCAAGCTTTCTTTTTACTAATTACCATTCAACTAGCTGTTGACTTACTGAGTAAAATGAGCTATGATTGAACTTACCAAATGTTACTAACTGAATGTAGTAATCTAATTATTCAAGACACCAATCTAAACTAATATCAAATTCAGCAAATACAACTTACTGCCAAACATTACTTAAGATGAAAAGTAAGAGATTTGGAAAATTTAAATTGCTGAATGTAATTTCAAAGCAACAAACAAATAACTACCACTTATAACAGATCATAAAGAGCACATATCAAGCAAGTTTCAACCATTAACCTTTATAAGCTAAGAATGTGCAGTAAAGTAAAAACAAGAGCTTGACCGTTTACGTCCAGGCCTAGTCCTTTGTAGTCGAGCTTGTTTCACTGAGCAAAAAGAAATCTTTCAACAGCTTCTACTTCTCACCAATAACTGATCTAAAAGTTCATAGACTTGAACTTGCTAAATCAGCTTTTCCAAAAGCTTATGAATAGAGAAAAAATGATCTTGGACACGGAATGATGAAATTTGAAAGCTGAAGTAATCACAAAAGGAAAACAAGCTACTATAGAACAGATTAGTAATAACAGAAATTTGAATAAGAAAATGAGGTTTTGTTTATGGCAGAAACTTGAGTTCGTTGTAATAGACTTAACAAAATGCTTAACATAATTCAAGATCTCAAAATAAAACAGAACCAAAACTGAATCCTTCTTGCAAAACTGATCTACACTAATCTTTTGATGCAAAACTGATCTACACTAATCTTTTGATGCAAAACTTGGAATCCCCAATCGGAATACTGAAAATCAAACCTATCGGAATACCTACCTTGGGTCCTATCGGAATGAGGATTGGAATCCTGGTCGGAATGCTGTCACCACGAGACCTAATCGGAACACCAAACACACACCCCTGATCGGAATGTCAGATCTGTTGGGTTTATTTCTTGAAGGATCTTTGAAGCCTTGATCACAATACAAAGAGTGTGCGGAAACCAATCTTTATATATAAGAAGAACAATAGAAATAACCAAACATCCAAGCATCAATATATTAATACGATCACTCTTAATAGTGATAGGGTTTTACAACCTTGAAGCTATAACAAACAATGAGAGAAATGTGTAGAGAATATGTGTGTGTAGAAGTGTGTTCATCTCTACACCCTAGGACCTCCTTTTATAGTGCAAGGGGTCCTAGGTGGTTACAACATAATTAATACTTTACAAAGTATTATACATTAATACCATTTAACTATTTCCTAAATAATCTTGTTACCTCCTCATCATAATCAATATCTTTAATACTTTCCATATAAATAGGAAGACTAAATATTTGATCTTATCTTCTACAATCTTCCTTGATCATATCTTCTATAATCATCTTTCAACTTTATAATACGACCAGGAGTAACTTACCAGGAGTAACGGAGTACTCCAGTAGGAACTGCATATTACCAGGACTAACTTCTAAATCCATGAGTCCTAACAATCCTCCCCTAAACTTGAATTTAACTTTGTTGAGTTCAAGTTTCCAAGTAGATGTGTCACCAATAAGCATGAGGATTGGAATATGAACCACAACAGCAACAAGCTCACTTGATAAAACTAGAAGAAACACAAAAGTAGTTGCTGATACACGAACGGCTAAGCTTCTTTAAAGCTTGAAAACATCTGCACATGTTGATTCTTGATAGCAACAGGAGCAGATTTGATGAGCCTTTACCAAGTAGCTGCTCACTCTTGGGCTAGCCAGTCTTTTGGTGGAATCATGACATCACCCTGGGAGACTAGTACCCAGTCCAACTCTTGGAACGTGAATCATTGGTGAGTTGGAGTACCCTGATGATTTTTGGCAAACCATCACAGCCATCAACGGAGTTGATATGTCTTTACCAGAAGCCGTACCCTTCTGGACTAGCCAACTCTTAGCAATGAAGCATCGGTGAGTTGAAAACCCTATAGCTTTGAGCAATCTATTATAGCTATCAACGGATTTGATAAAATCTTTACCAAGAGCCGTACCCCCTTGGATTAGCCACTTTTCAGTCTAGGACCATGGCAAGTGAAAACCATCCAGTTTTGGGTAACCTGGCAACCATCAACGGATTTGAGAATCACACCAGGAGCCGTACCCTCAAGGTGAATCAACTCTTTCTTGTCGGTGAGACATGGTGAGTTGAGGACCATTTGTTGTGTGGGGGGCAGCCAACACCTAAGTACCAAACAAAAACAGCCCAAAAAGTGAAATATATACAAATGTATTTCGATTCGAAAGTGTCTATTTTTTTTTCCTTTTTTTTTCTTTTTTTTATTTTTTTTTATTTTTTTTTATAACCACTCAAAGACTATGAGTCAACCAGAAGGAACGTAGAATGCATCAGGAAGAACAATGGTCCACCAGAAGCAGGATGAGTGCAACCAGGAGGAACCATTGGTCGACTAGGAGCAACCTAGTTCTACTAGGAGGAACCTCGTTATTTATTAAAACAGAAAATACACACGAAAACCTTGTAGATCAACCAGATCGAGAGCCAACAAGCTCTGATACCACTTGTTGGGTTTACTTCTTGAAGGATCTTTGAAGCCTTGATCATAATACAAAGAGTGTGCGGAAACCAATCTTTATATATAAGAAGAACAATAAGAATTAACCAAACATCCAAGCCTCAATATATAATACGATCACTCTTAATAGTATTAGGGTTTTACAACCTTGAAGCTATAACAAACAATGAGAGAAATGTGTAGAGAATATGTGTGTGTAGAAGTGTGTTCATCTCTACACCCTAGGACCTCCTTTTATAGTGCAATGGGTCCTAGGTGGTTACAACATAATTAATACTTTCCAAAGTATTATACATTAATACCATTTAACTATTTCCTAAATAATCTTGTAACCTCCTCATCATAATCAATATCTTTAATACTTTCCATATGAATAGGAAGACTAAATATTTGATCTTATCTTCTACAATCTTCCTTGATCATATCTTCTATAATCATCTTTCAACTTTATAATACGACCAGGAGTAACTCACCCGGAGTAACGGAGTACTCCAGTAGGAACTGCATATTACCAAGACTAACTTCTAAATCCATGAGTCCTAACAAGATCGGAATCCCAAAAGGAATCACAAACCCTTTTCCAATTTGGGTGATCAGAATGTGAACCCTTTTCCGATCTAGGGGTGATCGGAATACAGTAAAAGGAAAACGTAATAAGCAAGATCTAATAAGCTATTAACCAAATAAGCACTTGACTAAAAACTAACCAAAACACGTTTAAGAAAAAGCTAATAAGCTAAAATTCAAAAACTTTTAAAAACATTAAATGATAGAATAATTAAAAACATCTTTTTAACAAAAATAACTTTTATAAAACTTAAGTAAATTTAAGATAAATACAAATAAGCTATAAAATCAATAATCCAAAACAATCAAAAACATAAAAACATAACACTTAATCAAATAAGCATAACAATAAGCACATAAACATAAAGATTAAGCAAAACAAGAAAGGAAGAATGAGAGATTAAAAATAAGAACTTGATTAAAAATAAGATTCAATGACAAAATTGAAAGACTTACTTGAAATTAAAGGCAAGAAACTAAAGGTGCAATTAAGTAAATGACATGAAATTTAAAAGGTGCAAGTAATGAAAATGGTGGAAGACTAGTTTGTCAAGTTAGCCAACACCTCCTAATGTGATATTAGGAGGGTATTTATAGTGATTAGGGAGGTAAGAATGTGTTGGAAGCTTCATTCTTTCTTTCTTTCTCGTCTTTTCGTCTTCTAAATTCTTCGACTTTTTTGACTTTGTCTCGGGATTAATAAACTCGTCTTGTAATTTCTTCATTAATTTAGACTTGAGTTCTTCGGCTTTTATTAAACTTCCGTCTTTAGACTTTTCTTCGATAAATCTTCAGAATAGGCCTTGGACTTCCGTTCTTTTTGCACTCTTGATCTTTTGACTTTGTCTTTTGTCTTTTTCTTCGATAAAAGCCCGTGAAAGCCCATGTTTTCTTCCCTTTTCACATTTTGATCCTAAATCACAACAAAAACACAAACCACGCATAATTCCGACATTTACGACATAAAATACACGTTTTGGCCTTGTTATTATTATAATTAAGTGGTAAAAGGATAAGTGTTTTTCACACTTATTAGTATACATACTACACTAAAACATATTGCAATTACGACAAATAAATGCACGAAATATAAAATGAAAATACAAATTTATACTACAAATGAAAATTACAAAATACAAAATACAAAACTAAATGCTCAAATAACAAACCAACTAATTTTGTAAAGTGAAAAATAACAAAAATGTAAGTTGCAACAAACTTTAAACAAAATAATGATACATTGGTTTTAACACCCTGTAAGAAAGATTGTGTTCGTTGATGTGTGTCTAATCGAATTGATCTTAGTTTTCTATGTGACTCAGTTTTATTTTGGTGAAAACAAATAATTTTGGTTGGTTTTAAATTTAAATGTGCAAAACTTAAAAGTAAATGTCGTTGAAAGTAAAGGGCAAGTAATTTAAATCTAAGTCTAATTAAACAAAAGGGGTGCAATATTTAAAAACGTGACAAAAAGTAATTTAATTAAATGACTAAAAATAAAGCGTGACGGAAATTAAAATTAGACAAGAATTAAAAATGTAAACTTAGAAAAATAAGCAAGACAAAATAAGAAAATCAACTAGATCGGAATACATTCCGATCTTACCAATCGGAATGTTAGCTTACACTTGATCGGAATATAGAGAGGAAGACCAATCGGAATACTGTCACTATCCTCCAATCGGAATATCCAGAAAAACCCCCAATCGGAATGATAAACCAACCCTGATCGGAATATGGTGTGCACTTGGTCGGAATGTCGATCGGAACCCACGATCGGAATAGCTGTCACCTTACCCAATCGGAATATCCAAAATGACACCTCAATCGGAATGAGTACTAGTCCTCCAATCGGAATGCTGTCACACTTATCAGATCGGAATACCACTACTTTGCCCCCAATCGGAATACCAAGAGATACCAATCGGAATATACAAAGATCCACCAATCGGAAAGAAGAAACCCTTTTCAGATCTTGCCAATCGGAAAGTATAACCCCTTTCCGATCGAACCCAATCGGAATACAGAAAATAATGCTAAAAATAAGCTAAGTAAATAAGCTATAATCCTAATAAGCACTAAACGAAAAACTTAGCTAAAACCGTGTAAAAATAAGCTATAAAACTGAAAGTTAAAAACTTTTAAGACACGAAAAAGATCAACTTTAAGAAAAACAACTTTTTATATAAAAATAACTTTTGTAAAAACTATATAAACTTGAAAATAAATCAAATAAGCTATGAAAACAAATGGCTTAAAACAATCAAAAGCATAAAAATCAAACCTTTAACAAATCAATAAGATAAAAACGTGCAAATCAAAGAAAGGTAGAAGAAGACTAACAAGATAAAGTAAAGGTGCAAGTAATTAAAAGGAACACTTACTTGAAATTAAAGGTAATTAAAAGTGCAAGACAAGTAATTAAATGTGCAAGTAATTAAATGTGCATAAAATAAAGATGGAAGAACTAATTGTCACGATTAGTCAACAAGAACTAAATTAATGAATAAAAGGGGTTTATATAGGTGATTAGGGAGTGGTTAGGGGAAGCTTCCTCCCTCCTTCCTTTCCTCTTAATTGCACCATCAAGTCCTTCCTTCTTAATCTTTTTGTTAATCTTGGAATGTGATGACTTTTGGCTCGGGATTTCTTTAGACTCGTCTTTTAATTCTTCGATAAATAAGACTTGAGTTCCTCGGCTTTAAGTAAACTTTCGTCTTTTGACTTTTTCTTCGATAAATCTTCAGAATTGGTCTTGGACTTCCGTTCTTTATCCAGTTTTGACTTCTTGACTTCGTCTTTCATCATTTTCTTCAATAAAAGTCCGTAAATGCCCGTGAATTCCCGTGTTTTCTCCACTTTTCACCTTTTCGTCCTAAATCACAACAAAAACACAAACCACGCATAATTCCGACATAAAAGACATAAAATACACGTTTTGGTCCGGTTATTATTGTAATTAAGTGGTAGAAAAGATGGGTGTTTACACACCTATCAAATCCCCTACACTTGACCATTGCAATGTCCTCATGCAATGCATTAGTTACAAAGCAAGATTACATTTTCCATCATAATCAATCCACGTTGGCCTTTATTAAAGAAATAGAAAATTATAAACATACAAAGCAAAGAAATTAAAAGCATACCTTGGGTTTTGAAAATGTCATGAATAATCATCATCCTCAACTTTTCACTTTCTCCAAACCAAGCTTAAAAACGAGATCATTGTTATTATAAGTTAGTAGACTAACACAAACTCATATGGGCCAATTACTCACTTAGACTCCCTTATTCCTATGGGTATCTCTTATATTTTATTATTTGTCTTGAATGATCACGAAGATGCATTGTTTGACTTATTTAGATAGTTGTTTAGTCTGAAAATAAGGTGCACGATTTAATCAATAGTTAGCTAAAGGACCAAATCTTTTAAAACTGCTTCTCGGGATATCAGAAAGTTCATATCTTGGCATAACTTGGTTCGCGATTTGAGACCTTTCTCGGGCCGATATTTGGCAGCGACTTCATACTTCAAATCTTGAGAGACGTTCATGAAATAATGGTCTTCTCTTCATAATTGGAATTTCTTCACTTGGAATTTTTGAGAGATTCATACTTGGACCACGACTTCTTCATTTTTCTCCAATCTTTATTTTGGACTTTGATATACAACGATCCGCCTCCTTTTATGACTTGGATCTATTTATCCTCATACCTTGTTAGGGTCTTTTCGGATACACTTCTCCATGACTTTTGGGGAGTTTTGCTTTACGTCGTGTGTCTCGATCCTTCATATTGATTTTCGATAAATGATTCTTCACATCACTTTGGATCTTTAGCAACAAAACATAGCCCTCATGCCTTGTTAGGGCCTTTTCGGACTCGCCAATCTTCGCGCCCCGCTTCATAAGTTATGCCTTGGCTATGAACTCTCGTCATTACCGAGCAACTTTTAAACGATCTGGGGCTAAAAGCTAAGTAACTTTTCAAATCGTACAACCTTATTTATTAGCAAATAAATTATTAGCAAGCGATGGGAGAATAGGCTCATAATTAACTCACATAAATTCATGAAAGAATACCGAACTTATAATTGGCTCTATCATCTCTCGTTCTCCACAGTTTAAAATCTCAAGTAATGAGACTCGTGGATACTTAGCCTATTAAATCAAAGTTTTGGGTTTTCGAGTCGCCTATAGGATCTTGCAAATTCTTAGACTTTTTCAAGTTTTAGAAATCGCATTTTAAAGTTCCCTTGATAAACGACTCTCTAGGATCAATTATAGGAACTTGCGAAAAGTTCTTGTTCTTAACCCGTGAGAGTTAAGACTTTCGCGTTTTATAGCTCCCTATATAAAAGCCTAGCAAAACTTGACTTAAGCACGTTAAGGATACTAGCTAGAGTAAACTCGGATTGAGTCAAAAGATTCACAACGTTTGAAAATTAAAACCACTTATTAAACATTTATTCTAATGAGGAAAGAAAATAACTATACAAAGGGAAAAACTTATAGGCCAAAATAGATCAAAAATTTTGAAAAATGTCGAAAAATTGATTTTCCGGTTATAATGAGGACAAAAACAAGGAAAAGGCCACTTAACTTTGATAGAAGTCCCCCCTACACTTAAGATAAACATTGTCCTCAATGTTTAAGCATGTGGGAGTAAACTCCCCTACACTTAGGACATTGTGCACGTTGTTTAAATCTTGCTAAGGAAAAGACAACTAAAGAGATTCCTATTTTAATATTGAGAAAATATAAAATAGTGAATCGAAAAGAGTTTAGGATAGAACCGGGATAAAGTAGAACACGGAATCACGGGTCGTCAAGAATCATCAAGAGTGGATCATTGAAGCTCGAATCCCTGATTAAGAAGTGAGGAGAGGAAATAGCAATCCAAAGGGTCCCCCCTACACTTATGGTAAAGAAAGCGAAAAGATAGATGCATGGGTTGCCTCCCAAGAAGCGCTGAATTTTTGTTAACCGAGTCATTAGCCTGACTCGACCTTGATCATCAACGGAAGTAGCATGAAACAAATCCACCAGGATCAAAGACATAGTTTTCGTCCATCAAGAAGAACGAGCTTAAGGCGAACAAGGCAAGCCAAAAGAGAAGTGGCAGGGTTCCCTTAAGCAGTGGTGGAGCACAGTAGGAGCAATGATGAAGTGGTGCAAGCATGTCTTCCAAATTTCCAAAGATTTTTCCTTTTATTTCATCAGGTGGAGACTGAGATGGCTTAAAGACTTCAATACCGGGATCGAACACCTTTTCCTTCAGGGGAAAATAGCACTCCGGCTCAGCCGAGTGTGAAGAAGATCCGCAAAGAAGCACAACCTCGTCCTCAGAAGTGGGACAAAGAGGTGTTAAATCATACGTGCAACGGATTTCGGTGTCAACCGGTTTCTTCTCCTTTGACAAAATGCTCTTCAAATCCAAAGTAGGATCAAGGCGATAATCTTCAAAGTCAAAAGGAGGAGCATCACTCTCATGAGGGAAGTATGTGTTAAGAAATTCAGAAAAATCTTCCTCAAATGAATAATCGTCCAAAGTAGGATCGAGTGATGGTGGAGGATCTTCATCATGTGAAGAATCGCTCGAGAGAGTATCAGCCTCATCAAAATCATCGAAAGTAGGCAGCTCGGGATACTCAGAAGTACAATCAAAATCATCCGAATCTGAGCTAGACTCATCATCATCATAAGTTTCAAAGACTGGTGATGAATCATAAATGGGAGAAGCGTCCAAAGTAGGGAGAGAATCATCCACATCATCATGAAAAAGTGGATTATCGATGCAAGAGTCGAATAGAGGATTTTCGTAGACGGTAAAGTCATCTAGCACATTAATCATATTCACTGATTCGCGGCCTCCAAAAGTTAAACTAGTAAGCTTCCCCATTTTGAAAACTTTTGCATCATCCCCGACTCGTAAGATTAACTCACCTTCGGCCACATCTACTAAAGCACGTCCGGTTCTCAAGAATGGCCGACCAAGTATTAAAGGAATACGAGGGTCCATTTCATAATCAACGACAACAAAATCGACCGGGAAAGTAAATGTGCCAACTTTGATAAACACGTCTTCGGCTATACCAACGGGGTAAGCGAGAGTGCGATTTGCAAGTTCAAGAGTCATCTTTGTTGGAGTAAGGTCGGGTAATGATAGTGTTTTCCAAACACTCAAAGGCATCAAATTAATACTAGCCCCGAGATCAGCAAGGGCAGTAAATTCTTCAGTTTTGTTGAACACGCAAGGCAACACAAAACGACCGGGATCTCCAAGTTTTTCCGGAAGTTCTTTAAGAGTAACTGCAGAGCAGTTTTCATTTAAGCGTGTGTTGGCGAGTTCAATCAGCTTCTCCTTCTTGTTAAGCAATTCCTTAAATGCTTTAACAAATTTGGGCATGTGGACAAGTGCTTCAAGAAAGCTAATATTGAAGTTCATTTGAGAAATCATCTTGATATAGCTAGTCACTTGAGCGTCCTCCTTGTTTAGCATTTTGTTCTTGCCCAAGCGAGAGGGATAAGGAATATTAGGTTTGGGTGGTGAAGGTGTAGGTGTGGTAGGTAACGGTTGAGATGTTGAAGGGTCATTGGCGGGAACTTCATCACGTCGAGGCGGAGACGGTAATGGTGCACTAATACTAGGTGTAGGAGGAGTAGGGATACATGGTGGTGGAATTGGTGGTCCTACGATGGTGACTCCACTACGAGTAGTAATAGCACTCACATTGGCTCGCGGATTAGTGACGGTGTTTGAAGGTAGAGAACTTGAAGAAGAAGGTTGAGCGGGGGGCAAGAAACTAGCAAGCATATTCTTCAAATCATTGGTTTGATTGCTGAAGGAGGATTGAATATCATTTCGAAGCTCGGATCTTATCTCATTTCCTTGCTTTGTGATATCCCCTTTAAGATTGATAATTTGGCTCTGCAGATTCTTGATTTGCTCACCTTGGGTTCTCATGATGGCCTCAACATCCGGATTACTGGGTGTGGTTTGTTGGGCGGGTGGGTGATAAGGATTAGAAGCTCTTGGTGGGATTTGGTTGCTTCTAGTGTAGTTGTTGGCGGGGTTTTGGTTTTGAGGAGAAAAACCGGGTGAAAGGTAGTTGTTGGAACGGTAGCTCAGCAGATTTCTATCCCCTTGAGGTCGAGCTTGGTAATTTTCCGGTGAATAATTACCATAAGCTGCATACACATTTTCCGGATTTCCTTGTGTCGAAGGACAATCGGTGTATGAGTGAGGACCGCCACATGTTTCACAAGGATTAGCAACTGCTTTAACTTGATGTTGTTGTTGGTTTGAAGCGAGAAGCGTAATACTTTTGCTCATTTCAGCCATCATGCGGGTGAGTTCGGTCATCTCAGGGTTTGCTGAGGTTGAGGAAACATTGACTCTCGGGTTGTTCCTAGAAGATGCAGAGGAATCCCAGTTCTTGTGGTGAGTAGTCATGTTCTCAATTAACTCTCTACACTCCTCGGGTCTCCTTTTCATGAATGTGCCACCGGCGGCAGCATTAATCGTATCACGATCTCGAAAAGTCAATCCGTTGTAGAAAGTATCGATCAAGGTGACCGGAAGCATGTTGTGGTTTGGACAACGGTCGATCAAGACATTATATCTCTCCCATGCATCAAAAAGGGATTCATCGGGATCTTGCATGAAACCGCTGATCTGATTGCGAAGGCTTGTGACCATGGATGGTGGAAAGTAGCGCGAAAGAAAGCGTTGAGTCATGTCATCCCAAGTGTGAATAGAATTCTTCGGGAGACGATCAAACCATTTCTCGGCATGATGTAAGAGAGTGTGTGGAAAGAGTTGTAGGCGAAGCTCATCCATAGTGGCACCAGCCAACTTCATGCTCTGGGTGATAGTAATGAACTTGTCGAGGTGTTTGTTGGCATCATCATCAGGCAATCCTCTAAATGGGTTTGTTTGTACTTGCTGAATCATGTGGTGCTTCAACGAAAACTCAGGAGCATTGATTTGCATCGGCGCAATCGGTCCTCCTCGTCCAAACATTGTTGGTTGACAAAGTTCCTCCATGGTCCGAAGATCGGGCTGTGGAAGAGCATTGTTGTTGTTATTATTATTATTGAGGTGCGGTATTTGATTATTGTTGTTAACACCTGCCATATCTAAATCTTCTTGAGGCTCGGGCTCTTGATAGTTAGAAGATCTAGTACGCATACACCTGAAAATGAAAAAGAAAACAAAACCAAACACAAAGACAATATATATACACAAGAAAGATAAAATCTTTTTGGATTTTTGATATTTTTAATTTTTATGGTTTTTATCAATTTTTAATTTTTATGATTTTTTATTTATTTTTTTTTTTTATGCAAGAAAAATAACGTTCACAAGTGAACGGATCCCAAAAAGCAACGTGTCTCTCACAGAAAACTGTTGATCTTTACGAAAAGAGCCGGCAGCGGCGCCATTTAATACACGGCTTTTAACACCCTGTAAGAAAGATTGTGTTCGTTGATGTGTGTCTAATCGAATTGATCTTAGTTTTCTATGTGACTCAGTTTTATTTTGGTGAAAACAAATAATTTTGGTTGGTTTTAAATTTAAATGTGCAAAACTTAAAAGTAAATGTCGTTGAAAGTAAAGGGCAAGTAATTTAAATCTAAGTCTAATTAAACAAAAGGGGTGCAATATTTAAAAACGTGACAAAAAGTAATTTAATTAAATGACTAAAAATAAAGCGTGACGGAAATTAAAATTAGACAAGAATTAAAAATGTAAACTTAGAAAAATAAGCAAGACAAAATAAGAAAATCAACTAGATCGGAATACATTCCGATCTTACCAATCGGAATGTTAGCTTACACTTGATCGGAATATAGAGAGGAAGACCAATCGGAATACTGTCACTATCCTCCAATCGGAATATCCAGAAAAACCCCCAATCGGAATGATAAACCAACCCTGATCGGAATATGGTGTGCACTTGGTCGGAATGTCGATCGGAACCCACGATCGGAATAGCTGTCACCTTACCCAATCGGAATATCCAAAATGACACCTCAATCGGAATGAGTACTAGTCCTCCAATCGGAATGCTGTCACACTTATCAGATCGGAATACCACTACTTTGCCCCCAATCGGAATACCAAGAGATACCAATCGGAATATACAAAGATCCACCAATCGGAAAGAAGAAACCCTTTTCAGATCTTGCCAATCGGAAAGTATAACCCCTTTCCGATCGAACCCAATCGGAATACAGAAAATAATGCTAAAAATAAGCTAAGTAAATAAGCTATAATCCTAATAAGCACTAAACGAAAAACTTAGCTAAAACCGTGTAAAAATAAGCTATAAAACTGAAAGTTAAAAACTTTTAAGACACGAAAAAGATCAACTTTAAGAAAAACAACTTTTTATATAAAAATAACTTTTGTAAAAACTATATAAACTTGAAAATAAATCAAATAAGCTATGAAAACAAATGGCTTAAAACAATCAAAAGCATAAAAATCAAACCTTTAACAAATCAATAAGATAAAAACGTGCAAATCAAAGAAAGGTAGAAGAAGACTAACAAGATAAAGTAAAGGTGCAAGTAATTAAAGAAACACTTACTTGAAATTAAAGGTAATTAAAAGTGCAAGACAAGTAATTAAATGTGCAAGTAATTAAATGTGCATAAAATAAAGATGGAAGAACTAATTGTCACGATTAGTCAACAAGAACTAAATTAATGAATAAAAGGGGTTTATATAGGTGATTAGGGAGTGGTTAGGGGAAGCTTCCTCCCTCCTTCCTTTCCTCTTAATTGCACCATCAAGTCCTTCCTTCTTAATCTTTTTGTTAATCTTGGAATGTGATGACTTTTGGCTCGGGATTTCTTTAGACTCGTCTTTTAATTCTTCGATAAATAAGACTTGAGTTCCTCGGCTTTAAGTAAACTTCCGTCTTTTGACTTTATCTTCGATAAATCTTCAGAATTGGTCTTGGACTTCCGTTCTTTATCCTCTCTTGACTCCTTGACATCGTCTTTCATCCTTTTCTTCAATAAAAGTCCGTAAATGCCCGTGAATTCCCGTGTTTTCTCCACTTTTCACCTTTTCGTCCTAAAACATAACAAAAACACAAACCACGCATAATTCCGACACAAAAGACATAAAATACACGTTTTGGTCCGGTTTTTATTGTAATTAAGTGGTAGAAAAGATGGGTGTTTACACACCTATCAAATAACCACTAACTAATTGTAACAAAACATGAACAAACTTCTATTTTTTATAAAATGAAAATAATTTTTTTTATAAAATGTACAAACAAATTTTATTAGTGCATAAAAATTCCACACTTAAAGTATGAAATGATAAAAAAATTGTAACTGACAGGTTTGCAAAATGTGGAATGGTTCAAACATACGTAACCCAATTAGGCCCAAAAAGAGCCTACAATCTAACGGGCTGCTTGTTATTTCTAACGAATTGGACCGTGACTGTAAACCCGCTATAAAAAGTAAAGGGCTGATTGTGTAAGTTCGATCTAAAGTTCAAACTGTAAGCTTAAACAATACAAATACGCTTCTAGCCTGTACCTTTTTTTCCCTTTCAATTTTTTATCAAGCAGCTTATCCAAAAGCTTTATATTAAGCTAATTTCCATTTACTTCTTTACTTAAACCTGCGGATCTTAATTCGCTAACTAGCTTATACTATTAATTCATTAATATAAACTTATTATCACTACTATTGTTCACAAAGTATGCAAATGAGTTGCCAGACTAAAACTCGACCCAAGCTTTCTTTTTACTAATTACCATTCAACTAGCTGTTGACTTACTGAGTAAAATGAGCTATGATTGAACTTACCAAATGTTACTAACTGAATGTAGTAATCTAATTATTCAAGACACCAATCTAAACTAATATCAAATTCAGCAAATACAACTTACTGCCAAACATTACTTAAGATGAAAAGTAAGAGATTTGGAAAATTTAAATTGCTGAATGTAATTTCAAAGCAACAAACAAATAACTACCACTTATAACAGATCATAAAGAGCACATATCAAGCAAGTTTCAACCATTAACCTTTATAAGCTAAGAATGTGCAGTAAAGTAAAAACAAGAGCTTGACCGTTTACGTCCAGGCCTAGTCCTTTGTAGTCGAGCTTGTTTCACTGAGCAAAAAGAAATCTTTCAACAGCTTCTACTTCTCACCAATAACTGATCTAAAAGTTCATAGACTTGAACTTGCTAAATCAGCTTTTCCAAAAGCTTATGAATAGAGAAAAAATGATCTTGGACACGGAATGATGAAATTTGAAAGCTGAAGTAATCACAAAAGGAAAACAAGCTACTATAGAACAGATTAGTAATAACAGAAATTTGAATAAGAAAATGAGGTTTTGTTTATGGCAGAAACTTGAGTTCGTTGTAATAGACTTAACAAAATGCTTAACATAATTCAAGATCTCAAAATAAAACAGAACCAAAACTGAATCCTTCTTGCAAAACTGATCTACACTAATCTTTTGATGCAAAACTGATCTACACTAATCTTTTGATGCAAAACTTGGAATAATTGCAGAAACTTGACTTCAAATGAAATCTTAACTAATTCTATTAAAATCTCACTAAATTAGTTCCTAGATTCAGAAATAAGCTTCTCATAAGCTCATGAGAGCTTATGAGGTTCAAACTTTGTAAAAACTTCAAGAAGTACACTGTTATCACTATATGTAACCAAAAAGCTTATGAATCAAACAAGCACTACACAATGACTCAAATTTAATATGAAAGAGTTTTGAGAAAGTACTGAAATGATTTTCTAGCTTAAAAGAGCTTAAGAAACTATACTAAAGCTCTAAAAAAATAGAAGCTTGAGCTGAATTCATTAATGGAAAAATCAGTTATATTTGTAACAGAATCACAACTGATTAACAACAAATAATATCCAAAACAGAGTTAAGAGAAGAAATTCGAGAAAAGTAAAATTCCATCTTTCATTAATGGAAGAATTATGAAGTTGGTTACAACTTTCTAATTTGAAAACATAACAGTATAACAAATGTAAAGTAATGTGATTATCCTAACTAATTTTCTATTCTACATGAACTGAGTGTAAACTACTCCTAACTGCTAAAAACTAACTAAAATTACACCTCTTAACTGTATGTTTTTGTGGGAAAGATAGGGCTATTTATAGAGAAAGTATGAGGTGTGATGACGTGTTCCATCCAATATTAATCTGCCACGTGGAGAAACTTGATTAGGGTTCTTATAGTTTTCCAGGTTTGGGGTTTTTGAATTGTGTTAAATGAATACAATTAAAGGATGAGGATGGGTTCAAGGAACATGGACGGGTATTTTTCATTCTTTGGTGATCATTTGAAACGTCCTCCTTTTCTCTTAATCTGTTGTTGAAGAAACGAATGACGTGGCATATGCTGGTTGGGTGAGAAGAGATGGCATGGATCATTATCCAAAAAGAAGAAAATGATTGGCTGTTAGTTGTGATCTGTGTGAGGCTGATTCCCACCACATAACTGGTCCACATGTTTTTTATCACTACTTTGAAAAGCTTGGCAGAATAAGTCCATTAATCTTTTATACTTTCTTTAGCAGCTTTGTTCCTGATATGTGTGAAAACACACATCTTTTCTACCACTTAATTACAATAATAACCGGACCAAAACGTGTATTTTATGTCTTTTATGTCGGAATTATGCGTGGTTTGTGTTTTTGTTGTGATTTAGGACGAAAAGGTGAAAAATGGAGAAAACACGGGAATTCACGGGCATTTACGGACTTTTATTGAAGAAAAAAAACGAAAGACGAAGTCAAGAAGTCAAGAGTGCAAAAAGAACGGAAGTCCAAGACCAATTCTGAAGATTTATCGAAGAAAAAGTGAAAAGACGGAAGTTTACTTAAAGCCGAGGAACTCAAGTCTTATTTATCGAAGAATTAAAAGACGAGTCCAAAGAAATCCCGAGCCAAAAGTCATCAAACTCCAAGATTAACAAAAAGATTAACAAGGAAGGACTTAAGGGCGCAATTAAGAAGAAAGGAAGGAGGGGAGGAAGCTTCCTCTAACCATCCTCCTAATCACCTATATAAACCTCTCATTTTCATCTCATTTAGTTTTGTTGACTAATCGTGACAATTAGTTCTTCCATGGTTGGATAGCTTGACAAACTATCTCTTCCACTTTTATTTACTTGCACCTTTAATTACTTGCACCTTTAAATACATGTTTTGCACCTTAATTACCTTTTAATTTCAAGTAAGTGTTTCTTTAATTACTCGCACCTTTACTTTATCTTGTTGATCTCATTCTACCTTTCTATAATCTTTGATTTATATGCTTTTGATCTTGTTTATTTGTTTAAAGATTTCATTTTTATGCTTTTGATTGTTTTAAATCATTTGTTTTCATAGCTTATTTTGTTTATTTTCAAGTTTATATAGTTTTTATAAAAGTTATTTTTATATAAAAAGTTGTTTTTCATAAAGGTTATTCATTTCGTGTCTTTAAAGTTGTTAACTTTCAGTTTAGTAGCTTATTTTCACACGGTTTTCCTTAAGTTTTTCGTCTTGTACTTATTAGGATTGTAGCTTATTAGATTAGCTTAATTTGTGTTTTTTCCACCTTATTCCGATCTGACCAATCGGAAAAGGGTTTTACATTCCGACCATAGCTACTGTGCTTGGTCGGAAAAGGGTTTCAATATTCCGATCTGGGAGGATCTTGGTATTCCGATCAGAAAGGTTTTGGGCATTCCGATTGTGTGTAAGTGACAGATATTCCGATTGGTGCTCTATTCTTCATTCCGATCGAGGTGTTCATTGGATCATTCCGATCAATAGGTGACAGCTATTCCGATTTGGTGTTCCGATTAACATTCCGACCACAGGTCTCTTCCAGATTCCGATCAGGTAGGTATCATCATTTCGATCAGAGGGTCGTGGGTTATTCCGATTGGGTAAGTGACATATTCCGATTGGTCTACCCCGACATTCCGACAGGTTTGGTTTGATTTTCCGATCAAGGTAAGATCGGAATATATTCCGATTGGGGATATTTTCTTTATACTTTGTCTTGTTTAATTTTTAGCTATGTTTTTATACTTTGTCCATTTTTAATTCTCGTCACGCTTTTATTTTAGTCATTTTAATTAATTTAAATTTCAAAAGTTTTTTAATATTGCACCCTTTATTTTAATTAGACTAGATTTAATTTTCACGCCACTTTACTTTAACGACATTTACTTTTAAGTCTTTGCACATTTAAATTTAAAAACAACTAAAAATATTTGTTTTCACCAAAATAAGACTGAGTCACATAGAGAACCTAGATCAATTCGATTAGACCAGAACAACGAACATATAATTTTTATACGGGCCAAAAACCTTGTATTAAATGGCGCCGCTGCCGGCTCTTTTCGTGAAGATTAACGGTTTTCTGTGAGAGACGCGTTGCTTTTTGGGATCCGTTCACTTGTGAGCGTTATTTTTCTTGCATAAAAAATTCTATAAACCATAAAAATTAAAAATTTCAAAAATCCAAAAAGATTTTATCTTTATTGTGTATATATATTGTTTTTGTGTTTGGTTTCTTTTTCTTTTGTCTTTGTAGGTGCATGCGTACTAGATCTTCTAATTATCAAGAGCCCGAGCCTCAAGAAGATTTAGCTATGTCAGGTGTAAACAACAATAATCCACCGCACCCTAATAATAACAACAATGTTCTTCCACAGCCCGATCTTCGGACCATGGAGGAACTTTGTCAACCAACCATGTTTGGACGAGGAGGACCGATTGCGCCGATGCAAATCAACGCTCCTGAGTTTTCGTTGAAGCACCACATGATTCAGCAAGTGCAAACAAACCCATTTAGAGGATTGCCTGATGATGATGCCAACAAACACCTCGACAAGTTCATTACAATCACCCAAAGCATGAAGTTGGCCGGTTCCACAATGGATGAACTTCGCCTACAACTCTTTCCACACACTTTATTACATCATGCCGAGAAATGGTTTGATCGTCTCCCGAAGAATTCTATTCATGCTTGGGATGACATGACTCAACGCTTTTTATCGCGCTACTTTCCACCATCCATGGTCACAAGCCTTCACAATCAAATCAGCGGTTTCATGCAAGACCCTGATGAATCTCTTTTTGATGATTGGGAGAGATATAATGTCTTGATCGATAGATGTCCAAACCACAATATGCTCCCTGTAACCTTAATCGATACTTTCTACAACGGTTTGACTTTTCGAGATCGTGATACGATTAATGCAGCCGTCGGTGGCACATTCATGAAAAGGAGACCCGAGGAGTGTAGAGAGCTAATTGAGAACATGACTACTCACCACAAAAACTGGGATTCCTCTGCTTCTTCAAGGAACAATCCGAGAGTCAATGTTTCCTCCACCTCAGCAAACCCTGATATGACCGAACTCACCCGTGTGTTGACTGAAATGAGCAGAAGTATGCAACTCTTAGCTTCAAACCAACAACAACAACAAGTTAAAGCTGTTGCTACTCCTTGTGAAACATGCGGTGGTCCTCACTCATACACCGATTGTCCTTCTACACAAGGAAATCCGGAAAATGTGTATGCGGCTTACGGTAATTATTCACCGGAAAATTACCAAGCTCGACCTCAAGGGGATAGAAATTTGTTGAGCTACCGATCCAACAACTACCTTTCACCCGGTTTTTCTCCTCAAAATCAAAACCCCGCCAACAACTACAATAGAAGCAATCAAATCCCACCAAGAACTTCTAATCCTTATAACCCACCCGCCCAACAAAACCCACCCATTAACCCCGATGTTGAAGCCATCATGAGAACCCAAGGTGAGCAAATCAAGAACCTGCAGAGTCAAATTATCAATCTCAAAGGAGATATCACAAAGCAAGGAAATGAGATAAGATCCGAACTTCGAGATAACATTCAATCCTCCTTCAGCAGTCAAACCAATGATTTGAAGAATATGCTTGCTAGTTTCTTGCCCCCTGCTCAACCTTCTACTTCAAGTTCTCTACCTTCAAACACCGTCACTAATCCGCGAGCCAATGCGAGCGCTATTACTACTCGTAGTGGCGTCACCATCGTAGGACCACCAACCCCACCCTCATCATCTACACCTCCTCCACCACCATGTATCCCTACTCCTCCTACACCTAGTATTAGTGCACCATTACCGTCTCCGCCTCGACGTGATGAAGTTCCTAGGAATGACCCTTCAACATCTCAACCTTTACCCACACCTGCACCTTTACCACCCAAACCCAATATCCCATATCCTTCTCGTTTAGGCAAGAACAAAATGCTAACCAAAGAGGACTCCGAAGTGTCACGCTATGTGAAGATGATTTCTCAAATGAACTTCAACATTAGCTTTCTTGAAGCACTTGTCCACATGCCCAAATTTTTTAAAGCATTTAAGGAATTGCTTAACAAGAGGTAGAAGCTGATTGAACTCGCCAACACACGCTTAAATGAGAACTGCTCTGCAGTTATTCTTAAAGAACTTCCGGAAAAGCTTGGAGATCCCGGTCGTTTTGTGTTGCCTTACGTGTTCAACAAAACTAAAGAATTTACTGCCCTTGCTGATCTCGGGGCTAGTATTAATTTTATGCCTTTGAGTGTTTGGAAAACACTATCATTGCCCGACCTTACTCCAAAAAGATGACTCTTGAGCTTGCTAATCGCACTCTCGCTTACCCCGTTGGTATAGCCGAAGACGTGTTTATTAAAGTTGGCACATTTACTTTCCCGGTCGATTTTGTCGTTGTTGATTATGAAATGGACCCTCGTATCCCTTTAATACTTGGTCGGCCATTCTTGAGAACCGGACGAGCTTTAGTGGATATGGTCGAAGGTGAGTTAATCTTAAGAGTCGGGAATGATGCACAAGTTTTCAAAATGGGGAAGCTTACAAGTACCACCTTTGGAGGCCGCGAATCAGTGAATATGATTAATGTGCTCGATGACTTTACCATCTACGAAAATCCTATATTCGACTCTTGCATCGATAATCCACTTTTTTAAGATGATGCGGATGATTCTCGCCCCAATTTGGACCTTTCTCCCATTTATGATTCGCCACCGGTCTTTGATGCTTATGATGATGATGATTCTAGCTCAGATTCGGATGATTATGATGACCTTACTTCTGAGTATCCCGATCTGCCCACGTATGATGATTTCGATGAGGCTGATACTCTTTCGAGCGATTCTTCTCACGATGAAGATCCTCCGCCATCACTCGATCCTACTTTGGATGATTACTCATTTGAGGAATATTTCTCTACGTTTCTCAACACTTACTTCCCTCATGAGAGTGATGCACTTCCTTTGGACTTTGAAGATTATCGTCTTAATCCTACTTTGGATTTGAAGCACATTCTTTCTAAGGAGCAGAAACCGGTCGACACCAATATCCGTTGCACATATGATTTGACACCTCTTTGTCCCCCTTCTAAGGACGAGGTTGTGCTTCTTTGCGGATCTTCTTCACACTCTGCTGAGCCTGAGTGCTATTTTCCCTTAAAGGAAAAGGTGTTCGACCCCGGTATTGAAGTCTTTAAGCCATCTCAGTATCCACCTGATGAAATAAAAGGAAAAATCTTTGGAAATATTGAAGACATGCTTGCACCTCACCATACTTGCTCCCACCGTGCTCCATCACTACTTAAGGGAACCCTGCCTATCCTCCTTTGGCTTGCCTTGTTCGCCTTAAGCTTGTGTTTATTGATGGACGAAAACTATGTCTTTGATCCTGGTGGATATGTTTCATGCTTCTTCCGTTGATGATCAAGGTCGAGTCAGGCTCACGACTCGGTTAACAAAAACCAAGCGCTTCTTGGGAGGCAACCCATGCATCTATCTTTTCGCTTTCTTTATCATAAGTGTAGGGGAGACCCGTTGGTTTGCTATTTCCTCTCCTCACTTCTTAATCAGGGATTCGAGCTTCAATGATCCACTGTTGATGATTCTTGACGACCCGTGATTCTGTGTTCCATTATTCCCGGTTCTATCCTAAAACTCTTTTCGATTCACTATTTTATACTTTCTCAATATTAAAATAGGAATCTCTTTAGTTGTCTTTCCCTTAGCGAGATTTAAACAAAGTGCACAATGTCCTAAGTGTAGGGGAGTTTACTCCATCATGCTTAAACATTGAGGACAATGTTTATCTTAAGTGTAGGGGGGACTTCTATCGAAGTTAAGTGGCCTTTTCTATTTATTTGTCCTCATTTTAACCGGAAAATCAATTTTTCGACATTTTTCAAAATTTTTGATCTATTTTGGCCTATTAGTTTTCCTTTTATATAGTTATTTTCTTGCCTTATTAGATCAAATCTTTAAATAAGTGGTTTTAATTTTCAAAACGTTGTGAATCTTTTGACTCAACCCGAGTTTACTTATCTAAGTTACTCTAGCTAGTATCCTTAACATGTTTAAGTCAAGTTTTGCTAGGCTATTATATAGGGAGCTATAAAACGCGAAAGTCTTAACTCTCACGGGTTAAGGACAAGAACTTTTCGCAAGTTCCTATAATTGATCCTAGAGAGTCGTTTATCAAGGGAACTTTAAAACGCAATTTCTAAACTTGAAAGAGTCTAAGAATTTGCAAGATCCTATAGGCGACTCGAAAACCCAAAACTTTGATTTAATAGGCTAAGCATCCACGAGTCTCATTCCTTGAGATTTTAAACTGTGGAGAACGAGAGATGATAGAGCCAATTATAAGTCCGGTATTCTTTCGTGAATTTATGTGAGTTAATTATGAGCCTATTCTCTCATCGCTTGCTAAATAATTTATCTGCTAATAAATAAGGTTGTACGATTTGAAAAGTTACTTAGCTTCTAGCCCAAGATCGTTTAAAAGTTGCTCGGTATGGATTAGAGTTCATAGACAAGGCATAACTTATTGAAGCGGGATGCGAAGATTGGCAAGTCCGAAAAGGCCCTAACAAGGCATGAGGGCTATATTTTGTTGCTAAAGATCCAAAGTGATGTGAAGAATCATTTATCGAAAATCAATATGAAGGATCGAGACACACGACGTAAAGTAAAAACTCCCCAAAAGTCATGGAGAAGTGTATCCGAAAAGACCCTAACAAGGTATGAGGATAAATAGATCCAAGTCATAAAAGGAGGTGGATCGTTGTATATCAAAGTCAAAAATAAAGATTGGAGAAAAATGAAGAAGTCGTGGTCCAAGTGTGAATCTCTCAAAACTTCAAGTGAAGAAATTCCTATATGAAGAGAAGACCATTATTTCATGAACGTCTCTCAAGATTTGAAGTATGAAGTCGCTGCCAAATATCGGTCCGAGAAAGGTCTCAAATCGCGAAGCGAGTTATGCCAAGATATGAACTTTATGAGGTCCCGAGAAGCAGTTTTAAAAGATTTTGTCCTTTAGCTAACTATTGATTAAATCGTTCACTTTATTTTCGGACTAAATAACTATCGAAATAAGTCGAAAATGCATCTTCGTGATCATTCAAGACAACAATAAAGTATAAGAGATACACCTAGGAATAAGGGAGTCTAAGTGAGTAATTGGCCCACATGAGTTCGTGTTAGTTTACTAACTTATAATAACAATGATCTCGTTTTTAAACTTGGTTTGGAGAAAGTTAAAACTTGAGGATGATGATTATTCATGACATTTCCAAAACCCAAGGTATTTTTTTAATTTCTTTATTTTGAATTTTCTATCTCTTTAATAAAGGCCAACATGGATTAATTTTGATGAAAAATATAAACGTGCTTTGTAACTAATGCATTGCATGAGGACATTGCAATGATCAAGTGTAGGGGATTTGATATGTGTGAAAACACACATCTTTTCTACCACTTAATTACAATAATAACCGGACTAAAACGTGTATTTTATGTCTTTTATGTCGGAATTATGCGTGGTTTGTGTTTTTTTTGTGATTTAGGACGAAAAGGTGAAAAATGGAGAAAACACGGGAATTCACGGGCATTTACGGATTTTTATTGAAGAAAAAAAACGAAAGACGAAGTCAAGAAGTCAAGAGTGCAAAAAGAACGGAAGTCCAAGACCAATTCTGAAGATTTATCGAAGAAAAAGTCAAAAGACGGAAGTTTACTTAAAGCCGAGGAACTCAAGTCTTATTTATCGAAGAATTAAAAGACGAGTCCAAAGAAATCCCGAGCCAAAAGTCATCAAACTCCAAGATTAACAAAAAGATTAACAAGGAAGGACTTAAGGGCGCAATTAAGAAGAAAGGAAGGAGGGGAGGAAGCTTCCTCTAACCATCCTCCTAATCACCTATATAAACCTCTCATTTTCATCTCATTTAGTTTTGTTGACTAATCGTGACAATTAGTTCTTCCATGGTTGGATAGCTTGACAAACTATCTCTTCCACTTTTATTTACTTGCACCTTTAATTACTTGCACCTTTAAATACATGTTTTGCACCTTAATTACCTTTTAATTTCAAGTAAGTGTTTCTTTAATTACTCGCACCTTTACTTTATCTTGTTGATCTCATTCTACCTTTCTCTAATCTTTGATTTATATGCTTTTGATCTTGTTTATTTGTTTAAAGATTTCATTTTTATGCTTTTGATTGTTTTAAATCATTTGTTTTCATAGCTTATTTTGTTTATTTTCAAGTTTATATAGTTTTTATAAAAGTTATTTTTATATAAAAAGTTGTTTTTCATAAAGGTTATTCATTTCGTGTCTTTAAAGTTGTTAACTTTCAGTTTAGTAGCTTATTTTCACACGGTTTTCCTTAAGTTTTTCGTCTTGTGCTTATTAGGATTGTAGCTTATTAGATTAGCTTAATTTGTGTTTTTTCCACCTTATTCCGATCTGACCAATCGGAAAAGGGTTTTACATTCCGACCATAGCTACTGTGCTTGGTCGGAAAAGGGTTTCAATATTCCGATCTGGGAGGATCTTGGTATTCCGATCAGAAAGGTTTTGGGCATTCCGATTGTGTGTAAGTGACAGATATTCCGATTGGTGCTCTATTCTTCATTCCGATCGAGGTGTTCATTGGATCATTCCGATCAATAGGTGACAGCTATTCCGATTTGGTGTTCCGATTAACATTCCGACCACAGGTCTCTTCCAGATTCCGATCAGGTAGGTATCATCATTCCGATCAGAGGGTCGTGGGTTATTCCGATTGGGTAAGTGACATATTCCGATTGGTCTACCCCGACATTCCGACAGGTTTGGTTTGATTTTCCGATCAAGGTAAGATCGGAATATATTCCGATTGGGGATATTTTCTTTATACTTTGTCTTGTTTAATATATATTTTTATACTTTGTCCATTTTTAATTCTCGTCACGCTTTTATTTTTAGTCATTTTAATTAATTTAAATTTCAAAAGTTTTTAAATATTGCACCCTTTATTTTAATTAGACTAGATTTAATTTTCACTCCACTTTACTTTAACGACATTTACTTTTAAGTCTTTGCACATTTAAATTTAAAAACAACTAAAAATATTTGTTTTCACCAAAATAAAACTGAGTCACATAGAGAACCTAGATCAATTCGATTAGACCAGAACAACGAACATATAATTTTTATACGGGCCAAAAGCCTTGTATTAGTTCCCTTGTAAAATACTTTGAGAATTTGCCCAAAATAGCCCTTGAACTTTGACTTCAACTATTTAAACCCTTATATCTTCAAGTACTTGGCAAGTTTGGTCCTTTTCTTCGTATTTTCTTCGAATAAAACCCGAGAAAGCGCGTGTTTGCTCCACAATGTATCGTATTTACCTGAAACACACAAATACACCATACACGCGTAATTCTGACTATTTAAAGTATAATACAATGTATTTTTCCGTGTTTTAAGTGGTTTTTAAGTTATAAATGATGAGTGTTTCCACACTTATCATTTATGTTCTTAAAATTCACATGACCTAACCTCCTATGCCATAAACTAGACTCATCATTAGAAGATTTAGCTAACAAGCATGTAATACTACCCGTTAGAGTAATAGTATGAATATTAAAGGTATACATATTTTCTTGCCTGGGTAATTTAAGTAGTACTTGAGATTCTTTTTTCATCTCAAAATCTTTGGATAGTACCAAGCAGTCTGAATTTGTAAAAAGCACCTTGTTCTTCTTATCACACATCTGTGATATAGAGAAAAAGATTGAACTCATTCAATTATTTCACAAAGAACACATCTTTAAATTCCAATTTTCTTGTGTTGATTTCCCTTTGCCGGTAATCTTGCCTTTACTTCCACCAAAGGCTACTGGTCCACCTCTGAATTCTTCAAATTCAGCTAGAAAATCTTTGTTCCCTGTCATGTGCCTTGAGCATCCACTATCAACTATGCCTTTATCCTTCAATTCACTAATTAGATGCTCCCGCACATACACAAAACACATTATTGTTTAGCAGGGACCCAAGCCATATTTGGCTCAGATCTTGTAGGACCTACATACTTAAGCGCTTGATAAGTAGTTTTACCAGTTAGACCACAAACACTCTTATACTTCATTGTTCCAGTTAAGTAATAAAAAACATAAGTTGTTTCTCTGTTTTTAGACTTTCTAGGCTTAAGTACTGTTTTGACAGTACTTGGTGGAACAAGTGAACTTTGTCCTTTAGGAACCCACATTTGCACTGGTTTTTCATAAGGCTTTCTTCTAGGTGATTTAACAATCTCAAATAAATCCTTAGAAGTTTTGTTAGACTTTGATTTCTAGATGGAAGTTTAGCGGTACTTGTCTTAGTTCTAGCAGTACTTGCAGATTTTGATCTGCCAGTACTTAAAGAACTTGACTTCAAAGGTACTAGACCTTGTTTCATAAGTACTGCTCTAGGTACAAAGTCCTTATTGGTATGAGGGTGACTTTTTTTATTTGACTTATTTTGCTTATTTACCCTCTAAGCATGACCCCACTTAGATGTGTCATCTCTTGATCCTAATTGCCTTTTTCTTTGTGCATCTATTCTTGCCCTTTCATTGTGACCCTATTTGTAGCCTTTTGCTTAGCAATTTTATCTTCATGCACAGTACAATCTTTGATAAAATGATCTAAACTACCACATACATAACATCCTTTTCTTTTTAAAGAAGATCCAAAAGGTGATTCTGAGTGGTGTATGTACTTTTATATGCTTTTAGGAAAAAGACGTATAATCGGCAAGTATTAAACTCGACGGTTTAGGAAAACCGATAAATCGAATAAATGCGAGTTCGTTCTCGGCGGAGGTGTGTATGTTTAATGCCAATTATATAAAAATCAAGTTTGGATTAGTTTCGTTTTTAGGTTTAAAGAGAGAAAATTGAAAGACGAGTTACGCTACGATTACACTACGACGAATGACGTAAAACGCGAACGTAAATACTTAAAATGCGACGAAATTAAAAATTTAAGCTAAAAATTAATTAAAAATTAGAACTAAGTATAAAATAATATAAATAAGAATAAAAATTCAATAAATAAATTTTAAAATCTTTTATTAATTAAATATTCAATTTTAAATGCTAATTAAAGCTGTAAGATTGTAACACACGACTTATAAGAACAAGAAATAAAGATGATTAAGATCAAGATTAAAACTAAGAATGGAATATTAGATTAGATGAAGAAGAACTAGAAAGATACAAGGTAGATGATTCTAGTGAGAGAAACTAAGGAGAGTTTCTCTCTCTAAAACAAGAAGAAGAGAAAAGATACAATGGGAGACACACACACAAATGAGGATGGTTATGCCTTTTATACTAAGGCTTACATGAATAGGAGGCCTTCCTCATTTGTGTGTTCGGGACTAGTTCCCGTTTCATGCATAATAATGACATAGAACTCTCGACACTGTTGAATAGCATTTTCCACGAGCTTCGCAACGGTATATTATATGACCATCACTTTAAATACTTCTAACAATCTTCCCCTAAGGGGTGGTCATATAATATGTGACTTCACTTCTTTGACCATCACTTTAAATACTTCTAACAATCTCCCCCTAAGTGGTGGTCATGTATTATGTGACTTCACTTCTTTGTTGTTGCAGACTTTGAAGCTCGTTGTCTTGAGAGTTCTTTCATCGATCCTTTCATGACTTGTGATCTTGGATCTTTGATATTTGCCTTGACTTGATCTTGTAACTTTGCCAGCTTGTGTTCTTGTGTCTTTGCCCACATACTCATGTTTTGTGTTGTCATGAAAGCTTGTTAACAATCTCCTTTGATCATCAGAGTAGCGGAAGTCTTTGTCTTTAGATGTTCTTTGAGCTTTCTTCAATAATCCTGAATATGTGGCCTTGAATTGCGACTCTTGAAATAACGCCACCGTTTGCATTCCACCGGTTTCCCGTTATACAGTACGAATACTGTACCTGTGATCAGGTAAGTTCAAAGAACTTCCTTGACAGGATTTCCAGCTGTGGTAGCCGTTCTCAATACTTGAATATATCGAAAGATAACTCAAAGTAAGGAGTGAATCATGCAGTTCCATTCTGCTGATTAAGTCGTCAATTCACTTTCCTGGAACAAGTCTGAATCATTTAAGAATCAAACCATCGTTGCTTTCCAGTTGACACAAGTTTGATTCATATAGAATCGCACAAGTTACCTACCGCAGTGCTGTTTGATGATGACACTGGAAGGATTTCCATTCGTCACTGTAAATACTGAAAAGTATTACTCTGAATGTTCTGGCAAGATCATAAAGATATTGCGTCGAGACCTGGAACGAGTTTGAATCAATTAAGAATCAAACCACTGTTGCTTTCCAGTTAACATATGTTTAATTCAAGTGAATCTTACATATGACCTACCGCAGTGCTGTTTGATGTTAGCACTGGAAGGATTTCCGTTCATCACTGTGAATACTAAAGAGTATCACTCTGAATGTTCTAGCAATACCACAAGGATAGAGACGTAGGACTCTGTAAATCATCGCTTGTGTTCTAATGATGAACAACAATTGATCTATGGAATAAGTGTCCTAATGAGATTTTTTGATGAATCTCGTTGGCTCTAGACTCTATAAGTGCACGTTTATTTGGTGATCGGAGGCTGGAGCAGACTGCCACCTATTCAATATCTACTATCTCGGAGTGAGAAAGTCGATAGAAATGAGTTGAACTCCGTGACAATAAAACAAACTTCTTTTGAGAGAAGCTTGAGTAGGCTGGGAAGGGTTGTGCATTGCATCACTGGGTCCATGATGCTTTGTCTTCAATACTAGAAATCATCAACATGATTCTGATAGTAGATGTATTGACCCGATTTCTGCCTAAGTTGTATGGAGGGCTTCTTTCTTTACACCCTTTATCCTTACATTTCTTTTTCATTCTTCAACCCCTTCAATGCTTACCAAGACGTCATAACTAGCACCTTGTTGTGATTGTTCCCGTGCTAGCTTAAGTCATTAGTCGGCATTATTCCCGTACACTCAACTACTCCATCTTTCCTAAGGACTTCTAAGTTCTAATGGATTGTCCCTGGGAAGATCCCTCCGGTTCTGGTTGGATCATAGGACGAATACCTAACCACCTTTTGACACCAATATCGTCGTGATTAATTATGTTGAAGGGTATAGATATCGTAACCAGAAAAATCAATTGAAAATGCAGTCAAGGTGTTGATGAAATCAATGTTTACACCTTAAAAGTTTTCTATATCCCCAAAAACGCTCCCCCTACATATGTGCATCCTAAAAGGAGAGATTTTTGCACATATTAGGAAGAGAAAGCACTTATATCAAAGATCTTATTCAAGATAACACATTTTAATCACTATTCTCCCCCTCAAAAATTGCATGAAATTGAAATTTTTGTGAAACTAGTGATGAAACATGGAGAGAATAATGTGTCATAAAACTTTGGAACAAATGTATATGAAATCATTATACTCCCCCTCGAAAAAAAATTCTATTTAAATGGGGAGTATATGAGCACATTGTTTTGAAATACTTTGAAAAATTGTGCTCAAAAGTCCGTGAAAATTGGGTTCATGAGCTTAAAACTTTGAATGTTTTGATAAAAGCTCATGACCAAGAAAAGCGAATTTCTCTATGTTGAGGATAAGTCAACGACTTTCCTTTCTTTTGGGGACCGGGTTATAGTCTGACATGTGACTATAAGCCATTATGTTGAGCTCAAAACTTTGAATGTTTTGTGACAAGCTCAACCCGAGATAGATTGCTCTACCCGTTATTAGGATAAGTTATCTTTAAAGATACACTCGCCTTTATTTGAAGTTCGAGTTATAGTCTGACATTTAACTGTAAGTCGTTTACATGAGCTTAAAACATGGAATGTTTTTATCGGAAGCTCATGACCGAGAAAAATGAATTTCTCGTTGTTAAGGATAAGTTATCATCCGTGATCAACTTTCCTTTATTTGAGGCACGAGTCACAATCTGAGGTAATTGCAAATCATTTGAAGAAAGAGGAAATGACATGTTTTGAAAAACATTTAAACTCTCATTCAAACTTTATGTACGTACCCGTGTCGTTTTTGAACAACATTTCTAAGTGCGTCCATATTATCGATGCTGAGAGACATGTCGAAGAAGAATATTTTTTGGTATTTTTGAAAAATTTTCACATTTTTTATTTTGTTTTTATAATTTTTATATTTTTGTATTTTGATTTTCAATGTTTTCGAAAATAATCCAAAATAGACCTTTGTACAGCAGAAGAAGGTGATATCGAATGTACAGAATTGGAACCCTTTGAAGAAATGGATTCAGAATCCGCTGAAGTACCTGCAATGACAGAAGAAGAATTTGCACAAATACTAGTGTTAGGAGTAACAAATGCATTTTCTACATTCAAGACACTCGCATTAGTGCTGGAGCAGGTGTCATCACTCTTCTTGATGGGAATCCACTTAAGACCGACTTCCTTAAAGATCCTACCCGTGCTGAAGACTAGATCGAGGATTAGTGTTCTCTTGCACAGCGGAAGACTTCTTTGGAGAGAAACTAGATCCTGCATTGATCCGCCTTGAGGATTTATTGTCATTGCTTTTCTTTGTGACGGGTGGGAATCTCCTTGTTGGCTTATGGGATTCTGCATTCTTTCTCTGTGTGAAAGCACGAGAGTTTACCTCATAGAGGTATTGCAGAATGCAATGAGCATGATTTCCATGGTGAATGCCCTTTTTGCACGTGGGGCATACAGGGAGTTTGGGATTCTCGAAAGGTCTTGTGTACCTAGGGTTTGCTGACCGTTCAGGCACTATGTTCGAAACACGGCTACTCATTGGTGATTGCCAATTCCTAGGTTGTTGGGAAGGGGTCCTAGGTTTTGGTTGATTACCATTAGGTGTGTGTTGAACTCTAGTGGTTTTTGGTTTACTAGGTTTTGAATACACATGGTTTACTTTCGGAATGTTCCCTTTTTGCTTACCATCCCCTAGGTTTTTGGTTTGACCAACGTCATTTGAACCATTAGAATCCTTTGTGGGCGTAAGAGTCACACACTTGGGAGTACTCTTAGGAGTAGTGCAGGGTGCATTCACAGAGTTGTGTTTAGCAAGAGTGGGTTTTCTAAATGGAGGAACATTGGGTGATATGGATGGTTTTGGAATAGTTGATTGCACATCGGTATTAGGAGGTAACCTAGAATCATTAGAAGGCGGTTTTCCTAAGATATATGGCTTTGGTACTTTGTACGCATTGGGTTGTCTAACAACTGATTTTCCAACCTTAGGTTCCACAGTTTTTCCACCCATCTTTCCAACAAGTTTCTGCAACTCAGCAATCGCGATGTCTTTGTCTTGCAACTGAGCTTTCAGATCAGAAATATCCTTACTCTTTTCATTCAATTCACGAAATGATTCAGAGAGTTTTGCTTGTAAATTACTGTCATCAGGAACTTTTCCTACTTTGGTTTGCAAAGCAAGTTCAAGAGAATGACAATGTTGCTGAAGAAAATCATATCGGTGTTGAAGAATCGTGAACTCTTTTTGATTAACATTTGTTGAAGGCTCACTGTCGCAACATTCACTTCCTAACTGAGCTCGTAGCTGTTCGATTGTTTGTTGCAGTTCATTGTAAGCTTTATCATACGAGAGTTTGTCATCCTTACATTCATCACATTTTTTGACATATTTATTCCAAAGATCGGTGAATTCGTTGTCCTTTTTGATGACATAAGACTCCATTTTCTCTTTCGTACGATCAAGCTCATTTTGGAGGGTTTCATTGTCTGACACAGAGATGTTTACCGCAACGGGGTTACTATCAACACAATCACCACTGTCACTTGATTTCGAGAGACATGCGAGGTCTCTTTCCAAAACTTTAATTCTATCAAGAGATGCATCCGCCTCCTTCGCCAAAGATTTAAAGTCTTCAACAAATTTGGCTAGTTCTTTTAGAAAAGCGTTCTCAAGATTGCCTATCCTCGCATCAACTTGATTAATAATCGGATTGATTTCAGTATGAAGCACTTTTTGTAACTCGACATGAACGGGTGATGTAAAGTTTCCTCCAGTCATTTTGGCGTTAACAACCCGTTTGAGAATGACAAAATTATCTTTGAGCTCGTTAAGAAATCGTCGTGCAACACTCGGTTTAGGAGGATCCTCTGTCAATTCCTCACTAGGTAGCAAAAGCAATTCGGTACTAGTTTTAGATCGAACAAAAACCGTTGGAGGATTAACTTTTGGATAGTAAACAGGTGTCACTTCTTTATCAAGCTTTTTCATTCTTAAACGAGTTTCTTCAACAAGTTCAGTAGTTTCCTCAGAATCATGCACACTAGGAGGATCATGCTCATCAGACAGGAGCACACTACCATTATATAAGGTTTCATTTGTGGCCTGAACTTGCTTAAGGTATCCTGGATTAGGGGGAAGGGGACAACCTAAGGCCAATTTGTATCGAGTGTAGTTTATCTCATTCACTTTGGGTGCGAGCATATTTATTGTTTGCATAGTTTGGCCACGTTTTACCAAAAGGTTGTCTAATTCCCTAATCCTATCCTGAGCTTTGCAAAAATCCTCAAGAAGCCCATCTTCTCGAATTTTGAAATCATGTTTCAGCTTTTTTCGTTCTTCTTTTAACTCCAAAATGGTAGATTTTTCAGTTGAAAGCTGTTTATTAAGAGATGTGATTTCATCATTCAATTCGCTTATCTTTTTAGCACTACTCAAATGTAAGGCATTTAATTTCTTAGTGGTGCATTTTTCTTGATACACCGATGTAGCATGAGCTTGTTCAAGTTCCTTGATTTTAGCATGATGAATCTCAAAACTTTTCTCCCGTTCCTTATATCCCGCAAGCTCAGTGGTCAATTTGGCATTAGTTTCTCTAAACTTATTATTAACCACTGTAGCATGATCTACATCCTTAGCAAGCTTATCAAATAGAGATTTATAATACGCATGCGTCTCGTCAGAAAGACTTGTAGGTTGGGCTACTTGATCCCCACTAAGGTCCACACTGGGTGCATTAGAAATAATATTGATATTATGCGTTTGAGCCCCGTGTGTCTCAGTGGAAGGCTCAAGTGACTCAGTATACTCTTCCTCCTGATTAGACATATTATATAACTCATTATCATTGAGACGTGTGTGTACCTCAGAGGAACCGTCTGAATCATACACAGGAGCTCTGTCAGGGTTAACTACCGATGTGGATGATTGCTGTGAATTAGCCATCAAGATGGAGTCGGTAGTCACCTCTTCTTCCTCATCATATGCTGCTGCAGATGCCATGAGATCAAACTCTTTAGCTAGAAGTGGAATTCCTGCTTCTTCCTTTTGTGCTATAAGAAGCTGAGACTGGAGATGGGCAGCATTCCTCTTCTTTCTTACATGGCTATCACGATGCTCAAAATCCACAGCATCATTGTCTTGTTGATAAGTCATAGTAGAAGTCGTGTGATAAACAGGATCTCAATTCGTAGAAAGCGTGTGTTGGGGTGTCAACAAAATCAAACTTTGCCAAAAATTTCCAGCCCGACAAAAAATTCCTCAGTCCGACAAAACGGTAATCCGAAAAAATTTTGAAACACTAAAATTTGAAATCGAGATAGAAATAGCCAATAACTAGTAGGGGAAACACTTGAAAAAATAAAATTTTAATAAAAAATAAAACCTAAAAAATTTGAAATTTGGCCTAAAAATTTGAATTTTGGTCCGAAAATTTGAATTTTTGGTCGAAAATTTTTTCGCATTGCCAAAATTTGAAATTGAAGCTTAAATGGCCTAAAAATGGTCTAGGAAAAAATAAATTTTACTATGATTTTCCCGCCAAAAAACTCTTTTTTTTTTTTTTTTTTTTTTTAATCTTCGTGAAAACTATGTTCCGAGACTAGTCTAGATAGTGGCTAAGTCTAAAAATTACTCAAACAAAATTTCCATCGGAATGTTGATCGGAATCTTCAGATCGGAATGTGGACCCGTCGGAATATCTAGATCGCAATATGGCTAAAATAAATTGGACAGAGTAACGGCTCAAAAATTCCTTAAGACCCGTCGGAATCCCAGATCGCAATGCACGATCGGAATGTCCAGATCGGAATAAGGTATCGAAATCCTTAGATCGCAAAGTAAAACCCTTGGGTTATTGCGATCAAAACCGTACTTACCTTTCCCGAAATTGTAGCTATCGCAATAAGAGAACTTTTTTCCAACTTTTTAGGCAACGATTTTAGCAACTTTTAGGCAACAAATTCGCAACTTTGAGGCAACAAATTCGTGTTTTTGAGCAAACCAAAATACCTACAACACGAATACTTGGTACAACCAAAAAAGACACGAAATTTTTTGTTAATCTTTAGTAAAAAAACCAAAAAAAACCACGGAAATAACAAGAAACAAGGACAACACCAAAGAGCTATCCACGAATCCCTTGGCGAATGATACCACTTGTAAGATTGTAACACACGACTTATAAGAACAAGAAATAAAGATGATTAAGATCAAGATTAAAACTAAGAATGGAATATTAGATTAGATGAAGAAGAACTAGAAAGATACAAGGTAGATGATTCTAGTGAGAGAAACTAAGGAGAGTTTCTCTCTCTAAAACAAGAAGAAGAGAAAAGATACAATGGGAGACACACACACAAATGAGGATAGTTATGCCTTTTATACTAAGGCTTACATGAATAGGAGGCCTTCCTCATTTGTGTGTTCGGGACTAGTTCCCGTTTCATGCATAATAATGACATAGAACTCTCGACACTGTTGAATAGCATTTTCCACGAGCTTCGCAACAGTATATTATATGACCATCACTTTAAATACTTCTAACAAAAGCCCTAAAATTAAATATAATTAAAAAAAATTCCCAAAATACTATTTTATTAAACCGATATCTTAATTATATTAATTAAACAGTAAAAAGTGTTTTTCCTAAATTTTTAAAACTATTTTTCTAATTTTTAAAGGCTAAAAACAAATTTTAAACTAAAATAATGATAAAAAAATAATAAAATAATGCTAAAAATAAATTTTCTTTTTGAAAAATCCTAAATTATATTACTAAACAGTAGAAAAATGAAAAAGTTTGAAAAAAGTAAAGTTTTAGCTAATAAGACAAAATCAATTTGAATAAAAAATAATTAAACCTTAAATTAATTCTAGAAAATAATTAAATAAAGCGAACAGTGAAATTTCTTTGCTAAAAATATTAAAATAATTAACTTAAACTAAGAAAAATTTAAAAATTGAAAATCAAGACTTTTTCACACTAAAGGACAAAAATAGTATAATAAAAACTATTTAAATCTTAAATAAAATGCTAAAAATGACAAATAAACAGTAAAATAAAAATAAACTTTATGAAAAATCTAAAAATAAATAATTAAAACAATGAAAACTAAAATGAAAGAAAAAGACTTAATTTAGATCACTAGGGAAAAAAAAGGATAAAACTGAAAGTGACACCTTAATTTTGTTTGTCTGCTAGTGAAGCAGTAGCAAAGAATAGACTAGCAGTGGGAACTTTCTACCCACTGCTTAACCTCAAAAACCCGTTTTATGATTTTTCTTGCTTGTTGATTGGATTTATTTGGAACCAAGGGTACCCCCACACTCAGTGGAGTGTGGGGAGTCAAGAGAAACACAAAAACACACAAGCACAGGCAATCAATTACTCATAAATGGGCAAAATGAAGTTGTTGATGTCTACTAGGGGTCTGATGGACTATGACTGATATAGATGGTATCTATACGTATTTCTAACTACCGAAACTTGATCAAAACACCACCAATTCACAGCTTAACTACTCACAACCCTAGATTACTAACACCTCTAAAAGGTTGTAAGATTTTACTTTATAAAACTCAAAATCACACTTGTTTTACCCTATTGATTGTTTTGACTGTTTTAAGCTAATTTATTACCAAGTGAACTTCTAATTATACTACCAAAATTCAAGCAAATTACACTAACACCTAAAACAAACCTATTAAAGCATGTTTGACCAATTAATAAGCATAAGAGTTGTCAACTACTTAGCTAATCATTCAGACCCAAACACCCCTTTTGATGCTGACAGAAAAATTCACAAAGAAGATTGCATTCAAAACACATAAACCTACTTCTAACAGCTTAAACATGCATATAAACAATGATTAAGCATAAACAACACACTCAACATGAATTTTAACAAATTATCACAAAAATCCAAGAATCACAAATTTATAGCTAAGAATGAGGGTTCAAGCCTAGGGTATACCTTGCGGGACCCACATCTGGACCCCACTATGGCTGAAAATCCATCTCCATGTTAGCTTTGAAAGTGAGTTTATGGAATAAGGGATTGTTGTTTTGATGTAAAGAAAGGAGAAGGAGACTGCTGCAGTCAAACCCTCTTAATATCTTCAAAAAAACTCAACAAAATGTCCACTCTTGATACCTGTTTGTAAACACAACAAAACTTCAAGTGCCAAAGGTCTTGTATAAGCTTGGTGTCAACAAGCTTATACAAGCTTTTGACATAGTAAATCTTAAAAGAAACAACATAGGATGATTTTTAGGCCAAATCTCAAAACTATTGGTTGGAAAAAAATATTTTTTCTTGCAATAAAAGTTTGCAACCTAACAAGTAAATAACACAAACCAACACCTTTTAACAATGATCAGCTGTCACTTACTCATTTGTCAAAAGGAATCAACTTGTGGTTCTCAACGATCATTTGAGCAAAATTTATTTGAACAAAGCTCTTTGATAAGTTCTAACTATGTTTGTAGAAAATTAAATGATTAACTAAAATACTTAAAAGAAAAATGGAACACAAACTTTGAATGGCAAGGTTTTTATAAAACTTTAAATATTCATTATAAAAAGTTTACATGTACAAAATCTGGAACATTGCCCTATCACATGTTGATAGGTGCTTATATAGCATCTAAGAGAACTATCTAGAATTGATATGAAAACATAAACCCTAACAACTGATTTGCCTCTTTTGCCCTTAGAATAAAATTTGAATCTTAGTCATACTTGTTCTTCACGTGATTATAAGGTGTAGCCAGTTGTCCTGGATGCATCTTGGATGTTTTTTTTAGTAGGGAATCATAGCCATTCATCTTGTCGATTTTGGGGTTGGGGGGGGGGGGGAAGGTATGTGAATAGGGGACCTCATGAGTGGGGTCGCTAGTGAGCTGGTGGGTATTTTGTCAGTTGGGTTTAAGTAAGGGTAAGGGTAATTAGGTATTTGGAAACTTAGGGGTAAAACCCCTTTGGTTTGTTATGGGTTTGAATTAGGTTTATTTGGGAAGATTAGGGATGGATTAGGGTGGGGAAGGAGCACAATAGTTGTTTCCCACGTTTAGTTAATATTATTTAAACATATTCAAAATCTGTTAAATAAGTATTAATAAACGTTTAGTGGAGAAGTGACGTGGTGGGTTTGATGAGGTGGTGTGTGTTAATTGGTGGTGAGGGGTGACGTGGTGGTTTGATTGGTGTAGGGAACTTGTGTTGTCTGCCCATATTAGTCCCTCTATTCCCCAAAACTTTGCATGTAAAGTTTTCCAGCAAATAACTCCCATTCCCTTGTTAATATCTTTGGCATAATTACATTTTTAGTCCTTTCACTTGATAAATAATGGAACATTGACTATAAATGCAATATTGGGATTCTTTAAGGGCTTATATTGACATGTATTCAATCTTCAAGGATAAATCTTGTACAACTGAATAATGGAGGGGCCATTTGTGACAAGTCTTCAAATTTGAGGGACCATACTTGACAAATCTTCAATCTTCAAGTACTTGATTGGAAAATCATGATTCGGGTCTGGTTTGTTGAGTCTTAGGATCTAGACTTATCTGGGATATCATGATCATGATTGTAATAAGCACAGCGGAACATCAAGAACACAATCATAACCAAGAACAAGGCTTTCACTAATAAATATTACTATTAATAATGCTACTAACTACTACTCCTGGTGCCTTATAGGCTTGACATCAGGAGGAACGCACACACACCTATGGTTTACATTGTTTGTGAATAAGTGAATAACCATGTGTGCCTAACCCTATTTATATAATAGAAGTACTAGGGTTACATCACAACCCTAGCTTACTTACTAAGTTAACTATTTATTATTAAGTCCTTCATCTTCTTTTGTCATATCAACTCAAGATATATAAGTCCCAACAATCTTCCCCTAGTTGATTTGACAAAACCAGTAAGCACAAGCTTCCCCTGAAGCTAATATAGATGAAGGCTAAGCTTCCCCTTGATCCATGCATTCTTCCCCTTTTTGTCACATCAACTCAAAAAGGATCGTATTCCCCTTAAGAAGTGCACGACAAATCCAGTAGGCTCCATGGAGAGGTCACTGATGAAGAAAATCAAGTATAACGAATTTGATGAAGAAGTGGAATCTCCCAAACTTGTATCTTATGTCTTGCACTAACCACGTGACGTCGAGCTCGAACAAAAATCCTCAAATAAATGAGACACTGTGCACAATAACGTAACCCCTTCAAGTGATAGCAAATGTACGCATAGAGCAAGTTATCTTAAAAAGGCTCCTCCTCCTTTTAAGATAAGAAAATAGATCGTACCCCTTCGCTAGATATGTCAAGTCTTCGTCACCATACAAACCAAGCAAGTTATCTTAAAAGGTACTCCCTTCCTTTTAAGATATGATAAGAACACAAAACCTGTGGAAATCAACTACAACATAAAGTCAGTGATAATCAAATGTCTTCTTCAATGAATCACCCCAACGAAATGATGATGGCTGAGAACTCCTCCTCCAGTAACAGTAGTGACATCAGACTAGTCACTAAATCAGAGTAGTAGCAATCTTACTAGACTAGTTGGAACCAAAACCGACCAAAGAAAGTTAGTATACAACAACCCAGCAGGAACCAAAATCAAGTCAGCAAGAACATACGCCTACCAGGAAGAACAAACCAGTAGGAACCGACCAGTGGTACAGACCAGTAGGAACCGACTAGTATGAACCAATGATTCAACCAGGAGGAACCATCAAATATTACTAAGAGGAACCAAGAATAAAACCACCACGAACAATATATGACCTGTAGGAACCATAGCTCACTAGTAGGAACAACATAACCTACCAGTAGCATATCAAATCCTCTTTTTTAAAATTTTTTTTATGCTGTCACACTGTTTGTCACCAAGCTGTTGTTGTACCGTTGCTGATCTGTCGCAATGTCTGTTGTTGATTTGTTGTTGTTCCTAATAAAATATAATGGTATATAGTAGGACGATACATCCATCATTCCTTAGCCCATGCATGTCTGGCCCATACATGTATAGTAGCACAATATGTAAGAACTGAACAGCCCTACAAAGCAGCCACCAGCACACATCTTCATTATCTCCCATGTTCAAAGGGAAGTAAATATAATCTTTTACTTATTTCCCTCCTCAAACCAAGCAAAACATGACCAATAAACCAGGAAGAATCTTATGGAATATCCAATATTCACACGTTTTAACACATTACGTTCCAAAAATAGAAGAGATATTATTTGAGTGAGTCAAAATTCAAACCCTAACTATTTGCAATCTTAAAAACGTGTTCCCAAATATTACGTACCCATATCTTTGAACCCATATCACACGTCCAGCCTGTATATCTCCAGGATAAATGGAATAATGATATAATAAATCCCTGAAAATCAGGAACCTAATATGCAATACTCCCATGATTTTCGTAGAAACATTCAACACAACCGAATAAAGGTAAAACAAGTATACTCCACAAAATCAGTACCCATAATATCCGCATATTATTTCAGAAAATAAATACCTTGAAGAAAATCACCCCACGTCCATACCTTGAATTGGTTCTGCTTTATCTTTATTTTTCTTGAATATGATGCAACTTGATATGGACCACAAGTAACAGGACTTTTTCTGTCTCATGCACAAAGCAATGAACGAACAGTCTTACCCTTTTACTTTTGCCCCGTCCTATTACTTAGCCGTTGAAACATCACGTGAATCTGCTCTTCTCCACTTGAAACGTCCTTGTCCTCTTTCTTGTATATAGTACGAAAATCGTGGAACCACTTTAGCCTTTTGTTGGAACAGCATATACATGCTTGTGCAACATCATAACCAGAAACATGATCAGAGTATCATGAGTTGTACATATATATCTACAAGGGCTCATCATCAATCAAAGGATTGACTCACCAATACAAGTAGAGACAGCAGCCATCCTTACCAGAATTAGGGTTTACATAAAACCCTAGTGACATTGAATCTGCTATGGAAACCTTCATTCTGAAACAGCCATCTTGATCATACGGGGTTCATTGTTGATTCAAGAATCAACTCCCCAAAACTAGTATGATCATCCAAGAACCAGCAATAACAATACAGCAGCAACAATAATGTATCAGCAGCAACAGAACAACGAATCATCTAGGGTTTGTTGGGAAAAACCCTAGATCAGCAACTTTATTTATATATAAAAACAGAAAATACAAACGAAAACCTTGTAGATCAACCAGATCGAGAGCCAACAAGCTCTGATACCACTTGTTGAGTCTTAGGATCTAGACTCATCTGGAATATCATGATCATGATTGTAATTAAGTGGTAAAGGGAACCTTGCCTATTCTTCTTTGGCTTGCCCTGTTCGCCTTAAGCTTGTGCTATTTGATGGACGAAAACTATGTCTTTGATCCTGGTGGATATGTTTCATGCTTCTTCCTATGCTAATCAAGGTCGAGTCAGGCTCACGACTCGGTGAACAAAAATCAAGCGCTTTTTGGGAGGCAACCCATGCATCTATCTTTTAGCTTTCTTTATCCTAAGTGTAGGGGAGACCCGTTGGTGTTTTCTATTTCCTCTCTTCTTATATTCAGGGATTCGAGCGCTCAATGATCCACTCTTGATGATTCTTGACGACCCATGATTCCGTGTTCCCTTCTTCCTGGTTCTATCCTAAACTCTTTTTGATTCACTATTTTATATTTTCCAATATTAAAATAGGAATCTCTTTAGTTGTCTTTACCTTAGCGAGATTTAAACAAAGTGCACAATGTCCTAAGTGTAGGGGAGTTTACTCCCACATGCTTAAACATTGAGGACAATGTTTATATTAAGTGTAGGGGGGACTTCTATCGAAGTTAAGTGGTCTTTTCCTTGTATTTGTCCTCCTTTTAACCGGAAAATCAATATTTCGACATTTTTCAAAAATTTTGATCTATTTTGGCCCATTAGTTTTTCCCTTTGTATAGTTATTTTCTTTCCTTATTAGAATAAATTTTAATAAAGTGGTTTTAATTTTCTGTAACACCCCCACAAATGCTATGCGCAGCGGAACTACAACATTTGGGTGCTACACAGTTATCATCGCACACAAGATATATCAAACGACTCAAAAGACGTAAAAGTCTTGACATTATTTAAACATAGTTAAAATGTACATGTCTACTGTTTTCCAAACCCCAAAAGAATACCATACAGAGTTTGCGTTTAGGTCCCCACTGAATCTCAACCCAAAAATACATTTTCATTCACATGACATAGTATAAAAATTTTAAGTGCAAAAAGGAAGGAAAACAAAGTAGACCGCCAAGCCACCACAACTTCCATCCTCGCATGCTCCGCTGCTATCAATCTTGGTTACCTGAAACACATGCTTAAAATCGTCAACACAAAGGTTGAGCGAATCTATAGGTTTATCAAAACATCAGTTGAACATAAGTGTTAAAAACCAATCATGATCATTTAATAGCATTGTCGTACTCACAATCTATTTTCAAGGTTATGACAATTGTGTTTAAGCTCATGACACTAATCCGTTAACTCAATCACCCGCGTAATAATTACCGGCGTGATTCAGATGAAACCAGTGCCCCTTCTAAAGGCATCAGTTGCAATTATACCTTATCTCTCATACAAGATAATCTACCGCAGAACTTACTCAACGTACAGCTTCTCGGCTAGCATTGGGTCGTTAGCCCCGTAGTACTACAAATTGTATAAGCAGCTATTTCCCCCTTCTCGAGGGCAGGACAATAGTTAATAGTTCATGAATTTAGGGACTTTTGCAACTAGGTACTCAACACAATTTCGATGCAACATTCGGGTCCAACAATCAATCAAGACTTATGTTCATTTTCATTTAAATTAGCATGTATCCCCCTCGCGGGTTAAAAATCATTTGAAATAAGTAAAGAGCGAGGCTATAGACTCACCTTGCGTAGTAGTAGTGGTTCTAGCGAAGACGTAACGAGAAATGTCACCGACGACGTGGATGCGCGGGAAAATCAAACACTTGACCTAAAAATCAAGGTACGTAAACCAAATCAATACTCCGCGTACATAATTGTACTAAACACACGCAAATGCAAACACACTCAATGCTTATGAAAACTCACGCCAAAGTCAAACAAGTAGTTGTTACTAGACTTATATCATTTATCAATGTTATTAAAGTTACTATCCAATTTACGGTTTCGCCGATACTTACCAAAAGTATGGGCTGTTTTACTAGACTTAACCCTTGTTATAAAAATTAAGAAAATTCTCAAAAATACCTTAAGACCTGTAGAAATCACATTTTTAATCCCCTTAAAAGTTTTCGCTTTAACGACCCATTACTCAACGTATTACTAAACCTACATTTTTCGGACTGAAATTGTACTTCGACCAACTTGGACTTCTTTGACCTATTTGAAACGCACCTTTGACCTCTTTGACTCCTAAGCCCACTTATAGTCTCAATTACACAGGTTTGTGACCAAAATTTGACCTTTGACCTTTTACCAATTCATACTTGTGGTCCTCGGGATTTGACTAAAACTAAACATAAATTCGGATTATGAAAGTTCTCGTCTCCCGGTACACGATCTTTAAAACCTCATAACTTTTGGCTCGTTTGGAGTCACGAGCTCTACCTTATACCAAATTAAAGCTAAGAAGACACTCCATAACTACAACTAACTATCTAGACCTGTAGGAAAAATTATTTTTACAAAAATGTCTTAAACTTTCTGCCTAATTTAACCATACCAAAATCATACTTAGGCTCGATTCCAAACCTATTTATCACCTCTAGGCATCATCCTAAGCTTCCCTAATCACAACCAAATCATATTTTCAGTTCCTAACCCCTATTGATCATCATACTCATAAGCTAAAAATCTAAAAATATACATGCAATGTGTTTAACCCATTCAAACACACCCAAAACACCCTTATAAACACAAACCCATGACATTTCATCAAACACTTTGAACACACCCAAAAACCCCCAAAAATTCGTGGCTTTTAGGGGCTGTGGAAGACACAAATCATAACCCCCATCTTGTTTTATAGGTGAATTAACATTACTCAACCACCAATTACACGAATTAATGATTTAATTACATCAAAACGCATTTTTGAAAAATCTTTGATTTTTGGAAAATTAATGTTAATGCATGTTGGATTTGATAGTGGAAAAACAATTACAAAAGGATTAGAAGGAGTGGTCTAATCTTGGTTTAGATCAAAACAAGAAAAAAATGAAGATTTGGTGGTGGTGGTGAGAGAGGCCGACGGCCATGGGAGAGAGGAGAGGGAAATGGTGAAAATTTTGTGGTGTGTTTGGTTGTGTGTTTTTAGTTTAGGTGTTTTGTAAAAGTATGGAGGGACCAAGGTGCAATTTGGCTAATCTTTTGGCCTTAAGTGAAAACGACTCTCAAATGTTTGCGGGAATGACTAGTAGTCGGTTTAAAAACTTTACGGAAGTCGGGGGTCGTCCCGAACACTTGAAAATACTTTTAAATGGTTCAAACGCACACAAAACGAATATACACATGATTCCGACTCGACTTAACACGTAATAAAAATAAAATCTCGAAAAACTCAAATATCGATCAATCGATAATAAAATGTAAATTTTGGGCATCCGTCGGTATCGTAGTCGTTATCGGTCCTTCTTAAATCGTCAAACGTCAAATTACGACCGTAAACGTTGGTTTCAACTTAAACCGTCAAATAATTTCACGATAAAAATTCTTAAAAATTTCAAAAATATCCGTAAAATAGGATTAAATAAATAACGTTGGGCTCGGGATATCACATCCACAAGTGAGTCTCAACTTACGAGAGATGCTCATACTGAACAGCTCTTGAGACAATAACTTAGCATCATACGGCACTTTCACTGGTGTTACATCCTTCCCCCCTTAAGGGAGCGACGTCCCGGCGCTCTCCGGTTCTTATACTCGCATTTTGTACTACTAGGAAGATAAGGGTACTACTTTCTAAAGAGGTCTTCACGTCCCGATGTGGACTTCGGTTCACGTCTCGGGTTCCATTACACCTTCACAATGAGTATTATGCCTTGCTTCAATCCCTTAACATCTCGATCCATGATCTCCACTTCAATTTCCCAAATTCTTCCTACGGTTATCAACACGTCTCTTTTCAAAGCTTCTCGCGGTTAGCAAGTGATTCTTAATCTACACCATCTCTTCCGTAGCCTCACGAATCATTTCAAGTCCATTCAACTGACTTTTTCCTGCTTCATTCTATCCAACTGGTGATCTACCTTTTCATCCCATAATTCTTCAAATTCGACACATGAAGAGTATTGTCATTTCCACGGAGTTCATCCAGCAGTTCCAACTAGTAGGCAACTGGTCCAACATACCTTTGGACCCACCTTTCTTATTCTCCAAAACGAATCACGCCCTTCCACGATCTCAACTTCCACCAAAATCAAACACATACGCTCGGAGCACGTCTTCTAACTTTCGAATCGTCCTTTCACTTGGTTCATCATCTCATAAAAACAACTACTCACAAAATAAAATCGCACGGGTCACACATAACCCCATAGAAAAACGTTCAAAATATAAAGGACGTAGTAATTAATACTAGTCGTACAAAATCACCTTATTACGATATTACGTACATACAACCCTACTTCGTCAAAAACGAATTCATCGATACGAAATCATTCGGCGTATACATAACTCTCTCGAAGACATCACAATCCAAACAAACACAAAAGCCATTATGAAACACATACAACCATATTACGACATGTTTGCAACATAGCCAAACCATGCTAAACCAATCAGTTCAATCAGTTAACCCACGCTTGCTAATCAGCCAAGCCAAGATAAAACAAGAACATTCGACATATTTCTCGGAAGAGTCAAGGCAAAAGAAAATTGCAAGTTAAAGAAGGTTCAAGAGCTTGCTAGCTATGGATGCATATCCAAAAAGAAATAAAATACTTACATGGGTCATCGTGGGGTGCTCACACACGGATCCATACCCAAAAGATACTACAAGAACACCATCTTACTTCCGTCCCAAACGTGGTCAAAATCTTAATAAATATCATCGTTCACAGTAAAAAAAAAATACATTACATGGCACGTGTTCTCCATGATCGGACTTCATTGGACAATGTCGTCTCAAGTTCTCACAACTTACGATCACTCGACCAGATCTCTTAACACATAAATACATAAAAAAAAAGCAGTGGTTTACCACACAAACATCAACTATGGCTATCTATCGTTTAACCATCGATAATCAAGGATGGTTGAGTCAAGCAAAGAGGATTCCTCACTTAAATAAACGAAAACGACGATGTAATTGTCTTCCAATCACTGATGCACAGTTGGTAAACTTCAACAGTTTATCGCGTGTCGTTCAAACATATCAAAAGAACAAGAAAAGAATAATAAATAAAGTACGATACATTCGACGTAGGAGAAGTCTTCGTCCTTTCCCTTAGAGTTATTCAAACTCGGTTTTCCTCTACTTCGGAAGTCTTCTATTTTTGTTAAAAACTCTTCTCAGTGTCGATTCGCGCCCCTTTGGTATTTCATCAACACCCTCGTGATTCCGATGAAATTTGCACGTTACACACAACTCATAAAAACATTTTCCAAAAACTACTCGGTCACAGTGACTTACCAAGTCAACACCAAACGAAAGAAAAGATTTCAAGGAATACAAGAAAAATTCAAAAATTGTCTTTAGGAATCAAAGAAAATGCGATTACTTGCATAAGGATCCACCATTTTTAAAAACGTTCTCATCTAAACATTTATCAAAACACTACAAGTTTCAAGATGACCAATTTGTTTGACACGATAGTGCCCTTCCTAAACTATGCATAATTAGCTAGATCATGCATACTTGAGGATCAAGCAACAACAACCAACAAAACAGGACTCTTCCCGAATTATGCATAGTTAGCTAAGCTGTGCATAATTGAGGATCGAGTGACAACACAAACATTATTATTGCATACCAAACACGACTATGGAAGTTTTCGACCTAGCCTTCAAAATAATTAAATCATTTGAAATGAAATTTGAAATGGGAAAATATTGTTACCATCGTTTTAAGAAACACATCAAACATCTTTCATACACTTTGAAAACATATTTTTGCTTTGCCTTTTTATGAGAAAATAAATAAATAATTAAATAAAGAAATCGAAACCCTTTGCATTTGGTTCACCAAAACATTTCACACACATTCATATTTTCAAATAGATTATTCACAAAATAGCGGTAAGGTGGTTCAAGATAAAAGATTATTGCAAGCACATCAAGTAATAAAATAAAAAATCAATGGGATCGAACGAGGTAAACGAGCAATATATTTGCCAACGGAAATTAACTACATTAGAAATGAAAATACTTTAAATGTATGACAAAAGTCTCAGGATAATAACAGCGATCTACGAATACATGGAGTGAGAGTTGAATTCAACACAAGCGTCAAAAATAAAAATAAAAATAAAACAACGATCATAATTCCCATCGTCTCGAGTTGCACACACATTCCACGAAGTGGATACGGGAAGAGAAGAATAATCACTTGGTTAACTATAAACAATTTTCACCAGGAAGATCGAGTTCTTTCACCTCTACAATTTGGTAAAGCGGCTTCGCCTCCTCGCTTTTGTTCAAAATAAATAAATAACCAATTTAATGAAGATTTATAGCATCATTCAAGTAAATACAGAATTTTAGGTTCCGTTAACCGAAAGAAGAAAAGTTACGGCGTCCATGAACATGACAAAAATACAGCGGGTGACATACCCTCATTATCAAGTACAAGCGAAGTAGCAATCCAAAAATAAATATAATAATAATGGTTTCATATCATGGGAAATATTAAAATGAGCAGTCATATGACGACTCAAGTTTAGATACAGACTCACAAAATCAAAGAAGGGATGTCGGACGATCGAACCATCGTGACTCAAAACGTTATATATACATCTTTATTAAATAATATACAAGTAGGCGTGTGTTGTGTAATCCAGTTGCGTATAATAATTAGTGTTACCTTGTACATTGTAAAACCGAACATTTACACATTTTTAATTTGTGTTACACCATTAAAGAATTTATACCTTTCATTTTCCAATCTTTACAACGCTTTCATTTCTGGAAAAATTTCAATCTCTCGGAAATTATTAACATTAGTAGATGCGGTGACTCGGTTATCATAATTGACAAATCATTAGGTTTGATAATCTCCATACTTGTGTCAAATCCTCATTAATGTTCATATCTTAAGTACCAAAAACATACGTAGTAAGAATTTTTCCAAGTTTTACGTTTTTATTATTACGACTTATATTATCACAAATATACACGTAACCAACACAACTCAAATTAGTCCAATTGACTCTTAAAATCAACCTTTGACTTTTATTACACACATGTTTTCCCCAAAACTGTTTTGTTAAATCATATTCGCGTAATTCGACTCAAATGATAAAGAGGTTTCACGTGGTATTATCTCGGATACTTACTGATTTTAGTCGAGACTTAAATCTCAATAATAATAATATAATAAACAATCAAAATGCTTATCTCAATAATTTTAAAATATATAAAATTCAAACGATTTTAAACAAGCATCATCGAATTATGCATAGTGGTTCTCTATAGCGACAATTAAATAAACAAATGATTTTCAATGACATTCCATCAATGTTTAAAAATTTATTTCAAGTGTTATAATTTCTCACTTAAAGTGTACATTCCGATTTTTAACCCAGTTTATTCAATACAACAAGTAATGTGTTCTAGTTTATACCAATACATACGTAAACATAACCTTATGTTTAAAGTAAAACCAATTTTATAGAATCTCTAGCTCCAAAACACATGTCCACATCTTCTACTCATGTTTTATATTACAAGATACGTCAAAAGTTTACTATATTGACCCGAAAATTAATTCATACTAAATCCGAAGCTACATATACTCAATAGTCATCTCGCAAATTTTATTATAACTCCTTTCTCGAACTAATTTATAAAAATTCTTAACAAGTCCATCACAATCTTTTTGTATCAAATTTTAATATATGAAAACAAGGATTTTACGAGTAATAATAATTACTTATTACGATTTACCAACCAAGGTTGAAGGAAAATAATTTCACAATGTCTGTTTATTCTCTACACGAATTTTACTTGTTACAAGACACATCATAAATCATTTTTATCCAAAAGTTTCATCCGCCAAGTATTAAATATATAAAACACTTTATGTTTAAATCATTCAATCAACAAAGTTCGATGCTTACTTAACTTGCACAAATGCCGGACCTCGTCATGTAAAGTATTAACTTCAAAATAATGAAACAACAAAACAAAATGAAATAAATGGAACGAGAATACGTATGTCAACTAAATGTTGTTATCGGCCTCGGATGAGTCTCGAAATTATACTCCACAAAATTAGCACAAAAACCAACCAAATTCCAAGTTATCACGCTTGATCACAACGCTAGTCAAATTTTAAAACACATCTGTAAATTCAAGTAGAATAGTAAGCAATGATTAAATGGCAACACGCCTCAACCACATTTTATAACACACATATGTGATTCGTCGCTACGATGTACGCATCGTTGATTATACTTCGTCTATGTTATAGTTACGTGAACTAACATATCAAACCCATTAGGAATAAAGGAAATAAAATAGTACGTAAGTAAATTACGTTTCAAAAGAAAAATGTCCAAAATGATACATCACGGTGCGATAACGACAATCGAGATCGACCTAGTCGATATAAAATATGTTACGAAGCATAATTTACGTATATATAGTATCAAACGAGGTTCACACTCGGTTATTCGATCGGTAGATTAATTATCAGGATTGATAACTAGCGGTTAAGCCGAAGTCTCAACAAAACCGTATTTTAAATGTACGATAATCACACGAGGACCATTGCTTCACGTGCAATGCCTTTAAATACCATAATATATACATACTTATACATACAATCATTCCTACATACACGTAGGATTACAACACGGTGTTGCCATGTAATGCAATGTAGCCCGTTATGCCAATTACATGCAACATATACGATAATCTTTACAAGAATTTGCAAATTACGATGATAAGTACTCAACGTACAAAACAATATATCTCAATATATATCAAAGTATTTACTTACTAAATACTCGGGAATTCATATCAATTTTGAGGGATACATCTAAAATATAAAGCAATGCTAAAGAATTCTTACCGGAGCCATGCAGGATAGTTGTGTGCTTGGACAATTTCTTACGACACCAAGAGTTATAGTTTAGGATTTTTCAAAATGACCTAGTTCTCTATAACTCATGGCTCTGATACCAATCTGTAACACCCCCACAAATGCTATGCGCATCGGAACTACAACATTTGGGTGCTACACAGTTATCATCGCACACAAGATATATCAAACGACTCAAAAGACGTAAAAGTCTTGACATTATTTAAACATAGTTAAAATGTACATATCTACTGTTTTCCAAACCCCAAAAGAATACAATACAGAGTTTGCGTTTAGGTCCCCACTGAATCTCAACCCAAAAATACATTTTCATTCACATGACATAGTATAAAATTTTTAAGTGCAAAAAGGAAGGAAAACAAAGTAGACCGCCAAGCCACCACAACTTCCATCCTCGCATGCTCCGCTGCTATCAATCTTGGTTACCTGAAACACATGCTTAAAATCGTCAACACAAAGGATTAGCGAATCTATAGGTTTATCAAAACATCAGTTGAACATAAGTGTTAAAAACCAATCATGATCATTTAATAGCATTGTCGTACTCACAATCTATTTTCAAGGTTATGACAATTGTGTTTAAGCTCATGACACTAATCCGTTAACTCAATCACCCGCGTAATAATTACCGGCGTGATTCAGATGAAACCAGTGCCCCTTCTAAAGGCATCAGTTGCAATTATACCTTATCTCTCATACAAGATAATCTACCGCAGAACTTACTCAACGTACAACTTCTCGGCTAGCATTGGGTCGTTAGCCCCGTAGTACTACAAATTGTATAAGCGGCTATTTCCCCCTTCTCGAGGGCAGGACAATAGTTAATAGTTCATGAATTTAGGGACTTTTGCAACTAGGTACTCAACACAATTTCGATGCAACATTCGGGTCCAACAATCAATCAAGACTTATGTTCATTTTCATTTAAATTAGCATGTATCCCCCTCGCGGGTTAAAAATCATTTGAAATAAGTAAAGAGCGAGGCTATAGACTCACCTTGCGTAGTAGTAGTGGTTCTAGCGAAGACGTAACGAGAAATGTCACCGACGACGTGGATGCCCGGGAAAATCAAACACTTGACCTAAAAATCAAGGTACGTAAACCAAATCAATACTCCGCGTACATAATTGTACTAAACACACGCAAATGCAAACACACTCAATGCTTATGAAAACTCACGCCAAAGTCAAACAAGTAGTTGTTACTAGACTTATATCATTTATCAATGTTATTAAAGTTACTATCCAATTTACGGTTTCGCCGATACTTACCAAAAGTATGGGCTGTTTTACTAGACTTAACCCTTGTTATAAAAATTAAGAAAATTCTCAAAAATACCTTAAGACCTGTAGAAATCACATTTTTAATCCCCTTAAAAGTTTTCGCTTTAACGACCCATTACTCAACGTATTACTAAACCTACATTTTTCGGACTGAAATTGTACTTCGACCAACTTGGACTTCTTTGACCTATTTGAAACGCACCTTTGACCTCTTTGACTCCTAAGTCCACTTATAGTCTCAATTACACAGGTTTGTGACCAAAATTTGACCTTTGACCTTTTACCAATTCATACTTGTGGTCCTCGGGATTTGACTAAAACTAAACATAAATTCGGATTATGAAAGTTCTCGTCTCCCGGTACACGATCTTTAAAACCTCATAACTTTTGGCTCGTTTGGAGTCACGAGCTCTACCTTATACCAAATTAAAGCTAAGAAGACACTCCATAACTACAACTAACTATCTAGACCTGTAGGAAAAATTATTTTTACAAAAATGTCTTAAACTTTCTGCCTAATTTAACCATACCAAAATCATACTTAGGCTCGATTCCAAACCTATTTATCACCTCTAGGCATCATCCTAAGCTTCCCTAATCACAACCAAATCATATTTTCAGTTCCTAACCCCTATTGATCATCATACTCATAAGCTAAAAATCTAAAAATATACATGCAATGTGTTTAACCCATTCAAACACACCCAAAACACCCTTATAAACACAAACCCATGACATTTCATCAAACACTTTGAACACACCCAAAAACCCCCAAAAATTCGTGGCTTTTAGGGGCTGTGGAAGACACAAATCATAACCCCCATCTTGTTTTATAGGTGAATTAACATTACTCAACCACCAATTACACGAATTAATGATTTAATTACATCAAAATGCATTTTTGAAAAATCTTTGATTTTTGGAAAATTAATGTTAATGCATGTTGGATTTGATAGTGGAAAAACACTTACAAAAGGATTAGAAGGAGTGGTCTAATCTTGGTTTAGATCAAAACAAGAAAAAAATGAAGATTTGGTGGTGGTGGTGAGAGAGGCCGACGGCCATGGGAGAGAGGAGAGGGAAATGGTGAAAATTTTGTGGTGTGTTTGGTTGTGTGTTTTTAGTTTAGGTGTTTTGTAAAAATATGGAGGGACCAAGGTGCAATTTGGCTAATCTTTTGGCCTTAAGTGAAAACGACTCTCAAATGTTTGCGGGAATGACTAGTAGTCGGTTTAAAAACTTTACGGAAGTCGGGGGTCGTCCCGAACACTTGAAAATACTTTTAAATGGTTCAAACGCACACAAAACGAATATACACATGATTCCGACTCGACTTAACACGTAATAAAAATAAAATCTCGAAAAACTCAAATATCGATCAATCGATAATAAAATGTAAATTTTGGGCATCCGTCGGTATCGTAGTCGTTATCGGTCCTTCTTAAATCGTAAAACGTCAAATTACGACCGTAAACGTTGGTTTCAACTTAAACCGTCAAATAATTCCACGATAAAAATTCTTTAAAATTTCAAAAATATCCGTAAAATAGGATTAAATAAATAACGTTGGGCTCGGGATATCACATCCACAAGTGAGCCTCAACTTACGAGAGATGCTCATACTGAACAGCTCTTGAGACAATAACTTAGCATCATACGGCACTTTCACTGGTGTTACATTTTCAAACGTTATGAATCTTTTGACTCAACCCGAGTTTACTTATCTAAGTTTACTCTAGCTAGTATCCTTAACGTGTTTAAGTCAAGTTTTGCTAGGCTTTTATATAGGGAGCTATAAAATGCGAAAGTCTTAACCCTCACGGGTTAAGAACACGAACTTTTTGCAAGTTCCTATAATTGATCCTAGAGAGTCGTTTATCAAGGGAACTTTAAAATGCGATTTCTAAACTTGAAAGAGTCTAAGAATTTGCAAGATCCTATAGGCGACTCGAAAACCCAAAACTTTGATTTAATAGGCTAAGCATCCACGAGTCTCATTCTTTGAGATTTTAAACTGTGGAGAACGAGAGATGATAGAGTCAATTATAAGTTTGGTATTCTTTCTTGAATTTATGTGAGTTAATTATAAGCCTATTCTCCCATCGCTTGCTAATAAATTTATCTGAAGATTGGAGAAAAATGAAGAAGTCGTGGTCCAAATATGAAGAATCTCTCAAAAATTCAAGTGAAGAAATTCCTATTGTGAAGAGAAGACCATTATTTCATGAACGTCTCTCAAGGTTTGAAGTATGAAGTCGCTGCCAAATATCGGTCCGAGAAAGGTCTCAAATCGCGAAGCGAGTTATGCCAAGATATGAACTTTATGAGGTCCCGAGAAGCAGTTTTAAAAGATTTTGTCCTTTAGCTAACTATTGATTAAATCGTTCACTTTATTTTCAGCCTAATAAACTATCGAAATAAGTCAACAATGCATCCTCGTGATCATTCAAGATAAAAATAAAATATAAGAGATACACCTAGGAATAAGGGAGTCTAAGCGAATAATTGGCCCACATGAGTTTGTGTTAGTTTGCTAACTTATAATAACAATGATCTCGTTTATAAGCTTGGTTTGGAGAAAGTGAAAACTTGAGGATGATGATCATTCATAACATTTCCAAAACCCGAAGTTATGATTTTGATTTCTTTACTTTGAATGTTTATAATTTTCTATCTCTTTAATAAAGGCCAATATTGATTGATTATGATGGGAAATGTAATCTTGCTTTGTAACTAATGCATTGCATGAGGACATTGCAATGGTCAAGTGTAGGGGATTTGATAGGTGTGTAAACACCCATCCTTTTTACCACTTAATTACAATAATAACCGAGCCAAAATGTGTATTTTATGTCATTTATGTCGGAATTATGCGTGGTTTGTGTTTTTGTTGTGATTTAGGACGAAAAGGTGAAAAGTGGAGAAAACACGGGAATTCACGGGCTTTTATCAAAGAAAAAGACGAAAGACGTAGTCAAGAAGTCAAGAGTGCAAAAATAACGGAAGTCCAAGACCAATTCTGAAGATTTATCGAAGAAAAAGTCAAAAGACGGAAGTTTACAAAAAGCCAAAAAACTCAAGTCTAATTTGTTGAAGAAATGTCAAGACGAGTTTAAAGAAATTCCGAGACAAAGTCATTTAAGTCCAAGATTTAAGAAGATTAAGAAGATTAAGGACTTAAGCTTGCAATTAAGGAAAAGAAGAAAGAGGGGAGGTAGCTTCCTAAGCACTCCCTAATCCTCCCCTATAAATAGTCATTAGGATTTACAATTCATTTTTTGTTGGCTAATAGTGACAATTAGTTCTTCCAATTTTAATTACCTTGTCATTTACTTTTCATGTCAAATTTAAATACTTGTCTTGCACCTTAAATACATTTAATTTCAAGTAAGTTTCCTTTTAATTCTTGTCAATCTTTATTTTTATTGTCAATCTCCTATCTACCTTTCTTTATTTGATCTTTAATCTTTATCTTTATTGTTTATGTTCATGTTTATGTTCTTGTGTTTTTATTTTGATTAAAGTGGGTTTTGATTATTTTGGTTATGTTTGTTAGTTTGATTATTTTGGATTGTTTGTTTATGATTAGTAGATGTTTAGTGATTAGTTTTATTTAATCTTGTGGTTGATTTGATTAAGTTTTGTTTAGATTCGTATATACTTGAGCTTCCTTGTTCTTCGTGTTGTCTGTTACTCATCTTTTTCCCAAGAAACATTCCGGATCAAGCCAAGGTTGTTCTAGTGAAGGAATTGTGTTGTGGATATTCTGTATCAAAGTCGTTCATTCGGAATATTATATATTCCGAATCAAGGCCTTCATCCGGAATATTCTTGCATTCTGAATCAAAGTCGTTCATCCGGAATATTTAACATTCCGGATCAATAGTGTTTTATTCGGAATAATTTATTTTTCCGGATCAAGCATTTCATCCGGAATATTGGACATTCCGGATCAGCCTTTTATTTCGGATCAAGCTCACATTCCGGATCAACAGAATATTCCGAATCAAGGAGATATTCCGAATCAAGGACCTTTATTCGGAATAATTAATTATTCCGGATCAAAGACTTCATCCGGAATCTTCAACATTCCGGATCAAGCATAATATTCCGGATCAAGACATCATTCCGGATCAAAGCTTTATTCCGAATCAAGACTTTATTCCGGATAAGTGACATATTCCTGATAAAGGATTTATTCCGGATCAAGGGTTTTGGTGAATATTCCGAGTGAAGAAGAACATTCCGAACGAAGGTGACATTCCGGATGAATGTTTATTCCGAACGAAGGTTTATTCCGGATAAGCTGTGTTCAGGTTATTTTTAGTTTCTGTTTTTAATTTTTAATTTCAAGCTTTACTTTTCCCTCCTTTTTACTTAATTGCACTTTAAGTTTACATGCCTTAGATTTATTTTAGCCTTGCCTTAGTTTTAAGTTTTAGTTGCGTTTTAAGTTTGCCTTTAGGTTAGATTTAAGTTTGCGTTATTTACTTTAATTGCCTTTTAATTCTCGTCACGCTTTTTAAATACTCGCCATTTACTTTAAATTAGATTTAGATTTACTTCAACGTCATTTTCATTTACGTCTTTTCCCTTTTAAATACTACAACGACACAACTATTTGTTTCACCAAAGAACGACTGAGTCGCATAGTTAAACCAGGATCAATTCGATTAGACCGATTTCAACGAACAATTTTTATAATTAAAATCTTAGTTATCAATGATCATGATTGTAATAAGCACAGCGGAACATCAAGAACACAATCATAACCAAGAACAAGGCTTTCACTAATAAATATTACTATTAATAATGCTACTAACTACTACGCCTGGTGCCTTATAGGCTTGACACCAGGAGGAACGCACACACACCTATGGTTTACATTATTTGTGAATCAGTGAATAACCATATGTGCCTAACCCTCTTTATATAATAGAGGTACTAGGGTTACATCACAACCCTAGCTTACTTACTAAGCTAACTATTTATTATTAAGTCCTTCATCTTCTTTTGTCATATCAACTCAAGATAGATAAGTCCCAACATGGTTCTTTGTGCGACTTCGTTTCCCGTGTTCGTATTTGCTTGATTCTTGTAATATTTTGGTGAATTCACGATATCCGTACCTAAAATACACAATGAACAAACACAAGCATATTTTGGGGTATTTTAATAATATTTTAAGCATTTTAAGCCCGATTTGGACGATGAGACTATGTATAATTGCAGTCTCATCACTCCCCCATAATAAACCATTGCCGTGTCCCCACGCAATGCTAGAATTAAGTATCATAGAACTTCCAAAATTCATTTTTATATGACATTTATTGAAAACATAAATTTAAATAAACTACTACTCGTGTTTTAGACATAATGTATTGTTTTCATCACGATTAACTGACTATTAGGGTCAAAGAATAAGAACACGTAATTGCCTCATAGAGATAAGTTCGTCATCCCTGATTTTCACCCAATTCCATGCTAAGCGTGTAACGAGATCTTTTTCATTATAAGTTAGTAAAACAAACATTACTCATGAGTGTTAATTACGTACTTAGACTCCCTTATTTCTAAGGTGTATCTCTTTTATTTTATTTTATCTTAATGATCACGAGGATACATCATTGACTTATCTTGATATTTTATTAAGGCCGAAAATAAAGTAGGATGATTTAATTGATAGTTAGCTAAAGGACACTATCTTTTAAAACGGCTTCTCTTAATCTCCTTAAGTTCATATCTTGGCATAACTCGTTTCACGATTTGAGACCTTTCTCGGACCGATATTTGGCATGTGTTTTGAACTTCAAATCTTGGAAGACGTTCTTGAAATAATGGTCTTCTCTTTATATATGGAATTTCTTCAAACTTGACCACGACTTCATCATTTTTCTTCAATCTTTATTTAGGATTTCGATATACAACGATCCTCCTCCTTTTCGAACATGGATATATTTATCTTCATACCTTGTTAGGGTCTTTTTGGATAGACTTCTCCATGATCTTTAGAGGAGTATATTGCTTATCGTCGTGTGTCTCGATCCTTCATATTAATTTTGGAATAATGATACTTCACATCATCTTGGATCTTTAGCAACAAAATGGAGTCCTCATGCCTTGTTAGGGCCTTTTTGGAACTTTTCCTATCTTCGCATCCCTCTTTAATAAGTTATGCCTTGGCTATGAACTCTATTCAAACACGAGCAAATTTAAAACGATCTTGGGCTAGAAGCTAAGTAATCTTTTAAATCATACGACCTTACTTATTGCATTTATTTAAACAAAAGCATGGGGAGAAAAAGCTAATAATTACTACAAATGAGATCGTGAAAGATTACATAACTTATAATTAACTCTATCATTTCTCGTCCTCATTTAAGAGACATAGCCTAATTAAAGTTAAGGAATCGAAGCTAAGTGCTCAACACGCACGGTCGAGTCAAAATTACTCTAATTCTCACCATCGGAAAACCTACATTCGTGTCTTAAACACTTATGAAAAATAAGAAATTTTTTAAAATTCAGCCATTTTTGGCCTTATTTTGCATAAAACGATAACAAAAAGATGAATATTGGATTGTGTGATGACGTAAGCAAGGTGGAGTATCTACTCACCCCCCATACTATAACTAAACATTGTCCACAATGTTTCGAGTCTAGGGGTGAAACACCCCATACTAGAGACGAAAGTCGAATGCTTAATCTCAAGCATGGAAAGGGTAAAACGAATAACCTAAAATCCGATTATGAATTATGCTAATAAGATAAACGTTAGAACATAAAAGGATATCATCGGATATCAGAATCTCCAAAGGCAACGATTGAAGCTCGAGTGATCCGTAAAACGAACACGAGAGGCTTAAATGATGACGATGAAGCTAATGAATCACAATCATAAACAACCACAGAACAAATGTTAGAAGAGCAGAAGTCCCCTCGTTACACTATTAAAAAGCGATAATATTTACAAGGATAAACATGAGAATCCCCCACGAGGCACCTTGTTTTTGATAACCGAGTCAAAAGATCGACTCGAATCCCCATAAATGTGATCATTTAAGGATAATCATGGTTTGGTCATTTTTGGTGGGGCTTACATGATAGACAATTCCCAAAAGTACATGGAGTACTTTAAAAACCCCGATAAACATAAACCGGGGTCAAAGATAGCGTCCTCGTTTCGGATGAAAAACGAAACAACGCTACTTCAACCGAAGCCAAAACCTCAAAGTGGTCAAAGAAAGGAGGTGAGAAATATAAGGGTGGGACAATGGGTAAGGCAACACAATGAGCTACTCGAGGTAGACTCGCACCAAGCAAACAAAAATATTTTCCATTTATTGCATCGGTGGAAGGCCGAGATTTCCCTTTACAAGCAATTTCGGGATACAATATCTCGTCCTCGATGGAGAAATGTGAGGGAATATAAGAGGCTTCCCCCACACTAAATCCGCACCAACCGTCGTCAAAAGGAGTAGACAAGGTGGTAGCACTCATAAAATGCGGTGATGACGGAGCTAAACTTGTAGAAAAATCTTTTAAACCAATTTTAAATTTTTTTCCTTTTTCATCGTTTAAAAACTCTTTATGAAAACCCGATTTGATGATGTCGAAAATATTTGGCGTTTCAAATTCAAAATTAGTCACGTTAAAAATCCTCACATTTAAGTCGCGCTTAGGGGGTGGTGGATTGTATAAGTCCTCAAAACATTTGTCAACAAGAGAACACCACCCCCTCGGGGTCAACATATTCTTCATCCTCATGAACGTCGATCTCATCGATTTCTTCGTCATAGATAGGCTTGTCAAACCATGGTTTGTCATTCCCCTCATTGATGATTTTAGAAACTCTCTCGAAGAGATCACGATCAAGCATGAAACCATCATTCTTTTGTGGGGATCGTTGATAAGTTAGATCCTCACGAATGTGGTAAACGTCATTCTCAAATGAGGAGTGTTTAAGGTAACTCCTCGAGAATGGGACTTGTGTCTATAGCGAGAAATTCATCGACCTCCTTAAAGAATTCTTCATCATCACAATTGTGAAACGAAGGAGGATCGATAATATGGTCGTCAACATTCTCGAAATCATAATCAAAAATGGGATTATGATGAAAAATAGTTCGTATACGGAATTCGAGTACGTTGTGAAAGTGTCGTCATTCTCATCATCATAAGAAATTTCCGACATGAGATCGTCCTCTTCATTTGAAGATTTATCAAAGGGTAAATCCTCGAAGATGGATGGCGGATTAGCAAGTATATGCTCGATCTCGGCAAAATCACCATCGTCATTAAAGAAAGTGTGGATGTGAGCAAGTTCTCGAGCGGATTTCTCGAGAGTCACAACCATGGTCTTACAAGCCCTTGGGCTATGCGTAGGTGACATTTCTATGATGGGTGAGATTGAATTAGGTTGGGCCACTTCCCTAGCCTTAATGGGTTTGGGGCTAGGAGTGGGAGGCACTTCAATAGGCTTAGAAGTGTGGGCCTCAAAGCCATGGTCCTTCGAAGGTAGGGAAGACGAGCCCATATTGGTCATTTTTGTGATGGCACTAACGTCGCCCTTCGGAATTGGTGGTTCACTTGTTTCTTCGAATATATCACAAAGTGATTTTTCATCCATATATCTACGAATAGCCTTTTGAATTAAGTACACGTATTCTTTATCATTAAAATCTTCATCTTTAAAACCGTTCATTTTAATTCTTTCAAAACATGCATCAAGCCTCATATTTTCCGTTAAAGTTAACATTTTGAAATCATTAGAATTTGAAACCTTGGTTTTATCATGATCATTTGAAACTTGGGATCTATTCGTGAAAAAGTTCATTTTCTCCTCACCATATTTCATAGTTAGTTTCCCACCGTGAACGTCGATTACGGCTCGAGCCGTCGATACAAAGGGTCGACCTAAATAATGGGACATTTAGGGTCACACTCGTAATTGGAAATGATGAACTCCAAGGGAAAAATAAAATTTTCAATCCTAACATAGACATCCTCGGCTATTCCAATTGGTTTTAAAGGCGTACAATTTGCTAGCTTGATAGTCATGTTCGTGGGGGTAAGTCTAGGCAATTTCATCAATTTCCATATAGAATGAGGCATGAGATTGATGCTAGCACCTAAATCGGCAAGGAACATCCCTCAATCTCGGAAAAATCACAAGGTAATAGAAATTGGCCCGGATCCTCTTCCTTTCTCGGCATATACCTTTTGGGTTTTTAAGAAGGATCGAAGCACAAGTTTCTTCAAGGGTTACTTGGGTAAAGTCGATAAAGCTTTCTTTTTGAACCGTGGATGGAATTCGAGGTACACGAGGGTGTGCACTTGTCACACCCCACCATGGCGGAATATGGGACGCGACGTATGGATATCATCACAACAATAGCGTGTCTATAGAGTTAACTAAATGAATTAGAAATGTCATAAAAAGGTGACACGATGTCATGAGAATATATCAAACAATACAGGCGTCTAGGTAAGTAGGTAACAGGCCTACCTCTTACCAAGGAAAAACAAATAAACAAACATCAAACATATAGATGTCTAAAATGTACCACTTAATCAAGAGACAAAATAAAATCTAAGAGGAAATGAATTCCTCCTAATGCAGTCCAAGCAGCCTCTAAACTCTAGCCACTTCTAATAGCATCCTTCTCAACTACCTCACCTGAAAATGACACTAAAATCTGTCAACATAAAGTTGGTGAGAACATAGGTTTATGTTATCTAGAACATCATAAGAAACCTTGATATTCGCTGTAAATAAGTTCAAGAAAAACAATTTATAGAAATGGACCATAATGCGATAATCATGCTACATGCATCCACAACAAAACTCAATCCAAGTAGCAATCACATCTACAATTCACAAAGCACACTATAATAGTCAAGAAGTATCCCGTCACACACGCAAGAACGCACACCACACTATCCGGATCTTTCCTACACCACCTGTGGAAGATGAACTATATCCCCGTCGAGATATCTTGCCTCCGAAGAGACGATGCACAAGTACTCAGGACGGATCGTGCCTCCCGAACCAAGAACTCAGGACGGATCGTGCCCCACGAACCAAGAACTCAGAACCAAGAACTCAGGACGGATCGTGCCCTATGCTCCACACACATCACAACTGGTCCCATAGACGCCCATACATCTATGTACCAATCCCAATCATAACACAATCAAGATTCCCATATCATAACACATATCAAAGTCAAACAGTCAAAAGTGACAAATCCAAAATCTAGGGTTGTCACATCACTCCTTCCTAATAGAAATCTCGTCCCGAGATTTACTCCCAAACTCAAACTTATTCTCAGCAAACAAACGTGGATACATATCCCTGATAAAACCTTCACGTTCAAACGTGAACTCAATTTATACTAAAATAATCTCAACGAACAACACATGAGCCTTAACCGTCCGCGAGGAAACTTATTAAAACCATAAAGTTATGTAATCAACCTAACTAAATCTCGCAACTCATCAAACAAGAACTGTCTTGAAACCAAGGTAGGAGCCATCACATAACTCGACGAGTTTAAAACTGTCACCCCGATTTCAGTCTTACTCATAAATACCATAAATAAAAAATCATCAAATATAACCACGTATTCTAAAGTCTAAAGAACTCTCAAATTCCATCCCAACTCATCTCTATGTTAACCCTCCAAGTGTTCATTACTCCAAAATACCTAAAACACAAGTTTAAACCATGTTGTCCGAAAATTAATGTTGAACTCGACACTTGTACAATTAATTCGACCAAACTACTGACTTCCACTTACCAAACTTTCTAAATATTTGAAAAGTACGTTCCGAGTACATAATTTTAGGCTTTTGAATCACTCAAAAAGCTTTAAAAACGAATAAGTTATGACCAAAACGATTTTAAACCCAAAAAAACCCGTTATTAATTACAAAATTCAAGCCCTACAATATTTTATTTCCAGAAAATTAAAACTCTCACCCATCATATGATTAAATACATGATTTTAACATATTTAATTTAATAAGAACAAAAATTCTAACTAAATAAAAATAACTTTAGGTGATCAAAACCAAAATATTTTAAAATAAACAAGCCATGCTTATATGTTAAGAAAAATAAAAATAATTATATTCCATCTTATTTCAAACACGTTTTCGACACTTTACACTCATTTTATCGACTACCAACAACTATTTTTATTTTACTATTTGCAAGTTTTATTTTTTACCATGTAAGACTCAAAACAAAAGATATCGTTATTCCAAAAAGAAATCTCCACCCTCTCAATAGCCTCTACACCAAAAATACCATACAAACAAACACGTGAAATGAGGACTCGATACATGTGCTACTACAGAAGTTGAACATCCCAAAGAGAAAAGAGCTAGAAAACCATCCTAAGAATACAACCAATAAGTAGAAGGGATATATACATATATAGGCATACGCGTACATACACTCAAGTCCATCCAACATATACTATACAAGCATGTATTAACCCTCTTTCATGCAACCATACTTAGGAATCCATTGATTTCGTGGTACTTGTATAACTATGTTGGCCACCATACTTATACCAGTCCCCTTTCACTAATGCACTCCCTCCTATGATGACACTTATAAGAATTAATACTACACATAACACATCAGTCTACCAACTCAAATAAGCACATAGATCCTACAACTCATTAAGCACATAACCACAACATAAAATAAGATCCAAAATCCCATGTATTAAAATAACATAGTCAATGCATGAAACAAATAAACTCATAGTCCAGCTGAACAAGCGTATACAAAATTCAAAATATATAAAGAACATGAAAACGTAATTAAACGAAATCCAACAAAGACTAGCGTATACGACTATGGTTCAACCCGCACTAGTCAAAACTTGTAAAGAAAATAACATGTAGCTAAGTATGAACTTACTATGGTTCAATTCATACTAGTCAAAATATCGCAATAAATAACATCCAAACACATCAACTATTATAAAATGCACACATACCCCTATGACGCCTATATGCAGGGACCCTTAAGCTATAGACTAGGATATGCGACTAGGCAACCTAATTCTCTATAACCATTGTCTCTTATACCATTCTGTCACACCCCACCATGGCGGAATATGGGGCGCGACGTATGGATATCATCACAACAATAGCGTGTCTATAGAGTTAACTAAATGAATTAGAAATGTCATAAAAAGGTGACACGATGTCATGAGAATATCTCAAACAATGCAGGCGTCTAGGTAAGCAGGTAACAGGCCTGCCTCTTACCAAAGACAAACAAATAAACAAACATCAAACATATAGGTGTCTAAAATGTACCACTTAATCAAGAGACAAAATAAAATCTAAGAGGAAAGGAATTCCTCCTAATGCAGTCCCAGCAGCCTCTAATCTCTAGACACTTCTAATAGCATCCTTCTCAACTACCTCACCTGAAAATGACACTAAAATCTGTCAATATAAAGTTAGTGAGAACATAGGTTTAAGTTATCTAGAACATCATAAGGAACCTTGACATTCGCTGTAAATAATTTCAAGAAAAACAATTTATAGAAATAGACCATAATGCGATAATCATGCTACATGCATCCACAACAAAACTCAATCCAAGTACCAATCACATCTACAATTCTCAAAGCACACTATAATAGTCAAGAAGTATCCCGTCACACACGCAAGAACGCACACCACACTATCCGGATCTTTCCCACACTACCTATGGAAGATGAACTATATCCCCGTCGAGATATCTTGCCTCCGAAGAGACGATGCACAAGTACTCAGGACGGATTGTGCCGCCCGAACCAAGAACTCAGGACCGATCGTGCCCCACGAACCAAGAACTCGATTAACCAAGAACTCAGGACGGATCGTGCCCCATGCTCCACACACATCACAACTGGTCCCATAGACGCCCATACATCTATGTACCAATACCAATCATAACACAATCAAGATTCCCATATCATAACACATATCAAAGTCAAACAGTCAAAAGTGACAAATCCAAAATCTAGGGTTGTCACAGCACTCTTTTACTTGGTCACCACGTTTATCCCATCGACTTTAGAACATGAAGGCGTCTTAGAAGTCGAGGTTTGAGAAGAAGGAACAACTCTAAATCCATCAAGTTTATGGGTAATCACACGACTTTTTCCGATTGACGAGGTGGCTTTACGTTGTTCCTTCGGATTTGAAATGGTGTCACTAGGTAACAAACTCGATGACGCACCAGAGGCATTTTTCATAATAGCCGAAAACATCTTTTTAATATCAATTTGTCCTTGCTCAATCTTCGTGTTTTGATTTTTCAGAGTGTTGGAAAAGTCGGTTTTCAAAGTACCAATTTGTCCCTCTAAACGTCTCATATTAGCCTAATTCGTTTTCATATATTCTTGAAAATCGTTTGACGAACTATTTTGATCAGCATTAAAGTTCCCTTGGTTTTGATGGTTTCTTTGAAAATTCCCTTGATTACCACTCGAACAAGTGTTCCCTTGATTAGCGTTGTTTGAAAAATTCGAGTTTTGGTTGTTATTATTAAAATCTTGATTTTGCCAATTCAAATTCCGACCATGATTATAATCACCTCGATTTCCTTGTTGATTTTGAAAATTGTTTCCACGATTATAATTATTGCCTTGATAATTTCCTTGTGATGGACCCACGTTATATTGATTTTGAAAATTGTTGTTTCCATTTAACGCGTTTACACTCGTCGTTTGGCCATCCATAGCCGCACACTCGTAATAACTATGAGGTCCACCACACAACGTACACGATGCCTCAACCGCTTTCACCGTAGCGGGAGCGTCTTTCTTTTGCATTTTGGATGAGAAAATACGTGAACACATTCGTCAACTTATCGACTTTCGCATCAAACCTCTCAATGTCGCGATTAGAATTACTAACATTGGAATCATTGGCAACACTTGGTGCGTTGCGGAGATGGTAAACCTTGGATCGATTTACGATAATCATTAAAGCATCTTTCTGAGTTTTACACAAAAAGTTGCCACCGGCGGCGGAATTCAACGAATCTTGTTCTTAAAAACTAAGACCGTTGTAAAACGTATCAATTTGGTGTAACATGGAAAATCCATTGTGAGGACATTGCCTAAGCAATTCCTTAAAACGATCCCACGCGTCTCTAAATGATTTATTTGGTTTTTGCTTAAATCTCGTAATCTCGTTTTTGAAAAACGTCGTCTTAGACGGTGGGAAAAAATGATTAACGATTTTGGAAAACATATCCTTCCACGTAATTATGGAATTAGGTGGCCCTTTCTCGTACCAATCCTTGGCGGCACCATCGAGCGAGTACGGAAAAATCATAAGCTTGACGACATCTGCATCGACGTTTTTAAACTTGCTCGTGGCCAAAAGACGATTAAAATTCCGAATGTGATCGTGAGGATTATCCGCCTCACGACCTCGAAACTTCATAGCTTGTATCAACGAAAGCATTCCACTCTTAATCTCAAAATTCTTCGCTTCGATAGCGGGAATTACGATCGCGTCTCCATAACCCTCGGTGGGAGCTTGGAACAATTCCATCATCGAACGATTGTCGGCCATCTCGTCTTTAGTTTCGACAACAACGATATTAGGAACATCGGTTTCTAATTCTCGTCTACGTCGTCGATTCCTTCGATTTCAATTGCGTCGATTCGAAGCGTCGCTAGAATTATAATAATCATTCGATCGAGTGCGCATGCACTAAGCGTAGAATAGGGGGTAGCGAAGAAGATTCTTTTTGGGGTTTTTCGTTTTTTTCAATTTTTTTTGTTTTTGATTGTTTTTTTAATTTTTTTAGATTTTGGTGTATTATGTAGACTCAGATCTACAAATCTCTCCTCGAATCAATTTCATTAAAGGAGCCTCAAGGAATGAAAACGATCTCGCGGGGTGAATGCCTTCGATGACTTTAGAACATTGGTGGAACACCAAAATGTTCAAGAGGGTTTAATCTTGAAAACAAGCAAATATATATGATACGTAGATAATACTTGGGCGGCAAACCCTCGATTAGCCCTCTTTCTCAAAACACGCACAAGCAAGCGGGGGAAACGAGGCGGCGCTAAGCACTTAAGAGCCTTTTTCCCTTAGGTCGTGAAATACAACCGCCTTATACCCACCTTATATTTTGTGTTAATCAAAATTAAGCCTCACGAAAGTATTTATCTATTTTTCCTTTTTGCTTTAGATTCGAATACAATAATTGAGTGATGAAATCCCAATTAAGGTTGCGTTTTCACGCTTTTGGAGATATTGTAAATTTATTGTGATACGTATACAATATATTAATAATATTCACAAGAAAAACAAAAACCAATATATCTACAATATAGTAAAATGATTGTTTTGTGTTTAATTTAGGAAAACTAAACACGATTTATTTGGATATTATAATATACTAGAGAAAAATAACAAAAAGGAGTATGTACGTTATATACGCTTTCCAAAAATTGAAAAACAAAAACGCACTACTCACACAAACACGATATATATATGGATAACCATACCTCCCCGACAACGACGCCAAAATTGATGTATGTATTTTTATACGCTTTTAGGAAAACGACGTATAATGGGAAAGTATTAAACTCGACGGTTTAGGAAAACCGATGAATCAAATAAATGCGAGTTCGTTCTCGGCGGAGGTGTGTATGTTTAATGCCAATTATATAAAAATCAAGTTTGTATTTGTGTCGTTTTTGGGTTTAAAGAGAGAAAATTGAAAGACGAGTTACGCTACGATTACACTACGACGAATGACGTAAAACGCGAACGTAAATACGTAAAACGCGACGAAATTAAAATTTTAAGCTAATAATTATATAAAATGAAAAACTAAGCCAATAATAATAAAAATAAGAATAAAAATTCAATAAATAAATTTTAAAACCTTTTATTAATTAAATATATTCAATTTTAAATGCTAATTAAAGTCCTAAAATTAAAATAATTAACAAAAAGCCCAAAATATTATTTTATCAAACCAATATCTTACTTATATTAATTAAACAGTAAAAAGTATTTTTCCTAAAATTTTAAGACTATTTTTCTAATTTTTAAAGGCTAAAAACAATTTTTAAACTAAAATAATGATAAAAAATACTAAAATAATGCTAAAAATAAATTTTCTTTTTGAAAATCCTAAATTATATTACTAAAAAGTAGAAAAATGAATAAGTTTGAAAAAAATAAATTTTTACCTAATAAGACAAAATCAGTTTGAATAAAAACTAATTAAACCTTAAATTAATTCTAGAAAATAATTAAATAAAGTGAACAGTGAAATTTCTTTGCTAAAAATCCTAAAGTAATTAACTTAAACTAAGAAAAATTTAAAAACTAAAAATCAAGACTTTTTCACACTAAAGGACAAAAATAGTATAATAAAAACTATTTAAATCTTAAATAAAATGCTAAAAATAACAAATAAACAGTAAAATAAAAATAAACTTTATGAAAAATCTAAAAATAAATAATTAAAACAATGAAATTAAAATGAAAGAAAAAGACTTAATTTAGATCACTTGGGACAAAAAGGATAAAACTGAAAGTGACACCACACTTTTCTTTGTCTTCTAGTGAAGCAGTGGCAAAGAATAGACTAGCAGTGGTACTTTCTACCCACTACTTAACCTCAGAAACCCGTGTTATGTTTTTTCTTGCTTGTTGATTGGATTTATTTGGAACCAAGGGCACCCTAACACTCAGTGGAGTGTGGGGAGTCAAGAGAAACACAAAAACACACAAGCACATGCAATCGAATACTCACAAATGGGAAAAATAGGGGTCTGATGGACTATGACTGATATATATGGCATCTGTACGAATTTCTAACTACCAAAACTTGATCAAAACACCACCAATTCACAGCTTAACTACTCACAACCCTAGATTACTAACACCTCTAACAGATTGCAAGATTTTACTTTATAAAACTCAAAATCACACTTATTTTACCCTACTGATTGTTTTGACTATTTTAAGCTAATTTATTACCAAGTGAACTTCTAATTAAACTACCAAACTTCAAGCAAAGTACACTAACACCTAAAACAAACCTATTAAAGCATGTTTGACCAATAAATAAGCATAAGAGTTGTCAACTACTTAGCTAATCATTTAGACCCAAACACCCCTTTTGATGCTGACAGAAAAATTCACAAAGCAGATTGCATTCAAAACACATAAACATACTTCTAACAACTTAAACATGCATATCAAAAATGATTAAGCATAAACAACACACTCAACATGCATTTTAACGGATTATCACAAAAATCCAAGAATCACAAATTTATAACTAAGAATGAGGGTTCAAGCCTAGGGTATACCTTGTGGGACCACATCCGGGCCCCACTATAGCTGAAAGGCCATCTCCATGTTAGCTTTAAAAGTGAGTTTATGGAATAAGGGATTGCTGTTTTGATGTAGAGAAAGGAGAGGGAGACTACTACAGTCAAACCCTCTCAATATCTTAAAAAAAACTCAACAAAATGTCCACTCTTGATACCTGTTTGTAAACACAACAAAACTTCAAGTGCCAAAGGTCTTGTATAAGCTTGGTGTCAACAACCTTATAAAAGCTTTTGGCACAGTAAATCTTAACAGAAACAACAAAGGTAGATTTTTAGGCCAAATCTTAAAACCACTGTTTTGAACAAAATATTTTTTCTTGCACTAAAAGTTTGCAACCTAACAAGTAAATAACACCAACCAACACCTTTTAACAATGATCAGCTGTCACTTACTCATTTGTCAAAACGAATCAACTTGTGGTTCTCAACGATCTTATGAGAAAAATTTATTTGAACAAAAGCTCTTTGATAAGTTCTAACCATGTTTAAAGAAAATTAAATGATTAACTAAAATACTTAAAAGAAAAATGGAACACAGACTTTGAATGGCAAGGTTTTTACAAAACTCTAAATATTCATTATAAAAAGTTTACACATACAAAGTCTGGAACAAAACCCTATCACATGTTGATAGGTGCTTATATAGCATCTAAGAGAACTATCTAGAACTTATATGAAAACATAAACCCTAACAGCTGATTTGCCTCTTTTGCCCTTAGATTAAAATTTGAATGTTGGTCATACTTGGTCTTCACTTGATTCTGAGGTGTAGCCAGTTGTCCCGGATGCATCTTGGACGTTTATTTTGAGTAGGGAATCATAGCCATTCATCTTGTCGATTTTTGGGGTTTAGGGGGGAAAGGGACGTGAACAGGGGACCTCATGAGTGGGGTCACTAGTGAGCTGGTGGGTATTTTTTCAGTTGGGTTTAATTGAGGGTAAGGGTAATTAGGTATCTGGAAACTTAGGGGTAAAACGCCTTTGGTTTGTTATGGGTTCGAATTAGGGTTTATGTGGGAAGATTAGGGGTCGATTAGGGTGGGGAAGGAGCATAGTAGTTGTTTCCCATGTTTAGTTAATATTATTTAAACAGATTCAAAATCTGTTAAATAAGTATTAATAAACATTTAGTGGAAAAGTGACGTGGTGGGTTTGATGAGGTTGTGTGTGTTAATAATTGGTGAGGGGTGACGTGGTGGTTTGATTAGTGAAGGGAAGTTGTGTTGTCTACCCATATTAGTCCCTCTACTCCCCAAAACATTGCATACAAAGTTTTCCAGCAAATAACTCCCATTCCCTTGTTAATATCTTTGGCATAATTACATTTTTAGTCCTTTATTTGATAAATAATGGAACAAGGACTATAAATGCAATATTGGGATTCTTCAAGAGATTATATTAACATGTCTTCAATCTTCAAGGATAAATGTTGTAAAAATGAATAATGGAGGGGCCATTTGTGACAAATCTTCAAAGTTGAGGGACCAAACTCGACAAATCTTCAATCTTCAAGGACTTGATTGGAAAATCATGATTCGGGTCTGGTTCTTTGTGCGGCTTCGTTTCCCGTGTTCATTTTTGCTTGATTCTTGTAATCTTTTGGTGAATTCACGATATCCATACCTAAAATACACAATGAACAAACACTAGCATATTTTGGGGTATTTTAATGATATTTTAAGTATTTTATGCCCGATTTGGACGATGAGACTATGTATAATTGCAGTCTCATCACTGACCAAATGTTTTCAAAACCTAGCCCACCCCTTTTGATACTACCATGATGTTTTGCATTGCTATCCATTACCTTACTAGAAGATTTATAAAAGCGTGTATAATTTTTTAAGAAATATTAGGTGTTAAATCAAGGGGCTAGTGATGGAAATCAATGAAAAAATCAAGGTACCATTATTGTAACTTTTTTTAGTGTAAAAATATTAAAGGAATAACGGTGCAGACGACAGGGACCAAAATGGAACTTTTTAAAGTTGTTGTTGGTCAATATTGCGTAGACTGGTCATAATTTGAAAGTATCATGCGTATATAGAGAATAAACTAAGTATATTACGTTTATTGGTATTTTAAAAAATAAGTTGCGTATATTCAGTATTACCCTTACAAATAATTCCCAACACTAATCATTAGTAAATGATCACTTAATGTGTTAAGTATGTTTACTAATGATTATCCTCTTGATCCCTTTCTTTATTTGTCCAAAGAAAAGATCACTCACACACTTGTGATGTGACTATAGATGAAGCCTTGATAAAGATCAACCTACCTTAGATTTAGTCATGTTCGTCATTTTTATTTGAGTCTTGTATAGATCCAATGTATTTGTGTATACTTGGATTAGTTGTGTTAATCCAATGTATTTGTGAATACTTGGATTAGTCTTGTGTAAATCCATTGTATATGTGTATACTTGGATTTGTCTTGTGTGAATCCAAGTTACATGTGTATACTTGGATATGTTTTATTGAGTTGTAAGTGCTTTGTGTTAGTTCTCACTAAACTATAAAGTGATTTGTGTATGTGTCTTGTGATTTCTCACTTAGCTTCAAAGTGAAGAGTTGTGAAGATTGGTTCTAGCTTTGGATTAGAAATCTAACCTTGTGGAAAAAAAGAAGATGGGCGACGAAGATTGGTTCTAGCTTTCGATTAGAACCCGACATCTAGCCTTGTGTCAGAAAATGGTGAAGTAGGCGACATGTGTAGATTGGTCCTAGCTAAGATTAGGTCTCAAAATTTAGCTTAGTGTCGTAAAATAATGTAAGCAAATTGTAAGGGTTTCTTCGCCAAGAAGGGAGCTTGTAGATATAGTGGAAATCTCGAGTAAGGTGTACTCGAGGAGTGGAGTAGGAACGAAGATAGAGCTTCGTTGCTGAACCACTATGTGTCTCCCTATTAGGTTCTTTCTTTTTGGGTAAAGGGGACTTTCCCCGATCAAATATATATTCCCAAAATACCGTTAAGTACAATGGAATGTGACTAAATTGCCACATTAACCTCAAGCTACAAAACTTGAACTACCACAATCACATGACAAGCCATATGATATCAACCTATTACAAAACCAATCATGCCAATAGGAAAAAACCTCCTAATGTAACAAAGACATAGAAAAACAACCATAATTAACTAAAGATTGATTCCGACATGCTCCAAATCTGAGCATATTGAACAGTCTCCGTAGTCTTCTTCCAACGACACGACAAAAGCTTTAAACGCACCGAGGCAATAATACAGTCACTAACCTGCATAAACGACCTCTTCAATTTAAAAATCCGCCAATTCCTCTCTTGCCAAATAACGTAAGTCGAAGCTTCAAGGATTAACTTAGCAATGGTACTCCCATCGTTCTCCTTTTAGCTTTAGGCTTAACCACGCCTATAATAGAATTAAAAATAGGCATAACTCCATAGATAAACGCATAAGGCCTGACACGGTTCCAAACCTGTTGGGAAAATGAACATTCGAAAAAAAGATGCTCATGGGAATCAGGCTGAATATCACATAATGGACATACAGCAGCCATTGAAGCAAACATCCCATATGTTGATCCCAAACTTAGATCGATTTAGATTTATGTATACGAGATTAGATCAAGTTATACACGTAGAGAAACCTTTGTATATGTATATGATAATCTAAGTGTTATGCGGAATTAACACTTAAACAAGAACACACAAAGATGTAAACAAACTTTCACTTGATTAATGATAACAAACTTGCTTACAATGAAAGTGTTTAACGTGCGAAAACTTATATTGAACAATAACCTAAAGGTCTTCTTTTATAGACATAAGAAGCCTTGTACAAGAGTCTACGTATCAACTATTCTAGGTAAAGATAATTATAGAAAATACAATGTTGAACTTATCCTTACTAGAAACAAACTAGAAACAATATATGCGTAGACTAAATCTTTCCATCAGTGCTTGTCTTCAATGTATCAACGCTTGACTTCTTCTTGTCAACGCTTGATCTGTCAGCGTTTGTTTTCTTCCTATCAATGCTTGTTTTACTCTTGTGAGCGCTCAAGTGATCTGGCTATATTTTATTCCCAACAATCCCCCCCTAAACTTGATATCTACTCTAGTAATCAAGTTTCTGAATAAACATTAAGAACTAGGAGGAATCTTACAAAACTTATCATATTGGTAATAAATATGTCTGATCAAATCTTTGGCCATGTCACTTGAATAATCAATTTCCAGCTGTGTTGTCTTCATCTTCTCTAAGACTTCCTTGGACATGGAATACTGAGCATCTACAAGAAGATACTCAACAAACTTTGTAGAACTCAAGTAATATACACCAGTAGCTGAATACAAATGCCATTGAAGATCACTGAGGTCATCTTCAAGATCCTTCCAAACAGCAGGATCTTCATCTATTGGTCCACACATTCTCTTGAATGTTGACCACAGTTTTATTGCATTGACTGAAGTAGGAGCTTCAGTCTCATACTTGGCGTCTAACAACCTCCAAAGGTCTACCAAGTCTTCTCTATCAAAACTTGCAAACAAAGATATAAGAGTGGTAAAAGTGTGAACCTCTTTCCCATACCTACCAATCTTCCAAAACCCACCTTCATCTTCTTCATAGCTTATAATAGGGTTTCTGGAATCAAGAGGTAACACTTGAACCATATTTGAAGCTTCCAATGGTGAGAGCTTGAGGCTCCTTCTTATAACAGCTTCACTTGGATTCAATTTATCTATATCTTTGGGAAACTCAAAAGGGACTCCCCTCTTCAAAGGTCTGGGAACAATCATTGCCTTCTTAAGCTCCAATTCTTCTGCAAGTTCTTCTTTTCTTTCATCAGAAATAAATCTTAGAGTGTTTTCTTCCTGCACTCTTGCCCAAATGGGATAAGCCTTAAACTCCAACTCTTCAAATGTCAAACCAGTCAATTTCTTATAAGTCCATCCTGTTCCATGACATCTGAGTAGCATGTAGTACAGCTCCCTCCTATCCCTTTTCAACATTGAGAGAATATTGTTAGCTCTATGTTTCAGAATTACCTTGCAGTCTTTTTGTACTCTTAGAAGAATCTCCAAACCCCATATCTGGTCTGAAATAGTCAAATGTGGATTCTCTATACACTTATCTTCCCAATCATGGTACATCTGAACAACTTCTGGCATGTCAAAATCTACATGCAATTTCAACTCATTCAACTTCTCTTTTGCCAATTCATCCCCATACTCAAGTCTTTCTGGTTGTTCTATTATCATTACACTTGAGTCTGAACTAGTTTCATCACTTCCTTCTTGTTCTTCTGAAGTGACAACAAAATGAGATTAACCAATCTTCTTTCTTTCTTGTTCCACAATTTGTGCAGCCAACCTTCTATCAAACTCAACCTGTGTTGCATCCTTTGGAACATCTACTTCTACCATAATACCCTTACCCTTATCTAATGGATCAATGATGGGTAAGGATGATGGTAATACCTGTGAAGGAACTTCTTTGATGATGGATGATGACTGGAATACATCAACCTCATATGCAAGTCTGTCAACGCTCAATTTTGCTTTGTCAGTGCCCAAATTACCTGTCTCAACGCCTCTTGTAATTTCCTCCAACATAGCTGTAAAAGACAAGTTTAAGTTTGTAGTAGTGACTAGAGACGTATCAAAACCTGGTTGTTTCTTCAAACTCGTTAGGGCCTCAGCAACACCCAAAGATTCACCATCATGTGAGCCCTTATCACTCACATTTATCTGTTCATCCTCCTTTTGGAAGATTCCTCCATCCCACGCCTTGTGCTAGTATTTTCCAAAATAACAATCCTCTCCCTCAATTGCTTGAGTTCAAGGCCTTGTGTACTGACAATGTGTACCAAGTCTGCATTTTGCTTTTGCAAGCTAATGCAGACTGCCGTCAATTCTATTAAAGTCATTGGTTCCAATCTGCCCTCCTCTAAAATGGGTATTTGAACTCCCAAGTCAGACTCATGGGGCATGGATGAGGTCTTAAAGATGTTAGGACTGTCTTGGCCAGCATCTAAGACAGAACCAATAGTCCCAGCCTCATCCATAGCACCAACCACACTTGTGGTGGTGGTTCTCTCTGCTACATGGCTAGGACCACTAGAGGAGAACACTCCAGTAGTCCTTTGGCGTTTTTGCAACCTATATTGTGTTGGAGGAGAAGATGATGTGGATTGGGTGGATGTGGGTTGGTTAAGGGGTGTTTGGGTCTGTGAAGGATTGGTGTCAACGTTTGGATTAGGCATGTCAACGCCAACATTTAATGTGTCAACGTCGAAGGGTTCTTGGTCAATTTGCATGTGTTGTGGTGAAGGTAAAGGTTCAGGTATTGGATCAAGTTGTGGTTGAGGGTCTGGTTGGGGTTGTGCTACTTCAATGACAGTAATCATAGCTGGGGTGAGGGGTAAATCACTGTGAGGGGGTGAGTTCATCTTTGTAAAAATATCTTTCTTTTGCACAGGGATCTCATAAAAATCATCATGATCCCTTGTGCAATAATTTTGGACATCAAAAACCATTTGTAAAAATCTGGGATAAGCTAAAGTCATTTTATTCCCTTTATTTTTACACATGCCCTCAAAAATCATTTTGGAATAATTAAACTTTTGCCCAGTAGCAATGCACACAATAGCACTTGCAATAGATCTATTGATCTCATTGTGTGCAGTACACTTGGGACTCAAACATTGTAAGAGGACATGTATTAGGTACTTCCAGGCTGGGGGAAACTCCTGTTTATGATATTTATTTAAAGTTCCCTCATCAGGGAAAGGATAACCCAAAGCCCTTAGTCCTTGTTCTATTTCACGAATGGGTAGGGTGGTTATACCATCTGCATCATCAAGATGCAAAGCCTGGCGAACCAAGGCTTCAGTAACCACCCATGTACGCCCATGAAAAATAGATGATAATGTAGTCACTCTATTAACTATTGAGGAACTAACATTGATGTAGTGATTTTACTAATCTTTAGGAAAAGAGAAATAAAATAGGGCAAGTATCGAGTGTCGGTTTAGGAAAACCGAGCACTAATGACCAAATGAGTTCAAGTTCGTTCTCGAGGAGGCACGTGTGTTGTGTAATGAATTGATTAATGTTTTATACTGTTATGAAAAGAGAAAAGAAATAAGAAAGAAATGACGGTTACGACGACGGATTAAACTAAGACGAAAAAGGCGATCACGTAAAACCGTAAATAGTACAAAAATTAAAATTTTAACCTAAAAATTCCTAAAAATTACTAAAAATCTACAATAATATTCTAAGAGTTTACAAAAAATCAAAACTTGCTAAAACCTTTTAATTAATTAAATAATGACTTTTTAATGCTAATTAAAGCCCTAAAAATCACAATTAATTATTAAAAAGTCCCAAACAAGATTTTAAAGTTTGTAAACCTCAAAAATGACATAATTAAGCTAAAAGGTATTTTTTAAAATTTTAAAACCAAATAAAACTATTTTTAAACACTTAAAAACTATTAAAATCAATTAAAATTTAAATTAATTCTAGAAAATAAATGAATAGTCCTAAAAATATTTGGAAAGTGAAAAAACTCCTAATTAAGTGTCTACAATCTAGGAAAAATGAAAAAAGTAGAAAAAACAAACTTTCAATTTTTAGTAATAAAATAATAATAAAATAATCAAAAAATTCAAAGTTTATAAAAAAATTCTAAAAAATTACCAAAAATCTAGAATAATGTAACTAAGTTAAAAATGCAATTAAAAGTTTCTGAAACCTATTTAATAATTTTATATTGAATTTTAAAGTTGGTTTAAAACCCTAAAATCCTATAAAATCAAAAATAAGACTTTTTGAAAACTTTTTGGGCTGTAAACCTCAAATTACTTTAATAAAACCTAAAAACATTTTTACTATTTTTTAACTAATTAATTAAAACCGGATAAATAAAAATTAATAGAAAATAAATAAATAAAGAGAAAATTAAAAACTTAGCTCAGAAAAATCCTAAGTGGTATACTAACCCTAGGAAAAATAGCACTTGGCCAAAAAGCTTATCCAATAAGCTCAAATGAGCTTATTTAGCCACGACTTAAAAATGAAAAGCCCAAACAACAACCCTTTAAATAATGTTTGATTTGAGTCTTTATCAGTAAAAGACCCAAGGGCGTAACGGTATGTGTGTTGTGTTATGAGGAGGATGGCGCAGGTTCGAGTCCTGGCCAGTCCTTTTTGAAAAAACTTTTTTTTTCTTTTTTTTTTAACTTTAAAAACTCCAAACCAGTAACTTAACTTACTCTAAAAACACACTTTATACCCAAATTAACCAAGATTAAATCACTAAAATGCCAAAAACATGCTCAAATTGTTCTAAATAACTGATGAACAAAAATAGATTCTTCACAAGTGAAGAAATAATCAAGAGGACTTGATTTTGGTTATGTGTTGGTTTTTGATGGACAAATGGGCACCCCTACACTCAGTTGGAGTGTAGGGAGTCAAGTAAACACAAGAAAAACACCAAACTTAGCCAAAAAAATTACACAAACTAGCACACAAGTTTCTGATGAAGCTATATGGGTCTGAGATAATTTTGCTGATTCAATTGGTACTGAAATGAAATTCAAAACTCAATATCATGCATATAAGTCAATAACAAGGCATAAAAACAGTACACAATCCTACTCAAACCTATTATGAGCAAAATTCCACAAAAATCAGTCAAACAAGCACTTTCTAATTTTGAACACTTAAGCCAACTTTTTATGCATGCAACTGATTTAAAACTCATCCAAACTGAAAACCAACATATCATACATCCTATTACTTCTTAAGAAGTGTATTTGAACAGGTTTAAGCCAAGATTCATATCATTATTTCCTAGTTAAACCTTGAACCAAACACCCCTTTAAATTCAGAATATGAAATTTTAACAAAGCAAATCAATACAAAATCTAACCAAACGGATCCCAATCAATCTAAACATGCATAACACACCAAATGAGCAATATCAAACCATTTAAACACACAATTTAACAACTTTCAAGCATAAGTCACATAAATCACATATGAGACATAAAACTGAAAACCAAAAGATGGAAACAAGGGACTACCTTGTTGGGTCTACATCCAGGCCCAACCAAGGCTGCTTTGCCTTCTCCAAATAGGCCCGGGCCTATGCTGATCCTTGGATAAACAATCTCCAAAAACCTGCTAAGATAAAATGAAGAACAATGTATCCAAAAATCTGATTCTTTTTTCAAACCTTAAAAATCTTTCTCAGAAACTTCCTCAAATGATTTTCCTTTAAAAACACTTACACAACCAACCAAAATCTTGGAAAACCAAGATTCAGAACAAGTATTTACCCAAAATTTCAACCTTTTTCAGAAACTTGAAAAAGGATGAAATTTGAAAAAAAACTTGAACCAATAATCAAATGTGGAACTCAGATTTCTAGCTTAAAACATTTACCAACTTTTATAAAACAAAAGGAATTACACTTTTATCTTAAAAATTACCAACTTTATTTAAATAAAAAGGGATTACAAAGTTTGCTAGAAAAACTGGAACAAAGAAATAGGAACACATGTCGTCCCTATTTATACAAGTAATAGAACAATCTAGAATTAATAAAACAATGTGAAACCCTAGCTCTTGATTTCCCTGAAATGCCGTTGGTCTTCTTTCTTCAAAATCAGTCAAAGTGCATCATGTGATGTTGTTGTTGTAGCCAGCTGTTGTAAAGTGATCTTGAACGTTTATAAGTCCTTGGGGACCAAGGAGTTGCATCCAACCGTTTAACTTGTCTGGTTTTGGGGTTTTGAGGGAAAGGGACGGGGCAGGAGAGGGTCCCATAAGACACATGGGTGTGTCTTGTGGTGATTTGGGAGGTGGGTTTTGGTGAGGTGGAGGGTAATTAGGGATCTTGAATCAATTAGGCAAAACCCCTTTGGTTTAGATCAAATTTGAGATTAGGGTTTATAGGATTAGGGGAGTAGCAGGGGTGGGGTTTGATTTGTTTTGGGGGTTTAGGAATTTAAAAATCCTGTTTAGTGGGAAATTAAAAAAAAGTTGACTGAGTGTTTGACCTGGTTTATTTAATAAACCTGGTATTGGGTTATGGGTTACGGGTTGGGTGAGTGGGTAAGGGTTTGGGTATGGATAATGGGTAAATGGGTGGGTTATGTGAGGTGTCAATCACTGAGTGGTGGTGAGGGTTTGGTTAGTTGGCAAAAAAGGCCCCCCATGTTACTTACTCTCTTCATGCTGTAATAAACAGGTCCAAACCACTTTTCCTTTGATAACAACTTTCAGCTTTTGGCATTTTTGGCACAATATGTTTACAAACTTAAACAAGGACTTCTTATGCCAATTGTTCATTCTTCAAGGACTGATCTTGTAAATACTTATAATTTAGGGACCCAAATGCAATAAATAAGATTTGCAAGGGTATAAATTGCCAAGTCTTCAATAGTAGAGGGACCAATCTTGCCAATCTTCAATTCTTCAAGGTCCATTTTGGAAATTCCAGATTTGGGTCCGGTTCATTGTGCGGCTTCGTTTCCCGTGTTCGTTTTTGAATGATTCTTGTGATCTTTTTGTCATTTCCTCAATATCCGTACCTAAAATACACAAGTAACAAACACAGGCATATATTTGGCAGTTTTAATGATATTTTATGCATTTTAAGCCCGATTTGGACGATGAGACTATGTATAAAAGTAGTCTCATCACTCCCCCATACTAAACCATTGCCGTGCCCTCACGCAATGCAAGCATAAAGTATCATAGCACCTCCAAAATTCATTTTTATTCACTTTATTGAAATGATAAACTAACTATACTACTACTATTACTACTACTTGTGTTTTAGACATAATGTATGATTTTCATCGCTAAATGGGACGTTTAGGTTCATAGAATAAGAACACGTGAATGCTTCGTTAGAAATAATTTCGTCGTCCTCGATTTTCACTCTAATTCCATGCCAAGCGTGCAACAAGATCATTGTCATTATAAGTTAGTAATGCTAACACTACTCATATGCCCTAATCACGTACTTATCCTCCCATTATTCCTAAGTTTTATCTCTTATATTTTATTTTGTCTTGAATGTTTCACGAGGATACATTGTTTGACTTATGCGATAATAGAGATTTAGGTCTAAAAATAGAGTCCTAACGGTGTAACTAAGACCATCAAATCAATAACCCCTCCTAATAGACAACGATGTCAAAAAATTAAGTTGACAAGAAGAATCGATAAACACGGTTTTATAACGGTTTTGAACATGAGACTTATTACCAAGACTTTTATATGCCCCCTAACGGAAGGGCCTTATTATCTTTGGTTTACCTCCATCTTTTATTCAACTTCGCCATGAAGCTTTTATTATGACTTCAGTCTTGCCTTGCCTTTTATTATCCGCCTCATCGGTGGTTTTATTAGCCAAAGACGTATATCCTCACGCTAAAGCGAATTTTGGATCTTTAAAGCTTCGAAGATTAAGGCTTGATTCACTTTCAATTTTGCATAGATTTTTCGGCCTTGTGGGGCTTCAAATTGTTTGCTAGATTTAGATGAGCACTTGAAATCTTATTATTGGGTGAAGCTTTCGATTATTAGGGTGCCAATACTTCAAAACCGTGACGCTGGCGATACCTTGATGTCTTCCCAATTTAATTACACGGAAGCTACTAGAAAAGACTAGAAACCCAACAATCCTAACTAAACCGCTAAGTCAATATTTATTAAGCAAAAAATATTTACAAGCGAAGGGAGAATAAGCAAACAACGAGAACACATGATTTTTTGAAAGAATACGAGTACTCTACTTTTAGCATAGTAACTTATAATTAAGTCTATCATTTCTCGTCCTCATTTAAGAGACTTAGCCTAATGTGTAGTTAAGGAATCAAAGCTAAGTGCTCAACACGCACGGTCGAGTCAAAAATTACACTTATTCTCGCCATCGGAAAATCTACATTCGTGTCTTCAAACACTTATAAAACATGAGAAAAATTTAAAATTTGGCCATTTTTAGCCTTATTTTGCAACAAAAACGATAAACAAAAAGATAAACTTTGGAAAGCGTGAAGGTTTGGCAAGGCAAGTATCTATTCACCCCCCCCATACTAAAGTTAAACATTGTCCTCAATGTTTTGAGTCTAGGGGTGCAAACACCCCCATACTAGAGAGGTAGTCGAATGCCTAATCTAGCATGGAAAGGGTGTAACCAATAAATTAATAGCCGTTTATGAAGTGTGCTTAAAACCTAAGGTTAGAACATCAAAGGATATATCATTTGGATATTGAGAAATGCCTCCAAAGCAAACGATCGAGTGCTCTCATGAAACGAACACGAGAGGCTCCAATCGTGAAGATCATGATCTAAAAACACAATGCACAAACAACCACGGAACAAAGGTTGGAAGGGCACAAATCCCCTCACATTAAACTAATTAGAAAGCAATAATATATACATGGATAAGCATGGGTCTCCCCCACGAGGCACCTTGTTTTTGATAACCGAGTCAAAAGCTCGACTCGAATCCCCATAAATATGATCATTTAGGGATAATCATGGTATGGTCAATTTTTGGTGGGGCTTACATGATAAACAAGGCCCAAAAACAACCGGTATTAAGGACTAAGTCCTTTGATGGTGCAAAATACCGGGATCGAAGATGGCGTTCTCGTTTTCATTGGAAAAACAAATCAACGCCACTTCAATGTATGCCAACAAAAACCCAAAGGGTTTCAAGAAAATAGGAGAGAAGAAATAGAAGGGTGGGACAAATGGTAAGTCATGAAAACATTGAGCTACTCGAGGTAGACTCGCACCAATCAAATGAAAAGATTTTCTATTTATTGCATCGGTGGAAGACCGAGATTTCCCTTTATAAGCAATTCCAGGATCAAATATCTCGTCCTCGGTGGAGAAAGGGGAGGGAACATAAGGGGCTTCCCCCACACTAAGTCCACACAGAGCATCGTCAAAAGGAGAAGACGAGCTTGTAGTACTCAAAACACGTGGTGATGACGGAGTTAGAATTGTCGAAAAATCTTTTAAATTCAATTTAAAATCTTTTCCTTTTTCATCTTTTAAACTCTCCTTGTGAAAACCCGATTTAATTATGTCAAAAATATTTGGTGTATCTAAAGCAATGTTAGTCACACTAAAAATTCTCACATTTGAAAACCGTTTTGGCAAAGGTGGTGGTAAGTTTTCAAAACGTTTGTCGACAAAGAAAACTCCCACATCGGGATCTACACATTCATCATCCGAAGAATCACTCGAGATTGAAATCGTAGGCTTAACACTCTTAACCTCCACCGACGGAGGGGACGAAACTTCATTTTTCTCAACAACTCCTAAAACTCTACTTGAAATCTTTTTGCAAATGTTTTTGATGGGATTGACATTGTACAAAGACGTGATAGAATACACATGAGAAAGAGTGGAGTTTTGGGTTGCATTAATGACGAGCTCTTCTTCATTGAAACGAAGAGTGATTTTCCTTGCATGCACATCGATAAGTGCTCTCGAAGTATCCAAAAAAGATCGACCTAAAATTAAAGGAACTTTAGGATCGATGGGAATATCAACAAAAATAAAGTCTACGGGATAGTAGAACTTTCCAACTTTCACGAAGACGTCCTCGGCTACTCCACAAGCTAGAATCGTAGAATGATCGGCCATTTCGATTGACATTCTTGAAGGAGTGAGATTGGGAAGATTGAGCGATTTAAAAATCTCAAGAGGCATCAAATTAATACTAGCACCAAGATCAGCCAAGGCGTAGCATTCTTCCATGTCTTGTATAGCACATGGGATTAAAAACTTTCCAGGATCACCGACTTTTTGAGGTATGCGGCTTAGAAAAACCGATGAACAACTAGACGATTTTTTCAATTTCTCTTTGTTATTCAACATACTTTTGAAGTTCGCGGCAAATCGAGGCATCATGACTAAGGCGTCGGCAAAAATTATATTAAAATGCAAGTCACGAAACATTTTCATAAAAAGTTCAAATTGATAATTATTTCGTTCTTGTGCCTTTCCTTGTCTCGTCTTGAAGGGTAGGGTAAAGGTAGTGTGGGTTAGGGCATATGCATCAGCCTTGGAATCTCGGGTTCCGTGATTGATATTGGTTCAACCGTAGGTGTGGTTTGAGCGGTACTTTGTGGGCTTGGAATTTGCTCCTTTTCGACCACCACCTCGGGTTCTTTCTCTTTTTCCTTCTCCATAGAAGTACTTGGACGAGAAATGGGTTCTTTGAAAGTTTTACCACTATGAGTAGTAATAACCTTCAATTCTCCTTTCGGGTTCACGATGGTATCCCTAGGAAGACCACCCGAAGAAGAGGGCTTACACATGATAGCTTCAAACATTTTTCCCATTCGGTCTTCAAACTTAGATTGCCTAGCATCCGCTTTTAACAATTCTTGCTTAATCTCATGTTGACCTTGCTCCATTTTTTGTTGATTTTGTTGGAGTCTTTGAACATTTCCTTCCATTTTATTAGCATGAGTTTTAAGTTCATTAGCAAGTTCGTTTTTAAGCTCGTTTTTCAACTCGGATCTTAAGCTAACCATTTCACGTTGCATAATGTCAAACTTAGCATCATTAGCCTTAGCATAATTCAAAAACTCTCCTTGAATATTTTTGGTGTGATCATTTTGAAAACCTTGAGTAGAAGTTTGAAAATCACGGTTTTGGTTTTAGTTTGAAATTTGCCCATTTCCACTTTGATAATTACCCTTGTTGTATTTCCTTTGATTTCCTTGGTAATTTCCACCTTGGTTGTTGTTTCGATAATTATTAGCATTTTGATTTGGTGGAGCTTGATTTTGGCGGGAACCTTGACCGATTTGGTTATAAGTTCCCGTGGCTACATAAGCACTCGAAGTGTTACCATCCGCGGTAATGCACTCGGAAAGATCATGAGCTCCACCACACGACAAACAACTCTTAGAAACCGCTTTAACCAAAGCGGGATTTGAAGCTTCTTGAGCTTTCCAATGGGACATAAGGGTAGCAAATCTATCAAAAAACCGATTTTCTTTATTTGCTTCATCATGTAAAGCATTAATGCTACGAGACGATGACGAGCCCAATTTGGCATCACTCGGTGTGTTACGAGGGCTATAAACCTTAGACCTATTCTCATTTATGACCAAAGCTTCATCAACCGTTTTACACAAAAAATTACCACCCGCGGCGGCATTTAAATAATCTCTTTCATGATCATTAAGTCCATTGTAAAACGTGTCGATTTGATGTAAGTCGGAAAAACCGTGATGAGGACATTCATGTAACATCTCCTTAAACCTATTCCAAGCCGTTGAAAAACATTCATTTGATTCTTGTGAAAATTCAGAAATCTCATTTTTCAAATGCGTAGTCTTAGAGGGCGGAAAAAATTGGTTCACAAATTTCGAAACGAGATCCTTCCACGTCAATATAGAATTGGGTGGCTCTTTATCTAAACAAATTTTAGCGGGCCCCGCTAAGGAATACGGAAAAAGCATCATCTTAATCGAGTCATTCGAGACATCCTTGAATTTGCACGTGGCGGTAAGACGATTAAATTGGCGGATATGGTTGTGTGGATTGTCCTTCTCATCACCACGGAATTTGTTGTTTTGGATCATCGACAACAAACCCGTTTTCACCTCAAAATTCTCAGCAAGGATAGCGGGAATCACAATAGCTTCTCTATAACCCTCGGTGGGTGCTTGAAGTAACTCCATCATAGTTCGATTCGCCATGGTTGGTGCTTCTCGTACAATGGGTTCGTCAATAGGAGACTCCTCACTAGAATGAGTTGGAGTGGGAGTTTTGTTCTTTCGTCTACGTGCACGTTTTGCTTGATTTCTAGTTAGCATAAACTTCACGTACAACGAGGAGACGAGCAAAGAAGATTCTTTTTGGTGTTTTTACTTTTTCAATTTTTTTTGTGGTTTTTGATTGTTTTAACTTTTTTGGAAATTGGTGAATGTATTAAGTAGACAAAAATCTACAAATCTCCTCCTTAATCAAATCTCTTGATTAAAGAAGCCTCAAGGAATGAAAACGATCACGTGGAGTGAACGCCTTCGATGACTTTAGAACGATGGTGGAACACAAATCGTTCAAGAGGGTTTAATCAATAGAAACCAAGAAAATATATATGATATGTAATAATACTTTGGGCGGCAAAACCCTCGATTAGCTCTCAAAATCAAATACTCACAAGCAAGCGGAGGAAACGAGGCGGCGCGAAGCACTTAAGAGCCTTTTTCCTTTAGGTCGTGAAATACAACCGCCTTATACCCACCTTATAGTTTGTATTTTTCAAAATCGAGCTTCACGAAAGTATTTATCTATTTTTGCCTTTTTCTTTGGTTTGAGATTCGAATACAATGATTGGGTAATGACCTCCCAAGTCATGGTTGTGATTTCTCACGTATTTGGAGTACTTGTGAATTTATTGTTCTACGTATACAATATAGTAATAGTATTCACACAAATACCGAAAAACGATAATACGTATTAGTAGAGTGCTACTAATACAAATACTAATTATGGCTATATAAAAAACAATGGTTCAATCAAAACACAACACGCCTCCCCGGCAGTGGCGCCAAAATTGATGTAGTGATTTTACTACTCTTTAGGAAAAGAGCAATAAAATAGGGCAAGTATCGAGTGTCGGTTTAGGAAAACCGAGCACTAATGACCAAATGAGTTCAAGTTCGTTCTCGAGGAGGCACCTGTGTTGTGTAATGAATTGATTAATGTTTGTGATTATATTGTTATGAAAAGAGAAAAGAAATAAGAAAGAAATGACGGTTACGACGACGGATTAAACTAAGACGAAAAAGGCGATCACGTAAAACCGTAAATAGTACAAAAATTAAAATTTTAACCTAAAAATTCCTAAAATTACTAAAAATCTACAATAATATTCTAAGAGTTTACAAAAAATCAAAACTTGCTAAAACCTTTTAATTAATTAAATAATGACTTTTTAATGCTAATTAAAGCCCTAAAAATCACAATTAATTATTAAAAAGTCCCAAACAAGATTTTAAAGTTTGTAAACCTCAAAAATGACCTAATTAAGCTAAAAAGTATTTTTTAAAATTTTAAAACCAAATAAAACTATTTTTAAACACTTAAAAACTATTAAAATCAATTAAAACTTAAATTAATTCTATAAAATAAATGAAAAGTCCTAAAAATATTTGGAAAGTGAAAAAACTTCTAATTAAGTGTCTACAATCTAGGAAAAATGAAAAAAAGTAGAAAAAACAAACTTTCAATTTTTAATAATAAAATAATAATAAAATAATCAAAAAAATTCAAAGTTTATAAAAAAATTCTAAAAAATTACCAAAAATCTAGAATAATGTAACTAAGACAAAAATGCAATTAAAAGTTTCTAAAACCTATTTAATAATTTTATATTGAATTTTAAAGTTGGTTTAAAACCCTAAAATCCTATAAAATCAAAAATAAGACTTTTTGAAAACTTTTTGGGCTGTAAACCTCAAATTACTTTAATAAAACCTAAAAACATTTTTTATAAAAATTAAAAACTATTTTTACTATTTTTTAACTAATTAATTAAAACCGGATGAATAAAAATTAATAGAAAATAAATAAATAAAGAGAAAATTAAAAACTTAGCTCAGAAAAATCCTAAGTGGTATACTAACCCTAGGAAAAATAGCACTTGGCCAAAAAGCTTATCCAATAAGCTCAAATGAGCTTATTTAGCCACGGCTTAAAAATGAAAAGCCCAAACAACAACCCTTTAAATAATGTTTGATTTGATTCTTTATCAGTAAAAGACCCAAGGGCGTAACGGTATGTGTGTTGTGTTGTGAGGAGGATGGCGCAGGTTCGAGTCCTGGCCAATCCTTTTTGAAAAAAAAAATTTTTCTTTTTTTTTTAACTTTAAAAACTCCAAACCAGTAACTTAACTTACTCTAAAAACACACTTTATACCCAAATTAACCAAGATTAAATCACTAAAATGCCAAAAACGTGCTCAGATTGTTCTAAATAACTGATGAACAAAAATAGATTCTTCACAAGTGAAGAAATAATCAAGAGGACTTGATTTTGGTTATGTGTTGGTTTTTGATGGACAAATGGGCACCCCTACACTCAGTTGGAGTGTAGGGAGTCAAGTAAACACAAGAAAAACACCAAACTTAGCCAAAAAAATTACACAAACAAGCACACAAGTTTCTGATGAAGCTATATGGGTCTGAGATAATTTTGCTGATTCAATTAGTACTAAAATGAAATTCAAAACTCAATATCATGCATATAAGTCAATAACAAGGCATAAAAACAGTACACAATCCTACTCAAACCTATTATCTAACAATTAGCAAGATCTTGTGAGCAAAATTCCACAAAAATCAGTCAAACAAGCACTTTCTGATTTTGAACACTTAAGCCAACTTTTTATGCATGCAATTGATTTAAAACTCATCCAAACTGAAAACCAACATATCATACATCCTATTACTTCTTAAGAAGTTTATTTGAACAGGTTTAAGCCAAGATTCATATCATTATTTCCTAGTTAAACCCTGAACCAAACACCCCTTTAAATTCATAATATGAAATTTTAACAAAGCAAATCAATACAAAATCTAACCAAACGGATCCCAATCAATCAAAACATGCATAACACACCAAATGAGCAATATCAAACCACTTAAACACACAATTTAACAACTTTCAAGCATAAGTCACATAAATCACATATAAGACATAAAACTGAAAACCAAAAGATGGAAACAAGGGACTACCTTGTTGGGCCTACATCCAAGCCCAACCAAGGCTGCTTTGCCTTCTCCAAATAGGCCCGGGCCTATGTTGATCCTTGGACAAACAATCTCCAAAAACCTGCTAAGAGAAAATGAAGAACAATGTATCCAAAAATCTGATTCTTTTTTCAAACCTTAAAAATCTTTCTCACAAACTTCCTCAAATGGTTTTCCTTTGAAAACACTTACACAACCAACCAAAATCTTGGAAAACCAAGATTCAGAACAAGTATTTACCCAAAATTTCAATCTTTTTCAGAAACTTGAAAAAGGATGAAATTTGAAAAAAAAACTTGAACCAATAATCAAATGTGGAACTCAGATTTCTAGCTTAAAACATTTACCAACTTTTATAAAACAAAAGGAATTACACTTTTTTCTTAAAAATTACCAACTTTATTTCAATAAAAAGGGATTACAAAGTTTGCTAGAAAAACTGGAACAAAGAAATAGGAACACATGTCGTCCCTATTTATACAAGTAATAGAACTATCTAGAATTAATAAAATAATGTGAAACCCTAGCTCTTGATTTACCTAAAATGCCCTTGGTCTTCCTTCTTCAAAATCAGTCAAAGTGCATCATGTGATGTTGTTGTAGCCAACTGTTGTAAAGTGATCTTGAACGTTTATAAGTCCTTGGGGACCAAGGAGTTGCATCCAACCGTTTAACTTGTCTGGTTTTGGGGTTTTGAGGGAAAGGGACTGGGCAGGGGAGGGTCCCACAAGACACATGGGTGTGTCTTGTGGTGATTTGGGAGGTGGGTTTTGGTGAGGTGGAGGATAATTAGGGATCTGGAATCAATTAGGGAAAACCCCTTTGGTTTAGATGAAATTTGAGATTAGGTTTTATAGGATTAGGGGAGTAGCAGGGGTGGGTTTGATTTGTTTTGGGGGTTTAGTATTTTAAAAATCCTGTTTAGTGGGAAATTAAAAAAAACTTGACTGAGTGTTTGACCAGGTTTATTTAATAAACCTGGTATTGGGTTATGGGTTACGGGTTGGGTAAGTGGGTAAGGGTTTGGGTATGGATAATGGGTAAATGGGTGGGTTATGTGAGGTGTCAATCACTGAGTGGTGGTGAGGGTTTGGTTAGTTCGCAGAAAAGGCCCCCCATGTTACTTACTCTCTTCATGTTGTAATAAACAGCTCCAAACCACTTTTCCTTTGTTAACAACTTTCAGCTTTTGGCATTTTTGGCACAATATGTTTACAAACTTAAACAAGGACTTCTTATGCCAATTCTTCAGTCTTCAAGGACTGATCTTGTAAATACTTGATAATTTAGGGACCCAAATGCAATAAATGAGATTTGCAAGGGTATAAATTGCCAAGTCTTCAATAGTAGAGGGACCAATCTTGCCAATCTTCAATTCTTCAAGGTCCATTTTGGAAATTCCAGATTTGGGTCCGGTTCATTGTGCGGCTTCGTTTCCCTTGTTTGTTTTTGAATGATTCTTGTGATCTTTTTGTCATTTCCTCAATATCCGTACCTAAAATACACAAGTAACAAACACAGGCATATATTTGGCAGTTTTAATGATATTTTATGCATTTTAAGCCCGATTTGGATGATGAGACTATGTATAAAAGCAGTCTAATAAAACATTTTTCCAAAACTGTTTAATATGTGTGACAGGGATGAGAGGAGCATGAGAAAAAGCATACCTAATAGGGGATGCATTCAAATACGCCACCATCTGGGTGTATTGGGGAAACATAGTGTCATCAACGTCCAAATATGCGATCATGTTGTGTTGACTCCTGAATCCCAATTCCAAATCACTTGGTTTAAATTTTGGTGCCATTGTTGAAAGCTGGTTGAATAATTGATAAAGATGAAGTATAGGAGAAAATTTGTTAGACAAGAATAATAGGTACCCTGTTTACAAATAGGAGCCAAATATAGAGGAGAGAAATATGCATGTGATTGGTGAAAAATTAGGCAACTATTTTCAAAATACAATCATGAAAATATTGAAAAGAAATAAGTTTATCTCATGCATTGAATGAAAGTTATCTGCTCCCAAAATTACGGCCTAAAAATTCGTCAAAAAGTAACAACTGGGTAGGTCCCATTGAGTGTCAACGGTCAAAAATAACCCATCAACGCCCAACGGCTATATTCTTGTCAACGTTTGCCAAAGCCATGTCAGCGTGTAAATTGGTCACAACAACGCTTGGAAAAATACTTGTCAGCGTCCAAAAAACAAATTTATAAAAATGAAAAATGACCTTAACAAAGTAATTTATCATAGTGAAGATAACCTATAAGTTGATAATTATTATAGGGCAGCAAGCACTGTCCAGTTATGCACACTTGCTTATGCAAGATAGACATAACAGTCCTCTAGTGTCCCTTGCTAACCAAAACTCTTAACAACGAAGTTATCTCATAAAATTCTTTGTTACTCCCAGGTAAAACCCATAATAAAATTATTCCCATGTCTCCCAACAGACCACAACCAATTCTAGGCCAAAAATGTCTTGGCAGCATGCATAGTATATCAACTTTGCATGCTACAGTGCCTCATGATTTAGCAAAGCTAACTCATACTCACATGTGGACACAATCTAGAATTGTGATAAGAGTATCATAAGGATACCCAAAAGTCCTAAAGGTTCCTAAAACCTCCCTTAAACTATGATACATATGTTACCAAAAATATGCATGAACATAAAAATTTATGTCAAGATAGGAATACAGATATTCCAACCATCATCCATAAATAAAAACATGCCCAAATGGTCTTCCAAAGATCCATAAGCAACTCTGTATCCAATGGTATAATGCTAACACCACCTGCACATTTAGATTAAAAACCACAAAACTAACATTGTTGCTAACAACGTCCCGATAACACTTGTCAGCGTTGAGGGAACCTTTGTTAGTGTTAGACAAATATATTGCTAACAACGTCACAATAACACTTATCAGCGTTAAGGAAACCTTTGTCAGTGTTAGAAAAATATAGTGGAAAATCTAAATCATCCAAAAAGACCAATAACAATGCATTATCCTGTACATACTTTTACAAAAGACCCCAAAACACATATTATGTGAGATTGATCATTCCAATACTTGTTACCAAGTATTGAAACCTTCCAGTATCAAAAGGTTTAGTTAGTAAATCAGACATATTTTCTTCTGTGTCAACCCTATCTGGTTGTATTAAACCCTTTTCAAAACAATCTCTTATAAAATGGTGTCTAATTTCTATGTGTTTTTTTTAGAATGATGTACAGGATTCTTAATAATGCATAAAGTGCTGTTATTGTCAACAAATATCTTGGTATGCATGAAATTATACCCATAATCCAACAGCTGGTTCTGAATCCATAAGACTTGTCCACAACAAGCAGCTGCAGCTACATACTCTGTGTCAGTTGTAGAATTGGCCACCACTGTTTGTTTCCTGCATTGCCAAGATATCAACCTGCTCTCAAGAAACTGGCATCCACCAGTTGTGGATTTTCTATCAAACTTATCACCTCCATAGTCACTGTCTGAATATGCAATAAGCTCCAATGGTGAATCCTTTGGGTACCATAATCCAAGACTGGGATAACATCTTAGGTACCTAAAGATTCTCTTGACAACATAAAGGTGACATTCTTTGGGAGTCACTTGATGGCGTGCACATGCACACACAGCAAACATGATGTTAGGTCTGGAGGTTGTGAGATACATCAATGAACCAATCATTGATCTATAGTGCCATACATCCACATCCTTTCCATCTCCAATCTTTCCCCAAGGTTGTTCTCTGTCCATAGGAGTAGTAGCCCTCTTTTCATGTGGAGAAAAGCCAAACTTCTTCAAGATCTCTGCTACATACTTATCCTGGGAGATGAAGATACCATCTTCTTTCTGCTGAACTTGTAACCCTAGAAAGAAGTTCATCTCCCCCATTGCACTTATGTTTAATTTGTCTGTCATAAGCTTGGAGAAATCTTCACTCATCTTTGGATTGGTGGATCCAAAAATGATATCATCAACATAAACCTGAACAAGCAAGACATCCTTACCATCCTTCTTGGTAAATAATGTCTGGTCTATGGTGTCCCTCTTGAATGCATTTTCCACCAAATAAGTGGATAATGTGCCATACCATGCTCTTGGGGCTTGATGAAGTCCATACATAGCCTTCTTGACTCTATACACCTTGTCTAGATTCTCTGGATCTTCAAAACCAAGAGGCTGCATCACATACACTCTTCACATCCATTTGATAGACAGTGAAGCCCATGCAGGAAGCATAGGCTAGAAAGATCCTAATAGCTTCAATCCTTGCAACTGGTGCAAAGACCTCATCATAGTCTATCCCTTCATCTTGTGTATATCCCTGAGCCACTAAACGTGCCTTGTTTCTGACCACAATACCTCTTTCATCTCTCTTGTTCCTTAGAACCCATCTTGTCCCAATAGGTCTGACATATCTGGGACAATCAACCAACTCTCAAACATCCTAAATTGCAAATTGGTGAAGCTCATCTTGCATTGCTTCCACCCAACTTGGTTCCTTGAGAGCATCAAAGATCTTCTTGGGTTCCTGTTGTGACAGAAAACAGGCAAATAAACATGCTTGCACAAGAGGGGTATCAACCTTCTTGTGAATATTGGCAATAAATCCACCAAGACATTGATGAGATCTTCTAGTCTGAACAGGAGTCATGATATCACCAATGATTTGAGAAGTAGGGTGATTCTTCATAGTGGAAGTGAGAACTCCTCCCTCAAAAAGTCTGGTGTCTTCAATCTCATTATCCATGTTGCCAATATCTTCTTCTTCAGATTCTCTTTCATCAGTATTAGGATGAACCTCTTCATATAAATTGGAAGGTTCACCTTGTTCAAAATGAGAAGAGAAAAGATGCTCAAAAGTGTTGTCAACGCTTGAACCTTGGTTGTCAGCGTTTAAGTTAACAACGCTTGAAATGTTGTTGTCAACGATTGAGGAATCAACGTCTGAATTTGTCCTGTCAGCGCTAGATTTTTCTTTGTCAGCGCCTGAAGGACCATGCATGTTATTGACTGGTGGTACTTGGGGACCACCATTATCCTTTCCAGCAGCAACAGCAGTAGCAAAAGCATCTGTCCATATGGGAATTGTAACATACTCTTGTATGGGAGATGACTTGTCTGCTTGTGATCCAACCTCTTCATTAACCTGTGTACCTGAAACATCAAAAACTTGTTCTTCCACAACATTTGAAGCTACCTTCACAATGTCTGGATTAGTAACAGGCATATAATTTAAAGTCCTAGATAAAGGTTCCAAGTCAAACAACCAATTTGGACCACTTTCAGGATCATTAGGTTTACTCTCTAAAAACCTAACATGTACTCTCTCAAGAATACGTTTTTCCTTCTTAAGGTAAACCCTATATCCCTTGCTCTGCACTGAATACCCCATGAAATAGCCTTCATCACCTTTTGCACTAAATTTACCTAAGGCATCACTAGTATCAAGTACAACTACATGACAACCAAAAGGTTTAAGAAAACCAATATTAGGTTTCCTTCCCCAAAGTAACTCATAAGGTGTTTTGTTCTGTATCTTGTTGACCAATGCTCTATTTTGAACATAGCATGCTGTATTCACAGCCTCAGCCCAAAAAGCTATGGGGAAATGAGCATCAGCCAACATAGTTCTGGCTGCTTCAATTAGGGTTCTATTCTTTCTCTCAGCAACCCCAATTTACTGTGGGGTTCTGGCAACACTAAACTGCCTAGTAATCCCTTTCTTGGCACAAAAATCATCCAAAAGCTTATTTCTAAACTCACCACCATTGTCACTTCTAAGCATTTTAACTTCATTACCAGTTTTCTTCTCTATCTGAGTAATAAGGTCAATTAAAGTGTCAGTAGTGTCACTTTTCATAGCTAAAAAGAAAGTCCAAGTAAACCTAGAAAAGTCATCTGTGATGACAAAGCAGTATGATTTACCATTCAAACTCTCTATATTAGTTGGACTAAATAGGTCCATATGCAGCAAGTGAAGTGGTCTAGTACTAGAGTGCACCTGTTTAGACTTGAATGAGACCTTGTGCTGCTTGCCTTTAAGACATGCAACACAAGAGTGGTCATTGTGGAAAGCCTTTTCAAGCAAACCATCAACCAAGCCAAGTCTCACAAGCCTGTTTATATTCTTAAAGTTTATGTGCCCTAGTCTCCTGTGCCATAGATTACTCTCATCTACTGAAGCTTTAGCATAAAAACATGACATATTATTATTCATCCTAATACCATTAAGATTCACATTATAGATGTCTTTATGTCTAGGTGTTCTATAGTCAATATATTTCTCATATGGGATTTTATAATCCTTGCTTAACACCAAGCATTCAGTATCAGTAAACAGAACTTTATTTTTGTTATCACAAACTTGTGATACACTAAAAAGATTGTAATCAAGTTACTTTACCAGAAATACGTTCTCAAAACGCAAGTTCTTGGTGAGAAGAGTTCCTTTGCCTGTGATAGTTCCATATCCGCCTCCAAAGTTAACCTTATCACCATCCTTAATCGGATTGAAGTTAGTTAAATAATCTTCCTTCCCTGTCATGTGCCTGGAGCATCTACTGTCCCAATATCCATAATCATTGACCTGTTTTTGAATGCCCTGCACATAAAGAAAACAAATTAGTTTTCTTTGGTAACCCAAGCCTTAACAGACTTGGATTCATCTGGTTGTTCAACAAGAACAGACTTGGTTCTCATAACAACCCCTTGTTCATCCCTATTTGGATGAAATACCCAGTTAACCCCAATAGGTTTTGTAATGACCTTTGAAATGTAATTAAATCTGTTACAAGTCATAGAAATCCCATTTTCATTAGGGTTTTGATCTTTCTTAGGTCTCCATGTCAAGCTTGAAGAAGCTTTAGACCCCTTACCCTGTGGTTGCAAATATTTAGGTCTGGTCACGTTTCTGTCAGCGTTGGATTTGGTCTTGTCAACGCTGAAATTACCCTTGTCAGCGTTGAACCTAGGGTTTGCTACAGAAACCCATTGCCTATTAGACCAAGTATTTGTCTTTTGAAATGGTCTTTGTTCATGAGTGTTAGACCCTCTAGTGAAGAAAGAGGCTGGTCTAACAACTTGTGGACTTTGCTCCACACAGGTTTTGTGTCTGACAACGTTTGACTTTTTAACAGCGTTGACCTTGGAAGCGTTGACACACTTATATGCTAAATGTGAAAAGCTACCACAAGTGTAACAGGCTTTTCTAGACACAATCCTAGGTCTACAAGAGAAGAAGCCTGTTCCATCATTACTAACTTGACTTTTAGGTGACCTAGTCTCCTATACATTTTTGCATACTTGATGCTAGGTTTTCTAACAGTGTTTGAGCCAAGGTCAACAGCCTTACTAGTGATTGGGTTTGTTACCTAAATAGGGGTTGACTCATTTGGACTTTCACATAACAAGCCACCCTTAACAAATATGGTAGGGTTGACTTTCTTCCATTCATTCAAGTCAGTCAACTTCTGTTGATACTCTTCAACTGAGGTAATGACTCTTGGTGGAGGAATAAATTCCTCCTCTTGGAGTTCTGGTAGACCAGTCCAAGATAGGTCCTTTCTTTGGACACCATAGAAGTCCCCAGTTGGTGGTGGAACCACAGTATAGTCTGTCATCCCAATCCCAGTCATGTCCTTAGAATCCCTTTGTTTATTAACACATTCTCCTAGGGTTTGTGTGGCCTTATCAAATCTCTGAATTTTAAGGCTAACATTATCCTTATTCTTAATGGCCTCATCTAACTTAGCCTGTAACTCACCATTAACCCTTTCCATGATGTTCCTAACATCATTACTAGCATCTAACTCATGTTTTAAGATATTTATTTTATCTTTTAAGTCAAATTCCATTTTCTTGTACTCAAAAACTGTCTTCTCCAGTTTGAATGAGAGCAATTTGATAGTTAGACAGTTTGCATCTCTCAATACTCACATCATCTAATAATCTTAACACCTCTTTGTTAAGTTTCTCAGTATTTAACCTACAACCCTTACTACAAAAAGCATCATCGTATACCTCATTATCTGATGAAGAGGAGGAGTGTGCCATGAGAGCATATTGAACATGCTCTTCTTCTTCTTCTATCTCAGCAACCAAAGCTTGATCCTCTTCCCCATCCTTAGCCAAATAGCTCCAATCCCATCCCATACCATCATATTCTTGTACTGCAACCATGGCCTTAGGATCCTGAGCCTTAACAATTTGGCTTGAGGGTTTTCCAGCATCAGATCTTCTTGGAGATCTGCATTCCCTCATGAAGTGACCCATACGATGACAATTGTAGCACTCAACTTTGGATTTATCAAATCCAGCAGTGTCCTTTGCATTAAAGGTCATTTTCTTCTTAAACCTTATATTCCACCTGTTTGCTCTTATACTAGCAAGAGCCATGTTCCACTTAATATCCATCTCCTCCAAGTGCTCATCACTTATTTGCTCAAGGTCCTCATATGTAATCACTGAACCATTGGGCAAAGAAGCAATGTAAGCACATACAGTATCCAGATCCAAACCAGCAGGTTTAACTCTTGGTGAGTCACTTTTGTATGTGTCAGCGTCTGAATATGAGGCGTTGACAGGACATGTTCCAACATTGACACATGTTGATCCAGTGACTGGATGCATGTAAGAGTCCTTCTGATTAAATTGATCTTCACTATATGAGAAGAAGTCCATGTTACTGTTGGTAGACTTACTTCCATGCTCCAAAAGAGTTTCATTCTCCAACAGCCTCAGTTTGTTGTAGATATCATCAAAAGTAGAACTTTTGTGAGTGTTATTGGCAAGTATAGATCTTGCCTCAATCTTCCACGCATCACCAAGGCTTTTAAGAAAAGTGGCATTAATGTCAACATCACCAATTTGTGTCCCCATGAAGGACAGCTTTCTTGTAATGTCAAGCAGTCTGCTTCTCACACTGCTAAGCTTCTCATTAGGTTGAGCCTTGAAAACAACATACTCATGCATGAGTTGCTTCTTCTTCTCTTCCCTAGTATCATCATTGCCACCATATGCAACTTCAAGAGCTGCCCAAAGGTCTTTTTCAGAATCATAACCTCTGTATTTATGCTGGTTCTCTTGTCCCAAAGAGAGTTTCAGAATGTTTAGGGTTTTCATATCAACCCTTCTCTTTGCTATGTCTTCAGCAGACACAGCTCTACCATCACCAGGTTTTTCTTTCTTATCTGCTTCTGAACATCCAGCAACAACAGTTCTTGTAGCAATGGTAGCAGCAACCTTTTCAGCTTTATTGAATGTGTTTCCATATTCAATTATCTCCCAGATATTATAGTCATAGATCCCTAGATATTGCTCAAAGTTGAATTTCCACAACTCGAAGTTGGTTGCATCAAGCATGGGAATCTTGATGTTTGGTAAAGGTGAGGAGGAGGAGGTTACTTCTGGATTTGACATGATGTTTTTAGGGTTTTGTGAAAATTAGGGTTTTGGTGATTTTAGGGTTCTTGTGTTCCTTAAGATCAAAAGTTTCTCAACAAGCTCTGATACCACTTGTTGATCCCAAACTTAGATCGATTTAGCTTTATGTATACGAGATTAGATCAAGTTATACACGTAGATAAACCTTTGTATATGTATATGATAATCTAAGTGTTATGCGGAATTAACACTTAAACAAGAACACACAAAGATGTAAACAAACTTTCACTTGATTAATGATAACAAACTTGCTTACAATGAAAGTGTTTAACGTGCGAAAACTTATATTGAACAATAACCTAAAGGTCTTCTTTTATAGACATAAGAAGCCTTGTACAAGAGTCTACGTATCAACTATTCTAGGTAAAGATAATTATAGAAAATACAATGTTGAACTTATCCTTACTAGAAACAAACTAGAAACAATATATGCGTAGACTAAATCTTTTCATCAGTGCTTGTCTTCCATGTATCAACGCTTTACTTCTTCTTGTCAACGCTTGATCTGTCAGCGTTTGTTTTCTTCCTATTAATGCTTGTTTTACTCTTGTCAGCGCTCAAGTGATCTGGCTATATTTTATTCCCAACACCATATAGAAACACGGTCCTGAGTCTTTAACCTTTGCTTTATAACCATGCCATAGATTAAAATCTTGCTTAGGAATAGAACTCGGGAACCATACAATAGCAGACCCATCAACCTTAGGGAATCGTAAACGAATAGAAGACCACACAGTAGAGGCAGAAAATGGACGAGTAATACCAATCCCTTGCTGCCAAAATAAGCAGTCCCAAGCACCCTCCACAATAGTCGGAACAACAACTGTGTTCAAAACTGGATACTTCTCCACCAGAAACGTAGGCAAAGACCACGAACCATTATGCACAACATCTCTAACTGTAGTAGCCGGGGACCGACCTGCTCTATAAAGATCATAGGACGTCATAAAAGCTGATAAAGGACTAGTCGAGCACCACCTATCAGACCAAAGGGAAATCGAGGAACCATCACCCACCTTGTGTGACAAAAAATATCTAATTATTGGCCGTAGATGAAGAATTTTCCTCTATCCACATGACATATTACCACGGGCAGGGATCTCCCTGAAAGAACGGCCCCTCAACTTGTATTCATGGACCCATCGAACCCACAAAGACTCCTTCAGCACCAAAAATTTCCAAATATGAGATAACATAAGAGCTTTGTTAAAGATGTCTAATTTGCGAAGACCTAGACCACCCTCATCCTTAGGAAGACACACCATATCCCAAGCCACTTTAGCTCTACCTTTCCCTAAGCTGCCATGGCACGAAAGAAACCCTCTCATGTTCCACTTAATATCCCTCTCCTCCAAGTGCTCATCACTTATTTGCTCAAGGTCCTCATATGTAATCACTGAACCATTGGGCAAAGAAGCAATGCAAGCACATACAGTATCCAGATCCAAACCAGCAGGTTTAACTCTTGGTGAGTCACTTTTGTATGTGTCAGCGTCTGAATATGAGGCGTTGACAAGACATGTTCCAACATTGACACATGTTGATCCAGTGACTGGATGCATGTAAGAGTCCTTCTGATTAAATTGATCTTCACTATGTGAGAAGAAGGCCATGTTACTGTTGGTAGACTTACTTCCATGCTCCAAAAGAATTTCATTCTCCAACAGCCTCAGTTTGTTGTAGATATCATCAAAAGTAGAACTTTTGTGAGTGTTATTGGCAAGTATAGATCTTGCCTCAATCTTCCACGCATCACCAAGGCTTTTAAGAAAAGTGGCATTAATGTCAACATCACCAAGTTGTGTCCCCATGAAGGACAGCTTGCTTGTAATGTCAAGCAGTCTGCTTCTCACCCTGCTAAGCTTCTCATTAGGTTGAGCCTTGAAAACAGCATACTCATGCATGAGTTGCTTCTTCTTCTCTTCCCTAGTATCATCATTGCCACCATATGCAACTTCAAGAGCTGCCCAAAGGTCTTTTTCAGAATCATAACCTCTGTATTTATGTTGGTTCTCTTGTCCCAAAGAGAGTTTCAGAATGTTTAGGGTTTTCATATCAACCCTTCTCTTTGCTATGTCTTCAGTAGACACAGCTCTACCATCACCAGTTTTTTCTTTCTTATCTGCTTCTGAACATCCAGCAACAACAGTTCTTGTAGCAATGGCAGCAGTAACCTTTTCAGCTTTATTGAATGTGTTTCCATATTCAATTATCTCCCAGAGAGTGTAGTCATAGATCCCTAGATATTGCTCAAAGTTGAATTTCCACAACTCGAAGTTGGTTGCATCAAGCATGGGAATCTTGATGTTTGGTAAAGGTGAGGAGGAGGAGGTTACTTCTGGATTTGACATGATGTTTTTAGGGTTTTGTGAAAATTAGGGTTTTGGTGATTTTAGGGTTCTTGTGTTCTTTAAGATCAAAAGTTTCTCAACAAGCTCTGATATCACTTGTTGATCCCAAACTTAGATCGATTTAGCTTTATGTATACAAGATTAGATCAAGTTATACACGTAGAGAAACCTTTGTATATGTATATGATAATCTAAGTGTTATGCGGAATTAACACTTAAACAAGAACACACAAAGATGTAAACAAACTTTCACTTGATTAATGATAACAAACTTGCTTACAATGAAAGTGTTTAACGTGCGAAAACTTATATTGAACAATAACCTAAAGGTCTTCTTTTATAAACATAAGAAGCCTTGTACAAGAGTCTACGTATCAACTATTCTAGGTAAAGATAATTATAAAAAATACAATGTTGAACTTATCCTTACTAGAAACAAACTAGAAACAATATATGCGTAGACTAAATCTTTCCATCAGTGCTTGTCTTCAATGTATCAACGCTTTACTTCTTCTTGTCAACGCTTGATCTGTCAGCGTTTGTTTTCTTCCTATCAATGCTTGTTTTACTCTTGTCAGCGCTCAAGTGATCTGGCTATATTTTATTCCCAACTCCATATAGCAACACGGTCTTGAGTCTTTAACCTTTGCTTTATAACCATGCCATAGATTAAAATCTTGCTTAGGAATAGAACTCGGGAACCATACAATAGCAGACCAATCAACCTTAGGGAATCGTAAACGAATAGAAGACCACACAGTAGAGGCAGAAAATGGACGAGTAATACCAATCCCTTTCTGCCAAAATAAGCAGTCCCGAGCACCCTCCACAATAGTCGGAACAACAACTGTGTTCAAAACTGGATACTTCTCCACCAAAAACGTAGGCCAAGACCACGAACCATTATGCACAACATCTCTAACTGTAGTAGCCGGGGACCGACATGCTCTATAAAGATCACATGACGTCATAAAAGCTGATAAAGGACTAGTCGAGCACCACCTATCAGACCAAAGAGAAATCGAGGAACCATCACCCACCTTGTGTGACAAAAAATATCTAATTATTGGCCGTAGATGAAGAATTTTCCTCCATCCACATGACATATTACCACGGGAAGGGATCTCCCTGAAAGAACGGCCCCTCAACTTGTATTCATGGACCCATCGAACCCACAAAGACTCCTTGAGCACCAAAAATTGCCAAATATGAGATAACATAAGAGCTTTGTTAAAGATGTCTAATCTGCGAAGACCTAGACCACCCTCATCCTTAGGAAGACACACCATATCCCAAGCCACTTTAGCTCTACCTTTCCCCAAGCTGCCATGGCACGAAAGAAACCCTCTCATAATCTGCGCAATATCAAGTAAAATTCGAGACGGAATGATAAAGACCGAAGCCAAAAAAATGTGCATAGATGCAATAACCGATTGAACAAGTTGAAGCCTCCCTGCCGCGGATAAGGATTTATTCTTCCAGTCTTGAACCCGAACCTGCACTTTATCAACAAGCTCCTTACAATCTCTAACCATTAGGCAGGAAGAGACCAAAGGAACACCAAGATACTTAACCGGAAGACGACCTTCTTCAAATGGAAGAATCTGAAGGATCGACAGTTTCATGTGATTAACCAAGTTACAAAAATAAGCGGTACTCTTCGGAAGACTCGGGACAAGACCCAAAACCTCTTTAAACTCATCAAGCGCCTCCTTAATAATCATAGCCGAACTAACATTCCCATAGGAGAATAGAAATAGGTCATCAGCAAAACATAAATTGATCAACTCCAACTTTGAGCAATATCTATGATATTTAAAATTCTGAGTCACACGAACTCGTCTTCTAAGCATCAAGGACAAGACCTCCATAACCAAAGTGGAAAATATAGAGATAAAGGATCTCCCTGCCGAAGGCCTCTCTTGCCTTTATAGAAACCATGTAAAGACCCATTTATGCTGATAGAGGAAGACGTAGTAGTGACACACTCCATAATCCATGCAACCATACGACTATGAAAACCAAACCCTACAAGAATATTTCTAAGAAAAAACCAATCCATGTATCATAAACCTTTTGAATATCAACTTTAAAAGCGCATCTAGGCTCACCTCGATCCAAGTGGTAATTATGCATCAACTCTTGCGTAAGAAGAATGTTATCCGCAATGTTTCTACCCGGAACAAACGCCGATTGGTTAAGACTAACAATAGTCTTTAGGCAATCCTTAATGCGATTAGCTAAGATCTTGGTAATTCATTTAAATAAGACATTACAACAAGAGATAGGGCGATAATCATTGACATGAGACGTTTATCTCACCTTAGGGACACGAGAAATGATTGTATGGTTCCACTCTTTCACCGCTGCCACAATATCATCCGCAATAATATCCCACGATGCTTTAAAAAACACCATCGTATACCCATCCGGAGCAGGAGATTTTTCACTACCCATAGAGAATAATGCCTCTTTAACCTCTTGCCTTGTCACATTACGTGTCATGTCAAGAGCAACCTCATCAGTAATCCGCGTTTGGAATAGACCCATCATATTAAGATTAGCATGAAGACCTGATTGACCAAGAAAACATTCGTAGTGCGACACAAAAGCCTCAGCAACCTATTCATTCTCAAAAAATTGACCCTCTGAATCGGTAACAGCATCAATACGACTTCTACAGATTCGACTCTTCACAGCTTTATGGAAAAACACTGAGTTCAAATCACCTTCTCTTATCTAATCAATGTTGGCTTTTTGTTTCATAAATCGTTCTTCAAGAATAACCGCTTCACTGGAAGCCCCTACTGCTAAAGCCTCAACTTCACGTAAACGAGCATTGTTAGGATCAACATCTAAGTCAATTTGAGCTTTATCAATCTCACCACGAAGCCTAATAACATTCTCATGCAAGTTACCTTTATTAATTAGTAACTTACGCAAGGGTTTCTTCAACATTTTAAGGCGATTTGAAACCTTAAACATAGCAAACCCACTAACCTAAGCTGACCAAACTTCTAGAACAGTATTTGTAACTTTATCATTGTGAATCACAATGTTGAAGAATTTAAATAGCCGCGGTTTAGACCTTGTAACCGTAGGAATACACATAATCGCCGGCGAGTGATCAGAAATACGATAAGGCTTGAACACAACATGGGCACCCACGAAAACATTATTTAACTCCAAATCATTATGAATTGAACCTAATCATTACTTACTTACATTATTTCATTGCATTCAACTACTACTTGTCATTTTTAATGAATTATAATTGAACCTAATCATTATGAAACTAGCTTTCAAGTAAAAGGTAGTTTTGGGACAAACCTAATTGAAAGGAATTTTAATTAGGAAATAAACCGAAGAGAAACTATTCAACCCCCCCTTATAGTTTCTAAAATTTGTATCAGAGCTATGGTCACTCAAGATCTTTGAATTATATTGTGCTTCCAAGCTTGGATCGATTCATAGTCTCCTCAAATTAGAAGGATTCATTGTACTAAAACTTCTCTTTAATCAAAACTATTTTTCATTGAAAATAGGCCTTTTAATTTGTAATATAGCATCTCATCTAGATTAGTAGTATTTATACATATTAGATTTACTCTTGAAATATATCTACTAGTTTGTATCTTTCTATGTGTAGGTACTCATGAAGATTAATCATTAAATTGATTGTGGATTGAGTTGCTTACACTTGTAGAGATGAGAGTGATACTAGTCCTTGAAGACTTAGTAGTAACTTTAGTCAAGTTTGGGCATTGCATTGGTTCTTAGAAGACTTGGAATGCATTTTGCGGCTAAGGTACGCTTTTGTAACACCCCCATTTTACCTTTACGCAGTAGAATATTGATCTGGGGTATTACTTCGTAGAACACAAGTCATAATAATAGAAAACAACTCAAAAGAGTGATGAAATTAACTTTCTTTATATTTCATTGAAAAATCAGAGTTTTACAATATAAGGTTCCCAAAATCTAGAATAATTTCAGTCTTGTGTCTCTTCATGCCATCCTTGTGCTGCTCCATGCTATCAATCACCATTTATCTGAGATATATGCTTAAAGTCAACATAAAGGTTGACTGAAGTCATAGGTTTGTAATAACAATTTTGAATACAAGTATATCCTCTGGGCTACGTTTTTATACACCCACATAAAATCAGTTATCATACTACACTATGCTCATGTACCGTTACTTGACATACAGAAACCAGTAAATTTCCCTTATGCAGACAGTTTGCCAAACTCCTGAGTTATGCAAAATAAAGTGTATATGTTTAGCCTAGGTATGAACCTTCAGCTGCTAGCAAGCGCGACCTGCCCAGATAGGGGATGTCAACCCCCAAATAGTAATATTCACAATATTAGCGCTCATTTTCAAGAAATATTTAGCAGTTCACGATTAACAAGGAACTTAATGGCAGTAGTAAACATAGTGTCAATAATCATACCGTACAGTTTTAAAAGCACTTGTATTCCAGTTTTGCATATATCCCCTCACGGGTTTTGAAATCATTTAAAAAGCATTTAAAAGTGAGGCTATGAACTCACCATATGTCCATAGAATCCGAGCTATGATCAGATATATTTCATTCGCAGATAAACAGCTTGATCATACAAACCACAACTTGGTATCATAAACAACATCTTGATCTCACACAAGCCTAGATTAATACATTGTGTATAGTATCAAGTCTTTGATTTTTTAGTTCAGTTTTGCTAAGTGTTGGCTGTATATTCTTTCATTAATATCTGGTTGTAATTCTAGCACCAGTGTTCGGGCCATCATACTCAGAAGCCATTCTATAAACGTTTGAGGAGCGAGGGCACATTAAATCGTAAACCCAACCACTCAGTCAAACGTAATATCGAGATGGAACATCTTTGTATAAAGCTCCTACTACAAGGCTTTTACCTAGTATGAAAATATTAAAGTTCGTTGTGTTGGTCTAATCGAATTGATAACTGGTTAACTATGCGACTCAGCTGTCTTTGGTGGAAACAAATGTTGTCGTTGTAGTGTATTTAAATTGCAAGACTTTAACGTAAATCGACGGTTGATTAAAACTAAGACTAATTAAAAGTAAAGGGTGCAATATTAAAAACTTTTAAAATTAAATTAATTAAATGACTTAAAATTAAAGCGTGACGAAAATTAAATTTGACAAAGTATTAAAATGTAACTTAAAAATCAAACAAGGCAAAATTTACTTACAAACTCAAAACCATCGGAATCCACTATCGGAATGCTGTCACCAAGTCCATCGAAATCCAGATCACAATGTGTCTATCGGAATGTATCAAAAACTAGGTCTATCGGAATAGTTGAAAAGCTATCTATCGAAATGTCACTTCCATCGGAATACACCCATCGGAATAAGTTCAGATCGGAATATTGCTATACAAATTTGGGCAGCACTTCGACTCAAAATACCTCAAGAGCCGTCGGAATGTGCGATCGCAATCCCAGATCGGAATGAGGGTGTTGTTACTCTAGATCGCAATCCCGGATCGGAATGCAAAACCCTTGTCCCAATTCTGTCACAATCGAAATGTTGAGAAGAAGAGCCGTCGCAATGTGTAGAACCCTTACTTTCTGATGGAGGATCGACATCGCAATAAGCTCAAGTACAATAAGCTGAATTCAAAAACTTAAATGAAATGGAAACTAAACGAGGCAATAAGCTAAAAAGTTAAAACCTTTCGAAATTTAAAAGACGAAACTTAATAAAATGGATTTTACAAAGATAAAACTTTTAAGAAAACTTTGAAAACAATTAAGCCAATACCAAATAAGCACATAAGATTGTCAAACTTATGGCTTATTTCGTATGAAAACTTAAATGGAAAAGAAAAGACAAAACCTTTAATCAAATAAGCAAAGAGATTAAGCAAAACTTGCTTAATCCGAATTTAAAACAAACTAAAAACAAGAAAAGTAGAAGGAGAATGATAAAAGTAAACTTGATTAAAAGTAAAAGTAAGATTAAAGCAACAAAATTAAGAACACTTACTTGGAATTTAAATGAATTAAAGGTGCAAGACAATGTATTTAAATTGACATGAAAATTAAAGTGCAAGAAATGAAAAATGGAAGACTAATTGTCACACTTAGCCAACAAAATGAAATGTAAATCCTAATGATCTATTTATAGGGGAGGATGAGGATTAGTGGAAGGAAGCTTCCTCCCCTCTTTCTTCTTTCTTTAATTGTCATTATGTCCTTAATCTTCTTAATTCTTTGACTTTAACGACTTTGTCTCGGGATGTCTACTCTCGTCTTGTAATTTCTTCAATAAATTAGACTTGAGTTCTTCAGCTTTTAGTAAACTTCCGTCTTTTGACTTTTTCTTCGATAAATCTTCAGAATTGGTCTTGGACTTCCGTTCTTTTTGCACTCTTGATTTCTTGACTTCGTCTTTTGTCTTTTTCTTCGATAAAAGCCCGTGAATGCCCGTGTTTTGTCCCCTTTTCACATTTTCGTCCTAAATCACAACAAAAACACAAACCACGCATAATTCCGACATTTACGACATAAAATACACGTTTGGGCTTGGTTATTATTGTATTTAAGTGGTAAAAGGATGGGTGTTTACACACCTATCAAATCCCTTACACTTGACCATTGCAATGTCCTCATGCAATGCATTAGTTACAAAGCAAGATTACATTTTCCATCATAATCAATCCATATTGGCCTTTATTAAAGAGATAGAAAATTATAAACATCCAAAGGAAGAAAGTAAGTAAAGAAATCAAAAACATACCTTAGGGTTTTGAAAGTGTCATGAATAATCATCATCCTCAAGTTTTCACATTCTCCAAACCAAGCTTAAAAACGAGATCATTGTTATTATAAGTTAGCAAACAAACATGAACTCATGCGGGCCAATTATTCACTTAGACTCCCTTATTCCTAGGTGTAACTCTTATATTTTATTATTGTCTTGAATGATCACGAGGATGCATTATTTGACTTATTTCGATATTTATTTAGGCCGAAAATAAAGTGGACGATTTAATCAATAGTTAGCTAAAGGACAAAATCTTTGAAAACTGCTTCTCGGGACCTCATAAAGTTCATATCTTGGCATAACTCTCTTCGCGATTTGAGACCTTTCTCGGACCGATATTTGGCAACAACTTCATACTTCGAATCTTTGAGAGACGTTCATGAAATTATGGTCTTCTCTTCATAATAGGAATTTCTTCACTTGAAGTTTTGAGAGATTCTTCATATTTGGACCATGACTTCTTCATTTTCTCCAATCTTTATTTTGGACTTTGATATACAACGATCCGCCTCCTTTTAGGATTTGGATCTATTTATCCTCATACCTTGCTAGGGTCTTTTGGGATAGACTTCTCCATGACTTTTGGGGAGTTTTTGCTTTTCGTCGTGTGTCTCGATCCTTCATATTGATTTTTGATAAATGATTCTTCACATCACTTTTGGATCTTTAGCAACAAAATGTAGCCCTCATGTCTTGTTAGGACCTTTTTGGACTCGCCAATCTTCGCATCCCGCTTCAATAAGTTATGCCTTGGCGATGAACTCTAATCCATACCGAGCAACTTTTAAACGATCTTGGGCTAGAAGCTAAGTAACTTTTCAAATTGTACAACCTTATTTATTGCAGATAAATTTATTAGCAAGCGGTGGGAGAATAGGCTCATAATTAACTCACATAAATTCACGAAAGAATACAAAACTTATAATTGACTCTATCATCTCTCGTTCTCCACAATTTAAAATCTCAAGGAATGAGACTCGCGGATGCTTAGCCTATTAAATCATAGTTTTGGGTTTTCGAGTCGCCTATAGGATCTTGCAAAATCTTAGACTTTTTCAAGTTTAGAAATCGCATTTTAAAGTTCCCTTGATAAACGACTCTCCAGGATCAATTATAGGAACTTGCGAAAAGTTCTTGTTCTTAACCCGTGAGAGTTAAGACTTTCGCGTTTTATAGCTCCCTATATAAAAGCCTAGCAAAACTTGACTTAAATACGTTAAGGATACTAGATAGAGTAAACTTAAGATAAGTAAACTCGGATTGAGTCAAAAGATTCACAACGTTTAAAATTAAAACCACTTTATTAAAATTTATTCTAGTAAAGAAAGAAAAATAACTATGACAAAGGAAAAAGTAATAGGCCAAAATAGATCAAAAAATTTTAAAAATGTCGAAAATTGATTTTCCGATTAAAATGAGGACAAATACAAGGAAAAGACCACTTAACTTTGATAGAAGCCCCCCTACACTTAATATAAACATTGTCCTCAATGTTTAAGCATATGGGAGTAAACTCCCCTACAATTAGGACATTGTGCACTTTGTTTAAATCTCGCTAAGGAAAAGACAACTAACGAGATTCCTATTTTAATATTGGAAAATATAAAATAGTGAATCGAAAAGAGTTTAGGATAGAACCAGGAAGACGGAAACATGGAATCACGGGTCGTCAAAAATCATCAAGAGTGGATCATTGAGCGCTCGAATCCCTGAATATGAGAAGAGAGGAAATAGCAAACACCAACGGGTCTCCCCTACACTTCGGATCTAGATAGCTAAAAGATAGATACATGGGTTGCCTCCCAAGAAGCGCTTGATTTTTATTCACCGAGTCGTGAGCCTGACTCGACCTTGATTAGCATAGGAAGAAGCATGAAAAAAATCCACCGGGATCAAATACATAGTATTCGTCCATCAAATAGCACAAGCTTAAGGAGAACAAGGCGAGCCAAAGAAGAGTAGGCAAGGTTCCCTTAACCAAAGATGGAGAACGGTGGAAGCAAGTATGGTGAGGTGCAAGCATTTCTTCAGTAGTTCCAAAGATTTTTCCTTTTATTTCATCAGACGGATACTGAGATTGCTTAAGAATATCGATATCGGGGTCGAACACCTTTTCCTTTAGGGGAAAATAGCACTCAGGTTCAGAAGAATTTGAAGAAGATCCGCTAAGAAAATGCACAACCTCGTCCTCAGAAGGTGGACAAAGAGGTGTCAAAACATACGTGCTGCGGATGTTGGTGTCGTCCGGTTGCTTCTCCTTTGAAAGAATTTTCTTCAAATCCGAAGTAGGATCAAGACCATAATTATCAAAGTCTAAAGGAGGAGCATCACTCTCATGAGGGAAGTATGTATTGAGAAAAGTAGAAAAGCCTTCCTCAAATGAGTAGTCATCCAAAGTAGGATTAAGCAAGGATGGCGGAGGATCTTCATCATGAGAAGAATCACTCGAAATAGTATCGGCCTCATCAAAATCATTATAAGTGGGCATCTCTGGATACTCGGAAGTAAAGTTATCATAATCATCTCCATCGAAGCTAGAATCATCATCATAAGCATCAAAGATCGGTGGAGAATCATATATGAGTGAAGGTTCCAAATTGGAGAGAGAATCATCCACATCATCTTGAAACAGTGGATTATCATTGCAAGAATCGAATAGAGGATTGTTGTAGACGATAAAATCATTGAGCACATTAATCATATTTGCTGATTCTCTTCTATAGGACTTGCTTGTAAGCTTCCCCATTTCAAAAACTTGTGCATCATCCCCGACTCTTAAGATGAGTTCACACTTATCCACATCTATCAAAGCTCTACCGGTTCTCAAAAAGGGGCGTCCAAGTATTAACGGAATACGAGGGTCCATTTCATAATCAACAACGACGAAGTCGACCGGAAAAGTGAATGTGCCAACTTTAATGAACACATCTTCAGCAATACCAACAGGGTAAGCGAGAGTGCGATTGGCAAGCTCAAGAGTCATCTTCGTAGGTGTAAGGTCGGGCAATGATAACTTTTTCCAAACACTTAAAGGCATCAAATTTATAATGGCCCCGAGATCGGCTAAGGCAGTAAATTTGTCGGTTTGGTTAAAAGTACAAGGTAACACAAAACGACCGGGATCTCTGATACAAGGCTTTTGCCCGTATAAAAATTAAGAAAGTTTGTTGTGGTGATCTAATCGAATTGATCCTGGTTAACTATGCGACTCAGTCGTTCTTTGGTGAAACAAATAGTTGTGTCGTTGTAATAGTTAAAATGTGCAAAACTTTAAAGTAAAGAGCAGTAAAATAAATGACGAGAATTTAAAGCGAAACGAAAATTAAAAGCGCAACTAAAACTTAAAACTAAGGCAAGGGTAAAATAAACCTAAGGCAAGTAAACTTAAAATGCAACTAAGTAAAAAGGCGGGAAAAGTAAAGCTTGAAAATTAAAAACAGAAAGTTAAAAACTGAAACTAAAAAGAACCTGAAAACAGCTCATCCAGAATAAACCTTCGTTCGGAATAATCACTCATCCGGAATGTCACCTTCATTCGGAATGATTCTTCTTCACTCGGAATATTCACCAAAACCCTTGATCCGGAATAAATCCTTTATCTGGAATATGTCACTTATCCGGAATAAAGTCTTGATTCAGAATACTTAAGCTTGATCCGGAATGCTGATGATCTGGAATATTTTCCTTGCTGGTCCTTGATCCGAAATGTTTCCCTTGATCCGGAATGTTGCTGATCCGGAATATTTTCCGGATGAATTCCCTTGATCCGGAATGTTGAAGATTCCGGATGAACACTTTGGCTAAACCCTTGATCCGGAATGTTTTAGTATTCCGAATAAAAGACTTGATCCGGAATATTCAAATATTCCAAATGAATTGACTGATCCGGAATAACAGGTATTCCGAATGAAGTGGCTGATCCAGAATATTAAATATTCCGAATAAAACTCATTGATCCGGAATTTCACCTTGATCCGGAATGTTTTCTTCACAAAGCCTTTCCACTGATTTGGAAATCTTGGCTTGAGCCGGAATGTTTCCTGGGAAAACAGTAGCAGACAAGCGAAGAACAAGGAACAAAGATAATACGAATCTAAACTAAATTTATCTAAATCGAACAAAAAGATTAAGCAAACTAATAACAAATGATCAACTAATGATAATCAAACAAACCAAATCAATCAAACTAACAATAATAATCAAACTAATCAAAACCCACTTAAATCAAATCAATAAAAACATCAAAAACATGAACATGAACAATAAAGCATAAAGATTAAACATAAACCAAGAAAGGTAGATAGGAGATTGACAAGAAAAGTAAAGATTGAAAATAATTAAAAGAAAACTTACTTGAATTAAAGGTATTTAAAGGTGCAAGACAATGTATTTAAATGACAATTAAATAAATGACAAGGAAAATAAAATGGAAGAACTAACTGTCACTATTAGCCAACAAAAAACAAATGAATACACTAATGAACTATTTATAGGGGAGATTAGGGAGGTGCTTAGGAAGCTTCCTAACCTATTTCTTATTTCCTTAATTGCACCCTTAAGTCCTTGTTCTTCTTAATTCTTTGTTAATCTTCTTAATTCTTTGACTTTAACGACTTTGTCTCGGGATTTCTACTCTCGTCTTGTGATATCTTCAATAAATTAGACCTGAGTTCTTCGGCTTTTGGTAAACTTCCGTCTTTTGACTTTTTCTTCGATAAATCTTCAGAATTGGTCTTGGACTTCCGTTCTTTTTGCACTCTTGACTTCTTGACTTCGTCTTTCGTCTTTTTTTTTGATAAAAGCCCGTGAATGCCCGTGTTTTCTCCCCTTTTCACATTTTCGTCCCAAATCACAACAAAAACACAAACCACGCATAATTCCGACATAATTGACATAAAATACACGTTTTGGATCGGTTATTATTGTAATTAAGTGGTAAAAAGGATGGGTGTTTACACACCTATAAAATCCCCTACACTTGACCATTGCAATGTCCTCATGCAATGCATTAGTTACAAAGCATGATTACACTTTTCCATCATAATCAATCCAACTTGGCCTTTATTAAAGAGATAGAAAATTTTAAACATTCAAAGGAAGAAAGAAATCAAAATCATACCTTAGGGTTTTGGAAATGTCGTGAATGATCATCATCCTCAAGTTTTCACTTTCTCCAAACCAAGCTTAAAAACGAGATCATTGTTATTATAAATTAGCAAACTAACACGAACTCATGTGGGCCAATTATTCACTTAGACTCCCTTATTCCTAGGTGTATCTTTTATATTTTATTGTTGTCTTGAATGATCACGAGGATGCATTGTTTGACTTATTTCGATAGTTATTTATGCTGAAAATAAAGTGGGACGATTTAATCAATAGTTAGCTAATGGACAAAATCTTTTAAAACTGCTTATCGGGACCTCATAAAGTTCATATCTTGGCATAACTCTCTTCGCGATTTGAGACCTTTCTCGGACCGATATTTGGCAGCGACTTCATACTTCAAATCTTGAGAGACGTTCATGAAATAATTGTCTTCTCTTCATAATAGGAATTTCTTCACTTGAACTTTTTGAGAGATTCTTCTTATTTGGACCACGACTTCTTCATTTTTCTCCAATCTTTATTTGGACTTCGATATACAACGATCCGCCTCCTTTTTGGACTTGGATCAACTTATCCTCATACCTTGTTAGGGCCTTTTCGGATAGACTTCTCCCTGAATTTTGGGGAGTTTTTGCTTTTCGTCGTGTGTCTCGATCCTTCATATTGATTTTCGATAAATGATTCTTCACATCACTTTGGATCTTTAGCAACAAAATGTAGCCCTCATGTCTTGTTAGGACCTTTTTGGACTCGCCAATCTTCGCATCCCGCTTCAATAAGTTATGCCTTGGCTATGAACTCTAATCCATATCGAGCAACTTTTAAACGATCTTGGGCTAGAAGATAAGTAACTTTTCAAATCGTACAACCTTATTTATTGCAGATAAATTTATTACCAAGCGATGGGAGAATAGGCTTATAATTAACTCACATAAATTCACGAAAGGAATGAGACTCGTGGATGCTTAGCCTATTAAATCACAGTTTTGGGTTTTCGAGTCGTCTATAGGATCTTGCAAAATCTTAGACTTTTTCAAGTTTAGAGATCGCGTTTTAAAGTTCCCTTGATAAACGACTCTCTAGGATCAATTATAGAAACTTGCGAAAAGTTCTTGTTCTTAACCCGTGAGAGTTGAGACTTTCGCGTTTTAAAGCTCCCTATATTAAAGCCTAGCAAAACTTGACTTAAACACGTTAAGGATACTAGCTAGAGTAAACTTAGATAAGTAAACTCGGGTTGAGTCAAAAGATTCACAACGTTTGAAAATTAAAACCACTTTATTAAAAATTTATTCTAGCAAAGAAAGAAAATAACTATACAAAGGTAAAAACTAATAGGCCAAAATAGATCAAAAATTTTGAAAAATGTCAAAAAATTGATTTTCCGATTAAAATGAGAACAAATACAAGGAAAAGACCACTTAACTTCGATAGAAGTCCCCCTACACTTAATATAAACATTGTCCTCAATGTTTAAGCATGTGGTAGCAAAATCCCCTACACTTAGGACATTATGCACGTTGTTTAAATCTTGCTAAGGAAAAGACAACTAACGAGATTCCTATTGTAATATTGAGAAATATAAAATAGTGAATCAAAAAGAGTTTAGGATAGAACCGGGAAGATGGGAACAACGGAATCACGGGTCGTCAAAAATCATCAAGAGTGTATCTTTGAAGCTCGAATCCCTGATTAGAAGAGAGGAGATAGCAAACACCAACGGGTCTCCCCTACACTTAGGATAAAGAAAGCTAAAAGATAGAAACATGGGTTGCCTCCCAAGAAGCGCTTGATTTTTGTTCACCGAGTCGTGAGCCTGACTCGACCTTGATTAGTATAGGAAGAAGCATGAAACATATCCACTGGGATCAAAGACATAGTTTTTGTTCATCAAATAGCACAAGCTTAAGGCGAAAAAGGCAAGCCAAAGAAGAGTAGGCAAGGTTCCCTTAAGCAAAGATGGAGCACGGTGGGAGCAAGTATGGTGAGGTGCAAGCATATCTTCATAATTTCCAAAGATTTTTCCTTTTATTTCATCAGGCGGATACTGAGATGGCTGAAGAATATCTATACCGGGGTCGAACACCTTTTCCTTTAGGGGAAAATAGCACTCAGGCTCAGCAGAATTTGAAGAAGATCCACGAAGAAGATGCACAACCTCGTCCTCAGAAGGTGGACAAAGAGGTGTCAAAGCATACGTGCTGCGGATGATGGTGTCGTCCGGTTGCTTCTCCTTTGAAAGAATTTTCTTCAAATCCAAAGTAGGATCAAGACCATAATCATCAAAGTCCAAAGGAGGTGCATCACTCTCATAAGGAAAGTATGTATTAAGAAAAGTAGAGAAGTCTTCCTCAAATGAGTAGTCATCCAAAGTAGGATTAAGCATGGATGGCGGAGGATCTTCATCATGTGAAGAATCACTCGAAAGAGTATCAGCCTCATCCAAATCATCATATGTGGGCATGTCGGGATACTCGGAGGTAAAATCATCATAATCATCCGAATCTGAGCTAGAATCATCATCATAAGCATCAAAGATCGGTAGAGAATCATAAATGGGTGAAGGTTCTAAAGTGGAGAGAGAATCATCCACATCATCTTGAAAAAGTGGTTTATCAATGAAAGAATCGAATAGAGGATTGTTGTAGACGACAAAATCATCAAGCACATTAATAATATTCGCGGATTCTCTTCCAAAGGATTTGCTTGTAAGCTTCCCTATTTTGAACACTTGTGCATCATCCCCGACTCTTAAAATTAATTCACCTTCGGCAACAGCAACTAAAACTCGTCCGGTTCTCAAGAATGGCCGACCAAGTATTAAAGGAATACGAGGGTCCATTTCATAATCAACAACAACAAAGTCGACCGGAAAAGTGAAGGTGCCAACTTTAATGAACACATCTTCGGCAATACCAACGGGGTAAGCGAGAGTGCGATTTGCAAGCTCAAGAGTCATCTTTGTTGGAGTAAGGTCGGGTAATGATAGTGTTTTCCAAACACTTAAAGGCATCAGATTAATACTGGCCCCGAGATCAACTAGGGCAGTAAATTCTTCGGTTTTGTTAAAAATGCACGGCAACACAAAACGATCGGGATCTCCAAGTTTTTCCGGAAGTTCTTTAAGAATAACTACAGAACATTTTTCATTTAAGCGTGTGTTGGCGAGCTCAATCAGCTTCTCCTTCTTGTTAAGCAATTCCTTGAATGCTTTGACAAATTTCGGCATATGGACAAGTGCTTCAACAAGGCTAATGTTGAAATTCAGTTGAGAGATCATTTTCAAATAATTTGACATTTGATAGTCATCATTGGTGAGCATTTTGGTCTTGCCTAAGCGAGAAGGATATGGGATATTGGGTTTGGGTGGTTGAGGTGTAGTTGTAGCAGGTAAAGGTTGAGAAGTTGAAGGATTCTTCTGGGGTACATCGTCATGACGAGGTGGAGACGGTAATGGTGTACTAATACTAGGTGTGGGAGGAGTAGGGATAAATGGTGGTGGAGGAGGTGTAGATGATGGGGGCGAGATAGGTGGTCCTACTATTGTAATTCCACTACGGGTAGTAATAGCACTCACATTCGCTCGCGGATTGGTGACGGTGTTTGAGGGTAGAGAACTCGAAGTAGAAGGTTGAGTGGTGGGCAAGAAACTAGCCAGCATATTCTTCAAATCATTCGTTTGATTGCTGAAGGAGGATTGTATACTATCTCGAAGCTCGGATCTTATGTCATTTCCTTGCTTTGTAATATCTCCTTTCAAATTGATAATTTGGCTCTGTAGATTCTTGATTTGCTCTCCTTGGGTTCTCATTATCGCTTCAACATCTTGTTTGATGGGTGGGGCTTGCTGAGCTGGTGGGTGATAAGGGTTAGAAGCTCGAGGTGGGATTTGGTTGCTTCTATTGTAATTGTTGTTGGGGTGTTGGTTTTGAGGAGAAAAACCGGGTGAAAGGTAGTTGTTTGACCGGTAACTCAGCAAATTTCTATCCCCTTGAGGTCGGGCTTGGTAATTTTCCGGTGAATAATTACCATAAGCTACATACACGTTTTCCGGATTTCCTTGAGTAGAAGGACAATCAGTGTATGAGTGAGGACTGTCGCATGTTTCACAAGAAGGTGCTACCGCTTTAACTTGTTGTTGTTGGTTTGAAGCGATGAGCAAGATATTTTTTTCATTTCGGCCATCATGCGGGTGAATTCGGTGATGTCGGGGCTTGCTGAAGTAGAAGAAACATTGACACTCGGGTTGTTCCTTGAAGAAGCGGAGGAATCCCAGTTTTTATGATGAGTAGTCATGTTTTCAATAAGCTCTCTACACTCCTCGGGTCTCCTTTTCATAAATGTGCCACCGGCGGCTGCATTAATCGTATCACGATCACGAAAAGTCAAACAGTTGTAGAAAGTATCAATTAAGGTCACAGGGAGCATGTTGTGGTTTGGACAACGATCGATCAGAACATTATATCTTTCCCAAGCATCAAAGAGAGATTCATGGGGTTCTTGCATGAAACCGCTGATTTGATTTCGAAGGCCCGTGACATTGGATGGTGGAAAGTAGCGCGACAAAAAGCGTTGAGTCATGTCATCCCAAGTATGAATTGAATTCTTCGGGAGATGATCAAACTATTTCTCGGCGTGGTGTGATAAAGTATGTGGAAAGAGTTGAAGGCGAAGAACATCCATTGTGGCACCGGGCAACTTCATGCTTTGAGTGATAGTAATGAACTTATCGAGGTGTTTGTTGGCATCATCATCAGGCATTCCGGCGAATGGATTAGTTTGCACTTGCTGAATCATGTGGTGCTTCAACGAAAACTCCGGAGCCGTGATTTGCATCGGCGCAATCGGTCCTCCTCGTCCAAACATGGTAGGTTGACAAAGCTCCTCCATTGTCCGAAGATCGGGTTGTGGAAGAACATTGTTGTTATTGTTGAGGTGCGGTGGATTATTGTTGTTGTTAACACCTGCCATAGCTAAATCTTCTCGAGTCTCGGGCTCTTGATAATTAGAAGATCTAGTACGCATACACCTACAAAGGCAAAAGAAAAGATACCAAACACAAAGAGAATATATATACACTATAAATAAAAATAAAATCTTTTTGGATTTTTGAAATTTTTTTATTTTTATGGATTTTTAAGAATTTTTTATTTTTATGGAATTTTGAAATTTTTAAGCAAGAAAAATAACGCTCACGAATGAGCGGATCCCAAAAAGCTACGCCTCTCTCTCAGAAAACCGTTTATCTTCACGAAAAGTGCCGGCAGCGGCGCCATTTGATACAAGGCTTTTGCCCGTATAAAAATTAAGAAAGTTCGTTTGTGGTGGTCTAATCGAATTGATCCTGGTTAACTATGCGACTTAGTCGTTCTTTGGTGAAACAAATAGTTGTGTCGTTGTAGTAATTAAAATGTGCAAAACTTTAAAGTAAAGAGCAGTAAAATAAATGACGAGAATTTAAAAGCGAAACGAAAATTAAAAGCGCAACTAAAACATAAAACTAAGGCAAGGGTAAAATAAATCTAAGGCAAGTAAACATAAAATGCAACTAAGTAAAAAGGCGGGAAAAGTAAAGCTTGAAAATTAAAAATAGAAAGTTAAAAACTGAAACTAAAAAGAACCTGAAAACAGCTCATCCAGAATAAACCTTCGTTCGGAATAATCACTCATCCGGAATGTCACCTTCGTTCGGAATGATTCTTCTTCACTCGGAGTATTCACCAAAACCATTGATCCGGAAGAATATGTCACTTATCCGGAATAAAGTCTTGATTCGGAATACTTAAGCTTGATCCGGAATGTTGCTGATCCGGAATATTTTCCTTGCTGGTCCTTGATCCGGAATGTTTCCCTTGATCCGGAATGTTGCTGATCCGGAATATTTTTCGGATGAATTCCCTTGATCCGGAATGTTGAAGATTCCGGATGAATACTTTGGCTAAACCCTTGATCCGGAATGTTTTACTATTCCGAATAAAAGAGTTGATCCGGAATATTCAAATATTCCGCATGAATTGACTGATCCGGAATAACAGGTATTCCGAATGAAGTGGCTGATCCGAAATATTAAATATTCCGAATAAAACTCCTTGATCCGGAATTTCTACTTGATCCGGAATGTTTTCTTCACAAAGTCTTTCCGCTGATTCGGAAATCTTGGCTTGATCCGGAATATTTCCTGGGAAAACAGTAGCAGACAAGCGAAGAACAAGGAACAAAGATAATACGAATCTAAACTAAATTAATCAAAATCGAAACAAAAGATTAAGCAAACAAATAACAAATGATCAACTAATGATAATCAAACAAACCAAATCAATCAAACGAACAATAATAATCAAACTAATCAAAACCCACTTAAATAAAATCAATAAAAACACCAAAAACATGAACATGAACAATAAAGCATAAAGATTAAACATAAACCAAGAAAGGTAGATAGGAGATTGACAAGAAAAGTAAAGATTGACAATAATTAAAAGAAAACTTACTTGAATTAAAGGTATTTAAAAATGCAAGACAATGTACTTAAATGACATGTAATTAAATGACAATGAAAATAAAATGGAAGAACTAATTGTCACTATTAGCCAACAAAAAAAAATGAATACACTAATGAACTATTTATAGGGGAGATTAGGGAGGTGCTTAGGAAGCTTCCTCCCCTCTTTCTTCTTTCCTTAATTACACCCTTAAGTCCTTGTTCTTCTTAATACTTTGTTAATATTCTTAATTCTTTGACTTTAACGACTTTGTCTTGGGATTTCTACTCTCGTCTTGTGGTATCTTCAATAAATTAGACTTGAGTTCTTCGGCTTTTGGTAAACTTCCGTCTTTTGACTTTTTCTTCGATAAATCTTCAGAATTGGTCTTGGACTTTCGTTCTTTTTGCACTCTTGACTTCTTGACTTCGTCTTTCGTCTTTTTCTTCGATAATAGCCCGTGAATGCCCGTGTTTTCTCTCTTTTTCACATTTTCGTCCTAAATCACAACAAAAAGACAAACCACACATAATTCTGACATAATTGACATTAAATACACGTTTTGGCTCGGTTATTATTGTAATTAAGTGGTAAAAAGGATGGGTGTTTACACACCTATCAATCTGCAAGTTTTTCCAGAAGTTCTTTAAGAAGGATTGCAGATCAATTTTCATTCAAGCGAGTATTAACAAACTCGACCATCTTCTCCTTCTTATTAAGAAATTCCTTAAACATCTTGTCAAATTGTGGCATTTGGGCAAGAACTTCAACAAGGGTAAAGGTGATTTTCATGCCGGCTATCTTTTCCAAAAAGTTAGAGACTTGAATATCATTTTTAGTCAAAATTCTAGCCTTGTTGAGTCGAGAAGGGTAAGGAATGCTGGGGTTGGGTGGTGGAGTTGTAGAAGGTGAAGGTTGAGATGTTGAAGGGTTCTTCTTGGGTACATCGTCATGACGAGGCAGAGACGGTAATGGTGTACTAATACTAGGTGTGGGAGGAGTAGGGATAAATGGTGGTGGAGGAGGTGTAGATGATGTAACTGGGGGTGGGATGGATGGTCCTACTAAAGTAACTCCACTACGGGTAGTAATAGCACTCACATTCGCTCTCGAATTGGCGACGGTGTTTGAAGGTAGAGAACTCGAAGTAGAGGGTTGAGTGGTTGGTAAGAAACTAGCCAGCATATTCTTCAAATCATTCGTTTGATTGCTGAAAGAGGATTCTATATTATCTCGAAGCTCGAATCTAATGTCATTCGCTTGCTTGGTGATATCCCCTTTCAAATTGATAATTTAGCTCTGCAGATTCTTAATTTGCTCTCCTTGGGTTCTCACTAAAGCTTCAACATCTTGATTGATGGGTGGGGCTTGTTGAGCGGGTGGGTGATAAGGATTAGAAGCTCTAGGTGTGATTTGGTTGCTTCGATTGTAGTTGTTGTTCGGGTTTTGGTTTTGAGGAGAAAAACCGGGTGAAAGGTAGTTGTTGGACCGGTAACTCAGCAGATTTCGATCCCTTTGAGGTCGGGCTTGGTAATTTTCCGGTGAATAATTACCATAAGCCGCATACACATTTTCCGGATTGCCTTGAGTAGAAGGACAATCAGTGTATGAGTGAGGACCGCCGCATGTCTCACAAGGATTGGCTACCGCTTTAACTTGTTGTTGGTTTGTAGCGAGGAGCAAGATATTTTTGTTCATTTCGGCCATCATGCGGGTGAATTCGGTCATATCGGGTTTTGTTGAAGTAGAAGAAACATTGACTCTCGGGTTGTTCCTTGAAGAAGCGGAGGAATCCCAGTTTTTGTGATGAGTAGTCATGTTTTCAATAAGCTCTCTACACTCCTCGGGTCTCCTATTCATAAATGTGCCACCGGGCGGCTGCATTAATCGTATCACGATCACGGAAAGTCAAACTGTTGTAGAAAGTATCAATTAAGGTCACGGGGAGCATGTTGTGGTTTTGATAACGATCAATCAAAACATTATATCTTTCCCAAGCATCAAAGAGAGATTCATCGGGTTATTGCATGAAACCGCTGATTTGATTGCGAAGGCTCGTGACCATGGATGGTGGAAAGTAGCGTGACAAAAAGCGTTGAGTCATGTCATCCCAAGTATGAATGGAATTCTTCGGGAGACGATCAAACCATTTCTCGGCGTGGTGGGATAAAGTATGTGGGAAGAGTTGAAGGCGAAGAACATCCATTGTGGCACCAGGCAACTTCATGCTTTGAGTGATAGTAATGAATTTGTCGAGGTGTTTGTTGGCATCATCATCAGGCATTCCGCGGAATGGATTAGTTTGCACTTGCTGGATCATGTGATGCTTCAACAAAAACTCCGGAGCCGTGATTTGCATCGGCGCAATCGGTCCTCCTCGTCCAAACATTATGGGTTGACAAAGCTCCTCCATTGTCCGAAGATCGGGCTGTGGAAGAACATTGTTGTTGTTATTGTTGAGGTGCGGTGGATTATTATTGTTGTTAACACCTGGCATAGCTAAATCTTCACTAGTCTAGGGCTCTGGATAAGTAGAAGATCTAGTACGCATACACCTGCAAAAGCAAAAGAAAAAGATACCAAATACAAAGAGAATATATATACACTATAAAAATAAAATCTTTTTGGATTTTTGAAAATTTAATTTTTATGGATTTTTTAACAATTTTTAATTTTTTATGGATTTTTTTGAAATTTTAAAGCAAGAAAAATAACGCTCACGAGTGAACGGATCCCAAAAACCAACGCGTCTCTCACAGAAAACCGTTAATCTATACGAAAAGAGCCGGCAGTGGCGCCATTTGCTACAAGGCTTTTACCTAGTATGAAAATATTAAAGCTCGTTGTGTTGGTCTAATCGAATTGATAACTGGTTAACTATGCGAATCAGCTGTCTTTGGTGGAAACAAATGTTGTCGTTGTAGTGTATTTAAATTGCAAGACTTTAATGTAAATCGACGGTTGATTAAAACTAAGACTACTTAAAAGTAAAGGGTGCAATATTAAAAACTTTTTAAAATAATTTAATTAAATGACTTAAAAATAAAGCGTGACGAAAATTAAATTTGACAAAGTATTAAAATGTAACTTAAAAATCAAACAAGGCAAAATTTACTTCCAAACTCAAAACCATCGGAATCCACTATCGGAATGCTGTCACCAAGTCCATCGGAATCCAGATCGCAATGTGTCTATCGGAATGTATCAAAAACTAGGTCTATCGGAATAATTGAAAAGCTATCTATCGAAATGTCACTTCCATCAGAATACACCCATCGGGATAAATTCAGATCGGAATATTGCTATACAAATTTGGGCAGCACTTCGACTCAAAATACCTCAAGAGCCGTCGGAATGTGCGATCGCAATATGCGATCGCAATCCCAGATCAGAATGAGGGTGTTGTTACTCTAGATCGCAATCCCGGATCGAAATGCAAAACCCTTGTCCCAATTCTGTCACAATCGGAATGTTGAGAAGAAGAGCCGTCGCAATGTGTAGAACCCTTACTTTCCGATGGAGGATCAAATTTGCAATAAGCTCAACTACAATAAGCTATAACTAATAAGTTGAATTCAAAAACTTAAATGAAATGGAAACTAAACGAGGCAATAAGCTAAAAAGTTAAAACCTTTCGAAATTTAAAAGACGAAACTTAATAAAATGGATTTTACAAAGATAAAACTTTTAAGAAAACTTTGAAAACAATTAAGCCAAATACCAAATAAGCACATAAGATTGTCAAACTTATGGCTTATTTCGTATGAAAACATAAAGGGAAAAGAAAAGACAAAACCTTTAATCAAATAAGCAAAGAGATTAAGCAAAACTTGCTTAATCCGAATTTAAAACAAACTAAAAACAAGAAAAGTAGAAGGAGAATGATAAAAGTAAACTTGATTAAAAGCAAAAGTAAGATTAAAGCAGCAAAATTAAGAACACTTACTTGGAATTTAAATGAATTAAAGGTGCAAGACAATGTATTTAAATTGACATGAAAATTAAAGTGCAAGAAATGAAAAATGGAAGACTAATTGTCACACTTAGCCAACAAAATGAAATGTAAATCCTAATGATCTATTTATAGAGGAGGAGGAGGATTAGTGGAAGGAAGCTTCCTCCCCTCTGTCTTCTTTCTTTAATTGTCATTAAGTCCTTAATCTTCTTAATTCTTTGACTTTAACGACATTGTCTCGGGATGTCTACTCTCGTCTTGTAATTTCTTCAATAAATTAGACTTGAGTTCTTCGGCTTTTAGTAAACTTCCATCTTTTGACTTTTTCTTCGATAAATCTTCAGAATTGGTCTTGGACTTCCGTTCTTTTTGCACTCTTGATTTCTTGACTTCGTCTTTTGTCTTTTTCTTCGATAAAAGCCCGTGAATGCCCGTGTTTTGTCCCCTTTTCACATTTTCGTCCTAACTCACAACAAAAACACAAACCACGCATAATTCTGACATTTACGACATAAAATACACGTTTGGGCTTGGTTATTATTGTATTTAAGTGGTAAAAGGATGGGTGTTTACACACCTATCAGCTCCCTACTAACATGATACTTTCATTACCTCCTCATATTCATGATTAATCTTCTTTAGTTTCAAAGTTGGCAAAAATAGTCCTTTTGGTTACACTTTGGTATAATTACACTTTTAACCCCTTAAGTGTATAGTTTTAGTATTTGCATTTTAAACCTTCAATATTTAACCTTAGGAACTCAAACTTTCCAGTATTTATTCGTATAGCTTTTTATTTCATAAAATGACACTTTTGGCCCAAAATGTTAAATAGTTTCAAAAATGACAGTTTTAGTCCCTACACTTGTAAAAATCACATAACAACCTCAAAAATGGACCAAATGATCTAGGATTTTAAAAAAAAGTTTCTAAATATGTTTATAACCATAATAAAAATATTTATTCAAAATTATAGCTTTTGAAATGGGTTTTTTCTTATTATTTCATGTATATTACAAAACTAGGGTTTTAAGACATCTTTAACTTATAACTTCCATTTAAAATGATGAAATGACATAGTTCCTTTTAGATTATCTTTCTAACATAATTTTGGCATTATAAAAACTTTAAAAAAGTATTATAACAAGATCAAAGCATATATAACAAAGTGGTTACCTAGGATGCTCCAAAATGGCTCCTAATGGCTTCTTATGAACATATCTTGCTATCAAAGCTTCAAGAGCTTCAATGGCTAGCTTTTAGACCTGGTTTCCGGTCTTTGGACATGTACTAGGACATATATAGAGGTGGAAACAGAATGGGTAATGTAGGTTAAGAGAAAACGGGGTGCAATTATCAAATGAAGTTCATATGTCATATTTATACTAGTTTTCAACACTTAGCCTCCAAGCAAACTTAACTATTGATATACTAGGTTCCTTACACGTTTATGGTGACTAAGGGATGCTAGGAACATAGCTATGCAAGGTGTAAGAAGCTTAGAGCTTAAGGATAGGTATTAGGAAACATAAAGTACCATTTTGTAAAGTTTTAATCACTTTTCTAACAAACCAAGCAACTAGGTGATGAACCTACTTAGAAATATCTCCAAAATATCTAAAAATATCTATTAGGTCTGATATTAAGTTTAAATTTATGAGGGAAAGTCGTTGGAATGATTTTGGAGGGAAAAACCTAGCCGGATCCAATATTAGGGCTTGTAACTTTGTAACTTTGTAATTTTGGTGATTAAGGGTTTAGGAATGTGATTAGTGATGTATTAGGGTTTATTTAGGGTATATAGATTATAAATAATAATTTTGGGTCTTTGGTTTGAAGTTTAACAAAGATTTGATGTGACAATGGGAAGAAAACTTAGGCGGGTTAGGGTTTCTAATGATCTAGGGTTTAATCTTAGTAAATGCGACTATCCTTCAATTAACTACTGATTTGAACTCAATTTATACATCCTACATTTTCCTTAAGGTGTTCATGAAGTCCCTACATTTGTTTTATAAAGTTATTCTAAGTAAACATGTCCAAAGGGTGAAAACACTCATTTTGACCTAATTCACAAGCCATGCATTAAAATTTTGTACCTTGTGTATTAGGGTACTTGTACACTGCCTTAATATAATATTATAACCTTAATGAAGTCCTATAAATATTTATAGACTTGTCCAAAAAGAACTAGGTGATGATTCCATGTAGATTTCTTAATATAAGGGTTTTTAGGTCATTAATCCTAATGACTTTTTATCTTGGGTAACTAGTGTTTGTTCCTTTATAAACACTTATTCTAGGGCTTATATAGTATGTTTATGACTTCTAGGGATTCTACATTTTTAGTTTAAGGGTTAAGATCCTATGCTTTGATAACTTGTACTTTATGCTTTACCAACTTGTAACTTGACTTTAAATAAATGTATATTCTTAATATGATGCATAGTTGAGTTTTATAATTTATGGAAAATATTAGACTCTATTTCAATGTGAAATGGATTTTGTATGCTAATCTTGGTTACTAGGTCTTAATTTGTAGTTAGCATTGGATTAGTGAATATTAGCATTTTGTGATCAATTAACTTTCCTTTATTTGATAGATTGTAATTAGTATATTGTTTTTGATAATAGTTCATGTATTTTATGTAGTTACGTTGCTTGAAATATTGTTTATCAAGAGTTTCCAGGTGGTGATCTAGACTATTATGTACAATTACTTGTACTTAGCTTTGTATGTTTTGTTCTTGCAATTCTTAGGTATTATTATGTATTCAAAGTATAGTTTATAATTTGTTTATAGTCCTTAATGACTTATTCATATGTGTTTTCCATTCATAGCTTACTATTCTTGAGTTTACAACTCATTTATAGGGATTCTAGGGGTTTTAAGGGAATTTAGGGCATTATGGTTACTTTTGTAATGTTCTTATTGGTATTGAACTTATTAGATCACTTTTAGATCTTAGACTTGATATATACATTGTATTGACAACATATAGGAATATGTTGTAATGGCAGTTCAGGTTGTGAGAAGCAGTTCATCTTACCTAGTAAGGTACAAAAAGAAAAAATTTCTAGCCAAATTTTCATATTGAGACAGTTATAGCTTATAACACATAAGTGAAATTGGAGGATTGTCACAGTCTCTTCCCTTTAAAGAAATCTCGTACCGTGTTTATACGGGTAACATAGCTTATTAAGGGCAACACAGATCTTAGGTGTTCAAATTCTTTCTTAGAATTTTATTCACATATCAAGAAACAAACTTCACGGTTGGTATTTAGTATCAAATCGATCTCTTTTATCATCATTTTCATCAAAATGCTTATGCATGAAATATCATTCAGGTCTTAGTGATCAAAATCATTCTATTACCTCATAAGAATTTAGTTTAATACCAAATGGGACATAGAAAACATGCCAGTTAATCACATAAATCTTCCTCAGATTCCAAAATATGAAAAGGATTGTGATTATTACTGAGTTCTTCGGGAAACTCAAGTCAATATGTCACTGCTCAATTCAATGTCTTGAATTGATTATCGCATTTTATAAAATCAATTTGGGTAATTGATAGAGAAAACATCCTTCTCACATAGATACTATTAATAGGGTTTAGTTTCTCATTCATAGTGAGCAATCTTTATCAAAATAGTCTTTCCAATTTAGCATTTAAATCTAGCAGTTACCTAACGGTCACTATTCAACGTACTATGAAGCTCTATTCTCATATAACCTTCTCAAATAGTTTCGTAAACTACATTGGGTTTCGTAAGTTGAAAATCTCCAACTTTAGCCCAATAGATATGTAAATGGCACTTCTTTCGATAGAGTGCTTCAAGTAGTATTACTGTGATTCTAGCATGAAAACTATTGTTATACGAGAAAAATTTTCCAATGGTAAGTGTCCTTTCCAAAACATAGAACACATACGTGGAGTATATAGTTTAGTATCTGGATAGTTCTTCCACTTAACATACAAATTTTGGGTATACTTTTAGGATCAAGATGTGAAACACTCGTCACGATCTTAGATGATAGATATTGATTCTCTATGTCGACATATTATTTCTAGTATAATCTCGTCAGAGTTTCCATATTATCAATTTCCTAGATAGGAATAGATCCTTTAGCCTTAGTAAAACAATTGACAATAATCCAGATGGCATCATGTCTAATTGAAGTAACAAAATCCTCATTGTTCTTTCCTATTTCCATGGAGGAATTCCAGTTGAACTAGTAAGTCAGATGACTTTCAATATTCTGCTTCTTTTGTTAGAGCATAATATAAGGATTCAAAGTTTCTTCGGGTTGAGTGGATTACTTAAATATATAAATTCCAAATCTAAGACAAATATTGACGTACTTTTATAATAGATCTATTCACCTTATTAGCGCACACGTAAGTGTTTAATGACTCATGAAATTTTGGTAGTAAGTAACAGTTTGGGCACTCCATGTAATAACATATTTTAGTAAAAGCATATAGTGTAAAAAATACATGTATTCCAGTTTTATTAGGTCTATACTTGTCTTATATCGAATCTCTTTAAGTCCATTAATAAATTCTTACTAACATAAAGATGCGTCCAACTTTATGCAAGGAAGAAATCATAAATTTGGTGATTTAGATTTATTTATTTGACTGAAGAAGCGTCCTAATTCAATCAAATAAACAGAATGTAAATCATTGACTTAGAAATTTCCGACATAACACGAATATAAACAAATATTCTACCCCTAAGTTTCCTTTTTATGTTGGTGTGTGTAAGGCGTCTTGTATATAAAATCTTGGAATTCGGTTTTCTAGAGAAGAACGATATTAAAAATGGAAGATTGTATTTTATTCCCTATAAAATACAGAACAATCTTACCAAGCATATGATTTATAAGGCCACGTGCGCTTACAAATCCTAGTCCAATGATCTACTATGTTAAAAATCTGACACCGGATGGTGCAAAGTTCTGTGTGATGCGGAGTGCATTTCTTTCACAGAAGAAAATTTCCATCATATTCACCGTAGGTTGGATTTATATTCCTATATTCTGGTTTACCAGACTTTACGGACGTTCATTCACTGCCGAGTTTATGCTTAAGATTTTTCTAATTTTTTTTTGCACAGGATTGTGCTTAATTACCTTGTTCATCAACTCCTTGGGTAGAGGTAAATGACTTTTTCCAATATTTTAGGATTTTGGAAGTGGTAATCTTTCTTCAAAATCTTCGATAAAATTCCTAATAAAATCTTCTGATGGAGTCTTCTTAATAGAATTTCAGATGAAATTCCATGACATAATTCCATGATGAAATCTTCGGATGAAGGCTTTTATCATTCTACGGAATAGGATCTAACTCTACTAACTCTTGAAATTTCCTCGTTTATGTCTCGAGGTTAATTCTTTTCATCATTAGATAGCGGAGTTCTTCTTTCATATTCTCGATAAGAGATATTTGAATTTTAATCAAGCGATCTTATGTACTCCTTTTATCTCACTGGGTGGAGTATAAAGAATTTACCAAGATAACTAATGAACTGATATCTTCTTATAGCAAGCTTCATTTTATAGTTTCGGATCTGAATTGGCTCTTTCAATCCAACGGGTGATACTAATAGCATCTTTTCTTCCTTGGATATCAAAAACTAACTAATCATCGAGTCTTCTTCCGGATAGTTATTCTTAATTTGCACTTGAAGAATTGTAACCACATCATCGTCAATTCTTCATCAAATACTTTTTAGGGTTTAGAATGAGGGGAAAGAATGGAATCCAAGGTATACTCATATCAGAAAACATTTGTCAAATATGTATATGGATACATATAAATGTTTATCGAACATAAGGTATATCTTTTGGGTTTATTTGGTAGGGTGTAGGGGAAACTTAATATGTTGATTATCATTCATATATGAGGATAATAAATCCAACTATGAAACATAGTTTCAAAGTTTATAACGGATTTATAAAGATATGACTCATGCATAATCGTAACATAATTTGATATGCAACAACTTGTCTTATATAATAGCCAAGCATACTATACGTCTTGTGATAGTTGTAAAATTAGATGCTTGCTTTAGGAAAAACAAGCAACTAAAATATAGGGCAAGTGTGCACGACGATTTAGGAAAACCGTGTGTAAATGACCCTAGGTGAGTTCGTTCTCGAGGAGGCTAGTGTGTTGTGTAATGAATTGATTAATGTTTGATTTTATTGAGAAGAAAAGAAAGGAGAAATAAGAGAGAAAAACGGTTACGAAAACGGATTAAACTAAGACGAAAAAGGCGATCACGTAAAACCGTAAATAGTACAAAATTTAAAACTTAAACCTAAAAATTTCTAAGAATTACTAAAAATCCACAATAAAATTCTAAGAGTTTACAAAAAAATCCAAACTTGCTAAAACCTTTTAATTAATTAGATAATGACTTTTTAATGCTAATTAAAGCCCTAAAAATCACAATTAATTATTAAAAAGCCCTAAGCAAGATTTTAAAGTTAGTAAACCTCAAAAATGTCCTAATTAAGCTAAAAAGTATTTTTTAAAATTTTAAAACAAAATAAAACTATTTTTAAATACTTAAAAACTATTAAAATAAATTAAAACTTAAATTAATTCTAGAAAATAATTGAAAAGCCCTAAAAAGATTTGGAAAGTTACAAAATTCCTAATTATGTGTCTACAATCTAGGAAAAATGAAAAAAGTTAAAAAATCAAACTTTCAATTTTTAATAATAAAATAATAATAAAATAATCAAAAAAATTAAAAGTTTATAAAATAAATCTAAAAAATTACCAAAAATCTAAAATAATGTAATTTAGACAGAAATGCAATTAAAAGTTTCTAAAACCTAATTAATAATTTTATATTAAATTTTAAAGTTGGATAAAACCCTAAAATCCTATAAAATAAAAAATAAGACTTTTTGAAAACCTTTTTAGCTGTAAACCTCAAATTACTTTAACAAAACCTGAAAACATTTTTTATAAAAGTTTAAACCTATTTTATCTATTTTTTAACTAATTAATGAAATACGGGTAATTAAAAAATGATAAAAAATAAATAAGGAAAGAGAAAAAATTAAAACTTAGCTAGAAAAATCCCTAATGAAAGTCTAATCTAACACATGGCTCAAAAGCTTATCCAATAAGCCCAAATTGGCTTAAATAAGCTACGGCTAATATTAAATAAGACCAAACAACACCCCTTTAAGTATAATTTGAAATGAATGCTTAGCAGTCAAAGACCCTAGGGCGCAATGGTAGTGAGTGTATGTTGTGAGGAGGATGGCGCAGGTTCGAGTCCTGGCCAGTCCTTTTTGATCTTTTTTTTTATTTTATTTTTATTTTTATTTTTATTTTTAAACAAGAAAATACCAACTTTTGATTAATTTAAAAAGGCATTACAATAGCTTTGAAAAAATCTGGAACAAGTGATAAAATGAAACCTATGTTGCCTTATATACTGGCCTACAGATCATTCTAGAATAGTAAAATAATCTAAACCCTAATTGCTGAAATGCCAAAGTTGCCCTTGTTGTTTGACTGAATCTTTGGTCAGATTGTGCCATGTGATATTGTTGTGATGTCCAGCTGGTCTTGTTATGATCTTGGACGTTTATAAGTCCTTGGGGACCAAGTAGAGCATCTCAGACGTTCATCTTGTCTGCTTTAGGGTTTTGAGGGAAAGGGACGGGGCAGGGGAGGGTCCCACAAGACACATGGGTGTGTCTTGTGTGTATTTGGGATGTGGGTTTTGATGTGGATGGGTTTAATTTGCAATCTGGAAAAGTGGGGCGAAAAACCCTTTGATTTTAGTTAATTAGGATCTGGAAAAAAATAGGGTTTATGGGGTGTTTATGGAAAGTTTAATCCATCTGGGTTAATTAGATTTTTTAAAAATCTGTTTGGTGGGAAAGATAAGTGGGGTTTGACTGGGTAGGTTTAACCAGGTTTATTTAATAAACCTGGTATTGGGTTATGGGTTACGGGTTGGGTTATGGGTAAGGGTTTGGGTAAATGGGTGGGTATGGTGAGGTGTCAATCACTGGTTGGGTGAGGAAGTTTAGTTGTCTGGCAGTATTGGCCCCCAAGGTTTCTTCTTTCTTCCATGTTGTAATAACAGCACCAAACTTCTTTTCCCTTTGTAAATAGTTTGCAATACTTGTCATTTTTGGCACATTCAAATAGCAAACTTTAATCAAGGGTCTTTAATGCACATTCTTCATTCTCCAAGGACTGATCTTGTAAATACTTGATAATTTTGGGACCCAAATGCAATAAATGAGATTTGCAAGGGTATAAATTGCCAAGTCTTCAATAGTAGAGGGACCAATTTTGTCAATCTTCAATTCTTCAAGGTCCGTTTTGGAAATTCCAGATTTTGGTCCGGTTCATTGTGCGGCTTCGTTTCCCGTGTTCGTTTTTGAATGATTCTTGTGATCTTTTGTCATTTCCTCAATATCCGTACCTAAAAATATACAAGTAACAAACACGAGCATATATTTGGCAGTTTTAATGATATTTAATGCATTTTAAGCCCGATTTGGACGATGAGACCATGTATAAAAGCAGTCTCATCACTCCCCCATACAAAACCATTGCCGTGCCCTCACGCAATGCTAGAATAAAGTATCGTAGCACCTCCAAAATTTAATTTTATTCACTTTTTGGAATGATAAACTAGCTACACTACTACTATTACTACTACTTGCGTTTTAGACATAATGTATGATTTTCATCGCAAAATGGGACGTTTAGGTTCATAGAATAAGAACACGTGAATGCCTCGTTAGAAATAATTTCATCGTCCTCGATTTTCACCCTAATTTCATGCCAAGCGTGCAACAAGATCATTGTCATTATAAGTTAGTAATGCTAACACTACTCATGTGCCCTTATCACGTACTTATCCTCCCATTATTCCTATTGTATCTCTTATATTTTATTTTGTCTTGAATGTTTCACGAGGATACATCATTTGACTTATGCGATAATAGAGATTTAGGTCTAAAAATAGAGTCCTAACGGTGTAACTAAGACCATCAAATCAATAACCCCTCCTAATAGACAACGATGTTAAAAAATTAAGTTGACAAGAAGAATCGATAAACACGGTTTTATAAAGGTTTTGAACATGAGACTTATTACCAAGACTTTTATACGCCCCCTAACGGAAGGGCCTTATTATCTTTGGTTTACCTCCATCTTTTATTCAACTTCGCCATGAAGCTTTTATTATGACTTCGGTCTTGCCTTGCCTTTTATTATCCGCCTCATCGGTTGTTTTATTAGCCAAAGACGTATATCCTCACGCTAAAGCGAATTTTGGATCTTTAAAGCTTCGAAGATTAAGGCTTGATTCACATTCAATTTTGCATAGATTTTTCGGCCTTGTGGGGCTTCAAATTGTTTGCTAGATTTAGGTGAGCACTTGAAATCTTATTATTGGGTGAAGCTTTCGATTATTGGGGTGCCAATACTTCAAAACTGTGACGCTGGCGATACCTTAATGTCTTCCCAATTTAATTACACGGAAGCTACTAGAAAAGACTAGAAACCCAACAATCCTAACTAAACCGCTAAGTCAATATTTATTAAGCAAAAAATATTTACAAGCGAAGGGAGAATAAGCAAACAACGAGAACACATGAGTTTTTGAAAGAATACGAGTACTCTACGTTTAGCATAGTAACTTATAATTAACTCTATCATTTCTCGTCCTCATTTAAGAGACTTAGCCTAATGTGATGTTAAGGAATCAAAGCTAAGTGCTCAACACGCACGGTCGAGTCAAAAATTACTCTTATTCTCGCCATCGGAAAATCTACATTCGTGTCTTCAAACACTTATAAAACATGAGAAAAATTTTAATATTTGGCCATTTTTAGCCTTATTTTGCAACAAAAACGATAAACAAAAAGATAAACTTTGGAAAGCGTGAAGGTTTGGCAAGGCAAGTATCTATTCACCCCCATACTAAAGTTAAACATTATCCTCAATGTTTCGAGTCTAGGGGTGCAAAACACCCCCATACTAGAGACGTAGTCGAATGCCTAATCTAGCATGGAAAGGGTGTAACCAATAAATTAATAGCCGTTTATGAAGTGTGCTAATAACCTAAGGTTAGAACATCAAAGGATATATCATTGGATATCGAGAAATTCTTCCAAGCAAACGATCCAGTGCTCCCATAAAACGAACACGAGAGGCTCTAATCGTGAAGATCATGATCTAAAAACCACAATGCACAAACAACCTCGGAACAAAGGTTGTAAGGGCACAAATCCCCTCTCATTAAGCTAATTAGAAAGAAATAATATGTACATGGATAAGCATGGGTCTCCCCCACGAGGCACCATGTTTTTGATAACCGAGTCAAAAGCTCGACTCGAATCCCCATAAATGTGATCATTTAGGGATATCATGGTATGGTCAATTTTTGGTGGGGCTTACATGATAAACAAGGCCCAAAAACAACCGGTATAAAGGACTAAGTCCTTTGATGATGCAAAATACCGGGATCGAAGATGGCGTTCTCGTTTTCATTGGAAAAACAAATCAACGCCACTTCATCAATGGTCAACAAAAACTCAAAGAGTTTCAAGAAAATGGGAGAGAAGAAATAGAAGGGTGGGACAATGGGTAAGTCATGAAAACATTGAGCTACTTGAGGTAGACTCGCACGAATCAAATGAAAAGATTTTCCATTTATTGCATCGGTGGAAGACCGAGATTTCCCTATATAAGCAATTCCAGGATCAAATATCTCGTCCTCGGTGGAGAAAGGGGAGGGAACATAAGGGGATTCCCCCACACTAAGTCCACACAAAGCATCGTCAAAAGGAGAAGACGAGCTTGTAGTACTCAAAACACGTGGTGATGACGGAGTTAGAATTGTAGAAAAATCTTTCAAATTCAATTCAAAATCTTTTCCTTTTTTATCTTTTAAACTCTCCTTGTGAAAACCCGATTTAATTATGTCAAAAATATTTGGTGTTTCTAAAGCAATGTTAGTCACACTAAAAATTCTCACATTTTGAAACCGTTTTGGTATAGGTGGTGGTAAGTTCTCAAATCTTTTGTCAACAAAGAAAACTACCCCATCGGGATCAACGTATTCATCATCCGAAGAATCACTCGAGATTGGAATCGTAGGCTTAACACTCTTAACCTCCACCGGCGGAGGGGACGGAACTTCATTTTTCTCAACAACTCCTAAAACTCTATTTGAAATCTTTTTGCAAATGTTTTTGATGGGATTGACATTGTACAAAGATGTGATAGAATACACATGAGAAAGAGTGGAGTTTTGGGTTGCATTAATGACGAGTTCTTCCTCATTGAAACGAAGAGTGATTTTCCTTGCATGCACATCGATAAGTGCTCTCGAGGTATCCAAAAAAGATCGACCTAAAATTAACGGAACTTTAGGATCGATAGGAATGTCAACAACAATAAAGTCTACAGGATAGTAGAACTTTCCAACTTTCACAAAGAGGTCCTCGGCAACTCCACAAGCTAGAATCATAGAATGATCGGCCATCTCGATTGACATTCTTGAAGGAGTGAGATTGGGAAGATTGAGCGATTTAAAAATCTCAAGAGGCATCAAATTAATACTAGCAACAAGATCGGCCAAGGCGTAGCATTCTTCCATGTATTGTATAGCACATGGGATTAAAAACTTTCCAGGATCACCGACTTTTTGAGGTATGCGGCTTAGAAAAACCGATGAACAACTAGACGATTTTTGCAATTTCTCTTTGTTATTCAACATACTTTTGAAGTTCGCGGCAAATCGAGGCATCATGAATAAGGTGTCGGCAAAACTTATATTAAAATGCAAGTCACGAAACATTTTCATAAAGAGTTCAAATTGATAATTATTTCGTTCTTGTACCTTTTCCTTGTCTCGTCTTAAAGGGTAGGGTAAGGGTGGTGTGGGTTGAGGCATAGGTATAGGCATCGGCCTTGGAATCTCGAGTTCCATGATTGGTATTGGTTCAACCGTAGGTGTGGTTTGAGCGGTACTTCGTGGGCTTGTAATTTGCTCCTTTTCTACCAACACCTCGGGTTCTTTCTCTTTTTCCTTCTCCATAGAAGTACTTGGACGAGAAATGGATTCTTTGAAAGTTTTACCACTACGAGTAGTAATAACCTTCAACTCTCCTTTCGGGTTCACGATGGTATCACTAGGAAGACCACCCGAAGAAGAGGGCTTACACATGATAGCTTCAAACATCTTATCCATACGGTCTTCAAACTTAGATTGCCTAGCATCCGCTTTTAACAATTCTTGCTTAATCTCATGTTGTCCTTGCTCCATTTTTTGTTGATTTTGTTGGAGACGTGTGACATTTCCTTCCATTTTATTAGCATGAGTTTTAAGTTCATTAGCAAGTTCGTTTTTAAGCTCGTTTTTCAACTCGGATCTTAAGCTAACCATTTCATGTTGCATATCATCAAACTTAGCATCATTAGCCTTAGCATAATTCAAAAACTCTCCTTGAAGATTTTTGGTGTGATCGTTTTGAAAACCTTGAGTAGTAGTTTGAAAATCACGGTTTTGGTTTTGGTTTGAAATTTGCCCATTTCCACTTTGATAATTACCCTTGTTGTAATTTCTTTGATTTCCTTGATAATTACCACCTTGGTTGTTGTTGCGATAGTTATTAGCATTTTGATTTGGTGGAGCTTGATTTTGGCGGGAACCTTGACCGATTTGGTTATAAGTTCCCGTGGCTACATAAGCACTCGAAGTGTTACCATCCGCGGTAATGCACTCGGAAAGATCATGAGCTCCACCACACGACAAACAACTCTTAGAAACCGCTTTGACCGAAGCGGAATTCCAAGCTTCTTGAGCTTTCCAATGGGACATAAGGCTAGCAAATCTATCAAAAAACCGATTTTCTTCATTTGCTTCATCATGTAAAGCATTAATGCTACGAGACGATGACGAGCCCAATTTGGCAACACTCGGTGTGATACGAGGGCTATAAACCTTAGACCTATTCTCAATTATGACCAAAGCTTCCTCGACCGTTTTACATAAAAAATTACCACCCGCGGCGGCATTTAAATAATCTCTTTCATGATTGTTAAGTCCATTGTAAAACGTGTCAATTTGGTGCAAGTCGGAAAAACCGTGATGAGGACATTCATGTAACATCTCCTTAAAACTATTCCAAGCCGTTGAAAAACTCTCATTTGGTTCTTGTGAAAATTTAGAAATCTCATTCTTCAAATGCGTAGTCTTAGAGGGCGGAAAAAATTGGTTCACAAATTTCGAAACGAGATCCTTCCACGTCAATATAGAATTGGGTGGCTCTTTCTCTAACCAAATTTTAGCGGGCCTCGCTAAGGAATACAGAAAAAGCATCATCTTAATCGAGTCATTCGAGACATCCTTGAATTTGCAAGTGGCGGTAAGACGATTAAATTGGCGGATATGGTTGTGGGGATTGTCCTTCTCATCACCACGGAATTTGTTGTTTTGGATCATCGACAACAAACCCGTTTTCACCTCAAAATTCTCCGCAAGGATAGCGGGAATCACAATAGCTTCTCCATAACCCTCGGTGGGTGCTTGAAGTAACTCCATCATAGTTCGATTCGCCATGGTTGGTGCTTCTCGTACAATGGGTTCGTCAATAGGAGACTCCTCACTAGAATGAGTTGGAGTGGGAGTTTTGTTCTTTCGTCTACGTGCACGTTTTGCTTGATTACGAGTGAGCATAAACGTCACGTACAACGAGGAGACGAGCAAAGAAGATTCTTTTTGGTATTTTTAATTTTTCAATTTTTTTGTGGTTTTTGATGGTATTAACCTTTTTTTGAAATTGGTGAATGTATTAAGTAGACACAAATCTACAAATCTCCTCCCTAATCAAATCTCTCGATTAAAGAAGCCTCAAGGAATGAAGACGATCACGTGGAGTGAACGCCTTCGATGACTTTAGAACGATGGTGGAACACCAAATCGTTCAAGAGGGTTTAATCAATAGAAACCAAGAAAATATATATGATATGTAATAATACTTTGGGCGGCAAAACCTTCGATTCACTCTCAAAATCAAATACGCACAAGCAAGCGGAGGAAACGAGGCGGCGGGAAGCACTTAAGAGCCTTTTTCCTTTAGGTCGTGAAATACAACCGCCTTATACCCACCTTATAGTTTGTATTTTTCAAAATCGAGCTTCTCGAAAGTATTTATCTATTTTTGCCTTTTTTCTTTGGTTTGAGATTCGAATACAATGATTGGGTAATGACCTCCCAAGTCAAGGTTGTGATTGCTCAGGTATTTGGAGTACTTGTGAATTTATTGTTCTACGTATACAATATATTAATAATATTCACACAAAAACCGAAAAACGATAATACGTATTAGTAGAGTGCTACTAATACAAATACTAATTATGGCTATATAAAAACAACAATGGTTCAATCAAAACACAACACGCCTCCCCGGCAGCGGCGCCATTTTGATAGTTGTAAAATTAGATACTTGCTTTAGGAAAAACAAGCAACTAAAATATAGGGCAAGTGTGCACGACGATTTAGGAAAACCGTGTGTAAATGACCCTAGGTGAGTTCGTTCTCGAGGAGGCTAGTGTGTTGTGTAATGAATTGATTAATGTTTGATTTTATTAAGAAGAAAAGAAAGGAGAAATAAGAGGGAAAAACGGTTACGAAAACGGATTAAACTAAGACGAAAAAGGCGATCACGTAAAACCGTAAATAGTACAAAATTTAAAATTTAAACCTAAAAATTTCTAAGAATTACTAAAAATCCAAAATAAAATTCTAAGAGTTTACAAAAAATCCAAACTTGCTAAAACCTTTTAATTAATTAGATAATGACTTTTTAATGCTAATTAAAGTCCTAAAAATCACAATTAATTATTAAAAAGCTCTAAACAAGATTTCAAAGTTTGTAAACCTCAAAAATGTCCTAATTAAGTTAAAAAGTATTTTTAAAATTTTAAAACCAAATAAAACTATTTTTAAATACTTAAAAACTATTAAAATCAATTAAAACTTAAATTAATTCTAGAAAATAATTGAAAAGCCCTAAAAAGATTTGGAAAGTTACAAAATTCTTAATTATGTGTCTACAATCTAGAAAAAATGAAAAAAGTTAAAAAATCAAACTTTCAATTTTTAATAATAAAATAATAATAAAATAATCAAAAAAATTAAAAGTTTATAAAATAAATCTAAAAAATTACCAAAAATCTAAAATAATGTAATTTAGACAGAAATGCAATTAAAAGTTTCTAAAACCTATTTAATAATTTTATATTAAATTTTAAAGTTGGTTAAAAAGCCTAAAATCCTATAAAATTAAAAATAAGACTTTTTGAAAACCTTTTTAGCTGTAAACCTCAAATTACTTTAACAAAACCTAAAAACATTTTATATAAAAATTTAAACCTATTTTATCTATTTTTTAACTAATTAATGAATACGGGTAATTAAAAAATGATAAAAAATAAATAAGGAAAGAGAAAAAATTAAAACTTAGCAAAAAAAATCCCTAATGAAAGTCTAATCCTAGGAAAATTAACACTTGGCTCAAAAGCTTATCCAATAAGCCCAAATTGGCTTAAATAAGCTACGGCTTTTATTAAATAAGACCAAACAACACCCCTTTAAGTATAATTTGAAATGAATGCTTAGCAGTTAAAGACCCTAGGGCGCAATGGTAGTGAGTGTGTGTTGTGAGGAGGATGGCGCAGGTTCGAGTCCTGGCCAGTCCTTTTTGATCTTTTTTTTTATTTTTTTCTTTTTTTATTTTATTTTTTTTAAACAAGAAAATACCAACTTTTGATTAATTTAAAAAGGCATTACAATAGCTTTGAAAAAATCTGGAACAAGTGATAAAATGAAACCTATGTTGCCTTATATACTGGCCTACAGATCATTCTAGAATAGTAAAATAATCTAAACCCTAATTGCTAAAATGCCAAAGTTACCCTTGTTGTTTGACTGAATCTTTGGTCAGATTGTGCCATGTGATGTTGTTGTGATGTCCAACTGGTCTTGTTATGATCTTGGATGTTTATAAGTCCTTGGGGACCAAGTAGAGCATCTCAGACGTTCATCTTGTCTGCTTTAGGGTTTTGAGGGAAAGGGACGGGGCAGGGGAGGGTCCCACAAGACACATGGGTGTGTCTTGTGTGTATTTGGGATGTGGGTTTTGATGTGGATGGGTTTAATTTTCAATCTGGAAAAGTGGGGCGAAAAACCCTTTGATTTTAGTTAATTAGGATCTGGAAAAAAATAGGGTTTATGGGGTGTTTATGGAAAGTTTAATCCATCTGGGTTAATTAGATTTTTTAAAAATCTGTTTGGTGGGAAAGATAAGTGGGGTTTGACTGGGTAGGTTTGACCAGGTTTATTTAATAAACCTGGTATTGGGTTATGGGTTACGGGTTGGGTTATGGGTAAGGGTTTGGGTAAATGGGTGGGTATGGTGAGGTGTCAATCACTGGTTGGGTGAGGAAGTTTAGTTGTCTGGCAGTATTGGCCCCCAAGGTTTCTTCTTTCTTCCATGTTGTAATAACAACACCAAACTTCTTTTCCCCTTGTAAATAGTTTGCAATACTTGTGATACAAGGTTTTTGCTAGGTTCAATTATGTCTCTCGATATCCTCTCGAATTGATCTTGGTTCTAAGTGGAATGATTGTTCTTGGTTACTAAAAAGGGGAGTGGTTTTCTATCTACTAAATGTTAAATGCTCTAAAATGTAAACTTAAATTTAAAAGTAATTAAATTAATAACAACTAATAACAATTAATAAACTTGAATTAAAATTTAACTTAGAATATAAAATGAAGAAACAATGAGAAATAGTAAGACAGCCACAAAAAGAAACAGTAAGTAAGATTAAAAGAAATTTGATTCGGAAGTTTGACCTTGATTCGGAACTATTGATCCGGAACTTTTCACCCGGAAGTCTTCACCCGGAACTTTGGTCGGAAGTTGGTTCGGAAGTATTGACTCGGAAGTTCATTCGGAACTTTACTCGGAACTTTATCCGGAACTTTGAGTCGGAAGTTTATTCAGAACAATCAACTGATTCGGAACTTTTAAGGAAAAACTCATTCGGAACTTTAAAACTCATTCGGAACTTTTAAAGGAAAAACTCATCCGGAACTTTTTAACTCATTCGGAACTTAACTCATTCGGAACTTTTAAACTCATTCGGAACTTTTAATGGAAAAACTCATTCGGAACTTTTAAACTCATTCGGAACTTTTAAAGAAAAACTCATTCGGAACTTTTAAAAGGAATTTGATTCGGAACTTTTGCTCATCCGGAACTTGTTGTTCATTCGGAAGTTTTGCTCATCCGGAACTCTTGGTTCGTCCGGAACTTTTGGTTCATCCGGAACCTGGGAACTCAAGAACAGTACTTTTAACTGAAGAACAGGGGAACTCGAATTCGATCCAAAAATCACCAAGTTTTTCACAAAAAACTTAAATAAACTAATCACTAAGCATCTACTAACCATAAACTACAAATCCCATCAATAAAAACATAAAACTCAACAACTTTTAAAGATCAAATCAATCAAATAAGAACTTAAACATTTAACCAAATAAATGGAGATGAACAAGATGAAATGGAAAGATTGATGTATTGAATGATTAAGGTTTTAACAATCACAAAACAAAGATTAAAATTACAAGATTGAAAAACAAAGATCAAAATCACCAAACACCCTAGTGGTGTTGGTGATGCTACGAACAGAAAGGGAGAAAAAGAGGGGAGAAGAAAAAACTAAAAACTGAATGAAAAGTGTGAGGGGGATTCCTTTTATAGGTGTTCCCTTTGGTTGGTGAGTGGGCTTTCTCCCGTTCTTCTTGTCTTCTCGTCTTTTCAGAAAAGTTGACGTTTTCGATTCTGATTCAGGATTTGTCGTCGATTAAATTCAACTCGTCTTTTAATTTCTTCGTTTAATAGACTTGAGTTTCTTCGACTTATGTAAATCTTCCATCTTTGGTCCTTTTCTTCGATAAATCTTCGAATAGGCCCAGTGACTTCAAATCTTTTGCATCTCTTGGACAATAAACTCTGTCTTGAGTCTTTTTCTTCGATAAATCCCGTGCAATCCCATGTTTTCTTTAATATTCATCCGGTTGGCTCTGAAAACACAATAAACACAAAAACCACGCATAATTCCAAACAAATGATATTAAATACGCGTTTTGGTCTCGTTTTAGCCAGAATTAAGTGGTAAAAGGATGGGTGTTTACACACCTATCAAATCCCCTACACTAAACCATTGCCATGCCCTCATGCAATGCTTAGTGATAAAGCATTTTACACTTTTCTCATAATTAATCAACCTTGGCCTTATTCAAATACTACTAAATAAAAAATTAAGATACTAAAAGAAATTAAAACTTAAAAGGAATCAAAAGGATAGAAAACCATTTTCACTTGAAAATAGCTATATGGAAATAACTTGCAAAGAGATCAATGACTTACATTAGGGCTTTGGTGCTGCGAAGATTTATCACCCTCAAGTTTCACGTTCCCCAAACTAAGCTTAAAAACGAGATCATTGTTATTATAAGTTAGTAAATCAAACACTTACACACATGGCTTAATTATATGCTTAAACTCCCTTATTCCTAGGTGTATCTCTTATATTTTATTCTTGTCTTAGAATGATCATGAAGATGCATTTTTGGACTTATTTCGATAGTTTATTTAGGCTGAAGCAAAGTAGGACGATTTGATTAATAGTTAGCTAAAGGACAAAATCTCTTAAAACTGCTTCTCGGGATATCAAAAAGTTCATATCTTGGCATAACTCGGTTCACGATTTGAGACCTTTCTCGGGCCGATATTTGGCATGTACTTCATACTTCATATCTTGAGAGACGTGCTTGAGATAATAGTCTTCTCATCATTAATAGAGTTTCTTCACTTGGAGACTTTTGAGAGGTACTCCAACTTTGTTGACCACGACTTCATGATTATTTCTTCAATCTCTATTTGGGATTTTGAGATACAACGATCCGCCTCCTTTTCGGACTTGGATCTATTTATCCTCATACCTTGTTAGGGTCTTTTCGGATAGACTTCTCCATCATCTTTATGGGAGTTGATTGCTTTTCGTCGTGAGTCTTGATCCTTCATATTGACTTTGGGAATAATGCTTTTCACATCACCTTGGATCTTTAGCAATAAAATGGAATCCTCATGCCTTGTTAGGGCCTTTTCGGACTCGCCAATCTTCGCGCCCTGCTTCATAAGTTATGCCTTGGCTATGAACTCTTATCATTACCGAGCAACTTTTAAATGATCTTGGGCTAGAAGCTAAGTAACTTTTCAAATCGTACGACCTTACTTATTGCAGATAAATTATTAGCAAGTGATGGGAGAATAGGTAAATAATTACACCAAGTGAGCTTGTGCAAGAATACCGACTTATAATTGACTCTATCATTTCTCGTCCTCCACAATTTAAAATCTCAAGTAATGATACTCGTGGACACTTAGCCTCATAAACCAATTAAGGTCTACATGGTTAAGAATAAATTTGGATAAGTCTATTCCGGTTGAGTCAAAATAAACGCAATGGGCCTAATATGTCAAAGACTTCTAAACTAGGTACACCACTTTATTAATATTTTTTACTTTATTGCGGGATATATACATATGAAAGCAACGATAAAAATTTAAAAATTATGACTAAATGGCCAAAGTTAATAAAAATTTGAAAAATGTTGAAGAAGATGATTTTCCGGTTAAATGAAGGCATTTTCATGGAAAAGTCCACTTAAAACTTCGATAGAAGTCCCCCTACACTTAAGATAAACATTGTCCGCAATGTTTAAGCATGTGGGAAAAGTTTCCCCTACACTTATGACATTGTGCACGTTGGTTAACTCGAGTTAAGGAAGAGACGACTAAAGTGATCAATTTCAAATGTGAGAATGAAGAAAATTGAATCACGATAGTTGAGAGATAGAACCGGATTTCGGATAACACGGGAGAACGGTTCTTCAAAGGTTCCAAAAGTGCACTTATCCCTGTAATCACATCACCACACAAACACAAAGATCTATAGAAGTCCCCCTACACTTAGGAGGTTAAAACATAAAAGGATAGATACTCGGGCTGCCACCCGAGGAGCGCTTGTTTTTGATAACCGAGTCACGAGCCTGACTCGACCCAAAATTAGTTCATGGGGAACGTGGTGAGGGATGGAATCACCTTCTGAGAGGTGTCCTCACCAAAGTACAACTTCACTCGTTGGCCATTCACCTTAAAATTTGGTCCATTAGGTTTAGCGAGCTCGAGAGTACCATATGGAAAAATTTGGGCAATGGTGAATGGGCCGGACCAACGAGATTTCAGCTTGCCCGAAAAGATTTTCAACCGAGAGTTAAAGAGTAAAACTTTGTCTCCAACATGGAACTCTCGGTTCTTAATCTTAGAGTCGTGAATGAGCTTAGTCCTCTCCTTATAGATCAAAGAATTTTCATAAGCCTCATTACGGAGTTCATTCAGCTCATTAAGTTGGATCTTGCGTAGGTTACCGGCTTTGTTGATATCAAAATTAGCCCACTTCAAGGCCCAATAAGCCTTGTGCTCCAACTCAATGGGGAGGTGGCATGCTTTCCCGTACACGAGACGATATAGTGTACAACCAATCGGAGTCTTGTATGCGGTACGAAAAGCCCACAAAGCATCATCAAGTTTATCAGCCCATGAGGCACGATGCTCTCCCACGGTCCTTTCAAGAATTCGCTTTAGTCCTCGGTTGGATATTTCAGCCTGGCCATTAGTTTGTGGGTGGTAGGCTGTGGAAAGACGATGATTTACACCGTACTTAGCCATGACTCTAGCAAATTGGTCATTGCAAAAATGAGTCCCACGATCACTAATAATGGCACGAGGCACACCGAATCTAGCGAATAGAGATTTCAAAAAGTTACAAACCACCCTTGCGTCATTAGTATGTAAAGCTTTGGCTTCGACCCACTTTGAAACGTAGTCAACGACTACAAGGATGTATTTGTTTCCTTTAGAAGAAGGGAATGGCCCCATAAAGTCGATATCCCAAACATCAAAGATTTCACAATCTTGAATGAAATTCTGAGGCATCTCGTCTTTTTGTGTGATCGTGCCTTGTTTTTGGCAAACATCACATCGTTTAACCATATTGTGAGCGTCACGATATATGGAGGGCCAATAAAATCCCGAATCAAACACTTTTTTGGCGGTGTAGTTGGGACCAACGTGACCACCGGTGGGTCCTTTCTGGCAGGCATCAAGGATTTCCATAGCTGCCGGTCCATCAACACATCGGCGGATAATCAGGTCGACACATTGTTTGAATAGGTAAGGGTCGTCCCAAAAGTAAGTCTTAATGTCGGTGAAGAACTTTTTCTTTTGTTGGGACGTCAACCCTTCCTTGAGAATTCCACCCGCCAAGTAGTTTGCAAAGTCCTCAAACCACGGGGTTTCATCAGAATTCGAATTTATAGACATTAAGGTCTCCAAGGGAAAAGAATCGTTGATTTCTTTGTTCGGATGATCCCCTTGGTAAGGATCCTCAAGTCTGCTGAGATGATCCGCGGCTAGGTTTTCAGCTCCTTTTTTATCGCGAATTTCGATTTTAAATTCTTGGAGAAGCAAAACCCAGCGAAGAAGTCTTGGTTTGGAATCTTGCTTTGTCAACAAGTACTTCAACGCGGAATGGTCGGTGTAAACGATTATGGTGGAAAGGACAAGATAGGGGCGGAACTTTTCAAAGGCATAGACAACAGCTAGAAGCTCTTTTTCGGTTGTCGTATAATGCAATTGTGCCCCAGTCATTGTCTTGTTAGCGTAATGGATCGGTTGGAAGTGTTTGTTCACTCGTTGTCCCAGAACCGCTCCAATAGCAAAATCACTAGCATCGCACATCAACTCGAAAGGCAGCTCCCAATTAGGGGTAACCAAGACAGGTGCCTTAGTAAGCTTATCCTTAAGCAAGTTGAAGGCTTCAAGGCACTCTTGGGAAAAGATAAAAGGAGTATCTTTTTCCAAGAGGTGGGTCATCGGGCGAGCGATTTGAGAAAAATCTTTGATGAATCGACGGTAGAAGCCCGCATGACCCAGAAAACTTCTCACACCCTTCACGGTTGAAGGTGGAGGCAACTTAGCGATAACGTCGACTTTAGCACGGTCTACTTCAAGACCGGCTTTGGAGATCTTGTGTCCTAGCACGATGCCTTCTTTTACCATGAAATGGCATTTTTCCCAATTCAGAACAAGGCGAGTGTCTTCGCACCGCTTAAGCATACGTTCCAAATTGGCAAGGCAAGAAGAGAAGGAATCCCCAAAGACCGAGAAATCATCCATGAAGACTTCCATGGTTTGTTCAACCATGTCATGGAAGATAGCTAACATGCAACTTTGGAAAGTCCCGGGGGCATTGCATAAGCCAAAAGGCATTCTTTTGTAAGCAAATGTGCCTTAGGGACAAGTGAATGTTGTCTTCTCTTGATCTTGGGGATCGATGGGTATTTGGAAATAACCCGAGAAACCATCAAGAAAGCAGTAATATTCATTACCCGCTAAACGTTCAAGCATTTGGTCCATAAAAGGTAGAGGGAAATGATCCTTTCTCGTGGCATCATTGAGTTTGCGGTAGTCTATACAAACTCTCCACCCAGTAACGAGACGAGTGGAAATCAACTCGTTGTTTTCATTGGGAACAACGGTTATTCCACCCTTCTTGGGCACACAATGGATTCGACTAACCCATGGTGAATCCGAAATAGGGTAAATCATACCCGCATCAAGAAGTTTGATAACCTCTGTTTTGATGACTTCATGTATTTTTGGATTCACCCTTCGTTGGCTTTGAATTGTGGGCTTAAAGTCGTCCTCCATGAAAATTTTGTGTGTGCAGAAGTGAGGATCAATTCCGCGAATATTAGAGATTTTCCAAGCAATCGCCTTCTTGTGATCTTTAAGCACGGCGATGAGGCGAGATTTCTCTTCTTCCTTCAAGTCCTTCGCGATAATGACGGGCGACTTCTTCTCTTCTTCAAGGAACACATACTCGAGGTGGGGCGGCAACTCCTTAAGCTCTAAATCCGGAGGATTTTCGACGGGAGGCGTATTCGAAGTCGGAGTATCAATAGCAATGACCGTGGGAGATGGTGGAGAAAGATTGTCTTCGTTGAGAAGGTTTTCAAAGAATTGCATGTCTTCATCCCCATCGGTGGGAGAATCATCATTAGCTAAGTTCACATCTCCCATGGTGGTTTCAAGATTGTTCCAAAACAAATCACTATCTCCAAATAGAGACAGTGATGAATCAATAGAGGAAACGGTTGCAACATTGGGAAGAGAGGTAGGAATACTCTTACAAGCATCTTTAAAGTGTTCTTCACAAGCCTCATCCAGAACGTCAATACAATTAACACTCTCGTTGGAATATGGTTGTTTAGACAACTTTCCCATGTTGAAGACGATTTTATCGTCACCCACTCTCAAGATAAGCTCACCGGCTTCAACATCGATGAGAGTGCGACCGGTCCTCAGGAATGGACGACCCACGATCAAGGGAACACGAGGGTCCATCTCGTAGTCGACGACGACGAAATCGGCAGGAAAAGTGAATTTGTCGAATCCTACAAAGACGTCTTCGGCTATCCCCACTGGATAAGCAACCGTACGGTTAGCTAATTCCAAAGTCATTTTGGTGGGGACTAGCTCAGGGACAGATAATTTCTTCCAAACGCTTAGAGGCATTAGATTAATACTGGCACCTAGATCGGCTAGGGCCATGCAATTCTCTACTCCCGGGAAGTTGCAAGGGATTAAGAAACGACCCGGATCACCAAGCTTTGTTGGCAATTTCCTTAAGAGCACTGCAGAGCAATTCTCATTAAGTTGGATGTTGGCAATATCAAGAAGTTTTTCCTTGTCACTCAGAAGATCTTTAAACATTTTCGCATACTTAGGCATGTGAGCGAGAGCCTCAGCGAAGGAGATATTGAAATTCAGTTGTTTAAACATTTTAAGAAAGTTTGAAACCTGAATATCGTCCTTGCTTTTGAGCTTCTCTTTCCTCAACCTAGATGGATAAGGTATATTAGAAGAAGAGGAGGGCTGTGGGAGAATAGGATCACTCTCATCCTTGGGTGGAGGAGGGGTAGAAATAGGAGGTGGAGAAATTGTGGAAGGAGAAGGATGAGGAATAGGAGCAGGTGACTCGTTCTCCTTAGTCACAACCACCGGTGGAGGTATAGGAAGCTCGGGTTCCTTGGTACCTTTACCACTGCGAGTGGTGATTACTTTCATCTCCCCTCTTGGATTCGCAACGGTGTTACTCGGAAGAGTACCCGAAGAAGAGGGTTGATTACCTTGGAAAAAACTAGCCATCATGTTCTTCAAGTCATTTGTTTGGCTATCCAACGTGTTTCTCATGTCAGCTCTCAAATCGTTCCTTTTTTGACCAGGTCTGCTTTCAGGTTGAGCACTTCCCGCTGAAGATTTCCCACGATCACATCGTTAGTCCTCATATAGGTTTCCACTTCTTGGTGAAGAGCGGTGGGTTGGTTGGGAGGAGCATTGTATGCGGGTGGTTGATAAGCAGGTTGCTGGTATACTTGGTTGTTTCGTTGAGGTGGTTGTTGCTGCTTGTGAGGTAGGATGTATGGTGTACGAGGTGGTTGTTGTTGTTGAGGAGGGCGATTGAGGTTTTGTTGTTGGTTTGGGTTGCTAGGAGGAAAACCGGGTGGTGAGAGGTAGTTGTTGGAGCGGTAGCTAAGCAAATTACAGTCACCTTGAGGTCTAGCTTGATAAGCAGGTTGAGGATAGGTGCCATATGCTGCATTCACATTCTCAGAAGGGTAGTCTTGGGTGGCAGTACAAGTGGTGTAAGAGTGAGGACCCCCGCATATCTCGCATGGTTGGCTAACAACATTGACTTGAGCGTTTTTAGCGTTGTTGCTGTTGGTGTTGTTAACGGTATGGGTAACAAGCGATTCAAGAAGTGTAGTGATTTTGTCAAGTCGCTTGTCGTTGTCACTAGTACTAGCACTAGCAACATTGGTCCGAACACTCTTGGTTTGCACACGAGACTTATTCTCAATGATATCCCAAGAAGCATTGGAAGTCTTAGCCAAAAGATTACCCCCCGAGGCACTGTTTAGTGAATCTTGGTCACTCATGCTTAAACCATTCTAAAAAGTATTAATTTGATGTACTTTGGTAAAACCATGTTGTGGGCATTTTCTTAAAAGATCTTTAAAACGATCCCAAGATTCACTGAACGACTCATCGTACTTTTGTTCAAAATTTATGATTTCATTCCGCAAAGCGGTAGTACGAGAGGGTGGGAAAAAGTAATTGATAAACTTGGTTTCCAAATCCGTCCACGAAAGAATACTCTGTGGCGGTTCCTTAGCAAACCAATGTCGGGCTTGTCCCTCTAAAGAAAAGGGAAAAAGTTGTAACCGGATAACCTCTTGTGGAACACCATTGAATTTGACCGTGTTGGTGAGTTGCAAGAATCTCTTGATATGGTCATGTGGATCATCAATGGTACGCCCCAAGAATGGTTGAGCAGAGACCATCTGGATAAAGCCTGATTTGAGCTCAAAATTGTTGGCTGCAATCGCTGGTATAACAATAGGATCAGTGTTGCCATCTACATGAGCTTGCAGCAGTTCAATCATCGGGCGATTATCCGGTTGAGGCTCATTGTTGTTGTTATAATTCATGTTGTTGAAAGGTGGGTTGTTGTTGTTATTATTGTTGTTTGGAGGTGGTATGTTATTGTTGTTTTGTACACCGGCCATGTCTAAGTGATCGAGAGGCTCAGGCTCTTGATAAGACGTGGATCGAGTGCGCATACACCTGCAAAAGAACTAACAAGGCAAAAACAAAGCAAAAATATTTTTGGTTTTTTATGTTTTTTTTTACTTATTAGGATTTTTTTGAAAATTTTATATTTTTTAGTTTTTTTTTTGAAAATTTTTATGAAAAATTAACGTTCACGGGGAACGGATCCCAAAATCCAAGTTCTCACAAAAAACTTTTGATCTAAACAAGAAGAGCCGGCAGCGGCGCCATTTGATACAAGGTTTTTGCTAGGTTCAATTATGTCTCTCGATATCCTCTCGAATTGATCTTGGTTCTAAGTGGAATGATTGTTCTTGGTTACTAAAAAGGGGAGTGGTTTTCTATCTACTAAATGTTAAATGCTCTAAAATGTAAACTTAAATTTAAAAGTAATTAAATTAATAACAATTAGTAACAATTAATAAACTGGAATTAAAATTTAACTTAGAATATAAAATGAAGAAACAATGAGAAATAGTAAGACAGCCACAAAAAGAAACAGTAAGTAAGATTAAAAGAAATTTGATTCGGAAGTTTGACCTTGATTCGGAACTATTGATCCGGAACTTTTCACCCGGAAGTCTTCACCCGGAACTTTGGTCGGAAGTTGGTTCGGAAGTATTGACTCGGAAGTTCATTCGGAACTTTACTCGGAACTTTATCCGGAACTTTGAGTCGGAAGTTTATTCGGAACAATCAACTGATTCGGAACTTTTAAGGAAAAACTCATTCGGAACTTTAAAACTCATTCGGAACTTTTAAAGGAAAAACTCACCCGGAACGTTTTAACTCATTCGGAACTTAACTCATTCGGAACTTTTAAACTCATTCGGAACTTTTAAAGGAAAAACTAATTCGGAACTTTTAAACTCATTCGGAACTTTTAAAGGAAAAACTCATTCGGAACTTTTAAAAGGAAGTTGATTCGGAACTTTTTCTCATCCGGAACTTGTTGTTCATTCGGAAGTTTTGCTCATCCGGAACTCTTGGTTCGTCCGGAACTTTTGGTTCATCCGGAACCTGGGAACTCAAGAACAGTACTTTTAACCGAAGAACAGGGGAACTCGAATTCGATCCAAGAATCACCAAGTTTTTCACCAAAAACTTAAATAAACTAATCACTAAGCATCTACTAACCATAAACTACAAATCCCATCAATAAAAACATAAAACCCAACAACTTTTAAAGATCAAATCAATCAAATAAGAACTTAAACTTTTAACCAAATAAATGGAGATGAACAAGATGAAATGGAAAGATTGATGTATTGAATGATTAAGGTTTAACAATCACAAAACAAAGATTAAAATTACAAGATTGGAAAACAAAGATCAAAATCACCAAACACCCTAGTGGTGTTGGTGATGCTACAAACAGAAAGGGAGAAAAAGAGGGGAGAAGAAAAAACTAAAAACTGAATGAAAAGTGTGAGGGGGATTCCTTTTATAGGTGTTTCCTTTGGTTGGTGAGTGGGCTTTCTCCCGTTCTTCTTGTCTTCTCGTCTTTTCAGAAAAGTTGACGTTTTCGATTCTGATTCGGGATTTGTCGTCGATTAAATTCAACTCGTCTTTTAATTTCTTCGTTTAATAGACTTGAGTTTCTTCGACTTATGTAAATCTTCCATCTTTGGTCCTTTTCTTCGATAAATCTTCGAATAGGCCCAGTGACTTCAAATCTTTTGCATCTCTTGGACAATAAACTCTGTCTTGAGTCTTTTTCTTCGATAAATCCCGTGCAATCCCATGTTTTCTTTAATATTCATCCGGTTGGCTCTGAAAACACAATAAACACAAAAACCACGCATAATTCCAAACAAATGATATTAAATACGCGTTTTGGTCTGGTTTTAGCCAAAATTAAGTGGTAAAAGGATGGGTGTTTACACACCTATCAACTTGTCATTTTTGGCACATTCAAATAGCAAACTTTAATCAAGGGTCTTTAATGCACATTCTTCATTCTCCAAGGACTGATCTTGTAAATACTTGATAATTTAGGGACCCAAATGCAATAAATGAGATTTGCAAGGGTATAAATTGCCAAGTATTCAATAGTAGAGGGACCAATTTTGTCAATCTTCAATTCTTCAAGGTTCATTTTGGAAATTCCAGATTTGGGTCCGGTTCATTGTGTGGCTTCGTTTCCCGTGTTCGTTTTTGAATGATTCTTGTGATCTTTTGTCATTTCCTCAATATCCGTACCTAAAAATATACAAGTTACAAACACGAGCATATATTTGGTAGTTTTAATGATATTTAATGCAGTTTAAGCCCGATTTGGACGATGAGACCATGTATAAAAGCAGTCTTATCATCTTGTTAAGTCTTTCTTCAAAATTGCGGGTTATATTCAACTAATAATTTATATTATCATTTGAAGATAACATAAATTCCAAAAATATATAATTTATCAAGTATATGCTTTCTTCTTGAATTAACGCAATTTTATTCATAATTATTTATGAGAAAACCAAGAAATAGGGGTTTCTTATTTCTCAAAAATAAATATGAAACGAGAAGATAGGAAAACACGACTTTTATTTATTAACAACTTGCCTTGTTTAAACTTACAGGACAAGCTTCTCTGTTGATATAAAAGTAAAGACATAAAGTTGAAAGTATTCACAACTTCTAGTCTAATGTTTTCATCTTTTTTGCAAATCTTCTTCTAACTCTTTTAATCTCGTTGTATGACTCCTCGGCCTTTCCTATGTCTTTAATATCTTCAATATGCTAGGGAGGAAGTTTTCTAAATTGGATAGGATATCTTATGGGTATCATTAGGTAAATGTTCAAATATGGGTAATGGTAAATTTATAGGGTAAGGTGATGGGTAAATTTGATGCCCAGGTCAAAAATCTATTTCTTCCTTACATGTTCTTATAACTTTCATATAGAGGTTATCATCAAAAGGCAAAACATCTATTAGGATTTTCTAATCTTTAGGTATATTTTCTGAAGTATCAATGAATTATTCATCGGAAGATGGAAAATTTTAGGAATACTTACAGATCACTCATCTTTCGAATCCGATAAGATGATAATAGGAGGGGGATATGGATACATATTTCTAGAGACGTCGATAAATCCTAACTTATTATTTACTCAAAAGTACTTACACATAAACCTGGTATCAAAACACGAAATCTCTTATGCATAATATCAAATAAACTTACACATAATCCCGGGGAATATTAGTACAGTCATTCTTGTAATAGATAATGGAAGCTATATTGACTTTTCAAAGATTAGAACCATTAACGCTTAGGGATTAAAAACTTAATCCTTTACATAAAATGACCGTTGGATTAATAATGGTAAGATGTATGCATATAGACTCTTCAAAAATTAAGAGCCCTTTTAAGACTTTGGATTTTACCAAAAAGAAATGGAAATATGTTTTGACAAAGGTTTTAACAAAGGATTTTGAAGGGATTATTCCCTTATACACCTACCATTTAACTAAACTTCTGTTTAGGGGTAAATGTTTGTGTATACCTCAAGATAACTTAAGAAGGATTCAGTAAAACCATTTATACCATAACCTGAAAACTTAAAACGACAATTTTTGCTTTTCAAACTAAGAAAACTTTGACCAAAGTATAAACAAAGGTTTTTCGAACATTTACGAATCTCATTAAATATTTTCGATAAATCAGCAAAAACCTTAATAATTAAAGTCAAATTTATTTTGAACATTTTTATATAATTGGTCGAACTAAGAAATTTAAAATTTTTACGTTTACGTTTCATAAAAATTTAATAATTATTATTTAATTAATTGTAATAATTATCGACGCTTTAGACGCCGTATTGAGAAAACTGATAAAATGATAGTTGAGACGAAACTGAAACATAAAAGATATGAAGAAAGAATTTTGAATAAATACAGTTATGATATTTATTTCATTAGGAGAAAGTGAACGTAATTACTGACGCATAATATAGAAAGAATATCTGAGTGAATTGTGGACATGATAATTATATCATCATGAGAGATGAATATAGATACTGACACATTATGTATAAAAGATAAAGAACCAGTTAGGACATGTTCCTTAATAATGAAGGTGCAAAATAGATTGCCGAACAATTTAAAATATAAACAATGTTTGTAAAAAGGATAATATAAATAGTGAAAGTTTTCACGGCTAATGTGAACCATTAAAATTGAGAAGCCGATAGCGTTAAATGTTTTAAAGGCCACTTGTGGTTGCCTAAATATGGAAATTGTGAGATGTAGTTAAATTGGAAAAACTTGTAAGTATAAGTATTCTATTCCTGTCATTTCTGACTTAATGTATCATTATCAGAAGAAGTTGTACTGATGGAAAATTATGAAGGCAGACATCGCCTCATACATTAGTAAACGTCTAGCTATTGCAAAGGTCATCATCTGAATTTGATTCGATTTGGGTCATCGTCGACAGACTGACCAAATCTGCTAATATCATTCCCGTTAATGATAAATGCAAAAGAGTTATGTAAACATAGTGTGCATGTATCAAACATCTTTATCAAGATCCTCGCTTCGCATCGAATTTCTAGAGATTTGCTCAGAAATCATTGAGAACGAACCTTGATGAGAGTACTATGTACCACCCCAAATCGAAGGGACGAGGTAAAGTAACGATACAAAGTAAAATAAGCGCTGTTTTATGTTTGAATGATTGACCTTTGGTAATAGACCGTATAATCGTTTTCATTTGGAGATATTACCATTGATAATCATCGTATTAGGATTGAGATCGAATCTTGTTAGGATCTAAATATTAGAGCATCTGTAAGCAGGAGTTGAGATGAAGACACCCGACATACACCCACTGTGAGTTGGACATGTCTTCTAGGTTTAAGGTTTCCTATAATGGCAAACCTAACCTTGCAAAATACCTGACCCGCGAGATCTTAGATGATTGTTGAAATTAGGATTTGATTATTAACTGCCGATAGTGGGCAGGAGGTTATGTGAATGTGAAATGTAGATCTTGAAGTGCCAAATGGGTAGCAAAGTTATGCCACAATTTTCAAACTTGGAAAAATGAATTCATGATCTGACAAATCATGGGATATAAGTCCCCGTTGTATGGGACCATAGAGATGATGTAAAAAGATTGGTTTGAAAGGCATACAAGCTGGATCTACCCTAGGACTTCAAGAACCGCGTAAACTATGTTTCGTAAATCGAACTTGATGGAATATCTATCAAGTGAAATTCTTATTTATTCTTAGTAGAGCTTAGATCGGCGAAAAGTTGCATTCATCAGAAACCCGTGAACATCATGGATAGAGAAAGTAAGTCAACATTTAGCCTGATCTTATTCCCGTAGTTATGTTTGATGAAACTCGCGTATTATAATGGATTACACTTGTGAGAAAAGACCGAATGTGGAGGAAATACCCACATGGCTTTAACTCTATAAGAAGCGAGTAGTAAGATGATCTTTGAGGACAAAGATCCTGTTTAGGGGTAAATGCTGTGACAATCCGTCAATTTATGGTTGATATTTTATTCTCAATATTTATTTGAAAACATTATTTTAATGTTACAATATGAACTCACTTATTTTTGGGAAGAAATTTGGATTTACGTCTTGAAGTAGCATCGACTACGTCTAAACCGGAGAATTCAACGTTACGTGCTTACGTTTACATACACCGTCTTTGGTGACAGTCCGACATTTCAGAAAATAAATTTATCCGTGAATATTATTTTGGAGTTTTAAATTTGTGTTGGTTCATAAACTCACAAATTTACGAGAAGAGATTAGGACTTACGATTTTATTTTAACGTCCTTTACGACTAAACCAGAAACCCTAGGATTACGTATTTACGTTTTCGAAATCCGTTTTTGATGAGACAATTTTTATTGGATTCGTTTTATGACGTTGATTCATAATTTATAAAAACGTTTTTCGTAAAACGACCCGAGGGTACGCAAATCGAGGAAACTAGAATCGAGGAATACCCGTAAACTAGTGAGATGGGACAAAATACATTGTCCCACCCCACTAGCACACATGGGGCGGCCAAAAACTCACCAACACCATTAGGTGTCAAGCCTTAAGCTAACTTTATTACACTTGTCTAGTTAGCTTCACAAGTAAGCCAATTTCCATCCAAAACTAGCAACTAGTTTCACTTCCACCATTTGCAACATGCAAACCACACACAATTTCCTCTCTACTCTCTCATCTTGCCGTCCCTACTCCACCATCAAACACTACTTTGATCAAAAATCAACCATGAAATCCTATATTATTTCTACATATGTTGAAGCCCTCTTGAAGCTCTCTTGAATGATGGTGATTATAACATCCATGGAGGAATTTTCTTGGTGTCTTGGGGGTGATTTTCCACAAGGAGTTATGAATATTGGTGGTCATGAAGAAGGTCTTGGTGCATCACAAGTATCTCCATCAAAATCCATGTTTTGATCACAACCTACATCATCATGGTGGTATAAATATTGTCCTCCTCAACTTCTTGTTATTTTGATTATGTAAACATGTATTTTATTTCCTATTGTATATGTATATGATGATTATATGATGATAAAAATGTTATGTGGGGATTTGTTGTTGATAAACATGCTTAAAAAGATGAAAGACTATAAGAAACAAGGTTAAAATCTTGGTTAAATTTGATGGCTGTATAAAACAGTAAAGAACCATATGGTAAACTGATAAAATGATAAAGTAGAATGGATTTACAGTAAGCTATGAGTCTTGTACACATGTGAGAGTTGGCCATGCAATGGAATCATTGTAATGAGTGAGATATGATCAAAACAAGTTTAGGGTATAAATCTGAGGTTACTGTTTTGGACGATTTTTAGAAAATATTTAGAAGATGATTCAACAGTATCTATAGAAGAGTTAAATGTAGCAGATATCATGTAGTTTATGTGATAAAAATTTGAGCTTCTATCTCCATATAGAACTCAAGATATGGCAGTTTTGGTGAAAGTGAAGATAAAAATTAGATTTTTGGAAATTAAAGAATAATACTATTATATAAGCACTCAAAATTTAATAGTATAAAATATAAATTAAAACCCACTAACTTATATAATACATTTATATAAATATGTTAAAGGTTAAATAAGTGGACATTCTATAAAAATGGTAACTTGTTAAGTTTCATAAGTTATAAAACTATAAACATGATTTTTACGACTTTTTCGGCTAATACCGTAAAATTAACGTTTTTGTTAAATAAAACTTAGATGGTTGGACCCGTCTAATGTAAACTTTATAAAACTTATATACTGATATATAAACATGTATAACAAGTAAAAACCGATAAGACCCGAACTATAGGACATACGGACGTTAACGGACTAAATTAACGTTATTGGACTAATAATACAACAAAAATGGACTTAAACACTTATAAAAAGAACTTATTGGGCTTAACCCATTTTGGCCCAACTTGTAAAGTTTAAATACTGATAATATAAGTATGAAATGGATTAAAACAAGTTAAAGAACTTATAATAAGTTTATTGGACTTAAAACACGTAAATAGGTAAAACTAGTAAACTAGTATAAACGTTACCGACATATAACACTAAAATGAGTAAACGAGAATATGTAAACCCACTTGATCATCATATGTGTATAATCATCATATGTATACATAATTTTTATTTTTATAAAGTCATTGGACAAGAGTCTAAGACGAGTATTATTTGTCTAGGTTTCCATGATTGAAGCACGTACCGTACGTCCGAATTGCCGATAACCCGCCTTCCCACATCAACGTGAGTTCATAGCCTCGCACTCTTTTAAATGTTTTATAAATGTTTTATAAACCTGCGAGGGAGATTACATGTTAGTTTTTATAAAATAGGACACCATTTGTCCCGATTGTTTGTTTATTGATTTTGGACCCGAATGATTGAATGACCCGATTGTATGACCCGATAAATGATTAAAGGACCCGATAGATGAAAATTAAATGGATTATTAAAGTTAGGTTATGTCACTAAAAGTCCCATTAGCATGAATTGTGAACTACCGGGATTTGGTAGACGCTTATGCATTTAATAGTACTATTTGGGGACGATCACCCCAGTTCGCGCCTTGACGGTTGATCCCCGTCGTGCCACATTGATTGGTAAGCGAATTTATGTATGAGAAGATTTCCATAGCGTGACCTTTGTGACGACACGCTACTTTAGATGGGCAAATTTGGTATCGGGTTAGCTACCCGTTGTTGGTTTAGTAAGGTAACAATGTCATGCGGCTTATAATAATCCAAAACTACGAAATACTACTAGACGCTTCGAATTACGATGTATTGCCTGACTAGCAATACAGGGTCATACTAATGATATTATGTTTGTGTTTTGGTTTTCATAACCATATTCATATAAAGGTTTTTATTTGATTTTATACAACGTCATAAGACGTATTGTATGATGTTTTTACGACATTGGATCGTATAATGATTTTTAAGGCAAATGCCTATATTATGATCTTCGATAAGGATTTGTATAAAATGATTTTGGCTATTTCATGTCCTATCAAAACGATTTGTACAAAATGATTTTCAGTAATACTTTTATACTGATATTATATTGATGGAATTTATTAAACTCTATGAATTCACTCGGCGTTATCGCTGACCTTTTCTTTTAACATGTTTTATCTCAGGTACTTGAAGGTAATTCTCGGGAAGACAACAAGAATTCATGGCCCGCACCTACACAATATTTTCCATTCAAATACTTTGTAAAACTTTGTATGAAATATAATGACTTGGGACCGATGTAACTTTGATATTTATGAATGGAAATGCTTTTATTATTAAACGACGCGATTTTTATGCGTTGTCTATGATGTGAGTAATGTGCTATCTCGTAACACCAACGAGTCTTCCGCTGTATTGAGTTGTATAAATTTGGGGGTGTTACAACAACTACCATTAAAAGAGTAAGGTCAACGCATAATCTACGGGAGAGAATTTCAAATCAGATACAGGCGAAAACATTTAATGAATATGAATATATCCCATGTTTTCATAATTTGAGTACGCATTCGAAAGCTCCTCGGATCGTTACCCAGGTCATTCAAATGAAATCAAATCAAATAAATGATAGGAATGTCGATACATCCAGTCGGGTATCAACAATCGGTAATCAGATACTTTTCCTAAGAATCTCACCACGGGAGAATTGGACAAGAAAGAGTTGTCAATTGTCAAATAAGACAATTTTCACAGATGAGTAAGTTCAACTCAGAAGAATAAATAGTACGGGCACATATGTAGGTGTCCCTATCAATATGTCCCTATTTTTTTTACTTCTTGCAGATCTCATAAAATTTAATCTTTCACAATCTTCAAAGAAAATTTAGTGTTTATTAATAATTTCATGGTGAGTACTAATCAGTCTTGCATGGTCCCTTCCAAATTGTATGTAGACGCGCAACTATATACAATTTCAAGATTAACGATGCAATACTCAGTTCGTCAAAATTTTATCATAATGTTTATAATAAAAAAAAATTCATGCTCAATTCTAACATAAGAATCAAAAATAAATTTACAAAGATTTTCTTTGTTATAGAAACAATTATGTTTTCCAAGGTATTTCATAATCAACTTTATTTCAATAATGATTATTTTTAAGTCTCACTTTAAATAATCCATATAGTGATGAAAATTCAATTTTCTCAAAGGATACTGTTTTATCTTATAAAAACAATGAGTGATCTGTAAAAGAGTGATGAAGAGTTGTTCACCAAGAACTAACTACAATATAATAGGAAATGAGCTTAGCCAAATAATCATGAGGTTCATGACCTCGATGGCACTCAAAAAAAATAATACACAACGTAACTCAATTTGAGATGAGTACTTGTTCAATGGTTGCATCACTAATGTGAGCATTAGGATGAAGCAATAAAAGATAGATAACATCGATACATGTAGGATTTAGCAATCAACGGTAGTCTTTTCATTAATCACAAACAAGTCAAAATTGTACCGTAACACATTATGTGTCACTATGTCCTACAATTCCAAGAACTCATCCTACCAATTGATGTCTCAGTTAAGTTAGGGATTATTTTTAAAAGTTACCACAATGAATACTAATCTACAAGAGTCATTAGGTGTCCCACCTGTCCCGGAAGATCCATCAGTCCCAATTCAGAAGAAGATTTCTTCAATTTATTTATTGGACACTAGGCATCCTCGTCATTGGACAATGGCCTAGGAACAACACTTAACACGAATCAACAATCAACTAAAACCTTATAATTCAATCACAGAACTTAACGACTTCCTCTTAACAATCTCATATCCCATACAAGTTAAATTTTACTTTATTCAAGTTTCAATCAACTTATACTCAATGCGACATCCTACCTCATTCTCCAATACTTTCAACTTTATTCATAAACCTTAAAAGGGCAATAAAAGCTCGATATGAACAACACTTAATTTCCAATCCTATAGCTCTTACAACAACAATCATCAAATGAGTCACTAGTATGAAATGACTCATATATTCAATTAGACTTCTCGGAAAGGTACTAGTGGCATGAGGCTTTTGGGTAATGGTTCCATTGATAGCCTCAAGTGACATTCACCCTTTCGATTTCAAATTTAAGAATTGGGTGACAACGAGTCAGATGACACCTTTCCAGGTGGTAACGTTTTGTCAAACTCTACTCTATAAGGAAAGATCGTCATGACATCTTTAACACCCCCAAATTAACACGCAACGGAATACATCTTTGGGTGCTAAACAATGATACAACAACACATAATTTATAAAGAACGACTCGAAAAGAGACGTTTTAGATTTATCGTTCCCAAAACATTCATCAGAGTAGCGTAGTCCCAAGTAATCGTTACCAAAAGATAAGTTAAAACAACATATTAGTTTGTTTTAAAAATATGGAACGATAAATAAATCAAAGAGTTAGAACAACAAAAGTAGTGCACAACTTCATTCCCGTGACCTCCAAGCTCCCACTTCTTGATTACCTGAAATACATGTGAGTAAAACAATCAGCAAAAATGCCGAGTGAATCTATAGGTTTATGTAATCAATTTGAACACAAGCAAAGATTATAAGTTTGTGGCATGCTTATAAGCATCAAATAATAATTTGCATCAACAATGATAATTGTATATAGCATAAATTGCAATAAGCTCATGGAACCGAGCCCTTAAACACTCCCATATCAGTCTAATAAGACGAGAGATTTATTAATTGTCGTTACCTCCAGATTATTGGTACATTGCCGTATACCTGACTTCTCAATACAATATGTTCAAACAGTGTGGAGGTCGGGCCTAAGCTTCTGTGACAAGTCCACACAAACTGAACCGGGGCGGCTTCCCCCATAGATTTATTAATTGTACTAGCGGTTAACCCATCATAGGTTAATTAACGGTCCATAATTGAGGCTTTAACAATGGAAATTACTTAATGCAATTTAAAGGCAACCACGGGTCCATTCATAGAGGGACAAAGCATACCATAAAAATCTTGTGTTCTAAGTTTATAAAACATGTATTCCCCCTCGCGGGTTTTTAAAACAATTTAATGTGCACAAGCGAGGCTATAGACTCACCTTAGCCAATAGTGGTAATGAGACGATCGCCGACGATAGTAGATGCCCGATAATCACGATAACCGCAACCTAGCAAATAAGGTGCGTACTTTAATAATAATAGACTCGAGAAATAAATGATACTTAATAAAATCAAACTCGAACTCATAGAACCACAATATACTCGAGAGTAAACGATATAAATAACTTCCTTATACTTTACTACTCATTTACTTTACCATTTTATACTTTTAACAAAATCCGCCGGTACATACTACATGTACTAGCTTATTTACCCCTTTTAAACTTGTCAACCGTTTATGAAACGACTCGATAAGCTAACTTACTATATATAGAAAGGCCTCCTACAAGTTCATCAAATGAAATTACTTTTAAAGTCCTTTACTCGACTCGTTTTCAAACCACAAAATCCGGACAGATTTGCGTTAATTTTTCATACGACCGTTTTAACTTATTTAAACGACTCCGTTTACAAAACCGACACTCGGATTTTAAAGTAAACTCAACTAAATAAATAAATACCTCATTATCAGTAGGTTACATATTTTAAAACATCCATTTAGAGTCCCCGGGATTCGATCCAAATATCGACAACAACTATATGTAGTGTCGATACTCGTCTCCCGGTACACGATTATTCAAAACATCATAACTTCGCGCTCGTTTTGAGTTAGAAGCTCTACCTTATATCAAATCGAAGCTAAGGAAATTATCTAAAACCCTAGGCTATAAGTTAAGTCATTTTCAAAACATAAAAATTCGGATTTTTCAGTTTACTTACTGCTATAAAATGGGTACCAAAATCTTGTACAAAATCAACTTTTTGACCAAAACCAACCATAGAAATGATCATTTATCTACTCTAATATCATCATACATCCACCATAACATCAAAATCATAACAAAAATAAAAATCTTTGGATCAAAATATAATTTTTAACAAGATTTCTAGCAAGAACCACCATGGATCATGCTAAAAACACCATGCATAACCATGGCTTCCACCTACCAACATCATAAAAATAAAAAGTGCTTGCATGTGTAAAATTTTTATACCTTTGTGATCCTTGATCAAAAATAGAGATGGTTCTATGCTTGGTTTAGCTAGATTCAACCTCAAACTCAAGATAATTAGAAAAATGTGTATGGATTTGGGTGGGTGTTTGAGTTTCGACAAAATGGAAGAAAAAGAAAGAGACAGAAAAAAAAATTTTGAAAGTGAAAAAAATGTGTGTGTGTGTGTGTGTGATTTATTTATTAAATTTTTAGTTAGTGGGGAAGGACCAAAGTGCAATTTTGGCAAAAGCTTGGCTTAAAATGAAATTAGCTAGTTAAAAAGGTGGGAAATTGTCACTAGTCAATTTTGAAAATATTTACGGGGCTCGGGTTTCGTAAAAATACTAAAAAGTTTAAACGCACACGAAAAATAATAATATAACGACTCGACACGTAATTAAAACGAGATCGTCGAAAATATTAAATATCGAAACGATCGATAATAAAATATAAATTTTTTGGCATCCGTCGGTATCGCGATCACTAGTAGTCCTCGTTACTCGTCAAAATATTAAATTATAATATTTAATATCGGTTTCAACTTAAACCGTTAAACATAATAATATTTAACGTTATAAAATACTTCAAAATAATTGAAAATTATAATTAAATTATGACCTTATTTTTACGGGTTTTACATCCTCACCACCTTAAGGGAGCGACGTCCCAGCGCTCAACTCACCTCATACACGAGTTGATCACTACCCGGAAGGATGACGGCATTCATTAATAAGAAGTCCTTACGTTCCCACGTGTATCTCGATCCACGATCTCCACTGGTTCTTTTACAAAACGCAACTTGTCGTCAAGTTGTATCTCACCAAAAAGGAATAAATAAATCCTTATCCACAAGTCACCCGTCAAGCTCGACACATGAAAATTTTTTTATGAATCACACGAAGCTCATTCGACGATAAGAATAGGTGACAGGATTCTCGGATAAGTCCAGTTAAAAGGGAAGGTTGCAAATTTAAGGGATATCCATCTATCGGATAGCCATGGACACACATCAAAAAGAACTAACAAGAAAACATTTTTGTCGTCGGGGGGTGCTTACACGCGGGTCCCTACTCAAAAGATAATACAAAGACATCATCCCACTTTCGCCAACGCGCATTCAAAAACTCAATGAACATCGTCGTTGAAAGTCAAAAAGATATTACATAATATGTGCTCTACATGATCGGACGTCATCGGATGATGCCGCCTCAAGTTCTCACAACTTACGATCATTTGACTAGATCGCACACCATATAAGTACATAAAAGAAGAGGTCGAACATAAACATCGATTATAGATCTCCATCGTTAATCATCGAGAAAACCTTGAACGAACCCTTGATAATAACTACTTGATCTCCAGAGTCTTTCCACTTGCGGTGTCGGCTTCAACATACTCCTCGAGGTCGTAACGAATTTATTAACTCCATTCATTAAGAGATTCGGTCCTCTATCCTTCCACAAGTACACGCATAAATCCTGGTGACACTTATCATTTCTTCTTATACACTGCATCCCGAGATTCATTGTAAACTCAGAATAAAATAGTGATCTTCAATACGAGGAATAGAACGAGATAAAAATGAATTCAATAAACACATAAACGGACAAGATGTGGTAAAATGATTTAAGGTTGACGATCGACGAGGGATCTCGACTCACGTAACCATAAAACATAATAATTCACAATACTAGAAAAATGAGAGCGAAGAATTAATTAAATATTAATATTAAAATAACATTTGTCACAATTATCCGTCCCGGATTTGGTATTACCTTAAAACTAAATTGAGGTACTTTCTTGATAAAGATGACATATTAAAAATAGAAGTTAAATAGCTTCATAATTTATTTTGGTTGTCTTAAGAAACTTTGAAAGAAAGACATGAATTTATTACTTAAACTCATACTGATGGTTACGATTTAGAAATATAATTTCCAAATTAAATCATTATTAGGAATATAAATTAAACTGGTAATTTCATTATATTAAATGTAAAGTATGATAAATCAATTACTTCAATAGATAGAACATGATTTCATTTTAAGCATTAGTTTTAGTTATACAAAATATGATGTATAAATTTGACCTTTTACTTGTGATGGTTATTTCGATAATTGAAAATCATTGGAAAATGTATAAAAGTTCCATAAAATTTTATAATACGTTGTAGAAGTACATAAAGGTGTTTATTATTTCAATATAAACATGGGATATATTCGGGTTTTGAAATGTGACAAGATAACAAACGAATACGAATGGAACTAAGGGTCAACAATTAGTATGAAATCAACGGTACAAAAAGGGGACGAAACAAATGTCGTATGAATTCTAAAAGAGAATAATAAAATAAAGGCATCGATGGTAAGACGATAAGAAATAATAGATTAAACAAGTTGTCAATTTTGTTAGTGTGGTCGATGGTTCACCAATATCGGTTCGTTAACTTAGCGGTGGTCGATACATGATCGGAAATAAGATCCATACAAAAATTTTAATCAAAGAAAATTCCTAATAATCACTTGTAATTAAAACAAATTAAATGAACGATGTTAGTGTTTAAAGAGAGAAGTCAAAGCACGATTCACAAGAGTGGATTTCGAGACAAACGAGAGTGACGGACGTCATCCCGGATATACGAAAATCACTCTAGTGATAATTCATTATTCACGTGCGGAGACATTCCAAAGATCTATAAAATCGCATAAAGAACATTGGACGAGAAGGAAGGATAAAACATCGAGACTTTCAAGTCTTTATTCAACAGTCAGTAATTAGACGAACTGTCAAAAGAAATCAGTTATAAGACAAAATGAAGTAACAAGTGGAAAAACGATTGTCGAGTAAAACGTATTCGTAAGCGCGTAATTCGTTCAAGAAAAGGTAAGAAAACATATGCAGATGCATAGAAATTGCGTTACTTGCATGAAATATAAAGGTTTTTAAAACTACTTTTCACTTTATTTCATTTTATTTATCTTTATCATAATACAAGTAAAAAGTTGATTATTATCAAGATTTTTAAGATGACTACTATTCAGCCTAGCATGGATCCTTCTAAATTAGACATAGGTGATCAGGCCATGTATAATCTAGGAATAACAATGCAGTGCTCAGTTTCGTCGAAAAGTATTATGTTTCTTATGTTTATATATAAACCATGCCATTTGTAAAATGGAATTTAAAAATAGTTTATAATTTATAGGATACAAGTAATTGGCGAGATTTTTAAGCAATAACTCAAATGTTATAAAAATTATTTCATAATATCAAAGTAAAACAATTTATGAAAATAGTTGTAATAAAAATGTCAATTAAAATTATAAGGTGACATTTTGATGAAGTATATAATAACCAAAGGTTTGCAAAAATTTGCAAATAATAGCTTATAAAACAACCAATGAAATGGTTACAAGTTGTTAAGTTTTCAAAGGGTTATAAGGTTTAGACAAAAACGTCATGAGATACGCGATAAGAATGTCAGCGAAGAATGTGAAGGCAAAACTTCAAAACTCAACTCAAATCAGTGGAAGGTTAGAAGAAAACGAAAATAAAATAACACCGAATGACAAATGAGTCATATATATGAAAAGGATAAAATAATCCACATGTGTATTCTTTGTAAGATACTCGACACAACATGCTTTTAAGAAAGTAGGTTATTCGTTTTTAAATTACATCATTAATCCGGTAACTGCTAATCCTGTAATGTTTATATTTTTAAACATTTTCACATGCAACCAATATTCGTTAGTTGTAAAATAATATTCGTTAAAATTTTACGATCTCAAATGAAATCAAAACTGCTTAGAAACGTTTAAAACTCATGTTCCGGATTTTCTACCAGATTTAACTTTTAAATATGAGCCGATTAATTGACCCGATAAACGACATCTCCAAGACTCAGAGTCTAAAGCATTTTGATGCAAAACGACGTTTCAAACGACTTTCTAGTTTTACCCGAGACCTGAAAACCAATGTAAAATGACCAAAATACCCCTGCAAGTTCTATGCAGGTTTGACTATTTTATTTTAAAAACGCAGGTTTTACTTTTAAGTTTTGACCTGTTTATACTGCCCCTACAGTTTCTGCATAAAGTGTATTTTTTGACACTTCTTAACGGCTCAAAATATATACATATATACACACATGTCTTGTGGATTTTATAACAACGAAAAATAAATCTTGTAATGAGCATCAAATAAAATATAGCATGATGAATGACAGAAAATGCTTCAAGGTATTCAACACGAAATTTAGGAAGCAAGACGGTGAAAGACGTTCGTAATTTAAATTTCAAAATGCAATGTAGGCAAATCTCCTTGGTGCCACGATTGTCAAAAACACAAAACATAACAAGAAAAGAATTGAACATTAACATGCTACACTCCGGGAGCGAGAAGGTTAATGAAAAACAAATGATACAATTTTATATAAGTAAAATCGTATTCCAATTCTAGTGCCATAATCTAGACGATTATTTATAAAATGACGATGACGTTACCGAGATATAAGTGAACAATACACTTCCGAGTCGATACATATATATGTCAATGAATTAAATCTTCGCATGTCGTGTAAAACGATAATAAAAATCAACAAAATATTATGAAAAACCATGATATTATTCAACACGATTATAGGAAATGTTTCAAAATGTGTGACTCACACGATAGCGGTTAGTCTATTCCAAGGACACATTGAGCTACACAATGGTCTTGAAATTACGTTTCACGACGTCTAAACACAAACAGTCGGAAGACGATTTGGATATCTATATAGATATCTCAAAGGGTTAAGCAATAAAAGTAACGCGCGTAGATGAAGTTATGTAAGGTCATAATATAAAAATTTTGCAATAAAAGCAATTTAAATACTTCAAAGATAAATACAGAAAGATAATGAAATTCATTGTATTTATTTAAGTTAATCATTAATAAATGACAAACGTTTATCGAAAAGTTTAACGACATAAATATATATCGATAAAGGGATCCTAGATATAAATATATATATATATCCATAAATGGATCATAGTATTTATTTATAAATACTTGCCAATAAGGTATACGTAATAACGTATACTAAAATTGTAATCTCAGAAGTAGCTTGAACCTGAAGTCACGCGAAGTCCCGTGCACATGACTCTTTGAAAAATAAAAACTAGCAGTTATAGTTTAGGTTTTTAAAATAAAGACCTAGTTCTCTATAACTCATGGCTCTGATACCAATCTTTAACACCCCCAAATTAACACGCAACGGAATACATCTTTGGGTGCTAAACAATGATACAACAACACATAATTTATAAAGAACGACTCGAAAAGAGACGTTTTAGATTTATCGTTCCCAAAACATTCATCAGAGTAGCGTAGTCCCAAGTAATCGTTACCAAAAGATAAGTTAAAACAACATATTAGTTTGTTTTAAAAATATGGAACGATAAATAAATCAAAGAGTTAGAACAACAAAAGCAGTGCACAACTTCATTCCCGTGACCTCCAAGCTCCCACTTCTTGATTACCTGAAATACATGTGAGTAAAACAATCAGCAAAAATGCCGAGTGAATCTATAGGTTTATGTAATCAATTTGAACACAAGCAAAGATTATAAGTTTGTGGCATGCTTATAAGCATCAAATAATAATTTGCATCAACAATGATAATTGTATATAGCATAAATTGCAATAAGCTCATGGAACCGAGCCCTTAAACACTCCCATATCAGTCTAATAAGACGAGAGATTTATTAATTGTCGTTACCTCCAGATTATTGGTACATTCCCGTATACCTGACTTCTCAATACAATATGTTCAAACAGTGTGGAGGTCGGGCCTAAGCTTCTGTGACAAGTCCACACAAACTGAACCGGGGCGGCTTCCCCCATAGATCTATTAATTGTACTAGCGGTTAACCCATCATAGGTTAATTAACGGTCCATAATTGAGGCTTTAACAATGGCAATTACTTAATGCAATTTAAAGGCAACCACGGGTCCATTCATAGAGGGACAAAGCATACCATAAAAATCTTGTGTTCTAAGTTTATAAAACATGTATTCCCCCTCGCGGGTTTTTAAAACAATTTAATGTGCACAAGCGAGGCTATAGACTCACCTTAGCCAATAGTGGTAATGAGACGATCGCCGACGATAGTAGATGCCCGATAATCACGATAACCGCAACCTAGCAAATAAGGTGCGTACTTTAATAATAATAGACTCGAGAAATAAATGATACTTAATAAAATCAAACTCGAACTCATAGAACCACAATATACTCGAGAGTAAACGATATAAATAACTTCCTTATACTTTACTACTCATTTACTTTACCATTTTATACTTTTAACAAAATCCGCCGGTACATACTACATGTACTAGCTTATTTACCCCTTTTAAACTTGTCAACCGTTTATGAAACGACTCGATAAGCTAACTTACTATATATAGAAAGTCCTCCTACAATTTCATCAAATGAAATTACTTTTAAAGTCCTTTACTCGACTCGTTTTCAAACCACAAAATCCGGACAGATTTGCGTTAATTTTTCATACGACCGTTTTAACTTATTTAAACGACTCCGTTTACAAAACCGACACTCGGATTTTAAAGTAAACTCAACTAAATAAATAAATACCTCATTATCAGTAGGTTACATATTTTAAAACATCCATTTAGAGTCCCCGGGATTCGATCCAAATATCGACAACAACTATATGTAGTGTCGATACTCGTCTCCCGGTACACGATTATTCAAAACATCATAACTTCGCGCTCGTTTTGAGTTAGAAGCTCTACCTTATATCAAATCGAAGCTAAGGAAATTATCTACAACCCTAGGCTATAAGTTAAGTCATTTTCAAAACATAAAAATTCGAATTTTTCAGTTTACTTACTGCTATAAAATGGGTACCAAAATCTTGTACAAAATCAACTTTTTGACCAAAACCAACCATAGAAATGATCATTTATCTACTCTAATATCATCATACATCCACCATAACATCAAAATCATAACAAAAATAAAAATCTTTGGATCAAAATATAATTTTTAACAAGATTTCTAGCAAGAACCACCATGGATCATGCTAAAAACACCATGCATAACCATGGCTTCCACCTACCAACATCATAAAAATAAAAAGTGCTTGCATGTGTAAACTTTTTATACCTTTGTGATCCTTGATCAAAAATAGAGATGGGTCTATGCTTGGTTTAGCTAGATTCAACCTCAAACTCAAGATAATTAGAAAAATATGTATGGATTTGGGTGGGTGTTTGAGTTTCGGCAAAATGGAAGAAAGAAAGAGAGAGAAAAAAAAATTTTGAAAGTGAAAAAAATGTGTGTGTGTGTGTGTGTGTGTGATTTATTTATTAAATTTTTAGTTAGTGGGGAAGGACCAAAGTGCAATTTTGGCAAAAGCTTGGCTTAAAATGAAATTAGCTAGTTAAAAAGGTGGGAAATTGTCACTAGTCAATTTTAAAAATATTTACGGGGCTCGGGTTTCGTGAAAATACTAAAAAGTTTAAACGCACACGAAAAATAATAATATAACGACTCGACACGTAATTAAAACGAGATCGTCGAAAATATTAAATATCGAAACGATCGATAATAAAATATAAATTTTTTGGCATCCGTCGGTATCGCGATCACTAGTAGTCCTCGTTACTCGTCAAAATATTAAATTATAATATTTAATATCGGTTTCAACTTAAACCGTTAAACATAATAATATTTAACGTTATAAAATACTTCAAAATAATTGAAAATTATAATTAAATTATGACCTTATTTTTACGGGTTTTACAACATCGATATCAGATTTAATCTCGCCATTTCTTCTTTAAGATCACAATCAACTACTATTAACATTTCTACGAATATCACCCATTTTGTTGGGATTATGAACATCCGTAACTTGGTTTAGATCTAGGATAGCTAGAATTCCTACGGGGATAGATTCGATTGATTTTCTAGGGGAGTTAGGGTTTCTTGTGACAATCTACGTCGTATAAATACTTCGTATAAATATAGAAATAATCATCAAACAATCATGTAATCAAATTACATCATATGTATATATAATCCAAGTTATATATATATATTAAAATAACACTTCTCAGTTTGGCCTTGTCGGTAACTCGGGAATTCTTCGGCACCGTTATAGTCAAAAGAATTTTAGACATTTTTAGAAAAATGTTTATAGTTAAAAGATTTTGAAATGTTTTATTCAAAACCTTAGTTTTAAAAATCTTTCGTTCTCTATAACGAGAGCTCTGGTACCAAACTGTAACACCCCCAAATTTACACAATTCAATACAACAGAAGACTCGTTGGTATAACGGGATAGCACATTACTCACATCATAGACAACGCTTAAAAATCGCGTCGTTTAATAGTAAATCATTTCCATTCATAAATATCAAAGTTACATAGGTCCCAAGTCATTGTATTTCATTCAGGTTTTACAAAGTATTTGAATGGAAATAGTTATTTAAGTGGGGCCATGAATTCTTGTCGTCTTCCCGAGAATTACCTTCAAGTACCTGAGATAAAACATGTTAAGAGAAAAGGTCAGCGATAACGCCGAGTGAATTCATAGAGTTTAATAAAACCATTAATATATCATCGGTATATAATTATTACCAGAAATAATTTTTGTACAAATCATTGTAATAGGCCATAAAATAGCCAAAGTCATTTTATACAAATCCTTATCAAAAATCATAATATAGGCTTTTGCCTTCAAAATCATTATACGAACCAAAGTCGTAAAAACATCATACAATACGTTTTTTAATGTTGTATAAAGTTAAATAAAAACCGTTATATGAATATGGTTATGTAAAACCAAAACACGAACATAAAATCTATAATAAGACCCTGTATTGCTAGGCAGGCAATTCATTGTAATTCAGTGCGTATAGCAGTATTTCGTTATTTGGATTATTACAAGCCGCATGACATTGTTACCTTACTACAACAAACAACGGGTAGCTAACCCGAAACTCAATTTGCCCATCTAAATTAGCGTGTCGTCACAATAGTCACGCTATTGAAATCTTCTCATACATAAATTCGCTTACCAATCAATGTGGCACGACGGGGATCAACCGTCAAGGCGCGAACTGGGGTGATTGTCCCTAAATAGTACTATTATATGCATAAGCGTCTACCAAATCCCGGTAGTTCACAATTCATGCTAATGGGACTTTTAGTGACATAACCTAAATTTAAAAATCCATTTCATTTCATCTATCGGGTCATTTAATCATTCATCGGGTCATACAATCATTCGGGTCCAAATCAATAAATAGACAATCGGGACAACTAGTGTCCTATTTCATAAAAACTAACATGTTATCTCCCTCGTGGGTTTATAAAAGATTTCATAAAAACATTTAAAAGAGTGCGAGGCTATGAACTCATGTTGATGTGGGAAGGAGGTTATCGGCGATTTGGATGTACGGTACGTGCTTCAATCACGGTTACCTAGACAAATAATACCCGTCTTAGACTCTTGTCCAATGACTTTATAAAAATAAAAAATATACATATGATGATGATAAAGTGGGTTTATATATTCTTATTTACTCATTTTAGTGTTTATGTATTGGTAACTTTTTACTATTTTACTAGTTTTACCTATTTACATGTTTTAAGTCCAATAAGCCTATTATAAGTTCATTAACTTGTATTAATCCATTTTATATTTGTATTATCAGTATTTATACTTTTCATGTTGGGCCCAAGTGGGTTAAGCCCAATGAGTAAGTTTATAAGTGTTTAGCTCATTTAGTTGTATTATTATTCCAATAACGCTAACTTAGCCCGTTAATGTCCGTATGTCATATAGTTCGGGTTTTATGGTTTTTACTTGTATTAGGTACTTATATATCAGTATATGAATTTTAAAAACTTTACATTAGACGGGTTTGATCGTCTAAGTTTTAATTGACGAAAAACATTAATTTTACGGTAATAGCCGAAAAAGTCGTAAAAATCATGTTTATAGTTTTTATAACTTATAAATCTTATTCAACTACCATTTTTATAAAGTGTCCATTTATTTAACCTTATACATATTTATATAAATGAAATTTATAAGTTAGTGGGTTTTAATTCACATTTTATACTATATTAGTTTGAGTGCTTATATAATACTATTAAACATTAATTCTTCAAAATCTGATTTTTAGTTTCATCTTCACCATTTTTATCATATCTTGAGTTATATAAGGAGATAGAAGCTCATTTTTGGATGGCATAAACTTCATGAGTGGGACGGAAATAAGAGAGAGAGATTAGAGGATTTAGTGAGTGGTTTGCATGTTGTGTTTGTGAGAAAATGGTTTAAGCAAAAGTGGTTTCAAGGTGTTATACATGTGTCTTAGCTTATTAGCTAAGCTTGACACATAATGGGGTGAGGTGTAGTCCTCTTGGCCGTCCCATATTAGTGGGGTGGGATAGACTTGTTTTGTCCCATCCCGCTAATTTACGGGTATTCCTCGATTCTAGTTTCCTCGATTTGCGTCCCTCGGGTCGTTTTACGAAAAATGTTTTTATAAATTATGAATCAACGGCACAAAACGAATCTAATAAAAATTGTCTCATCAAATACGGAGTTCAAAAACGTAAATACGTAATCCTAAGGTTTCATGTTTAGTCGTAAAAGACGTTAAATTATAATCGTAAGTCCTAATCTCTTCTCGTAAATTTGTGAGTTTATGAACCAACACAAATTTAAAATCTCAAAATAATATTTACGGATAAATTTATTTTCTGAAATGTCGGACTGTCACCAAAATGGTGTATTTAAACGTAAGCACGTAACGTAGAATCCTCCGGCTTAGACGTAGTCGATGTTACTTCAAGACGTAAATCCAAATTTCTTCCCAAAAATAAGTGAGTTCATAATATAACATTAAAATAATATTTTTAAATAATATTTGAGAATAAAATATAAACCATAAATTGACGGATTGTCATATATTCTTTCATTAATATCTGGTTGTAATTCTAGCACCAGTGTTCGGGCCATCATACTCAGAAGCCATTCTATAAACGTTTGAGGAGCGAGGGCACTTTAAGTCGTAAACCCAACCACTCTGTCAGAACGCAATATCGAGATAGAACATCTTTGTATAAAGCTCCCTACTAACATGATACTTTCATTACCTCCTCATATTCATGATTAATCTTCTTTAGTTTCAAAGTTGGCAAAAATAGTCCTTTTGGTTACATTTTGGTATAATTACACTTTTAACCCCTTAAGTGTATAGTTTAAGTATTTGCATTTTAAACCTTCAATATTTAATCTTAGGACCTCAAACTTTCCAATATTTTTTCTTATAGATTTTTCTTTCATAAAATGACACTTTTGGCCTAAAATGTTAAATAGTTTCAAAAATGACAGTTTAAGTCCCTACACTTGTAAATATCACATAAAAACCTCAAAAATGGACCAAATGATCTAGGATTTTAAAACAAAGTTTCTAAACATGTTTATAATCATAATGACAACATTTTTTCAGAATTGTAGATTTTGAAATGGGTTTTTACTTATTACTTTATTATCTTTCTAACATAATTTTGGCATTATAAAAACTCTAAAAAAGTATTATAACAAGATCAAAGAATATCTAACAAAGTGGTTACCTAGGATGCTCCAAAATGGCTCCTAATGGATTCTTATGAACATATCTTGGTATCAAAGCTTCAAGAGCTTCAATGGCTAGCTTCTAGACCTAGTTTCTAGTCTTGGGACATGTCCTAGGACGTATATAGAGGTGGAAACAGAATGGCTAATGGAGGTTAAGAGAAAACGGGGTGCAAGTTTGAAATGAAGTTCATATGTCCTATTTATACTAGTTTTCAACACTTAGCCTCCAAGTAAACTTAAATACTTATATCCTAGGTTCCTTACACGTTTATGGTGACTAAGGGATGCTAGGAACATAGCTATGCAAGGTGTAAGAACCTTAGAGCTAAGGATAGGTATTAGGAAACATAAAGTACAATTTTGTAAAGTTTTAATCACTTTTTTTAACAAACCAAGCAACTAGATGATGCACCTACTTATAAATATCTCCATAATTTCTAAAAATATCTATTAGGTCTGGTCTTAAGTTTAGATCTAGGGATTCTACATTTTTAGTTTAAGGGTTTGTATAGGTTGATCATATTCTAGGGATAATTATGGGAGCTTAAGATCCTATGCTTTAATAACTTGTACTTTATGATTTACCAACTTGTAACTTGACTCGAAATAAATGTATATTCTTAATATGATGCATACTTGAGTTTTAAAATTTATGGAAAAAGATTAGACTCTAATTCAATGTGAAATGGATTTTATATGCTAATATTGGTTACTAGGTCTTAACTTGTAATTAGCCTTGGATTTGTGAATATTAGCATTTTGTGATCAATTAACTTTACTTTATTTGATAGATTGTAATTAATATATTGTTTTTTATAATAGTACATGGATTTTATGTAGTTACATTGCTTGAAATATTGTTTATCAAGAGTTTCTAGGTGGTGATCTAGACTATTATGTACAATTACTTGTACTTAGCTTTATATGGTTTGTTCTTGCCATTCTTAGGTATTATTATGTCTTCAAACTATAGTTTACAATTTGTTTATAGTCCTTAATGACTTATTCATATGTGTTTTCCATTCATAGCTTACATCTTGAGTTTACAACTCATTTATAGGGATTCTAGGGTTTCTAAGGGAATTTAGGGCATTATGGTTACTTTTGAGATATTCTTATTGATATTGAACTTATTAGATCACTTTTAGATCTTAGACATGATATATACATTGTATTGACAACATATAGGAATATGTTGTAATGGCAGTTCAGTTTGTGAGAAGAAGTTCATCTTACCAAGTAAGATACAAAAAGCAAACATTTCTAGCCAAATTTTCATATAGAGACAGTTATAGCTTATAACACATAAGTGAAATTTGAGGATTGTCACAGCTTTCGTCCTTCCACACGCCCTATTGATCATTCTTTTGATCATTACTTGACTATGTGCTTGTTCTTGGCATCCTTGCCTTGGCATTTGTTTGTGGTATGTGATTCTATTCTTATACCCTCTCAAACCTTCATTTCTTAGATACTTGACTCACTTAGGAGATGTAGAGTGAGTTAGTAGTAGCTTAAAGTATCAAGCATGATTTCCATGGTTTGCACCCATACGGTTAGTTGGCCCTATATCATGTGTAATATGTGCAATTGAGCTCATATCTAGGATGATTGATTAATCCCTTGAGATACCAAACTACATCATATGTTGTAGTTAGGATATTACACATTTGGAATTGAAATATTCCAAGGATATTGTTATTGTGATCCCTAGCAATAATATTTGCCAGATCATGTGCGAGAGAAAGTGAATATATACTCTTGCTCATATTTTGAAATAGTTTAAGACAAATATTTGAAAGTGATCTTATACTATTTAACAAAAGTGCGTGGTATGGTTCATTACCAAAGCCGTCTAGACTTTCGCCGGAAAGGCACGTCTTAAACCACTATAGATGACACAAGCTCTTCGTTTCTACAACTTGAATATTGTCACTAAGCTCTTGAGCATTGAACTTAGCCTTGGTTCACTCCCCTTGGTTTCTCTTGTCTTTGTTTCTTTCTTACGACTAGTCATTGTTTCGTTCGGTCTTATTCGGTCTTTTTCGATTTTGATTTAACTCGTAATCCTTCATTAAGGCATTATAACCTAGTAGTAAAGTGGTCCAATGATTTTCAAAAGGCTTGAGTATATTTTAAGTATTTTAGAAAAAATTTGTTTTAAAAATTTCATTGATTTTTATGGTTTTTAACTGCCCACTGTAGGTGGTTCCTTAATTGTCAGGTCTCAAGGCGCGGTTCCATATCAATAAGGAAACGCAGCCCACTATGTGACTAAAATAATCTGGTTTTTTTAAAAAATAATTTTTTCAAACAAAACCCACTCCTTCTTCTCCATAGGCGACATGTTCTTTATAAAAACCACAATTGTTGATTTCCAAAAGCTCCAATCACTCAAGATTAATTGATTCTAAGACGTGGGTTTCACTCATACCTCTTCCAACATCAATTAACTGTAAGTACATTCATTCAATTTCAATCAGTTTGTTCTAGGAGTCTTATTTTCATAATTAGGGATTTTTAAAATTAAAATCGAATTGGAACCTAATTAGGAATGTGGGTTGACATAGTTATAATGCTATGATTCTTTTGGTTTGACTTCATTGATATTTCACTAAAACCCACTTGTAGAACAATCCGAATTTTGACTAAATTATTTCAGTTAAATGATGGAATTGATATTAACACAAGAACAAATTGGTAATTGCATTGTTAATGCTTAACTAAAAACGAATTTTGAAAAACCAATGTTCAAGTTCATGGTTGATTTTACATAGTTCATATGTTCTAGTCAATGATAAGTTTCGTACATTGTGAACATGGGAATGATAAGGATTAATCCTTTGTTTGTCAACCAATTGATTAAACACATTCTCATGATTTTGAGTTTTAGTCATTATGTAGCATAAGAGTGATTGTGGAAATATTTTCTATGTTGCCTATAGGTACTTAATCATACCTTCGGAATATCAACAAGACCACCAATATACTAAGAGATACATGCCTAACCTTGTCGACTTTTGTCCTTTGATAATTCATGCTCATACCTTTAGTTCTCTTCAAAATCGTTGTTTCCATGAGGGTAGACATGTTCATGAGGATATTGAGGATTATGACTACATCAAATTTATGTTTAGTCAAATTGATTTTCATTGTTTATTAAAAATTGATGAAGTTATTTATCCTCATTTCCTCTTGGAGTTCTTTAGCACATATTCCCTTATCTCAAATGATAATGGAATATTTGTTAAGTTCATCATCAATGGAAAGCTTATCCAATACTCTCTCGAGGAAGTTGGCGAGGCACGTGGTGTGCCATATGTTGGTCAATGCTGATTCACGGATTCGTGGAGAATTGATGCTTTAGATGAGGGTGTCGACAACCATCCATATGACACCGATATACCGGACCTTGACTTCATCCTTGAAGTCATCACCAAAGGACGGTATATATCTGTTGTATGAAGTATCCACTCTACCACGCGAACTTTAAATCTCTATGAGATACTCGTTAGCGACCTTAATGAGTGTATGGTTCGTTGGGCCGACATTCTTAAGGAAAATGTATTTTGTCTTGGTGGAATCCGGGATCATATCCTGGCGTATATGGCACATATGATATATTGCATATTTACTTACACCAACTACAATCTTGCATATTATATCGCTCGACGGATCAACTATGCTCTTTCTAGGCCAACCACAAACCTTCCCTATGTCATGCTGCTCACTCGACTTTTTAAAAGGGTTGGTCGAGACTTCCCCGAACTCGATCTCACTCGCTTTCAACCGGTCAATCGTGTGATGCTCCGTATTCAAAATGTGCAACCACGAAGGCCTAGGAGTGATCGAGGGAAGAGAAGAAATGAACCTCAAGAGTCCGACAATAAGGACGTTCCTGTGTCGCCAAGTGATGGTGATGATGTAGGTACTAGTGCTCCCGTTGGCTCTTCGAGTGACTGCACCCCATCCATGAACACTTTCATGTACGGGTTAGACCAAATTGTTCCTCCTCCTACTCACTATTATACTAGCGCTCTTCTAGAAAATTTTGGACATAAGGACGTTTAACCTTTAAATCTTCAAACTCGTGGTGAGTTGCATGATCATCTTGTGGAGTCAAGGGATGCTTTCAAGAGCTTAGGGAAAATGATCAACAACTTTGGCAAAAAGAAAAGGTGATGATCAAGTGAAGCTATGGTATTGTTGCAAGGTTGTTGACATGTTTGTTAACATGTTTATGTAATGTTGGATTATTTCTTCTTACATTAGGCTCGTTTATTTTCTTGCATTTAGATTTGGGATTGTTTAACTAATACTTTGTGTATGGATTACTTAATATTATTATCCTAATATATTCATGTTATCAAATGTTCGATTTACATGACTTTGTGCAAATTATGTGTTAGTTAGCTATCTAGATTTTGGTTAGTAATCTACTTTGTCTTGTTAAGCCTTTTCAAAAATCTAGGCTTGTGAGAATTGCTGGAAGACCACCTTTTTTAGCCCTCTGCCCACGGCTATTTAATTTTGGGCGGTTCTTTATCAACAAAGAACCGCGGCCCTATTTAAGGAACTACAGGTACTTGATGGTTTATATAGTTCATAACAATTACACACAACCCTAAACAAGGGCAAAGCACACATATAGCGGAAGCAATTTAACAAGATCATAATAACACAATTATAACTAATCGAATTAGGGTTACATACCTTTACGCTAAAGCAAATCCACAAGATAAAGAACGAATCACCAATTTGGGTTTATAACGTACTCCACGAAGATATAGTCTAAAGGAAGACTATATTATGTTCTTGTACACACGTAATAAACCGAGCTAACCGTGATTCTAGCACGTGTAAACCAAGCTTCAACGCTTGTGGAAAATCTACCCAACAACCCCTAGAGAGGGGCTATGACTAGATAATAAGCTAAACCGAAAACCAAACAAAACCAACCGAAACCCTTTGTTGGCTTTGGTGTTGCGATCGCAAGAGAGAAAGAGAGGGAGATATTGGTATGTGAATTATGAGGGTGGGGCGTGTTTATATAGACCTAGAATTCTTGTAGCCCAAACAAATATAAGCAAAGTTTTTTCCTTCCCCTTTTCCCCTCCATAACCGACGGCCCAAACACCCCTTTAGGGGTGTTTCAGAACCTTCCATTCTTTTTTCTATTTATTCCACAATGCTCGTTAATACTTAACTCTTAGTTATTTAACGGTCTTTAAAGTTATAGATCGATTTAATTTAATAAATATAATAAATATATTTATTAAATAAATTAACTCTTTACGTATTGTGTGCAATCCCGTAATCTCGAGTTCGATCCTATCACACGACTATTAAATATAAGTCCATAAACTTTCAGCTCCCACTTGGACATATTTCAAATATCGTGATTACATAGATTAGCGTCTAGTTACACTAACAATGTCTCTAGTACAACTCGAGTAAGGTCTCCTGAATAAAACCTTTTAATGATTCATCATTATTATTATCCTTTTATTTCTTTTACAACGTTAATATGGATATGGTTCTCAGTCATTCCTTTCTTAACCATTTTGTTTCTCGTTCACAAATTCAGCAAGATTATCAAAACAAATTTGGGTGTGACCACACAAACATCTTACTAATCCCATGAGGGGCCCAACTGTATTAAAACTCCAAAACGAATTGGAGAAAATAAATTCCATATTGACTACAAGCAAAACCAATGAATTTTGCAATACTTCTAAAAATAACCCTTATAGCTACCAGTTACGTTTAGCGTTAGATTATTCCACAAAGATGCACTAGATTCATAACACTTTTCTGGTAACTCAAGTCTAAGGATAACTATTTATGATTTACTTGATGACAAAGATCCACAAAGTAAAATCATATAGTTGGGATAAGTCCAATATTCAATTCATCAAATATCATCCAAAATCGATCAATATACTTTCAAGTATACTCTATCGCAATTTTGGTTTGTCTTAATTGAATAATATTCCCATATTATTAATCGACAACGGACATTTAGCATAACAATTTATTCTTGGATTAAAACATGTAAAATAGGATACAAAATTAAGTAATAAGAATAAACGAAGCCCAATCTTTTTTTTATTAAATAATAATGTCTTAACATCATTATCCAAATACTAATCACATATTTATTGCATGAGTTCACTAGCTATTTGCAGCCCAATAGCCTTGGCATGCTTAACTACTTTTGGTCTTGGAAAAGCCTTAGTAAAAGGATCAGCTACGTTATCATCTGTGTGAACTTTTATTAATTTGATTTCAAGAGCTTCTACTTGTTCTCGGACGTAGTGATGTCTACGCTTAAACTGTCTGGCACCTTTCATGACTCTAGAATCATTGACGAATATAATTGCAGCAGAATTGTCGCAATATATATCAATAGGTTCTTTAATTGAAGGCATCACTCCAAGATACCCAATATAGTTCCTAATCCAAACAGCTTCCATTGCAGCTTCTGAAGCAACCATGCACTCAGATCTAGTAGCATGCATTGAAATTGTTGTCTGTTTCTTGCTCTTCCAAGCAACTGCTCCTCCATTGATAACAAACACGTAACCCGTCTAAGATTTCATATCGTCTTTATCACATTTCTAGGACGCATCACATAAACTTGTCACATTCAGTTATATGTCTGGTTTCCCTCCAAATACCAAAAACATATCTTTCGTACTCCTCAAATACATTAGAATATGTTTAACATCAGTCCAGTGGAGCTTCCCTGGTTCTGTTGGTAACGACTGACCAAGTTCTGAGCAAACGCCACATCAGGCCTTGTGCATCTTACAACATACATAATCGATCCTACAACCGAAGCGTAAGGCACCTTCTGCATGTATGCCTCCTCTACAGGATTTGATGCATCCATCTCATGATAGATTATTCTTAACTTCCATAGGTTGAAAACCTTCTTGGAATTATGCATATTATATTTCTTCAATATCTTATCTATATAAGCATCTTGAGTTAGACCAATTAACCATCTTTTCCTATCTCGGTAGATCTTAATTACCAGAATGTATGCACCTTCTCCTAAATCCTTCAAAGAAAATCATTTACCAAGATAATCCTTAACAACTTTAAGTCTTGGTATGTTACTTCCCATGATTAATATGTCATCAACATATAAAACTAGAAATACTACATCACTCCCACTAGCTTTGTGATATACACATGGCTCATCATGATATTGAATAAATCCAAACTTTTTGATTTCTTCATGAAATCGTTTATTCCATTGATGTGATGCTTGCTTCAAACCATAAATAGATCTTTGAAGTTTTCATACGTGTTTTGGATTCTTAGGATCAACATACCCTTCCGGTTGTTGCATATAGATGTCTTCATCTAAGAGAACGTTTAAGATGGCAGTTTTAACATCCATTTGCCATATCTCATAGTCATAGTATGCTGCTATAGCTATCAGAATCCTAATAGCTCTTAAGTCTGCTACAGGAGAAAATGTCTCCTCGTAGTCTACACCAAAAGTTTGAATAAAACCTTTAGCTACTAAACTAGCTTTATAGGATTGTATTCTACCGTCCATATCGGTTATCTTCTTGTATATCCACTTATGTCTCACTACTTTAGCATTTGGTGGTGGATCTACAAGAATCCAAACATCATTAACTTTCATGGATTTCATGTCCTCATCCATAGCAACCATCCACTTATCCCTCTTAGGATTAAGCATGGCGGATTTATAATTAGCAGGTTCTCCAAGATCCCCTACTTCATCATCATCCTCTATATTAAGACATATATTGCTATTTGCGTTTTTAATCCTTTCGAATCTACAACAGAGGAACTAATTCCGGTGGAACCGCTAGACTTTCTAGTTCTACAAGAACTATTTCGCTAGTATTTTCAGAAGGTAATGTATCTATATGACTCTCTTCAAGATCATAATTTCTCCCACTGAATTCTTGATTTACAAGATCACTTTCAAGGAAGTCTCCATACCTAGCAACAATTACTTCGTTCTCAGGTAGATAATAAAAGTAGTAACCCATAGTTTCCTTAGGGTATCCTACAAAGATACATTTCACATATCGTTGTTGAAGTTTATCACCCGAGTCACGTTTCACATACGCCTCGCAGCCCCAGACATTTAAATAAGACAAATATGGCTTCTTGCCAAGCCATAGTTCATATGGTGTCTTATTCACCTTCTTTGTGGGAACCATATTTAAAATGCGAACAACAGATTCTAAAGCATTATCCCAAAAGAATAATAATTAAGTTGTAATATTAAACACATATCGAACCATATCTAATAATGTACAATTTCTCTTTTCGGATACACCATTTTGTTGTCGAGTATACGGAGAAGTAAGATGTTGAACAATTCCATTCTCACTTAGATAATCTTTAAACTCTTAACTTAAATATTCACCACCTCTATCAGAACTGAGAGCTTTAATCTTCTTTCCTTGTTGTAATTCTACTTCTGCTTTTAACACTTTGAATGTTTCAAATACCTCATGTTTATGCTTAAGTAAATAAGCATAACCATAACAGCTATAATCATCCATAAATGTTAAGAAGTAGCTAGCACCTTTCCTTGACACATGTCTAAGTGGTCCACACACATCAGTGTGTATTAAACCAAGTAGATCAATAGCACTTTGAATATTACTATTAAAAGGTTTCTTGGTCATCTTTCTAGAGATACAAGACTCACATTAATCAAATGATTCATCATTTATATTTTCCAAAAGACCTTCACGTTGAAGCTTTTGTATATGAGTCTTCCCAATATGGGCAAGTCTACAATGCCAAAGATAAGAAGAGTTCTTATCAAACTTTCTCTTCTTATTCATGCTAAAAACAGAATTATTATTTTACTTGGATTCATTATCATGCATGTTTATTTCAAACACACCATTCACAAAAATTGCATTAAAATAGAAATACCATCTTTCGAAACAGAAATTCCATTATAATCAATAGTGTGAACGAATCTATTATTCAACAAACAAGAAAAGGAAATAACACCCCTAACAATTGTAGGTTCATAATGACAATCTGTGACAACCCAAAATCGAGGTCATTGCTTAATCTTATTTTACGATTATTTTTGAAATTTTTGAATGAGTTTGAACGATATTTATTTTTGGAGGTTTAAGTTTAAACAGATGTTAGAAGGTTTATATTTAATATTTATTAAGTATAAGGAGTATTAGCAAGCGTGATGTCGATGGATGCCAAATATTTTATGTTTTATTGTCGGTTGTTCGACTTTTATTATTTTCGAGGATTTATTTTAAATGACGTGTTAAGTCGAGTCGAGAGTCGATATTATTATTTTTGGGGTACATTTTAAAATTTTAAAAGTATCTTTATGAAACCCGAGCCCCGTAAATATTTTGAAAATTGACTAATAGTTATTTCCCGCTTTTTATCTAACTATTTACATTTCTAGCCACAACTTTTACTAAATTGCAACTTGGTCCCTACTCTACTATATATAAACTAGAAACTAACACACACTACATATTTTTACACTTAAAAAATTTCCACTCATCTCTCTCTCTCTCTCTCTCTTGTGTGCTGTGAACCCCCTCACCACCCAAAACCACCCTTTGATCAATTTTAACTCAAGTTTTATGATGTTTTGAGCTAAACTAACACTAGACCCAATCTTATATTTGCATAAGGATCACATTGGTGTAAGAATTTTACACATGCAAGCACTTTGTTTTTCTTGATGTTGGTAGGTAGGAACTATGATCATGCATGGCATTATCATGATGATCCATGGTGGTTTTTGCTAAAAATCTTGTTAGAAACTTCACTTTGATCTTATGATTTTTATTTTAATTATGATTTTGATGTTATGGTTGATGTATGATGATATTAGGGTATAGGAATGATCATTTTCATGGTTGGTTTTTATCAAAAAGTTGATTTTGTACAAGTTTTGAGTAGTCATTTTATAACAGTAAGTAAAGTGTAAAATCCGAATTTTTATGTTTTGAAAATGGCTTAACTTATAGCCTAGGGTTGTATATAATTTTCTTAGCTTCGATTTGATATAAGGTAGAGCTTCTAGCTCAAAACGAGCGCGAAGTTATGATGTTTTGAATGATCGTGTACCGAGAGACGCGTATCGGCACTACAAGTAGTTGTTGTCGATATTTGGATCGAATCCCGGGGACTCTAAATGGATGTTGTGAAAAATGTAACCTACTGATAATGAGGTGATTACTTATTAGGTTGAGTTTACTTTAAAACCCGAGTGTCGGTTTTGTAAACGGAGTCGTTTAAAGAAGTTAAAACGGTTGTATGAAAAATTAACGTAAATCTGTCCGGATTTTGTAGTTTGAAAATGAGTCGGGTAAAGTACTTTAAAGTAATTTCAATTGATATACTTTTAAGAGGAATTTCTATATATAGTAAGTTAGTTTATCGAGTCGTTTCATAAACGGTTGACGAGTTTAAAAGGGGTAAATAAGCTAGTACATGTAGTATGTACCGGCGGACTTTGTAAAAAGTATAAAATGGTTAAGTAAATGTGTAGTAAAGTATAATGAAGTTATTTATATCGTTTTCTCTCGAGTTTATCGCGACTTTATGAGTTTGATTTTGATGTTGTTATGTATTAATTATTTCTCGAGTCATTATTAATGAACGCGCCTTATTTGATAGGTAGCGGTTCTCGTGTTTGAAAGGCATCCATTACCGTCGACGATCATCTCGCTAGATCTCTTATACTAAGGTGAGCCTATAGCCTCGCTTTCTACTTGTTTTAATGATTTTAATACTCGCGAGGGGGATACATGCTATTTGAAAATAAATGAACACAAGTCATGAGTAATTGTTGGACCCGAATGTTGCCTAAAGTTGATTTCATTGTATTGAGTAACTTGTTGCTAAAGACCCTAAATTCATGAGCTGTTAACTATATTCTGACTTGATGGTGTGAGTCGGGAATAGCCGCTTATTCTAATGATAGTACTATTGGGTTGACCACCCTATCTGAGACCAGGGAATTACGTTGAGTAACCCGTTGGGAAGGATAATTTTACGTGAATAAGATTGTGGTATTCTAGCAACTGATACCCTAGATGGGCAATGGTTTTATTCTAGTCATGCCGGTATTTGGCGTGGGTGACTATTTGGTTAAAGGGTCGGTGTCATGAGCTTAAATAATATGTTTGTTTAATATCATTATTATTACTGCCTTGAATATAGATTGTGTGTACGACAATTCTATAAATGATTATGATTGATTTTCTTCTTGTGTTCAAATGTGATTTGATAAACCTATAGTCTCGCTCAACATTATTGTTGACTCGTTTTATGCATGTATTTCAGGTAATAGGAAGTGATGGAGCAAGGAGCTTTGCTGTGGAGGTTGTGGCTTGGCTTTTGGAAGAATGTTGGTCTAAATTGTTTCTACCTTTTAATGTTGAACAATTTACTTTATGTTGATCTACTGTACTAAACTTGTTGGTTGTTGGTCGAGATCCATGGGGACTAAACGCTTTTCTCTGGTCGTGTCAGTACAATTTGGGTTGAAATCTATGTTTTAGACCATTTATGAAAATCATGTTTATATTTATGTGTAAACGTCTCACTTTTGAGTCGTTCAATATACCTTGTGTGATGATGCTTGTGTCTAGCACCCAATTGTGTATTTCCGCTGCGCAATGTAAATTGGGGGTGTTAGATATTGGTATCAGAGCTACAAGTTATAGAGAACTGGGTCGATTTTGAAAATTGTTCTAAACCATAACTTTGGTGTCGAAAGTATTTGTTCTTCAAAAGCACACAACTCCTCTACAACGCTCTGGTAAGATAACTTTTAGTTTTGTTTTGCATTGTAGATGTATCCCTCATAACTGAAATGATTTCCCGAGTATTTATTAAGTAAATACTACGATATTGTATTGGAATTATTGAAAGTACACTGAGTGCTTGTCAATATCATATTTTTTTTGCGAGCATTGCATAAACATCATTTGCATTGTGTTGCATAGCATGGATAATGTATGACATTTGCATGAGCATTGCATACTAATTATTATTTTATTAACGATGACCTTAAGTATCCTTAACCCTTATAATTGTAGAAAATTGCTGGTTTACCTCGTGAGGATGGATGGATTGATTTGACTAATGTAGTAGATGGTGAGGAAGTAGATAACTTTGGTGCTAGTGACGATGAGGAGCCTTTTGAGTTTTTAGATGATGGGATTCCACTTACTGCAGTTGGTCAGACAGAGCCTGAGTTGATACAAGGTAGTTATGTTCCAAGGGTTAATGTGGTCCACAGACTGTTCCAGATTGTCAGCGGCCTGTTGTTCGTTCTTCGACTCCTACTTGTGATGCTTATATTAGCAGTTTGCCTGGGATTGCATTTGCTAGGGATGATGTTCCTGTTGAGTCGAGTTGGGCTGCTAGTGCTCGATCTATTCATGATGGTATTCCTAAGGTTTAGTGTCTAGGTCTTAGGTCTTATGATGATATTTTCTGGTTTCTTAAGAAGTTTGATCGGTCTTTGTTTGAGAGGTATTTGGTTGAGACTCGTGTGATTAGGAGGTTTGAGCTGAATGGGAAAAAGTTTGAAAGGTTTGTTGGTAGTGTGAGGAGATCAGTGTTTGTTAGGGCGAGGGAAATTGATGAAGTTGTTAGATTAAGATCTATGGTGCTGAATTTGAGTGGGCAAGTTAAAAGGTTGCGTAGGGAGCAAGAAAGGAATGCAAGGTTGAGTGCGTGGGATTTGCCGATGAGATCTTTTCCTAGTCGATGTGTTTGATTCGTGACGTGCCGAATCAGGTTGAAGCTCAAGTGTTGGTGAAGCCAAGTGAAGGAGGTAGTCATAAGGGGAAGGAAAAAGTAGAGAAAGAATCTGAAGATGATGATGTCAGCAGCAGTGATGATGAGCCGATGTACAAGAAGCTGCGGGGATATGATGTTTAGTTCTTTATGTTGTTTTTATTTAGCCATGTTGTAATAGAACTTATGTAGACTCGTACTCTAGCTTGTGATGAAACTTTATGACTTTAAGTTGTTGTGATGAAGGATTGTAGTGACATTACTTGTCACAATTTTGTGGAGATTTTCCAAAGCAATCCAAAATTACCTTCATGACTTATGATGTCTTATTAGTTCTTGTGTGAATTGGTTAATGATTCATTGTGAATTGTGTTGTTGGTGCATGTAGTATCCATGTTACATCTTGATAGAGAAATCCTTCTTCTTATCTTGATATGAATACTTACTTGTTCTTTTTCTGTTATGGTTACAGGAAGGAGTTGGGAGGCATTTTTCTGACTTTACTAAATTATTGTTTGGTTAGTTTCCTGTAAACATGCCGCCTAAATTGACGACTGCTACTGTTAATACCATGATTGAGCAAGCTATTGCTAGAGCTTTGGAAGCTGAACGTGTTGCGAGGAACCAAGAGGCTGAGAATAGGAATGCTGCTGGTCAAGTTGGAGGGAATGTTGGAAATTAGGCCGGAGGTAATGTTGATGAACAAGCAGAAGGAAATGTTGCGGGACAAGTTGGAGGTAATGCTGCTGTTCAGCAGGTTCAAAAGGAATGTTCTTATGCTAGTTTCATGAAATGTGGACCTACCCAATTTCATGGTACTAGTGGTGCATTGGAATTAAAGAGGTGGATTGAGAAGATTGAAAGAACTTTTGAAATCAGTGGATATTCAGAAGCTAGTAAGGTAAAATTTGCTGCAGCTACTTTTCAGGATGACGCGTTGAGTTGGTGGAATATTCAAGTAGCTACTGTAGGGTTGGTTGAAGCTAATGCTAGAACATGGACTGTGACCAAGGGACTGTTGACTGCTAAGTTTTGTCCTAAGGAAGAGTTAGGTCAGTTGGAAGATGAATTGAGGCATTTGGTGATGAGGAACAATGATATTGTAGCCTATACAAGGAAATTTTCTGATTTATGTTTGTTTTGTCCTAATGCGTTTGCTGATGACCGTAAGAAGATGAAGAAGTACATTAGGAGTTTATCTAGTAATATCAAGGGAGAAACTACTTCGTCGAAACCCAAGTCATTTGATGAAGCTGTTCAAATGGCTCATGCTTTAATGGATGTAAAGCTGCAGGATCGAAAGGATAGTATTGCTGAGGGGAATAAGAGAAAGTGGGAAGCTGCACACTCAAGTCAAGGGCAGAATCGAGGTGGTTATCGTAATAAAAATAACCAAGGACCAAATAGGAATCAGTAATATAATTTGAGAAGGAATGATGGTGTTCGTGCTGCTACAAGAAATCAAGGTAACAAGGTGAATCCGAAGTGTGGACGGTGTAATCTGTATCATGTTGGAAATTGTCCACCTGCTTGCAACAAGTGTGGGAAGGCCGGACATAAGATGGTAGATTGTAGAAACAAGGGTGTAGCCACTGGGGCTAATGCTGTAAAGGTAGTTTACTGTTCTGGATGTGGAGGCCGTGGACATAAGCAGGGGAACTGTCCGAGGGTTGGCATACGACAGGGAGGCAATGTTGTTGCTGTTGCTGCTGGGATTGCTGCTCCAGCCTATGTCGTGGGAGATGCTGACAAACCTTAAGGACCAAACGTGGTGACTGGTACGTTCTTACTTGATGCTTGTTATGCTAGTGTGTTATTTGATTCTGGATCCGATAGAAGTTTCGTAGATGTTAGATTCAGTCAGCTATTGGATAGAGAACCAGTGAGATTGACAACTAGTTATAATGTGGAGTTAGTTGATGGTAAGGTTGTAAGCACTAGTTCTATACTGAAAGGTTGTTCCTTGAAGTTAGGTAATTATGTGTTTAGTATTGATTTTATGCCCATAGAGTTAGGATCTTTTGACGTGATTGTTGGAATGGATTGGTTAGTTGGTAATGGTGCAATAATTGTTTGTGGAGAAAGATTAGTTCATATACCGCTAAGGAATAGGGTATTGACTGTGAAAGGAGATGAATGTACTTCTCGTTTGAGAGTTGTTTCTTGTTTAAAGATGTTGAGGTATATAGAAGCAGGTTGTGATGTGTTTCTTGCACAGATAAGTAATGATGGCGTGAATGAAAGGAAATTGGAGGATGTTCCTGTGATTAGAGAGTATCCTGAGGTTTTCCCTGAGGAATTGACAGGATTACCGCCGCATCGTGAAGTTGAGTTTCGTATTGATTTAGTGCCGGGTGCTGCTCCTGTTGCTCGTGCACCGTATCGTTTAGCTCCATCTGAGATGAAGGAATTATCTGATCAATTGAAGGAATTGATGAATAAGAGATTTATTAGACCAAGTTCGTCGCCGTGGGGTGCGCCTGTTTTGTTTGTTAGGAAGAAAGATGGTTCTTTTAGAATGTGTATTGATTATAGAGAGCTTAACAAATTTACTATCAAGAATCGGTATCCATTGCCGAGGATTGATGATTTGTTGGATCCTTGCAACTGGTTTGGGTCATGTGTATACTCGAAGATCGATTTGAGGTCTGGGTATCATCAACTGAGTGTTAGGGAAGAAGATATTCCTATAACAGCTTTCCGTACTCGGTATGGACGTTTCAAATTTCAAGTGATGCCTTTTCGGTTAACAAATGCGCCTGCTGTATTTATGGATTTGATGAATCGTGTATGTAAGCCGTATTTGGATGAGTTTGTTATCGTATTCATTGATGATATTCTCATTTATTCCAAGAGTGAAGAGGAACATGAGAAGCATTTGAGAACAATTTTGGAATTGTTGAAAAAGGAGAAGTTGTATGCGAAATTCTCTAAGTGTAAATTTGGGTGAAATCAGTGCAATTTTGGGGCACGTGATTGATAGTGAAGGTGTTCGTATGGATCCTGCTAAGATTGAGGCAATTAAGGATTGGTCAGTGCCGAAGACGCCGACTGAAGTTCGCCAATTTCTTGGTTTGGCTGGGTATTATAGATGGTTTATTGAGAAGTTTTCGCTAATTGCTAAGCCGTTGACTAAGCTTACAGAAAATAATCGAGTGTTTGAATGGGGATTGGAAGAGGAATCTGCATTTAGTATGTTGAAGGATAAGTTGTGTTTTGCGCCGATATTGTCTTTGCCAGAAGGATCTGAGGATTTTGTAGTGTACTATGACGCGTCTCATAAAGGATTTGGAGCTGTATTGATGCAAAGAGAGAAAGTAATAGCGTATGCATCAAGACAATTAAGGAAGCATGAAGAGAATTACACTACGCATGATTTAGAACTTGGGGCTGTTATTTTTGCATTAAAGTTGTGGAGACACTACTTGTATGGAACCAAGTGTGTGGTTTTTACTGATCATAAGAGTTTGCAGTATATTTTGGATCAAAAGGAATTGAATATGAGGCAAAGGAGATGGGTTGAGTTGCTGGGTGATTATGACTGCGAGATTCGTTACCATCCTGGTAAAGCAAATGTGGTACCTGATGCACTTAGTAGAAAGGAAAGAGATAAGTCTATAAGAGTTAGAGCTTTGACGATGTTGGAAAGTGTTGATTTGACAGAAGCGATATTGAAAGCCCAAGCTAATGGTTTGAAGAAAGAGAACATTGAGGCAGAAAATTTGGGTAGAATGTTGAAACCTTTGTTTGAAGTAAGGTCGAATGGATTGAGGTATTTTAAGAATAGGATTTGGTTACCGCTGTGTCCGTCTGAGAAAGATTCGTTAGGGGTGCGAGAATTGGTGATGAATGAATCTCACAAGTCGAAGTATTCAATACATCCTGGGTCAGAAAAGATGTATCAAGATCTTAAGAAAGTTTATTGGTGGCCGAATATGAAGGCAAATATAGCACAGTATGTTAATAAGTGTTTAACTAGAAAATTAAGATACGTTATAGGGTAAATTAGAAAATTACCTTTAGGAAAAAGTAGTAGACTAAAATTACCAAAGAAGAATGTAATTGAACACGTTGGTGAACCAAGTTCGTTGTACACGAAGATCGAGTGAATTTGAGACGTTTTGTTTCAATTTGGACAATTGATTTGAATGGTTTTTCGGTTTTTAAATTAAAATAAATCCTACAAATTAAAATTTAAAAGTCCTTAAACTATTTAGAAATTGAACTATTAAAAATCTATTTAAAACAAATTTAAAAATTATAAATTAATTAAAAAAATCTATTTAAAATTACTCTTAAACTATTTTATTAAAATCTAATCAAAATTAATATTATTTAAAATTAAATTTATTAAAGAAATCTAATTTTAAATTCTAATTTTAATTTCTAAAATTACAAAGTTTCTTTCTAGTTAAAAATTTATGAAATTAAAGTTTATAAAAAAACTATTAATAAAAATTTACTTAAAAAAAACGTGTTGACTAAATAAATGGCAACGGACAGTCAACTAACTACACTATATTAATTAGATAAGTAGTATTAAATCAGAAAAGAGAGGCTGGACAAAGTGGTAATCACGTTGGGTGTTTAACCATGAGGTCATGGGTTAGAGTCCCGTTGGGGACATTTTGGATGATTTTATTCTTTTTGACAAAATGAAAGAAACTAAAGTCACAGGGGTGACCTTGTGATTATTTGTAGATTGAAAACCAATCCCCAAAGTAAGGTTTAGAGTTCAGATCACAATATTACAGATAATAGTCACACTAGTGTAAACATATATCAGTAAATCCATAATTCAAAATCAAATAGAGTGTGGGGAACAAAAAGAAGACAAATTAGATTCATAAGTGTAAATAGATAAGAGCATATCTTAACCAATTCACAGTTATCTCATACAGTTATCAGCAACTCAAAAGTATCATTACATCAAAGACCAGATTACATATTACACCTATCAGATTACGAACATCTTAGCAGTTAATAAAGCTACAGTTATCAATCAGATACCACTTCAATGACTTAATAGACCACGATATCAAAACTGTATAAGTTGAGAAAGTGATTAAATCAACATCATATGAAAACTAATGACGAACACCACATACCAAACTTACAAATTCAGAAATAGATGCAGCAACATATATAAAGAAAATCAGATCTAAATCAACAATTTAAACGCAAACAGATCACAAGCAGGTGATTATAACAACTGATAATGAGATTCAACAATAGATCAAATTACTTTTTTGAACAAAAACACAGCAATCTAAATCTACATCATCACAGAACTGAACACCCAATAGCATTTGTATCAGCAACTCGTTTATCTAACATACAATTATAACACCCCCAAATTTATACAACTCAATACAGCGGAAGACTCGTTGGTGTTACGGGATAGCACATTACTCACATCATAGACAACGCATATAAATCGCGTCGTTTAATAATAAAAGCATTTCCATTCATAAATATCAAAGTTACATAGGTCCCAAGTCATTGTATTTCATACAAGTTTTACAAAGAATTTGAATGGAATTTATTGTTTAGGTACGGGCCATGAATTCTTGTTGTCTTCCCGAGAATTACCTTCAAGTACCTGAGACAAAACATGTTAAAAGAAAAGGTCAGCGATAACGCCGAGTGAATTCATAGAGTTTAATAACATCAATCAATATAACATCGGTATAAGATTATTACCGAAAATCATTTTGTACAAATCATTGTAATAGGCCATAAAATAGCCAAAATCATTTTATACAAATCTTTATCAAAATCATAATATAGGCTTTCTCCTTTAAAATCATTATACGAACCATTGTCGTTAAAAACATCATACAATACGTTTTACAACGTTGTATAGATTAAATAAAAACCGTTATATGAGTATGGTTATGAAAAACCAAAACACGAACATAATATCAATAGTATGACCCCGTATTGCTAGTCAGGCAATACATCGTAATTCGGTGCGTATAGTAGTATTTCGTTAACTGGATTATTATAAGCCGCATGACATTGTTACCTTACCAAACTAAACAACGGGTAGCTAGCCCGAAACTCAATTTGCCCATCTAAATTAGCGTGTCATCACAAAGGTGACGCTATGGAAACCTTCTCATACATAAATTCGCTTACCAATCAATGTGGCACGACGGGGATCAACCGTCAAGGCGCAAACTGGGGTGATCGTCCCCAAATGGTACTATTATATGCATAAGCGTCTACCAAATACCGGTAGTTCACAATTCATGCTAATGGGACTTCTAGTGACATAACCTAACTTTAATAATCCATTTTATTTCATCTATCGGGTCCTTTAATCATTCATAGGGTCATACAATCATCCGAGTCCAAATCAATAAACAAACAATCGGGATAAATGGTGTCCTATTTTATAAAAACTAACATGTTATCTCCCTCGCGGGTTTATAAAACATTTATAAAAACATTTAAAAGAGTGTGAGTCTATGAACTCACGTTGATGTGGGAAGGCGGGTTATCGGCAATTCGGACGTACGGTACGTGCTTCAATCACGGAAACCTAGACAAATAATACTCGTCTTAGACTCATGTCCAATGACTTTATAAAAATAACAATTATATATACATATGATGATTGTATATATATATGATGATCAAGTGGGTTTAAATATTCTCGTTTGCTCATTTTAGTGTTATGTGTCGGTAACGTTTATACTAGTTTACTAGTTTTACCTATTTACGTGTTTTAAGTCCAATAAGCCTATTATAAGTTCATTAACTTGTATTAATCCATTTCATACTTGTGTTATCAGTATTTATATTTTACAAGTTGGGCCCAAATGGGTTAAGCCCAATAAATAAGTTTATAAGTGTTTTAGCCCATTTTGTTGTATTATTAGTCCAATAACGTTAACTTAGCCCGTTAATGTCCGTATGCTATATAGTTCGGGTTTTATCGGTTTTTACTTGTTATATATGTTTATATATCAGTATATGAGTTTCTAAAATTTTACATTAGACGGGTCCAACCGTCTAAGTTTTATTTAACAAAAACGTTAATTTTACGGTAATAGCCGAAAAAGTCGTAAAAATCATTTTATAGTTTTATAACTTATAAACCTTATCAAACAACCATTTTTATAAAATGTCCATTTATTTATCCTTATACATATTTATATAAATGTATTATATAAGTTAGTGGGTTTTAATTCACATTTTATACTATTTTTATTTGAGTGCTTATATAATACTATTATACTTTAATTTCCCAAAATCTGATTTTTACTTTCACTTTCACCATTTTTATCATATCTAGAGTTCTACAATGAATTAGAAGCTCATTTTTGGATGGCATAAACTTCATATTATGTGCTACAAATAAGTTAGTTATAGCTACTGTTCATTCCATGTCTAACTATCCTTAACAGTCCCTACAAAACAGACTATTCAGATTGGTACACTAATCTTGTTTTGATCATATCTCACTCATTTTGATGATTCCATTGCATGGCCAACTCTCACATGTGTATGAAATCTAACACTTACTGTAAATGGATTCCACCATGCAATTTTATCAGTTCATAACTTGGTTACTTACTGTTTTATACAGCCAACAATTTAAGCAAGATTTTAGCCTTGTTTCTTATGGTTTTTCATCTTTTTAATCATATTTATCAACACCAAATCCCCACATAATATTTTTATCATCATTCAGTATCATATACATATACATAAATAAAGAAAATACAAGATTACATAATCAAAATAACAAGAGGATGGGAAGAACAATCTCTATACCACCAAAGTGATGAAAAGATGGGGTTGATGATGAACAAGACTTGGTTTTGGGTAACCAATCTTATGAGATATCAACATCACTTCTAGGATCACCAAGTATTTGTAGATTCCTCCAAAAATCAGCCCTTGTTCTTCATGAAAACTCCTTGATAAATCAGCCCTAAACTCCCTTGAAAACTCCTTTTTACATGTTAAGATCACCACCAATCTATAGAGCTTCAAAAGGGCTTCATCATATGTGTGAATAACACATGATTTTATGGTTAAAATGGATCAAATGAGGGTTGTTTTTGATGAATATGGGACGAATTTTTGAGAGAGAGGGAGGAGAGTTGTGTGGTTTTGCATGGATGGAAATGGAGAAGTTGTTTGGAAGTGAGTGGTTTTGAGTTGGTTGCTAGTTTACAAAGTGGCTAGGACAAGTGTCCTAGCTTACTTTGTAAGCTTGACACCTCAAAATTGTTGTAGTTAAGTTATGCCATCCATTTGTGGGGGTGGGGCAAAACTTGTTTTGTCTCATCCCCAATTATTTACGGGTACTCCTCGATTCTAGTTTCCTCGATTTGCGTGCCCTCGGGTCGTTTTACGAAAAACGTTTTTATAAATTATGAATCAACCGCACAAAACGAATCTAATAAAAATCGTTTCATCAAAAACGGAGTTCGAAAACGTAAATACGTAATCCTAAGGTTTCCGGTTTAGTCGTAAAGGACGTTAATTTATAATCGTAAGTCCTAATCTCTTCTCGTAAATTTGTAAGTTTATGAACCAACACAAATTTAAATCTCAAAATAATATTCACGGACAAATTTATTTTCTGAAATGTCGGACTGTCACCAAAACGGTGTATGTAAACGTAAGCACGTAACGTAGAGTCTTCTGGTTTAGACGTAGTCGATGCTACTTCAAGACGTAAACCCAAATTTCTTCCCAAAAATAAGTGAGTTCATAATATAACATTAAAAATAATGTTTTTAAATAATACTTGAGAATAAAATATCAACCATAAATTGACGGATTGTCACAGCATTTACCCCTAAACAGGATCTTTGTCCTCAAAGATCATCTTATCTTACTACTCGCTTCTTATAGAGTTAAAGCCATGTGGGTATTTCCTCCACATTCGGTCTTTCTCACAAGTTTAATTCATTACAATACGCGAGTTTCATCAAACATAACTACGGGAATAAGATCAGGCTTATTGTTGACTTACTTTCTCTATCCATGATGTTCACGGGTTTTTGATGAATGCAACTTTTCGCCGATCTAACTTTATCAAGAAGAATTCAGATTTTCACTTGATAGACATTTTATCAAGTTAGATATACGAAACATAATTCACGCAGCTCTTGAAGTCCTAGGGTAGATCCACCTTATATGCCTTTCAATCCCAACTTTTACATCATCTCAATGGTCCTATACAACGGGGACTTATATCCCATGATTTGTCAGATCATTAATTCATTTTTCCAAGGTTAAAAATTTTGGCATAACTTCACTACCTATCTGGCACTTCAAGATCTACATTTCATATTCACATAACCTCCTGCCCACTATCGGCAGTCAATAATCAGATCCTAATTTCGACAATCTGTTCAGGTCTCGCGGGTCGAGTATTTTGCAAGGTTAGGTTTGCTATCATAGGAAACCTTAAACCTAAAAGACATGTCCAACTCACAATGGGTGTATGTTGGGCGTCTTTATCTCAACTCCTGCTTACAGATGCTCTAATTTCTAAATCTTAACAAGATTCGATCTCGATCCTAATATGATAGTTATCAATGATAATATCTCCAAAGGAAAACGATTATGCGGTTCATTACCAAAGGTCATTCGTTCAAACATAAAACATTACTTATATTACTTTGTATCGTTACTTTACCTCGTCCCTTCGATTGGGGTGGTACATAGTACTCTCATCAAGATTCGTTCTCAATGACTTCTGAGCAAATCTCTAGAAATTCGATGCGAAGCGAGGATCTTGTTAGAGATGATCGATACAGGCACACCATGTTTACATAACTCTTTTGCATTTATCATTAACGGGAATGATATTAGCATATTTGGTCAGTCTGTCGATGATGACCCAAATCGAATCAAATTCAGATGATGACCTTTGCAATAGCTAAAAGTTTACTAATGTATGAGGCGATGTATGCCTTCATAATTGCCATCAGTACAACTTCTTCAGACAAAGATACTTTTAGTCATAAATGACATAAATAAAATACTTATACTTACAAATTCCAACATAACTATATCTCACAATCTCCATATTTAGGCAACCACCAGTGGCCTTTAAAACATTTAACGCTATTGGCTTCTCTATTTTAATGGTTCATATTAGCCGCGAACCTCTTTTATTATCTATATTATCCTTCTTACAAACTTTTATTTTTATATCGTTCGGCAATTTATTTTGCGCCTTCATTATTAAGAAATACATCGTAATTGATTCTTTATCTTTTCTACATAATGCGTCGGTACCTATATTCACCTCTCATGATGATATAATTATCGTGTCCATAATTCACTCAGGTATTCTTTCTATATTATGCGTCAGTAATTACGTTCACCTTCCTGATGAAATAAATATCATAACCGTATTTATTCAAAATTCTTTCTTCATATCTTCTATGTTTCAGTTTTGTCTTTACTATTATCTTTATCTGTTTTACTCAATCTGACGTCTAAAGCGTCGATAATTATTACAACTAGTTAAATATTAAATATTAAATTTTTATGAAACGTAAGCATTAAAAGTTTAAATTTCTTAGTTCGACCAATTATAATAAAATGTTCAAAACAAACTTGAATTTAGTTAACACGATTTTTGTTGATTTATCGAAAATGATTATTAAGATTCGTAAATGTTTGAAAAATCTTCGGTTATATTTTGGTCAAAATTTTCTTAGTTTGAAAAGAAAAATGTATCGTTTCAAATTTCAAGTCATGGTTTAAATGATTTCCTCAATCTTTCTTAAGTTGTCTTGAGGTATACACAATCATTTACCCCTAAACAGGAGTTTAGTTAAATGTTTTGGTTATAAGAGAATGATCCCTTAAAATCCTTTGTTAAAACATTTGTCAAAACATATTTCCATTTCTTTTTAGTATAACTCAAAGTCTTAAATGACTTCTAAATTTTGAAGAGTCAATCTATATTCCATTATCTATTAATCACACGGTTAAATCATGTAAAGGATTAAGTCTTAAGTCTTATGTTAAATATTCAAGGTACAAGTTTTAATTGTTCGGCCAATTCAGGGCAATCTATAATTAATTATTAACTTCATTCTTATTCTTATAAACAAACAAATAGTCCTTAATGATCACAAGCATGAATTTATCAAATTACAGCCTACACACGTGATTCACCAAATTTATGAATGCTACATGTGCGTTGGCCAATCGAAACAACATCACGTGAAACTCATAATGTTCATTACGAGTTCTGAATGTAGTGATTGGAATAGATAATCTTTTTCGCGGACGCGAAGTTGATGATAACCATGCCGAGGATCAAACCTTTAGAACATACGCTAGAACCTTGTAAATGATCGAACAAATCTTCCATTTCGAGTTATGGATATCGTTTTCGATTGTCAATTTACTCAGTTCACATTAATCTATAAATATAAGGAATGATAGCACCATAGCTCTTCATGATGACGAGCTCGGTAGAACCAAAATCTTTCTCCTACAACTCTCTCAGTTGTACGGTAATTCCTTTAATTTAGATGGTGCTGACGTATAGTGCACAAGCCACAGGTGCAACACCGGGAATATAATCAATACCAATTTCAACTTGCCTAAATGGCGAAAGTCTAGGTAATTTATCAACAAATACTTACTAAAGTTTCAGATAACTGAAACATCTTTTAATAAAATTCGTATTAGGTTCTTTCTAGATTATAATATCTATGATTAATTCACAATCATTCATAATATAATTTCAAGTCTAAATACAGGATATAGTCATCCATCAAGAATTATTTAGATCGCTTTTGATAATCAACATCTTATCATTTAGGGGAATTCAATTCGAGTTCCCGTCAATTAAGACAATATCATCATGTCATAATCAATCAATTCATTCTACTGGCATTATCAACTTTTCAGTTTCATTGCCGTCGATAAGATGTGAACTTCTCAAAAGACTAATAATAACTCATAATCCTTCACAAATTTAAGGATATCTGGATACATAACTATCCTTAAAAGAATAAGGTCAACGCATGATCTATGCGAGAGAATTTCAAATCAGATAAAGACGAAAACATTTAATGAATATGAATATATCCCATGTTTTAATAATTTGAGTACGCATTCGAAAGCTCCTCGGATCGTTACCCAGGTCATTCAAATGAAATCAAATCAAAAGAAATGATAGGAACGTCGATACATCCAGTCGGGTATCAACACTCGAAAATCAAATACTTTTCCTAAGAATCTCATTACGGGAGAATTGGACAAGAAAGAATTGTCAATTATCAGGTAAGACAATTTCCACAGATGAGTAAATTCAACTCAGAAGAATAGATGCTACAGGCACATATGTAGGTGTCCCTAACACTATGTCCCTATTTTTCACTTCTTGCAGATCTTATAAAATTTAATCTTTCATAATCTTTAAAGAAAAGGTAGTGTTTATTCATTAGTTTTATGGTGACTACTAATCAGTCTTGCATGGTCCATTCCAATTTGTATGTAGGCGCGCAACTATATACAATTTCAAGATTAACGATGCAATACTCAGTTCTTCAAAATTTTATCATCAAAAACATTTTCATGCTTAATTCTTAAATAAGAATCAAAATAAATTCACAAATATTTTCCTTGTTATGAAAACAATTAAGTTTTCCAAGGTGTTTTATAAACAACTTCATTTCAATAACAATCACTTATAAATCTTACTATGAATAATCCTTATAGTGATGAAAATTCAATTTTTCTCAAATGATACCGTTTTAACTTTATAAAAATAATGTGTGATCTACAAAAGAGTGATGGAAGCTTGTTCACCAAGAACTAACTACAATATGATAGGAAATGAGCTTTAGCCAAATAATCATGAGGTTCATGATCTCGATGGCACTCAAAAAGAATAATCTACAACGTAACTCAATTCGAGATGAGTACTTGTTCAATGGTTGCATCACTAATGCGAACATTAGTATGAAGCAATAAAGGATAGATAACATCGATACATGTAGAATTTAGCAATCAATGGTAGTCTTCTCATTAATCACAAACATGTCAAAATTGTAACGTAACACATTATGTGTCACTATGTCATACAATTCTCAGAACTCATCCTACCAACTGATATCTCAGTTAAGTTAGGGATTATTTTTAAAAGATACCACAGTGAATACTAATCTACAAGAGTTATTAGGTGTTCCACATGTCCTGAAAGATCCATCGGTCTCAATTCAGAAGAAGATTTCTTCAATTTATTTCTTGGACACTGGGCATCCTCGTTAGTGGACAATGGCCTAGGAACAACCCTTAACACAAACTAACAATCATTTAAAATCTTATAATTCAATCACATGACTTAATGACTTCCTCTTAACAATTTCATATTCCATACGAATTAAATTTTACTTCATTCAAGTTTCAATTAACTTATACTCAATGTGATATCCTACCTCATTTTCCAATACTTTCAACTTTGTTTATAAACCTTAAAAGGGCAATAAAAGCTCGATATGAATCAACACTTAATTTTCAATCCTATATCTCTTACAACCACAATTATCAAATGAGTCACTAGTATGAGATGACTCATACATTCAATTAGACTTCTCGGAAAGGTACTAGTGGCATGAGGCTTTTGGGTAATGGTTCCAATGACAGCCTCAAGTGCAACATTCACCCTTTCGATTTCAATTTAAGAATTGGATGACAACGAATCAGATGACATCTTTCCAGGTGAAAATGTTTTGTCAAACTCCACTCTATAAGGAAAGATCGTCATGACATCGATATCAGATTTAATCTCGCCAATTCTTCTTCAATATCGCAATCAACTAATATCTACATTTCTACGAATATCAACCATTTGTTGGGATTATAAACATCCACAACTTGGTTTAGATCTAGGATAGCTAGAATTCCTACGAGAATAGCTTCAATTAATTTACTAGGAGATTTAGGGTTCCTTGTGACAATCTACGTCGTATAAATACCTCGTATAAATATCAAAATAATCATCAAACAATCATGTAATAAGATTACATCAAATATATATATAATCCAAGTTATATATATATTAAAATAACACTTCTCAGTCTGACCTTGTCGGTAACTCGGGAATTCTTCGGCACCGTTATAGTCAAAAGATTTTTAGACATTTTTAGAAAAATGTTTATAGTTAAAAGATTTTGAAATGTTTTATTCAAAACCTTGGTTTAAAAAAAATCTTTCGTTCTCTATAACGAGAGCTCTGGTACCAAACTGTAACACCCCCAAATTTATACAACTCAATACAGCGGAAGACTCGTTGGTGTTACGGGATAGCACATTACTCACATCATAGACAACGCATAAAAATCGCGTCGTTTAATAATAAAAGCATTTCCATTCATAAATATCAAAGTTACATAGGTCCCAAGTCATTGTATTTCATACAAGTTTTACAAAGAATTTGAATGGAAATTATTGTTTAGGTACGGGCCATGAATTCTTGTTGTCTTCCCGAGAATTACCTTCAAGTACCTGAGACAAAACATGTTAAAAGAAAAGGTCAGCGATAACGCCGAGTGAATTCATAGATTTTAATAACATCAATCAATATAACATCGGTATAAGATTATTACCGAAAATCATTTTGTACAAATCATTGTAATAGGCCATAAAATAGCAAAAATCATTTTATACAAATCTTTATCAAAATCATAATATAGGCTTTCGCCTTTAAAATCATTATACGAACCATTGTCGTTAAAAACATCATACAATACGTTTTACAACGTTGTATAGATTAAATAAAAACCGTTATATGAGTATGGTTATGAAAAACCAAAACACGAACATAATATCAATAGTATGACCCCGTATTGCTAGTCAGGCAATACATCGTAATTCGGTGCGTATAGTAGTATTTCGTTAACTGGATTATTATAAGCCGCATGACATTGTTACCTTACTAAACTAAACAACGGGTAGCTAGCCTGAAACTCAATTTGCCCATCTAAATTAGCGTGTCGTCACAAAGGTCACGCTATGGAAACCTTCTCATACATAAATTCGCTTACCAATCAATGTGGCACGACGGGGATCAACCGTCAAGGCGCGAACTGGGGTGATCGTCCCCAAATAGTACTATTATATGCATAAGCGTCTACCAAATCCCGGTAGTTCACAATTCATGCTAATGGGACTTCTAGTGACATAACCTAACTTTAATAATCCATTTTATTTCATCTATCGGGTCCTTTAATCATTCATAGGGTCATACAATCATCCGAGTCCAAATCAATAAACAAACAATCGGGACAAATAGTGTCCTATTTTATAAAAACTAACATGTTATCTCCCTCGCGGGTTTATAAAACATTTATAAAATCATTTAAAAGAGTGAGAGGCTATGAACTCACGTTGATGTGGGAAGGCGGGTTATCGGCAATTCGGACGTACGGTACGTGCTTCAATCACGGAAACCTAGACAAATAATACTCGTCTTAGACTCATGTCCAATGACTTTATAAAAATAACAATTATGTATACATATGATGATTATATATATATGATGATCAAGTGGGTTTACATATTCTCGTTTGCTCATTTTAGTGTTATGTGTCGGTAACGTTTATACTAGTTTACTAGTTTTACCTATTTACGTGTTTTAAGTCCAATAAGCCTATAAGTTCATTAACTTGTATTAATCCATTTCATACTTGTGTTATCAGTATTTATACTTTACAAGTTGGGACCAAATGGGTTAAGCCCAATAAATAAGTTTATAAGTGTTTTAGCCCATTTTGTTGTATTATTAGTCCAATAATGTTAACTTAGCCCGTTAATGTCCGTATGCTATATAGTTCGTGTTTTATCGGTTTTTACTTGTTATATATGTTTATATATCAGTATATGAGTTTATAAAATTTTACATTAGACGGGTCCAACCGTCTAAGTTTTATTTAACAAAAACGTTAATTTTACGGTAATAGCCGAAAAAGTCGTAAAAATCATGTTTATAGTTTTATAACTTATAAACCTTATCAAACTACCATTTTTATAAAATGTCCATTTATTTATCCTTATACATATTGATATAAATGTATTATATAAGTTAGTGGATTTTAATTCACATTTTATACTATTTTTATTTGAGTTCTTATATAATACTATTATACTTTAATTTCCCAAAATCTGATTTTTACTTTCACTTTCACCATTTTTATCATATCTAGAGTTATACAATGAATTAGAAGCTCATTTTTGGATGGAATAGACTTCATATTATGTGCTACAAATAAGTTAGATATAGCTACTGTTCATTCCATGTCTAACTATCCTTAACAGTCCCTACAAAACAGACTATTCAGATTGGTACACTAATCTTGTTTTGATCATATCTCACTCATTTTGATGATTCCATTGCATGGCCAACTCTCACATGTGTATGACATCTAACACTTACTGTAAATGGATTCCACCATGCAATTTTATCAGTTAATAACTTGGTTACTTACTGTTTTTATACAGCCAACAATTTAAGCAAGATTTTAGCCTTGTTTCTTATGGTTTTTCATCTTTTTAATCATATTTATCAACACCAAATCCCCACATAATATTTTTATCATCATTCAGTATCATATACATATACATAAATAAAGAAAATACAAGATTACATAATCAAAATAACAAGAGGATGGGAAGAACAATCTCTATACCACCAAAGTGATGAAAAGATGGGGTTGATGATGAACAAGACTTGGTTTTGGGTAACCAATCTTATGAGATATCAACATCACTTCTAGGATCACCAAGTATTTGTAGATTCCTCCAAAAATCAGCCCTTGTTCTTCATGGAAACTCCTTGAGAAATCAGCCCCAAACTCCCTTGAAAACTCCTTTTTACATGTTAAGATCACCACCAATCTATAGAGCTTCAAAAGGGCTTCATCATATGTGTGAATAACACATGATTTTATGGTTAAAATGGATCAAATGAGGGTTGTTTTTTATGAATATAGGACGAATTTTTGAGAGAGAGGGAGGAGAGTTGTGTGGTTTTGCATGGATGGAAATGGAGAAGTTGTTTGGAAGTGAGTGGTTTTGAGTTGGTTGCTAGTTTACAAAGTGGCTAGCACAAGTGTCCTAGCTTACTTTGTAAGCTTGACACCTCAAAATTGTTGTAGCTAAGTTATGCCATCCATTTGTGGGGGTGGGGCAAAACTTGTTTTGTCTCATCCCCAATTATTTACGGGTACTCCTCGATTCTAGTTTCCTCGATTTGCGTGCCCTCGGGTCGTTTTACGAAAAACGTTTTTATAAATTATGAATCAACCGCACAAAACGAATCTAATAAAAATAGTTTCATCAAAAACGGAGTTCGAAAACATAAATACGTAATCCTAAGGTTTCCGGTTTAGTCGTAAAGGACGTTAAATTATAATCGTAAGTCCTAATCTCTTCTCGTAAATTTGTAAGTTTATGAACCAACACAAATTTAAATCTCAAAATAATATTCACGGACAAATTTATTTTCTGAAATGTCGGACTGTCACCAAAACGGTGTATGTAAACGTAAGCACGTAACGTAGAATCCTCTGGTTTAGACGCAGTCGATGCTACTTCAAGACGTAAACCTAAATTTCTTCCCAAAAATAAGTGAGTTCATAATATAACATTAAAAATAATGTTTTTAAATAATACTTGAGAATAAAATATCAACCATAAATTGACGGATTGTCACAACAATAGCCAGCAAAGATCGACCAGTCCTATTACGCTAACAGATTATGCAGCAACAGTCACAAGATCATAAAGATAAACATAAAACAATTCATGTTAATAAACATTTAAGCATTTTAACAAATAAACAGCTAATTCAAAACTTAAACTAAAGAAATTAAGATTAAGCTTGACAATTAAATGAATATCCGTTGAGCAGAAGTCGCGCGCTGAGCGGACTTAGACTAAGACGACTCGAACCACCAAATCATCACCGAACCTTGAACTAAACTCGAACAAAACCCTTTATTCTCGAACCACCTTTATTGTCTCGAACCAAACAACTCACGTCGGTTCAACAACTTATCTTAATCTAACCAGTGGGGTTAGATTTATTGGTCTCTAATCTCTCTTCAATTATTTAATTATAGCTATGATTTCAGCTTAATCAAATAACCACTTTATAATATTCAATTTAATTTAGATAAAATAAAACTGCAATAAGCTTTAACAGTAACATAAAATCAAGAACAGAATAACCTCAAAATAACTTTCATTAATCTAATAAAATCATTACAGTACTTTTAAAAATAAAAATACAGTCCTATATCTAAATTAACATTATAACAGTAAAAAGAAAGAAAGGGATGAATTACATGAAGAAAAATGGGGGTATTTATACTTGAATGAGAGGTGATGGCTGTTGATGAAGATCGATTGTAGGCCTTTGGATCTTTTCTTCCTTCTTCTCTTTCTTTTCTGTTTTCATCCAAGGGTGTAAGTGAGTCCATAGTCACACGGATTGCCAACGTGGCAATCCATTGTGCTTCTTGTGCTGACTGATTATTGGTGGACTAATAAAAGTTGAGGTGTTTCCACCAATCAGCATCAAGGAATAGGGCCACGTCACCACAATACTCCATCTTCTTGCTTCCGAATTAACAGGGAATTAATTTCCCACTCGTGTGCATTCACACGAGTGAATTGATCACAAAGCCCCAGTTTTTATTTTATTAACTAGGGTTAGGGAGGAAAGGTATTGGTGTCTGGTTATTTGGTTTTTGTTGAGGGAGATGAGAAGATGATACATAGAAAGTATCGAAAGTAATAAATGAGTGGTTGTGAGTTTTGAGAGTTGGTGATAAACGTAAGTTTACCAAAATTGAAAAGTTTATAAACTCTTTTCTCACCGTCACATGTCTTGTGACTTGGGTCCAAGCCCAACAAGTAAATAATACTCCCTAAACGTCTCTTCAATTTTTTAAGTAAATGGGCTTTTGCTCAATATTCCAACTGTCACATTATTTGGAATGGGGCTTGTTATGGGCCTTTGTTTTAAAGTAAAAAGATTGTATCCACTATTGGCCTTTCAAACCAAATAAGCAATTGTGGGACCCACAACCAATAACTTTGATGAATCCCATCTTAAAATGATTTGTCGTCTGACTTTTGATAAAATCCTTTAAAAATGAACTTGATTCTGACTTCTCGATCTTTTCTTTAAATCTCGTGTCGATTTTGCCGGTTTTCGCGAACTTTGGTACCTACACACATCAAACAACAAAACAAGCATATACAAGGCAATATTTGAACATTTTATGCTTTTATTCATTGTTTTAAGATATAATTGATATGGGTAAAATCACTCATATCAAACTCCCCCTTGCTAAGCAATTATCGTGTCCTAACGTAATGATAAAATAAAACACTAACTACACTTTTATTCAACTTTTGACACTTTATTTTTCAAAGACATAATGTATTGCTTTCATTATTTGAAAAATAGCTTTTAGGATCATAAAACTCAAACAGATTCATCGTCCCCGACTTTTCACTTTTCCATGCCAAGTGTAAAAACAAGATCATTATCAATCATAAGCCCCCAAATTAAAATAACTCATACAAGTAATTTGTGTTAAACTCAATCTCCTATTATTCCTAATTGTATCTCTAGATTTTATTTGTCGTTCACCCAAAGGCTCATTTGACTTTATTTGATATTTATTAGTCCAAAAATGAAGGCAAGAACGGTGTAAACTCAACACTCAAAACCTAACCTCTACTTCAAAAACCATTGTCACTAAAGAAAGCCCACATCAAGGATAACTTAACACGATTTGAGGGATAAATCCCCGGACCCGAAATTTGGCTAATAGGACTACTTAAAAGCAACATTAAAACCTCCAAAGTGAATTATGACCTTATTAACGGAGTTAGCAACAATTACATCATATCACCTTGTGGTTCTTAAAGATGCAATTGTGCTCCTTATTTAAAATCCACACCCTAAGGCTCCTTGGACAAAAATAAGGGAATTGACATCACCATCCCACCTTATGGCTCATGATGGTGAAGCAGTTTTTATTCAACACGTCCCCTTGCCATACACCCTAAGGCTCTAATGACAAGGTTAGTGCTACATGACTCCCACCCGAAGGCTCCTAGAGAACATGTTTTTATTTATTCTTCTTTATTAATATGATATTTATAGTAAGCCAAATTTCCGCAATCCCATGATCAAAAGTCCATGACGCTGACACCCTTAATGTGTTCTCACTTTAATTACAAGGGAAGAAAAAGAAGGAGTTACGAGTTAAGATATCAAGCCTAAACCGCTAAAAACTTCATTTATTAAGCAATTATTATTCAATCGTGGAAAATAAATACGAGGAGATTAAATCAAACAAAAAAATACTTACACAAAGAAGAATTAACCTTAGAAACTTATGATTAAACTCTATCATCTCTTGTTCTCCATACTGTAAAATTTCAAAAATGTGAAATCAATGGATACTTAGCCTATTAAATCGAACTTTTGGGTTTTCAAGTCATCTATAGGATCTTGCATCTTCTTATACTTTTTCAAGTTTTAGAATTTGCGTTTTAAAGTTCCCTGATAAATGACTTTCTACGATCAATAATAGGAACTTGCGAAAAGTTCTTGTTCTTAACCCGTATGAATTAAGACTTTCGCGTTTTAAAGCTCCCTATATAAAAGCCTAGCAAAACTTAATTCAAATACGTTAAGGAAAAGCTAAGGTAAAAACCGAGTCGAGTCAAAAACTGTTTTTATTTTCACCAACAGAAAGCATACATTTGTGTCAAAAGCACTTATTTTATTTATTAAAATTTAAAAATAACAATAAAAATTTAAATTTTTTTGAAAAATGAGAAAAACAATTACGTTTAGACACGACAAAAGCAATTGCAAGCGATTATATCGATTGACTCCCCCATGCTAAAACCAAACATTGGCCTCAATGTTTCTTAGCTCAAGAGTAACACCCCCTTGCTAAAACACGAAGAGTCTAATGCAAAATCCTAACATGGAAAGAGCACGCAAATCTATAAGCTGTTTATTAATTATGCTTCAAGATAAAACGTTAGTCGATAAAAATCAAACGATAGAGAGTGTGCCCCTTTTTGCCAATAAAAGAATGGAAGATCAAGTGGACCGACCAAAAACCGAACACGAGAGTCTTCAGTGAATAGGGTCATACCTAAGATTCACAACACAACAAAACACGAGCATGAGCTTGAAAGATCAATCCTTATTAGTGTTAGAAATTAGAAAGAAGATAGAATGTATGGGACTCCCCCACAAGGTACCTCGTTTTTGTTAACCGAGTCATGAGCTCGACTCGATCCCCGCATTCATTGGTCCTTAGGGAAAATGGTGAAAACCGAAATTGGAATAAAATTCAACATAAAGCATGATACCGGGGTCAAAGATTACATCCTCATTTTTGGATGACAAACGAAAGGATGAAACTCCAACACAAATCTCTAAAAAGATATGGTAGTCACAAATCACGATATTGATGTAGCATGCTCCCCGAGATATACTCGCACCAAGATGGTCGAAAAATCTTTCACTTATTGCATCGGTGAAAGGCCGAGATTTCCCTAAATCAATGATTCTGGGGTCGAATACCTCGTCCTCGTGAGAGAAAGGAATTGACAACACGATGTCGTCCCCCCATGCTAATCCAATATCATATAAAGCACATGGTAATGGTAGGATAAAAGTTTCATCCATAATGGAATCAACATTCTTAGCTTTAACGACCATTTCACCCTTAGAAATGTGATTAATCGGATCATGGTACTCCATATGAGACACATGAAAAAACCGCACATTAAGGTCAAATTAGGTGGGAGGAGGACTTTGGACGAAATCATCATCAAGTAAATTCTCTAAAAAGAGAGCGTCCCCCTCCAGGTCAATTTCATCAACACCCGGTGGTATCGAATCATTAGAAGCAAGAAAAGTTTCAATCTCCTCCATAAGCGGGTCACTATCCTCAACGGGAACTGGAGATGGAGAGGAAGACTTGGCATTAGGCTTAGAATTCAAAGCCTCGATCTTAGAAATAAGAAGATAGACGTTAGATAATTTTTCACGAAGAATAACGTCCTCCACATCTAAATGAGTAAGTTCATCGGTGAACTTCTCAAGGATCGGAATAGTCAAATCAACCGCATTTCCTGGTTGAAATGGGTCTAAAGGAGCAAGTTCAAAAGTGAATATCTCAAAAATCGGATCACTATCATCCTCATTTCCCGTGGAAACGGGTGAAGAAGAGTAGGTTCATTGGTAAACCCCTCAAAATCCGAGTCGCGAATATGATCTTTATAAGAGAGTTCATCGGAGAACTCCTCATTAGAAATTCACTAGAAGTTGACTCATTCTCAAAATCTTCATTTCCATCACAATTTTCATCATTAGAATTGGAGAAAATATCAAAGTGAATGGAAGAAGTAGAGTCATCACAATGTGGCAAATCACACGTTTCACTAGAAATACCGTCGAACTCTCTTGGGTTTTGGACAAGAATCTCAACACTAGACTTTATTACTTCGTCTTATTCCGTGTCCGGAATAGTGCTAATATGCTCGTCCCCCTTGCTTAGAGAATTTTTGGGTTCCATGGTGGAAGAATCATGAATAGGAGTAATGATGTCATGAGAGATTTCCTCATCATCTAGAATGGGAGAATTCTCATGCTCCATAGCCGGCAAGATACGAAAAGGAAGTACGATTGCACTAGACGAAGGATGTAGAGCAATAAGATCTTTCAAAGAAATAACACTATCCTCTTCATCGTCAATAAGAAGAGAACGCTCGAGTTCACGAGTGGCAAGATATTTTGCTTCCTTTTGAGCTTGTTCTTTCTTTCGAATTTCAATGCTTAATCCATTATAATCTTGCGAAAGTTGTCTAATCTTAAGTTCACAATCTCTTTTAAATCCCTCATCAATTATTTCTCCATGAAATCTACGACTTCCCAATTCATTAGTTATATCATTAATCTCTTGATTAATTTATCTCTTTTCAAGCAACATATCTTCAATGCTCTTTTCAACAATTTCCACATTTCTTTGATTCATTATTTGTTGGAACATTGTTTCAAGTCGTTCAATATCGAAAGAATATTGTGGAGATTGGTCAAAACCGGAAGGAATCAAATTAGAGCAAGGACTAGGCTCATAAAAACTTTTATCCAACGGTTGACAACAAAAGCTCTCGTGAGGACCTCCACAATACTCACAACAAAGATATTGTTGTGACAAACTCGTCGAATCTTGTGGATAACAATTATCATTAAAGTTTTCATTGTAGCTCGGTTCTTGCTCGTAATTAAGCGAGAATCAATGCGAACAATTAATTCCAAAATGAGAATCATTTCCACAAAACTCATACGAGGGTGTCTCGTATGTGGGGTGTGGAGGTGTATTGAAATCGAGAGAATTATTCGAAAAATTCGGATTTCCACATGAAGTAATTTCATTACAAGAAGGACAAAATCCAACTCGTATATCATGACGTAAATCATTTCCACAAGGCTCACACGTGCACCACCGACATGGTAAAAGACCATATAACGGTTCTCCACACCCTACACAATCGACGAAGGAATTCATGGAAAAAATAAAAATTGGAGGGTGAGGAGAAAAAGAATTAAACATGATAGAGGATGAAGAAGATTATTTTTGGTATTTTTCATAAATCAATTAAAGATTGACAAAAACAAGGAATGAGGATAATTACTATGGAAGTAATCTACCCTCGGTCGACTTTGAAACGATAGGTGAAAACCTAAACGTCTCGAGGTTCAATAAGTAAACTACAAAAATAATATATAATACTACTTGAGTTGGCAAACCAATAATCGGTCGTCCCTCTCAATATACGCACAAGCAAGCGGGGAAACGACGTGGCACAAAGCACTTAAAAACCTTTTTCCTTAGACGGCCTTTTATAGCACATCGCCTTATACCTACCTTATAGTTTGTATAAATCGAGTTCAAACTTTTTATTAGTATTTATCTATTTTGCCTTTTTTTCGTTTTGGATTCGAATACAATAGCTAGGTGATGAAATCCCAACTAAGGTCTTATTTAGAAGTAGGTAAATGTATTGCTCTACGTAATACAATATAGTAATCATAGAAAAAACACGAAAAACAATACATACTATAGAAAAATAACAAAACTTCCCGAGGACGGATAGGATCTTCAAATCAATTATCAACAAATCTCCACAAAACGAATCGTACACAAGATCCCCGGCAGCGGCGCCAAAATTTGATGTTGAGTCGAGGATAGTATATGTATATGTGATAATTAAGATACGTTATAGGGTAAATTAGAAATTACCTTTAGGAAAAAGTAATAGACTAAAATTACCAAAGACGAATTTAATTAAACACGTTGGTGAACCAAGTTCGTTGTACACGAAGATCGAGTGAATTTGAGACGTTTTGTTTCAATTTGGACAATTGATTTTTGAATGGTTTTTCGGTTTTTTAAATTAAAACTAATCCTACAAATTAAAATCCTAAAGTGCATGAATCGTAAACCCGATATTTATTCTAAAAGACAATTATTTAAAATTTAAAACTCCTTAAACTATTTAGAAATTAAACTATTAAAAATCTATTTAAAACAATTTTAAAAATTATAAACTAATTAAAAAAAATCTATTTAAAATTACTCTTAAACTATTTTATTAAAATCTAATCAAAATTAATATTATTTAAAATCTAATTTATTAAAGAAATCTAATTTTAAATTCTAATTTTAATTTTCTAAAATTACAAAGTTTCTTTCTAGTTAAAACTTTATGAAATTAAAGTTTATAAAAAAAATATTAATAAAAATTTACTTAACAAAAACGTGTTGACTAAAAAAATGGAAATAGAAAGTCAACTAACTACACTATATTAATTAGATAAGTAGTATTAAATCATAAAAGAGAGGCTGGACAAAGTGGTAATCACGTTGGGTGTTTAACCATGAGGTCATGGGTTAGAGTCCCGTTGGGGACATTTTGGATGATTTTATTCTTTTTGACAAAATGAAAGAAAGTAAAGTCACAGGGGTGACCTTGTGATTATTTGTACACTGAAAACCAATCCCCAAACTAAGGCTTGGAGTTCAGATCACAATATTACAGATAATAGTCACACTAGTGTAAACATATATCAGCAAATCGAGAATTCAAAATCAAATAAAGTGCAGGCAACAAAGAAGACAAATCAGATTCATAAATGTAAATAGATAAGAGCATATCTTAACCAATTCACAGTTATCTCACACAGTTATCAGCAACTCAAAAGTATCATTACATCAAAGACTAGATTACATATTACATCTATCAGATTACGAACATCTTAGCAGTTAATAAAGCTACATTTATAAATCAGATACCACTTCAACGACTTAATAGACCACGATATCAAAACTGTATAAGCTGAGAAAGTGATTAAATCAGCATCATATGCAAACTAATGACGAACACCACATACCAAACATACAAAATCAGAAATAGATGTAGCAACATATATAAAGAAAATCAGATCTAAATCAATAATTTAAACGCAAATAGATCACAAGCAGGTGATTATAACAACTGATAATGAGATTCAGCAATAGATCAAATTACTTTTTTGAACAAAAACATAGCAGTCTAAATCTACATCATTACAAAACTGAACACCTAATAGCATTTATATCAGCAACTCGTTTATCTAACATACAATAGCCAGCAAAGATCGACCAGTCCTATTACGCTAACAGATTATGCAACAACAGTCACAAGATCATAAAGATAAACATAAAACAATTCATATTAATAAACGTTTAAGCATTTTAACAAATAAACAGCTAATTCAAAACATAAACTAAAGAAATTAAGATTAAGCTTGACCATTAAATGAAGATCCGTTGAGCAGAAGTCGCGCGATGAGCGGACTTAGACTAAGACGACTCGAACCACCAAATCATCACCGAACCTCGAACAAAACTCGAACAAAACCCTTTATTATCGAACCACCTTTATTGGCTGGAACCAAACAACTCACGTCGATTCAACAACTTATCTTAATCTAACTAGTGGGGTTAGATTTACTGTTCCCTATTCTCTCTTCAATTATTTATTTATAGCTATGATTTTAGCTTAATCAAATAACCACTTTTATAATATTCAATTTAATTTAGATAAAATAAAACTGCAATAAGCTTTAACAGTAATATAAAATCAAGAACAGAATAAACTCAAAATAACTTTCATTAATCGAATAAAATCATTACAGTACTTTTAAAAATAAAAATACAGTTTCCTATATCTAAATTAACATTATAACAGTAAAAAGAAAGAAAGGGATGAATTAAATGACGAAAAATGGGGTTATTTATACTTGAAGGAGAGGTGATGGCTTTTGATGAAGATCGATTGTAGGCCTTTGGATCTTTTCTTCCTTCTTCTATCTCTTTTCTGTTTTCATCCAAGGGTGAAAATGAGTCCATAGTCACACGGATTGCCATCGTGGCAATCCGTTGCGCTTCTTGTGCTAGTTGATTGCTGATGTGGAGACTGATTATTGGTGGACTGATAAAAGTTGAGGTGCTTCCACCAATCAGCATCAAGGAATAGGGCCACGTCACCACAATACTCCATCATCTTGCTTCCGAATTAACAGGTAATTAATTTCCCAGTCGTGTGCATTCACACGAGTGAATTGATCACAAAGCCCCAATTTTTATTTTATTAACTAGGGTTAGGGAGGAAAGGTATTGATGTCTGGTTATTTGGTTTTGGTTAAGGGAGATGAGAAGATGATACATAGAAAGTTTCGAAAATAATAAATGAGTGGTTGTGAGTTTTGAGAGTTGGTGATAAACGTAAGTTTACCAAAATTGAAAAGTTTATAAACTCTTTTCTCACCGTCACATTATAACACCCCCAAATTTATACAATTCAATACAGCGGAAGACTCGTTGGTGTTATGGGATAGCACATTATCACATCATAAACAACGCTTAAAAATCGCGTCGTTTAATAGTATAGCATTTCCATTCATAAATATCAAATTTACATAGGTCCCAAGTCATTGTATTTCATACAGGTTTTACAAAACATTTGAATGGAAATTATTGTTTAAGTGCGGGCCATGAATTCTTGTTGTCTTCCCGAGAATTACCTTCAAGTACCTGAGACAAAACATGTTAAAAGAAAAGGGTCAGCGATAACGCCGAGTGAATTCATAGAGTTTAATAAAATCCATCAATATAACATCGGTATAAAATTATTACCGAAACTCATTTTGTACAAATCTTTGTAATAGGCCATAAAATAGCCAAAGTTATTTTATACAAATCCTTATCAAAAATAATAATATAGGCTTTCGCCTTCAAAACCATTATACAAACCAATGTCGTAAAAATATCATACAATACATTTTATAACGTTGTATAGAAATAAAAAAACCGTTATATGAATATGGTTATATAAAACCAAAACACAAACATAACATCAGTAATAAGACCCCGTATTGCTAGTCAGGCAATACATTGTAATTCAATGCGTATATCAGTATTTTCGTTATTTGGATTATTACAAGCCGCATGACATTGTTACCTTACTATCACAACAACGGGTAGCTAACCCGATACTCAATTTGCCCATCTAATTTAGCGTGTCGTCACAATAATCACGCTATGGAAATCTTCTCATACATAAATTCGCTTACCAATCAATGTGGCACGACGGGGATCAACCGTCAAGGCGCGAACTGGGGTGATCGTCCCCAAGTAGTACTATTATATGCATAAGCGTCTACCAAATCCCGGTAGTTCACAATTCATGCTAATGGGACTTTTAGTGACATAACCTAACTTTAATAATCCATTTCATTTCATTTATCGGGTCATATAATCATTCATCGGGTCATACAATCATTTGGGTCCAAATCAATAAACAAACAATCGGGACAAGTGTGTCCTATTTTATCAAAACTAACATGTTATCTCCCTCGCGGGTTTATAAAACATTTCATGAAAACATTTAAAAGAGTGCGAGGCTATGAACTCACGTTGATGTGGGAAGGCGGGTTATCGGCAATTCAGATGTACGGTACGTGCTTCAATCACGAAAACCTAGACAAATAATACTCGTCTTAGAATCTTGTCCAATGACTTTATAAAAATAAAAATTATGTATACATATGATGATTTTATATATATGATGATCAAGTGGGGTTACATATTCTCATTTACTCATTTTAGTGTTATGTATTGATAACTTTTATACTAGTTTACTAGTTTTACCTATTTACATGTTTTAAGTCCAATAAGCTTATTCTAATTTCTTTAACTTGTATTAATCCATTTTATACTTGTATTATCAGTATTTACACTTTATATATTGGGCCTAAATGGGTTAAGCCCAATAAATAAGTTTATAAGTGTTTTAGCCCATTTTGTTGTATTATTAGTCCAATAACGTTAACTTAGCCCGTTAAAGTCCGTATGTTATATAGTTAGGGTTTTATCGGTTTTTACTTGTTATATATGTTTATATATCAGTATATGAGTTTATAAAAGTTTACATTAGACGGGTCCAATCGTCTAAGTTTTATTTAACAAAAACGTTAATTTTACGGTAATAGCCGAAAAAGTCGTAAAAATCATGTTTATAGTTTTTATAACTTATAAATCTTATTCAACTACCATTTTTATAAAGAGTCCATTTATTTAACCTTACACATATCTATATAAATGAAATTTATAAGTTAGTGGGTTTTCATGTGTATATATTTTATAAATATATAAGTGAGTGCTTATATTATATAAGTTTTTATTATACAAATCTGATTTTAAATTTCATTTTCACCAAAACAGCCATATCTAGAGTTCTATATAGAGATATAAGCCCAAATTTTTATGGCATAAACTACATGATATGTGCTACATTTAACTCTACTATGGCTACTGTTGAATCAGCTTCTAACTATTTTATAAAATTCGTCCAAAACAGTGTACTCAGATTTGCACTCTAAACTTGTTTTGATCATATCTCACTCATTTTTATGATTCCATTGCATGGCCAACTCCCACATGTGTACAAGACATATTACTTACTGTATACCCATTAATCTATTCCATTTTATCAGTTCATCATATGGTTATTTACTGTTTGTTATACAGCCTACTAATTTAAGCAAGATTAACCACTTTTACATATAGTTTTTCATCTTTTTACCCATGTTTATCAACACCAAATCCCCACACAATACTTTTATCATCATATATTCATCATATAAATATACAATAGGAAAGAAAAAACATGATTACATAATCAAAATAAAAAGATGATGGGGAGAACAATCTTTATACCACCAAGATGATGTAGGTTGTGATTAGGATATGGATTTTGATGGAGAAACTTGTGATAAACCAATATCATCTTCAAGTCCACCAATCTTCAAGAACTCCTTGTGAAAAATCAGCCCTAAGACTCCATAGAAACTCCTCGTTGGATGTTATAATCACCACCAATCAATAGGGCTTCAAAAGGGCTCCATCATGTGTGTAAATAACATGAGATTTCATGGTTAATTTTGATCAAAAGTGGTGTTTGATGGTGGTTTTTGGACGGCAAAAGGAGAGAAGGAGAGAGTTGTGTGTGTGGTATTGCATGTGAAAATGGAGTAAATGGTAAAGGGTTGCTAGTTTTGGTGGAAAGTTGGCTTAACTTGTAAGCTTAGCTTACAAGTGTAAGCATTGTTGTTACAAGGGTGCCACATCAAATGATGTGGTGTCCCTTTGGCCGTCCCTTTTAGTTAGTGGGGTGGGATAAACTTGTTTTGTCCCATCCCGCTAATTTACGGGTATTCCTCGATTCTAGTTTCCTCGATTTGCGTGTCCTCGGGTCGTTTTTACGAAAAACATTTTTATAAATTATGAATCAACGGCACAAAACGAATCTAATAAAAATTGTATCATTAAAAACGGAGTTCGAAAACGTAAATACGTAATCCTAGGGTTTCCGGTTTAGTCGTAAAGGACGTTAAATTATAATCGTAAGTCCTAATCTCTTCTCGTAAATTTGTGACTTTATGAACCAACACAAATTTAAAATTCCAAAATAATATTCACGGATAAATTTATTTTCTGAAATGTCGAACTGTCACCAAAACGATGTATGTAAACGTAAGCACGTAACATTGAATCCTCTGGTTTAGACGTAGTCGATGCTACTTCAAGACTTAAATCCAAATTACTTCCCAAAAATAAGTGAGTTCATAATATAACATTAAAATAAATGTTTTTAAATAATATTTGGGAATAAATTTCAACCATAAATTGACAGATTGTTACAGCATTTACCCCTAAACAGGATCTTTGTCCTCAAAGATCATCTTACTACTCGCTTCTTATAGAGTTAAAGCCATGTGGGTATTTTCTCCACATTCGGTCTTTTCTCACAAGTGTAATCCATTACAATACACGAGTTTCATCAAACATAACTACGGTAATAAGATCAGGCTTAATGTTGCCTTACTTTCTATATCCATGATGTTCACGGGTTTTTTATGAATGCAACGTTTCGCCGATCTAAACTTTACTAAGAAACAATCAAATTCTCACTTGATAGATATTCCATCAAGTTCGATATTCGAATCATAATTCACGCAGCTCTTGAAGTCCTATGGTAGATCCAGCTTATATGCCTTTCAAACCAATCTTTTTACATCATCTCTATGGTCCCATACAACGGGGACTTATATCCCATGATCTTTCAGATCATCAATTCATTTTTCAATGGCTAAAATTTTGGCATAACTTCGCTACCCATCTGGCACTTCAAGATCTACATTTCATATTCACATAACCTCCTGCCCACTACCGGCAGTCAATAATCAAATCCTAATTTCAACAATCATTTCAGGTCTCGCGGGTCGAGTATTTTGTAAGGTTAGGTTCGCCATCATAGGAAACCTTAAACCTAAAAGACATGTCCAACTCACAATGGGTGTATGTCGGGTGTCTTCATCTCAACTCTTGCTTACAGATGCTCTAATATATATCCTCACAAGATTCGATCTTGATCCTAATACGATAATTATCAAGGATAATCTCTCCAAAGGAAAACGATTTTACAGTTTATTACCAAAGGTCAATCATTCAAACATAAAACAACACTTATAGTATTTTGTATCGTTACTTTACCTCGTCCCTTCGATTGGGGTGGTACACAGTACTCTCATCAAGATTCATTCTCAATGACTTCTGAGCAAATCTCTAGAAATTCGATGCGAAGCGAGGATCTTGATAGAGATGATCGATACAGGCATACCATGTTTACATAACTCCTTTAAAAGGGTCAATTTCTTCATCAAGAATCTATCATTAACAGGAATGATATTAGCAGATTTGGTCAGTCTGTCGACGATGACCCAAATCGAATCAAATTCAGATGATGACCTTTGCAATAGCTAGACGTTTACTAATGTATGAGGCGATGTCTGCCTTCATAATTTCCCATTAGTACAACTTCTTCTGATAATGATACAATAAATCAGAAATGACAGGAATAAGATTCCAACATAACTATATCTCACAATCCTCTATATTTAGGCAGCCGCAAGTGGCCTTTTTAAACATGTAACGTCGTTGACTTCTTAATTCTAACGGTTCACATTAGCCGCGAACCCTTTTTATTATCTATATTATCCTTTTTATAAACATCGTTTATTTTTATATTGTTCGGCAATTTATTTTGCACAGTCATTATTAAGAAATACATCCTAATTGATTCTTTTATCCTTTCTATATAATATGTCAGTATCTACATTCACCTTCCCTGATGAAACAATTATCATGACCGTATTTATTCAAAATTTCTTTCTTCATATTTTCTAAGTTTTAGTTTCGTCTTAGTTATTATTTTTATCAGTTTTGCTCAGTCCGGCGTTCTAAAGCGTCGATAATTATTATAAGTAATTAAATAATAAATATTAAATTTTTATGAAACGTAAACCTAAAAATTTGTAAATTTCTTAGTTTGATCAATTATAAAAAAAATGTTCAAAATAAATTTGAATTTAATTAACAAGATTTTTGTTGATTTATCGAAAATAATTAAAATAATTAATAAGATCCATAAATGTTCGAAAAATCTTTGTTTATACTTTGATCAAAGTTTTCTTAGTTGAAAAGCAAAAATTATTGTTTCAAATTTCAAGTCATGGTTTAAAAGGTTTCCTCAATCCCTCTTAGGCTGTCATGAGGTATACACAAACATTTACCCCTAAACAGGAGTTTAATTAAATGATTTGTGTATAAGGAAATAATCCCTTAAAAATCCTTTGTTAAAACATTTGTCAAAACATATTTCCATTTTCTATTAATCACATGGTCAAATAATATAAAGGATTAAGTCTTTAATCACATGTTAAATACTCAAGGTACAAGTTTTTATTGTTCGGCCAATCTAGGGCAGTCTATAAATAATTATTAACTCCTTCCTATTCTTATAAACAAACAGATGGTCCTTAATGATCACAAGCATGAATTTATCAAATTACAGCCTACACACGTGATTCACCATATTTATGAATGCTATATGTGTATTAGTTAATCCAGACGACATCACGTGAAACTCATAATGTTTATTACAAGTTCCGGATGTAATGATTGGAATAGATAATCTTCTTCGCAGACACGATGTTGATGATAACCATGCCGTGGATCAAATCTTCGAATATACGCTAGAACCTTGTAAATGATCGAACAAATCTATCATCTTGGGTAGTGGATATAGATTTTTAATCGTCAATTTTACCTAGTTCACGGTAATCAATAAATATAAGGAATGATAACACCATAGCTCTTCATAATGACGAGCTTGGTAGAATAAAAGCTTTCTCCGACAACTCTCTCAGTTGTACGGTAATTCTTTTAATTCAGATGGTGTTGTCCTAAAGTGCACAAGCCACAGGTGCAACACCGAGAATATAATCAAATACCAAATTCAACTTGCCTTAATGGCGAAAGTCTAGGTAATTCATCAACAGATACCTCCTAAAGTTTCAGTTAACGGAAACATCTTTTAATACAATCATATTAGGTTCTTTCCAGATTATAATATCTATGACTAATTCACAACCATTCACGGTATAATTTCAAGTCTAAATGCAGGATATGGTTACCCATCAAGAATTATTTAGATCACTTTTGATAATCAACATCTTATCTTTTAGGGGATTTCTACTCGAGTTCCCATCAATTAAGACAATGTCGTCATGTCATAATCAATCAATCCATTCTACTGGCACTATTAACTTTCCAGTTTCATTATCGTTGATAAGATGTGAACTTCTCAAAGGACTAATAATAATTCATAACCCTTCACAAATTCAAGGATATCAGGAGACATAACTAACCTTAAAAGAGTAAGGTCAACGCATAATCTATGCGAGAGAATTTCAATTCAGATATAGACGAAAACGTTTAACGAATATGAATATATCCCATGTTTTCATAATTTGAGTACGCATTCGAAAGTTCCTCGGATCGTTACCCAGATCATTCAAATGAAACCAAATCAAAAGAAATGATAGGAATATTGATACATCCAATCGGGTATCAACACTCGGTAATCAGATACTTTTCCTAAGAATCTCACCACGGGAGAATTGGACAAGAAGGGAACATGAATTGTCAATGAAGACAATATCCATAGATGAGTAAATTCGACTCAGAAGAATAGATGCTACAGGCACATATGTAGGTGTCCCTAACACTATGTCCCTAGTTTTCCCTTCTTGCAGATCTCATAAAATTTAATCTTTCACAATCTTCAAAGAAAATGTAATGTTTATTAACAATTTTATGGTGACTACCAATCAACCTTGCATGGTCCATTCCAAATTGTATGTAGGCGCGCAACTATATACAATTTCAAGATTAACGATGCAATACTCAGTTCGTCAAAATTTTATCATCATGTTTATAATAAAAACTCTTTCATGCTTAATTCTTATATAAGAATCAAAATAAATTTACAAAGATTTTCTTTGTTATGAAAACAATTAAGTTTTCCAAGATGTTTTATAAACAACTTCATTTCGATAACGATTACTTATAAATCTCACTTTAAATAATCCTTAAGGTGATGAAAATTCAATCTTTATCAAGGAATACTGTTTTATCTTATAAAAACAATCCATGATCTGCAAGAGAGTGATGAAAAGTTGTTCGCCAAGAACTAACTACAATATAATAGGAAATGAGCTTAGCCAAATAATCATGAGGTTCATTACCTCGATGGCACTCAAAAAGAATAATCGACAACATAACTCAGTTCGAGATGAGTACTTGTTCAATGGTTGCATCACTAATGCGAGCATTAGGAAGAAGCAAGAAAAGATAGATAACATCGATACATGTAGAATTTAGCAATCAAAGGTAGTCTTTTCATTAATCACAAACAAGTCAAAATTGTATCGTAACACATTACGTGTCACTATGTCATACAATTCCAAGAACTCATCCTACCAACTGATGTCTCTGTTAAGTTAGGGATTATTTTAAAAGATACCACAATGAATACTAATCTACAAGAGTCATTAGTTGTTCCACATGTCCCGAAAGATCCATCGGTCCCAATTTAGAAGAAGATTTCTTCAATTTATTTCTTGGACACTGGGCATCCTCGTTCTTGGACAATGGTTTAGGAACAACCCTTAACACAAACTAACAATCATTTAAAACCTTATAATTCAATCACAGAACTTAACGACTTCCTCTTAACAATTTCTTATTCCACACAAGTTAAATGTTACTTTATTCAAGTTTCAACCAATTTTACACTCAATTCGATATCCTACCTCATTCGCCAATACTTTCAATCTTATTCCTAGACCTTGAAAGGGCAATAAAAGCTCGATATGAACAACACTTAATTTTCAGTCCAATAGTTCTTACAACAATAGTTATCAAACGAGTCACTAGTATGAAATGACTCACACATTCAATTAGACTTCTCGGAAAGGTACTAGTGACATGAGGCTTTTGGGTAATGGTTCCAATAACAGCCTCAAGTGCAACATTCACCCTTTCTATTCTTAAATTTAAGAATTGGGTGACACCGAATCAGATGACACCTTTCCAGGTGGTAAGGTTTTGTAAAACTCCACTCTATAAGGAAAGATCGTCATGACATCGATATCAGATATAATCTCACCAATTCTTCTTTAATATCACAATCAACTAATATCAACATTTCTACGAATATTAACCATTTTGTTGGTGTGACACCCTAGAATCGAGGTCATTAACGATACCCTAAATTACGCTAATTTTTGAAATTTTTGATAAATTTTAATTTCTATAATTATAAGTATTTTGGTTAAGACCGATGTTCGAGGTTATAATTTTTACGTTTGACGTTTTGAGAAGGACGATGACGATTACGATCCCGAGAGATGCCCAATTTTAGATAATTTTTGACGATTTATCGATAATGTAATTTTTCGAGAATTTTATTTACGGTTCGTGTTAAGTTGAGTCGGGTGAGTTTTATAGCCTTCCAAGTACATTTAAAGTATCCCAAAAATATTTTGGAGCGTTCGGGAAGATTTCCGACTCCCGTAAAATTTTCAAAATTGACAAATGAGTCAAACCCGCAAAGTTTTGAGGTCGTTTTCTATTTAAGGACAAAAGAAGCCCAATATTGCACAAAGGTCCCTCCTAACTATCAAAAAGGGCCAAAGTTGAAACACACACAAACACATACAACATTTCACCAAAAATCAAAACCATCACTCCCTCTCTTCTCTCTCAAACTCACGGCACACCCAAACCCAAACAAAAATCCACCTAAAATCTTTTCTACTTGATTTTTCAAAAATCTAAGGTTAGACCACGCTTAGTTTGGTCATTACCCACCTATTCATGTGCTCAAATCCAACATGCATTGATAAAAATTTTTCAAGATTTTTCATATGATCCAAATTCGTTTTTGTGGCTAATTGAGCTAATGCATGTTAATTTTAAGTGTTATGGAAGTATAAACACCATGAAAACCCACCAAAATTAATTTGGTTGTGGTGATTTGGTCACCCAAACCCCACGGCAAAGGGGGTGTTTGGGGAGCCATGGTGGTTGTTGAATTTGCATGTTATATTTGTGTTTGGTTTGTTGTTTTAGAAAGATTCATATAGGTTTTATTACTTGCATGTTTATTTTTCTTTGATTCTTGATATTGAGATTGGTTGATCAATAGGGGTAGGATGGAATTTTGATGTTAGGATATGTTTGGGAAGGCTTAGGATGATGTTTAGTGTTGGTTAGAAGTCTTGGAATCGAGTCTAAGCATGATTTTGGTATAGTCATTTTTAGGCAGAAACATTTGGCCTATTTTATAAAAATGATTTTTGTTCCAGGTCTTGAAAACTAAATATAGTGATAGAGGGTTTTTCTAGCTTTAATTTGGTATAAGGTAGAGCCCGTGACTCAAAACGAGCTAAAAGTTATGACATTTTAAAGATCGGGTACCGGGAGACGAGGACTTTCACAATCCGGATTTGTGCAAAGTTTTAGTCAAATCCCGAGGGTCACAAGTATAATTTGGTGAATGATCAAGGGTCAAAACTTGGTCCCTAACCTGTACAAATGAGTCTATATGTTGACTTATGAGTCAAGGAAGTCAAAGGTATTTTTCATATAGGTCAAAGTGGTCAAAATTGGTCGAAGCGCAATTTCAGCCCGTAAAATGTAGTCGTGGAAATGAGTTGCGTGACGGGTCGTAAAAGTGAAAACTTTTGTTGGGCTTAAAAACATGTTATCTACAGGTCATATAGGATTTTTGGAAATTTTGTCAAATTTTATAAGCATGGTTTAATAAGGTAAAACAGCCCGTACTTTAGTCAAGTACCGGCGAGAACGTGTAAAAATGGACAACGTAGGTTATAAGAATGAATGGAATAAAATGAATGATACTTGTTGTTTTTGTTTTTGGCGTGAGTTATATTGGTCTTAAGTGACTTATATATATGTATTTTATACAGTACCGTAAGTATATAAATGAGATTACTCATTACGCGTTAATTGTGATAGGTGTTGATTTACCCGGGCATCCGTACCATCGTCAGTGATCACTCCTCGAACTACCGACTACTTAATATCTAAGGTGTGAATTTATAGCCTCGCTTATATTATTTCAAATTGTTTTACCCGCGAGGGAAATGCATGCTAGTTTTTAAAAGGAACGTATATCATGAATGATTGTTAGACCCGAAAGTTGCCTTAGAAATTGTGTTGAGTACCAAAGTTGCAAAAGTCCCTAAATTCATGAACTATTAACTATTGTCTTGCCCTTGCGAAGGGGGAAATAGCCGCTTATGCAATTTGTAGTACTACGGGGTTAACGACCCAATGCTAGCCGAGAAGCTGTACTTATAGTAAGTTCTGCGGTAGATTATTTTGTATGAAAAATAAGGTATAATTGCAACTGATGCCTTTAGAAGGGGCACTGGTTTCATCTGAATCATGCCGGTATATTTACGCGGGTGATTGAGTTAACGGATTAGTGTCATGAGCTTAAACACAATTGTCAGTATCCTGATTATAGTTTGTTTGATCGACAAGACTATAAATGATCACGAATGGTTTTTATTATATATACGTTCAAATGGATTGAAAAACCTATGAATTCCACTCAACGTTTTCGTTGACCAAATTTTTGGCATGTATTTCAGGTAACCGCTGAGCAGTAGGATGGAGCATGCATGGGATGGATGTTGTGTGATCGGCTTGGTGTCCGCTTGTTTTTCCCTCCTTTTCTACTTAAACAATTTTTATGTTTAATGTCATGTGGTTGTAAAACTGAAGTTTTTGGGGTTGAGATTCATGGGGACCGAAAACGCTAAACTCTGTGCACTATTTGGGGTTGGAAAAACTGTGGACATGTATCATCTAACAATCTTAAATGTTGAATTTTTAAGTCGACGTCTTTTTAGCGTCGTTTGATATCTCTTGTGTGCAATGAATACTGTGTAGCACCCATTGTTGTAGTTCCGCTGCGCATAACAATTGTGGGGGTGTTACAGATTGGTAATCAGAGCCACGAGTTATAGAGAACTAGGTCGTTTTTGAAAATCCTAAACTATAACTTTTGGTGTCGTAAGAAAGGGTCCAAGCACACACAACTATCCTGCATGGCTCCGGTAAGATTTATTGTTGTATTTATGGCATTTGACGTATACTTTTGAGTAAAGTATATATGTGGGTAATTATTATATAAGTATGGAATTACTATATGTAGACGTTAAATTTTACGTGAAATATCCGACATCGTAATTTTCATATTTATCATGCATGAGCATCATATTATTACATTTCGGGCATATGTACCACCTTTGCATTGCATTTGCATGCATATATTTATAATTATTGTATAATTACTTATGTACCCTCCGAAATTCGCTGTTATTGCAGGAATGGCCGAGGTACCGCCCAACGATAACGGTAACGATGTACGAGCCCAGGACCCCGACCCAAGGAGAACTACTTGCCCCACGCCTATGCGTACTTCCCATCTGGTTGGTGTACCAGATATCCCCAGAAGAGCCGAAGGTGCAATGAGCGCAAATTCTCTTCATCAAGGCATCCCAAGAATTTGCTGTCCCGGACCGAGGAATTATCATTTCGTACGACGGACTGTGAGAGGTTTGGAAGGATCGATGTGCATGAGGTATGTAGTGGAATCAAGGGTGGTCAGTAGATTCGACGAGAATGACAAGGCGGACGAAAGACTGTTGGAAAGGACTTCAAGAATTGCGTATGATGGGATGATGAACACAAGTGCCATCAACAGTTTGAAATCAATGGTTGCGAATTTAAGTGCTAGTCTTGATCGTGTGAGGGAAGATCAGATGAGGTTGTCGAGGATGCAGAGTTGGGAGCATCGTGTGAGGGATTCATTTCCCCCGGATTGGAGATTCGTGGACGATGTGGAGATGGAGGCGAATGACTTCATGGTTCAGCCGCCTACTGGAGATGCTTGTATTTCGGTGGGAAATCAAGTAGCGATTGAGCATGGATCCACATCAGGGACGAGAAAGGAAACAGAATGTGGGCCAGATGAGAAAGGAAAGGGAAAAGTAGATGATGTGGATGAGGACGTGAGTGATGAGGAAACCGAGGAAGACGACGACGAGCCGCCATCCAAGAGGCAGTGTGGATCACCACATGCCTAGTTACTTGTTTTGTATTTTTCTTTGATCATTGTAATAGAACTATTTTAGACCTTTGTATGATGGTATTATGACGAGAAACTCAAGTACTTGATGTTTTATGGAGAATGATTGTAGTGGCATTACTTGTCACGATTTTGGTTAACTATCAATACAATCTATGTTACCTTTCATGATCTGTGATATGTCTTAAATTTGATCTTTTGTGGTGTGAATTGATGAATATTAGTAACTCCGTAGTGATGTGTCGTTGTATGTATTTTATGTCTGGGAAACTTGATATGAATACTTACATTGTTTTTCTATTTTTCTTGTCTTGCAGAAAGAGATATTCGATAAAACAATGCCTCCAAAGTTGACTGCCGATCGTGTTAACAACATGATTCAGGAAGCGATAGCTAATGCGTTGCAAGCGGACCGAGTTGGGAGAAATCAGGATCCAGGAAGGAACGCGGGGAGACAACCAGTCCCAAGAGTGTGTACCTATTCAAGCTTTATGAAGTGCGGTCCTACGCAGTTTCGTGGATCGGGTGGAGCCCTAGAACTTAGGCGATGGTTGGAAAAAGTTGAGAGTACGTTTGAAATCAGTGGTTGTGCAGAGGCGGATAAAGTAAAGTTTGCAGCAGCTACATTTCTGGATGATGCGTTAAGCTGGTGGAACACCCAGGTAGCTACGGTGGGATTGGCTGTGGCGAATGCGAGAACGTGGAATGCAACCAAAGCTTTGTTGACAAAGAAGTTCTGCCCAGAGGAGGAATTGGGGCAATTGGAGGACGAATTGAGGCATTTGACCTTAAGGAACAATGATATAGCTGCTTACACCAGGAGATTCAACGAGTTAAGTCTTTTGTGTCCGGACATATTTGCCAATGATGCCAAGAAAATGAAGCAGTATATTAAGGGTTTATCTAGCAACATCAAGGGTGAAACAACTTCGTCGAAACCTGGAACGTTTGACGAAGCGGTTCAAATGGCTCACGCTTTGATGGACGTTAAGCTTCAGGATAAGCAGAACTACATTGCTGAGGGTAACAAAAGAAAATGGGAGGCAGCACAAGGCAATCAATCCCAAGGCCAGAACCGAGGAGGAAATCGAAACAACCAAGGGCCGAACCGTAATCAGCAGTTTAATCAGAGAAGGAACGAAGGGATGAGGGCCGTGACGAACCCTAGAGGTGTGAAAGTGAACCCCCATTGTGGAAAGTGCAACTTGTATCATGTTGGAAACTGCCCGCCGGCATGCGGCAAATGTGGAAAGGCAGGTCATAGGACTGCTAGTTGTCGAACGGGAGGAGTAGCCACTGGGGCTAATGCTATCAGGATGAGAGGATGTTATAGCTGTGGAGAAAGGGGGCATGTGCAAGCAAATTGCCCGAAGGCAGGGAACAGACGGGGAGGAAATAATGCGGCAGCTGTGTATCAAGTGGGAACTGCTGATAAACCACAAGGTCCCAATGTGGTTACCGGTACGTTTTTGCTAGACGCTTGTTATGCTAGTATTTTATTTGATTCTGGCTCCGACAAGAGTTCTGTAGACGTTAGATTTAGTCGTAATATCGATAGAGAACCGGTGTTGTTAACGACTAGTTATAATGTTGAATTAGCCGATGGAAAAATTGTTAGTACGAATTCTATACTGAAAGGGTGTACCTTGAAGTTAGGAAACAACGCTTTTAAAATCGACTTGATGCCTATAGAGCTAGGATCGTTTGACGTGATTGTGGGAATGGATTGGCTAATGGCGCATAGTGCTACGATTGTCTGTGGTGAGAGATTGGTGCAGATTCCGCTGAGAAATAGGGTTTTGACGGTAAAGGGAGACGAATGCACTTCTCGTTTGAAGGTGATTTCGTGTTTGAAGATGATGAAGTACGTAGAGAGCGGATGCGATGTGTTTTTGGCACAGGTTTCGAGCGATGGTGATTTAGAGGCGAGGATTGAAGAGGTACCAGTTATTTGCGAGTATCCGGACGTTTTTCCAGACGAGTTGCCAGGTTTACCGCCTAATCGTGAGGTCGAGTTTCGAATTGATTTAGTGCCAGGAGCTGCACCGGTTGCACGTGCACCTTATCGCTTAGCACCATCTGAGTTAAAGGAGTTAGCGGATCAACTGAAGGAGTTGATGGACAAAGGATTTATCAGGCCGAGCTCATCACCTTGGGGAGCGCCAGTGTTGTTCGTAAAGAAGAAGGATGGTTCGTTTAGAATGTGTATTGACTATAGAGAACTCAATAAGCTGACGGTTAAGAATCGGTACCCATTACCGAGGATTGATGATTTGTTCGATCAATTACAAGGTTCCAGTGTATACTCAAAGATCGATTTAAGATCAGGGTATCATCAACTGCGTGTAAGAGAGGAGGATATTCCTGTAACTGCCTTTCGTACGCGGTATGGACACTTTGAATTTCGAGTGATGCCGTTTGGGTTGACAAACGCGCCTGCTGTATTCATGGATCTTATGAATCGCGTGTGCAAGCCGTATCTAGATAAGTTTGTTATTGTTTTCATCGACGACATACTTATTTACTCTAAGAGTAAGGAGGAGCACGAGAAGCACCTAAGAAAGATTTTGGAGTTGTTAAGGAAGGAGAAACTGTATGCAAAATTCTCTAAGTGTGAGTTTTGGTTGGAATCAGTGCAGTTTCTAGGTCATGTGATTGATAGTGAGGGAGTTCGTGTAGATCCTGCTAAGATCGAAGCGATCAGGGAATGGTCAGCACCAACGACGCCGACTGAAGTTCGACAATTTTTGGGTTTAGCTGGGTATTATAGAAGGTTTATTGAAGGATTTTCGTTGATTGCGAAACCATTGACGAGGCTTACCGAAAAGAATAGGGTGTATGAATGGGGAAATGAGGAAGAGCTTGCTTTCGAAACGCTCAAGGATAAGTTATGTTCCGCGCCGATTTTATCATTGCCTGAAGGAACCGAAGATTTCGTGGTGTATTGTGATGCGTCTCGTAAAGGTTATGGAGCGGTATTAATGCAACGTGAAAAGGTAATAGCTTACGCGTCGAGGCAATTAAGGAAGAACGAGGAGAACTACACGACGCACGATTTGGAATTAGGAGCGGTAGTTTTTGCGTTGAAATTGTGGAGACACTATCTGTATGGGACAAAGTGTGTTGTATTCACTGATCACAAGAGTTTGCAGCACATTTTAGATCAAAAGGAGTTGAATATGCGACAAAGACGATGGGTTGAACTATTGAGTGATTATGACTGCGAAATTCGCTACCACCCTGGCAAGGCGAATGTTGTAGCGGATGCACTGAGTAGGAAAGAACGGGAGAAACCTTTGAGGGTTAGAGCTTTAGTGATGAGTGAGAGCGTTGACTTAACCGAAACCATACTGAAGGCTCAGGAAAGAGGATTGATGAAAGGGAATGTTGAAGCCGAGAATTTGGGACGAATGTTGAAACCTCTTTTTGTGATTAGATCTGACGGACTAAGATATTTTGAGAATCGGATTTGGTTACCATTGTGTCCATCTGAGGAAGGAAAGCCTGGAGTTCGAGAATTGGTTATGAATGAATCGCATAAGTCGAAGTATTCGATACATCCTGGATCGGATAAGATGTACCACGACCTGAAGAAAGTTTATTGGTGGTCGAATATGAAGGCAGATATTGCTCGTTACGTCAGTAAGTGTTTGACTTGCGCGAAGGTTCAGGCAGAACATAAGAAACCATCTGGATTGTTGGTACAACCGGAAATCCCAGAATGGAAATGGGAGAAAATCGCAATGGATTTTGTGACGGGTTTACCTAGGACTCCTAGTGGATGCGATATGATATGGGTAATTGTGGACAGATTGACGAAATCTGCTCATTTCTTACCTATGAAGAAGACGGACAGCATGGAAAAACTCGCCAGCGTGTACGTGAGAGAGATCGTCTGTAGACATGGAGTGCCGTTATCGATCATTTCGGATCGTGACAGTAGATTTACGTCGGAATTTTGGAAATCGCTTCAACGTGCGATGGGCACTGAACTGAGTTTAAGCACGGCTTATCACCCGGAAACTGACGGCCAGAGTGAACGAACGATTCAAACGATGGAGGACATGCTCCGAGCGTGCGTGATTGATTTTGGAGGAAGTTGGGAACGCCACTTGCCTCTGGTGGAATTTTCGTACAATAATAGTTATCACGCGAGTATCAAAGCGGCACAGTTCGAAGCATTATATGGAAGGAAGTGTAGATCGCCCGTGTGTTGGAGTGAAGTAGGGGAAAGTCAATTGACTGGACCCGAAATGGTATTAGAAACAACAGAGAAGATCGTGCAGATCAAGAACCGACTACTTGCTGCGAGAAGCCGACAGAAAAGTTATGCTGATAACCGAAGGAAACCGTTGGAGTTTGAAGTTGGAGATATGGTTATGCTCAAGGTATCGCCGTGGAAGGGTGTAATTCGTTTTGGGAAGAAAGGAAAGTTGAGTCCGAGGTACATTGGACCGTTTAAGATCGTTGAACGAATTGGACCAGTAGCGTACAAGTTAGAGTTGCCGACCGAGCTTAGTGCTATTCATGACACGTTTCACGTATCGAACCTGAAGAAGAGTTTGGCGGACAAGGAATTGGTGATTCCTTTGGACGAGATTCGACTAGACGACAAAATGCACTTTGTGGAAGAACCTGTGGAAATCATGGACCGGGAGGTCAAGCGGTTGAAGCGTAGTAGGATTCCTATTGTGAAGGTCCGATGGAATTCTAAGCGTGGACCGGAATACACCTGGGAACGTGAGGACTTTTTCAAGGAAAGGTATCCTCATCTGTTCCAGTAAGACGAAATGTGAGTACAAGAAGAGGCGAGCGCCGGGACGTCGCTCTCTTTAAGGAGGGGTGGATGTGACACCCTAGAATCGAGGTCATTAACGATACCCTAAATTACGCTAATTTTTGAAATTTTTGATAAATTTTAATTTCTATAATTATAAGTATTTTGGTTAAGACCGATGTTCGAGGTTATAATTTTTACGTTTGACGTTTTGAGAAGGACGATGACGATTACGATCCCGAGAGATGCCCAATTTTAGATAATTTTTGACGATTTATCGATAATGTAATTTTTCGAGAATTTTATTTACGGTTCGTGTTAAGTTGAGTCGGGTGAGTTTTATAGCCTTCCAAGTACATTTAAAGTATCCCAAAAATATTTTGGAGCGTTCGGGAAGATTTCCGACTCCCGTAAAATTTTCAAAATTGACAAATGAGTCAAACCCGCAAAGTTTTGAGGTCGTTTTCTATTTAAGGACAAAAGAAGCCCAATATTGTACAAAGGTCCCTCCTAACTATCAAAAAGGGCCAAAGTTGAAACACACACAAACACATACAACATTTCACCAAAAATAAAAACCATCACTCCCTCTCTTCTCTCTCAAACTCACGGCACACCCAAACCCAAACAAAAATCCACCTAAAATCTTTTCTACTTGATTTTTCAAAAATCTAAGGTTAGACCACGCTTAGTTTGGTCATTACCCACCTATTCATGTGCTCAAATCCAACATGCATTGATAAAAATTTTTCAAGATTTTTCATATGATCCAAATTCGTTTTTGTGGCTAATTGAGCTAATGCATGTTAATTTTAAGTGTTATGGAAGTATAAACACCATGAAAACCCACCAAAATTAATTTGGTTGTGGTGATTTGGTCACCCAAACCCCACGGCAAAGGGGGTGTTTGGGGAGCCATGGTGGTTGTTGAATTTGCATGTTATATTTGTGTTTGGTTTGTTGTTTTAGAAAGATTCATATAGGTTTTATTACTTGCATGTTTATTTTTCTTTGATTCTTGATATTGAGATTGGTTGATCAATAGGGGTAGGATGGAAGTTTGATGTTAGGATATGTTTGGGAAGGCTTAGGATGATGTTTAGTGTTGGTTAGAAGTCTTGGAATCGAGTCTAAGCATGATTTTGGTATAGTCATTTTTAGGCAGAAACATTTGGCCTATTTTATAAAAATGATTTTTGTTCCAGGTCTTGAAAACTAAATATAGTGATAGAGGGTTTTTCTAGCTTTAATTTGGTATAAGGTAGAGCCCGTGACTCAAAACGAGCTAAAAGTTATGACATTTTAAAGATCGGGTACTGGGAGACGAGGACTTTCACAATCCGGATTTGTGCAAAGTTTTAGTCAAATCCCGAGGGTCACAAGTATAATTTGGTGAATGATCAAGGGTCAAAACTTGGTCCCTAACCTGTACAAATGAGTCTATATGTTGACTTATGAGTCAAGGAAGTCAAAGGTATTTTTCATATAGGTCAAAGTGGTCAAAATTGGTCGAAGCGCAATTTCAGCCCGTAAAATGTAGTCGTGGAAATGAGTTGCGTGACGGGTCGTAAAAGTGAAAACTTTTGTTGGGCTTAAAAACATGTTATCTACAGGTCATATAGGATTTTTGGAAATTTTGTCAAATTTTATAAGCATGGTTTAATAAGGTAAAACAGCCCGTACTTTAGTCAAGTACCGGCGAGAACGTGTAAAAATGGACAACGTAGGTTATAAGAATGAATGGAATAAAATGAATGATACTTGTTGTTTTTGTTTTTGGCGTGAGTTATATTGGTCTTAAGTGACTTATATATATGTATTTTATACAGTACCGTAAGTATATAAATGAGATTACTCATTACGCGTTAATTGTGATAGGTGTTGATTTACCCGGGCATCCGTACCATCGTCAGTGATCACTCCTCGAACTACCGACTACTTAATATCTAAGGTGTGAATTTATAGCCTCGCTTATATTATTTCAAATTGTTTTACCCGCGAGGGAAATGCATGCTAGTTTTTAAAAGGAACGTATATCATGAATGATTGTTAGACCCGAAAGTTGCCTTAGAAATTGTGTTGAGTACCAAAGTTGCAAAAGTCCCTAAATTCATGAACTATTAACTATTGTCTTGCCCTTGCGAAGGGGGAAATAGCCGCTTATGCAATTTGTAGTACTACGGGGTTAACGACCCAATGCTAGCCGAGAAGCTGTACTTATAGTAAGTTCTGCGGTAGATTATTTTGTATGAGAAATAAGGTATAATTGCAACTGATGCCTTTAGAAGGGGCACTGGTTTCATCTGAATCATGCCGGTATATTTACGCGGGTGATTGAGTTAACGGATTAGTGTCATGAGCTTAAACACAATTGTCAGTATCTTGATTATAGTTTGTTTGATCGACAAGACTATAAATGATCACGAATGGTTTTTATTATATATACGTTCAAATGGATTGAAAAACCTATGAATTCCACTCAACGTTTTCGTTGACCAAATTTTTGGCATGTATTTCAGGTAACCGCTGAGCAGTAGGATGGAGCATGCATGGGATGGATGTTGTGTGATCGGCTTGGTGTCCGCTTGTTTTTCCCTCCTTTTCTACTTAAACAATTTTTATGTTTAATGTCATGTGGTTGTAAAACTGAAGTTTTTGGGGTTGAGATTCATGGGGACCGAAAACGCTAAACTCTGTGCACTATTTGGGGTTGGAAAAACTGTGGACATGTATCATCTAACAATTTTAAATTTCAAGTTTTAAGTCGACGTCTTTTTAGCGTCGTTTGATATCTCTTGTGTGCAATGAATACTGTGTAGCACCCATTGTTGTAGTTCCGCTGCGCATAACAATTGTGGGGGTGTTACAGTTGGGATCATAAATATCCGCAACTTGGTTTAGATCAAGAATAGCTAGAATTCCTACGGGAATAACTTCGATTAATTTACTAGGGGATTTAGGGTTCCTTGTGACAATCTACGTCGATAAATACCTCATATGAATATTAAAATAATCATCAAACAATCATGTAATCAAATTACATCATATATATATATAATCCAAGTTATATATATATATATATATATATATATATATATATATATATATATATATATATATATATATATATATATATATATATATATATTAAAATAACACTTCTCAGTCTGGCCTTGTTGGTAACTCGGGAATTCTTCGGCACCGTTATAGTCAAAAGATTTTTAGACATTTTTAGAAAAATGCTTATAGTTAAAAGATTTTGAAATGTTTTATTCAAAACCTTAGTTTTAAAAAAAATCTTTCGTTCTCTATAACGAGAGCTCTGGTACCAAACTGTAACACCCAAAAATTTATACAATTCAATACAGCGGAAGACTCGTTGGTGTTACGGGATAGCACATTATCACATCATAGACAACGCTTAAAAATCGCGTCGTTTAATAGTAAAGCATTTCCATTCATAAATATCAAATTTACATAGGTCCCAAGTCATTGTATTTCATACAGGTTTTACAAAACATTTGAATGGAAATTATTGTTTAAGTGCGGGCCATGAATTCTTGTTGTCTTCCCGAGAATTACCTTCAAGTACCTGAGACAAAACATGTTAAAAGAAAAGGGTCAGCGATAACGCCGAGTGAATTCATAGAGTTTAATAAAATCCATCAATATAACATCGGTATAAAATTATTACCGAAAATCATTTTGTACAAATCTTTGTAATAGGCCATAAAATTGCCAAAGTCATTTTATACAAACCTTATCAAAAATCATAATATAGGCTTTCGCCTTCAAAACCATTATACGAACCAATGTCGTAAAAATATCATACAATACGTTTTATAACGTTGTATAGAAATTAAAAAAACCGTTATATGAATATGGTTATATAAAACAAAAACACAAACATAACATCAGTAATAAGACCCCGTATTGCTAGTCAGGCAATACATCGTAATTCAATGCGTATATCAGTATTTTTGTTATTTGGATTATTACAAGCCGCATGACATTGTTACCTTACTATCACAACAACGGGTAGCTAACCTGATACTCAATTTTCCCATCTAAGTTAGCGTGTCGTCACAATAATCACGCTATGGAAATCTTCTCATACATAAATTCGCTTACCAATCAATGTGGCACGACGGGGATCAACCGTCAAGGCGCGAACTGGGGTGATCGTCCCCAAATAGTACTATTATATGCATAAGCGTCTACCAAATCCCGGTAGTTCACAATTCATGCTAAGGGGACTTTTAGTGACATAACCTAACTTTAATAATCCATTTCATTTCATTTATCGGGTCATATAATCATTCATCGGGTCATACAATCATTCGGGTCCAAATCAATAAACAAACATTCGGGACAAATGTGTCCTATTTTATCAAAACTAACATGTTATCTCCCTCGTGGGTTTATAAAACATTTAATGAAAACATTTAAAATAGTGCGAGGCTATGAACTCACGTTGATGTGGGAAGGCGGGTTATCGGCAATTCAGATGTACGGTACGTGCTTCAATCACGGAAACCTAGACAAATAATACTCGTCTTAGACTCTTGTCCAATGACTTTATAAAAATAACAATTATGTATAAATATGATGATTTTATATATATGATGATCAAGTGGGTTTACATATTCTCATTTACTCATTTTAGTGTTATGTGTTGATAACTTTTATACTAGTTTACTTGTTTTACCTATTTACATGTTTTAAGTCCAATAAGCTTATTATAATTTCTTTAACTTGTATTAATCCATTTTATACTTGTATTATCAATATTTACACTTTACATGTTGGGCCTAAATGGGTTAAGCCCAATAAATAAGTTTATAAGTGTTTTAGCCCATTTTGTTGTATTATTAGTCCAATAACGTTAACTTAGCCCGTTAATGTCCGTATGTTATATAGTTAGGGTTTTATTGGTTTTTACTTGTTATATATGTTTATATATCATTATATGAGTTTATAAAAGTTTACATTAGACGGGTCCAACCGTCTAAGTTTTATTTAACAAAAACGTTAATTTTACGGTAATAGCCGAAAAAGTCGTAAAAAACATGTTTATAGTTTTTATAACTTATAAATCTTATTCAACTACCATTTTTATAAAGATTCCCTTTATTTAACCTTATACATATCTATATAAATGAAATTTATAAGTTAGTGGGTTTTCATGTGTATATATTTTATAAATATATAAGTGAGTGCTTATATTATATAAGTTTTTATTATACAAATCTGATTTTAAATTTCATTTTCACCAAAACAGCCATATCTACAGTTATATATGGAGATAGAAGACCAAATTTTTATAGCATAAACTACATGATATGTGCTCCATTTAACTCTACTATGGCTACTGTTGAATCCGCCTCTAAGTATTTTATAAAATTCGTCCAAAACAGTGTACTTAGATTTGCACTCTAAACTTGTTTTGAACATATCTCACTCATTTTTATGATTCCATTGGCCAACTCCCACACGTGTACAAGACATATTAATTACTGTATATCCATTAACCTATGCTATTTTATCAGTTCATCATATGGTTATTTACTGTTTTTTATACATCCTACTAATTTAAGCAAGATTAACCACTTTTACATATAGTTTTTCACCTTTTTACCCATGTTTATCAACACCAAATCCCCACACAATACTTTTATCATCATATATTCATAATATACATATACAATAGGAAATAAAATACATGACTACATAATCAAAATAAAAAGAGGATGGGGAGAACAATCTTTATACCACCAAGATGATGTCGGTTGTGATTAGGACATGGATTTTGATGGAGAAACTTGTGATAAACCAATATCATCTTCAAGTCCACCAATATTCAAGAACTCCTTGTGGAAAATTAGCCCTAAGACTCCATAGAAACTCCTCCTTGGATGTTATAATCACCACCAATCAATAGGGCTTCAAAAGGGCTCCATCATGTGTGTAAATAACATGAGATTTCATGGTTAATTTTGATCAAAAGTGGTGTTTGATGGTGGTTTTTGGACGGCACAAGGAGAGAAGGAGAGAGTTGTGTGTGTGGTATTGCATGTGAAAATGGAGTAAATGGTAAAGGGTTGCTAGTTTTGGTGGAAAGTTGGCTTAACTTGTAAGCTTAGCTTACAAGTGTAAGGATTGTTGTTACAAGGGTGCCACATCAAATGATGTGGTGTCCCTTTGGCCGTCCCTTTTAGTTAGTAGGGTGGGATAAACTTGTTTTGTCCCATCCCGCTAATTTACGGGTATTCCTCGATTCTAGTTTCCTCAATTTGCGTGCCCTCGGGTCGTTTTTACGAAAAACGTTTTTATAAATTATGAATCAACGGCACAAAACGAATCTAATAAAAATTGTCTCATAAAAAACAGAGTTCGAAAATGTAAATACGTAATCCTAGGGTTTCTGGTTTAGTCGTAAAGGACGTTAAATTATAATCGTAAGTCCTAATCTCTTCTCGTAAATCTGTGAGTTTATGAACCAACACAAATTTAAAATTCCAAACTAATATTCACGGATAAATTTATTTTCTGAAATGTCGAACTGTCACCAAAACGGTGTATGTAAACGTAAGCACGTAACGTTGAATCCTCCGGTTTAGACGTAGTCGATGCTACTTCAAGAGGTAAATCCAGATTACTTCCTAAAAATAAGTGAGTTCATAATATAACATTAAAATAATGTTTTTAAATAAAATTTGAGAATAAAATATCAACCATAAATTGACGGATTGTCACACACATGTCTTGTGACTTGGGTCCAAGCCCAACAAGTAAATAATACTCCCTAAACGTCTCTTCAATTTTTTAAGTAAATGGGCTTTTGCTCAATATTCCAACCGTCACATTATTTGGAATTGGGCTTGTTATGGGCCTTTGTTTTAAAGTAAAAAGATTGTATCCACTATTGGCCTTTCAAGCCCAATAAGCAAGTGTGGGACCCACAAGCACAATAACTTAGAAGAATCCCGTCTTAAAATGATTTGTCGTTTATCTTTTGATAAAATCCTTTAAAAACGAACTTGATTCTGACTTCTCGATCTTTTCTTCAAATCCCGTGTCGATTTTGCCGGTTTTCGCGAACTTTGGTACCTACACACATCAAACAACAAAACAAGCATATACAAGGCAATATTTGAACATTTTATAGTTTTATTCATTGTTTGATGATATAATTGATATGAGTAAAATCACTCATATCAATCACATCAAAAGGTTTGTTCACTTAACCAACACCGTAAAATAAAATGGGGTCTCACAAGAGGCAATTCGTTTGCTCCTCTTTCCTTTCTCTCTCGAGGAACAAGCCCAGACTTGGCTTGACAAGGAACCACCCCAAATTATTACAACATGGGTAGACCTAGAGACCAAATTTATTAATTATTTCTTCCCACCCTCACGTACTACCTCTTTGCGGAATGACATCATTAACTTTGAACAAAAGTACGCTGAGACGTATAGTGAATCTTAGGATCGTTTTAAGGAGCTTTTAAGGAAGTGTCCATAACACGGTTTTAGAAAGGTGCATCAAATTAATACTTTTTATAATGGATTAAGTTTGAATGACCAAGATTCACTAAATAGTGCTTCAGGGGGGGGGGGGGTAATATTCTTGTTAAATCAATGAATGAGGCTTGGGCAATCATTGAGAACAAAGCCAAAGTCCAAACCAAGAATGGGAGGGCTACTATGGCTAGTGCTAGTGAGAGTGAGTTGACTAATCAAATTAAGGAACTTACTTCAGTAGTAAAACAACTTGCTTTAAGATATACCCCTCCCACTACACATGTCCATGCTCTCAGTATTACTTGTGAAACTTGTGGTGGGCCACACTCTTATGCTAATTTTGATAAGGCTTATGATCAATCTCACGGGGAAGTGTATGCTTATAACAACACGGAGAGGGTTTATTTCAAGACGAATGTCGATGTTAATCACTTGTCCTATAACTCGACGAATTACTTGGCTCCACCCCGTTTTCAACAAAGACCACACCCACCCACCCATAACAACCAAGGGCCACCATAAGCAAATTTTCAACAAAATGCAAATAAAAGGGGCTACAATGCAAATCAAGGACCTTATCAAGTTCAAATCCAAGGCTTTTCAAATCAAGGTTTCAATCCTCAAGGTTTTCCACCATACAACCAATACCTAAACCAAGGTTTTCAACAACAAGGGTTCAATTTACCTCATCCATAAATGGACTTGGTTCTACAAAAATTAACCGATCATGAGTGAACCATGAAATAAATGCAAGAGTCCACGGATAGGAAGTTCGTTCAAATGTTTCAAGCCCTTCGTCCCCATGGTGCTCTTCCTTCTAAAACCGAAACCAATCCTAGAGCTAATGTAAGTGCTATTACTACACGCAGTGGAAAAACTATAGTAGGACCTTCTATCCCTCCCTCAGTTACTCAATCTACACCTCCTCCACCCCCATTTATTCCTCCTACTACCATGCCTAGTACTAGTTCTCCATTACTGTCTCCACCGCTTACTGAACAAATACCAAAGAAAAACCCTTCACCATCCCCACCTTCCACCTCTCAACCTTCAACATCTCAACCTTCACCTTCTACACCTACACCACCTAAACCCAATATTCCTTATCCTTCTCGGTTAGACAAGTGAAAATTACTCACTAAGGAGGATTCTCAAGTTACTTCCGATTTGAAGATGATCTCCCAAATGAACTTTAACATTAGCCTTTTTAAAGCACTTGTCCAAATGCCGAAATTTGTGAAAGCATTCAAGGAGTTGCTTTGTAAGAAAGAGAAGATGGCTGAGTTGTCAACACCCAATAATGAAAATCATTCTGCAGTCCTTCTTAAAGAACTTCCAGAGAAACTTGGAGATCCCGGTCGTTTTGTGCTACCTTGTACATTTTCCAAAATCGAAGAATTTATTGCCTTAGCCGATCTCGGGGCAAGTATCAATTTAATGCCATTAAGTGTTTGGAAGAAGTTATCATTACCCTACCATATACCAACACGGATGACTCTAGAGCTAGCAAATCGAACTCTCACTTACCCCGTTGGTATTGCCGAAGACGTTTTTGTTAAAGTTGGCAGCTTTACTTTTCTAGTCGATTTTGTTGTTGTTGATTATGAAATGGATCCTCGTATTCCGTTAATACTTGGACGGCCATTCTTGAGAACCGGAAAAGCTTTAGTCGATGTTGCCGGAGGTGGATTAAATCTAAGGGTCGGGAATGATCAACAAGTTTTTAAGATGGGGAAGATTACAAGCAAATCAAATGAAAAAGAATCGGCGAAAATGATTGATGTGCTTCAAGACGAGCTTGTTACAACTACTTTGGAAAGTACAAAGCTTGATGATTTTGTGCTTCATGAGAATCCTCTTTTCGAGAGTTGATATGATAATCCACTTTTTCAAGACCATAAGGACGAATATGATGATTCTCTCTCTCCAATTTGGGTGGTCCACCAATCTATGACAATCCACCAATTTATGATGAATATGATGATGATTCTATTCCCAATTTGGATGATTATGATGATCTTACTTCCGAGTATGAAGGCATGCCAACTTATGATAACTTTGATGATGTTGACACTCTTTCGAGTGATTCTTCAAGTGTTGTGTCTTCTACTGATGATTGTGCTCCTATTTTTGATGAGGATCCTCCACCAACAAAGCTTGATGCTACTTTAGAGGATTACTCATTTGAGGAAGATTTCGCCACCTTTCTCAATACATACTTTCCTAATGAGCATGATTCTCCTCCTTTGGACTTTGATTATGGTCTCTAACCTCCTTCGGATCTTAAGAAGCCCGTTTCAAAGGAGAAGAAACCAGACGACACCAACATCTGTAGTACTTATGTCTTGACACCTCTCTTTCTACCTTCTTTGGATGAGATTGTGCGGTTTATGGGCGAATCTTCAAGGTCTACTGAGTGTCAGTCTTATTTTCCCCTAAAGAAAAAGGTATTCGATCCAGGTATCACAGTTTTTAAGCCATCTCAATACCCATCTGATGCAATAAAAGGAAAGACTTTTGGAAAATATGGAGCTATGCTTTCGCTTCATCATACCTTCTACCACCGTGCTCAACTACTGCTTAAGAGAACCTCACATACTCTTCTTTGGCTTGTGCTTTTCACCTTAGGCGTGTGTTACTTGAAGGATGAGAACCATATTTTTGACCCCGGAGGATGTTCTTCAAGGTCTTCTAAGTGCTTTCCACCATAGTAATCAAGGTAGAGTCAGGCTCGTGACTCGGTGAACAAAAACAAGCGCTTCTTGAGAGGCAACCCGATGATCTATCCTTTTTATCCGTTTTCATAATAAGTGTAGGGGGAGACCCTAATATGTGTTTGTTGTTTTCTTTCTTATGATGTGTAGGGATTCGAGCTTTCAAAGGTCCACTTTTGATGACTTTTGACAACCCGTGATTCCGTGTACCCGTCTTCCCGGTTCTATCCTAAACTTCTGATTCACTATTTTATAATTTATGTTGAAATAGAAATCACTTTACTTGTCTCTTCCTTAGCAAGATTTAAACAACGTACACAATGTCCTAAGTATAGGGGAGTTTACTCCCACATGCCTAAACATTATGGACAATGTTTATATTAACTTTAGGGGGGACTTCTATCGAATTTAAGTAGGCTTTTCCATGAATTTGTCCTCATTTTAACCGGAAAATTGATTTTTCGACATTTTTCAAAATTTTCATCTATTTTGGCCTTGTAGTATTTTTCCTTTGTTATTTTTATTTTCTTTCTAAATAAATTATTTAATAAAATGGTTTTAAAAAGTTTAGATGTCTTTGATATATTAGGCCCGTCGTGAATATTTTGACTCAACCCGAGTTTACTTATGTGAGTTTACTCTAGCCAGTATCCTTAACCATATAAACCTTAATTGGTTTATTAGGTTAAGCATCCACGAGTCTCATTCATTGAGATTTTAAATTATGGAGAAAGAGAAATGATAGAGTCAATTATAAGTTTTATATTCTTTCATGAACTTATGTGAGTTAATTATGAGCTTTTTCTCCCATCGCTTGTTAATAAATAATTGCAATAAATAAGGTCGTACGATTTGAAAAGTTACTTAGTTTCTAGCCCAAGATCGTTTAAAAGTTGCTCGGTATAATTAGAGTTCATTGCCAAGGCATAACTTATTGAAGCGGGATGCGAAGATTGGCGAGTACGAAAAGGCCCTAACAAGGCATGAGGGATACATTTTGTTGCTAAAGATCCAAAGCTAAGTGAAGAATCAATATTCAAAAATCAATATGAAGGATCGAGACACACGACGAGAAGCAATTACTCCCATAAAGATCATGGAGAAGTCTATCCGAAAAGACCCTAACAAGGTATGAGGATAAATAGATCCAAGTCCTAAAAGGAGGCGAATCGTTGTATATCAAAATCCCAAATAAAGATTGGAGAAAAATGAAGAATTCGTGGTCTAAGTTTGAAGAATCTCTCAAAAACTTCAAGTGAAGAAATTTCTATTATAAAGTGATAGGTGTGAAAACACCCATCCTTTTACCACTTAATTACAATAATAACCATGCCAAAACGTGTATTTTATGTCGTAAATGTCGGAATTATGTGTGGTTTGTGTTTTTGTTGTGATTTAGGATCAAATTGTGAAAAGGGGAGAAAACATGGGCTTTCACGGGTTTTTATCGAAGAAAAAGACAAAAGACGAAGTCAAGAGATCAAGAGTGCAAAAAGAACGGAAGTCCAAGGCCTATTCTGAAGATCTGTCGAAGAAAAAGTCTAAAGACGGAAGTTTAATATAGCCGAAGAACTCAAGTCTAATAAATGAAGAAGTTATAAGACGACTTCAAATAATCTCGAGACAAAGTCGAAAAAAAAGTCAAAGAATTAAGAAGTCGAGAAAGACGAAGAATTAAAAGACGATAACGAGAAAGAGAAAGAAAGAAGGAAGCAACACATGCACTCTTCCTCTCCTCCTATATAAACCCTCCTAATATGTCATTAGGAGGTGTTAGTCATTTAGAAGTAGTTAGATTAGTTTAGGAGTAGGTAATTTTCTCTCTCTAGTTTTTTCACTTTCTCTCTCTAGTTTTTCTTTCAAGTTTTAATCTTTAATCTTTAATCTTGTACTTTTGAATCTTTAATCTTAATCTTATTTCAAGCTTTTTACAATCCTTCTCATTCTACAATTCTTGATCTTTTGCTTATCTTTAATCCGAAAGTTTTATACTTTTTGCTTAATTTTGATGTTTGATTAAAAAGTTCATTTTTTGTTTCCATCTAGGCTTGTATACGATTTAAGCTATATGTTTGACAATCTTATTGGCTTATTTTGTATGTAGCTTATTTGTTTTAAAGTTTTCTTAAAAGTTTATCTTTTTAAAGTTTATTTAATAAAGTTATTTATTTTGTGTCTTGAAAGTCTAAAACTTTGTGTCTTATTTGATCCGTATTATTATTGATTTGGTAAAGTTTTGATTTTTGCTTATTCAAGTTAGCTTATTGGTTTTGCTTATTGCGAATTTCCGTCCATCGGAATGAGGTATTAGGATTCCGGCAGCTTGTTACGATCGCAAAAACCACAAGGGTTTCTACATTGCGATCGGTATTGTGATACTCCCCCTTATTCGGATCTGGGATTCGGATCTGGGATTAGGATCTGGGATTCAGATCTAGGATTCGGATCTGGGATTCGGATCTGGAATTCTGATCTGGGATTCGGATCTGGGATTCCGATCTGGGATTCCGTTCTGGGATTCGGATCTGGGATTCGGATCTGGGATTCGGATCTGGGATTCCGATCTGGGATTCCGATCTGGGATTCCAATCTGGGATTCCGATCTGGGATTCGGATCTGGGATTCAGATCTGGGATTCCGATCAGGGATTCGGATCTGGGATTCGGATCTGGGATTCCGATCTGGGATTCCGATGGAATCTTAGTTTTTATGTCTTGTCTTTATTTTCAAATCAAAATTTTATATTTCCCGACATTTTCTTAAACTTTATTTTAAATTGTTTTTATTTTAGTTTTATTTAAAGATTGCATTTTATTTAAGTGTTTTTCTAGTAATTTTCTAGTTTAATTTTTCACCTTGTTTTACTTTTATTATTTGTACATGTCTTTAATTTGCTTTTAAATACTTTCCGCATTTACTTTTTAATTATTTATAGATAATCAACTTTTTTTTTTGTTAACCAAAAACGACTGAGTCACACCTTTGAACCGGAAATCAATTCGTTAAGACACCGAGAAAACGAAATTTTTAATCTAGCAAAAACATAGTTATTAAATGGCGCCGCTGCCGGCTCTTTTCGTGAAGATTAACGGTTTTTTGTGAGAGACGCGTTGGATTTTGGGATCCGTTCACTTTTGAACGTTATTTTTCTTGCCAAAATATTTTTTTTCAAAAATCCAAAAAAAAAAATTATTTCAAAAATCCAAAACCATTTGAAAAATCATAAAAGCATTTATTTTTCGAAAGTTTTGCACCAAAAATAATCTTCTTTCTTATCTATTGTTCTTCATGGATTCTTATGTCCATTGCGTAGGGTGTGGGAGACGATTATATGGGTGCGAATCATGACAATGGTGTTCACGCGAGCAATGCGGAAAATACCTTCCTCCTATTTCAATCGATTCACAATTGGGATTTTGTCCATCGTGCAACTTGACTAATTCGTCCTTTTCTAATCCACCTCCTATTCCCCCTTGCATATATTGTGGAAGTGATTCTCATTGGCATGTTTCGTGTCCAATTCGATACCCGCCTCATGGCGAGCAAGAACTGGGTTACAATTATGACAATGGTAATAGCTATCTACAAGAAGCACCGGGTTTTTCTCCATACCCATGTTGCCAAAATTGTGGGGGGCTCACTATACTTCTTATTGTCAGCCTGTGAACTATTATGAGCAAAATTCGTGTCCTCAGTTTTCTTCACCAATGGATTATTATGAACCAAATCCGTGTTCTAATTCTTCTCAACCGATGAACTACTATGAGCCACACCCATGCTATAATTCAGGTTTTCAACATTTTGAGCCCCCACAACACTTCCTCGATCATCAACCCTCTTTTGCATTTCCTCCTGAGCAAATTGCCACTCTTTTTGACAACTTTCACAAAGTTCAAGAAGCTTGCAACAAGATCATCGAAAAATGTCAAGAGGATCAACGACATGAGCAAATATCGAATATAGAGACTTATACTCTTCCTCCGGTGTATCTATACTATTATGATGATGATGACGATGAGCCTACTATTTCTTGGAATGATCTTGTTGCTCAATGTCCTAGTGCAATTGTCATCCCTTCTCTCGATATCCCAAACGTGTCTAAGGATTGTGATACATTGAGTGAGATTAGTGATTTTGGTCTTGATAAATTCTTTGATGAGGTTTGTGATGCATCGAATTTTGTGGAGCCTACGGATGAGGTCGCTCTTAATGATGATGATTTTTCTCCATGCTATGAGAATTTCACTTTTGAAATTTCTCCTTCTCCTCCGGGCGATGAAGGTGATGTTTATTTATTCTCTCTGACATATGAGAAGTTCGCCCCTACACTTGGTCTTTTAGATGAGGTGGAAGATGTTATTCTTCGCGACAAATTACTGAAAGTTCATCTTCTTATTGCTAAGTTTGAAGCGTTGAATTATGCTCCTATTTCCGAGTCTTTACCTCCGTCTATTACTTCAGTTGAGAATAATGATACAACTATGGAGGAAATCGACATTCTATCAATACCTCCGGGTATTGATGATGACACGGAGGGGGATATTATTTTTGATAATTTGCTGCAGGAAGGTATTTTCCTAGCTCCCCCTCCCGAGAACCTTTCATCCACTCCTTTAGAGACCATTACGGATGATGAGTGCTTTGACCCGAGAGGTGCCATTGATTAATTTATGATTGATAACCTTACAGATTTGCCGCTTTCTGAGCATCAATTGTCTTTGGGGGATGACAATCTTCTTACTTTACCCACCCCACCTCCCATGGATCATGATTTCACATAATTTTCGTATGTTGAAAGGACTTTTCTACCCTTCAAGACTTATCCTCCAGCCTCCCCTGTTGTATTTTCCTCCGGGAACAAGGACAAGGTCTTTGATCCCGGTATTACATTTGAGGCTTCCCCATGGACCATTTAATTCAGGGACGAGTCAGGCTTGCGACTCGGTTAACAAAAACAAGCGCTTCTCGGGAGGCAACCCGATTATCTATCTATCTTTATCTGTTTTTATAATAAGTGTAGGGGGAGACCCTTGTATGTGCTTGTTGTCTTCTTTCTTATCATGTGCAGGGATTCAATCTTTCAAAGATCCATTCTTGATGACTTTTGACGACCCGTGATTCCGTGTACCCGTCTTCCCGGTTCTATCCTATACTCTTTTGATTCTCTATTTTATATTTATTCAATATTAAAATAGGAATCACTTTAGTTGTCCTTTCCTTAGCAAGATTTAAACAAAGTGCACAATGTCCTAAGTGTAGGGGAGTTTACTCCCACATGCTTAAACATTGAGGACAATGTTTATATTAAGTGTAGGGGGCTTCTATCGAAGTTAAGTGGTCTTTTCCTTGCATTTGTCCTCATTTTAACCGGAAAATTGATTTTTCGACATTTTTCAAAAATTTTGATCTATTTTGGCCTAGTAGTTTTTCCTTTGTTATTGTTATTTACTTTCTTTGCTAGAATAAATTTTTAATAAAGTGGTTTTAATTTTTCAAAGTCGTGAATATTTTGACTCAACCCGAGTTTACTTATCTAAGTTTACTCTAACTAGTATCCTTAACGTGTTTAAGTCAAGTTTTGCTAGGCTTTTATATAGGGAGCTTTAAAACGCGAAAGTCTTAACTCTCACGGGTTAAGAACAAGAACTTTTTGCAAGTTCCTATAATTGATCCTAGAGATTCATTTATCAAGGGAACTTTAAAACGCAAATTCTAAACTTGAAAGAGTCTAAGAAGATCCAAGATCCTATAGGCGACTCGAAAACCCAAAACTTTGATTTAATTGGCTAAGCATCCACGAGTCTCATTCCTTGAGATTTTAAACTGTGGAGGACGAGAGATGATAGAGTCAATTATAATTTTGGTATTCTTTCGTGATTATAAGCCTATTCTCCCATCGATTTTTAATAAATATATCTACAATAAATAAGGTTGTACGATTTGAAATGTTACTTAGCTTCTAGCCCAAGATCGTTTAAAAGTTGCTCGGTATTAATTAGAGTTCATAGCCAAGGCATAACTTATTGAAGCGGGATGCGAAGATTGGTGAGTCCGAAAAGGCACTAACAAGGCATGAGGGCTACATTATGTTGCTAAAGATCCAAAAGTGATGTGAAGAATCATTTATCAAAATTAAATATGAAGGATCGAGACACACGACAAAAAACAAATACTCCCCTAAAGATCATGGAGAAGTCTATCCGAAAAGACCCTAGCAAGGTATGAGGATAAATAGATCCAAGTCCTAAAAGGATGCGGATTGTTGTATATCAAAGTCCAAAATAATGATTGGAGAAAAATGAAGAAGTCGTGGTCCAAGTATGAAGAATCTTTCAAAACTTCAAGTGAAGAAATTCCTATTATGAAGAGAAGACCATTATTTCATGAACGTCTCTCAAGATTTGAAGTATGAAGTCACTTCCAAATATCGGTCCGAGAAAGGTGTCAAATCGTGAAGCAAGTTATGCCAAGATATGAACTTTATGAGGTCCCAAGAAGCAGTTTTAAAAGATTTTGTCCTTTAGCTAACTATTGATTAAATCGTCCTACTTTATTTTCATCCTAAATAACTATCAAAATAAGTCAACAATGCATCCTCGTGATCATTAAATACAATAATAAAATATAAGCGAGACATCTAGGAATAAGGGAGTCTAAGTGAATAATTGGGCCACATGAATTTTTGTTAGTTTGCTAACTTAAAATAACAATGATCTCGTTTTTAAGCTTGGTTTGGGGAACGTGAAACATAAGGATGATAATCATTCATGCCATTCCAAAACCCTAAGGTAAGTTTTTGATCTTTTTACTTGTTTTCTTCCTTTAAATATGTTGTCTCCTTAATAAAGGCCAATGTGGATTGATTGTGATGGAAAATGTAACACTTGCTTTGTAATTAATACATTGCTTGAGGGCATTGCAATGGTCAAGTGTAGGGGATTTGATAGGTGTGAAAACACCCATCCTTTTACCACTTAATTACAATAATAACCAAGCCAAAACGTGTATTTTATGTCGTAAATGTCAGAATTATGCGTGGTTTGTGTTTTTGTTGTGATTTAGGATCAAATTATGAAAAGGGGAGAAAACACGGGCTTTCATGGGCTTTTATCGAAGAAAAAGACAAAAGACGAAGTCAAGAGATCAAGAGTGCAAAAAGAACGGAAGTCCAAGGCCTATTCTGAAGATCTATCGAAGAACAAGTCTAAAGATGGAAGTTTAATAAAGTCGAAGAACTCAAGTCTAATAAATGAAGAAATTATAAGACGAGTTCAAATAATCCCGAGACAAAGTCGAAAAAAAGTCAAAGAATTAAGAAGTCGAGAAAGACGAAGAATTAAAAGACGAGAACGAGAAAGAGAAAGAAAGAAGGAAGCAACACATGGACTCCTCCTCTCCTCCTATATAAACCCTCCTAATATGTCATTAGGAGGTGTTAGTCATTTAGGAGTAGTTAGATTAGTTTAGGAGTAGGTAATTTTCTCTCTCTAGTTTTTTCACTTTCTCTCTCTAGTTTTTCTTTCAAGTTTTAATCTTTAATATTTAATCTTGTACTTTTGAATCTTTAATCTTAATCTTATTTCAAGCTTTTTACAATCTTTCTCATTCTACATTTCTTGATCTTTTGCTTATCTTTAATCCAAAAGTTTTATACTTTTTGCTTAATTTTGATGTTTGATTAAAAAGTTCATTTTTTTGTTTCCATCTAGGCTTGTATACAATTTAAGCTATAAGTTTGACAATCTTATTGGCTTATTTTGTATGTAGATTATTTGTTTTAAAGTTTTCTTAAAAGTTTATCTTTTTAAAGTTTATTTTATAAAGTTATTTATTTTGTGTCTTGAAAGTCTTCAAATTTGTGTCTTATTTTATCCGTATTATTATTGATTTGGTAAAGTTTTGATTTGTGCTTATTCAAGTTAGCTTATTGGTTTTGCTTATTGCGAATTTCAGTCCATCAGAATGAGGTATTAGGATTCCCGCAGCTTGTTACGATCGCAAAAACCACAAAGGTTTCTACATTGCGATCGGTATTGTGATACTCCCCTTATTCGGATCTGGGATTCGGATCTGGGATTCGGATCTGGGATTCGGATCTGGGATTCCGATCTAGGATTCGGATCTGGGATTCTGATATGGGATTCTGATATGGGATTTGGATCTGGGATTTGGATCTGGGATTCGGATCTGGGATTCGGATCTGGGATTCGGATCTGGGATTCGGATCTGGGATTCCGATCTAGGATTCAGATCTGGGATTCCGATCTGGGATTCCGATTTGGGATTCGGATCTGGGATTCGGATCTGGGATTCGGATCTGGGATTCGGATCTGGGCTTCGGATCTGGTATTCGGATCTGGGATTCCGATCTGGGATTCAAATGGAATCTTAGTTTTTATGTCTTGTCTTTATTTTCAAATCAAAATTTTATATTTCCCGCCATTTTCTTAAACTTTATTTTAAATTGTTTTTATTTTAGCTTTATTTTAAGATTGCATTTTATTTAAGTGTTTGTCTAGTGATTTACTAGTTTAATTTTCACCTTGTTTTACTTTTATGATTTGTACCAGTCTTTAATTTGCTTTTAAATACTTTCCGCATTTACTTTTTAATTAGTTATAGATAATCAACTTTTTTTTGTTAACCAAAAACGACTGAGTCACACTTTTAACCGGAAATCAATTCGTTAAGACACCGAGAAAACGAAATTTTTAATCTAGCAAAAGCATAGTTATCATGAAGAGAAGACCATTATTTCAAGAACGTCTCTCAAGATTCAAAGTATGAAGTCAATGCCAAATATCGATCCGAGAAAGGTCTCAAATCGTGAAACGAGTTATGCCAAGATATGAACTTTATGAGGTTTCGAGAAGCAGTTTTATAATATTTTGTCCTTTAGCTAACTATTGATTAAATTGTCCTACTTTATTTTCGGCCTAAATAAACTATCGTAATAAATCAAAAATGCATCCTCGTGATCATTCAAGACAACAATAAAATATAAGAGATACACCTAGGAATAAGGGGGTCTAAGTGAATAATTGAGCCACATGAGTAAGTGTTAGCTTTACTAACTTATAATAACAATGATCTCGTTTTTAAGCTTGGTATGGGGAACGTGAAACTTGAGGGTGATAAATATTCATGACACCAAAATCTCTAATGTAAGTCTTAGATTTCTTTACCCGTTTCTTCCTTCAAACATTTTGTAATTTTCTATCTTTTTAGTTTCCTTAGTATCGTATTAAGTAATAAAGGCCAAGGTGGGTTAATTATGATGGAGAATGTAAATCGTGCTTTGATATTAATGCATTGCATGAGTGCATTGCAATGGTCAAGTGTAGGGGATTTAATAAGTGCGAAAACACTTATCCTTTTACCACTTAAAACAATTAAAAACAAGACCAAAACGTGTATTTAATGTCGTAAAAGTCAGAATTAAGCGTGGTTTGTGTTTTTGTTATGTTTTAGGACCAAAATATGAAAAAGGAAGAAAACACGGGCTTTCACGGGTTTTTATCGAAGAAAAAGACAAAAGACGAAGTCAAAAGATCAAAGAACGGAAGTCAAAGGCCTATTATGAAGATTTATCGAAAAAAAGTCTAAAGACGGAAGTTTAACGAAGTCGAATAACCAAGTCTAATAAAAGAAGAAAATTATACGACAAGTTCATTTTATCATTCGACAAATCACGAGACAACGTCGAGAAAGACGAAGAAATTAAAAGACAAAAAGACAAAGAGAAAGAGAGAAGCAACCAACACCAAATCACCTCCTCCTATAAATAGCTTCCTAATCCTTCATTAGGAGGTGTCAGATAATTAGTTAGTTTAATTAAGTGTTAGGAGTAGATTAATTACTTTCTCTCTCTAGATTTACTTTCTAGTTTTCAAGCTTTTTCATCTTTAATCTTGTATGATTGAATCTTTAATCGTCATCTTAATTTCAAGCTTAATCATTCTCATTCTTCCTTTCTTGTTTTTAAATCTCATGTTTGATTTGGTTAATCCTGTAGTTTGTTTGATGTTATTGCTTATTTGATTGAGTGCTTATTTCATTGTTCTTATTGTTTTTCATGTGTTTGATTGTTATTGCTTATTATGCTTATTGATTAATTTGTGTTTGTCTTATTTTTAATTAAGTAGTTTTATTAGTTTTAATCTTTTAAAAGTTGATTTTTAATATTTTGATTATTTAGTGTTTTTAAAGTTTTTGATTTGTGTCTTATTAGCTTTTTCTTAAAATTACTTTGGTTAAAGTTTTGGTTAAGTGCTTATTTGAATTTAGCTTATTTTTATAATTCGGGTTCATAAAACCTTGTTCCGACTTATATCTTGAACCTAGTATTCCGACTTTTAAATTTTAAGCTCATTCCGAATTATAATTGCATTCACTTTATTCCGAATTTGTACTACATTAAGTATTCCGGATTCGTAGCAAAACCCATATTCTGGATTAGATAACTTAGTGATATTCCGAACTAAGTCCTTCCCTCTCATTCCGGATTACATTTAGAATACTCATTCCGAATTAAACATGAAACGGGATTCCGGATTAAGGTTTGTGTAGGATTCTGGATTACTTTTAGATCCAGGATTCCGACTTAGGTGTATGTTTGGCATTCCGAATTGTTGTTTTGTTTTGGTTTCCTGAATTATTTTTAAATTTACATTTTCCCGCCATCTTTATTAAACTTTGTTTTTATAGTGTTTTGTCCTAGTTTATTTTTAATTTTACTTTTCATCAAGTCTTATTTTTAGTTTATATCTTTAAAGTTTTCATTTTTATTTTAAAATAGATAAACGACATTTTCTTTTTATACCAAGAACGACTGAGTCACATATTAATCTTTTGTCAATTTGAATCGAGTCGAGAGAAACGAATTTAATAAGAAATTTAGTTATTAAACTCCATAGCATAAGTTTAATAAAAACATTTAGTAAACATTTTCACGAGACTAAATTTCTACATAAATTATGTTGAGGTATTGGTTTAACCAATCAAAGAATTTACCCAAAACTATTCACAACGTACTTATGGCTAAAGCACAAAGCAATAACCTTATTCATTGTGATTTCAGATGTGAATTTGCGGTAAATCAACCTTATGGTATAATTCAAATAATAATCATAGGTAATTTAAATTTGACGCACAGGCGAGCCGGGAATTTGGTCAGCGACTAATAGCTTAACACCTCCTTCCTTAACCGGGTACATGACCAGCGGTGCGTTATACCTACTTTATAGTTTGTCCAAAGGAGTAGGCCGTTAGATTATTATAGCAATTCACCAATCAACGTAATTCTATGTAATTTAGATCTCAAATTTTTTTAAATTTTAATATGATTTAGTCCATATTTGTTTTTCTTTAAGAAAAACCCTTGTTTACAACACATAATAACAATTTATATGTGCGATAAATAAACCAAATAGCCACATGCATACTATTTATTCAACAAACTTTAAATCTAGGTTTTTATATTCATATAAAAGTCTTCTCTAATTTAATATTTTTTGAATCAAATAAAGCAAGTAGCATATAAAATCATATAAACATACGATTTTACGATCCATGAAAACATGCGCGTTAATCATGGATCTACCAAAAATTCTTAACAATTAAATCTCTTCGGATCGATCCTTTAATTTATATGACATAACAATTAATCATGCAATTTAATCTAAAATTATCCAACATGTAATTTAGGGTTTCAAAAAACGATTTTTTTTTAAAAAATCGGCCAAACCTAAATTTTAAAAAACAAAACCCTAATTTTTTTAACAAAACCTAAAAAACATGTAGTTTTAACTCAAAACAATTATTAGTTAAAAATTTTAGATTTTTGATAATTATAACATGTTAAAACGGCTCTGATACCACTGAAGGTTTATATAGTTCATAACAATTACACAAAACTCTAAACGAGATCAAAGCACACACATAGCGGAAGCGATTTAACAAGATTATAATAACACAATTATAATTAATCAAATTAGGGTTACATACCTTTACGCTAAAGCAAATCCACAAGATAAAGAACGAGTCACCAATTCGGGTTTATAACATACTCCACCAAGATATAGTCTAAAGTAAGACTATATTACATTCTTGTACACATGTAATACAACGAGCTAACCGTTATTATTGCACGTGTAAACTGAGCTTCAACGCTTGTGGAAAATCTACCCAACAACCCTAGAGAGGGGCTAAGACTAGATTTTAAGCTAAACCGAAAACCAAACAAAACCAACCGAAACCCTTTGTTGGGTTTGGTGTTGCGATCACAAGAGAGAAAGAGAGGGAATGTTGGTATTTGAATTATGAGGGAGGGGGTTGTTTATATAAACCTAGAATTCTTGTAGCCCAAACAAATATAAGGAAAGTTTTTTCCTTCCCCTTTTCCCCTCCATAACCGACGGCCAAACACCCCTTTATGGGTGTTCCTGAACCTTCCATTCTTCTTTCTATTTATTCCACAATGCTCGTTAATACTTAACTCTTAGTTATTTAACGGTCGTTAAAGTTTTGCTCGATTTAGTTTAATAAATATAATAAATACATTTGTTAAATAAATTAACTCCTTACGTATTTTGTGCAATCCCGTAATCTCGAGTTTGATCCTAACACACGACTATTAAATATAAGTCCATACACTTTCAGTACTGACTTCGAAGGCATATTTGCTTTACACTGTTTTCTCTAAATCTTTGTAAACATTGATGAAATTTTTGCTAAAAACCAGCTTTTCCCCAATTTAGCCTAATTTCATTATTCATCAAAATAAATTTTAACCCATTACTAGTTGGATCATCCTTTCTCCTTCTTAAACGTCTCTTGGTTATTCTTCTTTTTTCATACTCTAAGCTTTCTTCTAAACCTAGACACACAAGCATGGTGTCCACTAGATCATCAAACATTTCCAAACACTCTTCCTTCAAAAGAAACCTTAAGATCAAGATCAAGTTCCCTAAACAAGGTTCTTCATCTTTTCTTACACCCAAGAATGAGATATCTCTTATTCTTATTTCTTCATCACCCTCACCACCTCTTGCTCCATGCAAGACTAGCTCAACTCATGGTACCAACCATTCATATGGTTCTACCTCCTCTTCATTCCAATCTAGGATGAATGAGTTATCTTCACCCTTCACTCCATGTCCTCTCTTGGATGTGAACCCTCAACCTCTCCAAAGCATTCCCTTTGAGAATGACTTTGTTGAGCCTTTGGTTACCGCACCTTTCATTCCACCAAACTCACCCATATCACCATTGGACACCATGCCTTTTCTTCCTTCTAACACAACACTTTTGGATGTTCCTCTTTCTAACCTCTTGGGTGATCCACACTTATTTGACTTTTTTCATGCACAATGGAACTAATTATCCTTGTTGCTCAAACAATATCTACCTCATTGATATCCTTAGGTTGGAGATGATTATGGCTCACATTAAGTTTCAAAGCTTTTTGTTGAATTTATTTGCTAATCCTCCTCTTCCAAGGAGATGAATCATGATTTTCTAAAAATGTTTTTAAAGAAAATCAAGACAAGGAAGTCTACCAAATAAAGAACCAGATTAGCTAACTTTGTAATAGTTAGTTGTTATTTCATTTCTTGTATTTTCTTTTCCTTCATGAGTTTTTCATCGATATGTTTAATAGATTAAGTCTTTGTGTGTTTTAACCTGTGTGCTCACATTAATCAACTTCAATCTAATTAAAATTTAACCTTAATCTATCATAACCTCTAAAACTTGAATAAAATTGGATGAAAATGTTATCTAAATATTTTATCACCCTTTTTCAAGACACTCTTTGTGAGTGTGTTGCCTTTTGTGTAACCAAAGCATAATCTAGTGCCAACAGAGGTAAAAATACAAGATTTACAAAATTTTGAAAGAGTCTTTTTTTTCAAAACTTTGCAAAATTAGTTTTTCATGTCCCCTGTGGGCGGCTCATTAAATGCCATACGATTCCTTATATTTTAAGAACCATAGGTTCTTTTAAAGAACAGCGGACAACATCCTACTTGTTGGCTCGTTTTTGGTCTTTCTTCTTTGACCTCAGTATTTTTCAAGATTTTTTGTTTGCTAATTTTGGCTAAATATTCCTTGAAACCTTTTATTTTCATTTCAAATCTTTGCCTTGTCTATTTTCCTTAAGTCCTCTTCTTTTAGGAGCTCTTCTTCTCATCCCTCACAATGTTTAATTCTTATAATCTTAAACTTGACATCTCTTTGTCACAATCTTCTAAACCTAAAGCTTCTTCTTCTAAGCTTTCTAAGAAACCGAAAATCTTGGTTCGACCCGTTTGGATCAAGAAGAACAAGGATCATCATGAATCCCCTTCTCCCAAACCTTGCAAGACTTCTTATTTCTCTCCTATTGAGTATTGGAAGGAGACTTTCTCAATCAATCCAATTGTCAGAGAAAGAGAAGCTCTCCCACTACCACCTAAACCTTACAACATACCTCACCTCAATGACCTTTCTTCTTTCACCAATCTCACTAGGCATTGTGAAAACCTTTCTTATCCACTCCCTCCTTCTCCTCCACCACCTTCTCATTTTGATGGTCCTCCCTCATCAAACAACTTTGTTTTTCATCATGGAAGCTCGTGTGCTTGTTGTCGATTTCAACAAATTGAATTTGCTCATGTGTATGACAAGATAAATTTTATTGAATTTCTTCTCACTCTACCTCCTCTGAAAGTATATGTTCCCGTGAACAAATATGCGAATGATGCCTCGTCGTCTTAATTTTCCAATTAAAGCATACTTTTTGTTTTAATTGTTTGAGTTAAATAAAAACCTAAGCAATCTTGGATGATTATCACTACTAGAGTAGTTTATGCTTATGTTGTTTATTTTCCTTATTTGTTGTTTTAATATTCATATTGTGTATATTAATATTTCTCTTGTATGTTATTTCATATTTTTGTAATATGATTGTTATGCGTGTTATTTCTTTTCTCGCTAATTCTTTATCACATATTGTAAAACTCGCATGCTTTTACCATGAACAGTACACTATAATTGTACGTATAAGATTGAAACTTTCCTTTTATAACATGAATACGTTTCACGAATGTTAATTACAAGAATTACGTACGTATTATTAGACAGAATTATTAAATACGTGATTGCACACGACAATTATTAACAATAATTATTACGATCACAAACATACGGTTACAAACATTTAGAAACATGATAACCATTTACGTACAAGTATCTATGTATAAAATGAACAATCTAAGAACGTCTCATCAATAATGTACGACACGTATCTCGAACATTTAAATTCAAGCATTTAGTATGTTAATAAAATTTACGTCAAGTATTACGTGTCTCATTATTATCATGTGACACAATAAGTAGTTACGTATATACTTCAACACTTCAAGAACTTAAAATACGAGAATTAAAACGCGAGCCTAAACGAGTGTAATTTAAAATCACGTCATCAAGGATTCGTAAGTATGTGTGTGGGCCGCGTGTACTGTAAACCCCGCATGCTTTTACCATGAATAGTACCCATTAGATCGTACGTACTAGATTAAAACATTCCTTTTATAGCATGTTTACGTTCACGAATAAGAATTTTAAGTATTACGTACGTGTTAGAACACGATAAGTATTAATTAGGTATGAACACACGATAATTATTAAAATAATAATTATAATCATGAACGTAATTTAGTCACGAGCTAATATTATTTACATATATATATTTATTACGAACACGAATAAATATATTATGTCACGATCGATAACTAAATAAATCACGTAAACTACGTAACACGTAAACACGAACATTTAACACGATTAATATTATTACGTATATTTAATTAACGCGACAAGTAATCATGTAAATAATATTTACGTTTAAACACGTATAACGATAACTATGAAAATACACGACATACAAAAGACATGATCACGCGTAACGTTTTAGCTGGTCGCGAATTAATTAAAATAAAAGAAATATAAGTGGGTTTCGGGCTTTTGGACAAGAAAGGGAGGGAAGGCGGATGGGTCGTGGCCCAAGGAAAAATCCAACCGACCCTGTATAGTAATTAAACGGGGGTGCTTGTTTTTTTTTAGTTTTCCTTCTTTCTGCCGACACAAACAAACAACACAGAGAACCCTAAAAAGAAAAACAGCCGCATGTATTTTTGTGTTTTCTTCTTTTGATGCCGACCCACACCAAGGAAACAAGAAGAATGGATCGAGGGTTGATTCTAGAAGAACAAGGATTTCGGTTGTTTGTTATTCCTAAACCCTAAATCACATGTAAGAAACCCTAATCCCATTATCTATTTTCTTTTTTTTAAATGATCACGAATAAAACTTAATCAGGGGGTGTTTGGGTGTTGGTCTGCCAGTGGGAACCCACGGCTGACAGGTTAGCCTGTTGGTGGGGAAATAAACCCAGACAGGGGGAACCGGCTGTTGCCGGTAGCACCATCACCACTGCCAGTGGAAACTGGTAGTGAAGGGGCTGTTTGGTTTTGGGTTTAAAACAAGATGTAAGGGTGCGTTTGGCAGTCAGTTTAATAAGGATAATTAAGGGGATGTTTGGTTCGGTGTATATGTAAACATAATACGATTTTCACGGGATTCCATGGGTTCGGTTTTCGACGCATTTTAATAAACTAATACATGGGTACGAGTTATTATTTTACGCGTTTAATTAGCTTAACATGTATATTAATTACAAGACAATTAAACTAATAAATCATGACTTTTTATTACCAGATTAATTAAATTAATTTAACATGCTATGTAATTAATTTAATTAGAACATGGACTTAGGTTTATTATTATAAATTAATAATGCACGATTTAACCTAAGTATCTTTAATTATTTAATTTAGTTTATAGTAATTAATCATATATTAAACCATGACTTATAATTAATTAATTATCATGACTTAGGTTAATTATTTTACTATTAATACATAGTTAAACCTAAGTATTTTAATCATGAAAATTTGACTAAGTAATTAATTAATTATTAAAACCATGACTTATAATTAATTAATTCTTATGACTTAGGTCATATTAATATAATTGATAATACATGTTTTACCCTAAGTATTTATAACTTTATTTAATTAAAAACATGATATATTTAATTAAATACTTTTAACCTATAGTTTATTAAAATTACATGTAATAATTAATAAACTATACATTATATCATTATGACTTAGAAAATAATCAGAAAAACACTTTAGCTTACATTGTTAGCTTAATAATCCAGCTCATTTCTATTTATGGAACCTTTCTATTTTTAGAAACTTATCTATTTTAAGAAGTAAATCTAATTTTGGAAACTTTCTATTTTTGGTAACTTTCTATTTTTGGAAACTTTATATTTTAGGAAACCTGCGATTTCTAGAAAGTTACTTATTATTACACACAAGTATAATAATACATGAAATACAAGTAATACTTAATCAGAATTTACAGGATATAAGATAAACACAGTATTAAGCTTAAAGCAGTAAAACATGACATGAACGTATTAAATAAGCTAAGACATAATACAAAACCAGTTATGTGTTCAGTAATCAGATACTTATACACGTATGTATTTATGTAGCATTTGTGATACCGAAGTAGGACTCTCTTCCGTTCGTATTCTTCGTTCACTGGACATAAGGTACGGATTCCCGTCCTTTCAGTATGGACATTCTTTCCTTATTAGGATTCCCCGTATGCAGCCAACTGTTTTCCTAGTATTTGTTTTATATGTTTTTGAATTGCTTTTGTTTAATTAGAATACCTAAAGCCATATACATGCATGACCAGTTTCACCTAGTTATGGAGGTACCATAACCATAACATTAGAGGCACTGATTTTATGACTTCACCACGGCGGAGTGATTGCTCGTGGCGTCCCTTCAGCTTTTGGCCATATTATTATATTTATCATGTGGGGCGTATGGGTGCATCCTAGTTACATGTTTTCAGCAAGATTACTCAGTGTGAATGTGGTGTGTGCCTTGCATCCTTCACAAGGAGATGATCCCTCCTACCCAAACCAGTATATTAAATTAGAGGCAGCCCCTCTAATTTGCATGATGAGGACACCCCTCCAAGTATTCATACACGGTGGATTTTCATGACCTATATTGGCTAATGGTAAAATATGTTAAACAGTTTTCATAAGATAAACATAAGGCTTTTCAAACTATAAACCCAGTTTTTTGAACATGTTCCAGGTTTTCCAGGACTTATACATTTCCGCTGCTATTAAGTCTTTATTATGTTTTAGTCATTCATACTATGTCTATATCCGTGCACTGAGCATTTTGCTCAGCCGTTACTTTCCTTTCCATGTCCCAAAACGGCAGGTACCCTAGGAGAGACTCGAGCATTTGGAGGACGTACATAGGATGGAAGCTGCTAGAGACTTCTTTTCCTTTTTGTCTTCATATACTTATGCTTGTTTAGTCTTTCATTTATTTCTTTTGTGTTATTATGTTTTGGGCTTATGTTTGGGGACCGATGTTTGATTCCGGTTTACCCTATGGTCATGTATGTTTTACTACATATTACCTTGCATGCTTTGATGACACGCCATAATTACGTGTGACATTCCATTATCTAAATGGGGTGTTACGATTATGGTATCAGAGCCAAGGCATCGACCTGTAGGCTCTAAAACTCGACCTGTGACTAGTGGGTAGTCACCAGGAGCTTCCTAAGCCAATGTTTGTTATTCCATGTATTGATGTTTTCAGCGCATTGTTGTTTTAACCATGACGTTTTCATCACCTTGAGGTTTTAACCTTAATGTTTTCATCGATATTGTTTTACTAATATGTATGGACAACCGTCATTCATATTTAGTTATGTGTCATTGTTTCATGCATAATGTTCCTCGGGAACTGTGGCTATGTGGACTGAACCCCAGTAGTTCATAATTAGTCACATAAAAATTTTTCTGATAAGTTTTGACAGATTAGTTTCATTGATTTATGTTTCATGTATCATCGTTGCAGGGATTATGACTAATTAATGGTTGGTACAGGACTGGCCCTATTTAGTCGCATGTGCTTTTATCGAAACTTTTAACTTTGGGACCGACCCATAGGCGTCCCCTCGCCATGTCTTTTGTTTTGGGACCGACCCATAGGCGTCCCCTCGCACATATAAAGGTTTTTATAAACTACATTACGCATTCATGCACTGTTTTTCATGCATAAAATTTTTCTCATGATTTATTAGAATAAATTTTTTTTTTCATGTCCCCTCATAAGTTACTATGTTTTTATGTCAAGTATGTTTTCATACTGTCATGGTTAACTTCAGTTTCATGCTGATTATGTTATACACTCCTTCATGATAGATTGTTTCATGTATCTTCATGATAATTACGTCTTCATGTTGATTATGTCTTACGTCTCTTTTATTGTCTTTGCTTCCATGCAAGACACAATTTGAATTCATGTAAATTCTCCTTTGATGATAGTCATGGTTAGTTTTCATTGATCATGCTTTCAGGCAAATCATCTTGAATTTTGTATGACCACACTTTAACGTTTCTCTATGCAACCAGAATGAGGTATATACTGGCATTGCCAGGTTATCATGATGGTTTTCCAAACCGTTTAACCGATATACTTTCCTTAAATCATGACAAATGATCGACCCCGTACCGATCATTTCATGTACATTCCATGTGTACTCCATGTACCTTATCCCATGTGCGTACTTCCACTTGCTGATACTCTACAAATTGTTGATGCCGCTCATAGCTTGGAGATGTTACTAAAGGTTGATGCTGCTGACGTTCGGAGACGCTACGAGATGCGGATGCTGTTCACAACCTGAAGATCCTACAAGACGAAGACAAAGGCGTCAGAGCAAAGAAATTGGACGAGAAGATGCTTCACCATCAGGCGATTTCCATCAATCATTGTTCTTAATTCTTAGTTACATGTCACACGTCATTCGGCTGTCATTTCAGCCATATGAGTGCAAACCGGTACCAGCCGGCCACTCAGCTGAATAGTTACATGAATCATGGTTATGAGAATGACCATCATGGAACTGACAGACAGGACGATAGTAACCACTACTATGACAACAACTATCCTAGAAATCACAACCGAGGCTCCGACCGCGGACGTGATCAGACATACAAATGATCAGTAGTCCAACCGATCCGCCAATTCTGGCATAATAACCTAATATTGTGGTTCTAGTTATTTCACATCTCGAGACACATGTCAAGACATCAGTCAAGACACATGTCTCACGTATACTTTCTGAAGACACATGTCAAGACACCAGTCAAGACATATGTCATGCTTATACTTCCAAGATACGAGTCAAGACACATGACTCACGTCCAATTATGAAACATCTCTAATAAATTCAGAGTACCCTTCTAGGGTATATCCATTTTTGTTGTGCCATGTATTAATCAGGCCACAAGAATTTCAATACCATTATCGGCACATCAGTGGGAACTATCACGTTTCCCGATGACACTTTCATTTCTTGTAACCATAGCTCATAGATTCATTTCCATAAAAGACGCCTTTCGTATTCCCACGTATACGAAGGTTTTCCTTCAGCTTAATGATGAGATCCAAGATGCTAACGCATTTCCTCGGACAGACACGAGTTGAATTTTATCCTAATTATGGACTATGAACAGCCGCCATGCTACGATTCATAATTATGTACAGTAATGTTCAGGCTCCTGAATACATTCAGCTTCATTTTCCATCAGGAAAATCTGTACAAATTATCTATGCTTACAAGCATGTGCGTTGTTAGCCATGGTCGCTAAAATTTTCTAGCTGTCAGTAAGACACGACTACGTAAGTCCTTTTACGCATAGCCAGTTGAGTATTCCAAAATCTTCCCATATATTCCAAAAGAACCTACAAGGAGAAGGACGGTACCATGAGATTATGTGTCGACTACCGTCGATTTAAACAAATCACCATTCATGACCGTTATTCTCCTCCACGTACTGACAACATGTCCAATCGACCTTATAGTGTTAATCACTTTTCCAAGATCGAACTCATGATCATGCTGCCAACAGTGACGAGTGAAAGAGCAGGACATGTCCATGACTGCTATTCGTACATGACTTGGTTATGCTAAATTCATGATTCTATATTAGTCTCATAAATGCTCCAACAGCATTATGGACTTAATAAACTGAGTTCCATGAACTCATAAGCAAATTCATCAGCGTTTTCATTGAGGATAACCTGATTTCCTTTAAGCCTAGAGAAGAACCGGAAGACCATATCTGCACTATGTTGCAAATTCTATGACGAGAAATTTTACCCTGTAAAATTTTCCAATATCAATTCTGGTTGATTACAGTGACAAGCTGATTGTAGTGTTTTACCACTCTTTAGGAAAAGAGAGTAAATAGGGAAAAGTATTAAGTGATGATTTAGGAAAATCAAGCACTAATGACCCTTGTGACGTGAAAGTTCGTTTCCCAAGGAGGTATATGTGTGTGAAAAACTTGTTAAATGGTTGAGATTAATAATTGGTTTAGAAGGGGATGAGAAAAGAAGATGACGAAGACGTGAAAATTATTACTACGACGACAAAACGTAAAACCGTAAAAACTTCAAAAATAAAAATTAATTCTAAAAATTACCAAAAAGTCACCAAAAATCAAAATAAATAAACTAAGAGTTTACCAATGATCAAAACTTTTTCAAACGTTTTAAATAATTAAATATTCAATTTTTAAATGCTAATTAAAGCCCTAAAAATCAAATAAATTATCAAAAAGCCCAAATAAAGAATTTTCAATTGGTAAACCTCTAAAATGACCTAAAAAGATTAAAAACTATTTTTAGAAATTTTTAAACTAATAAAAACTATTTAAAATAATTTAAAAACTATTAAAACTTAAAATAATTATAAAAATTAATCTAAAAGTGATAAAACTATTCTAAAAGTTGCAAAATTCCTATTTTAATGTATTTAAGCTAAGAAAAATGTAAAAAGTTGAAAAATGTGAAATTTGAAAAATAATAATAAAATAATATTGAAAATCCAAAAATTATAAGAAATTCTAAAAACTTGCAAACTAGTTTATTTTACCCTAAATAATCAGAAAATGAAAGTGAAATGACCAGAATACCCCTATTGGGCCCTCAAATGGGCTAAAACCAAAATCAGTCAACACTAATGGGCTTTTTAGCCCAAAAAGTCAAACCTTGCCCAATTAACTTGGAAAAGCCCAATTTGACTCAAAATTTGATTCTAAACACAAAACTCTACAGGCCCAAAAGCTGAAAGTGAGCTTATCACAACTTATTATGCAAATAGCTTATCCTTATTGGGCTTTTTACCCCATTAAGAAATAAGCTAATGCCATAAGCTCTAATTTGACACACAACCTTCTTTTGGGATGCTTAAGAGATCTGTAAAAAGAAATTTTGAAAAAGCACACTCAATAAGCCAAAAATAAGCAAAGTAATATTTCAATAAAAGACAAAATAGTCGTTTTTGAGAAATAAGGCACCTAAGGACTTGATTCAACTTGCAAAATGTCACAAATGGACTCAATAAGCCAAAACAATCAACAAAATTCCAATAAGCAAAACCAATAAGACAGAATAAGCCAATAAGCACTTATGAAAAAGTCAATTAAGTTGGTTTTCTTGTCAAACCCTAAAGTCAACCCACCAAATGCTCCAGTATGAACAAATGGGTCAAATAATGAGCACCTATTACAAAATCCAAGTTGTTTTTGGTTAAAATAAGCTATTATAGCTTATTGATAAGCTGAAACCTAAAATACACTAGCAGTGGCAACTAGTAGGGGAAAGGAGTTCCCACTGCTTTGACTATTTGACCAAGCTTTTTAGAGAGATTTAGTTGGATTCAATTGGAAACAAGGGCACCCTTGTGATCAGTGAATCACAAGGAGTCAATAGCAACAAGAAAATCCAAATATGGTTCACACAATAAGCCAGAATCAACCAAACAGTCACCAGATCATGCACAGACATGGAAAATAAGTAGTAATGCACAAATAAGCAGATTAAGCCTGAATAAGCCAACCAAACTCAACAGGATGCATACACAAGCTATATAAACTATGAATAAGCACAAATAAACTTGAATCATACATTGAATCAAAGTAAATAACAAGATTAAAGCAGATAAAGTTACTGATGAACAAGGTGCATATGCAGAAACCTATTTGCTGATCTAATTGACCAAAGACCCAAATTCAAGCACTCAAATCTCTTCTCCCGGTGTAATTAACTAAGGTTTAGCACTTGTTAGCCCTAGCCTAAGCTTAGATCTAGGTGTCCTCAAAATCTTAGCCAATTTTACCAAGTAACAAAGATTTTATACCCTTATTAAGAATCAAGGTGTTTTAAACCACAAAATATGCAGCAATATGACCAAGTATATCAGATACACAAGTACTAATAACCACAAGCACAAACTAACACTTAACAAACCACAAATCCAAATAATGCAGTTGACCCAAACACCCCTTAAAAACCTGTTTTCACAATTTTTCAAAGGATTATCCAGTTTCAAACCACAAATCAAACTTACAAACACCTCATAAACATCAAACAAAGCCAGATGAACAATAATTAACAACAATAACACAGATTCACCAACTATCATGCAATAATCACCAAAATCAGAAAAATAAGAGAGAAAATGAAAAGGGAAGAAGGTGCAAACCTCCAAGACCTACATCCAGGCCCTGGATTGTTTGAGCTTAGGTACTAGCAAAACAAGTACCAGCTTCCAAGTACCTGCTAAGATGAACAAACAAAGTGATGCACAATAAAAAAGTACTTTCCTGATTTTTGAAGCATAAGCCTTATGGATTAAAACCTTGCCTCAAAAACCTTCAAATATCAAAGTGGAACTCAGAATTAGGCTATTCCAACACCAACTTTTAACAAATATCAAAGAGATTTCAAAATTCAGAAAATCAACTTTTATTAATTTAAAAAGGAATTACAAAGATTAATAGCCTAAAACTGGAACCAAAAGCTCTCTCACGGGTTGAGGAGTCTATTTATAGGAAAATGCCAATGCTAGCACTATTCAAAAACCCTAGATGTGAAATTCCTATTCTATCCTTAAGTCTTCTAGATGAATTCTTGGTGTGATCTGTCCAAAGTGATCTTGGATGTTCATTTTAGCTTTGGAATGAAGCAAGGACTCTTAGCTATTAATTTTGCCACATTGGATGACTTGGAGGGCAAGTAGTCATGTGATTGGTTAAACGGGAATTGGGGGTGGGGTCCATAGTGAGTGGGATTAAGGGTTTTAAGGTTGGGATGTGTTTCTGCACATGTGAATCAAGTATGTGCAAAGGTAATTGAAAATTACCCTAAGTTTAAGTGGTGTAAAATCTGGGGGTGAAGAAGGGTAAACAGTGGTGCATTTGATCCGAAATTGGGGGAATAAAGTTGTTTGGCGTGTGTTATGGGATTCAAAGTTTGGAATTGGCAGCTTGGGTCCTTGTGTTTTGGGAAAGTAGGTATTTAATGTTTTCAGCCAACAAAAACAAATTTCCTTTGTTAATAACTTTCATAACTTTGCATTTTGGACACCAAACTTTAGAAAAAGGGTTACAAGGGTTATTTTTGGAACTTTTGCATAATTCAAGGGCTGATCTTGGACATTGTTGATCTTCAAAGGTCTTCAATGCAACTTTAACTTCATGAGGGACCATAATTGGCAATTTAGAATTGTTGAGGGACTAAACTTACCATTTCTTCAAAGTTGAAGGACCATTTGTGTAATTTTGACAAACTTAAGGGACCAAACTTGTAATTATGATTTCACAAGGGTTTTAAGTGTAATTTCTTCATTCATTGAGGATCAATCTTGCATGTCTTCAAATCTTCAAGGGTATTTGTTGGATAAATCATGATCTAGGGCCCGGTTCTTTGTACGGCTTCGTTTCTCGTGTCCGTTTTTCCTTGTTTCTTGTGATCTTTTGTCTTTTTCACGATATCCATACCTAAAATACACAAGTAAACAAACACAAGCATATATATGGTATTTTATGACATTTTTATGCATTTAAAGCCCGAAAAGACCGATGAGATCATGTATAAATGCCATCTCATCACTCCCCCATACTAAGCCATTGCCGTGCCCTCACGCAATGCTAGAATAAAGTATCTAAGCATCACAAAAGTTCAATTTTATTAACCTTTATTGAAGAGTAAAAGACTTGCAACAAACTTCTAAGATGTGTAAGGACATAATGTATGATTTTCATCACTAGAGTGACTTTTAAGGTCAAAGAATAGAAACAAGCAAATGTCCCTTAGAGTAAACTTCTTCATCCTTGATTGTCATACATTCCATGCTAAGTGCAAAAACGAGATCATTGTTGGTACAAGTCACAATGCTAACACTACTCATACGTCTAAATTGTGTAATACTTTTTCTCCCCGCAATCCTAGTTATTATAAAAGGAAATGGGTTACTAGCATTTTTTAACTATTTGTCATGGATCACAAGTGATTCATATTGACTTATTTGAGTAGTTATTAGTCCGAATTTAAAGTAGCACGATTTAATTGATAGTTAGCCGAAGGACAAAATCTTTTAAAACGGCTTCTCGTGTATCTCCTTAAGTTCATATCTTGGCATAACTCGTTTCACGATTTGAGACCTTTCTCGGACAGATATTTGGCATGTACTTCATACTTCAAATCTTGGGAAGACGTTCTTGAAATTATGGTCTTCTCTTCATATATTTGGAATTTCTTCACTTGACGTTTTTGAGAGATTCTTCATATTTGGACCACGACTTCATCATTTTTCTTCAATATTTACTTTGGACTTTGATATACAACGATCCGCCTCCTTTTCGGACTTGGATATATTTATCCTCATACCTTGTAAGGGTCTTTTTGGATAGACTTTCTCCATGATCTTTAGGGGAGTAATTGCTTTTCGTCGTGTGTCTTGATCCTTCATATTGATTTAGGAATAATGATACTTCACATCATCTTGGATATTTAGCTAAAAATAGAGCTCCTCATGCCTTGTTAGGGCCTTTTTGGATGATCGCCAATCTTCGCATCCCGCTTCAATAAGTTGTGCCTTGGCAATGAACTCTATTCAACCCCGAGCAACTTTTAAACGATCTTGCGCTAGAGGCTAAGTAACCTTTCAAATCGTACGACCTTACTTATTGCAATTATTATTTATTCCTAATGCATTGATCTTATGGGAATAAACAGCCACAATTAAAAACATATGAGTTTTTGAAAGAACATTTTCATGTTCTACGTTTTGCATGATCACTTGTCTAACTCTATCATCTCTCGTTCTTCACTATATAAAGACCTCTAATTAAAGAGACTCGTGAATACTTAGCCATGCAAGTCAAAATTAAGCCAAATTTGGATTAGCTTTCATTAAGACTATATCAAATCAAAGTTTTGGGTTTTCAAGCCACCTATAGGATCTAGCACTTTCTTAGACTTTTTCAAGTTTAGAGAATGCATTTTATAGTTCCCTTAATTAGTGACTTTCTAGGATCAATTATAGGAACTTGCGAAAAGTTCTTTTTCCTAACCCGAATGAGCTAAGACTTTCGCGTTTTAAAGCTCCCTATATAAAAGTCTAGCAAAACTTGAATTGAGCGGGTTAAGGAATGTAAATGGCTCCAAATGCCCATCAAGTCAAAAATTATCTCTTATTCTACCCATCGGAAAATATACATTCGTGTCTTAAAAACACTTATGAAAACTAAGAAAAATTTTAAAATTTGGCCATTTTTAGCCTTATTAGCAACAAAAACAAAACATTGAAAATTGGAGAGCGCGAGGGCGTAGCAAAGCAAGTACCTATTCACCCCCCCATACTAAAAGTAAACATTGTCCTCAATGTTTCGAGTCTAAGGGTGGAGCACCCCCATACTAGAGACAAAGAATCGAATGCTTAGGATCTAGTATGGAAAGGGTGATCAACAATATATCTAAAGCCATTTATTAAGTATGCTAAAAGATAATTGTTAGAACAATAAAGGATATGTCAATGGATTCGTGAAAAACTTCTTCAAGCAAACGATGGAGGCTCACGTAAACGACACGAGAGTCTTCAATCGTAGATGATGATGATGATCTAGATAACACAATCACAAACAACCACGAGACAACGAGTTGGAAGGGTACAAGTCCCCTTATTAGTGAATAGTAAGCATAAAAGGATAAGCATGGGATCTCCCCACGAGGCACCTCGTTTTTGATTAACGAGTCATGAGCTCGACTCGATCCCCATAAATGTGATCATTTAGGGATAATCATGGTTCGGTCAATTTTTGATGGGGCTTACATGATAAACAAGGCCCAAAAAGCAACCGGTATTAAGGACTAAGTCCTTGGATGATGCAAAATACCAGGATCGAAGATGGCGTTCTCGTTTTCATTGGAAAAACAAATCAACGCCACTTCATCATGTGTCAATACTAACCCAAAGGGTTTAAAGAAAATAGATGAGAAGAAATAGAAGGGTGGGACAATTGGTAAGACAAACTTTTGAGCTACTCGAGGTAGACTCGCACCAAGCAAATAGATATAGTTTCCATTTATTGCATCGATGGAAGACCGAGATTTCCCTTTACATGAAATTCCGGGATCGAATATCTCGTCCTCGGTGGACAAGGATGAGGGAACATAAGGGGATTCCCCCATACTAAAACCACACAAAGCATCGTCAAAAGGAGTAGACGAGCTTGTAGCACTCAAAACACGTGGTGATGACGGAGTTAGATTTGTAGAAAAATCAATTAAATCACATTTAAAATCTTTTCCTTTTTTACCTTTCAAACTCTCCTTATGAAAACCCTTTTTGATTATGTCAAAAATATTTGGTGTTTCTAAGACGATGTTAGTCACACTAAAAATTCTCACATTTGAAAACCGTTTTGGTTTTGGTGGTGGTAAGTTCTCAAAACGTTTATCGACAAAGAAAACCTCCCCATCGGGGTCTACATATTCGTCATCCGAAAGATCTTCCGTAGAAACCGGCAACTTATCAACACTTTTCAAGAATGAATGTTCGAGGTGAGGCGAAGGATTTTTCGATTCAAGTATTGACGGTTTCTTCTTTGTAGGCTGTACACTCATAACCTCCACCGGCGGAGGAAATGGTAAATTGTTTTTGGCGACATTTCCTAAAACTCTTGGTGAAAATTCTTTGCAAATGACATTTGTTGAATTACCATGGTTTAAAGTTGCAATAGAATAGACATGAGAAAGATTGGAGTTTTGTGTTGCATTGATGACAAGTTCTTCCTCATTGAAACGAAGGGTGATTTTTCGAGCATGAACATCAATAAGTGCTCTTGATGTATCCAAAAATGAACGACCCAAAATGAGATGAACTTTTCGATCGATAGGAATGTCTACAACGATAAAGTCAACGGGATAGTAAAACTTTCCGACTTTAACGAAAACGTCCTCGGCAACTCCACATTCTAAAATCGTAGAATGATCGGCCATCTCGATAGACATGTTCGAAGGAGTAAGAGCCGGAAGCGAAAGCGATTTGAAAATCTCAAGAGGCATTAAATTAATACTAGCACCAAGATCGGCCAAGGCGTAGCATTCCTCCATATCTTGAATTGCACACGGAATAAAAAATTTACCGGGATCACCGACTTTTTGTGGTATGCGGCTAAGAAAAACCGATGAACAACTAGACGATTGTTGTAACTTCTCTTTGTTTTTTAGCATACTTTTGAAGTTTGCGGCGAATCGAGGCATCATGATAAGAGCGTCGGCAAAACTTATGTTAAAATGTATATTACGAAACATTTTCATAAAAAGCTAAAATTGATAGTTATTCCGTTCTTGTGCCGTTTCCTTGTTACGTCTCGAAGGGTAAGGTAAGGGTGGTGTGGGTTGGACATTAGGAAACAGCCTTGGAATATCGGGTTCCATGATTGGTATTGGTTCAACCGTAGGTGTGGTATGAGCGGTACTTCGTGGGATTGTAATATGCTCCTTTTCGACCATCACCTCGGGTTCTTTCTCGATTTCCTTCTCCGTAGAAGTACTTGGACGAGAGATTGGTTCCTTGAAAGTTTTACCACTTCGTGTAGTAATAACCTTCATTTCTCCCTTCGGGTTTGCAATGGTATCACTAGGAAGACCACCCGAGGAAGAGGGTTTACACATGATTGCTTCAAACATTTTAGCCATTCGGTCCTCAAATTTTGATTGCCTAGCATCCGCTTTTAGCAACTCTTGCTTAATCTCATGTTGTCCTAATTCCATCTTTTGTTGATTTTGTTGAAGACGTTGGACATTTCCTTCCATTTTGTTAGCATGAGTTTTAAGTTCATTAGCAAGTTTATTTTTAAGCTCGTTTTTCAACTCGGATCTTAAGCTAATCATCTCACGTTGCATGTTATCAAATTTAGCATCATTTGCTTTAGCATAATCAAAAAATTCTCCTTGAAGATTTTTAGTGTGAGCATTTTGAAAACCTTGTGTAGTGTTTTGAAAATCACGGTTTTGGTTTTGATTTGTGACTTGTCCATTCCCACTTTGATAATTCCCTTTGTTGTAGTTACGTGAATTTCCTTGGTAATTACCACCTTGGTTGTTGTTTCGATAGTTATTAGCATTTTGATTTGGTGGAGCTTGATTTGGGCGGGAACCTTGACCGTTTTGGTTGTAAGTTCCCGTTGCTACATAAGCACTCGAAGTGTTACCATCCGCGGTAATGCACTCGGAAAGATCATGAGCTCCACCACAAGATAAACAACTCTTAGCAACCGCTTTAACCGAAGCGGAATTCGAAGCTTATTGAGCTTTCCAATGGGACATAAGATTAGCAAATCTATCAAAAAACCGATTTTCCTCATTAGCTTCATCATGTAAGGCATTAATGCTACGAGACGATGACGATGATGACGAACCCAAATTGGCAAAACTCGGTGTGTTACGAGGGCTATAAACCTTAGATCTATTCTCGATAATCTTTAAAGCTTCATCGGTCGTTTTGCACAAAAAATTACCACCCGCGGCGGCATTCAAGTAATCTCGTTCATGATCATTAAGCCCATTATAAAAAGTATCAATTTGATGTAATTTCGAAAAATCATGGTCTGGACATTCATGTAGCATTTCTTTAAAGCATTCCCATGCCATTGAAAAACTTTCATTATTTCTTTGCACAAATCGTGAAATCTCATTTTTCCAATGTGTTGTCTTAGATGGTGGAAAAAACTTGTTCACAAACTTAGAAACGAGATCACCCCATGTCAAAATTGAATTTGGCGGTTCTTTCTCAAGCCAAATTTTAGCGGGTCCATCTAACGAGTATGGAAACAACATCATCTTAATGGCGTCATGTGGAACATCCTTAAACTTGCTAGTGGCGGTGAGACGATTAACATTCCTAATGTGATAGTGTGGGTCGTCTTTCTCATGACCTCTAAACTTATTTGCTTGCAACATCGACATTAAACCCGTCTTAATCTCGAAATTCTCCAAGGATGGCGGGAATCACAATGGCCTCTCCAAAACCCTCGGTGGGTGCTTGTAGCAACTCCATCATAGTACGATTAGCCATGACGACTTCTTGTTCTACAATAGGTTCAACAATTGGAGGTTGTTCTTTAATCAACGTCTCTTGATTGGCTTGCTTTTGAAGACGTTTACGAGCTCGTTTTGCTTGATTACGATTGATCATAAACTTCACGAAGAATGGGAGGTGAGCAAAGAAGATTCTTTTTGGGTGTTTTGTGAATTTTCAATTTTTTTGTGTTTTTTATTGTATTTAATTTTTTTTGGATTTTGGTGTATCTTCGTAGACAACAATCTACAAAATCTCTCCTCGAATCAAACTCTTGATTAAAGAAGCCTCAAAAGAATGAAAACGATCACGTGGAGTGAACGCCTTCGAATGACTTTAGAACTTTGGTGAAAACCAAATTGTTCAAGAGGGTTTAATCACAAAGAAACCAAGCAAATATATTATATGTAATAATACTTTGGGCGGCAAAACCCTCGATTAGCCTTCAATCTCAAAATACTCACAAGCAAGCGGGGAAACGAGGCGGCGCGAAGCACTTAAGAGCCTTTTTCCTTAGGGCATATTTTATAATACCCGCCTTATACCCACCTTATAGTTCGTATTTTTCAAAATCGAGCTTCACGAAAGTATTTATCTATTTTTGCCTTTTTCTTTTTGTTTGAGATTCGAATACAATAATTAGGAGATCAAATCCCAATTAAGGTTGTGTTTTCACACTTTTGGAGATATTGTTTATTTGTTGTGATACTTAATACAATATAGTAATAATAATTTCACAAGAAAAACCAAGAAAACCGATAATACATATTAGTAGAGTTCTACTAATACAAATACTATTTGGTTAATATTAAAAACAACAATGCAAATTAATCACGACACACCTCCCCGGCAGCGGCGCCAAAATAATTGTAGTGTTTTACCACTCTTTAGGAAAAGAGAGTAAATAGGGAAAAGTATTAAGTGATGATTTAGGAAAATCAAGCACTAATGACCCTTGTGACGTGAAAGTTCGTTTCCCAAGGAGGTATATGTGTGTGAAAAACTTGTTAAATGGTTTAGATTAATAATTGGTTTAGAAGGGGATGAGAAAAGAAGATGACGAAGACGTGAAAATTATTACTACGACGACAAAACGTAAAACCGTAAAAACTACAAAAATAAAACTTAATTCTAAAAATTACCAAAAATTCACCAAAAATCAAAATAAATAAACTAAGAGTTTACCAATGATCAAAACTTTTTCAAACCTTTTAAATAACTAAATATTCAATTTTTAAATGCAAATTAAAGCCCTAAAAATCAAATAAATTATCAAAAAGCTCAAATAAAGATTTTTCATTTGATAAACCTCTAAAATGACCTAAAAAGATTAAAAACTATTTTTAGAAATTTTTAAACTAATAAAAACTATTTAAAATGATTTAAAACCTATTAAAACTTAAAATAATTATAAAAATTAATCTAAAAGTGATAAAATTATTCTAAAAGTTGCAAAATTCCTATTTTAATGTATTTAAGCTAAGAAAAATGTAAAAACTTGAAAAATATGAAATTTGAAAAATAATAATAAAATAATATTAAAATAATATTAAAAATCCAAAAATTATAAAAAATTCTAAAAACTTGCAAACTAGTTTATTTTACCCTAAATAATCAGAAAATGAAAGTGAAATGACTAGAATACCCCTATTGGGCCCTCAAATGGGCCAAAACCAAAATCAGTCAACACTAATGCGCTTTTTAGCCCAAAAAGTCAAACCTGGCCCCATTAACTAGGAAAAGCCCAATCTGACTCAAAATTTGATTCTAAACACAAAACTCTAAAGGCCCAAAAGCTGAAAGTGAGCTTATTATGCAAATAGCTTATCCTTATTGGGCTTTTTAGCCCATTAAGCAATAAGCTAATGCCATAAGCTCTAATTTGACACACAACCTTCTTTTGGGATGCTTAAGAGATCTGTAAAAAGAAATTTTGAAAAAGCACACTCAATAAGCCAAAAATAAGCAAAGTAATATTTCACTAAAAGACAAAATAGTCGTTTTTGAGAAATAAGGCACCTCAGGACTTGATTCAACTTGCAAAATTTCACAAATGGACTCAATAAGCCAAAAAAATCAAAAAAATTCCAATAAGCAAAACCAATAAGCCAGAATCAATCAAAAAGTCACCAGATCATGCACATACATGGGAAATAAGCAGTAATGCACAAATAAGCAGATTAAGCCTGAATAAGCCAACCAAACTCAACAGGATGCATACACAAGCTATATAAACTATGAATAAGCACAAATAAACTTGAATCATACACTGAATCAAATTATAACAAGATTAAAGCAGATAAAGTTACTGATGAACAAGGTGCATATGCAGAAACCTATTTGCTGATCTAATTGACCAAAGACCCAAATTCAAGCACTCAAATCTCTTCTCCTGGTGTAATTAACTAAGGTTTAGAACTTGTTAGCCCTAGCTTAAGCTTAGATCTAGGTGTCCTCAAAATCCTAGCCAATTTTACCAAGTAACAAAGATTTTATACCCTTATTAAGAATCAAGGTGTTTCAAACCACAAAATGTGCAGCAATATTGTAACACCCCCAAATTTATACAACTCAATACAGCAGAAGACTAGTTGGTGTTACGGGATAGCACATTACTCACATCATAGACAACGCATAAAAATCGCGTCGTTTAATAATAAATCATTTCCATTCATAAATATCAAAGTTACATCGGTCCCAAGTCATTACATTTCATACAAAGTTTTACAAAGTATTTGAATGGAAAATATTGTTTAAGTGCGGGCCATGAATTCTTGTCGTCTTCCCGAGAATTACCTTCAAGTACCTGAGATAAAACATGTTAAAAGAAAAGGTCAGCGATAACGCCGAGTGAATTCATAGAGTTTAATAAATTCCATCAATATAATATCAGTATAAAAGTATTACTGAAAATCATTTTGTACAAATCGTTTTGATAGGCCATGAAATAGCCAAAATCATTTTATACAAATCTTCATCAAAATCATAATATAGGCATTTGCCTTAAAAATCATTATACGAGCCAATGTCGTAAAAACATCATACAATACGTCTTATGACGTTGTATAAAAATGAAAACCGTTATATGAATATGGTTATGAAAACCAAAACACGAACATAATATCAATAGTATGACCCTGTATTGCTAGTCAGGCAATACATCGTAATTCGAAGCGTCTAATAGTATTTCGTTAGTTTGGATTATTATAAGCCGCATGACATTGTTACCTTACTAAACCAAAACGGGTAGCTAACCCGATACCAATTTTGCCCATCTAAAGTAGCGTGTCGTCACAAAGGTCACGCTATGGAAATATTCTCATACATAAATTCGCTTACCAATCAATGTGGCACGACGGGGATCAACCGTCAAGGCGCGAACTGGGGTGATCGTCCCCAAATAGTACTATTAAATGCATAAGCGTCTACCAGATCCCGGTAGTTCACAATTCATGCTAATGGGACTTTTAGTGACATAACCTAACTTTAATAATCCATTTAATTTCATCTATCGGGTCCTTTAATCATTTATCGGGTCATACAATCGGGTCATTCAATCATTCGGGTCCAAAATCAATAAACAAGCAATCGGGACAAATGGTGTCCTATTTTATAAAAACTAACATGTAATCTCCCTCGCGGGTTTATAAAACATTTATAAAAACATTTAAAAGAGTGCGAGGCTATGAACTCACGTTGATGTGGGAAGGCGGGTTATCGGCAATTCGGTCGTACGGTACGTGCTTCAATCACGGAAACCTAGACAAATAATTCTCGTCTTAGACTCATGTCCAATGACTTAATAAAAATAACAATTATGTATACATATGATGATTATATATATATGATGATCAAGTGGGTTTACATATTCTCGTTTACTCATTTTAGTGTTATATGTCGGTAACTTTTATACTAGTTTACTAGTTTTACCTATTTACACGTTTTAAGTCCAATAAGCTTATTATAAGTTATTTAACTTGTTTTAATCCATTATATTCTTATATTATCAGTATCTATACTTTCCATGTTGGGCCCAAATTGGTTAAGCCCAATAAGTTCTTTTTATAAGTGTTTATCTTATTTAGTCCAATTATTAGTCCAATATGCTTAGTTAGCCCGTTAATGTCCGTATGTCCTATAGTTCGGGTTTTATTGGTTTTTACTTGTATTAGATACTTATATATCAGTATATGACTTTTAAAACTTTACATTAGACGGGTTTGATCGTCTAAGTTTTAATTGGCGAAAAACGTTAATTTTACGGTAATAGCCGAAAAAGTCGTAAAAATCAAGTTTATAGTTTTTATTTCTTATAAGTATTATTCCACTACCATTTTTATAATTTATACACTTATTTAACCTTTTACATATTTATATAAATAAAATCCATAAGTTAGTGGGTTTTTATTTTACATTTTATACAATATAATTTTGAGTGCTTATATAATAATAATAAACATTAATTCTCAAAATCTGATTTTTATTTTCATATTCACCAAAACTGCCATATCTAGAGTTTTATATGGAGATAGAAGCTCAAATTTTTATCACATAAACTACATGATATGTTCTCCATTTAACTCTACTATAGCTACTGTTGAATCATCCTCTAAGTATTTTCTAAAAATCGTCCAAAACAGTGAACTCAGATTTGTACTTTAAACTTGTTTTGATCATATCTCACTCATTACAATGATTCCATTGCATGGCCAACTATCACATGTGTACAAGACCCATAGCTTACTGTATATCAATCTATTCAAGTCATTTTACCAGTTTACCATATGATTCTTTACTGTTTCATACAGCCATCTAAATTAAGCAAGATTTTAACCTTGTTTCTTATAGTTTTTCATCTTTTTAAGCATGTTTATCAACACCAAATCCCCACACAATATTTTTAATCATCATTCATCATCATATACATATACATAAGTGAAAGAAATACAAGATTACATAATCAAAAATATCAAGAGGATGAGGAGGACAATCTTTATAACACCAAAGTGATGAAATGATGAGCTTTTGGATGAACAAGACATGGTTTTGGGTAACCAATCTTATGAGATATCAACACCACTTCTAGGATCACCAAGTATTTGTAGATTCCTCCAAAAATCAGCCCTTGTTCTTCATGAAAACTACTTGAGAAATCAGCCCCAAGACACCAACAAAACTTCTCCTTGGATGTTAAAACTTGCACCAATCTTCATCTCTTTGAATGGAGATTAACATATGTTAATTATAACAAATGTTTGTGGTTAAAATTGATCAAATGAGGGTGTTCTTGGTGGAGATGGGACGAATTTTTAGAGAGAGGAAAGGGAAAATGTGTGGTTTTGCATGTGTTGAATGAGAGCTAGTGGTAAAGGGTTAGTGGTTTTATGTAGTTTTAGCTTACATTGTAAGCTTAATGTAACAAGTGTCTTGCTTGTTTATGAGGTTTTGACACATCATGGTGTGTGTTGGAGACTTGTTAACCATCCCATGTGTGGGGGTGGGACAAGTTTATCTTGTCTCATCCCCATTTAATTACGGGTAGTCCTCGATTCTAGTTTCCTCGATTTTACGTGTCCTCGGGTCGTTTTACGAAAAATGTTTTTATAAATTATGAATCAACGTCACAAAACGATTCCAATAAAATATGTATCATCAAAAACGGAGTTCGAAAACGTAAATACGTAATCCTAGGGTTTCCGGTTTAGTCGTAAAGGACGTTAAAATAAAATCGTAAGTCCTAATCTCTTCTCGTAAATTTGTGAGTTTATGAACCAACACAAATTTAAAACTCCAAAATAATATTCACGGATAAATTTATTTTCTGAATTGTCAGACTGTCACCAAAGACGGTGTATGTAAACGTAAGCACGTAACGTTGAATCCTCCGGTTTAGACGTAGTCGACGCTACTTCAAGACGTAAATCTAAATTTCTTCCCAAAAATAAGTGAGTTCATATTGTAACATTAAAATAATGTTTTTAAATAATATTCGAGAATAAAATATCAACCATAAATTGACGGATTGTCACAGCATTTACCCCTAAACAGGATCTTTGTCCTCAAAGATCATCTTACTACTCGCTTCTTATAAAGTTAAAGCGATGTGGGTATTTCCTCCACATTCGGTCTTTTCTCACAAGTGTAATCCATTATAATACGCGAGTTTCATCAAACATAACTACGGGAATAAGATCAGGCTAAATGTTGACTTACTTTCTCTATCCATGATGTTCACGGGTTTATGATGAATGCCACTTTTCGCCGATCTAAACATTACTAAGGAACAATCAGATTTTCACTTGATAGATATTCCATCAAGTTCGATATACGAATCATAATTCACGCAGTTCTTGAAGTCCTAGGGTAGATCCAGCTTATATGCCTTTCAATCTCAACTTTTACATCATCTTAATGGTCCCATACAACGGGGACTTATATCCCATGATTTGTCAGATCATGAATTCATTTTTCCAAGGTTAAAAATTGTGGCATAACTTCGCTACCCATTTGGCACTTCAAGATCTACATTTCATATTCACATAACCTCTTGCCCACTACCAGCAGTCAATAATCAGATCCTAATTTCAACAATCATTTCAGGTCTCGCGGGTCGGGTATTTTGTAAGGTTAGGTTCGCCATCATAGGAAACCTTAAACCTAAAAGTCATGTCCAACTCACTATGGGTGTATGTCGGATGTCTCCATCTCAACTCTTGCTTACAGATGCTCTAAGATTTAGATCCTAACAAGATTCGATCTCAATCCTAATACGATGATTATCAATGATAATCCTTCCAAAGGAAAACGATTATACGATTTATTACTAAGGGTCATTCATTCAAACATAAAACGACACTTATATTACTTTGTATCGTTACTTTACCTCGTCCCTTCGATTGGGGTGGTACATAGTACTCTCATCAAGGTTCGTTCTCAATGATTTTGAGCAAATCTCTAGAAATTCGATGCGAAGCGAGGATCTTTATAAAGATGTTCGATACAGGCATACTATGTTTACATAACTCTTTTGCATTTATCATTAACGGGAATGATATTAGCAGATTTGGTCAGTCTGTCGACGATGACCAAAATCGAATCAAATTCAGATGATGACCTTTGCAATAGCTAGACGTTTACCAATATATGAGGCGATGTTTGCCTTCATAATTTGCCATTAGTACAACTTTTTCAGATACAGATACTTCTAGTCAGAAATGACATAAATAGAATACTTATACTTATACTTACAAGATTTCCAATATAACTACATCTCAAAATCTTCCATATTTAGACAATCACAAGTGGTCTTTTATACATTTAACGCCATTGGCTTCTCAATTCTAATGGTTCACATTAGCCGCGAACCCCTTTTTATTATCTATATTATCCTTTTTACAACATCGTTTATTTTTATATTTTTCGGCAATTTATTTTTGCACAGTCATTATTAAGAAATATATCTTAATTGGTTCTTTATCTTTTCTACATAATGCGTCGGTATCTATATTCACCTCTCATGATGATACAATTATCATGTCTACAATTCACTCAGATATTCTTTCTCTATTATGTGTCAAAAATCACGTTCACCTTTCTTTTTATTTTCTAAATTTTAGTTTCGTCTCACCTATCATTTTCATCAGTTTTTCTCAATCCGGCGTTTAAAGCGTCGATAATTATTACAATTAATAAATATAAATATTAAATTTTTATGAAACGTAAACGTAAACGTAAAATTTTTAGATTTCTTAGTTCGACCAATTATATAAAATGTTCAAAATAAATTTGAATTTAATTAACAAGATTTTTGTTGATTTATCGAAAATAATTAAAATAATTAATAAGATCCGTAAATGTTCGAAAAATCATTGTTTATACTTTGGTCAAAATTTTCTTAGTTGAAAAGCAAAAATTGTCGTTTCAAATTTCAAGTTATGGTTTAAATGGGTTTCCTCAATCCTTCTTAGGTTGTTTTAAGGTATGCAAAAACATTTACTCCTAAACAGAATTTTAGTTAAATGTTTTGGTTATAAGGGAATAATCCCTCAAAAGTTATTTGTTAAAACATTTGTCTAAACACACTTGCACTTTCTTTTTGGTAAAGCCAAAAGTCTTAAAAGGGCTCTTAATTTTTGAAGAGTCAATATATTCCATTATCTATTGATCACACGGTTAAATCATGTAAAGGATTAAGTCTTAAGTCATATGTTAAATATTCAAAGTACAAGTTTTTATCGTTCGGCCAATTCAGGGCAATCTATAAATAATTATTAACTCATTCTTATTCTTATAAACAACAAATGGTCCTTAATGATCACGAGCATGAATTTATCAAATCACAGCCTACACACGTGATTCACCAAATTTATGAATGCTACATGTGTGTTAGTCAATCCAAACGACATCACGTGAAACTCATAATGTTCATTACAAGTACCGGATGTAGTGATTGGAATAAATAATCTTCTTCGCGGACGCGAAGTTGATAATAACCATGCCGTGGATCAAATCTTTAAAACATACGCTAGAACCTTGTAAATGATCGAACAAATCTTCCATTTCGAGTTATGGATATTGTTTTCGATTGTCAATTTACTCAGTTCACAGTAATCTGTAAATATAAGGAATGATAACACCATAGCTCTTCATGATGACAGGCTTGGTATAATAAAATCTTTCTCCGACAGCTCTCTCAGTTGTACAGTAATTCCTTTAATTTAGATGGTGCTGACGTACAGTGCACAAGCCACAGGTGCAGCACCGGGAATATAATCAATACCAAATTCAACTTGCCTTAATGGCAAAAGTCTAGGTAATTCATTAACAAATACTTACTAAAGTTTCAAATAACAGAATTATCTTTTCAATAAATTCATATTAACTTCTTTCTAGATTATAATATCTATGACTAATTTATAACCATTCATGGTATAATTTCAAGTCTAAATACATGATATGGTCATCCATCAAGAATTATTTAGATCACTTTTGATAATCAACATCTTATCTTTTAGGGGAATTCTATTCGAGTTCCCATCAATTAAGACAACGTCATCATGTCATAATCAATCAATCCATTCTACTGGCATTACCAACTTTTCAGTTTCATTGCCGTTGATAAGATGTGAACTTCTCAAAAGACTAATAATAACTCATAATCCTTCACAATTTCAAGGATATCAGGAGACATAACTAACCTTAAAAAGAGTAAGGTCAATGCATAATCTACGCGAGAGAATTTCAAATCAGATACAAACGAAAACATTGAATGAATATGAATATATCCCATGTTTTCATAATTTGAGTACGCATTCAAAAGCTCCTCGGATCGTTACCCAGGTCATTCAAACGAAATCAAATCAGAAGAAATGATAAGAACGTCGATACATCCAGTCGGGTATCAACACTCGGTAATCAGATACTTTTCCTAAGAATCTCACTACGGGAGAATTTGGACAAGAAAGAATTGTCAATTGTCAAGTAAGACAACTTCACATATGAGTAAATTCGACTCAGAAGAATAGATGCTACAGGCACATATGTAGGTGTCCCTAACATTATGTCCTTATTTTTCACTTCTTGTAGGTGTCCCTAAAATTTAATATTTCACTTCTTGCAGATCTCATTGTATGTAGGCGCGCAACTATATACAATTTCAAGATTAACGATGCAATACTCAGTTCGTCAAAATTTTATCATCATGTTTATAATAAAAACATTTTCATGCTTAATTCTTAAATAAGAATCAAAATAAATTTACAATGATTTTCTTTGTTATGAAAACAATTAAGTCTTTCCAAGGTATTTTATAAACAACCTCATTTTGATAACAATCACTTATAAATCTCACTTTGAATAATCCTTATAGTGATGAAAATTCAATTTCCTCAATTGATACTGTTTTATCTTATAAAAAAAATGAGTGATCTGCAAAAGAGTGATGAAAGCTTGTTCACCAAGAACTTAACTACAATATGATTGGAAATGAGCTTAGCCAAATAATCATGAGGTTCATGACCTCGATGGCACTCACGAAGAATGATTCAAAACGTAACTCAAATCAAGATGAGTACTTGTTCAATGGTTGCATCACTAATGCGAACATTAGGATGAAGCAATAAAGGATAGATAACATCGACACATGTAGGATTTAGAAATCAAAGGTAGTCTTTTCATTAATTACAAACAAGTCAAAATTGTACCGTAACACATTACGTGTCACTATGTCATACAATTCTCAGAACTCATCCTACCAACTGATGTCTCAGTTAAGTTAGGGATTTTTAAAAGATACCACAATGAATACTGACCTACAAGAGTCATTAGGTGTCCCACCTGTCCCGGAGGATCCATCGGTCCTAATTTAGAAGACGATTTCTTCAATTTATTTATTGGACACTGGGCATCCTCGTCAGTGGACAATGGCCTAGGAACAACATTTAACACGAATCAACAATCAATTTAAAACCTTATAATTCAATCACAGAACTTAACGATTTCCTCTTAACAATCTCATTTATAAACCTTAATAGGGCAATAAAAGCTCGATATGATCAACACTTAATTTACAATCCTATAGCTCTTACAACAACAATTATCAAATGAGTCACTAGTATGAAATGACTTGATCATTCAACTAGACTTCTCGGAAAGGTATTACTGGCATGCGGCTTTTGGGTACTGGTTCCAATGACAGCCTCAAGTGCAACATTCACCCTTTCGATTTCAATTTAAGAATTGGATGACAGCGAATCAGATGACATCTTTCTAGGTGGTAACGTTTTGTCAAACTCCACTCTATAAGAAAAGATCGTCATGACATCGATATCAGATTTAATCTCGCCAATTCTTTTTCAATATCACAATCAACTAATATCTACATTTCTACGAATATCAACCATTTTTTGGGATCATAAATATCCACAACTTGGTTTAGATCTAGGATAGCTAGAATTCCTACGAGAATAGCTTCGATTATTTTACTAGGGGATTTAGGGTTTCTTGTGACAATCTACGTCGTATAAAGACCTCGTATAAATATCAAAATAATCATCAAACAATCATGTAATAAAATTACATCATATATATATAATCCAAGTTATATATATATTAAAATAATACTTCTCAGTCTGGCCTTGTCGGTAACTCGGGAATTCTTCGGCACCGTTATAGTCAAAAGATTTTTAGACATTTTTAGAAAAATGTTTATAGTTAAAAGATTTTGAAATGTTTTATTCAAAACCTTGGTTTTAAAAATCTTTCGTTCTCTATAACGAGAGCTCTGGTACCAAACTGTAACACCCCCAAATTTATACAACTCAATACAGCGGAAGACTAGTTGGTGTTACGGGATAGCACATTACTCACATCATAGACAACGCATAAAAATCGCGTCGTTTAATAATAAATCATTTCCATTCATAAATATCAAAGTTACATCGGTCCCAAGTCATTACATTTCATACAAAGTTTTACAAAGTATTTGAATGGAAAATATTGTTTAAGTGCGGGCCATGAATTCTTGTCGTCTTCCCGAGAATTACCTTCAAGTACCTGAGATAAAACATGTTAAAAGAAAAAGTCAGCGATAACGCCGAGTGAATTCATAGAGTTTAATAAATTCCATCAATATAATATTAGTATAAAAGTATTACTGAAAATCATTTTGTACAAATCGTTTTGATAGGCCATGGAATAGCCAAAATCATTTTATACAAATCTTCATCAAAATCATAATATAGGCATTTGCCTTAAAAATCATTATACGAGCCAATGTCGTAAAAACATCATACAATACGTCTTATGACGTTGTATAAAAATGAAAACCGTTATATGAATATGGTTATGAAAACCAAAACACGAACATAATATCAATAGTATGACCCTGTATTGCTAGTCAGGCAATACATCGTAATTCGAAGCGTCTAATAGTATTTCGTTAGTTTGGATTATTATAAGCCGCATGACATTGTTACCTTACTAAACCAAAACGGGTAGCTAACCCGATACCAATTTTGCCCATCTAAAGTAGCGTGTCGTCACAAAGGTCACGCTATGGAAATCTTCTCATACATAAATTCTCTTACCAATCAATGTGGCACGACAGGGATCAACCGTCAAGGCGCGAACTGGGGTGATCGTCCCCAAATAGTACTATTAAATGCATAAGCGTCTACCAAATCCCGGTAGTTCACAATTCATGCTAATGGGACTTTTAGTGACATAACCTAACTTTAATAATCTATTTAATTTCATCTATCGGGTCCTTTAATCATTTATCGGGTCATACAATCGGGTCATTCAATCATTCGGGTCCAAAATCAATAAACAAGCAATCGGGACAAATGGTGTCCTATTTTATAAAAACTAACATGTAATCTCCCTCGCGGGTTTATAAAACATTTATAAAAACATTTAAAAGAGTGCGAGGCTATGAACTCACGTTGATGTGGGAAGGCGGGTTATTGGCAATTCGGTCGTACGGTACGTGCTTCAATCACGGAAACCTAGACAAATAATTCTCGTCTTAGACTCATGTCCAATGACTTTATAAAAATAACAATTATGTATACATATGATGATTATATATATATATATGATGATCAAGTGGGTTTACATATTCTCGTTTACTCATTTTAGTGTTATATGTCGGTAACTTTTATACTAGTTTACTAGTTTTACCTATTTACACGTTTTAAGTCCAATAAGCTTATTATAAGTTATTTAACTTGTTTTAATCCATTCTATACTTATATTATCAGTATCTATACTTTCCATGTTGGGCCCAAATTGGTTAAGCCCAATAAGTTCTTTTTATAAGTGTTTATCTTATTTAGTCCAATTATTAGTCCAATATGCTTAGTTAGCCCGGTAATGTCCGTATGTCCTATAGTTCGGGTTTTATCGGTTTTTAATTGTATTAGATACTTATATATCAGTATATGAATTTTAAAACTTTACATTAGACGGGTTTGATCGTCTAAGTTTTAATTGGCGAAAAACGTTAATTTACGGTAATAGCCGAAAAAGTCGTAAAAATCAAGTTTATAGTTTTTATTGCTTATAAATATTATTCCACTACCATTTTTATAATTTAGACACTTATTTAACCTTTTACATATTTATATAAATAAAATCCATAAGTTAGTGGATTTTTATTTTACATTTTATACAATATAATTTTGAGTGCTTATATAATAATAATAAACATTAATTCTCAAAATCTGATTTTTATTTTCATATTCACCAAAACTGCCATATCTAGAGTTTTATATGGAGATAGAAGCTCAAATTTTTATCACATAAACTACATGATATGTTCTCCATTTAACTCTTCTATAGCTACTGTTGAATCATCCTCTAAGTATTTTATAAAAATCGTCCAAAACAGTGAACTCAGATTTGTACTTTAAACTTGTTTTGATCATATCTCACTCATTACAATGATTCCATTGCATGGCCAACTATCACATGTGTACAAGACCCATAGCTTACTGTATATAAATCTATTCAAGTTATTTTACCAGTTTACCATATGATTCTTTACTGTTTCATACAGCCATCTAAATTAAGCAAGATTTTAACCTTGTTTCTTATAGTTTTTCATCTTTTTAAGCATGTTTATCAACACCAAATCCCCACACAATATTTTTAATCATCATTCATCATCATATACATATAAATAAGTGAAAGAAATACAAGATTACATAATCAAAAATATCAAGAGGATGAGGAGGACAATCTTTATACCACCAAAGTGATGAAATGATGAGCTTTTGGATGAACAAGACATGGTTTTGGGTAACCAATCTTATGAGATATCAACACCACTTCTAGGATCACCAAGTATTTGTAGATTCCTCCAAAAATCAGCCCTTGTTCTTCATGAAAACTCCTTGAGAAATCAGCCCCAAGACACCAACAAAACTTCTCCTTGGATGTTAAAACTTGCACCAATCTTCATCTCTTTGAATGGAGATTAACATATGTTAATTATAACAAATGTTTGTGGTTAAAATTGATCAAATGAGGGTGTTCTTGGTGGAGATGGGACGAATTTTTAGAGAGAGGAAAGGGAAAATGTGTGGTTTTGCATGTGTTGGATGAGAGCTAGTGGTAAAGGGTTAGTGGTTTTGTGTAGTTTTAGCTTACATTGTAAGCTTAATGTAACAAGTGTCTTGCTTGTTTATGAGGTTTTGACACATCATGGTGTGTGTTGGAGACTTGTTAACCATCCTATGTGTGGGGGTGGGACAAGTTTATCTTGTCTCATCCCCATTTAATTACGGGTAGTCCTCGATTCTAGTTTCCTCGATTTGGGTGTCCTCTGGTCGTTTTACGAAAAACGTTTTTATAAATTATGAATCAACGTCACAAAACGATTCCAATAAAATATGTATCATCAAAAACGGAGTTCGAAAACGTAAATACGTAATCCTAGGGTTTCCGGTTTAGTCGTAAAGGACGTTAAAATAAAATCGTAAGTCCTAATCTCTTCTCGTAAATTTGTGAGTTTATGAACCAACACAAATTTAAAACTCCAAAATAATATTCACAGATAAATTTATTTTCTGAATTGTCAGACTGTCACCAAAGACGGTGTATGTAAACGTAAGCACGTAACGTTGAATCCTCCGGTTTAGACGTAGTCGACGCTACTTCAAGACGTAAATCCAAATTTCTTCCCAAAAATAAGTGAGTTCATATTGTAACATTAAAATAATGTTTTTAAATAATATTCGAGAATAAAATATCAACCATAAATTGACGGATTGTCACAAATATGACCAAGTATATCAGATACACAAGTACTAATAACCACAAGCACAAACTAACACTTAACAAACCATAAATCCAAATAATGCAGTTGACCCAAACACCCCTTAAAAACCTGTTTTCACAATTTTTCAAAGGATTATCCAGTTTCAAACCACAAATCAAACTTACAAACACCTCATAAACATCAAACAAAGCCAGATGAACAATAATCAACAACAATAACACAAATTCACCAACTATTATGCAATAATCACCAAAATCAGAAAAATAAGAGAGAAAATTAAAAGGGAAGAAGGAGCAACCTCCAAGACCTACATCCAGGCCCTGGATTGTTTGAGCTTAGGTACTAGCAAAACAAGTACCAGCTTCCAAGTACCTGCTAAGATGAACAAACAAAGTGATGCACAATAAATAAGCACTTTCCTGATTTTTGAAGCACAAGCCTTATGGATTAAAACCTTGCCTCAAAAACCTTCAAATATCAAAGTGGAACTCAGAATTAGGCTATTCCAACACCAACTTTTATCAAATATCAAAGAGATTTCAAAATTTAGAAAATCAACTTTTATTAATTTAAAAAGGAATTACAAAGATTAATAGCCTAAAACTGGAACCAAAAGCTCTCTCACAGGTTGAGGAGTCTATTTATAGGCAAATGCCAATGCTAGCACTATTCACAAACCCTAAATGTGAAATTCCTATTCTATCCTTAAGTCTTCTAGACGAATTCTTGGTGTGAGCTGTCGAAAGTGATATTGGATGTTCATTTTAGCTTTGGAATGAAGCAAGGACTCTCAGCTGTTGATTTTGCCACGTTGGATGACTTGGAGGGCAAGTAGTCATGTGATTGGTTAAACGGGAATTGGGGGTGGGGTCCATAGTGAGTGGGATTAAGGGTTTTAAGGTTGGGATGTGTTTCTGCACATGTGAATCAAGTGTGTGCAACGGTAATTGAAAATTACCCTAAGTTTAAGTGGTGTAAAATCTAGGGGTGAAGAAGGGTAAACAATGGTACATTTGATCCGAAATTGGGGGAATAAAGTTGTTTGGCGCGTGTTATGGGATTCAAAGTTTGGAATTGGCAACTTGGATCCTTGTGTTTTGGGAAAGTAGGTATTTAATGTTTTCAGCCAACAAAAACGAATTTCCTTTGTTAGTAACTTTCATAACTTTGCATTTTTGACACCAAACTTTGGAAAAAGGGTTACAAGGGTTATTTTTGGAACTTTTGCATAATTCAAGGGCTGATCTTGGACATTGTTGATCTTCAAAGGTTTTCAATGCAACTTTAACTTCATGAGGGACCATAATTGGCAATTTAGAATTGTTGAGGTACTAAACTTGCCATTTCTTCAAAGTTGAAGGACCATTTGTGTAATTTTGACAAACATAAGGGACCAAACTTGTAATTATGATTTCACAAGGGTTTTAAGTGTCATTTCTTCATTCATTGAGGATCAATCTTGCATGTCTTCAAATCTTCAAGGGTATTTGTTGGATAAATCATGATCTAGGGCCCGGTTCTTTGTACGGCTTCGTTTCTCGTGTCTGTTTTTCCTTGTTTCTTGTGATCTTTTGTCTTTTTCATGATATCCATACCTAAAATATACAAGTAAACAAACACAAGCATATATATGGTATTTAATGACATTTTTATGTATTTAAAGCCCGAAAAGACCGATGAGATCATGTATAAATGCCATCTCATCACAAGCTGAATCACATGGGTTTCTATAGTTAATATTCCCATGACTCAGCTTATGCGTAAAGGAGAGAACCCTACACTACATTAGGTGTTCTAGAAAATCCTATGCTAGGAGAAGTCTAGATTCAGAGACTCAGAGTTTCGCAAACTCCTATGTATCAAGTTCTACGAAGCAAGATACAGTTACGTTCATATCTAGGTACCTGACATACTAACAGGCTAAGATAGGACACCAACAGACTGGGATGTTTTTCATCATCTGAAATGGTGAATTGAAATGGGACAAGATTTCCATGAATTTTTGTTCCCAGATCAACGCAAACTCAGAAGAAACATGATGCTATCTGGGTTATTGCAAAGAGTTTGATCAAGTCTGCAGAATCCTTACATCCGCAAGGATTTCAGAACCAACAGATTGATCGAACATGTTCCAACCAAGGCTCATCCGATCACTTGGCAATCCCTCAGTTATCAGGTTAGACAAAGATTCACAATGGTACTCCTTATTTACTTCACGTCTTCATTATAATTCCACGACTTGCTTTCGTGCTCGCGTTCATGACACTATTCATGTTCTTGATCGTATCCGGGCTTACGATTTTACGTTCATTTTCGTTCTGAGAAGTTTTGAAAGAACTTAAGAGACCAAACCCAAGTTTAGTATAACTTCCTATCCTTAGATAGACGTTTCTCGTCATATTCTATGTCTCACCTTGTAGCGTTTGGCGTTACCGCCATTATATTCTATGTTCACGATATGTTTCACATGTCATGTTCATTCCACGTTCCTCATATCATGATCAAGATATGTTACACGTATCATGGATCACGATATGTTTACTCATACTACACTCGCCATATCTCCACGTAGCACGTTCAAAATTTTTCACGTATCACGTTCAAAATTTTTCATGTACTACGTTTCCGTATGTCTCGCGCATCGTTTCTACTTATCAGTTAAGTTATAGTCTTTTGCACGATAACGTTTTAGTTGCCCTTACACGTTAATTCTTTTCCCTCGATCAAATTTAGGGGATCTACCTTACGTTGATAACCAAGAACTTCTTCGCATTTCAAGTCAAGGTCAGGAGGACTAAGATTGATCATTCGTGGCAAGACCCTGAGAAGGAATCGATCCAAGAGGGAAGCCACTCGGAGACGAAAAAGTTCATCCGGACTTCTTATCCGTTTTCTCTTTGCAATTAGATATGTCCTTTCTGTGACGTCACGTTCCATGTCCTTTCAAGACATGTCACGTTCCACGTCACCTTCACTTTTCGTTATCTTACATACCCTTCCAGTTTGAGTCGGGTATGTTACGTTTCCAGCTACGTTATCTATAATTCGGGGACGAATTATTCTTTTTAGGGGGGAAGAGTTGTAAAACCCGCATGATTTTACCATGAATAGTACCCATTAGATCGTACGTACTAGATTAAAACTTTCCTTTTATAGCATGTTTACGTTCACGAATAAGAATTTTAAGTATTACGTACATGTTAGAACACGATAAGTATTAATTACGTATGAACACACGATAATTATTTAAATAATAATTATAATCATGAACGTAATTTAGTCACGAGCTAATATTATTTACTTATATATATTTATTACGAACACGAATAAATATATTATGTCACGATCGATAACTAAATAAATCATGTAAACTACGTAACACGTAAACACGAACATTTAACACGATTAATATTATTACGTATATTTAATTAACGCGACAAGTAATCACGTAAATAATATTTACGTTTAAACACGTATAATGATAACTATGAAAATACACGACATACAAAAGACATGATCACGCGTAACGTTTTAGCTGGTCGCGAATTAATTAAAATAAAAGAACTATAAGTGGGTTTCGGGCTTTTGGACAAGAAAGGGAGGGAAGGCGGATGGGCCGTGGCCCAAGGAAAAATCCAACCGACCCTGTATAGTAATAAAACGGGGGTGCTTGTTTTTTTTGTTTTCCTTCTTTCTACCGACACAAACAAACAACACAGAGAACCCTAAAAAGAAAAACAGCCACATGTATTTTTGTGTTTTCTTCTTTTGATGCCGACCCACACCAAGGAAACAAGAAGAATGGATCGAGGGTTGATCCTAGAATAACAAGGATTTTAGTTGTTTGTTATTCCTAAACCCTAAATCACATGTAAGAAACCCTAATCCCATTATCTATTTTCTTTTTTTTAAATGATCACGAATAAAACTTAATCAGGGGCGGGTCTGATTGTTTTTCATTCGGCTTGCACCAAACCGAGAGTCTATGACTCTCGGCGGTGGGTTTTCCTTCGAGCCGCTGTAAACCAAACGGCCAGTGGGCCATTTTCTTCTTCAGCCGCAACCCCTGCTGTCAGCAGGGGTGCTTCTGGCTTAACAGTGGGGTTCAACAAGGCAGCAGGGGGTGTTTGGGTGTTGGTCTGCCAGTAGGAACCCACGACTGACAGGTTAGCCTGTCGGTAGGGAAATAAACCCAGGCAGGTGGAACCGGCTGTTGCCGGTAGCACCATCACCACTGCCAGTGGAAACTGGCAGTGAAGGGGCTGTTTGGTTTTGGGTTTAAAACAAGACGTAACGGTGCGTTTGGCAGTCAGTTTAATAAGCATAATTAACGGGCTATTTGGTTCGGTGTATATGTAAACATAATACGATTTTCACGGGATTCCACGGGTTCAGTTTTCGACGCGTTTTAATAAACTAATGCATGGGTACAGGTTATTATTTTACGCGTTTAATAGCTTAACATGTATATTAATTACAAGACAATTAAACTAATAAATCATGACTTTTTATTACCAGATTAATTAAATTAATTTAACATGCTATGTAATTAATTTAATTAGAACATGGACTTAGGTTTATTATTATAAATTAATAATACACGATTTAACCTAAGTATCTTTAATTATTTAATTTAGACTATAGTAATTAATTAATTATTAAACCATGACTTATAATTAATTAATTATCATGACTTAGGTTACTTATTTTACTATTAATACATAGTTAAACCTAAGTATTTTAATCATGAAAATTTGACTAAGTAATTAATTAATTATTAAAACCATGACCTATAATTAATTAATTCTCATGACTTAGGTTATATTAATATAATTGATAATACATGTTTTAACCTAAGTATTTTTTAAAAACATGATATATTTAATTAAATACTTTTAACCTATAGTTTATTTAAATTACATGTAATAATTAATAAACTATACATTATATCATTATGACTTAGAAAATAATCAGAAAAACACTTTAGCTTACATTGTTAGCTTAATAATCTAGCTCATTTCTATTTATTGAAACTTTCTATTCTTAGAAACTTATCTATTTTAAGTAGTAAATCTAATTTTGGAAACTTTCTATTTTTGGTAACTTTCTATTTTTGGAAACTTTCTATTTTAGGAAATCTGCTATTTCTAGAAAGTTACTTATTATTACACATAAGTATAATAATACATGAAATACAAGTAATACTTAATTAGAATTTACAGGATATATGATAAACACAGTATTAAGCTTAAAGCAGTAAAACATGACATGAACGTATTAAATAAGCTAAGACATAATATAAAACCAGTTATGTGTTCAGTAATCAGATACTTATACACGTATGTATTTATGTAGCATTAGTGATACCGAAGTAGGACTCTCTTCCGTTCGTCTTCTTCGTTCACTGGACATAAGGTACGGATTCCCGTCCTTTCAGTATGGACATTCTTTCCTTATTAGGATTCCCCGTATGCAGCCAAATATTTTCCCAGTATTTGTTTTATATGTTTTTGAATTGCTTATGTTTAATTAGAATACCTAAAGCCATATACATGCATGACCAGTTTTACCTAGTTATGGAGGTACCATAACCATAACATTAGAGGTACTGATGTTATAACTTCACCACGGCGGAGTGATTGCTCGTGGCGTCCCTTCAGCTTTTGGCCATATTATTATATTTATCATGTGGGGCGTATGGGTGCATCCTAGTTACATGTTTTCAGCAACATTACTCAGTGTGAATGTGGTGTGTGCCTTGCATCCTTCACAAGGAGCTGATCCCTCCTACCCAAACCAGTATATTAAATTAGAGGCAGCCCCTCTAATTTGTATGATGAGGACACCCCTCCAAGTATTCATGCACGATGGATTTTCATGACCTATATTGGCTAATGGTAAAATATGTTAAACAGTTTTCATAAGATAAACATAAGGCTTTTCAAACTATAAAACCAGTTTTATGAACATGTTCCAGGTTTTCCAGGACTTATACATTTCTGCCGCTATTAAGTCTTTATTATGTTTTAGTCATTCATACTATGTCTATATCCGTGCACTAAGCGTTTTGCTCAGCCGTTACTTTCCTTTCCATGTCCCAAAACGGCAGGTACCCTAGGAGAGACTCGAGCATTTGGAGGACGTACATAGGATGGAAGCTGCTAGAGACTTCTTATCCTTTTTGTCTTCATATACTTATGCTTGTTTAGTCTTTAATTCATTTCTTTTGTGTTATTATGTTTTAGGCTTATGTTTGGGGACCGATGTTTGATTCCGGTTTACCCTATGGTCATGTATGTTTTACTACATATTACCTTGCATGCTTTGATGACACGCCATAATTACGTGTGACATTCCATTATCGAAATGGGGTGTTACATGTACATCATGAGAAACAAGAAAGAGATAGGGCCTATGGCCCATTTGGGTGTCCAAAGAAATAAAACACGGGGGATATATTAATTTGGGGAAGGAAAAGAAACCCTAGATAAAATCAAACCCACGAAGTGTCTGCCCTCCTTTTTCTCTTCCAGCCGTCGACTTTTCTCTTGTGTGGTCCTTTTCTGCATCGATCTGAGCACCCAGGGTGAAGAACATCGTGTGGTATTCAAGATTCAGAGTTTGTATTCATTAAATAAAACCTAACCCTAATTTGCATTAAGGTAATCCTTAATTGTTTATTTTCTTTTAAGTAATTTAATTAAAAACGAATACATGGTATAATTAATGTTATAAATCAGTCTAAAACATGTACTGAATCAATGATGGTTGGGTTAGTGTTGTGGTCACACAAACCGAGAGCCTTACACCTCTCGGTGGTGGTTATGTACGGCTTGGTGGGGTTTCTGCCTAACGGTGGCGTCCAACAGGGAGGCAGGGGCTGTTTTGGGATGCTGGCAGTAGGAACCGAGAGCCTTGAGCTTTCGGCGGTAACCAGACACACAGCAGTGGTACGCTGGGCCAGTCGTGGGGAACCAGGCAAGCAGCAGCAGCAACCCTGGCTAACCAGCGGCTGCGTTGGCTAGTCAGGGGCAACGGCCGCAACCTTGGCTGCTTGGCTGCCGGCTGGAAACCACAGCCACCGACTGTGGTAGTCAGTTGGTGTAGGGCTTGTTGTTAGTGCTCGGCTTAAATTAATCACGGGTTGGGTCGCGGAAACCTTTTGTAAAAGTCACGTTTTTTTAAACGAATTATTCTAACAAGTTACATTTTTTTTTGCAAGCATATTAGTTAAAAAGAAAATTAGATTAATTTTACAAGTTATTTTATTTTCTTCAAGATGATTAAATTAATTAGAACATGGTAACTAATTAATTTAATTTAAAACATGGACTTAGGTTAATTATTATCATAATTAATACGTGTTTTAATCTAAGTACGTAATTATTTATTTTACATTATAGTATTAATTAATTATTAAACATGACATATAATTAATTAATAAGCATGGACTTAGGGTTCTTATTAGTATTTGATAATACATGATTTTAACCTAAGTATCTATTTATGTAATGTAGACTATAATAATTAATTAATTTTTAAAACATGGGATATAATTAATTAATTATCATGACTTAGGTTATATTAATATAAATATTAATACATGTTTTAACCTAAGTATTTTATACACTAAATTTAATTAAATCATGTTATATTTAATTAAATCATATATAACTTATAGTTTATTTAATTTACATGTTATAATTAATAAACTATACTATTAATCACATGACTTAGTATAATTAATCAGTAAAACTAAGCTTATATTAATTAGCTTATTAATCCAGCTTAATTCTATTTATGGAAACTTTCTATTTTTAGAAACATATCTATTTTAAGCAGCTAATCTATTTATGGAAACTTCTATTTTTAGAAACTTATCTATTTTAAGCAGTAAATCTATTTTTGGAAACTTTCTGTTATAGGGAAAACTTTCTATTTTTGGAAACTTTCTATTTTAAAAAACCTGCAATTTTTAGAAAGCTACTTATTATTACACAACATGTACAATAATACAAGAAATACAAGTAATACTTAATCAGAATATACAGAATACACGATAAACACAGCATAACGTTAAAATTAGTAAAACATGACATGAACATATAAAACAAGTTAAGACATGATATAAAACCAGTTACGTACTCAGTAATCAGATACTTATATACGTATGTATTTATGTAGCATTAGTGATACCGAAGTAGGACTCTCTTCCGTTCGTCTTCTTCGTTCACTAGACACAAGGTACGGATTCTCCGTCCTTTCAGTATGGACATTCTGTCCTTATTAGGATTCCCCGTATGCAGCCAACTGTTTTCCCTAGTATATGTTTTATATGTTTTGATTGCTTATGTTTAATTAGAATACCTAAAGCCATATACATGCATGACCAGTTTCACCTAGTTATGGAGGTACCATAACCATAAAACTGGAGGCACCAGTGTTATGACTTCACCAGGCGGAGTGATAGCTCGTGGCATCCCTTTAAACTTTTGGCCATTTATTATATTATCAGGTGGGGCGTATGGGTGCATCCTAGTTTACATGTTTTCAGCAGATTATTCATTGTGAATGTGGTGTGTGCCTTTCATCCTTCACAAGCAGCTGATCCATCCAACCCAAAACCAGTATATTAATTAGTGGCAGCCCCTCTAATTTGCATGACGAGGTCACCCCTCCAAGTATTCATGCACGTTGATATCTCATGACCTATATTGGCTAATGGTATATATGTTAAACAGTTTTTACAAGATAAACATAAGGCTTTTCATACTATAAAACCAGTTTTACTAAGTTATACCAGGTTTTCCAGGACATATACATTTCCGCTGCTATATGTTTTACATGCTTATATATTTATTCCATGCTTGTATATCCGTGCATTGAGCGTTATGCTCAGCCGTTACTTTCCATTCCATGTCCCAAAACGGCGGGTACCCAAGGACAGACTCGAGCATTTTGGAGAACATCCATAGGATGGAAGCTGTCATAGACTTCTTCTCCTTTTGCCTTCATATACTTATGCTTGTTTAAGTTTTTATTCATTTTTTTACTTTATTATGTTTTGGGCTTATGTTTGGGAACCGATGTTTGATTCCGGTATTACCCTATGGTCGTGTATGTTTTACTACATATTACCTTGCATGCTTTGATGACACACCATAATTACGCGTAACGGTCCACTTATCATAGTGGGGTGTTACAATTATGGTATCAGAGCCAAGGCTTCGACCTGTAGGCTCTAAAACTTGACCCGTGACTAGTGGGTAGTCACCAGGAGCTTCCTAAGCCAACGTTTGTTCTTCCACGTATTGATGTGTTTAGCGCATTGTTGTTTTAACCATGATGTTTTCAGCACCTGATGTTTTAACTTTGATGTTTTCATCAAGATTGTTTTACTAATATGGATGGACAGCCGTCATTCATATTTAGTTATGTTTCATTGTTTCATGCATGATGTTCCTCGTGAACTATGGCTAAGTGGACTGAACCCCAGTAGTTCTTAATTAGCCACATAAAATTTTTTCTGATAAGTTTTGACAAATGAGTTTCATTTATTTATGTTTCATGTATCATTGTTGCAGGAATTATGACTAAGTAATGGTTGGTACAGGACTGGCCCTATTTAGTCGCATGTGCTTTTATCGAAACTTTTAACTTTGGGACCGACGCATAGGCGTCCCCTCGCCATGTCTTTTGTTTTGGGACCGACCCATAGGCGTCCCCTCGCACATATAAAGGTTTTTATAAACTACATCATGCATTCATGCATTGTTTTTCATGCATAAATTTTTTCTCATGATTTATTGGCATAATTTTTTTTCATGTCCCCTCATAAGTTACTAGATTTTTATGTCAAGTATGTTTTCATACTATCATGGTTAACTTCAGTTTCATGCTGATTATGTTCTACACTCCTTCACGTTGGGTTGTTCCATGTTTCTTCATGATGACTTCGTCTGCACGTGATTATGTCTTGCGTCTCAGTTGTTGTTTTTGCTTCCATGCAAGACACTGTTGGAATTCATGTAAATTCTACTTTCATGATAGTCATGGTTGGTTTTCATAAATCATGCTTTCAAAAAAATCATCGTTGAAATTCGTTTAACCATATGTTAGCGTTTCTCTATGCAACCAGAATGAGGTATATACTGGCATTGCCAGGTTATCATGATGGCCTTTCTAACCGTTTAATCAGTTATTTACCTTTAAAATCATGTCAAATGATCTACCCCATACCGATCATTTCATGTACATTCCATGTATACTCATGTACCGTATCCCATGTGCATATTCCACTTGCTGATATCCTACAAGATTGTTGATGCCGCTCATAACTTGGAGATGTTACTAAAGGTTGATGCTGCTGATTTTTTGAGACGCTATGAGATTATGATGATGTTCACAACCTAGAGATCTTACAAGACGAAGACAAAGCCGTTAAATCAAGCGATCGGACAAGAAGATGCTTCACCACCAGACGTTTTCCATCAATCATTGTCCCTAATTCTTAGTTACATGTCACACGTCATTCAGTTGTCGTTTCCATCATATGAGTGAAGACCGGTACCAGCCGGTCACTCAGCTGAATAGTTACATGAATCACAGTCATAAGAATAACCGTCATGGAACTGACAGACAAGACGATAATAACAACTTCTATGACAGCAACTATCCTAGCAGTCGCAACCGAAGCTCCGGCCGCGGACGTGACCAGAAATACAAAGGATCAGTAGCCCAACCGATCTGCCAATTCTGGCATAATAACCTAGTATTTCTAGTCTATTTATTTCACATCTCGAGACACATGTCGAGACACTAGTCAAGACACATGTCATACTTATACCTCCCAAGACACGAGTCAAGACGCATGACTCACATCCAATTCTGGAACGTCCCTAAGAAATTCAGGGTACCCTCCAAAGGGTATATCCATTTTGTAGTGCCATGTATTAATCAGTCCACGAGAATTACAGTACCATCACGGCATATCAGTGGGATCCGTCACGATTGTTCGATGATACTTTCCTTTCTTGCACCTATATTTCATATATTCAGGACCATAAGGGACGCCATTCGTATCCCCCATGTATACGAAGGTTTTTCTTTAGCCTAATGATGAGATCCAAGATGCTAACGCATTACCTCGGACAGATGCGAGTTAAATTAAATCCTAACTATGGACTACAAGCATCACACCCTGCTACGAGTCATAATTTTGTACAGTAATGTTCAGGCTCCTGAATACATTCAGCATGGTTTTCCATCAGGAAAATCTGTACAAATTATCTATGCTTTACAAGCACGTGGGTGGTTAGACATGACTGCTAAAATTTTCTACCTGTCAGTTAAGACACGACCACTGAAGTTCCTTTTACGCATATCCAGCCAATTATACCAAAATCTTCCCATACATTCCAGAAGAACCATCAAGGAGAAGGACGATAACATAGATTATGTGTCGACTACCGTCGATTTAAAACAAATCACCATCCATAACTGTTATTCTCCTCCACGTATTGACAACATGTCTAATCGACTTTAGGGTGTCAAACCCTTTTTCCAAGATCGGATTCATGATCATGCTGCCAACAGTGACGAGTGAAAGAGCAGGAAATGTCCATGACTACTATTCGTACGCGACTCGGTCATGCTAGATTCATGATTTTGTATTAGTCTCACAAATGCCCAGCAACATTATAGACTTAATAAATTGAGTTGCCATGAACTCATAAACAAATTCATCAGTAATTTCATCGAGAACATCCTGAATTTTCTCTAGGTCTGAAATTGATTATAGTGACATACTGAATCACATGGATTCTCAAGGATTAATCTTACCATGACTCAACTTATACATAAAGGTGAGAACCCTACACTACATTAGGTGTTCCAAGAAAATCCTACGCTAAGAAAAGTCTAATTTCGGAGACTCAGAGTTTCGCAAACTTCTATGAATCAAGTTTCTACGAAGCAAGATACAGTTACGTTCATATCTATGTACCTGACATACGAACATGCTAAGATAGAACACCAACAGACTAGGATGTCTTTCCATCATCAAAAATTGTAAACAGAAATGGGACAAGATCTCCATGGATTTTGGGTACCAGATTAACGCAAACTCAGAAGAAGCAAGATGTTATCTGTGTTATTGCCAACAGTTTGATCAAGTCTGTAGAATCCTTACATCCACAAGGATTTCAGAACCAGCAGATTGATCGGACACATTCCAACCAAGGCTCATCCGATCACTGGTAATCCGTCAGCTATCGGGTTAGACAAAGGTTCGCATTTATGCTCCTTATTTACGTCCACGTCCTTGTTCTAATTTCACGATTTTCTTTCACGTTCACGTTCATGACACTATTCACGTTCATGATCGTATCTTGGCTTACGATTTTACGTTCATCTTCGTTCTGAGAAGTTTTGCAAGAACTTGAGAAACCAGACTCAAGTCTAGTATAACTCTTAATCCTCAGACAGACGTTTCACGTCATATTCCACGTCACACCTTATAGCGTTTGGTGTTACCGTAGTGGTATTCCATGTTCACGATATGTTTCACATGTCATGTTCATTCCACGTTCCTCATATCACGTTCACGATATGTTACACGTATCATTGATCATGATATGTTTGCTCATACTACACTCACCATATCTCCACGTATCACGTTCAAAATTTTTCACGTATCACGTTCAAAAATTTTCACGTACTACGTTTCAATATGTATCGCGCATCGTTGCTAATTATCAGTTAAGTTAGATTGTTTGCACCATAACGTTTCAGTTACCATTGCATGTTAATTCTTTTTCCCTCGATCAAATTCAGGGGATCTATCTTACGTTGATAACCATGAACTTTTAAGGATGTTCAAGTCAAGGTCAGGAGGACCAATATTTATCTTTGTGCCAAGAACATATGAAGGAACCATTCCAAGCGGGAAGCCATTTGGAAACGGACAAGTTTGTCCGGATTTCTTATCCGTTTTTCTCTTATCTATTAGATATGTCCTTTCAGTCACGTCACGTTCCATGTCCTTTCAAGACATGTCACGTTTCACGTTCCTTCTACCACGTCACCTTCATTTCCCTTTATCTTGCATACCCCTCCAGTTTGAGCCGGGTATGTTACGCTTCCAGTTACGATATCTATAATTTGGGTACGAATTATTCTTTTAGGGGGGAAGAGTTGTAAAACCCGCATGCTTTTACCATGAACAGTACACTAATAATCGTACGTATAAGATTGAAACTTTCCTTTTATTACATGAATACGTTTCACGAATGTTAATTACAAGAATTACGTACGTATTATTACACAGAATTATTAAATACGTGATTGCACACGAAAATTATTAACAATAATTATTATGATCACAAACATACGGTTACGAACATTTAGAAACATGATAACCATTTACGTACAAGTATCTATGTATAACACGAACAATCTAAGAACGTCTCATCAATAATGTACGACACGTATCTCGAACATTTAAATTCAAGCATTTAGTATGTTAATAAAATTTACGTCAAGTATTACGTGTCTCATTATTATCATGTTACACAATAAGTAGTTACGTATATACTTCAACACTTCAAGAACTTAAAATACGAGAATTAAAACGCGTGCCTAAACGAGTGTAATTTAAAATCATGTTATCAAGGATTCGTAAGTATGTGTGTGGGCCACGTGTACAGCGTGAGAAACAAGAAAGAGATAGGGCCCATGGCCCATTTGGGTGTCCAAAGAAATAAAACACGGGGGGATATATTAATTTTGGGAAGGAAAAGAAACCATAGATAAAATCAAACCCACGAAGTGTCTGCCCTCCTTTTTCTCTTCCAGCCGTCGACTTTTCTATTGTGTGGTCCTTTTCTGCATCGATCTGAGCACCCAGGGTGATGAACATCGTGTGGTATTCAAGATTCAGAGTTTGGATTCGTTAAATCAAACCTAACCCTAATTTGCATTAAGGTAATCCTTAATTGTTTATTTTCTTTTAAGTAATTTAATTAAAAACGAATCCATGGTATAATTAATGTTATAAGTCAGTCTAAAACATGTACTGAATCAATGATGGTCGGGTTAGTGTTGTGGTCACACAAACCGAGAGCCTTACAGCTCTCGGTGGTGGTTATGTACGGCTTGGTGGCGTTTCTTCCTAACGGTGGCGTCCAACAGGGAGGCATGGGGTGTATTGGGATGCTGACAGTGGGAACCGAGAGCCTTGAGCTCTCGGTGGTAACCAGACACACAGTAGTGCTACGCTGGGCCAGTCGGGGGAACCAGGCAAGCAGCAGCAACCCTGGCTAACCAGGGGCTGCGTTGGCTAGTCAGGGGCAACAGCCGCAGTCTTGGCTGCTTGGCCGCTGATTGGAAACCACAGCCATCGGCTGTGGTAGTCAGTTGGTGTAGGGCTTGTTGTTAGTGCTCGGCTTAAATTAAACATGGGTTGGGTCGTGGAAACCTTTTGTACAAGTCACGTTTTTTTAACGAATTATTCTAACAAGTTACATTTTTTTTGCAAGCATATTAGTTAACAAGAAAATTAAATTAATTTTACAAGTTATTTTATTTTCTTCAAGATGATTAAATTAATTAGAACATGGTAACTAATTAAGTTAGTTTAAAACATGGACTTAGGTTAATTATTATCATAATTAATACATGTTTTAATCTAAGTACGTAATTATTTATTTTACATTATAGTATTAATTAATTATTAAACATGACATATAATTAACTAATAAGCATGGACTTAGGGTTATTATTATTATTTGATAATACATGATTTTAACCTAAGTACTTATTTATGTAATGTAGACTATAATAATTAATTAATTATTAAAAAATGGGATATAATTAATTAATTATCATGACTTAGGTTATATTAATATAAATTATAATACATGTTTTAACCAAAGTATTTTATACACCAAATTTAATTAAATCATGTTATATTTAATTAAATCATATATAACTTATAATTTATTTAATTTACATGTTATAATTAATAAACTATACTATTAATCACATGACTTAGTATAATTAATCAGTAAAACTAAGCTTATATTAATTAGCTTATTAATCCAGCTTAATTCTATTTATGGAAACTTTCTATTTTTAGAAACTTATCTATTTTAAGCAACTAATCTATTTATGGAAACTTCTATTTTTAGAAACTTATCTATTTTAAGCAGTAAATCTATTTTTGGAAACTTTCTATTTTTGGGAAAACTTTCTATTTTTGGAAACTTTCTATTTTAGGAAACCTGCTATTTTTTTAAAGTTACTTATTATTACACAACAAGAACAATAATGCAAGTAATACTTAATCAGAATATACAGAATACACGATAAACACAACATAACGTTAAAATCAGTAAAACATGACATGAACATATAAAACAAGTTAAGACATGATATAAAACCACTTACGTACTCAGTAATCAGATACTTATATACGTATGTATTTATGTAGCATTAGTGATACCGAAGTAGGACTCTCTTCCGTTCGTCTTCTTCGTTCACTGGACACAAGGTACGGATTCTCCATCTTTTCAGTATGGACATTCTTTCCTTATTAGGATTCCCCGTATGCAGCCAACTGTTTTCCCTAGTATATGTTTTATATGTTTTGATTGCTTATGTTTAATTAGAATACCTAAAGCCATATACATGCATGACCAGTTTCACCTAGTTATGGAGGTACCATAACCATAACACTAGAGGCACCAGTGTTATGACTTCACCACGGCGGAGTGATAGCTCGTGGCGTCCCTTTCAGCTTTTGGCCATTTATTATATTATCAGGTGGGGAGTATGGGTGCATCCTAGTTTACATGTTTTCAGCAGAATATTCAGTGTGAATGTGGTGTGTGCCTTGCATCCTTCACAAGGAGCTGATCCCTCCTACCCAAAACCAGTATATTAATTAGAGGCAGCCCCTCTAATTTGCATGACGAAGTCACACCTCCAAGTATTCATGCACGTTGATATCTCATGACCTATATTGGCTAATGGTAAATATGTTAAACAGTTTTAAAAGATAAACATAAGGCTTTTCAAACTATAAAACCAGTTTTACTAAGTTATACCAGGTTTTCCAGGACATATACATTTCCGCTGCTATATGTTTTACATGCTTATATTATTTATTCCATGCTTGTATATCCGTGCACTGAGCGTTATGCTCAGCCGTTACTTTCCTTTCCATGTTCCAAAATGGCAGGTACCCAAGGACAAACTCGATCATTTTGGAGGACATACATAGGATGGAAGTTGTCATAGACTTCTTCTCCTTTTTCCTTCTATACTTATGCTTGTTTAAGTTTTTATTCATTTCTTTTACTTTATTATGTTTTGGGCTTATGTTTGGGAACCGATGTTTGATTCCGGTATTACCCTATGGTCATGTATGTTTTACTACATATTACCTTGCATGATTTGATGACACGCCATAATTACGCGTAACGGTCCACTTATCAAAGTTGGGTGTTACACACATATTGTTGAGAGTTGACCATGGTTAAAATTTACAATTGTTTTGGTGATTCCAACAATTCTAAGTTTGTAACCCTTTGACATACTATCATTACAATTGGTATGGATGTTTCTTTTCAACCTTTATTCTACCAATTGTACATTAATTTTGTCAAAACACCCTCCTTGAATATACTTAGCAAATACTTACTTCTAATTTAAGATTTCTTTTCTTCCTCCCTCTCAAGTTATTTAGTAGGTAGTGACTAATATATACATCGGTGTTTCTTTTATTTCTACTAACCTTTGTATGTAGCATCTGACCTTAGCTCAATCACTTAGTTGAGGAAACACTAAGGGGAGCTACTAGCAAAGTCAATTCTTCTCTTCTTAAAAGACTTTTGCTATCTTTTTTGCTTCGACAAAGGGGGTGAAATTATAGTGATAAACTCGTTAATAATTTGAATAATTTTGTATTTTACATTAATGAGTTTATAGTTTGTCGAATTCAAAAAGGGGGAGATTTTAATGCAAGTGATGCCAAAAACATTATTAGTGTTAACTAATCTTTCTTAGTTTTGATCACGACAAATTAAAAAGACATTTATCGTCAAAGACAATGAAAAGACGAATTATTTAACAAACACTATCTTCAAGGTAATAATCATTTAAGTATTGCACAAACATATCTTAATCATGTTTAGTGATCATAAAAAGTGATTAGCCTTAAAACTAACATTTTGTCAAATATGACAAAACATTTTAATAAACTTTCTTGTTAAGAAAATGTTTTATTAAAATGGAAAATGTATGCTTGAAAATGGCATATTCCAAATGCCATAGGAATATTTTGTGAAGGTAAAACTTACCTCAGATATTACTTCCTCGCTAAAGTACAAAAAGGAGCGGAGTCTACTACCCACGGTTCCTTAAATAGCTATGTGGTTCCTTAGTAATAAAGAACCGCAAGACAATTAAGGAACTGCATGCAGAGAGCCATTGGCTTTTTGTATCCTATAAATAGTGGTCAAATTTGCATTTTCCATTAACCTTTTTGGACATTCTTTCTACCTTCTTTCTCTTTTCTAAATCCTAATCATTAGTAAATTGTTACTTAATGTATTAAGTATGTTTACTTATGATTATCCTCTTGATCCCCTTCTTTATTTGTCCAAAGAAAAGATCACTCACACACTTGTGATGTGATTAAAGATGAAGCCTTGATGAAGATCAACCTACCTTAGATCTAGTCATGTTCATCATATTTTTTTGAGTCTTGTGTAGATCTAACGTATTTTTGTATACTTGGATTAGTTGTGTTAATCTAATGTATTTGTGAATACTTGGATTAGTCTTGTGTAAATCCATTGTATATGTGTATACTTGGATTTGTCTTGTGTAAATCCAAGGTACATGTGTATATTTGGATATGTTTTATTGAGTTGTAAGTGTTATGTGTTAGTTCTCACTAAACTATAAAGTGATTTGTGTATGTGTCTTGTGAGTTCTCACTTAGCTTCAAAGTGAAGGGTTGTGAAGATTGGTTCTAAGTTTGGATTAGAACTCGACACCTAGCCTTGTGTCAGAAAAGAAGATGGGCGACGAAGATTGGTTCTAGCTTTCGATTAGAACTCGACATCTAGCTTTGTGTCAGAAAATGGTGAAGTAGGCGACGTGTGTAGATTGGCCCTAGCTAATATTAGGTCTCGACATTTAGCTTAGTGTCGGAAAATAATGTAAGAAACGTTGTAAGGTTTTATCCGACAAGAAGGGAGCTTGTGGATATAGTGGAATTCTCGATTAACGTGTACTCGAGGAGTGGAGTAGGAACGAAGATAGAGCATCGTTGCCGAACAACTATAAATCTTGGTGTCTCCCTATTAGGTTGTTTCCTTCCTTACTCTTTACTTACATACATTATTTCATTGCATTCAACTACTACTTGTCATTGTTAATGCATTAGAATTGAACATAATCATTATGAAACTGGCTTTCAAGTAAAAGGTAGTTTTGGGACAAACCTAATTGAAAAGAATTTTAATTAGGACATAAACCGAAGAGAAACTATTCAACCCCTCCCCCTTCTAGTTTCTACACCCTTAGTAATGATTCATCATTATTGTTATCCTTTTGTTTCTAATACAATGTTAATAAGGATATGGATCTTAGTCATTCCTTTATTAACTATTCTATTTCTCGTTTATCTGATTAAACAAGATTACCAAAAATTCTAAACATAGTTCAGAATGACTTTGGGTACGGCCATACAAACATCTTAGTAATCTTACGATGGGCCCAGCTGTATTAAACTGCAAAATGAATTTGAAGGAAACAAATCTCATATTGACTACAAGCAAAACTTACGAATTTTGCAAGACTTCTTAAAATAACCCTTAGGGCCACCAGTTAGGTATAGCTTTAGATTATTTCACAGGGTTGCACTAGATCCACAAGATTTTCCTGGTATCTCAGGTCTGAGGATAACTATTTATGATTTACTTGATGACAAAGATCCATAAAGTATAATCATATAGTGGGGATAAGTCCTGTATTCAATTATTGAATATCATCTAAACTTGATATGTAAACACATCAATATACTTTCAAATATATTCTATCACAATTTAGATTTGTCTTAATTTAATAATACTCCCATATTATTAATCGACAATGGAAATTTAGAATAATTTAATATTCATGGATTAAACATTTAAATAGGACACAAAATTAAATAACAATAATAAAGATAACCAATACTTTATTTCATTAATAATGTCTAACATCCTTTATCCAAATACTAATCACAGATTTGCATGAAATCACTAGTTAAGTCAAGCCCAATTCCATCGGCATGTTTAATGACTTTTCCTCTAGGAAAAGCCTTAGTAAAAGGATCAACTAAGTTATTATATGTGTGAAATTTTATTAATCTGATTTCATCAGCCTCGACTTGTTCTCGAACATAGTTATCTACGTTTAAAGTGTCTAGCGCCATTCATGACTCCTAGATCATTTGTGAATATGATCGCGGCTGAATTGTCACAATACATATTAATAGGTTCTTTGATTGAAGGTGATGAGACTGCTTTTATACATGGTCTCATCGTCCAAATTGGGCTTAAAATGCATAAAATATCATTAAATATACCAAATATATGCTCGTGTTTGTTACTTATGTATTTTTAGGTAAGGATATTGAAGAAAAGGCAAAAGATCACAAGAATCATTCAAAAACGAACACGGGAAACGAAGCCGCACAATGAACCGGGCCTAAGTTTGAATTTCCAAAAATGCCCTTGAAGAATTGAAGATTGGCAACTTTGGTCCCTCAACTTTTGAAGATTTACACTTTATACCCCTCAAATATTCAACACTATGAATAGGGTCCCTAAAGTTTGAAGACTATACAAGAACAGCCCTTGAAGAATGCCAAAATTGCATTTGAAGTCCTTGTTAGAAGTATGGAAAGTTTATGTGCCAAAAATGACAAAAGCTGAAACTTAAAATCAAAGGGAAAGAAGTTTCTATGTTGTTTATACAAAGTGAAGAAGACAAAGAACCTTGGGGGTCATTTTTTGACAAACAAACAAACTTCCACCACCAACCAGACAATGCCACGTCACAATACCCACCCAATAACCCATTTACCCATACCCTACCCGACCTGCCAACCCATTAACCCAAAACCCAAGTTAATTAAATACTCCCCAGTCAAACCCTTAGTCAACCTTAATCCTTTCCCACCAAAACAATTATTTAAAAACAATTACCCCCAAATTTTGATTAATCCCACCCTAATCCACCAAGAACCCTAATTAATCGCTAGGTCCAATTAAATCCAAAACAAAGGGTTTTGAGTTGATTATGTCCAGATCCTTGATTGAACACTTTCTCACCAAAACCCACTTCACAAACCACCACAAGACACACCCATGTGTCTTGTGGACCCCTCCCCTGCACCCATCGTTTTCCCTAAAACCCTAAACCCGACAAATTAAACGGCTGGATGGAATTCCTTTGACCCTAAGAACTTTTTAACGACTCAAGATCATTTCAACAGCTGGCTACAATCACATGATCACATGAGGCCAAACAAGACCAAGATTCCAAGACTTTTCAAGGGCAACTTAGGCATTTTAGTAGCTAGGGTTTTATGTATTCCAGATTGTTCTATAGACTAGTATATAAGGAGACGTTTGTGTCCCTTATTAGTTGTTCCAGTTTTTAGCTTTCTCCATTGTAATTCCTTTTTAATATTATAAAAGTTTGGTATTTGTGTTTGAAACAAGTGTAATTCCTTTTTATAAATGTTAAAAGTTGTGTGTGTGAGTTTGAAAGCTAAGAACTGAGTTCCATCATATTTGTGAAACATTTTGTGTGTTTTAAGTTTTCAAAAAGGATTTTGAAAAAGGTTTAGCAAATTTCAGAAACTTAAGTCTCCTTTGAAGTGAAAGTGGATAAGGAGGGTTTGGATTTTTGGGTTTGTGCTTGTTTGAAACTTGTTAAGTTTCAGGATTCATTGGTTCAAAGGTTTTAAAAAGTTTTCAGAAAATCAGAAAGTTAGTATAGTTGCTTGTTTTCATTTGATCTTAGCAGGTTTTTGGAATTTGATTAAGTCCAAGGTTCTGCATAGACCCGGGTCTATTGGAGGTGGTTTTTCAACCACAAAGGGTCCTGGATGTAGGACCCTTAAGGTAGTTTATTGTTCCCTTTTTCATTTTTTTAGTTTTCTAAAATTTATGTCATTTTTGTGATTTTTCTTGAAAGGTGTTGATTGTTTGTTTAAGATGTTTGATTTGAGTTATTAGGTTATTATATGCATGTTAGGATTGTTTAAATTCAGTTTGGTATAGATTTGATAGATTTTGGTGTGTTTATTCATATTTCAGTCACTTAAGGGGTGTTTGGAATAGGGTTTCAGTTGGTATAATCATTGTCATTCTAGCTTGTAACCTGTTCTAAATCACTCACTAGGTATTGATTAGGGTATATGCTAGTTTCGATGTTAGTTTTATAGAGTTTTAAATCAGTTTGCTTGCATAAAAATTGGTTCTAGTGGTCAAATTCAGTAAGTCTTTGTTCTGCCAGATTTGTGTTTGATTGTGCCTCAAATTTGGTAAGCTGCTAGTTAATAGGTCATAGTAGGATTGTATACTGGATATATGTCATGTGATTGATCATTGTGCTAGTTATTGGCTTTTGAATTCCACTTGTATGCCAAGTAGATCAGTACCTGCCCATAAACCTGCATATTTGCCTTATTCAGTAACTTGGTTGATATTTGGTGCTTGATTTCTGCTTATACTTGTTGATTTTTGCATTTGATTGACTCCCTACACTCCAACTGAGTGTAGGGGTGCCATATTATCCATCAACAACCAACAATAAGTCAAATTAAGTCCTCTTGATTGATAATTTCACCAGTGAAGATATCTGTTCTTCTTGTGTTCATAAAAAGTTATACTGGGCACATTTTTTGGCTTTGCATTGTCTTAATCTGGTTAATCTTGGATTGTGTTTGTGTTTTGAAGCTTAAAAGGAGTATAAGTTTGAGTTTTAAAAAGAAAAAAGAAAAAAAAATTAACTCCAAAAAGGACGTGGCCAGGACTCGAACCTGCGCCACTCCTCTCACAACACACAAACTTTACCATTGCGCCCTAGGGTCTTTGACTGCTAGGGTTGCATTCCATAAATATATAAGGTGTGTTTGTTTGTACTTATTTAATATAAGCCGTGACTGTTTTAGCTTATTTTAGCTTATTCTTTAAGCTTAATTGCACTAGATCATTTTTCCTAGGTTCTTATTGGTATTTTAGACTTTTCTGTTTTAAAAATATATTTTTCCCTTTATTTATTTATTTATTAGGATTATTTTTAGTTTAATTTTTAGAAAGTAGATTAAAAATAGTAAAAAGCATTTTAAAAATCCAGAAAAATAGTTTTTAGGCTTTATTTAAGTAATTTTAGGTTTACATATCAAAAAGTTTTCAAAAAGTCTTATTTTTAATTTTATTTGATTTTAGGGTTTTTAGACAACTTTAAAATTTAATATAAAATTAATAAAAAGGTTTTAGGAACTTTAATTTGCATTTTTGTTCTAGTTACATTATTTAGGATTTTTGGTAATTTTTTAGAATTTATTTTTAAACTTTTTATTTTTTGATTATTTTAATATTATTTTATTGCAAAAAATAGAAAGTTGGTTTTTTCTATTTTTTTTCATTTTTCCTATATTATAGACATTAAATTAGGAACTTTGTCACTTTCCAAATATTTTTTAGGCTTTTCATTTATTTTCTAGAATTAATTTAAGTTTTAATAGATTTTAATAGTTTTTAAGTAATTAAAAATAGTTTAAATTGGTTTTAAAATTTTTAAAAATAGTTTTTAGCTTAATTAAGTCATTTTTGAGGTTTACAAACTTGAAAATCTGGTTTGGGACTTTTTAATAATTAAAAGTGATTTTTAGGGCTTTAATTAGCATTAAAAAGTCATTATTTAATTAATTAAAAGGTTTTAGCAAGTTTTGATTTTTTGTAAACTCTTAGAATTATATTGTGGATTTTTAGTGATTTTTAGGAATTTTTAGGTTAGACTTTTAATTTTCGTGGTTTTTACGGTTCTACGTCTTAACTTTCTAGTAGTGATTTTTTCGTTAATTTTTATTTTTACGTCTTCGTCATTTTCTTTTCTCTTTTCTTGTTAATAATCACAAACATTAATCAATTCATTACACAACACACGTGCCTCCTCGAGAACGAACTCACTCTTACTTGGGTCATTTACACACGGTTTTCCTAAATCGTCGTGCACACTTGCCCTATTTTAGTTGCTTGTTTTTCCTAAAGCAAGTATCTAATTTTACAACTATCATTTTGGCGCCGCTGCCGGTGAGGCGTGTTGTGTTTTGATTGAACCATTGTTTTTTTATATTAGCCATAATAGTATTTGTATTAGTAGCACTCTACTAATAGGTATTATCGTTTTTCGGTTTTTGTGTGAATACTATTACTATATTGTATACGTAGAACAATAAATTCACAAGTACTCCAAATACGTGAGCAATCACAACCTTGATTCGGGATTTCATCACTCGATCATTGTATTCGAATCTCAAACCAACGAAAAAAGGCAAAAATAGATAAATACTTTCGTGAAGCTTAATCTTGATAATACAAACTATAAGGTGGGTATAAGGCGGTTGTATTTCACGACCTAAAGGAAAAAGGCTCTTAAGTGCTTTGCGCCACCTCGTTTCCTCCGCTTGCTTGAGCGTATTTGATTTTGAGAGCTAATCGAGGGTTTTGCCGCCCAAAGTATTATTACATATCATATATATTTTCTTGGTTTCTATTGATTAAACCCTCTTGAACGATTTGGTGTTCCACCATCGTTCTAAAGTCATCGAAGGCGTTCACTCCACGTGATCGTTTTCATTCCTTGAGGCTTCTTTAATCGAGAGATTTGATTAAGGAGGAGATTTGTAGATTTTTGTCTACTTAATACATTCACCAATTTCCAAAAAAGTTAATACAATCAAAAATCCAAAAAAATTGAAAAAAACACAAAATACCAAAAAGAATCTTCTTTGCTCGTCTCCTCGTTGTACGTGACGTTTATGCTCACTTGTAATCAAGCAAAACGTGCACGTAGACGAAAGAACAAAACTCCCACTCCAACTCATTCTAGTTAGGAGTCTCCTATTGACGAACCCATTTTACGAGAAGCACCTACCATGGCGAATCGAACTATGATGGAGTTACTTCAAGCACCCACCGAGGGTTATGGAGAAGCTATTGTGATTCCCGCTATCCTTGCGGAGAATTTTGAGGTGAAAACGGGTTTGTTGTCGATGATTCAAAACAACAAATTCCGTGGTGATGAGAAGGACAATCCCTACAACCATATCCGCCAATTTAATCGTCTCACCGCCACGTGCAAATTTAAGGATGTCTCGAATGACTCGATTAAGATGATGCTTTTTCCGTATTCCTTAGCGGGGCCCGCTAAAATTTGGTTAGAGAAAGAGCCACCCAATTCTATATTGACGTGGAAGGATCTCGTTTCTAAGTTCGTGAACCAATTTTTTTCGCCCTCTAAGACTACGCATTTGAAAAATGAGATTTCTAAATTTTCACAAGAATCAAATGAAAGTTTTTCTACGGCTTGGAATAGGTTTAAGGAGATGATACATGAATGTCCTCATCACGGTTTTTCCGATTTGAACCAAATAGACACGTTTTACAATGGACTTAATGATCATGAAAGAGATTATTTAAATGCCGCCGCGGGTGGTAATTTTTTGTGTAAAACGGTTGAGGAAGCTTTGGTCATAATTGAGAATAGGTCTAAGGTTTATAGCCCTCGTAACACACCGAGTGTTGCCAAAATGGGCTCATCATCGTCTCGTAGTATCAATGCCTTACAAGATGAAGCAAATGAGGAGAATCGGTTTTTCGATAGGTTTTCGACCCTTATTGCCCATTGGAAAGCTCAAGAAGCTTCAAATTCCGCTTCGGTTAAAGCGGTTTCTAAGAGTTGTTTGTCGTGTGGGGGAGCTCATGATCTTTCCGAGTGCATTACCGCGGATGGTAACACTTCGAGTGCTTATGTAGCCACGGGAACTTATAACCAAATCGGTCAAGGTTCCCGCCAAAATCAAGCTCCACCAAATCAAAATGCTAATAACTATCGCAACAACAACCAAGGTGGAAATTACCAAGGAAATCAAAGGAACTATAACAAAGGTAATTACCAAAGTGGAAATGGGCAAATCTCTAATCAAAACCAAAACCGTGATTTTCAAAACAATGCCCAAGGTTTTCAAAACGATCACACCAAAAATCTTCAAGGAGAATTTTTGAATTATGCTAAGGCTAATGATGGTAAGTTTGACAATATGCAACGTGAAATGGTTAGCTTAAGATCCGAGTTGAAAAACGAGCTTAAAAACGAACTTGCTAATGAACTCAAAACTCATGCTAATAAAATGGAAGGAAATGTCACACGACTCCAACAAAATCAACCAAAAATGGAGCAAGGTCAACATGAGATTAAGCAAGAATTGTTAAAAGCGGATGCTAGGCAATCTAAGTTTGAAGACCGAATGGCTAAAATGTTTGAAGCTATCATGTGTAAGCCCTCTTCTTCGGGTGGTCTTCCTATTGATACCATCGTGAACCCGAAAGGAGAATTGAAGGTTATTACTACTCGTAGTGGTAAAACTTTCAAAGAACCCATTTCTCGTCCAAGTACTTCTATGGAGAAGGAAAAAGAGAAAGAACCCGAGGTTGTGGTAGAAAAGGAGCAAATTACAAGCCCACGAAGTACCGCTCAAACCACACCTACGGTGGAACCTACACCTATCATGGAACCCGAGATTCCAAGGCCGATGCCTATGCCTACTTTGCCCCAACCCACACCACCTTTACCCTACCCTTCAAGACGAGACAAGGAAAAGGCACAAGAACGAAATAATTATCAATTTGAACTCTTTATGAAAATGTTTCGTGACTTGCATTTCAATATATGTTTTGCCGATGCCTTAGTCATGATGCCTCGATTTGCCGCGAACTTCAAAAGTATGTTGAATAACAAAGAGAAATTGCAAAAATCGTCTAGTTGTTCTTCGGTTTTTCTAAGCCGCATACCTCAAAAAGTCGGTGATCCTGGAAAGTTTTTAATCCCATGTGCTATACAAGACATGGAAGAATGCTACGCCTTGGCCGATCTTGGTGCTAGTATTAATTTGATGCCTCTTGAGATTTTTAAATCGCTCAATCTTCCCAATCTCACTCCTTCAAGAATGTCAATCGAAATGGCCGATCATTCCACGATTCTAGCTTATGGAGTTGCCGAGGACGTCTTCGTAAAAGTTGGAAAGTTCTACTATCCCGTAGACTTCATTGTTGTGGATATTCCTATCGATCCTAAAGTTCCGTTAATTTTAGGTCGATCTTTTTTGGATACCTCGAGAGCACTTATCGATGTGCATGCAAGAAAAATCACTCTTCGTTTCAATGAGGAAGAACTCGTCATTAATGCAACCCAAAACTCCACTCTTTCTCATGTGTATTATATCACATCTTTGTACAATGTCAATCCCATCAAAAGCATTTGCAAAAAGATTTCAAATAGAGTTTTAGGAGTTGTTGAGAAAAATGAAGTTCCGTCCCCTCCACCGGTGGAGGTTAAGAGTGTTAAGCCTACGATTCTAATCTCGAGTGAATCTTCGGATGATGAATACGTTGATCCCGATGGGGAAGTTTTCTTCGTCGATAAACGTTTTGAAAACATACCACCACCTTTGCCAAAAAGATTTCAAAATGTGAGAATTTTTATTGTGACTAACATTGCTTTAGATACACCAAATATTTTCGACATAATTAAATCGGGTTTTCACAAGGAGAATGTAAAAGATGAAAAAGGAAAAGATTTTGAATTGAATTTAAAAGATTTTTCTACAATTCTAACTCCGTCATCACCGCGTTTATTGAGTACTACAAGCTCGTCTTCTCCTTTAGACGATGCTTTGTGTGGACTTAGTGTGGGGGAATCCCCTTATGTTCCCTCCCCTTTCTCCACCGAGGACGAGATATTTGATCCTGGAATTGCTTATAAAGGGAAATCTCGGTCTTCCACCGATGCAATAAATGGAAAATCTTTTCATTTGATTGGTGCGAGTCTACCTCGAGTAGCTCATGTTTTTAGAGACTTACCCATTGTCCCACCCTTCTATTTCTTCTCATCTATTTTCTTGAAACTCTTTGAGTTTTTGTTGGCACACCTTGAAGTGGCGTTGATTTGTTTTTCCAATGAAAACGAGAACGCCATCTTTGATCCCGATATTTTGCACCATCAAAGGACTTAGTCCTTAATACCGGTTGTCTTTGGGCCTTGTTTATCATGTAAGCCCCACTAAAAATTGACCACACCATGATTATCCCTAAATGATCACATTTATGGGGATTCGAGTCGAGCTTTTGACTCGGTTATCAAAAACAAGGTACCTCGTGGGGGAGACCCATGCTTATCCATGTACATATTATTGCTTTCTAATGTAGTTTAATGTGAGGGGATTTGTGCCCTTCCAACCTTTGTTCCGTGGTTGTTTGTGCATTGTGGTTTTTAGATCATGATCTCCACGATTGGAGCCTCTCGTGTTCGTTTATGGGAGCACTCGATCGTTTGCTTTGGAGACATTTCTCAATATCCATATGATATATCCTTTTATGTTCTAACCTTAGGTTTATAGCACACTTCATAAACGGCTATTACTTAATGGTTACACCCTTTCCATGCTAGATTAGGCATTCGACTACGTCTCTAGTATGGGGGTGTTTGCACCCCTAGACTCGAAACATTGAGGACAATGTTTAACTTTAGTATGGGGGGGTGAATAGATACTTGCCTTGCCAAACCTTCACGCTTTCTAAAGTTTATCTTTTTGTTTATCATTTTGTTGCAAAATAAGGCTAAAAATGGCCAAATTTTAAATTTTTTCTCATTTTTCATAAGTGTTTAAGACACGAATGTAGGTTTTCCGATGGCGAGAATAAGAGTAATTTTTGATTCGACCGTGCGTGTTGAGCACTTAGCTTTGATTCCTTAACTACACATTAGGCTAAGTCTCTTAAATGAGGACGAGAAATGATAGAGTTAATTATAAGTTACTATGCTAAACGTAGAGTACTCGTATTCTTTCAAAAACTCATGTGTTCTCGTTGTTTGCTTATTCTCCCTTCGCTTGTAAATATTTTTTGCTTAATAAATATTGACTTAGCGGTTTAGTTAGGATTGTTGGGTTTCTAGTCTTTTCTAGTAGCTTCCGTGTAATTAAATTAGGAAGACATTAAGGTATCGCCAGCGTCACGGTTTTGAAGTATTGGCACCCTAATAATCGAAAGCTTCACCTAATAATAAGATTTCAAGTGCTCACCTAAATCAAGCAAACAATTTGAAGCCCCACAAGGCCTAAAATCTATGCAAAATTGAAAGTGAATCAAGCCTTAATCTTCGAAGCTTTAAAGATCCAAAATTCGCTTTAGCGTGAGGATATACGTCTTTGGCTAATAAAACCACCGATGATGGCGGATAATAAAAGGCAAGGCAAGACCGAAGTCATAATAAAAGCTTCATGGCGAAGTTGAATAAAAGATGGAGGTAAACCAAAGATAATAAGGCTCTTCCGTTAGAGGGCATATAAAAGTCTTGGTAATAAGTCTCATGTTCAAAACCGTTATAAAACCGTGTTTATCGATTCTTCTTTGTTGTCCCTAATATATGTATGATATACTACACGAATTTAAAGAAAGAAAGGTAGAAATGAGATGAATTTTAGAGAGAGAAACTAGAGAGAGAAAAGAGAGAGAAGTGTGTGAACTTGGTGAGATTAGATTAGAGAGAAGTGAGAAATACAAATGACCATCCACCCTCCTAACATGCTAGGAGGGTAGTATATATAGTCCACCCACATGCGGGCTTTAATGGACTATATATTGGGTCGGGCTTGTATTTTGGACTTTAATTAGTTTAAATCCAAGCCCGTGAATCACGACTAAATAACTACTTATTACAACGTTCTAATAAATAATACAATAGAAACCTATGACCGAACATTCTTGTTTGACTCAATATTTTGAGGCTAACAATCTCCCCCAATGTGAGGTCATTCCTCTTTGATATTTGGATTCCAATGGAGATTTATGAATTTCGTCATAAATGAGTCTTGAACGTGTAACAGTAGTTTTGTTCCTTCATGCTATGATCTTTGAGCCTTTGTCGTTGTCTTTCGACTTTGTCTTTAAGTCTTGAGATCTTCAAATCATTCTTGACTTGTCTTTGCCATTTTGTGATCTTGTGTCTTTATCCACATGCTCACACTATCAATTGTTGGATAAGTCTTTGGGCACGAATATGTGGTTGTGAATCTTTGACTTTGCTGAGTACACCGTGACGCCACCTTCTCGAGACAAAATATAGACACGGACTGAATGGCTTTGACATTCGTCCTAAATCGGTAGCGTTTTACCTCCGGTCGGTGAAGACCGTTATACGATATTAAATATCGTACCTGTGATCAGGTAGATTCAATTAAGAATCTCCTTGACAGGGTTTCACGGCAGTACTAGCCGTTCTCTTTACTCGACCGTCTCAAAGCAAGACTGCGAACATAAAGAGTGAATCAATTGGATAAATATCCGCTTGATTAAAGTCGTCAATTCGAATTCCTGGAACAAGTTTGATTCATTAAGAATCTTACCATTGTTGCTTTCCAGTTGACACAAGTTTGATTCATAAGAATCTCACAAGTTACCTACCGTAGCGCTGTTTGATGTTGACGCTAGAAGGATTTCCATTCGTCACTGTGAATATTAATAAATATCACTCTGAATGTTCTGGCAAGACCATAAAGATATTGCGTAGAAACCTGAAACGAGTTTGAATCAATTCAGAATCAAACCACTGTTGCTTTTCAGTTTTACATATGTTCAATTCATAAAGAATCTTGCATATGACCTACCGCAGTGCTGTTTGATGTTAACACTGGAAGGATTTCCACTCATCATTGTGAATACTAAGTAGTATCACTCTGAGTGTTCTAGCAATATCACAAGGATATAGCGTAGGACTCTCTTGATCTTCATCCGTGTGTCCTAACGAGATTTGATTGATCTCTTGGCTCTAGACTCGATTTGTGCACTTTTAGTGGTCGGAGGCTGGAGCAGATGCCACCTATTCAATATCAACTATCTCGGAGTGAGAAAGTCAATAGAAGTCGTGTTGATCTCCGTGACAATAAAACAAACTTCTTTTGAGAGAAGCCTGAGTAGCTAGGAAAGGGTTGTGCTTCACATCACTGGGTCCATGATGAGTTTGTCTTCATGATGAGTTGACCCGGTTTCTGCCTAAGTTGTATGGAGGGCTTCTTTCTTTACACCCTTTATCCTTACATTTCTTTTTCATTCTTCAAACCCTTCAATGCTTACCAAGACATCATTACTAGCACCTTGTTGTGATTGTTCCAGTGCTAGCATCAGTACTTAGTCGGCATTCAGCTACGTTCACATTCTACTCCATCTTTCCTAAGGACTTCTAATAATCTATTGGATTGTCCCTGGGAAGATCCCTCCGGTTCTGGTTGGATCATAGGACTTAAACCTAACCACCCTTTTGACACCAATAACGTCGTGAATTAAAGATGTTGTGGGTATTTGATCGTAACCATGAAAACCACTTTAAATTCTAACAAAGTGTTTGAAAAACATTTAACACCTTGCTAGTTTTGTCGTTTTAGAAATGCTCCCCCTTCACATGTGCATCGATAATCGAAAGTGTTTCGCACATGTGGGTAAGAGTTAAAGTGCTTGAGTCTTATATATGATCACATTTTAATCACATTTTCTCCCCCTATCTCTAATATATAAAATCTTTTGATATTAGAGATACCAAATTTGATTAAAATATATTTTGAAAAATAGTCTTGAAAATCTTCGGGAGAAAGATGTGTCAATCTATGCATGAAGTTGAAATGCTCCCCCTCAAAAATTGATCCAATGGAATTGTCATTACGAGGATGTGATCCACATTAAACTTTTGAGGATAGGAGTTGTTGAACACACAATTTTTGAAAGATTTTGAATATCATTGAGAAATTCTTGAAAAAATTGTGTTCAACGCTTTTTGAAAAATCAAATCTTTTTGACGAAAAGGTTTTTCTAAAGCATAAACTTGAGTTCATAGACTTTGAATGTCTTGACGAATCCACTCAAGTGTAAGAAGATTTAACTTCTTTTGCTAAGGGTAAGAGTACAAAAGCGTACACTCCCCCGTGAATTTAGATCCGGGTTGCAATCTGAAAGTGATTACAAGCCATTGTGTTGAGCTCAAAACGTTGAATGTTTTGTGACAAGCTCAACCCGAGATAGATTGCTCTACCCGTTGTTGGAAATATTGTCCAAAATAGACAATTTCCTTTTGAAAAAAAAATAGAAATGACATGTTTTGAAAAATATTTACAACTTTCATTCGAGCTTTATGTACACACCCGTGTCGTTATTGAGCGACATTTCTAGGTACGTCCATATTATCGATACTGAAAGACATGTCGAGAAGAATATTTTTGGATTATCAAAGATTTTTTAATTTTGTATTTTGCTTTTTGATTAATATTTACAGGTAGATGTTTGATAGATGAATCAAGCAGGCTTCTTTGCCAGAACCTCCAGTTCTGCTGGAGTCAAACATCTCATACCAATTTGCCTAACTAGATACGCAAACCTCTCTTTCGAAAGAGCTTTTGTAAACAAGTCAGCTAATTGGTAATCAGTTCCAACAAAGTATAATTCAACAATACCCTTTTCAACTTGTTCCTTAATGAAGTGATATCGGACATCAATGTGCTTCGTGCGGGAATGCTGTACCGGATTGCAGGAGATGGCTATGGCAGACTTTGAGTCACAGTACATAGGTACTTTATCAAAGTGGAAGCCATAATCCGTGAGTTGTGTTCTCATCCAAAGAACTTGAGCACAACACGCAGATAGAGACACATACTCCGCTTCGGCTGATGAAAGTGACGTGCAATCCTGCTTCTTGGAAGACCATCCCACAAGCTTGTCTTGACCTAGAAATTGTGCACCACCAGAAGTACTTTTACGTGTATCAAGACACCCTGCATGATCAGAATCTGAATAGGCCGTTAGAAAGAAACCGGTTTTCCTCGGATACCAGAGTCCCATGTGAATGGTATTCTTAAGGTACCGAAAGATCCGTTTAACCTCCTTGAGGTGCTTTTCAGTGGGTCGTGCTTGATATCGTGCACAATAACACGTAGCATGATGAATATCAGGTCTGCTTGCTGTCAAGTACATGAGGGACCCGATCATGGAACGATATCTCGTTTGATCTATGGGTAATCCCTCCAAATCAGCATCTAGGGATGTGGTTGATAATGGTGTCCCAACGGGGTCACATGATGTCATACCATGCTTTTTGATTATCTCTTGACAATACTTAGCTTGGTTAATAAAGATACCACTTGGGGATTGGTGAACTTGAATTCCTAGAAAGAATTTTAGTTCGCCCATCATAGACATTTCAAATCTGCTGTGCATTACTTTTTCAAACCATTTTGAAAGTTTTGGGTTTGTAGACCCGAAAATAATGTCATCAACATAAATTTGCACAAGCAGAATGTCATCCCCATATTTATAAGTGAACAAAGTTAAATCAATGGAACCTTTTGAGAAACCTTTGGAGACCAGAAATTTCGAGAGCTCATCGTACCACGCCCTTGGAGCTTGCTTGAGTCCATAAAGTGCTTTGTGGAGACGATACACCTTGTCAGGATAATGAGGATTGACGAATCCTTCCGGCTGCGTGACATAAACTTCTTCCTTCAAAGGACCGTTAAGAAATGCCGTCTTTACGTCCATTTGATAAACGATGAATCCCTTATGTGCAGCATAAGCAAGGAAAATTCTGACCGCTTCCATTCGAGCTACTGGTGCAAATGATTCTTCAAAATCAATACCCTCTTTCTGTCCATACCCTTTAGCCACTAGCCTAGATTTATTCTTGATGATCGTGTTCTCTTCATCCATCTTGTTTTTCCAGATCCATCGAAGATTTAATGGTTTTACATCGTATGGTCTGTCAACAAGTTCCCAGACTTTAAGTCTTTCAAATTGTTGAATTTCATCCGTCATCGATTCAATCCAAGCATGATCATCCATGGCTTCTTTGATGTTTTTCGGTTCAGCAGTACTCACGGCGAGTGCGAACATACAAACATCGCCATCGGTGGCTAGTTGTCGTCTTGTACGAACGGGCTGTGAAGGGTTTCCAATTACGTGAACCAAAGGATGATCTCGGGTCCAATGATGTGTTGACGGATGTCGTTGATAGAACGTATGCATATTTGACGGATCAACATGGCGAGTAGAAGACTCTCCAGTTTCGTGTACCGATGTACCGAATGGGTTGTGAAAATCGTCATCGTCAGATAATGCACCGTCTGCTTGATTTGTGTTCTCTGGAGCAATGACAGTAGTTGTGGATGTTGTAGGATCGATTGTTGAAGTGATATTCTGAGGAGGTAAATCTGCAACAACCCGTGTTGAAGTAGATGAAGTTGTATCCGGTTGTTGACGATGATCGGAATCATCATTCATATCATGAGTGACAGCGGAAGACTTCGATACAACTTGTTTCTCCCCCGTGAAATATTCATCATACATTGGTCCATATAACATTTCCAGCTCTTCAATTGTCGTATCGACTGTCATATCAGCTCTAGGAACATTTTCTGGAACCAGCGTTGAACTTGACGGTTCATTGCTGTGGTCTTGAGTTCCGAGTTCCGTGCGGTTTTGAACGGAAGTCGTTTGTCGTTGTGGATCGGGACTTAAACTGTTTTGTTCAAGTGCCATTTCTTGAGATTCATCAAATCGGATGTGAATTGTCTCGACAATCAATTTTGTTCTTTTGTTGAACACTCTATATCCCTTAGACTGAGTTGCATATCCCACAAGAATACATGCATCACCTTTCTCTTTCATCTTATCCAAATTTTCACCATCTCGAATAATGTAGCAAGAACATCCAAAAACATGAAGGTGTTTGAGTGAAGGTTTTCGATCATGAATTATGTGATATGGTGTCTTTTCGTGTCTTGGGATAATTAAGGAGCGGTTTTGTGTGTAGCATGCGGTTGACACGGCTTCGGCCCAAAAGTATAGTGGAAGTTTTGAAGCGGATAATAATGTTCGAGCAGCTTCAACCAAAGTACGGTTTCTTCTTTCAACAACGCCGTTTTGTTCGGGTGTTCGAGCAATAGATGTTTCATGTTCAATCCCTTCGGCTTCAAAATACTTTCTCAGATTTGAATTCAAAAATTCTGTACCTCTGTCAGTACGAACCACTTTAACTTGAGCTTGAAGACCACGTTGTATCAATTTAAGGAAGCTGATGAGAACGTCGGGTGTTTCATCCTTGGACCTCAAGAAGTGAGTCCATGTGTACCTTGAGTAATCATCGACAATTACCAGAATATATTTCTTTCCATTGATACTCTGAACACGCATGGGACCACATAGATCCATATGAAGAAGATCTAACCGTCCTTTAGAGCTTGGTGTGGTCTTTGTTTTGAAGCTACTTCGTTTAGCTTTACAAAGTTCACAAGAAGAACAAAGATGATCTTTGATGAATTTCAAGCTTGGAAGGCCTCTCACAATATCTTTCTTGGAAAGCAAGTTAATGGTATCAAAGTTGAGATGAGAAAGACGTTGATGCCATAACCATGCCTGAGTCGTTGAAGCTTTAGCCATGAAGCAAATTGGAGTTGATGAAGTTGTGTCTTGAAGTGAAATTGTGTAAAGATCAGTACCCCGTGTACCGGTAAGTAAGTCATTCCCATCATAATCACGAACAAAACATGTCTTCTTTCTGAAAGCAACTTCCAAATCCACATCACAGAATTGACCAACCGAGAAAAGATTGTGATTGAGCCCTTCGACGTAGTATACCCTTTTAATCGTGATATTCCCCTGAACCAAATCTCCATATCCTAGGATCGGTGCAAATTGATCATTTCCGAATCTGATCGTACCTAGGAACTTCTCCACGAAGTTAATTAGAAGCTTGAGATTCCCCGTCATGTGCTTCGTGCATCCGGAGTCCATTATGAAGAGAATTATTTGTATCACCTGCAGAAGAGTTAGAACACGATGGAGCATTTGCTAAATTGGATACCACAGTAGTTGTGATAGTAGAATCATTAGTGTCCTTATCAACATTTAAAGGCAAACTAACACTCGTTTTCACATTTTCTGTCCTAACTTTTGGCATCCATTTATATCCGGGAGGAAATTGATTAGCAAACCACCATTTCCAAGACTTACTGGCAGACTCATATAATTCCTTAATTTTGCTTCTAGGATTCTTAGTGGTGGAGTCTGATGCATTACTTTTCTTAGTGGGGGTTGCACCAGAATGGTTCACTTTGCGTTTGGGTTTACTAGCTCTAATAGGCATTGCAACTTGCTTCTTAGTTCTAGTATCTACGCCTTTGACTTTATTTATAGCACACATAGAATGATTAGCATTAGCACACTTGCCACATTTGACACAAACAAATTTCACATTCATAGCATTCAAAGTTGAATCATTCAAATCGTCATGACACGCGATTACAGACGTTTTATTCTTAGAAACATTGAAAATCCTAGGGTGTTCTTCTACTTGCTTCATCTTCCCTTGATTCTTGTGTTTCCAGACCTTATCATTCTCTTGAGTGCTCTTAAGCTGAGGCCGGCTAACACTAGTAGTGGAGACTATTCCTGTAGTAGAAGACACATGAATATTAGTGTTTCTAGAAGTCTGAGGCGAGTGAGAATCTTTGTTTGTGGGTTAGTGGATATTTTATACATTCCTGGTTTAATGACATTATTGTGCCTAACGTTTGGTGCTATAGGATTCCTTATGGGTTGAGTTTGTGGTAACCTTTCCTTTCCATCCATCTTGGGGGCAAACACAGGTGTTGCAAACGAGGAATTAGATAAAGCAGATGGTTTTCCCAAGATAGAGGATCTATTCTCTTTAGAGGCATTGGGTTGTCTAACAACATTTTTCTTAATGCTAGGTTCCACAATTTTCCCACCCATTTTAGCAATAAGTTTCTGCAACTCAGCTATCGCTCTGTCCCTGTCTTGTAATTGAGCTTTCAACCCTTTAATTTCCAAATTCTGTTCATTCATTTCTCGAAATGTTTGCGAAAGTTTTTCTTGCAATTTATTATCATGTGGAAAACGACCAACATCTTTTTGCAAAGCAAGTTCAAGTGAATGACAATGTTTTTGAAGGAAATCAGTTTTGTGTTGAAGTAACTCAAAAGCCTTTTTGTCAACATTTTCTTTACGTTTCGAAAGCTCAATTTCAAGACGTTCACATTCTTTGAGCTTATCAAGATATTGGCATGCAACTTCAGAATATTCATCAATATCGGCACAAGATGTAAAATAAGCACACATAATATCTTTAGAAACGCATTCTTGCAAGAGTAAATCATATTCATCAGAGAAAACGGACTTGTCCATTTGAAGATCATCAATTGCTTTCTCAAGAGACTCAACATATTGTAAATCATCAAACATTTCAGACCGAATTAAGCTTTCGAATTTAAGAACATTTTCTTTTAGTGTGGCCGCGTTCGGTATTAAGATTTGTTTGACAAGCACAGTTATGTCTTGAGGAATTGGTTTCTTCCACTCGTCATTTTGTCGTTGTTTCCAATCATTATCAATAATGGACTTAATATTATCTATGTAATGAGTAAGAAACCCAAATATCTGCCTACTCTTGCTTTTAGAAGCATCTAGGGGCAAGTAGTTGATGAACTTAGAAACGTTTGTTTTCTTAGTGGCAAACGCTTTCTTCCATTGAATTCTCTTTTGCCTGCATTCTAAAAATACTTCCTCACGAGATTTCTGAGTTTGTTTGTGGAACAGACCATAAAGACTATTCTCATAAGCATAATTATATGGTTTCACAAACTCCTTATTAACTGATGGTTGACTATCAGCATCCCAAAGGGCAGTCTCTTCACTATTGGCACTTAGAGGCATGCAATCAAGATCTGTCCTTTCAGTCTCATCAAGATAAAGATGCGGGTTCGCAGCTTGAGCTTTGGCAAGGTACTCAGGACTTGCAAAGCTAGCTTGACCCTTAAACATCGATGGAGGTGCTAGCATTCTTACGGATTGAATAGAATCATGCGTTTTATAAACAACGTTCTTCAAAAAGTCGACTTGTGCTTCTAGTTTCGTAACTTTTTCGGTTTCTTTATCATATCTACTTTTGAAGTCTTGTTTTAACGCATCTACCTCTTGTTTCTTATCCTCTAGAATTTTAGCAGAATCAGTAGTGGTCATAGAGAGCTTTTGTTCAAGTTCATTAACTTTGGTATTGGCAAGGTACGTTTTTTGACGTTCATCCATTAAGAAAACATTATATTGACGCTTCTCTTTAGCTAATAACTCAAGAGTGGTATTATATTTGTTTTCAAAATCGTCCTTTTGACTTTTTAACGCACTTCCCTTGTACCCCTCAAGCTCTTTGGTTTTCTGAAGGAGCTCATCTCTATAGCTTTCAGTCATCTCAGTAGATTTGATAAGAGCAGCTTTGCATTCTTCAAAACTTTGAGTGAGCGTAGCGTTTGCCTTCTTTAATTGCTTTTAACTCTTTTTATTTTCAGTGACATCTTTTTGTAAAGTAGCAATTAAATTAGCAAGCGCAATACGTTCCTCTTCATCATATTCATTTGCATGTTGATCATCCTCAGACTCATTATTGCACATGTCTGATGAATCGGGTGTGGTATTACTATCAACCGTTTCCATCATACACGTGTCATTAATGGCATTGGGTAGATCACTATGCTCAGGAATATCACCAAACACATTATATTCATCAGTAGTGTGTACCTTATCGATTGGCTCAGTGTCAAAGATAGGACCATTGTCATCTTCAGTGACTTTGAGAACTTCTTCAACATGTGCCATGTACGAGTAATGTGCTTCTAATTCCTGGTCGGAGGCTTCATCATCAGTGTCATCAAGCATAGCTCCTTCCTCAGCTGACAGTTTGACCCCTGCTTCCATTTTCTTGCATAGCAGCATCTTTTCCTTGTGATAGCTGGAGTCTCTAACCCTTTTCGGCTTCCTGCATTCTTTTTCCATATGCCCATAACCTTGACAATTAAAACATTGAATCCCACTCTGCTGAACCACTTGACTTCCAACCGTTTCTCTATTCCCAGTAGCAGCAGCAATCCTCTGAGCATCATACTTAGCAGTTTGTCGATCATATCTTGCAGAACCCTCAACATGTGTTGGATTATGTCGATCATACCTAGAAGGACTTTCACCACGTCGACGTGTGTCATACCTTGGAGGACTCTCAACATATCGGTTCTTTGTGTTAGATGATGTGCGAAGATTGTTGTTGGTGGGTTTGTAGATTTTCTTGTAAGTCTTCATTATGTAAGCAATTTGTTGTTTCATCTCTCGGTTCTTTTGAGCTTGGTCTTCATCACTATCTTCAGATGAGGACTCAGATGGTGGTGATGGTGCTCTTGGCGCTTTACCTCGAGATTTTGTGGAAGATGAAGACTTAGATGATGTGGAATATCGTGGTGAGGATGATGGGCTAGAGTATGGCTTAGGAGTACGAGATCGATGATCTTGGACATTTTGAGTGGTAGTCAATAAAGCAAGTGGATTAGCCGTCTTTGCAACTCGTTCAGCTCGAATCTCATTTGCTTCATGCTGAAATTGTTTCAAGATATCAAAGAGAGTGTGATAGTTTACCTTGTCTAACTGCTTCTGTTGTTTCACCAAAGTGACAAAACGTGTCCACTCTGGTTGGAGTTGTTGTAGAAATTGCACATTGACTTGCATGGTGGAGACTTCCAAGTTGTTTCTTGTCATATCATTCATCATCTTGTAAAATCTTGAATAATAGGACTCAATTGATTCTCCATCCAATGCAGTAAACTTACCAAAGTTCCAAAACAAGTTTGTTTTGACATCTTGCTTGTTGAGAGACTCTCCTTGTTGCAAGCGTTCAATGGCCGTCCACATTTCTTGTGCTGTAGGACATGCATCGACTGTGGAATAAATATCATCTCCAATTCCACTTAGGATCATATAGATCGCTTCTTTTTCTGCATCATGCCAAGCACGTTTCTCGGGTGTAAGGTCAGATAAAGTTTCCTTTTTCTTTGTTGCAGGTACTTCTGGACATGTGTCTGTGGCTGGTGTATAAGGAACATCAATTTCAGAAAAAACATATGGGCCATTGTTAATACATTGTCTCAAGGCATCACCATTAGGTCTTGTATCAAGATAGCGAAGAAAGCGTGATTGCCATTGAGCATATCGACCAGCCACAAGCATTGGTGGTCTCTCTTTATTACCCGCGACCATGATGTTGTTGTTCGTCACACGATATTCTGCAGTAGAATCCATCTCAATATTCTCTGAAATGATGAAGTGAATATGGATCTTAAGTAGATTTGTTGTGATTGTTGTTGTGGTTTAAATTCCGAAAATTGCAATTTTTCTCCAGGCCGACAATAAATTCTCCAGTCCGACAAAAACGGTAGTCCAAAAATTTTGTAATCGCCAAAATTTGAAATCGAGCTAGAAATGTCCTAAAACTAGTATGGAAAAAATTTGAATTTACTTGACGAAAAAATTTTAACTCTTTTTTTTTTTTTTTTTTTTTTTTTTTTTTTTGATCTTCGTGGAAACGATATTCTGAAACTAGTCTAGATGGTGGCTAAGTCTAAAAATTACTCAAACAAAATTTAGCGAAAACATGTCATCGGAATATCCATCGGAATGTGCCATCGGAATACCCATCGGAATGTTTCTTAGATCGGAATGTCCTTTAGATCGCAATGTGCACCTGTCGGAATCCTCCAGATCGGAATGTCCAGATCGCAATGTGTACCTATCGAAATCCCAGATCGGAATGTTCAGATCGCAATGTGTACCTATCGAAATCCCAGATCGGAATGTGGCTGTCGCAATGTGGGCAGAGTAACGTTTCAAGATTTGCCTTAAAATCCGTCGCAATCCAGATCGCAATAATGATCGGAATGTGCAGATCGGAATAAGGGGCTATCGCAACTGATCGCAAAGTAAAACCCTAGGGTTATTGCGATCGAAATCGTACTCTCCTTTCCTAAATTCAAGCTGTCGCAAAAATGGTGCTTTTTCTTCCAACTTTTTAGGCAACGGTTTTTGGCAACTTTTAGGCAACAAATTAGCAACTTTTAGGCAACAAATTCGTGATTTTTACCAAACCAAAACAACCAAATCTCTAGAACAAGTATATAGATGATTTGTAGCAAGATAAAGAACACGAAAACCACAAAAAAATTTGAATTCGAGTTGATTTATGGAAGAAATCACACGAATCAAATATAAGAAGAACAACCAATAACAAATCTACCCCGTGGCGATTGATACCAAATGTTGTCCCTAATATATGTATGATATACTACACGAATTTAAAGAAAGAAAGGTAGAAATGAGATGAATTTTAGAGAGAGAAACTAGAGAGAGAAAAGAGAGAGAAGTGTGTGAACTTGGTGAGATTAGATTAGAGAGAAGTGAGAAATACAAATGACCATCCACCCTCCTAACATGCTAGGAGGGTAGTATATATAGTCCACCCACATGCGGGCTTTAATGGACTATATATTGGGCCGGGCTTGTATTTTGGACTTTAATTAGTTTAAATCCAAGCCCGTGAATCACGACTAAATAACTACTTATTACAACGTTCTAATAAATAATACAATAGAAACCTATGACCGAACATTCTTGTTTGACTCAATATTTTGAGGCTAACATTCTTGTCAACTTAATTTTTAACATCGTTGTCTATTAGGAGGGGTTATTGATTTGATGGTCTTAGTTACACCGTTAGGACTCTATTATTAGACCTAAATCTCTATTATCGCATAAGTCAAAAATGTATCCTCGTGATCATTAAGACATAATAAAATATAAGAGATACAACTTAGGAATAATGGGAGAATAAGTACGTGATTAGGGCATATGAGTAGTGTTAGCATTACTAACTTATAATGACAATGATCTCGTTGCACGCTTAGCATGGAATTGAGGTGAAAATCGAGGACGATGAAATTATTTCTAACGAAGCATTCACGTGTTCTTATTCTATGAACCTAAACGTCCCATTTTGAGATGAAAATCATACATTATGACTAAAAAACAAGTAGTAGTAATAGTAGTAGTGTAGCTAGTTTATCATTTCAATAAAAGTGAATGAAAATGAATTTTGGAGATGCTTTGATACTTTATTCTAGCATTGCGTGAGGGCACGGCAATGGTTTAATATAGGGGAGTGATGAGACTGCTTTTATACATGGTCTCATCGTCCAAATCGGGCTTAAAATGCATAAAATATCATTAAATATACCAAATATATGCTCGTGTTTGTTACTTGTGTATTTTTAGGTACGGATATTGAGGAAAAGGCAAAAGATCACAAGAATCATTCAAAAACGAACACGGGAAACGAAGCCGCACAATGAACCGGGCCCAAGTTTGAATTTCCAAAAATGCCCTTGAAGAATTGAAGATTGACAACTTTGGTCCCTCAACTTTTGAATATTTACACTTTATACCCCTCAAATATTCAACACTATGAATAGGGTCCCTAAAGTTTGAAGACTATACAAGAACAACCCTTGAAGAATGCCAAAATTGCATTTGAAGTCCTTGTTAGAAGTATGGAAAGTTTATGTGCCAAAAATGACAAAAGCTGAAACTTAAAATCAAAGGGAAAGAAGTTTCTATGCTGTTTATACAAAGTGAAGAAGACAAAGAACCTTGGGGGTCATTTTTTGACAAACAAACAAACTTCCACCACCAAACAGACAATGCCACGTCACAATACCCACCCAATAACCCATTTACCCATACCCTACCCGACCTGCCCACCCATTAACCCAAAACCCAAGTTAATTAAATACTCCCCAGTCAAACCCTTAGTCAACCTTAATCCTTTCCCACCAAAACAATTATTTAAAAACAATTACCCCTAAATTGGATTAATCCCACCCTAATCCACCAAGAACCCTAATTAATCGCCAGGTCCAATTAAATCCAAAACAAAGGGTTTTGAGTTGATTATGTCCATATCCTTGATTGAACACTTTCTCACCAAAACCCACTTCACAAACCACCACAAGACACACCCATGTGTCTTGTGGACCCCTCCCCTGCACCCATCGTTTTCCCCCAAACCCTAAACCCGACAAATTAAACGGCTGGATGGAATTCCTTTGACCCCAAGAAATTTTTAACGACTCAAGATCATTTCAACATCTGGCTACAATCACATGATCACATGAGGCCAAACAAGACCAAGATTCCAAGACTTTTCAAGGGCAACTTAGGCATTTTAGTAGCTAGGGTTTTATGTATTCCAGATTGTTCTATAGACTAGTATATAAGGAGACGTTTGTGTCCCATATTAGTTGTTCCAGTTTTTAGCTTTCTCCATTGTAATTCCTTTTTAATATTATAAAAGTTTGGTATTTGTGTTTGAAACAAGTGTAATTCCTTTTTATAAATGTTAAAAGTTGTGTGTGTGAGTTTGAAAGCTAAGAACTGAGTTCCATCATATTTGTGAAACATTTTGTGTGTTTTAAGTTTTCAAAAAGGATTTTGAAAAAGGTTTAGCAAATTTCAGAAACTTAAGTCTCCTTTGAAGTGAAAGTGGATAAGGAGGGTTTGGATTTTTGGGTTTGTGCTTGTTTGAAACTTGTTAAGTTTCAGGATTCATTGGTTCAAAGGTTTTAAAAAGTTTTCAGAAAATCAGAAAGTTAGTATAGTTGCTTGTTTTCATTTGATCTTAGCAGGTTTTTGGAATTTGATTAAGCCCAAGGTTCTGCATAGACCCGGGTCTATTGGAGGTGGTTTTTCAACCACAAAGGGTCCTGGATGTAGGACCCTTAAGGTAGTTTATTGTTCCCTTTTTCATTTTTTTAGTTTTCTGAAATTTATGTGATTTTTGTGATTTTTCTTGAAAGGTGTTGATTGTTTGTTTAAGCTTTTTGATTTGAGTTATTAGGTTATTATATGCATGTTAGGATTGTTTAAATTCAGTTTGGTATAGATTTGATAGATTTTGGTGTGTTTATTCATATTTCAGTCACTTAAGGGGTGTTTGGAATAGGGTTTCAGTTGGTATAATCATTGTCATTCTAGCTTGTAACCTATTATAAATCACTCACTAGGTATTGATTAGGGTATATGCTAGTTTAGATGTTAGTTTTATAGAGTTTTAAATCAGTTTGCTTGCATAAAAATTGGTTCTAGTGGTCAAATTCAGTAAGTCTTTGTTCTGCCAGATTTGTGTTTTATTGTGCCTCAAATTTGGTAAGCTGCTAGTTAATAGGTCATAGTAGGATTGTATACTGGATATATGTCATGTGATTGATCATTGTGCTAGTTATTGGCTTTTGAATTCCACTTGTATGCCAAGTAGATCAGTACCTGCCCATAAACCTGCATATTTGCCTTATTCAGTAACTTGGTTGATATTTGGTGCTTGATTTCTGCTTATACTTGTTGATTTTTGCATTTGATTGACTCCCTACACTCCAACTGAGTGTAGGGGTGCCATATTATCCATCAACAACCAACAACAAGTCAAATCAAGTCCTCTTGATTGATAATTTCACCAGTGAAGATATCTGTTCTTCTTGTGTTCATAAAAAGTTATACTGGGCACGTTTTTTGGCTTTGCATTGTCTTAATCTGGTTAATCTTGGATTGTGTTTGTGTTTTGAAGCTTAAAAGGAGTATAAGTTTGAGTTTTAAAAAGAAAAAAAAAATAAACTCCAAAAAGGAAGTGGCCAGGACTCGAACCTGCGCCACTCCTCTCACAACACACACACTTTACCATTGCGCCCTAGGGTCTTTGACTGCTAGGGTTGCATTCCATAAATATATAAGGTGTGTTTGTTTGTGCTTATTTAATATAAGCCGTGACTGTTTTAGCTTATTTTAGCTTATTCTTTAAGCTTAATTGCACTAGATCATTTTTCCTAGGTTCTTATTGGTATTTTAGACTTTTCTGTTTTAAAAGTATATTTTTCCCTTTATTTATTTATTTATTAGGATTATTTTTAGTTTAATTTTTAGAAAGTAGATTAAAAATAGTAAAAAGCATTTTAAAAATCTAAAAAATAGTTTTTAGGCTTTATTTAAGTAATTTGAGGTTTACATATCAAAAAGTTTTCAAAAAGTCTTATTTTTAATTTTATTTGATTTTAGGGTTTTTAGACAACTTTAAAATTTAATATAAAATTAATAAAAAGGTTTTAGGAACTTTAATTTGTATTTTTGTTCTAGTTACATTATTTTGGATTTTTGGTAATTTTTTAGAATTTATTTTTAAACTTTTTATTTTTTTGATTATTTTAATATTATTTTATTGCAAAAATAGAAAGTTGGTTTTTCTACTTTTTTCATTTTTCCTAGATTATAGACATTAAATTAGGAACTTTGTCACTTTCCAAATATTTTTTAGGCTTTTCATTTATTTTCTAGAATTAATTTAAGTTTTAATATATTTTAATAGTTTTTAAGTAATTAAAAATGGTTTAAATTGGTTTCAAAATTTTTAAAAATAGTTTTTAGCTTAATTAGGTCATTTTTGAGGTTTACAAACTTGAAAATCTGGTTTGGGACTTTTTAATAATTAAAAGTGATTTTTAGGGCTTTAATTAGCATTAAAAAGTCATTATTTAATTAATTAAAAGGTTTTAGCAAGTTTTGATTTTTTGTAAACTCTTAGAATTATATTGTGGATTTTTAGTAATTTTTAGGAATTTTTAGGTTAAAATTTTAATTTTCGTGGTTTTTACGGTTCTACGTCTTAACTTTCTAGTAGTGATTTTTTCGTTAATTTTTATTTTTACGTCTTCGTCATTTTCTTTTCTCTTTTCTTGTTAATAATCATAAACATTAATCAATTCATTACACAACACACGTGCCTCCTCGAGAACGAACTCACTCTTACTTGGGTCATTTACACACGGTTTTCCTAAATCGTCGTTCACACTTGCCCTATTTTAGTTGCTTGTTTTTCCTAAAGCAAGTATCTAATTTTACAACTATCAGAAGGCATCACTCCAAGATCTTCAACAAACTTCCTTATCCAAACATCTTCCATTATAGCTTCTGAAGCAGCCATGTACTCAGATTGAGTAGCATGCATTGCAATCGTTGTCTACTTTTTGCTCTTCCACTTAACTGCTCCTTCAAACACGTAACTCGTCTGAGACTTCGTATCGTCTTTATCACATTACCAGGACGCATCACAGAAACCTGTAGCATTCAACATTATATATGGTTTCCCTACAAACACCAAAAACATATCTTTAGTACTCCTTAAGTACTTTATGTTGATCCCAAACTTTAGATCGATTAGCTTTGTGTATACGAGATTAGATCAAGTATAACACGTAGAGAAACCTTTGTTATATGCTTTGTGAATCTAAGTATTATGCGGAATTTAATACTTAAACAAGAACACAAGATGTAAACAAAACTTTCACTTTGATTATGAATATCGAACTTGCTTACAATGAAAGATGTTTACGAATGAAAACTTATATAAAACTTGATATTAAACATTAACCTAAAAGCCTTCTTTTATAGACTAAGAAGCCTTGTACAATAAGCTACGTATCAACTATTCTAGGTAAAGATAAACATAGAAAATACATTGTCGTTTCTATCCTTACTAGAAGTATTCTAGAACATAATAAACGTGTAGCTCACATCTTCCATCAGTGCTTGTCTTCAATCTATCAACGCTTGACTTTAACTTGTCAACGCTTGAGCTGTCAGCGCTCACTTTGTTCTTGTCAACGCTTGAGTTGTTCTTGTCAGCGTTCAAGTGATCTGGCCTTAATTTATTCCCAACAATCCTCCCCTAAACTTGATATCCACTCTTATGATCAAGTTTCTGAATAATCATTAAGAACTTGGAGGAGTCTGACAAACCTTATCATATTGGTAATAAATAAATCTGATCAAATTCTTTGCCACGTCACTTGTATAATCTATCTCCAACTGGGTGTCCTTCATCTTTTCCAAAACAGCCTTGGATATGAAATACTGAGCATCCACTAGTAGATACTCAGCAAACTTTGTAGAACTCAAATAGTATACACCAGCAGCTGAATATAACCTCCATTGAAGACCACTGAGATCATCTTCAAGATCCTTCCATGTTTCAGGATCTTCCTCATTTTTCCCACACATTCTTTTGAATGTGGTCCAAAGTTTTATTCCATTAGCTGAAGTTGGTGCTTCAGCCTCATACTTGGTCTCCAGCAACCTCCAAAGGTCCACCAAGTCTTCTCTATCACAACTTGCAAATAAAGATATGAGAGTGGTAATAGTGTGTACCTCCTTGCCATATCTTCCAATCTTCCAGAATCCACATTCATGCTCATCATAACTCACAATTGGATTCCTGGAATCTAATGGTAACACCTGCACCATATCTGAAGCTTCTAATGGGGAGAGCTTGAGGCTCTTTCTAATAACTGCTTCACTTGGATATAGTTGATTCATATCTTTTGGAAACTCAAGTGTAAATCCCTTCTTCACTGGCCTGGGAACTATCATAGCTTTCTTGATTTCCATCTCTTCTGCAAGTTGCTCCTTTCTTTCATCTGAAAGAAGTCTGAAAGTGTTTTCTTCCTGCACTTTCACCCAAATAGGATAAGCCCTATGTTCCAACTCATCAAATGTCAAAGCCTTCAACTTCTGATGTGTCCATCCAACTCCATGACATCTGAGAAACATAAAGTAGAGCTTCCTTCTATCCCTTTTCAACTCAAAGAGAATGTTGCTTGCCTTGTGCTTCAAAATCACCTTACAATCCTTCTGAACTATAAGAAGAATTTCCAAACCCCATATTTGATCTGAAATGGTCAAATATGGATTATCCATACAGCTTTCTTCCCAAGAATTATACATCTGAACCACCTCTGGCATGTCAAAGTCAATCTGCAACTTTAAATCTCTCAACTTTTCCCTAGCAAGCTCATCACCATACTCAAGCCTTTCTGGTTCTATAATCATCACACTTGAGTCTGAGCTAGCTCCATCACTTTCCTCTTCAGAAGTCACAACAAATGGTGACTTTTCCTTTTCACCTTGTTCCATCATTTGCTCAGCCAATCTTCTATCAAATTCAACTTGGGCTGCATTCTTTGGAACAATCTCTACTACCAATATACTCTTACTCTTATCTGATGGTGCAATAGTTGGTAAGGTAGATGGTAATACCTGAGTAGGAACATCCTTGATGATAGATGATGACTGGAATACATCACCTCCATATGCAGATCTGTCAACGCCCAAATTTCCTCTATCAGCGCCCAAAATACTTCTATCAGCGTCCAAATTTGTCTTGTCAACGCTCAAATATTTTCCCTCAGCGCCTTGTGTAACCTCTCTCAACATTGCTGTAAATGATAAATTTAGATTGGTTGGAGAGATTAAGGACGTATCAAAACCTGTTTGTTCCTTCAAAGTTGTAAGAGCTTCAGCAACATCCATTGATTGACCATCTTGACTGCTCTTATCACTTAGATTTCTTTGATCTTCCTCCCCTTTGGAAGACTCCTCCATACCTCCCCTTGCATGAGAACTCTCCAAAACAACAATCCTCTCCCTCAATTGCTTGAGTTCAAGGCCTTGTGAGCTGACAATGTGTACTAAGTCTGCATTTTGCTTTTGCAAGCTAATGCAGACAGCCGTCAATTCCAAAAGAGTCATTGGTTCCAGTCTGCCCTCCTCTGAAATGGGGATTTGACCTCCCAAGTCAGGTTCATTGGGCATGGATGAGGACTTAATTATGGTGGGACTGCCTTGGCCAGCTTCTAAGCCAGAACCAATAGTCCCAGCCTCATCCAGGTCACCAGCCACACTTGTGGTGGTGGTTCTCTCTGCTTCATGGCTAGGACCACCAGAGGAGAACTCTCCAGTAGTCCTTTGGCGTTTGATCAACCTATATTCAGGTGGTGTGGAAGATGGTGTGGAAGAATGGGTAGATGTGGGTTGGTTAAGGGGTGTTTGGGATTGTGATGGGTGGGTGTCAGCGTTGGAAATAGGCACATCAACGCCCACATTAGATGTGTCAGCGTCAAAGGGTTCTTGGTCTAGTTGCATTTGTTCAAGTGAGGGTAAAGGTTCAGGAATAGGTTTAAGTTGTGGGTGAGGGTCAATTTGAGGTTGGGGGTCTGGTTGGGGTTGTGCTGCTGCAATAACAGCAAGCATAACTGGGGTTAAAGGTAGGTCTCTATGAGGTGGTGAATTCATCTTAGTAAAAATAGCTTTCTTTTGTTCAGGGATTTTATAAAAATCATTGTGATCCCTTGAACAATATCTTTGATCATCAAAAATCATTTGTAGAAAACAGGGATAAGCTAAAGTCATTTTTGTCCCCTTGTTTTTACACATCCCTTCAAAAATCATTTTAGAATAGTTATATTTTTGCCCTGTTGCAATACACACAATAGCAGTTGCAATGGATCTATTGATCTCATTGTGTGCAGTACATTTGGGACTCAAACATTGAAGGAGAATGTGAATGAGGTACTTCCAGGCTGGGGGAAATTCCTGCTTATGGTACTTATTAAGAGTACCTTCATCAGGAATAGGGTATCCCAAAGCCCTAAGCCCTTGTTCTATTTGAGTTATGGGAAGGATTGTTATACCATCAGCATCATCAAGATGCAAGGCCTGGCGTACCAAGGCCTCAGTAACCACCCAAGATCTCCCATGAACAATAGAAGTTAATGTGGTCACTCCATTAACTGTTGAGGAACTGACAGTGTTCCAAAACTGTTTAATGTGTGTGACTGGAATGAGTGGTGCATGAGAAAGAGCATACCTTAGAGGGGAATGCGTTCAAATACGCCACCATTTGTGTGTATTGAGGAAACAAATCATTATCAGTAACAAGATAAGCAATCATGTTGTGTTGAGACTTGAAACCCAAATCCAATTCTGCTGAGTTAAATCTTGGTTCCATTGATGAAAGCTGTTAATTTGAAGTGTAGAAGATGAAGGTTGATAAGAGAAAAGTGTTAGACAAGAATTATAGATACCCTGTTTAAAAATAGGAGCCAAATTTATAGGAGATAAATAATGCATGTGATTGGCCCAAAAATAGGCAAAGATTTTCAAAAACTAATCATGAAAATATTGAAAAAGTTATAAGTTATCTCATGCATTTAATGAAAGTAACAACTCCTAAAATTACGGCTTGAAAATATGTCAAAAAGTAACAACTGGGTAGGTCCCATTGAGTGTCAACGGTCAAATATAACCCATCAATGCCCAACGGCTATAATCTTGTCAACGTTCGCCTAAAGCCATGTCAGCGTCCAATTTGGTAACAACAACGCTTGGAAAAATCTTGTCAGCGTCCAAAAATAAAATTGTTTTAAAAAGTGAAAAATGACCTTAACAAGTAATTTATCCAAGAGAAAGTAACCAAAAGCTGATAATTATTATAGGGCGGCAAGCACTGTCCAGTTATGCACACTTGCATAAGCAAGATAGACATAACAGTCCTCTAGTGTCCCTTGCTAACCAAAATTCTTAACAACCAAGTTACCTTATAAAATCCCTGTTACTCCCAGGTAAATCCCATATCAAAAACATTCCCAAGTCTCCCAACAGACCACAACCAATTCTAGGCCAAAAATGTCTTGGCAGCATGCAAAGTTGATATACTATGCATGCTACAGTGCCTCATGGTTTAGTAAAACTAACCCATACTCACCTGTGGACACAATCTAGAATTGTGATAAGATTATCATATGGATACCCAAAAACCTAAAGGTTCCTAAAACCTCCCCTTAAACAAAGATACAAAGAGTTTGCTAAAAACATGCATGAACATAAAATGTTTTTTGTCAAGATAGGAATGAAACATTCCAACCATCATCCATAAATAAAAACTTGTCCAAATGCTTCTCCTTTGATCCATAAGCAACTCTGTATCCAATGGTATACTGCTAACACCATCTGCACATTTAGATTGAAAACCACAAAACTAACATTGTTGCTGACAACGCCCCGATAACACATAACTGCGTTGAAGGAAGCTTTGTCAGCGTTAGACAATTATATTGCTGACAACGTTGCAAAAACACTTATCAGTGTTCAAACAACCTTTGTCAGTGTTAGAAAAATATAGTGGAAAATCTAAATCATCAATAAGACCAATAATAATAATGCATCATCCTGTACATACTTTTACAAAAAGAATCCAAAACACATATTAGTTGAGATTAACCATCCCAATACTTGTTACCAAGTACTGAAATCTTCCAGTATCAAAAGGTTTAGTTAATAAATCTGACACATTTTCTTCAGTGTCAACCCTATCTGGTTGTATTAAACCTTTCTCAAAGCAATCTCTTATAAAATGGTGTCTAATTTCTATGTGTTTAGTTTTAGAATGATGTACAGGATTCTTAATGATGCATAAAGTACTATTATTGTCAACAAATATCTTAGTATGCATGAAATTATACCCATAATCTAACAGCTGGTTCTGAATCCACAACACTTGACCACAACATGCTTCTGCAGCCACAAACTCTGCTTCAGTTGTAGAATTAGCCACCACTGTTTGTTTCTTACATTGCCAAGATATTAATCTGCTCCCAAGAAACTGACATCCACCAGTTGTGGATTTTCTATCAAACTTGTCACCTCCATAATCACTGTCTGAATATGCAATCAGCTCCAATGGTGAATCCTTTGGGTACCACAAACCAAGATTAGGGAAGCATCTTAGGTACCTAAAGATCCTCTTCACAGCATAAAGGTGACATTCTTTGGGAGTCACTTGATGGCGTGCACATGCACACACAACAAACATGATATCAGGTCTGGAAGCAGTAAGATACATCAAGGATCCAATCATGGATCTATAATGCCTGACATCAACATCTTTCCCATCTCCAATTTTTCCCCAAGGGTGTTCTCTATCCATAGGAGTAGAAGCCCTCTTTTCATGTGGAGAAAAGCCAAACATCTTCAAGATTTCAGCAACATATTTGTCCTGGGAGATGAAGATACCATCTTCTTTCTGCTGAACTTGTAAACCAAGAAAGAAGTTCATCTCCCCCATAGCACTCATCTTGAATTTGTCTGTCATAAGCTTGGAGAAATCCTCACTCATCTTTGGATCAGTAGACCCAAAAATGATATCATCAACATAGACCTGCACAAGCAACACATCTTTGCCTTTCTTCTTTGTAAATAGTGTCTGATCTATGGTGCCCCTCTTGAATCCATTGTCTACCAAATATGTAGACAAAGTACCATACCATGCTCTAGGGGCTTGATGGAGGCCATACATAGCCTTTTTGACTCTATACACTTTATCTGGATGCTCAGGATCCTCAAAACCAGGAGGTTGCATGACATAAACTTCCTCAACAATGGTGCCATACAAGAATGCACTCTTCACATCCATTTGATAGACTGTGAAGCCCATGCAAGATGCATAGGCTAGAAAAATCCTAATAGCTTCAATCCTTGCAACTGGTGCAAAGACTTCCTCATAGTCTATCCCCTCCTCTTGTGTATAACCTTGAGCCACTAACCTTGCCTTGTTTCTGACCACAATACCTCTTTCATCTCTTTTGTTCCTGAGAACCCATCTTGTCCCTATAGGTCTGACATATCTAGGACAATCAACCAGCTCCCAAACATCCTGAATAGCAAATTGGTGAAGCTCATCCTGCATTGCTTCCCCCCAACTTGGTTCTTTTAGAGCATCAAATATCTTCTTGGGTTCTTCTTTTGACAGAAAACATGCAAACAAACATGCTTGCACAAGAGGGGTATCAACCTTCTTGTGTATATTGGCAATAAATCCACCAAGTCCTTGATGGGATCTTCTTGTCTGAACTGGAGTCATAACATCACCAATGATCTGAGATGGGGGGTGATTCTTCATTGTGGAAGTGAGAACTCCTCCTTCAAAAAGTCTGGTGTCCTCAACTTCACGCTCCATGTTGCCAATATCTTCTTCATCAGACTCTCTTTGAGCAACAGGAATCTCTTCATGAACATTGGAAGGGCCTCCTTGTTCAAAAGTGGAAGAGAAAAGATGCCCATAAGTGTTGTCAACGTTTGAATCTTGGTTGTCAGCGTCAGGGCTGACAGCGCCTGAAATGTTGTTGTCAACGTCTGAATTGGTTTTGTCAGCGCTAGATTTTCCTTTGTCAGCGCCTGAAGAACCATGCATGTTTGTATCTGGTGGTATTTGGAGACCACCATTATCTTGTCCAGCAGCAGCATCAGCAGCAAAAGCATCTGTCCAAATGGGAATTGTAACATATTCAAATGTAGGAGATGCCTTTTCTGCTTGTGATCCAACCCTTTCATCAACCTGTGTACCTGAAACATGAACAACTTGTTCCTCCACAACATTTGAAGTTACCTTCACAATGTCTGGATTAGTGACAGGCATATAATTTAAAGTTCTAGATAAGGGTTCCAAATCAAACAACCAATTAGGACCACTTTCAGGGTCACTAGGTTTATTCTCTAAGAACCTAACATGTACTCTTTCAACAATACGTTTGTCCTCCTTAAGATAAACCCTATAACCCTTGCTCTGCACTGAATACCCCATGAAGTAACCTTCATCACCTTTTGCACTAAATTTCCCTAAGGCATCATTAGTGTCTAAGACCACTACATGACATCCAAAAGGTCTGAGAAAACCAATATTAGGTTTTCTTCCCCAAAGTAACTCATAAGGTGTTTTGTTCTGAATTTTGTTAACCAATGCTCTATTTTGCACATAGCATGCTGTATTAACAGCTTCAGCCCAAAAGGCTATGGGAAAGTGAGCATCAGCCAACATTGTTCTGGCTGCTTCAATTAGGGTTCTATTTTTCCTTTCAGCAACCCCATTTTGTTGTGGGGTTCTAGCAATACTGAATTGGCTAGTAATTCCGTTCCTGGCACAAAAATCATCTAGCTTCTTGTTCCTAAACTCTCCACCATTATCACTCCTAAGCATCTTAACCTCATTGCCAGACCTTTTCTCAATTTGAGTGATAAATTCAATAAGAACATCAGCTGTGTCACTCTTCATAGCTAGAAAGAATGTCCAAGTAAACCTAGAAAAGTCATCAGTGACAACAAAACAATATGACTTGCCATTCAAACTTTCTATATTTGTTGGACCAAAGAGGTCTATGTGTAGCATGTGAAGAGGTCTGGAACTAGTATGCACCTGCTTGGACTTGAATGAGACCTTGTGCTGCTTGCCTTTAAGACATGCAACACAAGAGTGGTCATTGTGGAAGGCCTTCTCAGGCAAACCATCAACTAAACCAAGCCTCACAAGTCTATTTATATTTTTAAAATTTATGTGCCCTAGTCTCCTGTGCCACAAATTACTTTCATCAACTGAGGCCTTAGCATTAAAACAAGACATATTTGTATTCACTTTTATCCCATTTAAATTCACATTGTATATGTCCTTATGCCTAGGTGTTCTATACTCAATATACTTCTCATCAGGAATCTTAAAATCCTTGCTTAACACCAAACACTCAGTATCAGTGAAAAGAACCTTATTTTTGTTATCACACACTTGTGATACACTAAACAGATTATAATCCAGTTCTTTTACCAGGAAGACGTTCTCAAAACGTAGATTATTGGTAAGAAGGGTTCCTTTGCCTGTGATGGTGCCGTAGCCCCCTCCAAAGTATACCTTATCACCATCTTTAATAGGAGAGAAGTTCGTCAGATAGTCTTCCTTTCCTGTCATGTGCCTTGAGCATCCACTATCCCAATATCCATAATCATTGATCTGCTTTTGAATGCCCTGCACATAAAGAAAACAAATTAGTTTTCTTTGGGAACCCAAGTCTCAGAAGACTTGGATTCATCTGGTTGTTCAATAAGAACAGACTTAGTTCTCATAACAACCCCATTATCATCCCTTTTTGGATGAAAACCCCAGTTAACCCCAATTGGTTTTGTAATGACTTTTTAAATGTAATTAAACCTGTTGCAAGTCATTGAAATTCCATTTTTATTAGGGTTTTGATCTTTCTTGGGTCTCCATGTTAAGCTTGAAGAAGCTTTAGACCCCTTACCTTGTGGCTGCAAATACTTAGGTCTGGTCACGTTTCTGTCAGCGTTGGATTTTGTCCTGTCAACGCTGAAATTACCCTTGTCAGCGTTGAACCTAGGGTTTGCTACAGGAACCCATTGCCTATTTGACCAGGTGTTTGTCTTTTGAAAAGGTCTTTGTCCATGAGTGTTAGACCTTTTAGAGAAGAAGGGGGCAGGTCTAATCACTTGTGGACTTTGCTGCACACAAGGTTTGGGTCTGACAACGTTTGACTTCCTAACAACGTTGACTTTCTTCCTATCAGCGCTGAAATTGTTCCTATCAGCGCTGGCTTTGGGAGCGTTGACACACTTGTATGCCAAATGTGAAAAGCTACCACAAGTATAACAGGCTTTCTTAGACACATTCTTAGGTCTAGAAGAGAAGAAACTTGTTCCAAGATTGTTAACTTGGCTCTTGGGTGACCTATTATTCCTATACATCTCTGCATATTTAATGGTAGGTCTTCTAACAGTGTTGGAGCCTAGGTCAACAGCTTCACCAGTAACTGGGTGAGTAACCTTAATGGGTGGAGATTCATTGGGACTTTCACATAGCAAACCTCCCTTAATAAATAAAGTAGGGTTAGCTTTCTTCCACTCATTTAGGTCAGTCAGTTTTTGTTGATACTCTTCCACTGGAGTGACAACTCTTGGGGGAGGAATGAATTCCTCTTCTTGGCACTCTGGAATACCAGTCCAAGCTAAATCCTTTCTAAGGACACCATAGAAGTCACCAGCTGGTGGTGGAACCAGAGAGTAATCATTCATCCCAATCCCAGTCATGTCCTTAGGATCTCTTTGTTTAGCTACACAGTCTCCTAGGGCTTGGGTGGCTCTATCAAATCTTTGAATCTTGAGGTCAACATTATCTTTATTCTTAATGGCCTCATCTAACTTAGCCTGTAGGTCTTTATTGACCTTTGACATGATATTTCTAATATCCATACTACCCTCTAGCTCATGTTTTAAGATATTTATCTTATCTTTTAAATCAAATTCCATTTTCTTGTATTCAGAAACGGTTTTCTCAGTTTCAGTAAGAGCTAGTTGGTAATTGGATAATTTACACCTTTCAGTGCTCATATCCTCTTTTAGTTTTAACACCTCTTTGTTAAGTCTGTCAGTGTTTAACCTACAACCTTTGCTACAATAAGCATCATCATATACCTCATTATCAGATGAAGAGGAGGAGTGTGCCATGAGAGCATATTCAACATGCTCTTCTTCTTCAATATCAGCAATCAAAGCTTTGTCCTCTTCAGCATCCTTAGCCAGATAGCTCCAATCCCATCCAGTACCATCAATTCCTTGAACTGCAACCATGGCTTTGGAGTCTTGAGCTTTAACAACCTGACTTGAGGGTTTACCAGCATCAGATCTTCTAGGAGATCTGCATTCCCTCATGAAGTGCCCCATGCGATGACAGTTGTAGCACTCAACTTTGGATTTATCAAATCCAGCAGTGTCTTTAGCATTGAAGGTCATCTTCTTCTTGAACCTTCTATTCCACCTATTTGCTCTTATACTAGCAAGAGCCATGTTCCACTTGATGTCCATCTCTTCCAAGTGTTCATCACTTATTTGCTCAAGGTCCTCATATGTAATCACTGAACCATTGGGCAAAGAAGCAATGTAAGCACACACAGTATCCAAATCCAAACCAGCAGGTTTAACTCTTGGGCAGTCATTCATGAATGTGTCAGCGTCTGAAAAGGAGACGTTGACAGGACTTGTTCCAGCGCTGACAAATGATGATCCAGTAACTGGATGCATAAAAGAGTCCTTCTGATTGAATTGACCTTCACTATGAGAGAAGAAGGCCATGTTGTTGGTGCTAGCTTTGCTTCCATGTGCTGAAAGAGTTTCATCTTCCAACAATCTTAGTTTGTTGTAGATGTCATCAAACGAAGAGCTCTTGTAAGTATTATTGGCAAGAATAGATCTTGCCTCAATCTTCCATGCCTCACCAAGACTTTTCAGAAAAGTAGCATTGGTGTCAACATCACAAACTTGTGTCCCCATGAAGGACAACTTGCTTGTGATGTCAAGCAATCTGCTTCTCACACTACTCAGTTTCTCATTGGGCTGAGCTTTGAAGACAGCATAATCATGCAGAAGTTGCTTTTTCTTTTCTTCCTTAGTGTCTGCATTACCACCATATGCAACTTCAATTGCTTCCTAAAGATCCTTAGCAGATTCATAGCCTCTATATTTGTGCTGATATTCTTGTCCCAAAGAGACTTTCAGAATATTTAGGCTTTCATGTCAACCATTTTCTTTGCAATATATTCAGCACTTACAGCTCTACCATCTCCAGGTTTTTCTTTCTTATCTTCTTCAGGACATCCTTCAACAGCTGATCTTGCCGTAATGGCATCTTGAATCTTTTGAGCCTTATTGAATGAGTTTCCATATTCAATAATCTCCCAGAGTGTGTAATCAAAGATCCCCAGATATTGTTCAAAGTTGAACCTCCATAAGTCAAAGTTGGTTGCATCAAGCATGGGAATCTTGATGTTTGGTAATGGTGAGGAGGAGGAGGTTATTGCTTCAGACATGATGTTTTTAGGGTTTTGAGGAAATTAGGGTTTTGGTGTTCGTATATCGTTCTGGTGTTCTTTAAAGATCAAAAGTTCCTCAACAAGCTCTGATACCACTTGTTGATCCCAAACTTTAGATCGATTAGCTTTGTGTATACGAGATTAGATCAAGTATAACACGTAGAGAAACCTTTGTTATATGCTTTGTGAATCTAAGTATTATGCGGAATTTAATACTTAAACAAGAACACAAGATGTAAACAAAACTTTCACTTTGATTATGAATGTCGAACTTGCTTACAATGAAAGATGTTTACGAATGAAAACTTATATAAAACTTGATATTAAACATTAACCTAAAAGCCTTCTTTTATAGACTAAGAAGCCTTGTACAATAAGCTACGTATCAACTATTCTAGGTAAAGATAAACATAGAAAATACATTGTCGTTTCTATCCTTACTAGAAGTATTCTAGAACATAATAAACGTGTAGCTCACATCTTCCATCAGTGCTTGTCTTCAATCTATCAACGCTTGACTTTAACTGGTCAACGCTTGAGCTGTCAGCGCTCACTTTGTTCTTGTCAACGCTTGAGTTGTTCTTGTCAGCGTTCAAGTGATCTGGCCTTAATTTATTCCCGTTGATCCCAAACTTTAGATCGATTAGCTTTTTGTATACGAGATTAGATCAAGTATAACACGTAGAGAAACCTTTGTTATATGCTTTGTGAATCTAAGTATTATGCGGAATTTAATACTTAAACAAGAACACAAGATTTAAACAAAACTTTCACTTTGATTATGAATGTCGAACTTGCTTACAATGAAAGATGTTTACGAATGAAAACTTATATAAAACTTGATATTAAACATTAACCTAAAAGCCTTCTTGTATAGACTAAGAAGCCTTGTACAATAAGCTACGTATCAACTATTCTAGGTAAAGATAAACATAGAAAATACATTGTCGTTCCTATCCTTACTAGAAGTATTCTAGAACATAATAAACGTGTAGCTCACATCTTCCATCAGTGCTTGTCTTCAATCTATCAACGCTTGACTCTTATCGCAATAGATTTTAATTCCCAGAATGTTTTCAATGGGCTGATACATATATTATTCACGTGTGACACTTGAAATCTAGACGCTGACACCGTTGTACGCAACCACTGACAAAATGTTTTGGAGATTTTTAGTTTGGAATTTGGTTTATTCGCAGCAACTAGTTTTTAAAAGTATAAAGGCTCGTTTTATTTTCATTAATTACGAAGAAAAGTTTTTATTACTTGTTTGAAGACGAAGTAGATTTTCGCGGATTGGTGTTCTATCATATCTTCAAATTTTGTCAGCATTTGAAGGTAACTTGTAGGTGATTTAAGTTGTGACAACGGACTTGATAAAAAGGTAGCAAAGGTATGAGATTTTACTTAAGACGCTCTATGCTCATATTTGCTAGAGAACTCTTTTTGTCAAGAGACTACTCATTATAGCCGTGAGTATTATAGTCTACTCATTATAGCCGTGAGTTTTGGAGGCACATGTTTAGTACAAGACATGGAATGCAAGTTCGGGTTATTCAACATCATCATCAAGTAAGTCCTAATTAGATTTCTTCATATGTGATCATTACATAAAGCCTACTGAATTTTAAGATTCAAGAATGGTTAGCACAATTTAAGGGGAAGCTAAATTGTCAAGTGTTAATCATTTACATGTAACATTGAGGTGAAGGTATTTACTACTACTCATTAGTATTAATACAACTTATGTAAGTTTCTATAGCTCAAATTCATTTAATTTCATCCTGCTGTTCTTCATGGAGGGTAATTTGAGACATAGAAAACTTGTATTAGTAGTGTGGTATTATTTAAGCAGTGGTCGAAATCAAGGTTGCTTACATACAAGACCCCTATTTGTATCATGTCAAAAAGGGGAAGAAGTCTACACAATGCAATCTGTTGATCCTTGGTGTTATATGTTTTACAAAGAATGCGAGCATAAGGGGAAGTGTTTTTGACATCATCAACTAAGGGAAGATTGTTGGGTCGAAATTATGAGTTGATGTGTCAAAAACAACAAAATAAGAAGACATGGACTAGTTTTGCCAAAGTTAAATACTACAAGCTGGTGGAGTGTTTTTATTAATTTAATAGCTTTCTTTGTAAGCTATGTTTTCTAGTTTATAAAGAAAACATATGTAGGTTTTACATTCATATCAATTCATTCACAATGTAACCTACAATAAGCTTTGATCTCTAGGCATGGGATTCAATGTATACATGCCTAGAGTTGTTTGTGTTAATTATTAATACAAACACACTTGGGAGAATTCATCTTTGTTAATACCTTGTTGATAATCATTATTCTATTCCGCTATGTTAAACATATGAATGATGATTATCCTAGATATAATGGTTTTTATCATTGAGTCTAACGATCATAGGACTCCACACTTTAGAATATGATTAACAGCAACCCAGTGGAGCTTCCCTGGATTTTGTTGGTAACGACTGACTAAGTTCTGAGCAAACGAAACATCTGGCCTTGTGCATCTTACGTCATACATGATAGATCCTACAACCGAAGCATAAGGCCCTTTCTTCATGCATTCCACCTCTTTAGGTGTTGATGCATCCATGTCATGACTTATATCATGCTTAACCTCCATAGGTTGAAAACCTTTCTTGGAGTTATGCATATTAAAGTTCTTCAATATCTTGTCAAGATAAGTATTTTGACTAAGACCAATTAACCGCTTACTCTTATTTCAATAGATTTCAATTCCCAGAATGTATGCAGCTTCTCCTAAATCTTTCATAGAAAAACATTTGCCAAGATAATCCTTAACTTCTTAAAGTCTTGGAATGTTACTTCCCATGATTAATATGTCGTCGACAAATAAGATCAGGAACTCTAAATGTTTCACATACGCCTCGTATTCTTATTTACCTTCTTTATAGGAACCATATTTAGAATACCAACAGCAGATTCTAAGGCATAGTCCCAAAAGGATAATGGTAAAATTTTAAGATTAAACATAGATCGTACCATATCAAATAATGTACGTTTTCTCCTTTCAGATACACCATTTTGTTGTGGAGTATAAGGAGTAGTAAGAATATGAAAAATTCAATACTCCCTTAGATAAGCTTTAAACTATTGGCTTAAGTACTCGCTACCTCTATCTGAACGAAGAGCTTTAATCTTCTTTCCTAGTTGTCGTTCTACATTTGCTTTAAACACTTTGAATGTTTCAAATACCTCATGTTTATGCTTGTAGGACTTGTACACATGAAAAATATAGATTATTTGACGTGAGGTATATGACGAGATGAAGATGATGTTTAATGATGATGACGAAAAAAAAGAACAAGAAATAAGATGAAGAACAAAGATTAAATAAAAAATAAAGATTAGATTAAGAGATAAGAAAAGAAAGAAAAACAAAGAAGGTGATTATCCTAGTGAGAGAACACATAGTTACTTTCTCTCTCTAAAGCTAGACAAATGGGAAAACACACACACAAATGAGGAGGTGGAGTCCTTATATAGTATAACGATCTCGTGTACAAGGCTTTCCTCATTTGTGTGTTCGGGACTACTTCCCGTTACATAGAAAATATTAGCTTGGAACTCTCGACACCATTAGATAGCATTTTCCACGAGCTTCGCAACGGTATATTATATGACCATCTGTTGGAAATACGTTTTTATGTAAACTAGAAGTATCAGTCATTCCAACAATATTATTAAACGTGATTAGCTCATAGTTAGTTTATTGTGTAAAACATTAGTTACTTACCAACCCATGGGCTTGTCCATGGTTTTAGGCCCAAGCCCACATAGACTTGGGTATATAAACCCCTTTCCTTCATGGAAAGGGGGTTAGTTGTTACATTTTCACATAATAATACACATAGTTTTCTCTCACTTTCTCTCTCTAGTTTCTCTCTCTAGAAATAACAACAACACTTTTTAGATCATAGGTTATCACTATTCTACGATTAGTATCAGAGCATGGGGTGAAATAAGGTTTTTTGTTGTGTTAGTTTTGGTTTTGTGCTCTTTTAATCAAGATTTATCCGTGGTTTATATTTTTTTTCATGTTTTTAACCTTCAATCTTTCTTACAAATTGCCTACATAGTTGTGGTAGGGATTTGTATTATTCATTTTGGTGATTTACACGTAAAAGTTGATATTTTTGGTTTGATTCTTGGGTAAAAGCACGAAATAACAAGCTCTTGTGGTATTCCGGAATTTGACATAAGATTTATTCCGAAATCAGGTTAGGAAAAGATTTTGGAATCTGGTGTTGTTATTATTCCGAATTTTGGATAATTTCATATTCTGAATTTTGGGAATGTCTAGTATTCCGAATTTTGTAAATTCTGGTATTCCGACTTTTTGAAAACTTCATATTCCGAAATCTGTTGAATTTTATATTCTGAAATCTAGTTTGGTTGCATATTCTGAATTTGTTTCAAGTTCAAATATTCCGGAATCTAGGTTGAATTGTATATTCTGAATTTATTTCAGAATAACACATTTCGAAATCTGTTCAGTCACTTATTCCGAATTCTGGTTAAGATCATTTATTCCGAATTCTGCTCAAGTCTTTTATTCCGAATTCTCGTCAGCTCATTATTCTGAATTCTGGTTAAGATCATTTATTTCGAATTCTGTTCAAAGTTCATTATTCTGAATTCTGTTCCATTCATTTATTCTAAATTTTGTTTAAAGTTCATTATTCCGAAATTCGTTCCAGTCACGTATTCCGAATTTTGTTCAAGACATATATTCCGAATTCTTTGCAAGACATTGATTCCAAAATTAATACTTAGTGGATATTCAGGATTTAGACTTGTAATTTTGGAAGAATTCTACTTCAACACACAACAAATTTCACAACTTTATTTCATTGGTCGATCAAAAGATAATCTTTTTTCTTCAAGTGATAAAAAATGAATCATCATTCATTCATGCCTACAATGACATCACTTACTAATCTATATATCATATCGGGTACCGATACCCGTCCACCGTTGCTTATCAAAGAGCTATTTGAAGCATGGCAAGGTTGCATGAAGTCATATTAATGGAAGACCCAGTGGGAGGCTTATGATCAAATCCATTGAGCAAGGCCCACTTGATTGGGGCACAATTACTACAGATAATGTGACTCGACCAAGGGAATTTCCTGAGTTAACGCAAGCCAACCAACTAATTGTGATGCCGATGAAAAGGCTGTTCAGACTACTCTTCAATCTCTTCCACCCGATATTTATCGAATGGTAAGTCAACACAAGATAGCAAAGGAACTATGGGATCATTTGACGGTTTTGCAACAAGGGACTTCACTCTCTAAGCAGGAACGAGAGTGTCAACTTTATGATTTGTTTGATAGGTTCACTTACACTCCAGGGGAAACTCTTCATGACTACTATTGGCGATTCACTACATTGATGAATTATTTGAACACTTATAATCTAACGATTGCTCAATATTACGACTTACCCAGAGCCTCCGGTAGATCTTTTGTCTCATGGTAGCCTGCTGCAAGATCAATACCAAGTTTTTGAATACGTTGCCTCTAGAGTGGACCACTACGTCACTAATGTTAAACTGGTAAGGGATTTTCCCAATTCAAATCTAGATCAACTTTATGCTTTCTTTCAACAACACGAGATGTAACACCCCCAAATTTATACAACTCAATACAGCGGAAGACTAGTTGGTGTTACGGGATAGCACATTACTCACATCATAGACAACGCATAAAAATCGCGTCGTTTATTAACAAAGCATTTCCATTCATAAATATCAATGTTAGATAGGTCCCAAGTCATTACATTTAATACAGGTTTTACAAATCATTTGAATGGAAATAGTTATTTAGGTGCGGGCCATGAATTCTTGTTGTCCTCCCGAGAATTACCTTCAAGTACCTGAGACAAAACATGTTAAAAGAAAAGGTCAGCGATAACGCCGAGTGAATTCATAGAGTTTAATAAATTCCATCAATATAACTTTGGTATAAAATTATTACCAAAAATCATTTTGTACAAATAATTGTAATAGGCCATAAAATAGCCAAAATCATTTTATACAAATCATTATCAAAATCATAATATAGGCATTTGCCTTAAAAATCATTATACGAGCCAATGTCGTAAAAACAATCATACAATACGTCTTATAACGTTGTATGAAAATAAACACCGTTATATGAATATGGTTATGAAAACCAAAACACGAACATAATATCAATAGTATGACCCTGTATTGCTAGTCAGGCAATACCTCGTAATTCGGTGCGTCTAGTAGTATTTCATTAGTTTGGATTATTATAAGCCGCATGACATTGTTACCTTACTAAACCAAAACGGGTAGCTAACCCGATACCAATTTTGCCCATCTAAAGTAGCGTGTCGTCACAAAGGTCACGCTATGGAAATCTTCTCATACATAAATTCGCTTACCAATCAATGTGGCACGACGGGGATCAACCGTCAAGGCGCGAACTGGGGTGATCGTCCCCAAATAGTACTATTAAATGCATAAGCGTCTACCAAATCCCGGTAGTTCACAATTCATGCTAATGGGACTTTTAGTGACATAACCTAACTTTAATAATCCATTTAATTTCATCTATCGGGTCATTTAATCATTCATAGGGTCATACAATCGGGTCATTCAATTATTCGGGTCCAAAATCAATAAACAAACAATCGGGACAAATGGTGTCCTAATTTTATAAAAACTAACATGTTATCTCCCCCGCGGGTTTATAAAACATTTATATAAACATTTAAAAGAGTGTGAGGCTATGAACTCACGTTGATGTGGGAAGGCGGGTTATCGGCAATTCGGACGTACGGTACGTGCTTCAATCACGGAAACCTATATAAATAATAATCGGTCTTAGACATTTGTCCAATGACTTTATAAAAATAACAAGTATGTATACATATGATGATAATATATATATGATGATCAAGTGGGTTTACATATTCTTGTTTAATCATTTTAGTGTTATATGTCGATAACTTTTATATTAGTTTACTAGTTTTACTCATTTACGTGTCTTAAGTCCAATAAGCTTATTATAAGTTATTTAACTTATTTTAATCCATTTTGTACTTATATTATAAGTACTTAAACTTTACAAGTTGGGCCCAAATGGGTTAAGCCCAATAAGTTCTTTTTACAAGTTTTTATCTTATTTAGTCCAATTATTAGTCCAATATGCTTAATTAGCTTGTAAATGTCCGTATGCCCTAAAGTTCGGGTTTTATCGGTTTTTACTTGTTATACATGTCTATATATCAGTATATAAGTTTTATAAAGTTTACATTAGACGGGTCCAACCATCTAAGTTTTATTTAACAAAAACGTTAATTTTACGATAATAGCCGAAAAAGTCGTAAAAATCATGTTTATAGTTTTATATCTTATAAGACATAACAAGTTACCATTTTTATAAAATGTCCACTTATTTAACCTTTAACATATTTATATAAATAAAATTCATGAATTAGTGGGTTTTAACTTTACATTTTATACAATATAATTTTGAGTGCTTATATAATAGTATTATACTTTATTTTTCAAAAATCTGATTTTTATCTTTACTTTCACCAAAACTGCCAAATCTTGAGTTCTATATGGAGATAGAAGCTCAAATTTTTATCACATAAACTACATGATATGTGCTACCTTTAACTCATTTATAGCTACTGTTGAGTCATCTTCTAAATATTTTCTAAAAATCGTCCAAAACAGTAACCTCAGATTTATACCCTAAACTTGTTTTGATCATATCTCACTTATTACAATGATTCCATTGCATGACCAACTCTCACATGTGTACAAGACCCATAGCTTACTGTAAATCCATTGTACTTCATCATTTTATCAGTTTACCATATGGTTCTTTACTGTTTTATACAGCTATCAAATTTAACCAAGATTTTAAGCTTGTTTCTTATGGTTTTTCACCTTTTTAATCATATTTATCAACAACAAATCCCCACATAACATTTTTATCATCATATAACCATCATATACATATACAATAGGAAATAAAATACATGTCATAATCAAAATAACAAAAAGATGAGGAGGACAATCTTTATACCACCATGATGATGTAGGTTGATCAAAACATGGATTTTTGATGGAGAAACTTGTGATGCACCAAGACCATCTTCATGACCACCATGCTTCATGTACTCCTTGTGGAAAATCAGCCCTACTACTCCATGAAAACTCCTCCTTGGATGTTATGAGCACCACCAATCAATAGGGTTTCAAAGTGGCTTCAACATAGGTGTAAATAACCTAGGATTTTTTGGTTAAAAATCATATGATGGTGGTGTTTTTGGTGAATATGGGACGGCCAAATAGAGAGGATGAGAGAAAGTTTGAGTTGTTTTGCATGGTGAAATGGTGGAAATGAAAAGGTTTGATGGTTTTGTTTCAAAGTGGAAAGGCTTAGCTTAAAAGCTAAGCTTACTAGGACAAGTGTCCATCTAGTTAAATAAAGATGGCACCAAATGTGGTGTGTTGTACATTGTTGCCGTCCAACCTAAGCTAGTGGGGTGGGACAATGTGTTTTGTCCCATCTCACTAGTTTACGGGTATTTCTCGATTCTAGTTTTCTCGATTTGCGTGCCCTCGGGTCGTTTTACGAAAAACGTTTTTATAAATTATGAATCAACGTCACAAAATGAATCCAATAAAAATTGTTTCATCAAAAACGGAGTTCGAAAACGTAAATACGTAATCCTAAGGTTTCCGGTTTAGTCGTAAAGGACGTTAAAATAAAATCGTAAGTCCTAGTCTCTTCTCGTAAATTTGTGAGTTTATGAACCAACACAAATTTAAAACTCCAAAATAATATTCGCGGATAAATTTATTTTTCTGAAATGTCGGACTGTCACCAAGGACGGTGTATGTAAAAGTAAGCACGTAACGTTGAATCCTCTGGTTTAGACGTAGTCGATGCTACTCCAAGACGTAAATCCAAATTTCTTCCCAAAAAATATGTGAGTTCATATTGTAACATTAAAATAATATTTTCAAGTAATATTTGAGAATAAAATATCAATCGTAAATTGACGGATTGTCACAGCATTTACCCCTAAACAGGATCTTTGTCCTCAAAGATCATCTTACCTTACTACTCGCTTCTTATAGAGTTAAAGCCATGTGGGTATTTCCTCCACACTCGGTCTTTTCTCACAAGTGCAATTTATTACAATACGCTAGTTTCATCAAACATAACTACGGGAATAAGATCAGGCTAAATGTTGACTTACTTTCTATATCCATGATGTTCACGGGTTTCTGATGAATGCAACTTTTCGCCGATCTAAGCTTTACTAAGAACAATCAGATTCTCACTTGATAGATATTACATCAAGTTCGATTTACAAAACATAATTTACGCAGTCCTTGAAGTCCTAGGGTAGATCCAGCTTATATGCCTTTCAAAAAAATCTTTCACATCATCTCAATGGTCCCATACAAAGGGGACTTATATCCCATGATTTGTCAGATCATGAATTCATTTTTCCAAGGTTAAAAATTGTGGCATAACTTCGCTACCCATTTGGCACTTCAGGATCTACATTTCACATTCACATAACCTCTTGCCCACTACCGGCTGTCAATAATCAAATCCTAATTTCAACAATCATTTCAGATCTCGCGGGTCGGGTATTTTGTAAGGTTTGGTTCGCCATCATAGGGAACCTTAATCCTAAAAGACATGTCCAACTCACAATGGGTGTATGTCGGATGTCTCCATCTCAACTCTTGCTTACAGATGCTCTAAGATTTAGATCCTAACAAGATTCGATCTCAATCCTAATACGATGATTATCAATGATTATCTCTCCAAAGGAAAACGATTATACGGTCTATTACCAAAGGTCATTCATTCAAACATAAAACAACACTTATATTACTCTGTATCGTTACTTTACCTCGTCCCTTCGATTTGGGATGGTACATAGTACTCTCATCAAGGTTAGTTCTCAATGATTTCTGAGCAAATCTCTAGAAATCCGATGCGAAGCGAGGATCTTGATTTAGATGTTCGATACAGGCACACTATGTTTACATAACTCTTTTGCATTTATCATTAACGGGAATGATATTAGCAGATTTGGTCAGTCTGTCGACGATGACCCAAATCGAATCAAATTCAGATGATGACCTTTGCAATAGCTAGACGTTTACTAATGTATGAGGCGATGTTTGCCTTCATAATTGTCATTAGTACAACTTCTTCAGACAAAGATACTTTTAGTCATAAATGACATAAATATAATACTTATACTTACAAATTCCAACGTAACTATATCTCACAATCTCCATATTTATACAATCACAAATGAACTTTAAAACATTTAACGCTATCGGTTTCTCAATTCGGATGGTTCGCATTAGCCGCGAACCCCTTTTATTATCTTTGTTATCCTTTTTACAATCATCGGCTATTTTTATATTGTTCGGAAATTTATTTTGCACCTTCATTATTAAGGAACATGTCCTAACTGGTTCTTTATCTTTTCTACATAATGCATCGGTATCTATATTCACTTCTCATGATGATATAATTATCATGTCCACAATTCACTCAGATATTCTTTCTATATTATGCGTCAGTAATTACGTTCACCTTTCTTCATATTTTCTAAGTTTTAATTCTATCTCGACTATTATTTTTTTCCATTTTACTCAATCCGTCGTCTAAAGCGACGATAATTATCACAATTAATTAAATATTAAATATTCAATTTTTATGAAATGTAAACAAAAAGATGTTAAATTTTTTAGTACGACCAATTATAAAAATGTTCAAAATAAATTTGAATTTAATTAACAAGATTTTTGTTGATTTGTCGAGAATAATTATTAGGATTCGTAAATGTTTGAAAAGTCTTTGTTTATACTTTGGTCAAAATTTCCTTAGTTTGAAAAGCGTAAATTATCGTTTCAAATTTCATGTTTTGGTTTAAATGGGTTTCCTCAATCCCTCTTAGGTTATCTTGAGGTATACACAAACATTTACCCCTAAACAGAAGTTTAGTTAAATGGTTTGTGTATAAGGGAATAATCCCTTTAAAAATCCTTTGTTTAAAACATTTGTCAAAACATATTTCCATTTCTTTTTGGAAAAATCCAAAGTCTTAAAAGGGCTCTTAATTTTTGAAGAGTCAATATATTCCATTATCTATTAATCACATAGTCAAATAATGTAAAGGTTTAAGTCTTTAACCACATATCAATTATTCAAGGTTCATGTTTTCATTGTTCGGCCAATTCAGGGCAATTTATAATTAACTATTAACTCATTCTTATTCTTATAAACAAATAATTGGTTCTTAATGATCACGAGCATGAATTTATCAAATTACAGCCTACACACGTGATTCATCAAATTTATGAATGCTACATGTGCATTGGTCAATCCAAACGACATCACGTGAAACTCGTAATGTTCATTACAAGTACCGGATGTGGTGATTGGAATAGATAATCTTTTTCGCAGATGCGAAGTTGATAATAACCATGCCATGGATCAAATATTTAAAACATACGTTAAAACCTTGTAAATGATCGAACAAATCTTCCATTTCGAGTTATGGATATCATTTTCGATTGTCAATTTACTTAGTCACAGTAATCTATAAATATAAGGAATGATAACACCATAGCTCTTCAGGATGACAGGCTTGGTATAATAAAATCTTTCTCCGACAACTATCTCAGTTGTACGGTAATTCCTTAAATTCAGATGGTGCTGACGTACAGTGCACAAGCCATAGGTGCAGCACCGGAAATATAATCAATACCAATTTCAATTTGCCTTAATGGCGAAGGTTTAGGTAATTCACAAATAAATACCTCCTAAAGTTTCAGATAACATAAACATCTTTAAATACATTCATATTAGGTTCTTTCTAGATTACAATATCTATAACTAGTCCAAAACCATTCATGGTACAATTTTAAGTCTAAATGCAGGATATGGTCATCCATCAAGAATTATTTAGATCACTTTTGATAATCAACATCTTATCTTCTCGGGGAATTCTACTCGAGTTCCCATCAATTAAGACAATGTCGTCATGTCATAATCAATCAATCCATTCTACTGGCACTATCAACTTTCCAGTTTTATTGCCGTCGATAAGATGTGAACTTCTCAAATGACTAATAATAACTCATAATCCTTCACAATTCAAGGATATCTAGAGACACAACTACTATTAAAAGAGTAAGGTCAACGCATAATCTATGCGAGAGAATTTCAAATCAAATACAAACGAAAACATTTAACGAATATGAATATATCTCATGTTTTCATAATTTGAGTACGCATTCGAGAGCTCCTCGGATCGTTACCCAGGTCATTCAAATGAATTCAAATCATAAGAAATTATAAGAACGTCAATACATCTAGTCGGGTATCAACACTCGGTAATCAGATACTTTTCCTAAGAATCTCACTACGGGAGAATTGGACAAGAAAGAATTGTCAATCGTCAAATAAGACAATTTCCACAGATGAGTAAATTTGACTCAGAAGAATTGGTGCTACAGGCACATATGTAGGTGTCCCTAACATTATGTCCTCATTTTACACTTCTTGCAGATCTCATAAAATTTTAATCTTTCACAATCTTCAAAGGAAATGTAGTGTTTATAATTCAGTTTTATGGTGACTACTAATCAGCCTTGCATAGTCCATTCCAAATTGTATGTAGGCGCGCAACTATATACAATTTCAAGATTAACGATGCAATACTCAGTTCGTCAAAATTTTATCATCCATGTTTATAGTAAAATCATTTTCATGCTTAATTCTTAGATAAGAATCAAGAATAAATTTACAAAGAATTTTTTATTTTTTTATTTTTATTATGAAAACAATTAAGTTTTCCAAGATGTTTTATAAACAACTTCATTTTGATAACAATCACTTATAAATCTTACTTTGAGTAATCCTTTTAGTGATGAAAATTTATTTTTTCTCAAGGAATACTGTTTCATCTTTATAAAAACAATGAGTGATCTGCAGAAGAGTGATGAAAGCTTTTTCACCAAGAACTAACTACAATATGATAGGAAATGAGCTTTAGCCAAATAATCATGAGGTTCATGATCTTGATGGCACTCAAAAGAATAATGCACAACGTAACTCAAATCGAGATGAGTACTTGTTCCATGGTTGCATCACTAATGCGAACATTAGGATGAAGCAATAAAAGATAGATAACATCAATACATGTAGAATTTAGCAATCAAAGGTAGTCTTTTCATTAATCACAAACAAGTCAAATTGTACCGTAACACATTGCGTGTCACTATGTCATACAATTTCCAAAACTCATCCTACCAACTGATATCTCAGTTAAGTTAGGGATTTTTAAAAGATATCACAATGAATACTAATCTACAAGAGTCATTAGGTGTTCCACATGTCCCAGAAGATCCATCGGTCCCAATTCAGAAGAAGATTTCTTCAATTTATTTCTTGGACACTGGCATCCTCGTTAGTGGACAATGGCCTAAGAACAACCCTTAACACAAACCTACAATCAATTAAAACCTTATAATTCAATCACAGAACTTAACGACTTCCTCTTATCAATCTCATATTCCATACAAGTTAATTTTTACTTTATTCAAGTTTTAACAAATTTTATACTCAATTCGATATCCTACCTCATTCTCCAATACTTTCAACCTTATTTATAAACCTTAATAGGGCAATATAAGCTCGATATGATCAACACTTAATTTCCAATCCTATACCTCTTACAACAACAGTTATCAAACGAGTCTCTAGTATGAAATGACTCATACATTTGATTAGACTTCTCGGAAAGGTATTAGTGGCATGAGGCTTTTTGGGTAATGGTTCCAATGACAGCCTCAAGTGCAACATTCACCCTTTCGATTTCAATTTAACAATTGGATGACAACGAATCAGATGACATCTTTCCAGGTGGTATCGTTTTGTCAAACTCCACTCTATAAGGAAAGATCGTCATGACATCGATATCATTTTTAATCTTTCCAATTCTTCTTCAATTTCACAATCAACTAATATCTACATTTCTACGAATATCAACCATTTGTTGGGATCATAAATATCCACAACTTGGTTTAGATCTAGGATAGCTAGAATTCCTACGAGAATAGCTTCGGTTAATTTACTAGGGGATTTAGGGTTACTTGTGACAATCTACGTCGTATAAATACCTCGTATAAACATCAAAATAATCATCAAACAATCATGTAATAAAATTACATCATATATATATATATATATATAATCCAAGTTATATATATATTAAAATAACACTTCTCAGTCTGGCCTTGTCGGTAACTCGTGAATTCTTCGGCACCGTTATAGTCAAAAGATTTTTAGACATTTTTAGAAAAATGTTTTTAGTTAAAAAGATTTTGAAATGTTTTATTCAAAACCTTGATTTTAAAAATCTTTCGTTCTCTATAATGAGAGCTCTGGTACCAAACTGTAACACCCCCATATTTATACAACTCAATACAGCGGAAGACTAGTTGGTGTTACGGGATAGCACATTACTCACATCATAGACAACGCATAAAAATCGTGTCGTTTATTAACAAAGCATTTCCATTCATAAATATCAAAGTTACATAGGTCCCAAGTCATTACATTTAATACAGGTTTTACAAAGCATTTGAATGGAAATAGTTATTTAGGTGCGGGCCATGAATTCTTGTTGTCCTCCCGAGAATTACCTTCAAGTACCTGAGACAAAACATGTTAAAAGAAAAGGTCAGCGATAACGCCGAGTGAATTCATAGAGTTTAATAAATTCCATCAATATAACTTTGGTATAAAATTATTACCAAAATCATTTTGTACAAATCATTGTAATAGGCCATAAAATAGCCAAAATCATTTTATACAAATCTTTATCAAAATCATAATATAGGCATTTGCCTTAAAAATCATTATACGAGCCAATGTCGTAAAAACAATCATACAATACGTCTTATAACGTTGTATGAAAGTAAAAACCGTTATATGAATATGGTTATGAAAACCAAAACACGAACATAATATCAATAGTATGACCCTGTATTGCTAGTCAGGCAATACATCGTAATTCGGTGCGTCTAGTAGTATTTCGTTAGTTTGGATTATTATAAGCCGCATGACATTGTTACCTTACTAAACCAAAACGGGTAGCTAACCCGATACCAATTTTGCCCATCTAAAGTAGCGTGTCGTCACAAAGGTCACGCTATGGAAATCTTCTCATACATAAATTCGCTTACCAATCAATGTGGCACGACGGGGATCAACCGTCAAGGCGCGAACTGGGGTGATCGTCCCCAAATAGTACTATTAAATGCATAAGCGTCTACCAAATCCCGGTAGTTCACAATTCATGCTAATGGGACTTTTAGTGACATAACCTAACTTTAATAATCCATTTAATTTCATCTATCGGGTCATTTAATCATTCATAGGGTCATACAATCGGGTCATTCAATCATTCGGGTCCAAAATCAATAAACAAACAATCGGGACAAATGGTGTCCTAATTTTATAAAAACTAACATGTTATCTCCCTCGCGGGTTTATAAAACATTTATAAAAACATTTAAAAGAGTGCGAGGCTATGAACTCACGTTGATGTGGGAAGGCGGGTTATCGGCAATTCGGACGTACGGTTCGTGCTTCAATCACGGAAACCTATATAAATAATAATCGGTCTTAGACATTTGTCCAATGACTTTATAAAAATAACAAGTATGTATACATATGATGATTATATATATATATATGATGATCAAGTGGGTTTACATATTCTCGTTTAATCATTTTAGTGTTATATTTCGATAACTTTTATATTAGTTTACTAGTTTTACTCATTTACGTGTCTTAAGTCCAATAAGCTTATTATAAGTTATTTAACTTATTTTAATCCATTTTGTACTTATATTATCAGTACTTAAACTTTACAAGTTGGGCCCAAATGTGTTAAGCCCAATAAGTTCTTTTTATAAGTTTTTATCTTATTTAGTCCAATTATTAGTCCAATATGCTTAATTAGCTCGTAAATGTCCGTATGCCCTAAAGTTCGGGTTTTATCGGTTTTTACTTGTTATACATGTCTATATATCAGTATATAAGTTTTATAAAGTTTACATTAGACGGGTCCAACCATCTATGTTTTATTTAACAAAAACGTTAATTTTACGATAATAGCCGAAAAAGTCGTAAAAATCATGTTTATAGTTTTATATCTTATAAGACATAACAAGTTATCATTTTTATAAAATTTCCACTTATTTAACCTTTAACATATTTATATAAATAAAATTCATGAGTTAGTGGGTTTTAACTTTACATTTTATACAATATAATTTTGAGTGCTTATATAATAGTATTATACTTTATTTTTCAAAAATCTGATTTTTATCTTTACTTTCACCAAAACTGCCATATCTTGAGTTCTATATGGATATAGAAGCTAAAATTTTTATCACATAAACTACATGATATGTGCTACATTTAACTCTCCTATAGCTACTGTTGAATCATCTTCTAAATATTTTCTAAAAATCGTCCAAAACAGTAACCTCAGATTTATACCCTAAACTTGTTTTGATCATATCTCACTTATTACAATGATTCCATTGCATGGACAACTCTCACATGTGTACAAGACCCATAGCTTACTGTAAATCCATTCTACTTCATCATTTTATCAGTTTACCATATGGTTCTTTACTGTTTTATACAGCCATCAAATTTAACCAAGATTTTAAGCTTGTTTCTTATGGTTTTTCACCTTTTTAATCATATTTATCAACAACAAATCCCCACATAACATTTTTATCATCATATAACCATCATATACATATACAATAGGAAATAAAATACATGTTTACATAATCAAAATAACAAGAAGATGAGGAGGACAATCTTTATACCACCATGATGATGTAGGTTGATCAAAACATGGATTTTTGATGGAGAAACTTGTGATGCACCAAGACCATCTTCATGACCACCATGCTTCATGTACTACTTGTGGAAAATCAGCCCTACTACTCTATGAAAACTCCTCCTTGGATGTTATGAGCACCACCAATCAATAGGGTTTCAAAGTGGCTTCAACATAGGTGTAAATAACATAGGATTTTGTGGTTAAAAATCATATGATGGTGGTGTTTTTGGTGAATATGGGACGGACAAATAGAGAGGATGAGAGAAAGTTTGAGTTGTTTTGCATGGTGAAATGGTGGAAATGAAAAGGTTTGATGGTTTTGTTTCAAAGTGGAAAGGCTTAGCTTAAAAGCTAAGCTTACTAGGACAAGTGTCCATCTAGTTAAATAAAGATGGCACCAAATGTGGTGTGTTGTACATTGTTGCCGTCCAACCTAAGCTAGTGGGGTGGGACAATGTGTTTTGTCCCATCTCACTAGTTTACGGGTATTTCTCGATTCTAGTTTTCTCGATTTGCGTGCCCTCGGGTCGTTTTACGAAAAACGTTTTTATAAATTATGAATCAACGTCACAAAATGAATCCAATAAAAATTGTTTCATCAAAAACGGAGTTCGAAAACGTAAATACGTAATCCTAAGGTTTCCGGTTTTTTAGTCGTAAAGGACGTTAAAATAAAATCGTAAGTCCTAGTCTCTTCTCGTAAATTTGTGAGTTTTTGAACCAACACAAATTTAAAACTCTAAAATAATATTCGCGGATAAATTTATTTTTCTGAAATGTCGGACTGTCACCAAGGACGGTGTATGAAACGTAAGCACGTAACGTTGAATCCTCCGGTTTAGACGCAGTCGATGCTACTCCAAGACGTAAATCCAAATTTCTTCCCAAAAAATATGTGAGTTCATATTGTAGCATTAAAATAATATTTTCAAGTAATATTTGAGAATAAAATATCAATCGTAAATTGACGGATTGTCACACGAGAAGCATGTGATCAAGACACGTATGTCTCAAGGATCTCATCATGAACCATTGGCATTATTGGCAAATCATCAAATGTCGTCATATAACAACACTCATTATGCTATGGGACAACACTCCTATCACCAGCTTGCCTATCAGACCCCATTTTATCCTCATTACTTGATGTTACCTCAACTACCTACTTCACATCAACAATATCAGCTACCAGCACCATCATCACAAAGAGACTCACATCTATCACCTTATGCTCATCACTATATTCTTCTTACCAACCACCTACAACTCCTGCTATCACATATCAGCAACCTGAAGTTCATCAACCCAACTATTCAAAAAATGTCAGTACTCCCTCAAGTGTTTATCAAGCTCCACTAGAACCAGTTCTGTACTGTGATGATGAGGTTCCAATTCCCGAATTCAAACAAGGTGATAATCCTACTGACGTGCTAGCTACCATGTCTGCCTATATCACTCAAACGTTGAACAAACGAGGTTACAGAGGACCTCTTCTAACTCTCGTCAACAAGCTACAATTCAAGACGGTAGGGTCATGGTTCAACTACTTTAGGGGAGACCAAGTTCATCAAATACCGGTGCAAGCACATATAACACTACTCCAAGGGGAAATACTACTTGCAAGGTGAAAATGATTATATGCCAGAACTGCAAGGGGGAAGGACATATGGCTAGGGAGTGTAAGAAACCCAAAAGGAGAAGGTATGCTTCATGGTTTTAGGAGAAGGTGATGTTGGTCAAAGCTCAAGAAAATGGCCGTGAGTTAGATGAAGAGGAGTTATCGTTTCTTGCGGATCCAGGAGTTGCGGACAATGAGGGACTTACAGCGGCTTTCACTCAAAATGCAGCGTGTCAAGCAGATGATCTCGATGCATATGACTCAGACTGTGATGACTTCAACACCGCCAAGGCAACTCTTATGGAAAATCTCTCGATTTATGGGTCTGACCAAATCTCTTAGGTACCAAGTACTACCATTGATACTAGTATTGTACCATATCAAGTTGGGCAAGAGTCTAAGTATCTAGAAGAGCCTCCAGTGGTTAGTAATTCAAACAAGGAGACAAACAATGATAGAAATATCACTGCAAGTCCCCAGATTTTGAGTGAAATACAACCGGGAGCTATCACGAATACGAATTCTCCTGATCAACAAGATTTGGTAATGGTTTCGGCAACTATGCTTGGACAAATGAATACTACAGTCCTTGAAACCCTAATGTATGCAGCTTCTCCTAAATCTTTCATAGAAAAACATTTGCCAAGATAATTTTTAACTTCTTTAAGTCTTGGAATGTTACTTCCCATGATTAATATATCATCGACAAATAAGATTAGGAACTCTAAACGTTTCACATACGCCTCATATTCTTATTTACCTTCTTTGTAGGAACCATATTTAGAATACCAATAGCAGATTCTAAGGCATAGTCCCAAAAGGATAATGGTAAAGTTGTAAGATTAAACATAGATCGTACCATATCTAATAATGTACGATTTCTCCTTTCAGATACACCATTTTGTTGTGGAGTATAAGGAGAAGTAAGATTATGAACAATTCCATACTCACTTAGATAATCTTTAAACTCTTGGCTTAAGTACTCGCTACCTCTATCGGAACGAAGAGCTTTAATCTTCTTTTCTAGTTGTAGTTTTACATCTGCTTTAAACACTTTGAATGTTTCAAATACCTCATGTTTATGCTTGTAGGACTTGTACACACGAAAAATATAGATTATTTTACGTGAGGTATATGACGAGATGAAGATGATGTTTTAATGATGATGACGAAAATAAAGAACAAGAAATAAGATAAAGAACAAAGATTAAATAAAAAAGAAAGATTGGATTAAGAGATAAGAAAAGAAAGAAAAACAAAGAAGGTGATTTTCCTAGTGAGAGAACACATATGTTGGAAATTCACTTTATGTGACGAAATTTAAGAATTCCCATTAGTTATCATAGTCACACACGCTTAGACTAGACTAGGTACAATGTATAGTTAAGTGTATGGTGTGTGGCTATATATACCCCTCCTAGGCTTCCAAGGAGGGGTGTTGCTTGTGTTTCATTTTCATCTTTTCATTTCAATACACATTTTCTTTATCTTTAACACACAACCTCTTTTCTCTCTCTCAACAATGGCTTCCATCTTCCACCACCCACCTAGACCACCGGATTAGCTAAAAGCAAATCCACAAATGGTATCAAGAGCTTGGGATGAAATATAGGTTGGTACTTGTGTTGTTTATGCTTTCTTATGCATAACGCGTGGTTTTGATTGTTTTTTTACCGAATCATCAATAAATTTTCATGTTTGTTTGTGTTCAAAAGTCGAATACATTCGCTAATCATGTCGTACTGATTTTGGTATATTGGTTTTGATTAGAACACAAGTCTTTTGGATCAAAAGTTGAGAAATTTCTTGTTTTTTAAACTTTCCGAAATTCTTGCAAGTGTTTCCATCGGAAAGTACAAGACTGTGTGGTTTGATCGCAATATCCTATTGGTTCTACTTTGCGATCACTGGATTTCAACACCTTATTCCGACATGACATTCCGATCTAACATTGCGATCTGGGATTCCGACGGTTTTAAGGAATCTTGAGTCGTTACTCTGTCCAATTTATTTTAGCTACATTCTGATTTGGACATTCCGATAGTGGCATTCCGATCTGAACATTCCGATAGTGACATTCCGATCTGGACATTCAGATAGTGTGACATTCCGATCTGGACATTCCGATAGTGACATTCCGATTTGGACATTCAGATAGTGTGACATTCCGATCTGGACTCTCCGATAGGGACATTCCGATCTGGACATTCCGATCTAGCCATTCCGTTACCAGAAACATTCGGACAGAAAAGAGTATTCCGACATAAATCAACATTCCGACAATCCAAAAATTATTCCTTAAAAAATTTCGAACAAACTGTGTGTAATTTTGACTTGGAATTTTTGGTTTACGGAGAACATATTTTAGGGGATTCTAACATTGTTTCTCGACTTTAACACACCACACCACAACACAAAAACACTTAACCTTATTTCATTGGTCGATCAACGTTTGTAAATCTTAACTTATTGAAATGGAGTACACATCTCTTACGGATAAGTCCATCCTCTCGGGTACGGATAATCGTCCACCAATGTTGGAGAAGTCTATGTACGAGGATTGGACTTCCCGAATGGAACTTTACATGTTGAACAAAGAGAATGGACATCTCATTTGGGCGTCGGTGCTCAATGGACCATTAGATTATGGTACAGTTTAACACCCCCAAATTTATACACAGCAGAATATATCTTTGGGTGCTAAACAATGATACAATAACACATAATTTATAAAGAACGACTAGAAAAGAGACGTTTCAAATTAATCGTTCCTAAAACATTTATCAGAGTAGCGTAGTCCCGAGTAATCGTTACCAAAAGAAAAGTTAAAACAACATATTAGTTTGTTTTAAAAATGGAACGATAAATAAATCAAAGAGTTGGAACAATAAAAGCAGTGCACAACTTCATTCCCGTTGTTAGGACCATTGTAATAGTTAAATGTAATAGGTAGACTAGGAGGTATTTAGTTCCTCCTGGTCCTAGTAGTAGTAGGAGCAAGTCCTGCTCCTGGTCCTAGTCGAAGTCAAACTTTATTATTTACTTAATATTCTGTTAGGATATGCATGAGATATGTTAGGAAATGATATGCATATCAGTTTTACACGTTTTCTTTAATGCTGTATTAGGGTTTCCTTGTAGTATAAAAGGAACCTTAGGCAGAAGGGTTAGATACACCTTCACCAAACGTAGTTCTAGTCATTATCAATATTAGAAATCCTTAGAAAGGATCAAGTCTTTATAGTTACTCTGTTCTCCTTGATTATATTTATATTCTATATTCATATTGTGTATAGAGTCTCTTTGTGATTTGACTTGTGATTACAGAAGTCATTCACCGGTCCTGACAGGCTGCAAGATCTACATCTAGTAGACCCAACAAGTGGTATCAGACCTGGAAGGGTCTCTATACAAGAAGAATCAAGTTTTCTTATTACTGAAATTTTTTTTTATCATGTCTGCCTCAACTTCTACTCAAACAGGAGAAGACAGCACTCCTAAAATTGTGCAACCTCAGCAGATCCTTGCTACAGTCTCAAACACGAATGGTAAATTCCCTCTTCTGAAAAAAGGTGAATATGAAAACTGGGCAATGAAGATGGAATGGATCTTTGGAAGATCATTCTGAATGGGAACAACAGGAAGCTTACTAGAAGAGACAAGAATGGTAATATTACTCTTCTTGACCCTAAGTCTCATGAAGAAATCATAGCCATTCAGAAGGAGGTCAAAGCAAAAACGATTTTGCTTCAATCTCTTCCTGAAGATCACATGGGTGACTTCTACCATTTGGATGATGCCAGAGAGATCTGGAATGGCATAAAAGCAAGGTTTGGTGGCAATGAGGAGTCAAAGAAAATGCGAAGATCCATGCTGAGAGATGAATTCACAGAATTCAAAATCTCAGAAACTGAAGGTCTACATCAAGGGTATGATAGGTTCCAGAAGATATTGAGCCAGTTGAATCAACTTCGGTCAAAGCCTGATGATGGTGATATTAATGCAAGGTTTCTTAAAGCCTTACCCTACTCATGGAATCAGGTGGTGATCTCTCTCAAAGACAAAGGTGGGCTTGACTATCTCAACTTTGATGATCTGTTTCATAGGCTCAGAACTTTCGAACCTCACGTGAGAGGATTTTCGAGTGACTCTTTTCCCACTCCTGCTAACTCCGCCTTTGTGAGTTCTATGGCATCCAGTCCCATGTCATATGCAAGTAGCCCAAGAAATACTGTGTCCTCTCAGCACACTCTTCAGCATACTTCTGCTCCTGATCCTACTGCCAAGACTGGTAGTATAGTAGAAGCCGTTCTTCATTCTTTTGTGGCTGATGTTAATGCTGAACAACAACTTGCTTTTGATGACTTCAAACAGGTCGATAAGCTTGACCTGGATGAAATGGATCTTAAATGGCAGATGTCCATGCTCACTCTTAGGGTTCACATGTTTGAGAAGAAAGTTGGACGGAAATTTAATTACAACCCTCGGGAGCCAGCAAGATTCGATGCTATAACTGCCAGCAACAAGGTCACTTTGCAAGGGAGTGCCCTAGCAAGAATGATCAGGAGAAGAGCAGGTACTCCGCTTTCAAGGTTCAGGAGATAAAAGATGACAAGAAGGCATTGGTATCTGTTGACTCTATGGTCAACTGGAATGATCATCAGGCTTCTACTCTGGAATCAGCTGAGTCCTCGACTGACGTGTTTGCAATGATTGCTGGGAATCTCTCTGATGCAGAAGAAGCAGACGAGTTTGCCCTTATGGGCATCTCACCTCAGGTACAACATTTTCCTCTTGGTTGTCATGATAAATACTCAGAATTGTTGTCCCAATTTAATGAAGTAAATGATCAAAATGATAAGTATTTTTTAGAGGTTCAAGCCTATAAGGCTTCATTAAACACATTGGAACAACAAAAGAGGTGGTTACAAGATACTCAACGTGCGTATGAGGATAAAATCAGGATACTAAGCATCGATTTAGAAAACACGACAAATATGCTTAAATATACAGAAACAGTAAGAGATGCTAGTATCAAAGAAAAAGACGAGATGCAAGGAAAATTAGATGCTACAATGCTAAGATTTGAAAAATGGCAAAAGGCACCTAAAAATCTTTCGAAATAAATTGATAGTAGCATGTCTGGTAGAACTAAAAGAGGCTTAGGATTTGAAAAATATATTGATTCAGAAGATGTATTTGATTTATCTTTTTCAAGTGTCTTTGATGCCGACAAAGAGGATGAGGGAAAACCTAGTTACAATAGGTTTAAACCAGCAGCAGAAATGCATGCTGTCCCTCCTCCTCTTACTGGAACTTTTATGCCCACTTCATGGCATAATGACTTGGATGGATCACAGATGCATGAGTCCCCAACAAGTTCTACTAATACTAATGACTTTGTGTCATGTACTTTCAGTGACAAAGCCAGTGACTCTGCATCTAGTGGTTCAAGTGAAGAGTCAAGACCTACAAGTTCCAAGTTGAATGAACATGCTGCTACTGGTGCTAGGAAGTGTGAAGAAAGAGTTGCTGTTATGTCAAGTGTGTCTGGTCCTAGTTTATTGAGTCCTAGGAAGAATGTTTCTCCTAGAATCGTGTGTAATAAAGTAGGCAGTATGAAACAATCTCATTCTAATAAAAGGTCTTTCAAAACATGTTTTGTTTGTGGCAGTGCCTTTTATTTAATTAAAGATTGTGATATTATGACACACATGCTTCTGTTAATCATGCTTTTCCTACTCCTGGTCCACCAGGAGCTGCCCCATATGCTACTAGAAGACTTAATCCTAGTGCTCAATCGTTTTCTTCTTCTAGAAGGTCCTCTCCTTTAGTTCCTGATCACTGGAACAACATTGGATTACAAACCACTAGTAATTACTTTCACAATTTTAATCCAGTTTATCCACATAATATGGACCACACGTATTTTGGTTTGGGAAGTTTGGGCACTGCTGTTAAGCCCTCAGCAGGTTGTTCTTGGTCAAATAATAATACCCATATGATGCATTGGCAACCAAGGAACAACGGTGGATCTCATCAATCTTCTTGGCACTCTTCTAAAGATCAACAAGGCAGGCTCAAACCTGAAAAGGTTTGGGTCCCCTTAAGACACTAACTTTTGCATTGTTATTATCTTGTTGTTGTAGGTTACTCCATACCAAGATCCTAGTCTAGGCATTGTTGATAGTGGTTGCTCCAGGAGCATGACTGGCAATAAAAGTCTTCTCTCTAACTTTGTACCATTTCATGGAGGCAAGGTCTATTTTGGTGGGGGTGAAGGCAGAATCACTGGCAAAGGAACAATTAAAACGCCAAATCTAAATTTTGAGCAGGTCTACTACGTGGAAGCACTTCAGCATTTCAACTTGATATCTGTCTCTCAGATTTGTGACAAGAAGCAGTTTGTTCTCTTCACCGATACTGATGCACTTGTGCTCTCCAAAGACTTTCAGCTTCCGGATGACTCACAAGTTCTCCTCAGAATCCCTAGAAGACACAATCTCTATAGTATCAAGCTGAATGAAGTAAATCCTACTAGTCAGCTAACATGTCTAGTTGCTAAAGCCTCAGAAGATGAAGCTACGCAATGGCATCGAAGGATGGGGCATGTGAACTTCAATAGCATTCACAAACTTGCACATCTAAATCTGGTCTCTGGTTTACCTCCCAAGTCGTTTAGAAATGATATAAATTGTATTGCTTGCAGCAAAGGCAAATAGCACAAAGCATCCTTCAAGGCCATTACTGCTCTTAGTCTTATAACTGAACCATTGTAGCTACTACACATGGATTTATTTGGTCCTACTTCCATTAGAAGCATTGACCACAAGCAATTCTGTCTGGTGGTAACTGATGGATATAGCAAGTTTACGTGGGTGTTCTTCATGGATGCCAAGAGTGAGACCTACTCAATTCTTAGAGATTTTCTTACCCTGATAGAGAACCAGTTGACCAAGAAGGTTAAAGGTATTCGTTGCGACAATGGCACCGAGTTCAAAAATAAAGACCTCATAGCACTTTGTAATACTAAGGGCATCAAAAGAGATTATAGTGCAGCGAGGACTCCTCAACAGAATGGCGTGGCAGAACGAAAGAATAGGACACTAATAGAAGCAGCAAGAACTATGCTTGCCGATTCCAAGCTTCCAACCATGTTCTGGACAGAAGCTGTTAATATTACAAGTTACGTTTTGAATAGGTTTTCTATTACCAATCCTCACAAGAAGACTCCTTATGAGCTTCTAACAGGCAAAGTTCCAAATATTGCTCATTTGAAGCCGTTTGGGTGTCCAGTCACCATTCTGAATACTAGTGATTATTTGGGGAAGTTTGATGGCAAGGCAGATGAAGGATACTTAGTGGGATATTCAGCTCATTCTCGGGCTTATCGTGTCTACAATCTCCAAGCCAAGCGGATCATTGAAACTATAAATCTCAGGTATTTTGAAGAGAAGTCAAACATCCAAGGCAAGGTCCTGAATGGTATTTTGATCTTGACTATCTTAGTGATTCGTTAGGATATTTTCGTTTCAAAACTAACCATGATGCAGGACCACAAGTGTTTGCAACTTCTAGTACTGGTGTTCCTTCTAATCTTTCTGATTCAGATGATGAGGATGACATTTTTGTGGTTCCATCCTACTCCACCACTGTCTCTCCTACTCCTCCTAGTGATGCAACTCCATTGGATGTACCGGATTACCAAGTAGCTCTTGACACTCTACTCAAACAACAACAAGAAGCTACTACAGCAGCTGATCAAGGCGGTTTTAAGTTTCCCTTGAATGCTCCTACTGACAAAGCTGCTCCTGGTACCCCAGCTTCTGCTCCTAGTGCTAGCTTATCATCTACTGGCACTCCGGCTAGTGAGTCTGCTTCCAATACTCGTTTCTCCAGTCCTACTAATTTGGGGAACCATCAAAAGAAGGCTTCTACCAAGCTGGATGATATTCATAAACAACCGGTAGATGGGATTTTCAACACTGCTTCATATGATGCTGACTTTGTTGGTGATCTCAATAACTTGGCACCAGAAGTGGAGGTTTCTTCCAATCCAGTCTTGCAATCACACAAAGATCATCCTACCACTCAAATCATTGGAGATCCTGGTTCTACTGTTAAGACACGCAGAATGCAGCAGAAGGCCTCGTCTGATCATCATGCTCTTGTGAGCTATATTGAAGATCAAAAGCGTAATAATCATACGGACTTTCAACACTGTTTGTTTGCTTGTTTTCTTTCACAGGTGGAACCTAGGTCAATTTCTCATGCTCTTGAGGATCAAAGTTGGGTGGAGGCTATGCAAGAGGAAATGCAGCAATTCTTGTTTCAGAATGTTTGGGTTCTGGTTGACTTACCAGATGGAAAGACAGCAATCAATACCAAATGGATTCTCAAGAACAAGAAGGATGCACAAGGAATTATCGTAAGGAATAAAGCTAGGCTTGTCGCACAAGGCCACACTCAAATTGAGGGCATTGACTACACTGAAGTTTTTGCTCCGGTTGCAAGGATAGAGGCCATTCGTCTGTTTTTGGCTTTTGCTTCTTATGTGGGCTTTACGATGTTTCAGATGGATGTCAAGAGTGCATTTCTCTATGGCAAAATTGATGAGGAGGTGTATGTCACTCAACGTAAGGGCTTTGTAGATCCACTTCATCCCAAGAAAGTTTACAAGGTGGTCAAGGCTCTTTATGGATTACATCAGGCTCCTAGAGCTTGGTATGAGCGTCTTCCACTTTCTTGTTGAAGAATGGTTATAGAAGGGGTACTATTGACAAAACACTATTTCTTCTAAGGAATACCAAGGACATTATCCTTGTTCAGGTTTATGTGGACGGCATTATCTTTGGCTCTACTAGGAAGGAATGGTGTGATGAGTTTGAACACTTGATGAAAGGCGAATTTCAGATGAGTGCGATGGGAGAACTTTCTTTCTTCCTTGTTCTTCAGGTCAAACAACAATCGGATGGGATTTTCATCAGTCAAGATAAATATGTTCATGAGATTCTTCAGAAGTTTGACATGGATCCTCTTAGACCAGCAGCGACTCCTTATGAAGTTGCTAAAATCAAACTTAAGAATGAGCCAGACCCCCCGGTCAATGTTCACATGTATTGGTCTATGATTGGCTCCCTCATGTATTTGACTGCATCGCGTCCGGATATCATGTTTGCAGTAAGTGCGTGTTCTAGACACCAGGTGACTCCAACGGTTTCGAACTTAAATGCAGTGAAGAAGATTTTCAAGTATATCAAGGCTCAACCTAAACTGGGCCTATGGTATCCTAGAGAATCACCTTTTGTTCTGGAAGCCTATAGTGATAGTGACTATGCTTGTGCTAATAATGACAGGAAGTCTACTACTGGTGGTTGTCAGTTTTTGGGTCGTCGACTTATTTCATGGCAATGCAAGAAACAGAAAATCGTAGCTACTTCTTCAACAGAAGCTGAATACCTTGCTGCTGCTAGTTGTTGTGGACAGGTTTTGTGTATCCAAAATCAGATGTTGGATTATGGTTTCAATTTTATGAACACCAAAATTTTTATTGACAATCAGAGCACTATTTGCATTGTGAAGAACCCTGTTTTTCATCAGCAGACAAAGCATATTGAAATTCGGCATCATTTTATATGGGATTCCAATGAGAAGAAGCTGATACAGGTTCTTAAAGTTCATACGGATGATAATGTTGCTGATTTGCTGACTAAAGCATTTGATGGTCCTCGGTTTAACCACTTGGTGGTTCATATTAGGATGGTCAATCCTTGAGGTCTAGGATTGAGGGGAGGCTAAGCCTAAGGGGAGGCTTTGTGTACATATTCTTATGACAGACTAACGTATTGATAGATATTAACAACATATTTTATTGGTTCTGGTCGTGTGTGGTACTTCTGGTGGAGGATTTTGCTCACTTCTGGTGGATATGGTCTTACATGACTGGCTTCTGGTCCCCATTGGTCAGCTTCTAGTCATACTTGGTTGGCTTCTGGTGGTTCAAAATCCTTCCTTGTCAAGTGGTGATTGGCTCCTGGTACTGGTCTGGGACACTGTTCATTCCTTTTGTCCATTGTTGACCACGTTTTGCTCCTGGTCTGACCATTATGTACTTTGACTTTTGGTCAACGCTCCCAATCCTGGTATTTACATTTTTAATTAAGTATGGTAAATTGGGTGTTGGTAATTATGTTAAAAAGGGCAAGTGGTTACTATGCAATTATGTCTAAATTTGAAAGGGCAACCCCCCATTAATAGGAATCAATGAACAATTACACTTTTCCTTATTAATGGTCAACTTAACCCCTTGACTCACTCATTCCAATCAAAACACACACAAAACCCCTCCTACTATCTCCACCCTAATCACAATCCTTCTTCCATCAATTAATCAAGATCCATGGCTGCTCTTGCTTACCAACCTGCTCACAACCGAGTTGCTTATCTGGGTGATGGTCCACATCGTGAAGATTTTGCTGACATTCTGGATTTCATTGAAGCTTCCAACCTAAGGTTTACGTTTACTGTATGTCCCACTATTTATGATAGTGTTATTCGTCAATTTTGGGCGTCTGCTCGACTTGTGAATGTGGCTGGTCGTCCACGTTCACTCCATGGTACCGTAGATGGACGTGCATATGTGGTGACTGAGGCTTCTATTCGCTCTTCTCTTCATCTTCAGGATGAAGGTGGTGTTGAGTCCATCCCCAATTCGGAGGTATTGGAGGGGATGGCTGCTTTAGGATACGAACATGGGGGGAAGTTTAACTTCCAGAAAAATAGGTTTTTCCCCCAATAGAAGCTTCTAGTGCACTTTCTTATTTATTGTATGAGTCCCAAGTCTGGGAGTTGGGATGCTTTCCCTACTCCCTTGGCTTTTGGTCTTATTTGCTTAGCTCAGGGTAGAGTTTTTAACTTTTCTCATTATCTATTTGAGGGGATGGTTAGTAATCTATCTAATGTTGGTTCTAGAAAGAAGTTTCTTATGTATCCTAGGTTTCTGCAGCAAATACTGGTTTGCATTCCTCGTGATAGGACTGAGCATGTGCCGTCTAAGCTTATTACAAAAGTGTCTTACAATATGGTCCATGGGTTTACTGGGGAGCGGAGGCCCCTGACTGAGGCCATGTTGGGACTGGCTCAGGGTCCTATGGGTGAGGAGGAGGAGGCTCCTGAGTTTGTTGTGATTGATGATGACCCAATGGAGGAGGAGGCTCCTACTGGTGGTCCTTCTCATGTGGTTGAGGAGGAGCTGGTTGAGGAGGTGGTGGTTGAAAAACCATCCCCCTCCAGGGCTGGTCCTTCTTCAATACCACACAAGTCTCCATTTGTGGAGACTCCACCTCCTAGTCCTGCTCCACACTCGGCTGATCCACCTATTGGTACTAGTACTCCACAGGTTGACCCATATGTTGCTTCGGGCTCCAATGACACTTTCCCTGACCCAAGTTCTCTTGGTGGGCAGGCGGAGGAGCCTACTACACTTATGTCTTTGCTTGATCTTATGCGCAGGTATCATGAGAGGATGGTTTCATTGGAAGCTGATTTGAACCAACACCGGAAACTTACTAGGGAGTTTGTTCTTCCTTTGGCTGATCGCATCAAAGCTTTGGAAACTCAGCAACGGCGCCGAAAGAAGCATGTGATCCATTCAGACTCTGAAGAGGAGGATACAGGGCATGTTGAGGATGGTTTGACATTATTGGCGAAGGCTGCCTTTGCTGATAAAGTGTATTATGATTTGCCGGTTCCTCCGACATCCTCCAGTGTTCCTTCTCCTGGTGCTATTCCCACTCCTATGGATGGTGATTCTGGTCCTGTTGCTGGTTCCGATGCTGGTCCCTCCCATGATTCGAAGGGCAAGGCCCCAATGACTGATGCTCCATCACCATCTCGCAAGCGTACCCGTCGGCAGCTTGAAGAGGAAAGGCTAGGTGAGGAGGCTGCTCGTCAGATCCAAGCTGAGATTGATGAGGCTGAAAGGGCTGCAGAAGAGGAGCTTCGCCAGCGGAGGCGTGAACAAGTTCAGCACGATGCAATGTATTGGAGTGATAGTGAGTGGATGCAGGTGTTGACCATTCTCACCAGGGATTATGCTCAGTTTACAGATCTTTTGGGTGATGATGTTGATGAGAAAAATTGTATTCCGAGAGCCATGGTATTGATGCGCAAGCACCAGTTGGCGCTTGCTGCACAGCTTCGGGAACAAAGAAAGAAAAGACCTTTATCATGGACTGAGGAGCGCAATCAGATGCAGCGCTATGTGAAATATCAGTCTGCTGCTCATTTTAATGCTCCTTGGAAGTGGGACCGGGTTCGGGCTTTAACATTTGATGAGCTCAAGGAACTTTATGAACGTATGGTGAAGCGTCAGAGTCTACCTATTCCGGAACGATTTGTTTACCATCCTCGTGGTGTGACCTCTTCTTCGCCTGCTGCTCCTACTGGTTCTTCATCTGCTCCTACTCCTGGTTCTACTGCTGGTTCTTCGAGTTTTGTTGCTACTACCGTTGGTCTTTCTACTTCTCCTTTGGTTGCTCCTTTGGGTTCTACTGCTGGTCTTGCTACTACCACCTTTGATGCTACCACCACCACTCATGCTTCTACCACCACACCTGTTACCACCACCACCACACATGTTCCAACCACCACCTTTGATACCACCACAACTACTGCTGCTACACCTGATCTGCCATCTCCATCACCACCGGTTACTGGAAATCAACCAATTCCTACTTCTGATGCCGCTCCTATTGATCCATTGGGTGGGCAAACTCATGAGTCTATTTCTCCTGCTCCAACTGCTGCTGTTGAGGTTAAGGTAAAGGTTGAACCCACACCTAGTGATCCCACACCTAGACGTTCGCTTCGCCAGAAACAAGCTCGTCGTGTTCGCCGTGGTAAGACAGTCCCTTATGAGAAGCGTGATCCTGAGAATTTGATTGATGCAGCTTCTGACAGCGATTCTGACTTGCCGTTAGGGAATGGGAACATTACTGGTTACACGGTTGCGCGTTCCACAACTCTTCCTGGTGTGGTATCCCATAGAATTACTTTGAGTGATGGGTCTGTGCGTTTGGCTTCGGGTTTGCAGGGTGTGTTGTCGTGGGCTGACCGTATGGATCTTATGGCGTTATATGGATTAGTGGATTCTAGCATGCCTTTTGACCCCATGGCTGTGTCTTCATGGCCTGGTCTGCGTATCTGGGCTGATCTTAAGCTGATGTTGGATGCACCTCCTCATGCTCCTGTTTCGGGTATATGGAAGGATCAAATGCAATGGGTGATTCAGCGCTGGAAGTTATATGCAGGATGTGGTGTGCATATGTTGGAATTAGAATCTGGTCATATGGTTTTTATGTTGACGGATGTGGAGTATCCTTTGACAATTTCTTCGATGGAGGCAATGTTGGCTAGTCACTTGCAAATTTCTACTGATCTATCTGGAAATGAGTCCTCTATGGCCACGACATTGGTGGAAGGTATTCAGGCGCGGTTGATAGCAGATAAGAAGGCTGCTTCTGGTTTGTGATGTGATTGGGTTGTAAGTGTTTATATTTTGTATTTTTGTTCTTATTTTCATTCTTTTCACCAATATGTACAGTGATTGGTGAATTTCAGTCTTTATAGTTAAAAAAAAATCATAAACATTAACAATTAGACTAACTTAAACCAATTTATAAAAAAAAATATACTTTTTATATAATATCTGCTTATACTTTTAACACATCTTGGATTTATACTTGTGAATATGATACCCTTGGCTGCTTCACATTGTGGGTTCTGGTTACTGATTTGTGCTTGTACTGGTACTTGGTTTCACTTGGTGTTGGACGTGGTCCACACAACAAATGGTTCTCAACTTACCATGTCTAATCGACAAGAAAAAGTTGATTCACCTTGAGGGTACGGCTCCTGGTGCGATTCTCAAATCCGTTGATGGTTGCCAGGTTACCCAAAACTGGATGGTTTTCACTTGCCATAGTCTTGGACTGAAAAGTGGCTAATCCAAGGGGGTACGGCTCTTGGTAAAGATCTTATCAAATCCGTTGATAGCTGTAATAGCTTGCTTAAAGCTATAGGGTTTTCAACTCACCGATGCTTCATTGCTAAGAGTTGGCGAGTCCAGAGGGGTACGGCTTCTGGTAAAGACGCATCAAATCCGTTGACGGCTGTGATGGTTTGCCTAAAATCATCAGGGTACTTCCACTCACCATTAATTCACGTTCTAAGAGTTGGGCTGGGTTCTAGTCTCCTAGGGTGATGCTTATTCCACCAGAAAGACTGGCTAGCCCAAGAGCGAGCAGCTACTTGGTAAAGGCTCATCAAATCTGCTCATGTTGCTGAACCGATTCAACACGATGCTGATTTGTTCCAAGCTTTGGAGAAGCTTCTAGTGTTTCATGTTGCGGCGGTTACTCTGATTCTTATCTTTCTGATGCTGCTTTAGTTTTGCTGATACAATCCTCGGGATTTATGTGCACGTTTTCCAAGAAACTTGAACTCAACAGGTCAAATTCAAGTTTAGGGGATGATTGTTAGGACCATTGTAATAGTTAAATGTAATAGGTAGACTAGGAGGTATGTAGTTCCTCCTGGTCCTAGTAGTAGTAGGAGCAAGTCCTGCTCCTGGTCCTAGTCGAAGTCAAACTTTATTATTTCCTTAATATTCTGTTAGGATATGCATGAGATATGTTAGGAAAGGATATGCATATCAGTTTTACACGTTTTCTTTAATGCTGTATTAGGGTTTCCTTGTAGTATAAAAGGAACCTTAGGCAAAAGGGTTAGATACACCTTCACCAAACGTAGTTCTAGTCATTATCAATATTAGAAATCCTTAGAAAGGATCAAGTCTTTATAGTTATTCTGTTCTCCTTGATTATATTTATATTCTATATTCATATTGTGTATAGAGTCTCTTTGTGATTTGACTTATGATTACAGAAGTCATTCACCGGTCCTGACAGGCTGCAAGATCTACATCTAGTAGACCCAACACCCGTGACCTCCAAGCTTCCACTTCCTGATTACCTGAAATACATGTGAGTAAAACAATTAGCAAAAATTCCGAGTGAATCTATAGGTTTATGTAATCAATTTGAACACAAGCAAAGATTATAAGTTTGTGGCATGCTTAATAAGCATCGAATAATAATTTGCATCAACAATGATAATTGTATATAGCATAAATTGCAATAAGCTCATGGAACCGAGCCCTTAGACACTCCGTTAGGTCTAATTAGACAAGAGATTTATTAATTGTCGTTACCTAAAGATTATTGGTACATTGCCGTAAGCCTGACTTCTCAATACAATATGCTCAAACAGTGTGGAGGTCGGGCCTAAGCTTCTGTGACAAGTCCACACAAACTGAACCGAGGCGGCTTCCCTCATAGATCTATTAATTGTACTAGCGGTTAAACCATCATAGGTTAATTAACGGTCCATAATTGAGGCTTTAACAATGACAATCACTTAATGCAATTTAAAGGCAACCACAAGTCCATTCATAGAGGGACAAGCATACCATAAAATACTTGTGTTCTAAGTTTATAAAAACAAGTATTCCCCCTCGCGGGTTTAAAATCATTTAATAACTAGTATAAAGCGAGGCTATAGACTCACCTTAGCCAATAGTGGTAATGAGACGATCCCCGACGATAGATGATTCCTTTCAAACACGAGAACTGCAACCTATCAAATAAGGTGCGTTCATTAATAATAGACTCGAGAAATAAATCATACATAAGAATATAAAACTCGACTCATAAAATCACGACAAACTCGAGAGAAAACGATACAAGTGATACTATTATACTCTCTTATATATTCATTTTTATTATTCTATGCTTTTAATAAAAATCTGCCGGGACATACCGAATGTCCAAGCCGTTTTCCCATACTTAGACATTTCAAATTTTTATGGTACTACTCAGAGAACTCACTTACTATATGTAGAAAGTCCGCCCAAGAGCCCATCAAAAGATTTTACTTCTAAAGTTCCCTGCCCGACTCATCTTTGAATCACAAAATCCGGACAGTTTAGCGACCTTGACTTACGAAACCATTTTGACCATTCTAAGCATCTCCATTTGTAAAACAGCCACTTGATTCTAAAAATAGACTCAAAATTCTAAACTTGGAGCCTGAGAACAGCCCTTGAATCATTTTGAAACTCATTTTATAGTCCCCGAGATTCGATCCAAGTATCGACAACAATTTTTGGATTGTGTCAACACTCGTCTCCCGGTACACGAAAATCAAACTAGTGTATCTTCCACCTCGTTTGGAGTTGGAAGGCCTACTTTATATCAAATCGAAGCTAACGAAGTTCTCTACAACATAATCCCATAATATAAACCCATTTTCAGACTTAAGACCCTCGGAATTGGCCTCAAACCTACTGCCTAAAATTGACCATTTAAAACCATACAAAATAAATTTTTCAACAAAATTTACCCATTTCTATACCACTAATATGATCATTCTAACACTCCTACACTATGATCAAACCCCTAACACACTTGCATGTACAAATCTAATAAATCAAACTCAAAAAATCAAACATTCAAACACTTCACTATGTAATATAATAAGATTAACACCCATTTATTCCTTCAAAATGGATCAAACAAGTATAGTTCATCAAGAAAATAAATTTTGAAAAAAATGTTAATGCATGTTGAAGAAAATCATAGCAATGTGATCACAAGATCAAAATTAAGATGGGTCTTGTTTTAGTTTTGGAAGATTCAAAGTTAAAATCAAAATTTTTGATGGTTATGGTGTGTGGTGGTGTACGACCTAAAAAGAAAAGGAAGGAGAAAATGGTGAATTTTCTTTTATTGATTTTTAAAATGGAAAGTTGCTAGTGGAATTTATATATATAGTGTAGGGTTAGGGTACTTTTTGCCAATTTGTAATAGTTTTGGTCCAAAGTGTAATAAAATAGTTTTAAAGGGTAGAAAATGTAAATTGTAAATTTTGAAATATTTACGAGACTCGGGTTTCGTAAAAATACTTTTTAAAAGCTTAAACGCACACGAAAAATAATAATATAACGACTCGATACGTAATTAAAATGATATCGTCGAAAGTATTAAATATCGAAACGATCGATAATAAAATATAAAATGTTTGGCATCCGTCGGTATCGCGATCACTAGTAATCCTCGTTACTCGTCAAAATATTAAAATATAATATTTAATATCGGTTTCAACTTAAATCGTTAAACATAATAATATTTAACGTTATAAAATACTTCAAAATAATTGAAAATAGAATTAAATTTTGACCTTGTTTTTACGGGTTTTACATCCTCACCACCTTAAGGGAGCGACGTCACGGCGCTCAACTCGCCTAATTCACGAGTTGTTCACTACCCGGAAGGATGACGACATTCCTTATAAGGAAGTCCTTACGTTCCCACGTGAATCTCGATCCACGATCTCGACTGGTTCTTTTACAAAACGCAACTTGTCGTCAAGTTGTATCTCACCAAAAAGGAATAAATAAATCCTTATCCACCAGTCACCTGTCAAGCTCGACACATCAAAATTTTATGGATCACACGAAGCTCATTCGACAACAAGAATAGATGACAGGATTTTTGGGTAAGTCCAGTTAAAAAGAATGTTGAAATTTAAAGGATAGCCACTGGCCGGATAGCCATGGACACACATCAAAAGAACTAACAAAAAAAAACATTTTCGTCATCGGAGGGTGCTCACACGCGGGTCCCTACTCAAAAGATAATACAAAGATACCATCTCACTTTCGCCAACGCGCATTAAAGTCTCAATGAACATCGTCGTTGAAAGTCAAAAAGATATTACATAATATGTGCTCTACATGATCGGACGTCATCGGATGATGCCGTCTCAAGTTCTCACAACTTACGATCATTTGACTAGATCACACACCATATAAGTACATAAAAGAAAAGGTCGGACATAAACATCGAGTACAGATCTCCACCGTTAATCATTGAGAAAACCTTGAACGAACCCTTGATAATAACCACTGGATCTCAAGAGTCTTTCCACTTGCGGTGTCGACTTCAACAAACTCCTAGAGGTTGTAATGAAGTTATTAACTCCATTCATTAGAGCTTCGGTCCATTGGTGAAGATTCTCAATATAACGCATAAATCCTGGTGACACTTATCGTTTCTTCTTATACACTGCTTCCCGAGATTCATTTAAACTCAGAATAAAATAGTGATCTTCAATACGAGGAATGGAACGAGATAAAAATGAACTCAATAAACGCATAAACGGATAAGATGTGGTAAAATGATTTAAGATTAACGATCGACGAGGGATCTCGACTCACGTAACCGTAAAACATAATAATTCACAATACTAGAAAAATGAGAGCGAAGAATGAATTAAATATTAACATTAAAATAACGTTTGTCACAATTATCCGTCCCGGATTTAGTATTATTTTAAAACTCAGTTGAGGTACTTTCTTGATAAGGATGGTATATTAAAATAGAAGTTAAATAGCTTCATAGTTTATTTTGGTTGTCTTAAGAAACTTTGAAAGAAAGACATGAATTTATTAATTAAACTCGTATTGATGGCTACAATTAGAAAATATAATTTCCAAATTAAATCACTATTAGGAATATAAATTAAACCGGTAATTTCATTACGTTTAAAGTAAAGTATGATAAGTCAATTAGTTCAAAAGATCGAGCATAATTTCATTTTAAACATTAGTTTTAGTTATACAAAATATGATGTATAAATTTGACCTTTTTCTTATGATAGTTATTTCGATAATTGAAAATCATTGGAAAAATATATAATAGTTCCATGAAAGTTTTATAATACGTTGTAGAAATACATAAAGGTGTTTATTATTTCAAAATAAACATGGGATATATTTGGTTTCAAAATGTGACAAGATAACAAACGAATACGAATGGAATTAATAGTCAACAATCAGTACGAAATCAACGGTACAAAAGAGAACGAAGCAAATGTCGTATGAACTCTTAAAGAGAATAATAAAATAAAGGCATTGATGGTATGACAATAAGAAACAATAGATTAAACAAGTTGTCAATTTTGTTAGTGTGGTCGGTAGTTCACCAATATCAGCTCGTTAACTTAGCGGTGGTCGATACATGATCGGAAATAAGATCCATACAAAAAATTTAATAAAATAAAATTCATAATAATCACTTGTAATTAAAACAAATCAAATGAACGATGTTAATGTTTAAAGAGAGAGTCAAAGCACGATTCACAAGAGTGGATTTCGAGACAAACGAGAGTGACGGACGTCATCCCGGATATACGGAAATCACTCTAGTGATAATTCATTATTCACATGCGGAGACATTCCAAAGATCTATAAAATCGCATAAAGAACATTGGACGAGAAGGAAGGATAAAATATCGAGACTTTCAAGTCATTTATCAACAGTCAGTAATTAGACGTACGGTCAAAAGAAATCAGTTATAAGATAAAATGAAGTAACAAGTAGAAAAACGATCGTCGAGTAAAAACGTATTCGTAAACGTGTAATTCGTTCAATAAAAAGGTAAGAAAACATATGCGGATGCATAGAAATTGTGCTACTTGCATAAAATATAAAGGTTTTCAAAACTTCTTTTCACTTTATTTCATTTTATTTATCTTTATCATAAATACAAGTAAAAAATTTGATTATTATCAAGATTTTTAAGGTGACTACTATTCAGCCTAGCATGGCTCCTTCTAAATTAGCCATAGGTGATCAGGCCATGTATAATTCAGGAATAGCAATGCAGTGCTCAGTTTCGTCGAAAAGTATTACGTTTCTTATTTTTATATATAAACCATGCCATTCGAAAAATGGAATTTAAAAATAGTTTATAAATTTATAAGATACAAGTAATTTGTGAGATATTTAATAAGCAACTTTTAATGTTACAAAAAGTATTTTATAAGACCAAAGTAAAAACAATTGGTGAAAATAATCGTAAAACAATATCAAATTTATTTATAAGGTGAGATTATGACGACGTATAAAGTAGCCAAAGGTTTGTAAAAAGTGGCAAATAGTAGCTCGTAAAACAATCAATGAAATGGTTACAAGTTAATAAGGTTTCAAAAGGTTATAAGGTTTAGACGAAAACACCATGAGACACGTGATGAGAATATCGACGAAGAATGTGAAGGCAAAACTTCAAAACTCAACACAAATCCGTGGAAGGTTAGGAGAAAATAAAAATAAAATAACATCGAATGACAAATGAGTCATATATATATAAAGAATAAATCAATCCATATGTGTATTCTATGTAAGATACTCGACACAACATGCTTTTAAGAAAGTATATTATTCATTTTCAAATTACACCATTAATCCAGTAATTGCTAATCCTGTAATGTTTCTATTTTTTTTAAACATTTTCACATGCAACTAGTATTCGTTAGTTGTAAAATAATACTTGTTAAAATTTTACGATCTCAATCGAAATCAAAACTGCTTAGAAACATTTAAAACCCATGTTCCGAATTTTCTATCAGATTTGACTTTTTAAATATGAGCCGATTAATTGACCCGATAAATGACATCTCCAAGACTCGGAGTCTAAAGCAGTTTGATGCAAAACGACGTTTCAAACGACTTTCTAGTTTTACCCGAGACCTGAAACCCAATACAAAATGACCAAAATACCCCTGCAAGTTCTGTGCAGGTTTGACTATTTTATTTTAAAAACGCAGGTTTTACTTTTAAGTTTTGACCTTTTTATACACCCCCTGCAGTTTCTCCATTAAATATATTTTTCGACACTTCCTAACGGCTCAAATATAAATATATATATATATATATATATATATATATATATATATATATATATATATATATATATATACTAGCGTCGTAACCCGCCCAACGGGCGGGGTCGTTTTTGTTGTTGTTCCGGAGGCTTTATGGCTCATGCGTTTTTAGTTTATCAGTTTATATAATTTAACCTTTAGTATATTTTAGATATAATTTACCGCTTAAGTGATATTAAATTTATGTTTAAATTTATTTAAAAAACTTTTAAACTCAATCCGAATTTAAGTTAAAAATGCTTATAATTTTTTTATTTTTAAATGTCAAACGATGGTTACCATAAACATGTGTAAATGCAATAATGAATTCCCTTTTTATTCACCCACATAAACATATGATTTACGATATTGGCAATCAAATACTACTCCATTTAATTTTATAGTATTTAAAGAAAATAACATTGTCTAACCATGATTTACTTTCAAATCATTTGACTTCTTGAATCTCTTGCCGGTCGAGTCAATCGTCACTCACAACCATGATACAAAACATAAAAAGTAATCAAATATCTCTTTGTAAGAACTTGATGATTTTTTTTAAATGAGACGCACTCAACTTTTTTCACTCACGCAACACATGAAAATAATGTTTGATTTGTAACATTAAGCCAATTGCATGTTTTATTTGATCATTTAATAAGCACAATATCCTTTAAAAATAGCAAAGTTGGATACCATGGACATTATATATACAATGAATCTAAGGACAATTACCTGAAATAGTTGAGTAAAAGCAAAAAAAGGGAAAGTAAAAGTGAGAAAGGGAACACAAATAATTCTAAGGAAAATATAATCTATAAGGTATGGGAATAAAAAAAAGGCAATGATCTAAGAGGAATACAAAATTCGAAAATTGATGTACCTTAGTCATTTTTTTCTTGATAAAATCTTACATTGTGACAATAATATTTGGAGCATTCATACTTCAACACTGTTAAATAAATGCCTCAGTGTACACGAAATGGTCGCAAAAAAATCATATTTAGAAAATACATTGAGTAGACCCAAAAGGTGGTCTAATAAGTACGATTGAAAGAGATTAAAAAATCAATTCAAAGCAACTTCTCAAATTCTCAAGTATCATTTATAATACATTCAGCATCATAATAATTGTTTCATCCTCCCATATCAAGAATTTTCATGTAATTATTTTTGCTGCTATTTGTATTAACATTGTAATTTGTTGGTACTAAGTATGTAGGAGTGCTTGCACTTTTGCCAAGGATTTAAGAACCCCTGATCTTGGATCCTTACCTGATTCATGTTCACTATATCAGCACCACCAGGTGTCTTTAATAGTACTAATTCCATTTAGGCATTTTTGTAAGCTATTTCAGCTTCATTGTCTGCAATGAGAAGGCATTTAAGTTTGCTACATGGGTAAATGGACTAAATGAGTTTCTTTACACACCAGTTACCTTTCAAGACATTTGGACTTAATGTCTATAGTAGATATTATCTTGTGTTGTTTCTTCAGTTATTTTATCTTTAATGATCAACACTTTTCAGAGAGACGGCCTTATCATCAAATTTCTTTAGAATAGGACAATATATCCAACCTGTTTTTAATTTCAACATGACTGAAAAAAATAAAGATTATATTCTACATAAGATCCTTCAATTCACAATCACGTAACAACACTCACATATTGTTTTTTGGGTAATAGATCATTACTACTTTCACTCAGGTTTTAATTAGTGTAGATAGGGCATGTTTTCAGACTACTTTGGAGTGTGCCAATAAATATTTGTTGTGTGAAAATAATTTGCCTTACCTATTTATCTCTTCACCCATATAAGTAACACTACAGAAGTTCAGTCATAACTAACAACAAAAATCAAACTATTTTCGTAACATCTTGCTATTGAATGAATGGTATAGCTTAAATTTAAAAGTTAAAGAATATTAAGTTTGACCCAAGATCATTAACTATTGATGTTCTAATCAAGCAATGAACATGTTGATGTTATTATTCAATAATCTAATAAACTACATCCATAAATATAAATCAAGTAAACTTTGAATCGACCTTGTCATGTATTATAACTTCTCATTGTGCTTGCATCTATACTAACCTTTTTTATGACAATTTGTGATTAATAGAACGACCCAAATTCCATCTATACTAACCTTTTCATGTATGACAGCGTGAATGTGCTCTCTTCTTCCTCTTGTTTCTTTTTCTTCCATGTCAAGTCTATATCTTTTGATTTTGTGTTGATCCTTTCAGGTATGTTCGCTTCAGCCTGCAACATTTACAAATTCAAGTAAAAGTGAGAAGAATTCAGGAATATTACAATCTAGATAGATGAAACAACATATACTAAAGTCTGTTGTCGTAATAAAAATCTGTTTTCCTTTCAAAAAAACTAAAGTCTGGACCTGTCTGAGATGAAGCTCATTGCGAGTCACATCTAATGAATCAACATCTTGTTCTTTCTAGTTCTCACTTTTAGTTTCTACTTGCATTGCTACAGTGACTCTTTCAACAGATCCAACTTCTGCAACGTCTTGTGGGATCAGTTTCTAGATTTCCACTTTTATCATGTATGTGTTAGATGTAAATTAGAAGGGAAGATCATGTTCATTTCACACAATAGAACAAATGTATATTATGAAAAAAACAGGCGAACACATGATAAACAAACAAACCAAAAGAACCTGATAATAAACGGTATCAAAATAAAAAGATAATATTTCACTAACACATGGCATCTTTATTATAATTTTCACTGATGACTTTAGGGTAATCAGTAAATTGCAAGTTGAACACGACTTGAGTTTTGTGGAAAGTTTATGCAAGCGGACATTTAAATGACATTGACGACCGATGTCGAAATATGGGTCACATTAAATATATCGTTGAAAAATCGCATTAGCTCGGTTTGGTCAACAAAATTTTGGGAAAAGGTTCGGCAAGACAACAAAAGGATTTACTCCGCCCAAACGTTGTAAACTATTACATATAGGGATTTCTCTTTGAACTCCAATGTTTCTACACTTCTTCGCAATACAACTAATGAAAATATCTCTCTAGTTAGATTTGCACAGACAACAAAGTACATTAAAATCCTAGTCTCGTGAACATCAAAAAATGAATAATATTGAAGGAAGCATTAGTCTAAGGAATGAAGAACATGCCTCATAGGATCAGTCTCGGCAGCTGAATCATCAATAAGAAACCCATTGGCCTTCCATGAAGGGTCAACAACATGAACACGATCAAGTAGCACTTTCATCCATTTACATATATCAGATTTGGCAACACTCTCGACCCATGCTATGAGAAGTGTACTCTAATCATACAACAGAAGCATGCATAAAGGATACTAAAATGATGAAAAAGAAATTTATTAAGAAACATAAATTACAAAGGTTATTGGTATACCTGGAATTTCTATCTGTCTGGTTAGTTTCCTCTCTATGGATTCAAGCTGACAAAATAAACAAAATAGATAAAACGCAGCAGGTCACTAGGTAAAACTCACTGAAAGTGAATTTATGAACATTTTACTCACCCAAAATGATAGGACATATATGGTCAAGCACACCCGACATATTTTGACCCAATTTTGCACATAGCCCACTCAGTCACTTTTTGACACCTATCGATACAGTAAAATTGAACCAAAGGTGACTAACATGCCCTGGATCTTGTTGCCTTATATATATAAGGTATACGATTTAAGGCATGCTAATCACTGATCGTAAAGTTAAAATAGATAACTTCTTCATCAAATAGAAAACGTGAAAAGGATTATATTAGACTATGACAAAGGGCACTATAAGAAGAAAGCTACTTCATCCTTTGGAACTCGACTAACAAAGACAACATGAAATCTAAGAAGAAAACTAATGTCATGTTTGGAACTCGAGTGACAAAGATTGTTGTTTTACATAGCTTCAATTATTGACAACACAAACGCATAGTTACCAATTTTCGATCAAACAATACTTTGAGTAAAGAAATGCTCACACATATCGGATATCGACATACCAGCATGCGGTGGAGGTGAAGATACTGAGGTGGCACTCCCTGAGGCGCCCATCTGCTGCTGCTCCTATTGCCATTGAGGTGGTGGTAAAACTTAAAAACCTGATCATTTGGACCTCAAATTGCATGAATGAGTACCAAAACGTCACATCGGTAAATCCAAACACAATGGACAAAGTACCAAGCACGTAGCATCCAATGGTAAACCCCATATCCTCATTCCCCCAAAAACCAAACATGAGGTCCTAAATTTCATTAACACAAAAACAAATCACAAGACCCCGATTCATTATCACTCTTGCATTCTTTAACAGGTTTTGGCTTACTCAGATTAAATACCTTGACATATAAATTCTTAACATTCAAACATGTATGTCAAAGAAAATAGAACAATCAACATTTACCTCCGATTCATTTTAGTGTCATCTACTGCTTCCATTGGTGCTTAAACATTATGTTCATCAGTTTCACCACCAGAAGATTATTTCCTACAACGACATGTTTAGTTTCCCTTAAATCTCTATCCAACTACACTTTGTGTTCTTACCTATTCTACCTCTCAAGGTCTTCACTTCCTCCTATTTTTCAGCCTTCATGTGTACAACCAATGCGTGTAACTGCTTGCTACAACTTCAAGTTGCTTATAATCGGTTTTGTTATAGTGAAGAGCGCTAACTACAAAGCATCGCATCAAAAGGAGTACTCTGGAGTCTGGAATTGAGGCATTATAATGTAGACGATCGCTTATATCAGGAGCAACAGTTGATTTACTCGATATCAGATATTAGTAAGTAAAATTTATCTCTAAATTAGTAGCCAATCACCAAACTTACATAATTATCATCAGCTCTGCTATTACCAATTTATTAATTGTTGTTTTCTACTGGTTTGCTATTATAACTAAATAGATCAGTAAAAATGTGCAGGCTGACGACAAACATTTTAATTTAAACATGTTATCAAAAATTTAGGAATAAGACTAAAAGAAACAGGATCAAATGGTTTTGAAAATGTGCAATCGTAAATTTAGAAAACTTTGACTAATCTGTAGGTTCAAAATTTTATCAGAAAAATATAGGTCAGAGACCTCAAGTAACCCAGCAGCTAAAACATCAGCAAATCTCTCTATATCTCTAGTTACAAAAATAGAGAAAATTGTCAGAAAAATGATGATACCTCTTTAAGGATGGAACCATCTAAATACCTCTTTGAGTGCGCATGGAAACGCCCATCCTTCTCCCTCTTTGTTCCAGTACATCTATCCTGCACTTGTAGGTGCACAGTATCCATTTCGACTCCGATTCGATTTCCGGGTACTGTTCTGTACTTTCACCATATACTACTATCTCATAAACTGGTTCCAATGTTCCTGTCATCATTTTTACGCAACCTGTGAGCACTCACTTCTAAGCATAACTCAAGCACAAAAGATCTAATAAAGGGGGTGTTCAGAAAACCGTATTTAGGTGCTCAATGGCTTATTCTTATGAGAACTGTCATCAATTTGAGACTTGTATACTTTCTTGAATTTATTCTATTGAAAAATAGCAGCGTACCAATGTATGTACATAGTTAAAAAGCCAAAGAATATCTAGCTATAAAGAGATAACCTTGTGATGAATTGGATTTGCTTATTTGTTTATATATACAAGAAGAATACTCGAAGAAATAGTCATTACTTCATACTATAATCAAAGTCATTTAAAAAATATTCTAAGCTGAAAATGTTTGTAGAATAGTAATGTTAATTTGTCAAAAAGAAACAGCTTGAAATAAGCAACTTCTTTCCAACTTCTTAGATCATAAGAAAATTAGCAAAGAAATACGGAGTAACAACTTAGGAAGTTTTTGGATTTGCAATTGCTAATAGGAAGTGAGCACTTCACACAGGTGGAGAAGCTTTGGAAGTGCTTTTAAGTAATAGTGTAAGCCAAATTTAATATGCTTATTTCATAGAAAAATATATTTACCTGCTCTTGTAACTCATTTTATGTGCAAAAACAAATAACCCTGAGTTTTTGTTTCGACTTATCTAACGTGCTTATGTCTTAAGTAGCTTTCGATGTATGTTCATATAAGTGTAGCCTGCCATTGTATTCCAATAAAATATGTAACACTTGATAACAATCAAAGTCCACATAACAATAAACAAAGGCACTTTGGCACATAAAACCTACGCATTTCAGTGTCTCAGCATCAAGTTTTTGGTTATTTCAGGTCCTGACTAATACTCGCGTTTCTGAATCAGGCCTCAGACCGAAACTTAATCACATGAAAAAATAATAACTATTGCTGAAAAATCAACTACATTTTCACGCGATTTACCTTCTGGTCTCTATGATACCTTACATGTAGAATATCGCTTTCCACTATCTCATTCTAAAGGGTTTTTTGTTTGATATGGGGTAAAAACGCACTTTTCGAGGATCTTTGTCTAATCTTATCCATCAGACTTATAAGCTTATTGAAAAACTGATAAGCTCATAAGGCCAATCGTTTGGTCTCATGAGCTTATGAATTTTATAAGCTCATAAATACAGGTGGATAAACCCCGTATTATAAGCTTTTCAATTTTTCTAAGCTCATAAAATGCGCATAAACAAACACCCCTGTATATCAAAATAAGCACATAAGTGGGCCTCTTTACATGCTTATTTTATATGAGCTAATGTTTTAAGATAATAATGTCTTACTTTTGAGTAATCATACAGTTGATTGGGCTTTTCAGATCTGCAAACAATACAAAGGGCAACTGAGTTTCTCACGCTTTGGGGTATATATGTATATCATGTCCACAGGGAATTTAGTAGTGTCGTTTATTGTTTTTTATTTGCTTAAAATTGCTAAGCTATAAACGGTTAGTAACCCGCTTCTGTTTATTCCTAACGCAGTGTAAAATAATAAAATAAGCAGTTTCATTCAAATATATCAAAAGTACGTAAGATTAAGCTGATAAGATCTTAAAGAATCAATTTAAAACATCATATAAATATAATGCACTTACTTTCACATGTTGTGTTTAATAATGCAATTGAATACTTGCTTATGTTTAAATAGTAATTCTTGCATAGAATAGTAATTCCTAACGCAGTGTAAAATAAGAAAATAATCACTTTCATCCAAGTATGTCAAAACTTCATATGAGCTAAAATATATAAGGACTTAAAATAATGAAATTACCAACACCCTGTAAATGGCAATTTAAAACCTGTAGTAAAAGAGGAAGTGATTTGCGTAAGCTTGTCCTCTTCCCCACTTAAAATTCATGCTGTCACCATAATTTTTACTTGGGCATTTTATCGAACAGTTAGTTGGTGTGCAACCAATTTCTCTTACAAAAATAACAACAAAATGCGATATTTCATCTAGAAACTACTCCTAAACCCTAAACCCAAACATACAAAATTTAATCATATACTTAAACATCCATATACTATTGTGACAAAAAAACGCTCTACATAACCCCTAATATGAAGTACAACCAATTTAAGAAACATCCAGATACTTCAACATATAGATACTACTGGGATACGAAACAGAAGTACAACCGATTTATGCAACATTCTAAAACCTAAAATCGATTTACAGTAAAATACATGTAAAAATAATTGTACACATAATTTAGGCAAAAAATGCTACCTACTGATTTCTGCATTTACTTTGAATGTATGAAGCTTCTAATATATGTAGACGTTGGTTGTTCTGAATTAACTAACAACCGGTGGTAATGAAGGGTCACCATTTGGTTAGTGTGTGTGATTTTGGTTTGGTGAGGACCTACCGTGCGAAGAAAATAAATGGAGGTTGGGAGATGAATAGATGTGTAAAATTTATTCAACATCAGCCCAAGTAAACCACATTTAAGTAAAGCAGTCTGCATTCATATTAAAAAAACCATACATAGCTCAAGTGGTAAACTAAGCTTTGTTAAGCTCTCAGGGTACAAACCAGGGTTCGAGCCTTGTCACTAACACTTTGGTTAGTGACATTTTTTGCTATTAACCGGTTTGAAATTGTTAAGCCCCGACCCGATGCAAACCAGGGCTGACCCAGTTCAGATCACACCCGATTGACCCAGCCCAGTGGCTTGGCCAGACTTGAACCGGACCGTTCCAGACCCGGCTCGGCCTAGAACAATAAAACGCGATTTTCAGAAAGCCTTTTTCAAACTGCGTTTCCAAAACGCGATTTTCAAAAAACTGCGATCTCAAATAAGAATTTCGTGGAATTTGGAGATTTTTTAGGGAATTCTGAAATACTATTGGCTAAAAGATGTGACTGGGATATGACTGGATTAAAAAGTGTGGTTCCAAATCATAATTATACCTATATAATATAATATAATATATATATATATATATATATATATATATATATATATATATATATATATATATATATATATATATATATATATATATATATATATATATATATATATATATATATATATATATATATATATAGACACATGTCTTGTGGATTTTACGACAATGATAAATAAATTTCATAATGAGCATCAATTAAAAATATGGTATAATGAATGACATAAGATGCTTCAAGATATTCAACACGAAATCTAGAAAGCAAAACGGTGAAAGAAGTTCGTAATTTAAGTTTCAAGGTGCAATGTAGGCAAATCTCTTTGGTGCCACGATTGTCAAAAACACAAAACATAACAAGAAAAGAATGGAACGTTAACATGCTACACTCCGGGAGCAAGAAGGTTAATGAAAGACAAATGATACAATTTTATATAAGTAAAATCGTATTCCAATCTAGCGCCATAATCTAGACAATGATTTATAAAATGACGATGACCTTACTGAGATATAAGCGAACAATACACTTCGGAGTCGATACATATAAATGTCAACGAATTAAATCTTCGCATGCCGTGTAAAACGGTGATAAAAATCAACAAAATATTAAGAAAAACAATGATATTATTCAACACGATTTTAGGAAATGTTTCAAAATGTGTGACTCACACGATAGCGGTTAGTCTATTCCAAGGACACATTGAGCTACACAATGGTCTAGAGATTACGTTTCAAGACGTCCAAGCACAAACAGCCGGAAAGCGATTTGGATATATATAGATATCACAAAGGGTTAAACAATGAAAGTAACGCGCGCAGATGAAGGTATGTAAGGTCATAATATAAAATTTTGCAAAAAAAGCAATTTAAATACTTCAAAAATAAATACAGAAAGATCTTGAAAATTTATTGTATTTATTTAAGTTAATCATTAATAATTGATAAACTTTTATCGAAAAGTTTAACGACATAAATATATATCGATAAATGGATCCTAGATATAAATATATATCCATAAATGGATCATAGTATTTATTTATAAATACTTGGCAATAAGGTACACGTAATAACGCATACTAAAGTGGTAATCCCAGAAGTAGCTTGAACCTGAAGTCACGCGAAGTCCGGTGCACATGACTCTTTGAAAAATAAAAACCGACAGTTATAGTTTAGGTTTTTAAAATAAAGACCTAGTTCTCTATAACTCATGGCTCTGGTACCAATCTTTAACACCCCCAAATTTATACGCAGCGGAATACATCTTTGGGTGCTAAACAATGATACAATAACACATAATTTATAAAGAACGACTCGAAAAGAGACGTTTCAAATTTATCGTTCCTAAAAATTTATCAGAGTAGCGTAGTCCCGAGTAATCGTTACCAAAAGATAAGTTAAAACAACATATTAGTTTGTTTTAAAAATGGAACGATAAATAAATCAAAGAGTTGGAACAATAAAAGCAGTGCACAACTTCATTCCTGTGACCTCCAAGCTTCCACTTCCAGATTACCTGAAATACATGTGAGTAAAACAATCAGCAAAAATGCCGAGTGAATCTATAGGTTTATGTAATCAATTTGAACACAAGCAAATATTATAAGTTTGTGGCATGCTTAATAACCATCGAATAATAATTTGCATCAACAATGATAATTGTATATAGCATAAATTGCAATAAGCTCATGGAACCGAGCCCTTAGACACTCCGTTAGGTCTAATAAGACAAGAGATTTATTAATTGTCGTTACCTCCAGATTATTGGTACATTGCCGTATACCTGACTTCTCAATAAAATATGCTCAAACTGTGTGGAGGTCGGGCCTAAGCTTCTGTGACAAGTCCACACAAACTGAACCGAGGCGGCTTCCCTCATATATCTATTAATTGTACTAGCGGTTAACCCATTATAGGTTAATTAACGGTCCATAATTGAGGCTTTAACAATGGCAATCACTTAATGCAATTTAAAGTCAAACGATTGTTGTAAAATACGACCTTTAGGAAAAGGTGCGTAAAAGCGGCAAGTATTAAGTGTCGGTTTAGGAAAACCGAGCACTAATGACCAAATAAGTCCAAGTTCGTTCTCGAGGAGGCAAGTGCGTTGTGTTAAGAGATGATTTTGTTTTGTGATTATATGATTGAAAATGAAAGAAAGAAATGAGATTAGAAAAGGAAGACGGTTACGAAGGCGGATTAAACTAAGACGAAAAAGGCGATCACGTAAAACCGTAAATAGTGCAAAAATTAAAATTTTAACCTAAAAATTCCTAAAAATTACTAAAAATCCACAATAATATTCTAAGAGTTTACAAAAAATCAAAACTTCCTAAAACCTTTTAATTAATTAGATAATGACTTTTTAATGCTAATTAAAGCCCTGAAAATCACAATTAATTATTAAAAAGCCCTAAACAAGATTTTAAAGTTTGTAAACCTCAAAAATAACCTAATTAAGCTAAAAAGTAGTTTTTAAAATTTTAAAACCAAATAAAAGTATTTTTAAACACTTAAAAACTATTAAAATCAATTAAAACTTAAATTAATTCTAGAAAATAATTGAAAAGTCCTAAAAATATTTGGAAAGTTAAAAAACTCCTAATTAAGTGTCTACAATCTAGGAAAAATGTAAAAACTTAAAAAATCAACCTTTCAATTTTTAATAATAAAATAATATTAAAATATTCAAAAAAATTCAAAGTTCATAAAAAAATTCTACAAAATAACCAAAAATCTAAAATAATATAACTAAGACAGAAATGCAATTAAAAGTTTCTAAAACCTATTTAATAATTTTATATTAAATTTTAAAGTTGGTTAAAAACACTAAAATCCTATAAAATCAAAAATAAGACTTTTTGAAAACTTAAATAGCTGTAAACCTCAAAAATATGATTAAAAACCTAAAATCTATTTTTTCAGATTTTTAAAATACCTTTTCCTATTTTTAAATTACTTTTCAAAATTTAAATTTAAAATAACCCTAGAAAAATCATTAAGCACGTGAAAAATAATCTTTTTGAACTGAAAAGTCTTAAACCCTAATAAGAACCAAAGAAAAATGCTAACTTGGAAAAATCTTAAGAAAATAAGCTGGAATTAGTTTATGAATAAGCTGCTAGTTAAATAAGCCAAAAAACAAACACTACTTAAATGGATATTGGTTAGCTAGCTGTGCATAGAAAAGCACTTGGGTCACTGGTTAACACGTATAGTCCTCCAACGAGGGGTCCTGATATTTGAGATTTTGCTCGTTTGAAAGATCGATTCTCGGTATCTCCTCGAATTGATCACAACTCAAAGTGGAATGATTTGTTCTTGGTGACAAAAAGTGGGTTTGGTTTTCTATTCTATTAAAAATATAAATGCATGAAGGAAACAAAGATTCACACCAAAATAATTACTTAAGTAAAAATAGAACTTAATTTAAACAATTAAATAAGAAAGCAGTAAAATAAACTTACTGGAAACTAACTCAATTCGGAATACTAGTCCTACTCGGAATAAACATGCTTATGCGGAATAATCTACCATGCGGAATAGTTGTGCCTACCCGGAATACTGAACTCTACGCGGAATAACAAGGGTTATGCGGAATAACATACTCTACGCGGAATAACTGGGGCTATCCGGAACATGTGGCCATGCGGAATACTAGAAACCATTCGGAATAATACACCCTATGCGGAAAAATTGAAATATTCCGAATAAGGACAAATCAAATTGATTATCCGGAATATATATAATATTCCGAATAATGAAAAAGTGGAAGAGACTATGATGAATAATAAGAAAGTTCCGAATAAAGGAAACCTCAAGCAATCTATCCGGAATAATGAAAATATTCCGAATAACGGACAAAAAGAATGGCTTATGCGGAATAAACTGGGGACAAAGAACAGCAGCAGATACTTAAAACAGGGGACACGAATTTTAAGCCAAATCAAGCTAAATAATCAAAAAGGTTTTACCAAATTAACTACAAATCATCTACTAACTACAAGGATCAAATCCCAATCATAAAAACACAAATTCACCAACTTTTTAAGATCAAACTTCAACTAAATAAAAACTTAAGAACTTTAAATAAAAAGATGATGAAGATCAAGATGAATGAAAAGATTAAATGAACACTTGTATTGATGATTTAGATTCAGTAACAAAAGGAAAGGATCAAGCTTACAAGATTAAAGAAGAAATCAAAAAGATGAAAAACCACTCCTTAAGGGAGATGGTTTCCTACGAACTAGGAGAAGATGAAACTGAAAAGAAAAACTAGATTCCAAAAATTGTGAGGGTGATCCCTTTATATAGGCTGAGTGGTTGGTTGGTGAGTGGGCTTTCTCCCTTTCTTCTTGTCTTCTCGTCTTTTCAGATAAGTTGACGTTTTCGATTCTGATTCGGGATTTGTCGACGATTAAATTCAACTCGTCTTTTAATTTCTTCGTTAAATAGACTTGAGTTTCTTCGACATATGTAAATCTTTCGTCTTTGGTCCTTTTCTTCGATAAATCTTCAAATAGGCCCATTGACTTCAAATATTTTGCATCTCTTGGACAATAGACTTCGTCTTGAGTCTTTTTCCTTGATAAAACCCGTGCAATCCCATGTTTTCTTCAGTATTCATCCGGTTGGCTCTGAAAACACATTAAACACAAAAACCACGCATAATTCCAAACAAATGATATTAAACACGCGTTTGGTCTTGTTTTAATAAGAAATAAGTGGTAAAAGGATGGGTGTTTTCACACTTATCAAATCCCCTACACTTAACCATTGCCATGCCCTCATGCAATGCTTAGTGATAAAGCAAATTTACATTTTTCTCATAATCAATCAACCTTGGCCTTATTAACATACTACTAAACAAAAATTTAAATACTAAGAGAAATCAAAACTTTGAAGTAAATAAAAGGATGGAAATAACTTGCAAAGAGATCAAGGACTTACATTAGGGCTTTGGTGCTGCGAAGATTTATCATCCTCAAGTTTCACGTTCCCCAAACTAAGCTTAAAAACGAGATCATTGTTATTATAAGTTAGCATTTCAAACACTTACACACATGGCTTAATTAAATGCTTAAACTCCCTTATTCCTAGGTGTATCTCTTATATTTTATTTTTGTCTTAGAATGATCATGAAGATGCATTTTTGGACTTATTTCGATAGTTATTTAGGCTGAAAGCAAAGTAGGACGATTTGATCAATAGTTAGCTAAAGGACAAAATCTCTTAAAACTGCTTCTCGGGATATCAAAAAGTTCATATCTTGGCATAACTCGGTTCACGATTTGAGACCTTTCTCGGGCCGATATTTGGCATGTACTTCATACTTCATATCTTGAGAGACGTTCTTGAGATAATGGTCTTCTCATCGTAATAGAGTTTCTTCACTTGGAGACTTTTGAGGGGTACTCCAACTTTGTTGACCACGACTTCATGATTATTTCTTCAATCTCTAATTGGGATTTTGAGATACAACGATCCGCCTCCTTTTCGGACTTGGATCTATTTATCCTCATACCTTGTTAGGGTCTTTTCGGATAGATTTCTCCATGATCATTATGGGAGTTGGTTGCTTTTCGTCGTGAGTCTTGATCCTTCATATTGACTTTGGGAATAATGCTTTTCACATCACTTTGGATCTTCAGCAATAAAATGGAATCCTCATGCCTTGTTAGGGCCTTTTTGGACTCGCCAATCTTCGCGCCCCGCTTCATAAGTTATGCCTTGGCTATAAACTCTTATCATTACCGAGCAACTTTTAAACGATCTTGGGCTAGAAGCTAAGTAACTTTTCAAATCGTACGACCTTACTTATTGCAGATAAATTATTAGCAAGTGATGGGAGAATAGGCAAATATTTACACCAAGTGAGCTTGTGCAAGAATACCGACTTATAATTGACTCTATCATTTCTCGTCCTCGACAATTTAAAATCTCAAGTAATGAGACTCGTGGACACTTAGCCTAATAAACCAATTAAGGTCTACACGGTTAAGGATACTAGCTAGAATAAACTTGGATAAGTCTATTCGGGTTGAGTCAAAATAAACGCAACGGGCCTAACATGTCAAAGACTTCTAAACTAGCTACACCACTTTATTAATAATTTTGACTTTATTGCGGAATATATACATATGAAAGCAACGATAAAAATTTAAAAATTACGACTAAATGGCCAAAGTTAATTAAAAATTTGAAAAATGTTGAAAAAGATGATTTTCTGGTTAAATGAAGGCATTTTCATAGAAAAGTCCACTTAAAACTTCGATAGAAGTCCCCCCTACACTTAAGATAAACATTGTCCTCAATGTTTAAGCATGTGGGAAAAGTCTCCCCTACACTTATGACATTGTGCACGTTGGTTAACTCAAGTTAAGGAAGAGACGACTAACGTGATCAATTTCAAATGTGAATATGAAGAAAATTGAATCACGATAGTTGAGAGATAGAACCGGATTTCGGATAACACGGGAGCACGGTTCTTCAAAGGTTCCAAAAGTGCATTCATCCCTGTAATCACATCACCACACAAATACAAACACCTATGTAGGGCCCCCTACACTTAGGAGGTTAAAACATAAAAGGATAGATACTCGGGTTGCCTCCCGAGGAGCGCTTGTTTTTTATAACCGAGTCACGAGCCTGACTCGACCCAAAATTAGTTCATGGGGAACGTGGTGAGGGATGGAATCATCTCCTGAGAGATGTCCTCACCAAAGTACAACTTCACTCGTTGGCCATTCACCTTAAAATTAGGTCCATTAGGTTGAGCGAGCTCGAGAGTACCATATGGAAAAATTTGGGCAATGGTGAATGGGCCGGACCAACGAGATTTCAGCTTGCCCGAAAAGATTTTCAGCCGAGAGTTAAAAAGTAAGACTTTGTCTCCAACATGGAACTCTCGGTTCTTAATCTTGGAGTCGTAAATGAGCTTAGTTCTTTCCTTATAGATCAAAGAATTTTCATAAGCCTCATTACGGAGTTCATTGAGCTCATTGAGTTGGATCTTGCGTAGGTCACCGGATTTGTTGATATCAAAATTAGCCCACTTCAAGGCCCAGTAAGCCTTGTGTTCCAACTCAATGGGGAGGTGGCACGCTTTCCCGTACACGAGACGATATGGTGTACAACCAATCGGAGTCTTGTATGTAGTACGAAAAGCCCACAAAGCATCATCAAGTTTATCAGCCCATGAGGCACGATGCTCTCCCACGGTTCTTTCCAGAATTCGCTTTAATCCTCGGTTGGATATTTCAGCCTGGCCATTAGTTTGTGGGTGGTAGGCGGTGGAAAGACGATGATTTACACCGTACTTAGCCATGACTCTTGCGAATTGGTCATTGCAAAAATGAGTCCCGCGATCACTAATAATGGCACGAGGCACACCGAATCTAGCGAATAGAGATTTCAAAAAGTTACAAACCACCCTTGCGTCATTAGTAGGTAAAGCTTTGGCTTCAACCCACTTTGAAACGTAGTCAACGGCTACAAGGATGTATTTGTTTCCTTTAGAAGAAGGGAATGGCCCCATAAAGTCGATACCCCAAACATCAAAGATTTCACATTCTTGAATGAAATTCTGAGGCATCTCGTCTTTATGTGTGATCATGCCTTGTTTTTGGCAAACATCACATCGTTTAACCATATTGTGAGCGTCACGATATATGGAGGGCCAATAAAATCCCGAATCAAACACTTTTTTGGCGGTGTAGTTGGGACCAAAGTGACCACCGGTGGGTCCTTTGTGGCAAGCATCAAGGATTTCTGAAGCTGCCGGTCCATCAACACATCGGCGGATAATCAGGTCGGCACATTGTTTGAATAGGTAAGGGTCGTCCCAAAAGTAAGTCTTAATGTCGGTGAAGAAATTTTTCTTTTGTTGAGACGTCAACCCTTCCTTGAGAATTCCACCCGCCAAGTAGTTTGCAAAGTCCGCAAACCACGGGGTTTCATCAGAATTCGAATTTATAGACATTAAGGTCTCCAAGGGAAAAGAATCATTGATTTCTTTGTTCGGATGATCCCCTTGGTAAGGATCCTCAAGTCTGCTGAGATGATCCGCGGCTAGGTTTTCAGCTCCTTTTTTATCGCGAATTTCGATTTTAAATTCCTGGAGCAACAAAACCCAGCGAAGAAGTCTTGGTTTCGAATCTTGCTTTGTCAACAAGTACTTCAACGCGGAATGATCGGTATACACGATTGTGGTGGAAAGGACAAGATAGGGGCGGAATTTTTCAAAAGCATAGACAACAGCTAAAAGCTCTTTTTCTGTTGTCGTATAATGCAATTGTGCCCCCGTCATTGTCTTGCTAGCGTAATGGATCGGTTGGAATTGTTTGTTCACTCTTTGTCCTAGAACCGCTCCAATAGCAAAATCATTAGCATCGCACATCAACTCAAAGGGAAGCTCCCAATTAGGGGTTACCAAGACGGGTGCCTTAGTTAGCCTATCCTTAAGCGAGTAGAAGGTTTCAAGACATTCTTTGGAAAAGATAAAAGGAGTATCTTTTTCCAAGAGGTGGGTCATCGGGCGAGCGATTTGAGAAAAATCTTTGATGAATCGATGGTAGAAGCCCGCATGACCCAGAAAACTTCTCACACCCTTCACGGTTGAAGGTGGAGGCAACTTAGCGATAACATCGACTTTAGCACGGTCTACTTCAAGACCGGCTTTGGAAATTTTGTGTCCTAGCACGATGCCTTCTTTTACCATAAAATGGCATTTTTCCCAATTCAGAACAAGGCGAGTTTCTTCGCACCGCTTCAGCATTCGTTCCAAATTGGAAAGGCAAGAGGAGAAGGAATCCCCGAAGACCGAGAAATCATTCATGAAGACTTCCATGGTTTGTTCAACCATGTCATGGAAGATAGCTAACATGCACCTTTGGAAAGTCCCGGGGGCATTGCATAAGCCAAAAGGCATTCGTTTATAAGCAAATGTGCCATAGGGACAAGTGGATGTTGTCTTCTCTTGATCTTGGGGATCGATGGGTATTTGGAAATAACCCGAGAAACCATCAAGGAAGCAGTAATATTCATTACCCGCTAATCGTTCAAGCATTTGGTCCATAAAAGGTAGAGGGAAATGATCCTTTCTCGTGGCATCATTGAGTTTGCGGTAGTCTATACAAACTCTCCACCCAGTAACGAGACGAGTGGAAATCAACTCGTTGTGTTCATTGGGAACAACATTTATTCCGCCCTTCTTGGGCACACAATGGATTGGACTAACCCATGGTGAATCCGAAATAGGGTAAATCATACCCGCATCAAGAAGTTTGATAACCTCTGTTTTGATGACGTCATGGATTTTTGGATTCACCCTTCGTTGGCTTTGAATTGTGGGCTTAAAGTCGTCCTCTATGAGAATTTTGTGTGTGCAGAAGTGAGAATCAATTCCGCGAATATCAGAGATTTTCCAAGCAATAGCCTTCTTATGAGCTTTCAACACGGTGATAAGTCGGGCTTTTTCTTCTTCCTTTAGGTCCTTAGCAATGATGACTGGCGACTTCTTCTCTTCTTCAAGGAATACATACTCAAGATGGGGCGGCAACTCCTTAAGTTCTAAATCCGGAGGATTTTCGACGGGAGGCGTTTTCAAAGTCGGAGTATCGATAGCAATAACCGTGGGGGATGGAGGAGAAGGATTGTCTTCGTTGAGAAGGTTGTCAAAGAAATGCATGTCTTCATTCCCATCGGTGGGAGAATCATCAGTAGCTAAATTCACATCTCCCATGGTGTCTTCAAGATTGTTAAAAAACAAATCACTTTCTCCAAATAGAGACAGTGATGAATCAATAGAGGCAATGGTTTCAACATTGGGAAGAGAGGTAGGAATACTTTTGCAAGCATTTTGGAAGTGTTCTTCACAAGCCTCATCAAGAACGTCAATACAATTAACACTCTCGTTGGAATAAGGTTGTTTGGACAACTTTCCCATGTTGAAGACGATTTTATCGTCACCCACTCTTATGATAAGCTCACCGGCTTCAACATCGATGAGAGTGCGACCGGTCCTCAGGAATGGACGACCCACGATCAAGGGAACACGAGGGTCCATCTCGTAGTCGACGACGATGAAATCAGCAGGAAAAGTGAATTTGTCGACTCCTACAAAGACGTCTTCGGCTATCCCCACTGGATAAGCAACCGCACGGTTAGCTAATTCCAAAGTCATTTTGGTGGGGACTAGCTCTGGGAGAGATAATTGCTTCCAAATGCTTAGAGGCATTAAATTAATACTGACACCTAGATCAGCTAGGGCCATGCAATTCTCTACTCCCGGTAAATTGCAAGGGATTAAGAAACGACCCGGATCACCAAGCTTGGTTGGCAATTTCCTTAAGAGCACTGCAGAGCAATTCTCATTAAGTTGGGTGTTGGCAATATCAAGAAGTTTTTCCTTGTCACTCAGAAGATCTTTAAACATTTTCGCGTACTTTGGCATGTGAGCGAGAGCCTCAGCGAAGGAGATATTGAAATTCAGTTGTTTAAACATTTTAAGAAAGTTTGAAACCTGAATATCGTCCTTGCTTCTGAGCTTCTCTTTCCTCAACCTAGATGGATAAGGTATATTGGAAGAAGAGGAAGGCTTTGGGAGAATAGGATCACTCACATCCTTGGGTGGAGGAGGGGTAGAAGGAAGAGGTGGAGAAATTGGGGAAGGAGAAGGATGAGGAATAGGAGCAGGTGACTCGTTCTCCTTAGTCACAATCACCGGTGGAGGTATAGGAAGCTCGGGTTCCTTGGTACCTTTGCCACTGCGAGTAGTGATTGCTTTCATCTCCCCTCTTGGATTTGCAACGGTGTTACTCGGAAGAGTACCCGAAGAAGAGGGTTGATTACCTTGGAAGAAACTAGCCATCATGTTCTTCAAGTCATTCGTTTGACTATCCAACGTGTTTCTCATGTCGGCTCTCAAATCGTTCCCTTGTTTGACCAAGTCTGCTTTCAAGTTGAGCACTTCCCGCTGAAGATTTTCCACGATCACATCGTTAGTTCTCATGTAGGTCTGCACTTCTTGGTGTAAAGCGGTGGGTTGATTAGGAGGAGCAATGTATGCGGGTGGTTGATAAGCAGGTTGCTGGTAGACTTGGTTGTTTCGTTGAGGTGGTTGTTGTTGCTTGTGAGGAGGAATGTATGGTGTACGAGGTTGTTGTTGTTGTTGAGGAGGGCGATTGAGGTTTTGTTGTTGGTTTGGGTTGGTAGGAGGAAAACCGGGTGGTGAGAGGTAGTTGTTGGAGCGGTAGCTAAGCAAATTACTGTCACCTTGAGGTCTAGCTTGATAAGCAGGTTGAGAATAGGTGCCATATGATGCATTCACATTCTCAGCAGGGTAGTCTTGGGTGGCGGTACAAGTGGTGTAAGAGTGAGGACCACCGCATATCTCACAAGGTTGGCTAACAGCATTGACTTGAGCGTTTTTAGCGTTGTTTCTGTTGTTGTTGCTGACGGTGTGGGTGACAAGCGATTCAAGAAGCGTAGTGATTTTGTCAAGTCGCTTGTCGCTGTCACTAGTGCTAACACTAGCGACATTGGTCCGAACACTCTTGGTTTGCACACGAGACTTATTCTCAATGAAATCCCAAGCAGCATTGGAAGTCTTAGCCAATAGATTACCCCCCGAGGCACTGTTTAGTGAACTGGTCACTCATGCTTAAACCATTGTAAAAAGTATTAATTTGATGTACTTTGGTAAAACCATGTTGTGGGCATTTTCTTAAAAGATCTTTAAAACGATCCCAAGATTCACTGAACGACTCATCGTACTTTTGTTCAAAATTTATGATTTCATTCCGCAAAGCGGTAGTACGAGAGGGTGGGAAAAAGTAATTGATAAATTTGGTCTCCAAATCCGTCCACGAGAGAATACTCTGTGGCGGTTCCTTAGCAATCCAATGCCGGGCTTGTCCCTCTAAAGAAAAGGGAAAAAGTTGTAACCTGATAACCTCTTGTGGAACACCATTGAACTTGACCGTGTTAGTGAGTTGCAAGAATCTCTTGATGTGGTCGTGTGGATCATCAATGGTACGCCCCAAGAATGGTTGAGCGGAGACCATCTGGATAAAGCCTGATTTGAGCTCAAAGTTGTTGGCGGCAATTGGAGGTATGACAATTGGATCATTGTTGCCGTCTACATGAGCTTGCAGCAGTTCAATTATCGGCCGATTATCCGGTTGAGGCTCATTGTTGTTATTATTATTCATGTTGTTGAAAGGTGGGTTGTTGTTGTTATTATTATTGTTTGGAGGTGGCATGTTGTTGTTGTTTTGTACACCGGCCATGTCTAAGTGATCGAGAGGCTCGGGCTCTTGATAAGACGTGGATCGAGTGCGCATACACCTGCAAAAGAACGAACAATGAAAAACAAAGCAAGAATATTTTTGGTTTTTATGTTTTTTTTTTTTTTTTTTGTTGTATTTTTGAAAATTTTATATTTTTTAGGATTTTTTGAAAATTTTTATGAAAAAGTAACGTTCACGGGGAACGGATCCCAAAATCCAAGTTCTCACAAAAAACTTTTGATCTTAACGAGAAGAGCCGGCAGCGGCGCCATTTGATATTTGAGATTTTGCTCGTTTGAAAGATCGATTCTCGGTATCTCCTCGAATTGATCACAGCTCAAAGTGGAATGATTTGTTCTTGGTGACAAAAAGTGGGTTTGGATTTCTATTCTATTAAAAAGATAAATGCATGAAGGAAACAAAGATTCACACCAAAATAATTATTTAAGTAAAAATAGAACTTAATTTAAACAATTAAATAAGAAAGCAGTAAAATAAACTTACTGGAAACTAACTCAATTCGGAATACTAGTCCTACTCGGAATAAACATGCTTATGCGGAATAATCTACCATGCGTAATAGTTGTGCCTACCCGGAATACTGAACTCTACGCGGAATAACAAGGGTTATGCGGAATAACATACTCTACGCGGAATAACTGGGGCTATCCGGAATATGTGACCGTGCGGAATACTAGAAACCATTCGTAATAATACACCCTATGCGGAAAAATTGAAATACTCTGAATAAGGACAAATCAAATTGATTATCCGGAATATATATAATATTCCGAATAATGAAAAAGTGGAAGAGACTATGCTGAATAATAAGAAAGTTCCGAATAAAGGAAACCTCAAGCAATCTATCCGGAATAATGAAAATATTCCGAATAACGGACAAAAAGAATGGCTTATGCGGAATAAACTGGGGACGAAGAACAGCAACAGATACTTAAAACAGGGGACAAAAATTTTAAGCCAAATCAAGCTAAATAATCAAAAAGGTTTTACCAAATTAACTACAAATCATCTACTAACTACAAGGATCAAATCCCAATCATAAAAACACAAATTCACCAACTTTTTAAGATCAAACTTCAACTAAATAAAAACTTAAGAACTTTAAATAAAAAGATGATGAAGATCAAGATGAATGAAAAGATTAAATGAACACTTGTATTGATGATTTAGATTCAGTAACAAAAGGAAAGGATCAAGCTTACAAGATTAAAGAAGAAATCAAAAAGATGAAAAACCACTCCTTAAGGGAGATGGTTTCCTACGAACTAGGAGAAGATGAAACTTAAAAGAAAAACTAGATTCCAAAAATTGTGAGGGTGATCCCTTTATATAGGCTGAGTGGTTGGTTGGTGAGTGGGCTTTCTCCCTTTCTTCTTGTCTTCTCGTCTTTTCAGATAAGTTGACGTTTTCGATTCTGATTCAGGATTTGTCGACGATTAAATTCAACTCGTCTTTTAATTTCTTCGTTAAATAGACTTGAGTTTCTTCGACATATGTAAATCTTCCGTCTTTGGTCCTTTTCTTCGATAAATCTTCAAATAGGCCCATTGACTTCTAATCTTTTGCATCTCTTGGACAATTGACTTCGTCTTGAGTCTTTTTCCTTGATAAAACCCGTGCAATCCCATGTTTTCTTCAATATTCATCCGGTTGGCTCTGAAAACACATTAAACACAAAAACCACGCATAATTCCAAACAAATGATATTAAACACGCGTTTTGGTCTTGTTTTAATAAGAAATAAGTGGTAAAAGGATGGGTGTTTTCACACTTATCAGGTCCCGTGTTCGAGTCCAGGCCAAGGAGCTTTTTGGAAAACTTTCCTTTTTTTTTTACTTTTAAAACTCAATCTAGTAACTCTTAATTTACTTAAAAACACAAATCAAATAACCAAAAGGCAAGATTCAAAGCATTGGAAAGCAAAAACGTGCCCAGATTGGATTTTATGAACAAAGAAGAAAAGTGAATCTTCACTTGTGAAGACTGGATCAAGAGGGGCTTGATCTTGGAGTTTTGAATGTTTTTGATGGACAAAAGGGCACCCCTATACTCAGTTGAGTATAGGGAGTCAATATAAACACAAATCAAGCAAGTATCCACACAAAATCAATGATCAAATAGCACTCAAAGTTTCTAATGAAGCTTAAATGGTGTCTGATGAGCAGTTACTGGTCCATAATGCACTCAAGTGAATTTCAATGGCTTAATCTTGCACACAATGTTAACAAATTACCATACAAGCCCTACACAATCCTCAAACAACCTATCTTCTATCAGATTACAAAGTTTGAGGCAAAAATTCCAACAAAATTAGTCAAACAAGACACTTATCTGATTTTATGCTATATGGCCAAATTTTAACATACAAACTTGATTAAAACTCTACCAAACTGAATGTCAAGTACTACTATCACTTACTACTTACTTGTTGAGTATGTAAAACAAGTTTTAACACAAAATCTCCCCAAGAAGTTCAGTCAATATGCTAATCCAAACACTCCTTAAAATTACTGAAAATGATTTTTCAAAGAAAATCTATTACAATCCTATCAAATCTGATTCTAATCACTACCCACATGCATATTAAACCAAAATAAACTCAAATCAAAACACTTAAACACACATAAACAAGTTTCATGCATAAATCACATAAACACCATAATTTCTGAAAACTTAATCCAGGGATGGGAATGCTACCTAGACGGACCTACATCCAGGTCCCTCAGTGACTGCTATGTCACCTCCAATCAGGCTGGGGCCTGAGCAGAACTCTTGGGGTTGCTGATGTTACTTGGTGCAAAAGGTGGAAGATGAAGATTTAGGATCTTGATTACCCTCCTTTTGGTTTTTGTCCCTGCACAACCACAACAAACCAGGAAAGAAAACAAGTAGAGTGAGCTGGTCACAAAGCAAATAAGCTATAAGCCAGCTTATCAGTTAAGCTGCCTATGGCTTATTTGAGTGAAAATAATAAAAAACTGATTTTTGATTTTATTGAAAATTGTAATAACAACTAAATCAACAAGAGCTTTAACCCTCACTTATGCTTGATAATCAACAAGATTATCAGGCCTATGTGATCAGCTTAAAACACTTGGACCCAATACTTAAGATTTTGTGGGTACAAAACTTGGGATCGATTCCCTTAATGTCAGATAACTTCCACGCAATCGCCCCTTTGTGATCCTTTAGAACATCGACAAGTGCGGTTTTTTCTTCATTCGAAAGTTCCTTCGCAATAATAACCGGCAACTTGTCACCCTCCTCCAAATAGACATATTCGAGGTGAGGAGGTAAATCTTTCAACTCGAGGATCGGTGGTTCCTCAATTGAAGATTTGGGCTCGATACTCATAACCTCCTCGGGTGGAGGAAATGGGAAATCGTTGAGAAAATCCTTGATAATCGAGAAATCCTCATCGTTGTCGAGGTCTTCGTCACAAGTACGTGGAACATTGCATTCTTCCAACGTAAAACCACCACCTTCAAATGGAGTGAAGGTTGGTGTCGAATTATCAAGAATTGGATCTAACATAGTGGGATTGCCACTAGTTTCTTCATCAACAAACCCTAAAACTTCTTGTGAAAATTCCTCGCAAACCACGTCGATCATGTCAACGAGGTTTATGGTAGCAACGGAATAAACATGAGAAAGTTGAGAATTTTGAGTTGCGTTTATAACAAGTTCCTCGTCGTTGAAACGTAAGGTGATCTTTCTAGCATGCACATCAATTAAAGCCATAGACGTATCTAAAAACGAACGACCTAAAATAAGAGGAACTTGAGGATCCGTGGGGATATCGACAACGATAAAGTCTACGGGATAGTAGAACTTCCCCACTTTCACAAAAACGTCTTCCGCCAAACCACATGCATGAATCGTGGATTGGTCGGCCAACTCGATAGACATTAGTGAAGGAGTAAGATTAGGAAGATTTAGCGACTTGAAGATTGCAAGTGGCATCAAATTAATGCTAGCACCAAGATCGGCCAAGGCATAGCATTCTTCCATATCTTGAATTGCACAAGGGATCAAAAATTTACCGGGATCACCAACTTTTTGAGGTATGCGATTAAGATAAACCGACGAACAACTAGATAATTGATGCAATTTCTCCTTGTTGTTCAACATACTCTTAAAGTTAGCGGCAAATCGAGGCATCATGACCAAAGCATCGGCGAAACTCACATTAAGGTGCAACTCACGAAACATTTTCATAAAAAGCTCAAATTGGTAGTTGTCGCGCTCTTGTCGTTTCTCCTTCCTAAGTCTCGATGGGTAAGGTAAGGGTGGTGTGGGTTGGGGCATAGGCATAGCCTTTGGAATCTCGGGTTCCAATGTTGGTAAAGGGTCGACCGTAGGTGTGGCATGAGCGGTACTTTGTGGGCTTGAGATATGCTCCTTTTCGACCACCACCTCGGGTTCTTCCTCAATTTCCTCCACCGTTGGAGTAATTGGTTGAGGAGTCGATTCTTTAAGTGCCTTACCACTTCGTGTGGTAATCACTTTCATCTCTCCCTTCGGGTTTGAAACGGTGTTACTAGGCAAACTTCCGAAGTAGAGGCTTTGTTCCCCATGACGGCTTCTAAAATGGCATTAAGCTTAGCATCTTGACTATTAAACTTAAGATCTTGACTAGCAGCTTTTTGGTCAATTCTTTGTTCAAGCCTAGCATGAATTTGTTCAATTTTATTGTTTTGACCTCTAATTTGATTAGCAAAATCATTTTTCAACTCATTTCTCATGTTAATATTTTCCTTCACAAAATTAGCTAACTCCTTGGTGTTTTTAGCCGTGTCCCTAGCTTGACTAGCCAATTGCTCTTGAATGTTTTCCAAAATCTTGTCATTTGCCGTAGCGTAATTCAAAAAGTCCATTGGAAGTTCTTTAGTGTAAACATTTTGAAGACCTTGACTTGTGTTTTGAAAATTACGGTTTTGGTTTTGATTTTGCAATTGGCTACTACTCCCTTGATTCCCAAAGTTGTTATTACCCTTGTAATTGTTCCTTTGATTGCTTTGGTAACCAACTTGATTGTTTCGATAATTGTTAGCATTTTGATTTGGTGGAAAACCCGGTGGAGTCAATTGATTAGTGCGGGTAACTTGACCGTTTTGGTTATAACTTCCCGCGGCCGCGACGGCACTCGAAGTGTTACCACCGTTGGTAATGCACTCGGAATAATCATGAGCTCCACCACAATACATACAAGAAACCTCAACCGCTTTAGCCGTAGCGGGAGTGGGTTGTTCACCAACTTTAAACTCAATTAACAATCCCTTAAGCTTATCAAAAATCTTCTTCTCCAAGTTAGCCTCGATTTGGCAAGCATCAACGGTGTGTGACAATGAAGGCGAAGACGAAGTCTTACGAACACTCGACGTGCTACGAGGACTATAGACCTTAGACCTATTCTCAATGATTAACAATGCTTCCTCGACCATCTTACACAAAAAATTACCACCCGCGGCGGCATTAAGATAATCACGCTCATGATCGTTCAAGCCATTGTAAAACGTGTCAATTTGATACAAGTCGGAAAAACCATGATGAGGACATTCGTGCAACATTTTCTTAAACATATTCCAAGCCGTTGAAAAACTCTCATTATACTCTTGCGAAAACTTTGAAATCTCGTTTTTCAAATGCGTAGTCTTAGAGGGCGGAAAAAATTGGTTCACGAATTTTGAAACGAGATCCTTCCACGTCAATATAGAATTGGGTGGCTCTTTCTCTAACCAAATTTTTGCGGGCCCCGCTAAGGAATACGGAAAAAGCATCATCTTAATCGAGGCGTTTGAGACGTCCTTAAACTTGCAAGTGGCGGTGAGACGATTAAATTGGCGAATGTGGTTATGAGGGTTGTCCTTTTCGTCACCTCGAAACTTGTTGTTTTGAATCATGGACAACAAACCCGTCTTAACCTCAAAATTCTCCGCAAGGATAGCGGGAATCACAATCGCTTCTCCATAACCCTCGGTGGGTGCTTGAAGCAACTCCATCATAGTTCGATTAGCCATGGGTGCTTCTTTCACTACGATGGGTTCGTCAATAGGAGACTCCTCACTAGATGAAGTGATTGATTTGTTTCTTCATTTACGAGCACGTTTTGCTTTGGAGCGAGTTTGCATAAACGTCACGTACAACGAGAGGGTGAGCAAAGAAGATTTTTTTTGGTGTTTTTACTTTTTCAATTTTTTTGTGGTTTTTGATTGTTTTTAACTTTTTTGGATTTTTGGAATGTATTAGGTAGACACAAATCTACAAATCTCCTCCTTAATCAAATCTCTCGATTAAAGAAGCCTTAAGGAATGAAAACGATCACGTGAAGTGAACGCCTTCGATGACTTTAGAACGATGGTGGAACACCAAATCGTTCAAGAGGGTTTAATCAATAGAAACCAAGAAAATATATATGATACTTAAGTAATACTTTGGGTGGCAAAACCCTCGATTAGCTCTCAATCTCAAAATACGCACAAGCAAGCGGAGGAAACGAGGCGGCGCGAAGCACTTAAGAGCCTTTTTCCTTTAGGTCGTGAAATACAACCGCCTTATACCCACCTTATAGTTTGTATTTTTCAAAATCGAGCTTCACGAAAGTATTTATCTATTTTTGCCTTTTTTCTTTGGTTTGAGATTCGAATACAGTGATTAGGTAATGACCTCCCAAGTCAAGGTTGTGATTTCTCACGTATTTGGAGTACTTGTAAATTTATTGTTCTACGTATACAATATAGTAATAGTATTCACAAAAAAAACGAAAAACCAATAATACGTATTAGTAGAGTGCTACTAATACAAATAGCTATTATGGCTATATATAAAAACAACAATGTTCAAATCAAAACACAACACGTCTCCCCGGGAGCGGCGCCAAAATGATTGTTGTAAAATACGACCTTTAGGAAAAGGTGCGTAAAAGCGGCAAGTATTAAGTGTCGGTTTAGGAAAACCGAGCACTAATGACCAAATAAGTCCAAGTTCGTTCTCGAGGAGGCAAGTGCGTTGTGTTAAGAGATGATTTTGATTTGTGATTATATGATTGAAAAAGAAAGAAAGAAATGAGATTAGAAAAGGAAGACGGTTACGAAGGCGGATTAAACTAAGACGAAAAAGGCGATCACGTAAAACCGTAAATAGTGCAAAAATTAAAATTTTAACCTAAAAATTCCTAAAAATTACTAAAAATCCACAATAATATTCTAAGAGTTTACAAAAAATCAAAACTTGCTAAAACCTTTTAATTAATTAGATAATGACTTTTTAATGCTAATTAAAGCCCTAAAAATCACAATTAATTATTAAAAAGCCCTAAACAAGATTTTAAAGTTTGTAAACCTCAAAAATAACGTAATTAAGCTAAAAAGTATTTTTTAAAATTTTAAAACCAAATAAAACTATTTTTAAACACTTAAAAACTATTAAAATCATTTAAAACTTAAATTAATTCTAGAAAATAATTGAAAAGTCCTAAAAATATTTGGAAAGTTATAAAACTCCTAATTAAGTGTCTAAAATCTAGGAAAAATGTAAAAACTTAAAAAATCAACCTTTCAATTTTTAATAATAAAATAATATTAAAATATTCAAAAAAAATTCAAAGTTCATAAAAAAATTCTAAAAAATTACCAAAAATCTAAAATAATATAACTAAGACAGAAATGCATTTAAAAGTTTCTAAAACCTATTTAATAATTTTATATTAAATTTTAAAGTTGGTTAAAAACCATAAAATCCTATAAAATCAAAAATAAGACTTTTTGAAAACTTAAATAGCTGTAAACCTCAAAAATATGATTAAAAACCTAAAAACTATTTTTTCAGATTTTTAAAATACCTTTCCCTATTTTTAAATTACTTTTCAAAATTTAAATTTAAAATAACCCTAGAAAATTCATTAAGCACGTGAAAAATAATCTTTTTGAACTGAAAAGTCTTAAACCCTAATAAGAACCAAAGAAAAATGCTAACTTGGAAAAATCCTAAGAAAATAAGCTGGAATTAGCTTATGAATAAGCTGCTAGTTAAATAAGCCAAAAAACAAACACTACTTAAATGGATATTGGTTAGCTAGTTGTGCATAGCAAAGCACTTGGGTCACTGGTTAACACGTATAGTCCTCCAACGAGGGGTCCCGTGTTCGAGTCCAGGCCAAGGAGCTTTTTGGAAAACTTTCCTTTTTTTTTTACTTTTAAAACTCAATCCAGTAACTCTTAATTTACTTAAAAACACAAATCAAATAACCAAAAGGCAAGATTCAAAGCCTTAGAAAGCAAAAACGTGCCCAGATTGGATTTTATGAACAAAGAAGAAAAGTGAATCTTCACTTGTGAAGACTGGATCAAGAGGGGCTTGATCTTGGAGTTGTGAATATTTTTGATGGACAAAAGGGCACCCCTATACTCAGTTGAGTATAGGGAGTCAATATAAACACAAATCAAGCAAGTATCCACACAAAATCAATGATCAAATAGCACTCAAAGTTTCTGATGAAGCTTAAATGGTGTCTGATGAGCAGTTACTGGTTCATAATGCACTCAAGTGAATTTCAATGGCTTAATCTTACACACAATGTTAACCAATTACCATACAAGCCCTACACAATCCTCAAACAACCTATCTTCTATCAGATTACAAAGTTTGAGGCAAAAATTCCAACAAAATCAGTCAAACAAGACACTTATCTGATTTTATGCTATATGGCCAAATTTTAACATACAAACTTGATTAAAACTCTACCAAACTGAATGTCAAGTACTACTATCACTTACTACTTACTTGTTGAGTATGTAAAACTAGTTTTAACACAAAATCTCCCCGAGAAGTTCAGTCAATATGCTAATCCAAACACTCCTTAAAATTACTGAAAATGATTTTTCAAAGCAAATCTATTACAATCCTATCAAATCTGATTCTAATCACTACCCACATGCATATTAAACCAAAATAAACTCAAATCAAAACACTTAAACACACATAAACAAGTTTCATGCATAAATCACATAAACACCAAATTTCTGAAAACTTAAACCAGGGATGGGAATGCTACCTAGAGGGACCTACATCCAGGTCCCTCAGTGACTGCTATGTCACCTCCAATCAGGCTGGGGCCTGAGCAGAACTCTTAGGGCTGCTGATGTTACTTGGTGCAAAAGGTGGAAGATGAAGATTTAGGATCTTGATTACCCTCCTTTTGGTTTTTGTCCCTACACAACCACAACAAACCAGGAAAGAAAACAAGTAGAGTGAGCTGGTCACAAAGCAAATAAGCTAAAAGCCAGCTTATCAGTTAAGCTGCCTATGGCTTATTTGACTGAAAATAAGAAAAAACTGATTTTTGATTTTCTTGAAAATTGTAATAACAACCAAATCAACAAGAGCTTTAACCCTCACTTAAGCTTGATAATCAACAAGATTATCAGGCCTATGTGATCAGCTTAAAACACTTGGACCCAATACTTAAAAACATAACAGCTTAAGTCACCAAACAGAAACTTAATATAAAATTTTAACTTGAAAAATTTAAAAATGCAAATGAAAGTAAATGTGGCTCTTTTGTTTCTCGTCAATAACTCAATACCATTTCATTTCATTAAACAAAACTGGATTTACAAGGCTTGACCAAAGAGAAGGAAAAAAGAACAGAAACAAATGAAAGTCCTACATGCCTTTATATAGAGGCTACAAATTCCTTCTAGAATTGAATGGAAACTTAAACCCTAATAACATGAACTCCCAACTTTGCCCTTGACGAATATTTGAAGATGCCAGGAAGATGCCAATTTTGAACTTGGTCAAGAACCCATGTGATGATTCTTAGATGTATGTGAGATGCCAGCAGTGGAGAAGAGATCTTGGACGTCCAACATTTAGCTTAGGATGTAAGCAAGGGCGTGGGTCGTTGATTTTCTGCACTTAGTTTGTTTGGGAGTGAATAGTGGGGCAGGGGAGGGTGGTAAAAGAATGTGAGGTGATGGTGATGGGGGTTTAAGGGTGGGTTTAGGATTAGTTAGCCCTCAATCAATGATCTGGAAATAATGGGATTAAATCCCTTTGATTTAGGGTGTTAATTAGATTAGGGTTTATGGGGTATTTAGTTTAAGCAGGGTGGGGTTTGATTGGGTTAAGGGTGATTAAAATTTGAAAAACGTGTTTCCCTCACAATTATAATCAGTTTAAAACTGATTAAATAAAAAGGTTGGGTGGATTCTGACGTGGGCCAAGGAAAGGTTGTGATTGGCTGGGTTGTTTAAGGTTGGTGACGTGGAGGCTTGTGAGTGGTGGGTATATCTTAGGTTGTTTGGCAGAAAAGGACCCCCATGTTTCATTTCTTGTTCATCTTGTATAAAACAGCCACAATTCTTTCTTCCTTTGTAAATAACTTTGGGCATTTTACACTTTTGGCACAATAACTTTTTAAACTTGAAACAAGGACTAAACATGCAATTTGATGATATTTGAAGGACTGATTTTGGCATGTTCTTCATTCTTCAAGGTTTGACTTGCTTGTTGACTTCTTGGAGGACCAATATTGACAATTTAGTTTTGTTGAGGGACTAAATTTGCCAATTCTTCAAAGTTAAGGGTCCTTTTTGTAATTTTGACAAACTTTAGGGACCAAACTTGTAATTATGAAGATACAAGGGTATAAAGTGTCAATTCTTCCATATTGGAGGACCCTTCTTCATAATTCTTCAAATCTTCAAGGGTTTTCTTGGAAAATTCTTCAGTAGGGCTTGGTTCATCGTGCGGCTTCGTTTCCCGTGTTCGTTTTTGACTGATTCTTGTGATCTTTTGTCATTTTCTCAATACCCGTACCTAAGATACATAAGCAACAAACACAAGCATATATTTGGGTATTTTGATGATATTTAATGCATTTTAAGCCTGATTTGGACGATGAGACTATGTATAAAAGCAGTCTCATCAGCAACCACGAGTCCATTCATAGAGGGACAAGCATACCATAAAAGACTTGTGTTCTATGTTTATAAAAACATGTATTCCCCCTCGCGGGTTTAAAATCATTTAATAACTAGTATAAAGCGAGGCTATAGACTCACCTTAGCCAATAGTGGTAATGAGACGATCGCCGACGATAGATGATGCCTTTCAAACACGAGAACCGCAACCTATCAAATAAGGTGCGTTCATTAATAATAGACTCGAGAAATAAATCATACATAAGAATATAAAACTCGACTCATAAAATCACGACAAACTCGAGAGAAAACGATACAAGTGATACTATTATACTCTCTTATATATTCATTTTTATTATTATATGCCTTTAATAAAAATCTGCCGGGACATACCGAATGTCCAAGCCGTTTTCCCATACTTAGACATTTCAATTTTTATGGTACTACTCAGAGAACTCACTTACTATATATAGAAAGTCCTCCCAAGAGCCCATCAAAAGATTTTACTTCTAAACTTCCCTACCCGACTCATCTTTGAATCACAAAATTCGGACAGTTTAGCGACCTTGACTTACGAAACCATTTTGATCATTCTACACATCTCCATTTGTAAAACCGCCACTTGATTCTAAAAATAGACTCAAAATGCTAAACTTGGAGTCTGAGAACAGCCCTTGAATCATTTTGAAACTCATTTTGTAGTCCCCGAGAATCGATCCAAATATCGACAACAATTTTCGGATTGTGTCAACACTCGTCTCCCGGTACACGAAAATCAAACTTGTGTATCTTCCACCTCGTTTGGAGTTGGAAAGCCTACTTTATATCAAATCGAAGCTAACGAAATTCTCTACAACATAATCCCATAATATAAACCCATTTTCAGATTTAAGACCTTCGGAAATGGCCTCAAGCCTACTACCTAAAATTGACCATTTAAAAACTATACAAAATCAATTTTTCAACAAAATTTACCCATTTCTATACCACTAATATGATCATTCTAACACTCCTACACTATGATCAAACCCCTAACACACTTGCATATACAAATCTAATAAATCAAACTCAAAAATTCAAACATGCAAACACTCCACTATGTAATATAATGAGATTAACACCCATTTATTCCTTCAAAATGGATCAAACAAGTATAGTTCATCAAGAAAATAAATTTTGAAAAAAATGTTAATGCATGTTGAAGAAAATCATACCATTGTGATCACAAGATCAAAACTAAGATGGGTCTTGTTTTAGTTTTGAAAGATTCAAAGTTAAAATCAAAAATTTTGATGGTTATGGTGTGTGGTGTACGGCCTAAAAAGAAAAGGAAGGAGAAAATGGTGAATTTTCTTTTATTGATTTTTAAATGGAAAGTTGCTAGTGGAATTTATATATATAGTGTAGGGTTAGGGTACTTTTTGCCAATTTGTAATAGTTTTGGTCCAAAGTGTAATAAAATAGTTTAAAAGGGTAGAAAATGTAAATTATAAATTTTGAAATATTTACGAGACTCGGGTTTCGTAAAAATACTTTTTAAAAGTTTAAACGCACACGAAAAATAATAATATAACGACTCGATACGTAATTAAAATGATATCGTCGAAAGTATTAAATATCGAAACGATCGATAATAAAATATAAAATGTTTGGCATCCATCGGTATCGCGATCACTAGTAGTCCTCGTTACTCGTCAAAATATTAAAATATAATATTTAATATCGGGTTCAACTTAAACCGTTAAACATAACAATATTTAACGTTATAAAATACTTCAAAATAATTGAAAATAGAATTAAATCATGACCTTGTTTTTACGGGTTTTACATACAGTGACGGAAGGTACGACTACTCGTCCTCGCACAAAATCCACAATTGTCATCAGAGCCTCGGTTCCATCCTTGGATCGTGTTTATTGTTTTCGATTTGGTGGTATAAATTTATTGTGTCTCGTTATATATGTTTTTTTGGTCCGATGTGTTAATTTTTTTGTCACGTCTTGTTACTTATCAGATTTGTCACGTCTTGTTATTTTTTTATCCAAACAGTTTCATTGTTTCACAATTGGTATTCATATACCACTGGTCCAAAAGTCCATGGTTTTATATCTTGTCATATATGTTATCATGTCCATCAAAACAATCATATATGGGTTCACAACTGGTTTTAAGTTCCTGGTTTCACGTTTTTACATTTGGTCAAATGTCTACTGTTTCTGGTCTTATTTTTTATATGATATCATTTTTCTGGGTTTCTCTTATTTTTTATGATGATGTAGTTACCCAGAAAAATATTCAGATTCACATGATCCTGATAAATCGGAAATAGTATGATAAGATTTCAGATTTACAGTCAGATCAGAAATTGCGATCACAAAAACCAATGGTTTCTACATTGCGATTGAATATTCCGATGGAACACAGTTGATGCATTCCGATGGAACGCATTCTGATGGAATACATCCGACGGATGCATTCCGACGGATGCATTCCGACGGGGTGTAGAGGAATGATTCCGATGGACAGAACTACAAATAGGATTACGATGGAAAATAAATGAAAACATTGCGATGGGACTGAAACATTGCGATGGACTTTGTTTAAAAGATAAACTTTGTGACTAGTTTAAACCATAACAGTATGTCTTGTTTAAAAGATAACCGAGACCAAGATTTTACTTGAACCAATTTTACCATTACCAACATATCAAACAATCCAATCCAATCCAGCCTTTTATCACCTCAACACCATATCTATACCTAACCCATCGACACCTAAAACCCCATCTAGACTCGAACGAAATTAATTTTGAGTGATCTCAGATTCATCTTTTCGTGTTTGCACATGCAAGCCATGATCTCATCAGATCCATACACGAAAAAATATATATCATCATTGATCTTTGTGGGTTTTTAACCCAGTTGATTTACGAATTAAAGAAAAGTTTATAACAAGTTTGTTATAACTTTTGCTTTGTTTCGTTCAAAAGCAAAACCGACATGCAATTAACATAACCTACCTGAAATCTTTATTTTAGATCTTGAAGCCATAATACCTTGGGTCCTTCATGGTTTTGGACTCGTGTGTGGGACTGGTATATAGAAAGAATGGTTACATGACGATAAGATATGTATTTGATTGTTTGTACTTGATTAATGTGTGTGGTATCTAGTCAAGTGATGCGTGTGCCTGCGTATGGCGAAAGGATGAGATTGGATTTGGTGTAACAGACTGGGAGTTGACTGTGATTAGAAGAAAGAGATGGGGATGGAGATTTGGAGGTGCGGATGTTTCTAGGAGGAGTTTGGTGAGGGGCAGAGTAAGTTACGAGATTAGGGTTAACTATACCCTAAATAAAAGAAATTCTTGCCTGTATAATGAGTTGGGTGGACCGGGTCGCATTTATGGGATCGATACTAAAAGATTTTATTCTTTCCCAGCTACAAGTTTTACCCGAAAATGGGCCATGATTTGGTTAGTAAGTGGCTTGATGGGCCGTGCGATCCAAATCACAATATACACGAATTTTTTTTTTCAAAATTATTTATTTTGAATAAAATTTTGTGTATTATGAGATACTTTGGATATTATCGGGGTTTGAAAATGACCGTGTGACGTGACAAAGTGACGAGTTTAAAAGTCGAGACACAATGATATGACTTAATGTCGTGACAAAAAGACGAGACAAAGTGACAAGATTATTTTTGACGAGACCAAGAAAGATTTGGGTATATTTTTAGTGACTACAGATTTTTTTGATCGGGTATTAATTATTTGAAGTTGAAGACGGATTTTTCGAAGGCGTGTATTTATTTTATCTTCAAAGATAACTTGCTCGTGCTTAATCTTAGAATGAAGACTTGTTTATCTAGTTTTCGGGTTCAGGGTGGTTGGTTGATGACTTGGATAACTATCACTTAAAGGAGTTACATTGTTGTACTCAGTGTCACGCGCTTAGTCGACGTGGATAATTTCAAGAGGTGTTGTGCTTATAGACTTCTTCAGTGATGCATTGGGTACTTAGAGATTTCTCCACCGTTCCTCATTCAACAATAGTGCAAGCTTAAGTCACAAGATCGAAGGATTCTTATTCAGTTTCACGTTTGATGTATCTTGTGACAATCTAACATTTTCAGGTAGTGAAATATTTTCTCGTATAATATTTTGAAACTTATTTTTGTGTTGGTTGACGAACTCACAATTTACGGATTTAAATTTGGGCTTACGTGCATAATTTGGCGTCTTTTACGACTAAACCGGAAACCTTAGGATTACGTATTTACGTTTTTGAACTCTGTTTTTTATGAGACAATTTTTATTGGATTCGTTTTGTGACGTTGATTCATAATTTATAAAAACGTTTTTCTTAAAACGACCCGAGGGCACACAAATCGAGAAAACTAGAATCGAGAAATACCCGTAAACTAGTGAGATGGGACAAAACACATTGTCCCACCCCACTAGCTTGGTTGGGACGGCAACATGACACCACACCATCAAGGTGGCATCATGTTAGCTAACTTACACCAAGTGTAAGCTTAGCTTACCCTTTAAGCTACTTTCCTTTACCACTAACTCAAAACTAGCTACTACTTTTCACTTCCACCATTTCTTACATGCAATCAACACCAAAACTCTCTCAAACACCCCCTCCTTGCCGTCCAAAATATAGCAACAAACACCCCATTTGATCTCTTCTAGCCATGAACTACATGTTTACTAGCTCTATTAAGGAGTTCTCTTGAAGCCTTGATCATTTGGTGGCCATATTAACATCTTTAGAGGTGATTTGCTTGTGTCCTAGGGCTGATTTTCCAACCTACTTTCTTGATATTTGATGGTCTTGGAGATACTTGTTGTGTTCATCAAGTTCTTGTCTTCCTAAAACAAGAAATCCACTTGGTTGGTAAAGAAGATCATCCTCTCCATTTTTCTCTTGTTATTTTGTAAAGAACAAATATATTTTCTTTCATTTTGTATATGTTTATGGTGTATATATGATGATAAAAATGTTGTGTGGGGATCAAGTGTTGATAGATATGCTTAAAAATAATGATAACTATAAGAAATGAAGCTAAAATCTTGATTATTTAGTTGGCTGTGTAAAAACAGTAGATAACTAAAAGATGAACTGATAAAATTGCATGGTTTGATCCATTTAAAGTAAGTAGAAGATGTTATACACATGTGAGAGTTGGCCATGCAATGTAATCAAATAATGAGTGAGATATGATCAAAACAAGTTAGGTGGTCTAATCTGAATAAGCAGTTTTGTAGGGACTGTTAAGGCAAGTTAAACTCAAAATGGGCAGTAGCTATAACTAAGTTAAATGTAGCACATAATATTAAGAACATGTCACCCAAAAATGAGCTTCTAATTCATTATAGAACTCTAGATATGTTAAAAATGGTGAACATGAAGTTAAAAATCAGATTTTTGGAAATAATGTTTATTATTATTATATAAGCACTCACATTATAATGTATAAAATGTAAAAATATAAACCCACTAACTTATAAAACTTATTTATATAAATGTATAAAAGGTTAATTAAATGGGTAAATTATATAAATGGCGGTGAAATAATATTTATAAGTAATAAAAACTATAAACTTGATTTTTACGACTTTTTCGGCTATCGCCGTAAAATTAACGTTTTCGCCAAATAAAACTTAGACGACCAAACCCGTCTAATGTAAAGTTTATAAAAGTCATATACTGATGTATAGGTAACTAAGACAAGTAAAAACCGATAAAACCCGAACTATAAATATTACGGACATTCACGAGCTAACTAAACATATTGGACTAATAATTGGACTTAATAAGATAAAAACTTGTAAAAAGAACTTATTGGGCTTAACCCATTTGGGCCCAACATGAAAAGTATATATACTGATAATATAGGTATAAAAGGGATAAAAACAAGTTAAAGAACTTATAAAAGGCTTAATGGACTTAAAATAGGTAAATCGGTAAAACTAGCAAACTAGTAAAACGTTACCAAAACGTAAACACTAAATTGAGTAAACAAGGATGTATAAACCCACTTGATCATCATCATATGTACAAAATCATCATATGTATATTGTTATTTTGATAAAAGTCATTGGACCGAGTCTAAGACCGATTATTATTTATATAGGTTTCCGTGACCGAAGCACGCCCGTAGCCGATAATCCGCCTTTCATTAACAACGTGAGTTGATAGCCTCGCACTCTTTTAAATGTTTTATAAAATGATTTGTAAACCCGCGAGGGAGATAACATGCTAGATTTTGATAAAAATAGAACACAAGTAGTCCCGATTGTATGCTTAATGATATGGACCCGAATGATGCTATGACCCTATATACGAGACTAAAAGGATTATTAGTAGTTAGGTTATGTCACTTAAAGTCCCATTAGCATGAATTTTGAACTACCAGGATTTGGTAGACGCTTATGCATTTGATAGTACTATTTGGGGACGATCACCCCAGTTCGCGCCTTGACGATTGATCCCCGTCGTACCACATTAATTGGTAAGCGAATTTATGTATGAGAAGATTCCATAGCGTGATTTTTGTGACGACACGCTAACTTAGATGGGAAAATTGTTTGTCGGGTTCGCGGCCCGCTGTTTTCATAGTAAGGTAACAATGTTATGCGGCTAATAATAATCCTACAATATGGAACATAAATAATAAACGATAACAACGCTATTACGATGAATATATTACCTATCATGGTAATATAGAGACTACGGTCTCATGGACGGTTTAAGATGTATGCTGGATATATATTGCCTGACTAGCAATATGAGGACTTACTTCCGATATTATACTTGTGTTCTGATTTTAACTGATTGTTTTATATAACGGTTTTCATTAAACTCTATGAATTCACTCGGCATTCGCTGATATGATTTTTGCATGTTTTTATCTCAGGTGCTTGAAGGTAATCCGGATGGAGATCGACTCTGACGGCCCACATATTATTAAAAATGTTCATTCGATCTATGTTTTGTAAACTTAATGACCTGTATAATTTGGGACCTGTTGTACGCTTTTAAACTTTTTATCGAATAAATGTATGTTAAACCTTGAACAACCATTTTTATGTGTTGTCTATGATTGGAGTTATTGTGCTATCCCGTAACACTCTGAAAGACCCTTCCACTGTACCGATACGAAAAATGAGAGTGTTACAGTTTGGTACCAAAGCTCTCGTTATAGAGAACAAAAGATTTTAAAAACCAAGGTTTTGAACAAAACTTTTCAAAATCTTTTGACAATGAACATTTGAGAAAATATTTGAAAAATCTTTTGACTATAACGGTGCCAGAGATCTCCGACGTTACCAACAAGCCCTATTGAGAAGATATACATTTTGATATATATAATTTAATTTATATATATGTATATATCGTGATTTTATTATGTAACTGTTTAACTAGTATGTTATCCTAATACGAGATATATATATATAAATGCAGATTGTCATGGCTGACCCTAACATTCCTGTAGAAAACCATGCTATTCCCGAACCTAATATAGATGATGATCCTTATTTAGACATAGTAGATTATGATATGGATGATGAGGAGGAACCATTTGAGGATCCCGAGCCCGAGTTAGGACTAGGAGATCAGATTGCCCCTCAGGTTGACTTGGTAGAGAATGAGATTGAGAATGTGGATATTGAGAATGTGGAGATTGAGAATATGGATATTGAGAATGTTGATATAGAGAATGATGATGAGATTGGGTTAGATAATTTAGATGATGAGATTGACGACGAGAATGTCGAGGAGGACGTAGGTATAGATGTTGAGGTCGATGACGATGAGGAAGCTGAGCTTATTTATCCGTATGATGTTCCAGAGGGCGAGCCTTTGCCCCCACCAGTTTGTTTGTCTGAGGATGAGTTACCTAGGGATGAAATGTCTGAATCGTCTGAATTTGATTCTGAATCAGAGGAGGATGAGGACGACGATGCACCTGACGGTACGGATGGTATTGCTACTCGTAGACGTGAGATAGGAGAGTCGTCTAGTACTCGAGAGGCTACTCATATTGATGGTCTTGCACCATGGGCCTTGAGACGTGAACTAGATGCTTCCCGTGTTAAGAGTTGTGTGACAGAGGTTGGATTAGGTGTTGTTCAGACTCAGGTTGCTTATTTGGAGTCGAAGACAAAGGTTGGCGAGAAAGAGCGAGAATTGCTTAGTTTGGATTTGAGTGATGTAGAACGTGGTTTGAATGAGGCTTTTAGGAGGTTATCGGTGTTGGAAAGTGGTGAGTATGCTGCTATGAAGAAAAAGGTGAATACTATGGAGATTCAGTTGAGTGTAGCTCGTGCGATGCGTGAGAATGCTGAAAAGGAGCTGAATATATCCGTGGGATGGAACAGTAGATTTTATGCCGACATGGTTGAAAGAGGAGTCATCCGTAAGCGCCCAGCTGAAGATGTGTCTAGTGATCGTCCGACGAAGATTCAGAAGACGATGGATGATGGACCATCTGGCGGTTGTCAGTAGACCAGTCTTTATTTAGTAGTGACCTTTATATCTTTTGTGCTCGTAGCTTTGACTGAACCGACTTGTTAGTAATAGACTTGGCACGAATTTTGAGTGTATATAGTGCTAGAACTTTGATATGGGATGTACTAAGACAATACTTTTGTTTCAGATCGAATGAAATATGTATCTTGTCTTGAATTCCATATTGTGCCTTATTTGTATCTTGATTATGAATTCAATCCATATTATATGAATCCTTTGTTGGGAGAATGCTTAATACTTTGAAATTGTGAAATTATAGAACTATGCCGCTCAAGAAGGCTGTGACTGAGGATGATGTACGTAGGATTATTACGGAGCAAGTTACCGCATCTATGACTGAATTTATGGCAAATGCTAGAAATGAAGCTGGCGGTAGTGGAGCTGGCGGTAGTGGAGCTGGCGGTAGTGGAGCTGGCGGTAGTGGAGCTAGCGGTAGTGGAGCTGGTGGTAGTGGAGCTGGCGGTAGTGGAATTGGTGGTACTAATGTGAATGTGAATGCTAATAATGTGAATGCTAATGCTGGAGGAAATGTAGGAGGACTTGGAACTAATGCACCTGAAGTTGGTGGTTGTACTTATGTGACGTTCATGAAGTGTGAACCTCTACCTTTTAATGGAACTGAAGGTGCTGTAGGACTAAGCCAGTGGATTGAGAAGATTGAATCGGTGTTTCGGATTAGTAAGTGTAAGGAGGAAGATAAGGTGACTTTTTCTATGGCTACTCTTAAAGGTCGTGCGTTGACTTGGTGGAACGGGAGAATTGCTTTCATGGGTCTTGATGCTGCTAATGCTACTCCTTGAGCTGAAATTAAGAAGTGGATGACTTTGGAGTTTTGTCCTCATAGTGTGATTATTAGGTTAGAACAAGAGTTGATTCATCTGAGAATGAAAAGGTGTGGACATTGATAGTTACACGAATCGATTCCATGAGTTGGCCTTGCTATGTCATCGATTGGTTGAACCCGAAGAGATCCGAATTGAGCAATATGTGAAAGGGTTGACCAGGAATATCCGGGGGGACGTGACATCATCTAAACCACTGACCATTGATGATGCTGTTCGAATGGCTTACCAACTCATTGGACAGATAATTCAGGATTAGGAAGATGAAGCCCGTGTAGGTGAGAAAAGAAAGGGAGACGGTGAGCGTGTAGATAGAGGTGATAATAGGAAGAATTTCAATCGCCGTCAGAACAAGAGAAAGGGGAATGCAAATGCTCTTACCAACAATACACCGCGCAACGATGATAGATGTCCTAAGTGTGGCAACAAGAGGCATGCTGGCGACTGCTGGAAGTGCCAAAATTGCGGAAAGCTTGGACATAAGGTTGAAAGGTGTAAGAAGGGAACCATTTGCTTCAACTGTAATGAAGAAGGTCATAGGAAATCGGAATGCCCCAAGTTGAAAGCGATTGTACCTGCAAGAAACCCCCAGGGTGGTATCTACCAACTTGGAACAATTGTGGTGAAGAAAGAGGATCCGAATGTCGTTACCGGTACGTTTTTACTCAACAATCATTATGCTGTTGCTTTATTCGATTCGGGTGCCAATAGGAGCTTTGTATCCACTAAATTTAGTGCCCTTATTGATATTGAACCTGTTGAGATAAGTACCAGTTACGAGGTGGAATTGGCTGATGGTAAATTAGTGAAAACTAATAAGCTATTAGAAGGATGCTCTCTAAATCTCTTGAACCATTCCTTTCCGATTGATTTGATGTTGATAGAATTAGGTAGTTTTGATATTATTATTGGTATGGATTGGTTGTCGTTGAATAATGCTACCATTTTATGTGGAGAGAAGAAGGTTAAGATTCCTCTTAGGAATAGGACGTTAGTAATTGATGGTAGTCAAGGTGAATCCCGTTTGAAAATCGTTTCATGTATTAAAGTCCAAAAGTACATCAGGAACGGTTGTGAGTTATTCTTAGCTCAAGTGACCGGGAATGAGTCTAGGGAGAAATGATTGGAAGATGTACCTATTATTTGTGAATTTCCTGAGGTATTTCCTAAAGATTTACCCGGACTTCCACCGATAAGGCAAGTAGAGTTTCGAATCGATTTAATTCCTTGTGCTGCACCGGTGGCACGTGCGCCTTACCGATTACCCTTCTGAATTAAAGGAGTTATCTGAGCAACTTAAGGAGTTGTGTGATAAAGGTTTTATTCGACCGAGCTCGTCGCCTTGGGGAGCTCCAGTCTTGTTCGTTAAGAAGAAGGATGGATCTTTTCGTATGTGCATTGATTATAGGGAACTGAATAAGTTGAAAATTAAAAATCGATATCCTTTACCTAGGATTGATGATTTGTTTGATCAACTGCAAGGATCTAGTGTGTATTCTAAGATAGATTTGCGGTCAGGATATCACCAACTTCGCGTCCGTGAAGAAGATATTCCTATAACTGCATTTAGAACTCGTTATGGACACTATGAATTTCAAGTAATGTCATTTGGGTTAACTAACGCACCTGCGGTTTTCATGGATTTAATGAATCAAGTGTGCAAGCCCTACTTTGATAAATTTGTGATTGTGTTTATTGACGATATTCTAATCTATTCTAAGAATGAAGATGAACATAGAGAACATTTGAGGATTGTTTTGAATTTGTTGAAGGATGAAAGGTTGTATGCTAAGTTTTCGAAGTGTGCTTTCTGGTTAGATTCTGTACAATTTCTTGGTCATGTGATTAACAGAGATGGAATTCATGTTGATCCTGCAAAGGTTGAAGCTATTAAGAATTGGTCTGCACCGACAACGCCAACGGAAGTGCGACAATTCTTAGGATTGGCTGGCTATAATAGGCGATTCATTAAAGAATTTTCTTTGATAGCTAAACCCTTGACTAAGCTTACTCAGAAGAATAAACCTTTTGTTTGGGGAAGTGATGAAGATGGAGCATTTCAGACATTGAAGCAAAAATTATGTAGTGCGCCAATCATATCATTACCCGACGGGAGTGAAGATTTTGTAGTATATTGTGATGCATCTCTTAGAGGTTATGGAGTTGTTTTGATGCAGAGAGAGAAAGTGATAGCTTATGCTTCTAGGCAATTAAGGAAGAATGAGGAGAATTATACTACGCATGATCTTGAGTTAGGAGCTGTAGTCTTTGCTCTTAGGTTGTGGAGACATTATCTGTATGGCACCAAGTGTACGGTATTCACCGATCACAAAAGCCTACCGTATATTCTCGACCAGAAGGAATTGAACATGAGGCAAAGAAGATGGATAGAGTTGTTAAGTGACTATGATTGTGATATAAAATATCACCCAGGAAAAGCCAATGTTGTTGCCGATGCGTTAAGCAGGAAAGATAGAGAGCCTATCAGGGTGCGTTCTCTAGTCTTGACCGTGCACAATAATTTGCCTGAGCAAATTAGAAATGCACAAATAGAAGCTTGTAAGAAGGAGAATTTTGTTAATGAAGGGTTCCGAGGAGAAGGAGATCCTTTAGAGGTTAGAGCTGATGGAGTGAAATGCTTAAGAGGTCGTATGTGGATACCTAAGTTTGGAGGCTTAAGAGACTTGATTATGTTAGAATCCCATAAATCTAAGTATTCCATTCATCCGGGATCTGATAAGATGTACCATGATTTGAAGAAGTTGTACTGGTGGCCGAATATGAAAGCTGACATAGCTATGTATGTTCTTCAATGCTTGACTTGTGCTAGAGTTAAAGCGGAACATCAAAAGCCATCAAGACTACTTCAACAACCAAATATTCCTGAATGGAAGTGGGAGCGAATTACGATGGACTTTATCACCAAGCTTCCTAGAACATCATCTGGAAACAATTTGATTTGGGTTATTGTCGATAGACTGACCAAATCAGCACACTTCATTCCGGTTAAGGAGCAGTTCTCACTGGAGAAGCTGACTCGAATATACCTTGATAATGTTGTATGCAAGCATGGAGTGCCTGTATCGATCATTTCAGATCGAGATCCTAGATTCGCATCGAATTTTTGGAAATCTCTCCAAAGATCTTTGGGAACGAATCTCGACATGAGCACTGCTTATCACCCCCAGACTGATGGGCAGAGTGAAAGGACGATACAAACACTGGAAGATATGTTGAGAGCTTGTGTGTTAGACTTTGGTAAGAATTGGGATAAACATTTGTCGTTAGCAGAGTTTTCGTATAACAATAGTTACCATTCTAGTATTAAGGCTGCACCGTTTGAAGCTTTGTATGGTAGGAAGTGTAGATCTCCTGTATGTTGGAGTGGAGTTGGGGATACCCAGCTCACGGGACCGGAATTGATCCGGGAGACTACGGATATGATAGTTCAGATTAAGAAGAGGTTGTTGACTGCCCGTAGTAGACAGAAAAGTTACGCGGATGTGCGGCGGAAGCCAATGGAGTTTGAAGTGGGTGACCGAGTAATGTTGAAGGTATCGCCATGGAAAGTCGTTATAAGATTTGGAAAACGAGGGAAATTGAATCCCCGTTATATTGGACCCTTTAAGATTTTATCTAGAGTAGGTCCGGTGGCTTACAAACTAGAGTTACCCCAAGAACTTCATGGTGTTCACAACACATTCCATGTATCTAATCTGAAGAAATGTCTAGCAGTGAGTGATGAGAAAATTCCGTTAGGTAAGGTTCGAATAGATGGGAAGTTGCATTTTATCGAAGAGCCCGTAGAAGTTATGGACCGTGAGGTAAAGCAACTGAAACAAAGTCGGATACCTATTGTCAAGATCCGATGGAATTCAAAGCATGGACCGGAGTATACTTGGGAACGAGAGGATGAAATGTGGAAGAAATATCCGCACCTCTTCGATTTCAATAAGAAACGGACATCCAAATGAAATGGATCACGAGGACGTTGATCCCTTTTAGGAGGAAAAGCTGTGACAATCTAACATTTTCAAGTAGTGAAATATTTTCTCGTATAATATTTTGAAACTTATTTTTGTGTTGGTTGACGAACTCACAATTTACGGATTTAAATTTGGGCTTACGTGTATAATTTGGCGTCTTTTACGACTAAACCGGAAACCTTAGGATTACGTATTTACGTTTTTGAACTCCGTTTTTGATGAGACAATTTTTATTGGATTCGTTTTGTGACGTTTATTCATAATTTATAAAAACGTTTTTCGTAAAACGACCCGAGGGCACACAAATCAAGAAAATTAGAATCGAGAAATACCCGTAAACTAGTGAGATGGGACAAAACACATTGTCCCACCCCACTAGCTTGGTTGGGACGGCAACATGACACCACACCATCAAGGTGGCATCATGTTAGCTAACTTACACCAAGTGTAAGCTTAGCTTACCCTTTAAGCTACTTTCCTTTACCACTAACTCAAAACTAGCTACTACTTTTCACTTCCACCATTTCTTACATGCAATCAACACCAAAACTCTCTCAAACACCCCCTCCTTGCCGTCCAAAATATAGCAACAAACACCCCATTTGATCTCTTCTAGCCATGAACCACATGTTTACTAGCTCTATTAAGGAGTTCTCTTGAAGCCTTGATCATTTGGTGGCCATATTAACATCTTTGGAGGTGATTTGCTTGTGTCTTAGGGCTGATTTTCCAACCTATGTTCTTGATATTTGATGGTCTTGGAGATACTTGTTGTGTTCATCAAGTTCTTGTCTTCCTAAAACAAGAAATCCACTTGGTTGGTAAAGAAGATCATCCTCTCCTTTTTTCTCTTGTTATTTTGTAAAGAACAAATGTATTTTCTTTCATTTTTTATATGTATATGATGTATATATGATGATAAAAATGTTGTGTGGGGATCAAGTGTTGATAGATATGCTTAAAAATGATGATAACTATAAGAAATGAAGCTAAAATCTTGATTATTTAGTTGGTTGTGTAAAAACAGTAGATAACTAAAAGATGAACTGATAAAATTCCATGGTTTGATCCATTTACAGTAAGTAGAAGATGTTATACACATGTGAGAGTTGGCCATGCAATGGAATCAAAATAATGAGTGAGATATGATCAAAACAAGTTAGGTAGTCTAATCTGAATAAGCAGTTTTGTAGGGACTGTTAAGGCAAGTTAAACTCAAAATGGGAGTAGTTATAGCTAAGTTAAATGTAGCACATAATATTAAGAACATGTCACCCAAAAATGAGCTTCTAATTCATTATAGAACTCTAGATATGTTAAAAATGGTGAACATGAAGTTAAAAATCAGATTTTTGGAAATAATGTTTATCATTATTATATAAGCACTCACATTATAATGTATAAAATGTAAAAATATAAACCCACTAACTTATAAAACTTATTTATATAAATGTATAAAAGGTTAATTAAATGGGTAAATTATATAAATGGTGGTGAAATAATATTTATAAGTAATAAAAACTATAAACTTGATTTTTACGACTTTTTCGGCTATCGCCGTAAAATTAACGTTTTCGCCAAATAAAACTTAGACGACCAAACCCGTCTAATGTAAAGTTTATAAAAGTCATATACTGATGTATAGGTAACTAAGACAAGTAAAAACCGATAAAACCCGAACTATAAGAATTACGGACATTCACGAGCTAACTAAACATATTGGACTAATAATTGGACTTAATAAGATAAAAACTTGTAAAAAGAACTTATTGGGCTTAACCCATTTGGGCCCAACATGAAAAGTATATATACTGATAATATAGGTATAAAAGGGATAAAAACAAGTTAAAGAACTTATAAAAGGCTTAATGGACTTAAAATAGGTAAATCGGTAAAACTAGCAAACTAGTAAAACGTGACCAAAACGTAAACACTAAATTGAGTAAACAAGGATGTATAAACCCACTTGATCATCATCATATGTACAAAATCATCATATGTATATTGTTATTTTGATAAAATTCATTGGACCGAGTCTAAGACCGATTATTATTTATATAGGTTTCCGTGACCGAAGCACGCCCGTAGCCGATAATCCGCCTTTCATTAACAACGTGAGTTAATAGCCTCGCACTCTTTTAAATGTTTTATAAAATGATTTGTAAACCCGCGAGGGAGGTAGCATGCTAGATTTTGATAAAAATAGAACACAAGTAGTCCCGATTGTATGCTTAATGATATGGACCCGAATGATGCTATGACCCTATATACGAGACTAAAAGGATTATTAGTAGTTAGGTTATGTCACTTAAAGTCCCATTAGCATGAATTGTGAACTATCGGGATTTGGTAGACGCTTATGCATTTGATAGTAATATTTGGGGACGATCACCCCAGTTCACGCCTTGACGGTTGATCCCCGTCGTACCACATTGATTGGTAAGCGAATTTATGTATGAGAAGATTCCATAGCGTGATTTTTGTGACAACACGCTAACTTAGATGGGAAAATTGTTTGTCGGGTTCGCGGCCCGCTGTTTTCATAGTAAGGTAACAATGTCATGCGGCTAATAATAATCCTACAATATGGAACATAAATAATAAACGATAACGACGCTATTACGATGAATATATTACCTATCATGGTAATATAGAGACTACGGTCTCATGGACGGTTTAAGATGTATGCTGGATATATATTGCCTGACTAGCAATATGAGGACTTACTTCCGATATTATACTTGTGTTCTGATTTTAAATGATTGTTTTATATAACGGTTTTCATTAAACTCTATGAATTCACTCGGCATTCGCTGATATGATTTTTGCATGTTTTTATCTCAGGTGCTTGAAGGTAATCCGGATGGAGATCGACTCTGATGGCCCACATATTATTAAAAATGTTCATTCGGTCTATGTTTTGTAAACTTAATGACCTGTATAATTTGGGACCTGTTGTACGCTTTTAAACTTTTTATCGAATGAATGTATGTTAAACCTTGAACAACCATTTTTATGTGTTGTCTATGATTGGAGTTATTGGGGCTATCCCGTAACACTCTGAAAGACCCTTCCGCTGTACCGATACGAAAAATGAGAGTGTTACATATCTGGTTCATTCAATCAGTGGTCACTTCAAATTGCTTTCATGTGGGTTGGTAAAGATAGCCGTGGAGAGTTTATGAGTAGAGATTTTCGATCAACAGCTGATTCTGACAAAATATATAATTCAGCTCATTTATTATTCTCACGAGTTTTCAGGTACATGTGCGTACGACTTATTGATGGTTCCGATTTTCGAAACCATCAAGGGGGAAGAAGAAGACACATTGAACGCACAACGAGTACACGTGATGAACTTCATACCTTCTTTAGATTTGAAGACATTCCGGGATGACATTTGTCATAGCCGTAGAGAAAATCAGTGTTTTAACTCGTGGCGTTATCAATCTCTAAACGGTACACTACTGATTCGATGTTTAATTGTTTGGTTGTTGCAATTATTCATCATCATTATCCTATATGGAGATATATGCATTCCCGGGACTTAATTGACTTAGGTGCATCTCCGGAAGAAGATATGTGCATTTCCGGGACTTAATTGACTCTGGTGTTATGATGTCAACTTCATGAATGGGATAAAGTGTCTACTTCAGTATTTGAGCTTCATACTCGGGATTGATTTACTTTCTTCAACTATGTGGGGGAAGAAATATCTTGATTCTTTCTAGTATGCATAACTTGAACTCTCAGGGGGAAGAAAAATTCAGAAGAATTATTCAAGCGTGAGAAGAGAAGTTGTTGATCTACTTGGTGTGCCCCAAACTTTCAATCCCTCTTAGCAACGTTATCATGTTATATGATGGGATTTTCTTGTTAAATTCCGCTGTGCGCTTAATCATTCTAAGCTTTATTGAAAGCTTTGAAGTTGCTTACGAGGATTGTCGGTTTAGGGGGAAGCTATTTAAAAGCTTCTACATCAAGTTTATGTGGCATGAATTAGGGGGAAGTTAATTCAGAATCTTCTCTTTAACCAAAAGTACATGGATTACTTAGCTCGTGCCGTTACAGTATTTTTACCACAAGTTACTACGAAGATGAGTCATTCTGAAGTGAAGACTTGAAGTCAAAGGCCTCAGAAGACATCATCAGCATTGGACGCTTCATGAAAGCTCTTGTTCTTAATCATTATGTACTTGTTAGGAAAAATATTGTAAGGAATTCTACACGTCTTCCCATGGGGGAAGATTGTTGGAAAGTCACTTTATGTGACGACATTTAAGAATTCCCATTAGTTATCATAGTCACACACGCTTAGACTAGACTAGGTACACTGTATAGTTAAGTGTATGGTGTGTGGCTATATATACCCCTCATAGGCTTCCAAGGAGGGGTGTTGCTTGTGTTTCATTTTCATCTTTTCATTTCAATACACATTTTCTTTATCTTTAACACACAACCTCTCTTCTCTCTCTCTCAACAATGGCTTCCATCTTCCACCACCCACCTAGACCACCGGATTAGCTAAAAGCAAATCCACAACATAGTTACATTCTCTCTCTAAAACTAGACAAATGGGAAAACACACACACAAATGAGGAGGTAGAGTCCTTATATAGTATAAGTATCTCGTGTATAAGGCTTTCCTCATTTGTGTGTTCAGGACTATTTCCCGTTACATAGGCAATATTAGCTTGGAACTCTCGACACCATTAGATAACATTTTCCACGAGCTTCGCAATAGTATATTATATGACCATCTGTTGGAAATACGTTTTTACGTATATTAGAAGTATCGGCACTCCAACAATATCATTAAACGTGATTAGCTCGTAGTTAGTTTATTGTGTAAAACATTAGTTACTTACCAACCCATGGGCTTGTCCATAGGTTTAGGCCTAAGCCCACCTAGGCTTGGGTATATAAAACCCTTTCCTTCATGGAAAGGGGTTTGACTGTTACAGTTTCACATAATAATACACATAGTTTTCTATCACTTTTTCTCTCTAGTTTCTCTCTCTAGAAACAACAACCACACTTTTTAGATCATATATTATCACTATTCTACAATTAGCATCAGAGCCATGGGGTGAAATAAGGTTTTTTGTTGTGTTAGTTTTGGTTTTGTGCTCTTTTAATCAAGATTTATCCGTGGTTTAATTTTTTTTTCTTCGTGTTTTTCACCTTCAATCTTTCATACAAATTGCCTACATAGTTGTGGTAGGGATTTGTGTTATTCATTTTGGTGATTTACACGTAAAAGTTGATATTTTTTGGTTTGATTATTGGGTAAAAGCACGAAATAACAAGCTCTTGTGGTATTCCGGAATTTGACATAAGATTTATTCCGAAATCTGGTTGAGAAAAGATTTTGGAATCTGGTGTTGTTAGTATTCTGAATTTTGGATAATTTCATATTCCAAATTTTGGAAAAGTCTAGTATTCTGAATTTTGGAAATTCTGGTATTTCGACTGTAAAACCCGCATGCTTTTACCATGAATAGAACCCTTAAGTTCGTACGTACTAGATTAAAACTTTCCTATTATAGCGTAATTAGATTACGTGTTAGGATTTTACGTATTACGTACGTGTTAGAACACGATAAGTATTTACTACGCACGAACATGCAATAATTATTTGACAATAATTAATCACGAACATGCGATGTAACACCCCCAAATTTATACAACACAGTACAGCGGAAGACTCGTTGGTGTTACGGGATAGCACATTACTCACATCATAGACAACGCATAAAAGTCGCGTCATTTAATAATAAAAGCATTTCCATTCATAAATATCAAAATTTCATCGGTCCCCAAGTCATATTATTTCATACAAAGTTTTACAAAGTATTTGAATGGAAAATATTGTTTAAGTGCGGGCCATGAATTCTTGTCGTCTTCCCGAGAATTACCTTCAAGTACCTGAGATAAAACATGTTAAAAGAAAAGGTCAGCGATAACGCCGAGTGAATTCATAGAGTTTAATAAATTCTATCAATATAACTTTGGTACCAAAAATCATTTCGTACAAATCATTGTAATAGGCCATAAAATAGCCAAAATCATTTTATACAAATCTTTATCAAAATCATAATACAGGGGTTTGCCATAAAAATCATTATACGAGCCAATGTCGTAAAAACGTCATACAATACGTCTTACGACGTTGTATGAAAATAAAAACCGTTATATGAGTATGGTTATGAAAACCAAAATACAAACATAGTATCAATAGTATGACCCTGTATTGCTAGTCAGGCAATACATCGTAATTCGGAGCGTCTAGTAATATTTCGGTGATTGGATTATTATAAGCCGCATGACATTGTTACCTTACTAAACCAACAACGGGTAGCTAACCCGATACCAAATTTGCCCATCTAAAGTAGCGTGTCGTCACAAAGGTCACGCTATGGAAATCTTCTCATACATAAATTCGCTTACCAATCAATGTGGCACGACGGGGATCAACCGTCAAGGCGCGAACTGGGGTGATCGTCCCCAAATAGTACTATTAAATGCATAAGCGTCTACCAACTCCCGGTAGTTCACAATTCATGCTAATGGGAATTTTAGTGACATAACCTAACTTTAATAATCCATTTAATTTCATCTATCGGGTCCTTTAATCATTTATCGGGTCATACAATCGGGTCATTCAATCATTCGGGTCCAAAATCAATAAACAAACAATCGGGACAAATGGTGTCCTATTTTATAAAAACTAACATGTTATCTCCCTCGCGGGTTTATAAAACATTTATAAAACATTTAAAAGAGTGCGAGGCTATGAACTCACATTGATATGGGAAGGCGGGTTGTCGGCAATTCGGATGTACGGTACGTGCTTCAATCACGGAAACCTAGACAAATAATACTCGTCTTAGACTCATGTCCAATGACTTTATAAAAATAAATATTATGTATACATATGATTATTATATATATATGATGATCAAGTGGGTTTACATATTCTCGTTTACTTATTTTAGTGTTATATGTCGATAGCTTTTATACTAGTTTACTAGTTTTACCTATTTACGTGTCTTAAGTCCAATAAGCTTATTATAAGTTACTTAACTTATTTTAATCCATTTTGTACTTATATTATCAGTACATACACTTTCAAGTTGGGCCCAAATGGGTTAAGCCCAATAAGTTCTTTTTATGGGTGTTTATCTTATTTAGTCCAATTATTAGCCCAAGTATTAGTCCAATATGTTTACTTAGCTCGTTAATGTCCGTATGCCCTATAGTTCGGGTTTTATTGGTTTTTACTTGTTATACATGTCTATATATCAGTATATAAGTTTTGTAAAGTTTTCATTAGACGGGTCCAACCATCTAAGTTTTATTTAACAAAAACGTTAATTTTACGGCAATAGCCGAAAAAGTCGTAAAAATCATGTTTGTAGTTTTATATCTTATAAAACATAACAAGTTACCATTTTTATAAAATGTCCACTTATTTATCATTGTACATATTTTTATAAATAAAATTCATGAGTTAGTGGGTTTTAATTATAATTTAAACTATTAAAATTTGAGTGCTTATATAATAGTATTATTCTTTAATTTCCAAAAATCTGATTTTTATCTTCACTTTCACCAAAACTGCCATATCTTGAGTTCTACATGGAGATAGAAGCTCAAATGTTTATCACATAAACTACATGATATGTGCTACATTTAACTCTTCTACAGATACTGTTGAATCATCCTTTAAGTATTTTCTAAAAATCGTCCAAAACAGTGAACTCAGATTTATACCTTAAACTTGTTTTGATAATATCTCACTCATTACTTTGATTCCATTGCATGGCCAACTCTCACATGTGTACAAGACCCATAGCTTACTGTAAATCCATTTTAATTTATCATTTTATCAGTCTAACATGTGGTTCTTTACTGTTTTTATACAGCCTATCATTTAAACAAGATTTACCCATCTTTACTTATAGTTTTTCACCTTTTTAATCATATTTATCAACACCAAATCCCCACATAACATTTTTATCATCATATAATCATCATATACATATACAATAGGAAATAAAATACATGTTTACATAATCAAAATAACAAGAAGATGAGGAGGACAATCTTTATACCACCATGATGATGTAGGTTGATCAAAACATGGATTTTTGATGGAGAAACTTGTGTTGCACCAAGACCATCTTCAAGACCACCATGCTCCATGAACTCCTTATGGAAAATCAGCCTTTATACTCCATGGAAACTCCTCCTTGGATGTTATAATCACCACCAATCAATAGAGTTTCAAGAGGGCTTCAACATATATGTAAATAACATAGGCTTTGTGGTTGAATCAAGATCAAAGGTGGTGTTTGATGGTGGAGTAGGGACGGCCAAAAATGGAGTCAAGAGTGAGAGAGAAAGTTTGTAGCTTGTTTGCATGTAAGAAATGAGAAGTGGTTTCTAGCTTAGATGGTTTTGTGTTGGATGGTAAGCTTAAGTTGTAAGCAAAGGACATGTGTAAGTTATTAACTTAGAAAATTGCCACCAAATTGGTGTGTTGTACACAAGGTTGCCGTCCCATTTAAGCTAGTGGGGTGGGACAATGTATTTTGTCCCATCTCACTAGTTTACGGGTATTCCTCGATTCTAGTTTTCTCGATTCGCGTGCCATCGGGTCGTTTTACGAAAAATGTTTTTATAAATTATGAATCAACGTCACAAAATGAATCGAATAAAAATTGTCTCATCAAAAACGGAGTTCGAAAACGTAAATACGTAATCCTAGGGTTTCCGGTTTAGTCGTAAAGGACGTTAAAATAAAATCGTAAGTCCTAATCTCTTCTCGTAAATTTGTGAGTTTATGAACCAACACAAATTTAAAACTCCAAAATAATATTCATGGATAAATTTATTTTCTGAAATGTCGGACTGTCACCAAAGACGGTGTATGCAAACGTAAGCACGTGACGTAGAATCCTCCGGTTTAAACGTAGTCGATGCTACTCCAAGACGTAAATCTAAATTTCTTCCCAAAAAAATAAGTGAGTTCATATTGTATCATTAAAATAATATTTTCAAATAATATTTGAGAATAAAATATCAACCATAAATTGACGGATTGTCACAGCATTTACCCCTAAACAGGATCTTTGTCCTCAAAGATCATCTTACCTTACTACTCGCTTCTTATAGAGTTAAAGCCATGTGGGTATTTCCTCCACATTCGGTCTTTTCTCACAAGTGTAATTCATTATAATACGCGAGTTTCATCAAACATAACTACGGGAATAAGATCAGGCTTAATGTTGACTTACTTTCTCTATCCATGATGTTCACGGGTTTTTGATGAATGCAACTTTTCGCCGATCTAAGATCTACTAAGAATAATCAGATTCTCGCTTGATAGATATTCCATCAAGTTCGATTTACGAAACAAAATTCACGCATTCCTTGAAGTCCTAGGGTAGATCCAGCTTATATGCCTTTCAATCCCAACTTTTACATCATCTCAATGGTCCCATACAACGGGGACTTATATCCCATGATTTGTCAGATCATGAATTCATTTTTCCAAGGTTAAAAATTATGGCATAACTTCGCTACCCATTTGCCATTTCAGGATTGACATTTCACATTCACATAACCTCTTGCCCACTACCGGCTGTCAATAATCAAATCCTAATTTCAACAATCATTTCAGATCTCGCGGGTCGGGTATTTTGCAAGGTTAGGTTTGCCATCATAGGAAACCTTAAACCTAAAAGACATGTCCAACTCACAATGGGTGTATGTCGGGTGTCTTCATCTCAACTCTTGCTTACAGATGCTCTAATTTCTAAATCTTAACAAGATCCGATCCCGATCCTATTACGATAATTATCAATGATAATCTTTCCAAAGGAAAGCGATTATACGGTTTATTGCCAAAGGTCAATCATTCAAACATAAAACATCACTTATATTACTTTGTATCGTTACTTTACCTCGTCCCTTCGATTGGGGTGGTACATAGTACTCTCATCAAGGGTCGTTCTCAATGATTTCTGAGCAAATCTCTAGAAATTCGATGCGAAGATAGGATCTTGATATAGATGTTCGATACAGGCAAACTATGTTTACATAATTCTTTTGCACTTATCATTAACGGGAGTGATATTAGCAGATTTGGTCAGTCTGTCGACGATGACCCAAATTGAATCAAATTCAGATGATGACCTTTGCAATAGCTAAACGTTTACTAATGTATGAGGCGATGTCTGCCTTCATAATTGTCATCAGTACAACTTCTTCAGACAAAGATATTTTTAGTCAAAAATGACATACATATAATACTTATACTTACAAATTCCAACAAAACTATTTCTCACAATCTCCATATTTAGGCAACCACAAGTGGCCTTTAAAACATTTAACGCTAACGGCTTCTTAATTCCAATGGTTCACATTAGCCGTGAAACCTCTTTTATTATCTATATTATCCTTTTTACAATCATCAGCTATTTTTATATCGTTCGGCAATTTATTTTGCACCTTCATTATTAAGGAACATGTCCTAATTGGTTCTTTATATTTTCTACATAATGTGTTAGTATTTATATTCATTTCTCATGATGATGTAATTATCATGTCCACAATTCACTCAGATATTCTTTCTATATTATGCGTCAGTAATTACGTTCACTTTCCTGATGAAATAAATATCACAATCGTATTTATTCAAAATTCTTTCTTCATATCTTCTATGTTTTAGTTTCGTCTCAACTATCATTTTTATCCGATTTACTCAATCCGTCGTCTAAAGCGTCGATAATTATTATAATTAATTATTAGTTAATTTATTTATGAAGCGTAAACGTAAAAGTTTTAAATTTCTTAGTTTGACCAATTATATAAAATGTTCAAAATAAATTTGAGTTTAATTGACAAGATTTTCGTTGATTTATCGAAAATAATTAATAAGATTCGTAAATGTTCGAAAAACCTTTGTTTATACTTTGGTCAAAGTTTTCTTAGTTGAAAAGCAAAAATTGCCGTTTTAAGTTTTCAGGTTATGGTATAAATGGTTTTACTCAATCCTTCTTAAGTTATCTTGAGGTATACACAAACATTTACCCCTAAACAGAAGTTTAGTTAAATTGTTTGTGTATAAGGGAATAATCCCTTAAAATCCTTTGTTAAAACATTTGTCAAAATATATTTGCACTTTCTTTTTAGTATAACTCAAAGTCTTAAAAGGGCTCTTAATTTTTGAAGAGTCTATATGCATACATCCTACCATTATTAATCCAACGGTCATTTTATGTAAAGGATTAAGTTTTTAATCCCTAAGTGGTAATGGTTCTAATCTTTGAAAAGTCAATATAGCTTCCATTATCTATTAATCACACGGTTAAATCATGCAAAGAGTTAAGTCTTAAGTCTTATGTTAAATATTTAAGGCACATGTTTTCATTGTTCGGCCAATTCAGGGCAATCTATAAATAATTATTAACTCATTCTTATTCTTATAAACAAACAAATAAATAGTCCTTAATGATCACGAGCATGATTTTATCAAATTACAGCCTACACACGTGATTCACCAAATTTATGAATGCTACATGTGTATTAGTCAATCCAAACGACATCACGTGAAACTCATAATGTTCATTACAAGTTCTGGATGTAGTGATTGGAATAGATAATCTTTTTCGCAGATGCGAAGTTGATGATAACCATGCCGTGGATCAAATCTTTAAAACATACGCTAGAACCTTGTAAATGATCGAACAAATCTTCCATTTCGAGTTATGGATATCGTTTTCGATTGTCAATTTACTCAGTCACAGTAATCTATAAATATAAGGAATGATAACACCATAGCTCTTCATGATGACAGGCTTGGTATAATAAAATCTTTCTCCGACAACTCTCTCAGTTGTACGGTAATTCCTTAAATTCAGATGGTGCTGACGTACAGTGCACAAGCCATAGGTGCAGCACCGGGAATAAAATCAAATACCAAATTCCACTTGCCTTAATGGCGGAAGTCTAGGTAATTTACCAACAAATACTTACTAAAGTTTCAGATAACCGAAGCATCTTTTAATAAATTCATATTAGGTTCTTTCTAGATTATAATATCTATGACTAATTCACAACCAATCACAATATAATTTCAAGTCTAAATGCAGGATATGGTCATCCATCAAAAATTATTTAGATCACTTTTGATAATCAACATCTTATCATTTAGGGGAATTCTACTCGAGTTCCCATCAATTAAGACAATGTCGTCATGTCATAATCAATCAATCCATTCTACTAGCACTATCAACTTTCCAGTTTCATTGCCGTCGATAAGATGTGAACTTCTCAAAAAAACTAATAATAATTCATAATCCTTCACAATTTCAAGGATATCAGGAGACATAACTACTATTAAAAGAGTAAGGTCAACGCATAATCTACGCAAGAGAATTTCAAATCCGATTCAGACGAAAACATTTAACGAATATGAATATATCCCATGTTTTCATGATTCGAGTACACATTCGAAAGCTCCTCGGATCGTTACCCAGGTCATTCAAATGAAATCAAATCAAGAGAAATGCTAAGAACGTCGATACATCCAGTCGGGTATCAACAATCGATAATCAGATACTTTTCCTAAGAATCTCACTACGGGAGAATTGGACAAGAAAGAATTGCCAATTGTCATATAAGACAATTTCCACAGATGAGTAATTTTGACTCAGAAGAATAGATGCTACAGGCACATATGTAGGTGTCCCTAACACTATGTCCCTATTTTTCACTTCTTGCAGATCTCATAAAATTTAATTTTTCACAATCTTCAATGAAAATGTAGTGTTTATTCATTAGTTTTATGGTGACTACTAATCAGTCTTGCATAGTCCATTCCAAATTGTATGTAGGCGCGCAACTATATACAATTTCAAGATTAACGATGCAATACTCAGTTCGTCAAAATTTTATTATCATGTTTATAATAAAAAAAATTTCACGCTTAATTCATTAGATAAGAATCAAAAACAAATTTACAAAGATTTTCTTTGCTACGAAAACAATTAAGTTTTCCAATGTATTTCATAAACAACTTCATTTTGATATCAATCACTTATAAATCTCACTTTGAATAATCCTTATTGTGTTGAAAATTAAATTTTCTCAAAGGATACTGTTTTAACTTTATAAAAACAATGAGTGATCTGCAGAAGAGTGATGAAAGCTTGTTCACCAAGAACTAACTACAATATGATAGGAAATGAGCTTTAGCCAAATAATCACGAGGTTCATGATCTCGATGGCAATCAAAAGAATAATGCACAACGTAACTCAAATCGAGATGAGTACTTGTTCAATGGTTGCATCATTAATGCGAACATTAGGATGAAGTAATAAAAGATAGATAACATCGATATATGTAGAATTTAGCAATCAAAGGTAGTCTTTTCATTAATCACAAACAAGTAAAAATTGTACCGTAACACATTACATGTCACTATGTCATACAATTCTCAAAACTCATCCTACCAACTGATATCTCAGTTAAGTTAGGGATTTTTTTTTAAAAGATACCACAATGAATACTAATCTACAAGAGTCATTAGGTGTTCCACATGTCCCAGAAGATCCATCGGTCTCAATTCAGAAGAAGATTTCTTCAATTAATTTCTTGGACACTGGGCATCCTCATTAGTGGACAATGGCCTAGGAACAACCCTTAACACAAACCTACAATCAATTAAATCCTTATAATTCAATCACAGAACTTAACGACTTATTTTAACAATCTCATATTCCATACAGGTTAAATTGTACTTTATTCAAGTTTCAACCAATTTTATACTCAATTCAATATCCTACCTCATATTCCAATACTTTCAATCTTATTCTTAGGCCTTAATAGGCAATAAAAGCTCGATATGAATCAATACTTAATTCCAATCCTATAACTCTTACAACAACAATTATCAAATGAGTCACTAGTATGAAATGACTTGATCATTCAACTAGATTTCTCGGAAAGGTATTAGTGGCATGAGGCTTTTGGGTACTGGTTCCAATGACAGCCTCAAGTGCAACATTCACCCTTTCGATTTCAAATTTAAGAATTGGATGACAACGAATCATATGACATCTTTCTAGGTGGTAACGTTTTGTCAAACTCCACTCTATAAGAAAAGATCGTCAAAACATCGATATCAGTTTTAATCTCACCAATTCTTTTTCAATATCACAATCAACTAATATCTACATTTCTACGAATATCAACCATTTGTTGGGATCATAAATATCTACAACTTGGTTTAGATCTAGGATAGCTAGAATTCCTACGAGAATAGCTTCGATTAATTTACTAGGGGAGTTAGGGTTACTTGTGACAATCTACGTCGTATAAATACCTCGTATAAAAATCAAAATAATCATCAAACAATCATGTAATAAAATTACATCATATATATATATAATCCAAGTTATATATATATATATATTAAATTAACACTTCTCAGTCTGGTCTTGTCAGTAACTCGGGAATTCTTCGGCACCGTTATAGTCAAAATATTTTTAGACATTTTTAGAAAAATGTTTTTAGTTAAAAGATTTTGAAATGTTTTATTCAAAACCTTGGTTTTTAAGAATCTTTCGTTCTCTATAACGAGAGCTCTGGTACCAAACTGTAACACCCCCAAATTTATACAACACAGTACATCGGAAGAATCGTTGGTGTTACGGGATAGCACATTACTCACATCATAGACAACGCATAAAAGTCGCGTCGTTTAATAATAAAATCATTTCCATTCATAAATATCAAAATTTCATCGGTCCCCAAGTCATATTATTTTATACAAAGTTTTACAAAGTATTTGAATGGAAAATATTGTTTAAGTGCGGGCCATGAATTCTTGTCGTCTTCCCGAGAATTACCTTCAAGTACCTGAGATAAAACATGTTAAAAGAAAAGGTCAGCGATAACGCCGAGTGAATTCATAGAGTTTAATAAATTCTAACAATATAACTTTGGTACAAAAATTAGTACCAAAAATCATTTCATACAAATCATTGTAATAGGCCATAAAATAGCCAAAATCATTTTATACAAATCTTTATCAAAATCATAATATAGGCGTTTGCCATAAAAATCATTATACGAGCCAATGTCGTAAAAACGTCATACAATACGTCTTACGACGTTGTATGAAAATAAAAACCGTTATATGAGTATGGTTATGAAAACCAAAATACAAACATAGTATCAATAGTATGACCCTGTATTGCTAGTTAGGCAATACATCGTAATTCGGAGCGTCTAGTAATATTTCGGTGATTGGATTATTATAAGCCGCATGACATTGTTACCTTACTAAACCAACAACGGGTAGCTAACCCGATACCAAATTTGCCCATCTAAAGTAGCGTGTCGTCACAAAGGTCACGCTATGGAAATCTTCTCATACATAAATTCGCTTACCAATCAATGTGGCACGACGGGGATCAACCGTCAAGGCGCGAATTGGGGTGATCGTCCCCAAATAGTACTATTAAATGCATAAGCGTCTACCAACTCCAGGTAGTTCACAATTCATGCTAATGGGACTTTTAGTGACATAACCTAACTTTAATAATCCATTTAATTTCATCTATTGGGTCCTTTAATCATTTATCGGGTCATACAATCGGGTCATTCAATCATTTGGGTCCAAAATCAATAAACAAACAATCGGGACAAATGGTGTCCTATTTTATAAAAACTAACATGTTATCTCCCTCGCGGGTTTATAAAACATTTATAAAACATTTAAAAGAGTGCGAGGCTATGAACTCACGTTGATATGGGAAGGCGGGTTGTCGGCAATTCGGATGTATGGTACGTGCTTCAATCACGGAAACCTAGACAAATAATACTCGTCTTAGACTCATGTCCAATGACTTTATAAAAATAACAATTATGTATACATATGATGATTATATATATATGATGATCAAGTGGGTTTATATATTCTCGTTTACTCATTTTAGTGTTATATGTCGATAGCTTTTATATTAGTTTACTAGTTTTACCCATTTACGTGTCTTAAGTCCAATAAGCTTATTATAAGTTATTTAACGTATTTTAATCTATTTTGTACTTATATTATCAGTACATACACTTTCAAGTTGGGCCCAAATGGGTTAAGCCCAATAAGTTCTTTTTATGGGTGTTTATCTTATTTAGTCCAATTATTAGCCCAAGTATTAGTCCAATATGTTCACTTAGCTCGTTAATGTCCGTATGCCCTATAGTTCGGGTTTTATTGGTTTTTACTTGTTATACATGTCTATATATCAGTATATAAGTTTTGTAAAGTTTTCATTAGACGGGTCCAACCATCTAAGTTTTATTTAACAAAAACGTTAATTTTACGGCAATAGCCGAAAAAGTCGTAAAAATCATGTTTGTAGTTTTATATCTTATAAAACATAACAAGTTACCATTTTTATAAAATGTCCACTTATTTATCATTGTACATATTTTTATAAATAAAATTCATGAGTTAGTGGGTTTTAATTATAATTTAAACTATTAAAATTGGAGTGCTTATATAATAGTATTATTCTTTAATTTCCAAAAATCTAATTTTTATCTTCACTTTCACCAAAACTGCCATATCTTGAGTTCTACATGGAGATAGAAGCTCAAATTTTTATCACATAAACTACATGATATGTGCTACATTTAACTCTTCTATAGCTACTGTTTAATCATCCTTTAAGTATTTTCTAAAAATCGTCCAAAACAGTGAACTCAGATTTATACCTTAAACTTGTTTTGATCATATCTCACTCATTACTTTGATTCCATTGCATGGCCAACTCTCACATGTGTACAAGACCCATAGCTTACTGTAAATCCACTTTACTTCATCATTTTATCAGTCTAACATGTGGTTCTTTACTGTTTTTATACAGCCTATCATTTAAACAAGATTTACCCATCTTTACTTATAGTTTTTCACCTTTTTAATCATATTTATCAACACCAAATCCCCACATAACATTTTTATCATCATATAATTATCATATACATATACAATAGGAAATAAAATACATGTTTACATAATCAAAATAACAAGAAGATGAGGAGGACAATCTTTATACCACCATGATGATGTAGGATGATCAAAACATGGATTTTTGATGGAGAAACTTGTGTTGCACCAAGACCATCTTCAAGACCACCATACTCCATGAACTCCTTTTGGAAAATCAGCCTTGATACTCCATGGAAACTCCTCCTTGGATGTTATAATCACCACCAATCAATAGAGTTTCAAGAGGGCTTCAACATATATGTAAATAACATAGGCTTTGTGGTTGAATCAAGATCAAAGGTGGTGTTTGATGGTGGAGTAGGGACGGCCAAAAATGGAGTCAAGAGTGAGAGAGAAAGTTTGTAGCTTGTTTGCATGTAAGAAATGAGAAGTGGTTTCTAGCTTAGATGGTTTTGTGTTGGATGGTAAGCTTAAGTTGTAAGCAAAGGACATGTGTAAGTTATTAACTTAGAAAATTGCCACCAAATTGGTGTGTTGTACACAAGGTTGCCGTCCCATTTAAGCTAGTGGGGTGGGACAATGTATTTTGTCCCATCTCACTAGTTTACGGGTATTCCTCGATTCTAGTTTTCTCGATTCACGTGCCCTCGGGTCGTTTTACGAAAAACGTTTTTATAAATTATGAATCAACGTCACAAAACGAATCCAATAAAAATTGTCTCATCAAAAACGGAGTTCGAAAACGTAAATACGTAATCCTAGGGTTTCCGGTTTAGTCGTAAAGGACGTTAAAATAAAATCGTAAGTCCTAATCTCTTCTCGTAAATTTGTGAGTTTATGAACCAACACAAATTTAAAACTCCAAAATAATATTCATGGATAAATTTATTTTCTGAAATGTCGGACTGTCACCAAAGACGGTGTATGCAAACGTAAGCACGTGACGTAGAATCCTCCGGTTTAAACGTAGTCGATGCTACTCCAAGACGTAAATCCAAATTTTTTCCCAAAAAAATAAGTGAGTTCATATTGTATCATTAAAATAATATTTTCAAATAATATTTGAGAATAAAATATCAACCATAAATTGACAGATTGTCACATGCGATCATGAAATCATGAACATACGAACTATTATTAATTACGTATATATATTTATTACGAGCGTAAATAAATATATTAGGTAACGGTAATCGTTTAACGAGAACACATTAAACGCGAACACAAATAATCACGAACGAGTAATTAAATAACGAGACACGGAAAACGGTACCGGTACCCCATGTGGGGCCCCTACCCGCGTCAACAAGGGAGAGATGGGCCAATCCCATCTCAATTTTTCACTAAAGAGGTTAAAAGGAAAAACCACTACTCATTTTCACTTTTACAAAAGATTTTTACAAAACCTAAAAAGTTCTTCCTTCTCCTTTTTCTTTCTTTTGGCCGCCACCCATAAACACACCAAGAGGCTGTTTATTTGATATTTGATCTTGGTTTTGGTACAAGTGTTCGTGTTTGTTCACCCTTGTTTAGATCTACGCATTCGGTAATTCTTTTAACCCTTTTCTTTTGATTTGATCTTTTAAATAATTAAGAACATGATGTGTTTTTTTTTAAAACCTAATCAAATCATAGATCTAACATGAAATTGGTTTTGGAATAAATCAAAAAGGGTGATTTAGGCGTGTTTGTTTTTGGCCGGCGCCTAAACCGAACCCGAGGGGGTCTCGGTTTGGCTACTCGACCACCACCGAGACCATATGGTCCCGGTTGGTTGGTGTGGGTCCCACGGCAGCAACAAGACAAGGGGAACCCCGAAGTGGTTCGGGGTATGGTGTCGATTTCATGTCCGGTTCATGGTTCTTAGTCAAGATCCGATTCACGGTGTATGTTAAGATTATTATTTTTTTTATAATCTTATGTTAAAATTAAATTAATAAACATGACATGATTAATTTAATAACATGACTTAGGTTCTTTTAATTATTAAAATCATGAAATTATTAACCTAAGTATTTTATATTTTTAGACTTATAAATTAATTAATTATTTAAAAACTATGGTTATATTTAATTAATTAACATGACTTAGGTAATATTATTAATAAATAATAATACATGTTTTAACCTAAGTATTTAACTTTATTTAATTAAAAACATGATATAATTTAATTAAATATTTTAACCTATAGTTTACTTTAATTACATGAAATAATTAATAAACTATACATTATATCATATGACTTAGAAAATAATCATGAAAACACTTAGGCTTATATACTTAGCTTATTTAACCAACTTATATCTAATTATGGAAACGTTCTATTTTTAGAAACTTATTTAAATAAGGCAGCTAATCTATTTATGGAAACTTTCTATTTTTAGAAACTTATTTATTTCAGGCAGCTAATCTATTTATGGAAACTTATTTAAATAAGGCAGCTAATCTATTTATGGAAACTTTCTATTTTTAGAAACTTATCTATTTTGAGAAGTAATTCTATTTTTGGAAACTTACTATTTTTGGAAACTTTCTATTTTTGGAAACTTACTATTTTTGGAAACTTTCTATTTTTGGTAACTTTCTATTTTTGGAAACTTTTTATTTTAGGAAACCTGCTATTTTTGGAAAGTTACTTATTATTACACAGTAAGTATAATAATACATGAAATACCAGAAATACTTAATCAGAGTAAACAGAATATAGGATAAACACAATTTAAGGCGTAAAAACAGTAAAACATGATAAGAAAATATAAAATAAGCTAAGACATGACATAAAAATCAGCTACGTATTAGTAAGCAGATACTTATTCATGTATGTATTTATGTAGCATTAGTGATACGGAAGTAGGATTTCTCTCAGTTCATCTTCTTCGTTCACTGGACATAAGGTACGGATTCCCGTTTTTTAGTATAGACATTCTTTCCTTATTAGGATTCCCCGTATGCAGCCAACTGTTTTCCCGTAGTATAAGTTTATATGTTTGATTTTCTTATGTTTAATTTAGAATACCTATAGCCATATACATGCATGACCAGTTTCACCTAGTTATGGAGGTACCATAACCATAACATTAGAGGCACCGGTGTTATAACTTCCCTACGGCGGACTGATTGCTCGTGGCGTCCCTTCAGCTTTTGGCCATATTATTATATTTATCATGTGGGGCGTATGGGTGCATCCTAGTTACATGTTTTCTGTCAGGATTTCATGGTGAATGTGGTGTGTGCCTTTCATCCTTCACAAGGAGCTGATCCCTCCTACCCAAAAACCAGTATATTAAATTAGAGACAGCCCCTCTAATTTGCATGACGAGGTCACCCCTCCAAGTATTCATGCACGACGGATTTTCATGACCTATATTGGCTAATGGTAAAATATGTTAAACAGTTTTTACAAGATAAACATAAGGCTTTTCAAACTATAAAACCAGTTTTATCAAGACTTAACCAGGTTACTCGGGACTTAGTTTCTTCCGCTGTTATATGTTATACGCTTATTCTATTCATGCTTTATTGTACATCCGTGCACTGAGCGTATTGCTCAGCCGTTTTCCTTTTATATGTTCCCAAAACGGCAGGTACTCAAGGACGCTCGTAGACTTTAAGCGTACGTGCATATGGACTGGAAGCTTTCTAGCCTTTCTTTACTTTATGCATTACCTTTCTTTCGATACATTGCTATGGACATTGATTAGTCATTTCCTTTACTATACTTATGTTTGTGTGTGATGAGCTTTACTTTTGGACTACCGATGTTTGATTCCGGTATTTTCCTTTTATGGTCATGTAATGTTTAGACATTTTTCCTTGTATGCTTTGATGACACGCCATAATTTCGTGTGACATTTCCATTATCAAAATGGGGTGTTACAATTATGGTATCAAAGCCAAGGCTTCGACCTGTAGGCTCTCAAATATGACCTGTGATTAGTGGGTAGTCACTACGGTCTTCTTAGAACTGACAGTTGTTTTCATGCATTCATCATTTTTAAGCATACATATATATATCATTGTCGCAGATTTATGACTAAGTAATGGTTGGTACAGGACTGGCCCTATTTAGTCGCATGTGTTTTATCGAAACTTTTAAATTTGGGACCGACCCATAGGCGTCCCCTCGCCATGTCTTTTGTTTTGGGTGAACTGACCATAGGCGTTCACTCTCGAGCATACAAAAGTTTTCATAAAAATGCATCATGCATTCATACACAAAAATTTTCTTGCATAAAATTTTTCTCTTGAAATTTTGGTATAATTTTTTTTTGCATGTATATATATTTTATGTTTTGATCTGTTTAATCATATGTTTTATGTTATACTGTCAGATGGTTCTCACACGCGAACAGGAACAGCTCAATGCTGCAATTCAAGCTTCTATGCAAGCTTTGCTTCCTCAACTGAGGAACGACATCAGGGCTGAAGTTCAAGCTGCCAACAACCAGCAGCATAATCAGGCACCTCCTCCTCCTCCTCAAGTGACATTAGGAGTATGGCTGGAGAGATTCAACAAGCTCCGTCCTCGAGCTTTTAAGAAGACAGATAGCCCCAGTGATGCTGAAAGCTGGTTGGCTCACATCGAGAAGATTTTCAATGCTATGGGCTGTGACCCCGCATACAAGGCGAGGTTGGCATGCTATCGGTTCGAAGGCGATGTGCTAAATTGGTGGTTAACGTTGATGCAATCTGAGGGTGGTAACGAGTGGGCTGCTGGTTTGACTTGGGCTCAGTTCAAGGACAGGGTGATGGAGCAGTTCTTTCCCAAGGCTGAGCAAGACAAGCTCAAGAGAGAGTACCATGGGATCCGACAGAGAGCTGGGGAGAATAGCAACGAGTTTATGCAGCACTTTCTTCGCTTAGCTGGTTTCCTTGGTGCGGCTGCAGGTACTCCTGAAGAGCAGGCACACCACTTTAAGTGGGCTCTTCACACATCGGTCACGAACAATCTGGTGTGTGCTACGTTCAACACTGTAGCACAAGTGGCTGATGCAACACGTAAGCTGGAGATGCTGCAAGAGAGAGATGAGTTCGGGGAAGCTGAGAGACCCGACAAGAGGTAAACACTCGTATTCAAGCGGTAATCAATCCGTATTCTTTCCATATATGTCAATTATTCATCTCTTTAAATGTATCTTCCAGGCAGAAAACTGGGGACCGGTCTCAGCCGGCTACTCAGCAGCAGCCTCATCAGCCCAAGGGAAACGGTCAGACTAACGACCGGTCTGCTACGGATAGGCGTGGCGGTAATGATAATTACCGTAACAACGCTGGACACTCCAACAGCAGCAGGTCCTAATACTTACGCATTTCCTTATGATTTCATGTTATAACTCATATTCTGACACTTTAGCAAAACTTCTACCAGGAACCATGGAAACGGTAGGGACCAGAACCAGAGAGGTTCACAGCCTAGCCGTCCAGCTATCACTGGTATTCAATCTTATGATATTCGCATTGTCCTTTGTACACTATTATCATGTCTTATGTAAAATGTTTTATCAGGTTCCCAGCCAGCCAGAGCACATGCTGGAGGATTTACTCATCCTCTTTGCTCTACTTGCCACCGTAGGCACCCAGGGCCATGTCGCCGTAACACTGACGCGTGCTTCAAGTGTGGTCTTCCTGGCCATATCATGAAGGATTGCCATAAGGGCGAGATGGAGGGTACATCGGAACATGCTGATTCCAAGCCGCCTCCTACTACCGGGCGTGTCTACACGACATTTCGAGACCAGGCCAACAAGTCTACATGTACCATCACTGGAATCTTGTATATGTATGGTCAAGCTGCATGTGTTCTTTTCGATATGGGTGCTACGCACTCGGTTATTTCTACTGCTTATGCTAAGAACATTAGGATGCTCCCCATGCCACTAGTAAATAGGCTTACTATTTCCACGCCTTTGAGGGACTCTGTATTAATCACCCATGTATACAAGAGTCTTCCCCTAGAATTTGACGATAAGGTCCGACCTGTTGACGCACTTCCGTTGGACATGAATGACTTCGACATGATTTTGGGCATGGATTGGCTATCCAAGCATCTTGCTACCATAGATTTCCATTCATATCGAGTTATCTTCGGTGATGTTAATGCACCAGAGTACATTCATAACGGGTTCATACCCGGACGGTTTGTACAAGTCATATCTACCCTGCAAGCACGTGCACTACTGTCACATGGCTGCGAGGGTTATCTAGCTACGGTTCACGACATGGATGCTGAATCCCCATCAATTCAGGATCAACATTTAGTGTTAGAATTCCAAGATGTTTTTCCAACAGCACTTCCGGGCATACCACCTGCACGAGAAGTGGAATTCAGTATCGAGCTTATTCCAGGAGTTGAACCAATCTCCAAGGCTCCTTATCGCATGGCTCCCATAGAGCCGAAGGAGCTGAAGGATCAACTGCAAGAACTTCTTGAACGAGGTTTCATTCGACCGAGCGCATCTCCATGGGGTGCATCGGTCTGTTTGTTAAGAAGAAGGACGACAGTATGCGTCTTTGCATAGACTATCGTGAGCTCAACAAGATTACTATCCGGAATAGATATCCACTGCCACGTATTGACGATCTGTTTGACCAACTCCAAGGGGCCAAACACTTCTCCAAGATTGATCTTAGGTCAGGCTATCATCAGCTACGGGTCAAGGAGCAGGACATCGCTAAGACTGCCTTTCGTACCCGCTATGGCCACTACGAGTTTGTAGTTATGCCATTTGGCCTGACAAATGCTCCAGCAGTGTTCATGGATTTAATGAACAGAATCTTCCATGAATTTCTGGACAAGTACGTCATTGTCTTCATCGATGACATCCTGATTTTCTCAAAGTCCAAGGAGGAACACGAAGACCATCTTCGTACAGTACTACAGATTCTTCGCCAGAAGCAGCTGTATGCTAAATTCTCCAAGTGTGAGTTTTGGTTAGACAAGGTGGCATTCTTAGGTCACATTGTATCAGCAGAAGGAATCATTATGGATCCAGCGAAGGTTGAGGCCATTACTAAGTGGCCAAGGCCGACATCAGCGACGGAAGTCCGCAGTTTCTTAGGCTTAGTTGGCTATTACCGTAGGTTCGTGGATATCTTTTCCCGCTTAGCACTACCATTGACCAAACTGATGCGGAAAGGGGAGAAATTCGTCTGGACTGAAGAACGAGAGAAGAGCTTTGAAGACCTAAAGTAGAAGCTAGTATCTGCACCTATTCTTACTCTCCCATCTGGTACGGATGGATTTCAAATCTACAGCGATGCATCGGGGAAGGGACTTGGTTGTGTTCTCATGCAACATGGGAAAGTGATCGCGTACGCTTTACGGCTGCTTAAGCCCTATGAAGAAAATTACCCCACACATGATTTGGAACTTGCTGCAGTTGTGTTTGCATTGAAGATATGGAGGCACTACTTATATGGAGAATTATGTGACATTTTCACGGACCACAAGAGCTTGAAGTATATCTTCACTCAACGTGAATTGAACATGAGGTAGAGGAGATGGTTAGAGTTGTTGAAGGATTATGACATTAATCTACAGTACCATCCCGGAAAGGCAAATGTAGTTGCAGATGCTCTTAGCAGGAAGTCCGGAATGATCAACGGCATTAAAATCAAAGAGGAAATCATAAGAGACTTGGAGCGACTTGACATCGAGATCATGGTACGTAGACATCAAGGTTACTGGGCTAATCTTAGAGTAGAACCCGAGTTAATCTCTAAGATCAAGGAAGCTCAGAAGGATGACGGAGAAATCTGGGCGATAGTACAAAACATGGAGAAACAGACAGAATTCAGAGTAGATGTAGATGGTATCGTATGGCAGGGAACGAGACTTTGTGTTCCGGATAACCAAGAACTCCGGGAAGCCTTGTTAGCTGAAGCTCATAGCTCCCTATTCTCTATACATCCTGGTTCGACTAAGATGTACCATGACATCAAGCAGTATTTTTGGTGGAGTGGTATGAAACAGGATGTGGCCACTTACGTCTCCAAATGTCTTACCTGCCAGCAGGTTAAGATCGAGCATCAGCGATCTGGCGGTCTCCTTCAACCGTTAGATATTCTAGAATGGAAGTGGGACAAAATCACCATGGATTTTGTTACTGGTCTTCCGCCTACCAAGAGGAAGCACGATGCAATTTGGGTTATCGTAGATCGACTTACCAAATCAGCTCATTTCTTACCGATCCGCAAGGAAGATCCGGTAAGTAAACTCGCCGATACATACAGAAGAGAGATCATGATACTCCATGGTGCACCATCCAGCATCGTCTCAGACAGAGATCCTCGATTCACTTCGCGCTTTTGGAAGAGTCTGCAGAAAGCTTGGGGTACACAACTTAAGCTTAGCACGGCTTTTCACCCTCAAACGGACGGACAGTCAGAACGAACCATTCAGACATTAGAAGATATGTTGAGGTCATGTGCGTTGGAATGTACGGGTGATTGGGACGATTAGATCTGTTTGGTGGAGTTTGCATACAACAACAACTGGTACGCGAGTATCAAGTGTGCTCCTTTCGAGATGTTGTATGGCAGAAAGTGTCGTGCCCCGATCTGCTGGGATCAGGTTGGCGAGCGAACACTTGAAGGACCAGAAATCATAGAGATGACCAATGAAAAGATCGCTGTAGCTAAGCAGAAAATTCAGGAAGCACGGTCACGCCAGAGGAGTTACGCTGATAAGCATCATAGGGACATAAATTTTAACGTAGGAGATCACGTCTTCCTTAAGGTTTCGCCGACACGTGGTGTTAGACGCTTCGGGATTAAAGGGAAGCTCAGTCCTCGTTTCATCGGACCGTTTGATATCATTGAACGAGTCGGTGAAGTATCTTACCGATTGGCGTTACCTCCGCAGCTTTTGGATGTGCAGAATGTGTTTCATGTGTCCTTACTCAGAGGGTACCAGTATCATCCCCTTCACATGGTTTAGTATCCACTGGAACAGATACGTGAAGATCTCACTTTCATAGAAGAACCCAAACGAGTTCTTGACAGACAAGAACGAGTCATGAGAAGGAAGACAATTCGATTCGTCAAAATACTTTGGAGGGATCATACAGAGCGGGAAGCCACTTGGGAAATAGAGGAGTCTATCCGAGCTTCTTACCCTCATTTCATATTTTGAATTCGGGTATGTTCTTCTTTTCTAGTTTACTTTATCTATAATTCGGGGACGAATTATTCTTTTTAGGGGGGAAGAGTTGTAAAACCCGCATGCTTTTACCATGAATAGTACCCTTAAGATCGTACGTACTAGATTAAAACATTCCTATTATAGCATAATTACGATTACGTGTTAGGATTTTACGTATTACGTACATGTTAGAACACGATAAGTATTTAGTACGCACGAACATGCAATAATTATTTGACAATAATTAATCACGAACATGCGATCATGAAATCATGAACGTAATTAAATCACGAACTATTATTAATTACGTATATATATTTATTACGAGCGTAAAGAAATATATTAGGCCACGGTAATCATTTAACGAGAACACATTAAACGCGAACACAAATAATCACGATGGAGTAATTAAATAACGAGACACGGAAAACGGTACGGGTACCCCATGTGGGGCCCCTACCCGCGTCAACAAGGGAGAGAAGGGCCAAGCCCATCTCAATTTTTCACTAAAGAGGGTAAAAGGAAAAACCACTACTCATTTTCACTTTTACAGAAGATTTTTACAAAACCTAAAAAGTTCTTCCTTCTCCTTTTTCTTTCTTTTGGCCGCCACCCATAAACACACCAAGAGGGTGTTTATTTGATCTTTGATCTTGGTTTTGGTACAAGTGTTCGTGTTTGTTCATCCTTGTTTAGATCCACGCATTCGGTAATTCTTTTAACCCTTTTCTTTTGATTTGATCTTTTAAATAATTAAGAACATGATGTGTTTTTTTAAAAAACCTAATCAAATCATAGATCTAACATGAAATTGGTTTTGGAATAAATCAAAAAGGGTGATTTAGGGGTGTTTGTTTTTGGCCGGCGCCTAAACCGAACCAGAGGGGGTCTCGGTTTGGCTACTCGACCACCACCGAGACCATATGGTCCTGGTTGGTTGGTGTGGGTCCCACGGAAGCAACAAGACAAGGGGAACAACGAAGTGGTTCGGGGTATGGTGTCGATTTCATGTCCGGTTCATGGTTCTTAGTCAAGATCCGGTTCACGGTGTATGTTAAGATTATTTTTTTTTAATCTTATGTTAAAACTAAATTAATAAACATGACATGATTAATTTAATAACATGACTTAGGTTATTTTAATTATTAAAATCATGAAATTATTAACCTAAGTATTTTATATTTTTAGACTTATAAATTAATTAATTATTTAAAAACCATGGTTATAATTAATTAATTAACATGACTTAGGTTATATTATTAATAAATAATAATACATGTTTCAACCTAAGTATTTAACTTTATTTAATTAAAAACATGATATACTTTAATTAAATATTTTAACCTATAGTTTATTTTAATTACATGAAATAATTAATAAACTATACATTATATCATATGACTTAGAAAATAATTATGAAAACACTTAGGCTTATATACTTAGCTTATTTAACCAGCTTATATCTAATTAGGGAAACGTTCTATTTTTAGAAACTTGTTTAAATAAGGCAACTAATCTATTTATGGAAACTTTCTATTTTTAGAAACTTATTTTATTCAGGCAGCTAATCTATTTATGGAAACTTATTTAAATAAGGCAGCTAATCTATTTATGGAAACTTTATATTTTTAGAAACTTATCTATTTTAAGCAGTAATTCTATTTTTGGAAGCTTTCTGTTTTTGGAAACTTTCTATTTTTGAAAACTTTCTATTTTTGGAAACTTTCTATTTTTGGAAACTTTCTATTTTTGGTAACTTTCTATTTTTGAAAACTTTTTATTTTAGGAAACCTGCTATTTTTGGAAAGTTACTTATTATTACACAGTAAGTATAATAATACATGAAATACCAGAAATACATAATCAGAGTAAACAGAATATAAGATAAACACAGTTTAAGGCGTAAAAATAGTAAAACATGATAAGAACATATAAAATAAGCTAAGACATGACATAAAAATCAGTTACGTATTAGTAAGCAGATACTTATTCATGTATGTATTTATGTAGCATTAGTGATACGGAAGTAGGACTCCTCTCAGTTCATCTTCTTCGTTCACTGGACATAAGGTATGGATTCCCGTCCTTTCAGTATGGACATTCTTTCTTTATTAGGATTCCTCGTATGCAGCCAACTGTTTTCTCATAGTATAAGTTTATATGTTTGGTTTGCTTATGTTTAATTTAGAATACCTATAGCCATATACATGCATGACCAGTTTCACCTAGTTATGGAGGTACCATAACCATAACATTAGAGGCACTAGTGTTATGACTTCCCTATGGCGGAGTGATTGCTCGTGGCGTCCCTTCAGCTTTTGGCCATATTATTATATTTATCATGTGGGGCGTATGGGTGCATCCTAGTTACATGTTTTCAGTCAGGATTTCATGGTGAATGTGGTGTGTGCCTTGCATCCTTCACAAGGAGCTGATCCCTCCTACCCAAAAACCAGTATATTAAATTAGAGGCAGCCCCTCTAATTTGCATGATGAGGTCACCCCTCCAAGTATTCATGCACGGCAGATTTTCATGACCTATATTGGCTAATGGTAAAATATGTTAAACAGTTTTTACAAGATAAACATAAGGCTTTTCAAACTATAAAACTAGTTTTATCAAGACTTAACCAGGTTACTCGTGACTTAGTTTCTTCCGCTGTTATATGTTATACGCTTATTCTATTCATGCTTTATTGTACATCCGTGCACTGAGCGTATTGCTCAGCCTTTTTCCTTTTCTATGTTCCCAAAATGGCAGGTACTCAGGGACGCTCGTAGACTTTAAGCGTACGTGCATATGGACTAGAAGCTTTCTAGCCTTTCTTTACTTTATGCATTACCTTTCTTTTGATACATTGCTATGGACATTGTTTAGTCCTTTCCTTTACTATACTTATGTTTGTGTGTGATGAGCTCTACTTTTGGACTACCGATGTTTGATTCCGGTATTTTCCTTTTATGGTCATGTAATGTTTAGACATTTTTCCTTGTATGCTTTGATGACACGCCATAATTACGTGTGACATTTCCATTATCAAAATGGGGTGTTACACCGACTTTTGGAAAACTTCATATTCCGAAATCTGTGGAATTATATATTCCGGAATCTAGTTTGGTTGCATATTTCGAATTTGTTTCAGGTTCAAATATTCTGGAATCTAGGTTGAATTGTATATTCCGAATTTATTTCAGAATAACACATTCCGAAATCTGTTCAGTCACTTATTCCGAATTCTGGTTAAGATCATTTATTCCGAATTCTGCTCAAGTCTTTTATTCCGAAATCTGTTCAACTCATTATTCCGAATTCTGGTTAAGATCATTTATTCCGAATTCTGTTCAAAGTTCATTATTCCGAATTCTGTTCCATTCATTTATTCCGAATTCTGTTCAAAGTTCATTATTCTGAATTTTGTTCCAGTCACGTATTCCAAATTTTGTTCAAGACATATATTCCGAATTCTTTTCAAGACATTGATTTCGAAATTAATACTTAGTGGATATTCAGGATTTAGACTTGTAATTTTGGAAGAATTCTACTTCAACACACAACAAATTTCATAACTTTATTTCATTGGTCGATCAAAAGATAATCTTTTTTCTTCAAGTGATAAAAAATGAATCATCATTCATTCATGCCTACAATGACATCACTTACTAATCTATCTATGATATCGGGTACCGATACCCGTCCACCGTTGCTTATCAAAGAGCTATTTGATGCATGGCAGGGTCGCATGAAGTCATATTATTGGAAGACCCAGTGGGAGGCTTATGATCAAATCCATTGAGCAAGGCCCACTTGATTGGGGCACAATTACTGTATATAATGTGACTCGGCCAAGGGAATTTCATGAGTTAACGCAAGCCAACCAACTAATTACCGATGCGGATGAAAAGGTAGTTCAGACTATTCTTCAATCTCTTCCACTCGATATTTATAGAATGGTAAGTCAACACAAGATAGCAAAGGAACTATGTGATCGTATGACGGTTTTGCAACAAGGGACTTCACTCTCTAAGCAGGAACGAGAGTGTCAACTTTATGATCAGTTTGATAGGTTAACTTACACTCAAGGGAAGCTCTTCATGACTACTATTGGCGATTCACTATATTGATGAATGATTTGAACACTTATAATCTAACGATTGCTCAATTTTAGATCAATACCAAGTTTTTGAATACGTTGCCTCTAGAGTGGACCACTACGTCACTAATGTTAAATTGGTAAGGGATTTGTACAAGTATAATCTAGATCAACTTTATGCTTTCTTGCAACAACACGAGAAGCATGTGATCAAGACACGTATGTCTTAAGGATCTTATCCTGAACCATTGACATTATTGGCAAATCATCAAATATCGTCATATAACAACACTCATTATGCTATGGGACAACACTCCTATCACCAGCCTGTCTATCAGACACCATTTTATCCTCAGTACTCAATGTTACCTCAACTACCTACTTCACATCAACAATATCAGCTACTAGCACCATCATCACAAAGAGACTCACATCTACCACCTTATGCTCATCAATATATTCTTCTTACCAACCACCTACAACTCCTGTTATCACATACCAGCAACCTGAAGTTCTTCAACCCAACTATTCACAAAATGTCAGTACTCCCTCAAGTGTTTATCAGGCTCAACCAGAACCAGTTCTGTACTGTGATGATGAGGTTCCATTCCCCGAATTCAAACAAGGTGATAATCCTACTGACGTGCTAGCTGCCATTTCTGCCTATATAACTCAAATGTTGAACAAACGAGGTTATAGAGGACCATCCCTAACAAATAATCAGTTGAGAACCTCTTCTAACTCTCGTCAACAAGATACAATTCAAGACGGTAGGGTCATGGTTTAACTAATTTAGGGGAGACCAAGTTTATCAAATACCGGTGCAAGCACATATAACACTACTCCAAGGGGAAATACTACTGGCAAGGTGAAAATGATAATATGCTACAACTGCAAGGGGGAGGAAATATGGCTAGGGAGTGTAAGAAACCCAAAAGGAGAAGGGATGCTTCATGGTTTGAGGAGAAGCTGATGTTGGTCAAAGCTCAAGCAAATGGCCGTGAGTTAGATGAAGAGGAGTTATCATTTCTTGTGGATCCAGGAGTTGCGTACAATGAGGGACTCACATCGGCTTTCACTCAAAATGCAGCGTGTCAAGCAGATGATCTCGATGCATATGACTCAGACTGTGATGACTTCAACACCGCCAAGGCAACTCTTATAGCAAATCTCTCGATTTATGGGTCTGACCAAATCTATGAGGTACCAAGTACTACCATTGATACTAGTATTGTACCATATCAAGTTGGGCAAGAGTCTCAGTATCCAGAAGAGCCTCCGGTGGTTAGTAATTTAAACAAGGAGATAAACAATGATAGAAATATAACTGCAACTCCCCAGATTTTGAGTGAAATACAACCGGGAGCTATTATGATTATGAATTCTCCTGATCAACAAGATTTGGTAATGGTTTCGGCAACTATGCTTGGCCAAATTAATACTGCAGTCCTTGAAACCCTAAGTGTTAATCAGACCTTATCTGCCGAGCTTGCTTTGAACAAGGAAAAGGTTCAAACCTTGGAATTAACTCCCTCGACCAATACCTTAACTAATCTCGAATTTGATGGGTTTAGAAAAGTTGCAATGGATCATTTACTTGAGATTGAACATTTGAGAGAAAATATTTCAAAAGAAATTAAAGAGAAAGGTTCAGTCGTCACTAATTTTCAAAAACTTAAAATAGATTTCAAAATACTCGAGTCTAAAAAGGTTGAAACGGAAATTAATGCGTCTAATAATTAAAAAGATTGATAATTTGCTTTTGAAACAATACTCTGCTTCACACTTAGTACATTTGTTTGATTCATCTTTTAAGGAGTTTAACTTATCGCGTCTACAAGACCTTCCACCTAACCCGGGTTATGCAAAGCAAGCTTTTATCAGCAACCCAAGACTTTATGATGCAACCAAATTAGGATTGGTTTTAGATCCGATTGTTATTCCGAATGACACCGCGTATATGTCATTAGTTGAAAAGGATCGGTCATAAATGCTTTTGAAACATCCTAAGTTTGATTATGATAAACTTAACCAAGAGTATGCAAGGACATATTTTAGAACTCGTTTTAATATACAAAGGGAATTTACCAAAACACCAACTTCTGTTTCAACTAAAGAGAACCCTAGTACATGTCCTACACTTGTCAACACGGATGAACCTAAGAAAATTCTAAAGGTTCTTCCACCGGTAAGTACAATATTGTTAAGCTTGGAAGAGATTCCACGATACTTTACCAGGTTTGACAAGGTCATTATGGAATGTACGACTGTGACGACTCAAACCGAAGGAGAATGGGATTTCGAACATATGAAAGCGGTGTTTAAGGCTGAGATCGTTTTGTTTGTATAAAATCTTAAAAATGGTTTTGTATCTCTCGGTGACAATCTTAATTTTGAAATGAAAGAAGTTCAAAAAGTTTTTCTTGAAATGGATGATGCTTATGAGCAACATTTAATTGAGAAAGGAAATATTTTGTTCGAATATGATCGATTCTTGGAACAAGTGGTGTCTCTCGATGTGATGAATGCTAATAAGTGTGAAAACATTTATCCTTTCACGAGTTAAACAAATAAAAACGAGACCAAAACGTGTATTTTATGTCGTAAAAGTCGGAATTATGTGTGGTTTGTGTTTTTATTGTGTTTTAGGACCAAAATATGATAAACGAAGAAAACACAGGCTTTCACGGGCTTTTATCGAAGAAAAAGACAAAAGACGAAGTCAAAAGATCAAGAGTGCAAAAAGAATGTAAGTCAAAGTCCTATTCTGAAGATTTATCGAAGAAAAAGGCAAAAGACGGAAGTTTAACAAAGTCGAAGAACCAAGTCAAATAAGAAGAAAATTAGAAGATGAGCTCATTTTATCTATCGACAAATCCCAAGACAAAGTCGAGACTGACAAATTTATGGAAGATGAGAAGACAAAAGAAACAAAGAAGCAACACCAACCACCCTCCACTATATAAAGACTCATTTCCCTTCATAGTTAATTAGTAGATTTTAGTTTATTTTTTGTAAGGTAATTAGGAGTAGGTGTTTTACTTTCTTTCTCTAGTTTTCTTTCAAGTTTTGTTAATCTTTCATCTTTAGACTTGTGTAATTGAATCTTAATCTTCATCATTAATTTAAGCTTATTAAATATTTCTCATTCTACCTTTCTTATTTTTAATCTTGTGTTTGATTTGGTTAATCATGTAGTTTGTTTGATCTAATTGTTTGATTGATTATTGAAGTGCTTATTTCTTTGATCTTATGGTTTTGATGTGGTAGATGTTATAGTTTATTGTGCTTATTGCTTATTGTGTGTTTAGCTTATTTTCAATTAAGTTGATTTGATAGTTTAATCTTTTAAAAGTTGATTTTATTAATTTTGATTATTTGGTGTTTTTAGAGTTTTTGATTTGTGGCTTATTTAGCTTTTCTTAAAATTTGTTTAGCTTAAGTTTTGGTTAAGTGCTTATTTGGTTTTTGTGTATTCTTAGATTTTATTCCGAATTACAGTTTTAATAACAATTTCGAATAGTAAAACCCTAATTCCGAATTATAGATTACTTTCTATTCCGACTTATGATTTTTCTTTGTATTCCGAATTATACCCTAAATTTACATTTCGAATTAGTTTAAACTTCAAATTCCGAATTAGGTATTGAAAGTTATTCCGGATTACAAGCTTTGTATTGATACCGGATTACATTGTGATCCAGGATTCCGAATTACGTTTAACTCATATATTCCAAACTAGGTAATTACTCATTATTCCGAATTGTGTTATGTGCTATTTTCTGAATTACATCAAAACCTACCATTCCGAATTAGTATAATTGTTAGTATTCCAAATAAGGTACAACATTTGAATTCCGAAGTACTTGTTAAACTGTATTCCGAATTATATGCCAACATTGAATTCCGAATTACATATCTTTACACATTCTGAATTGCATTTGGTTTTGACATTCCGGATTAGGTCTAGTTTTGAGCATTCCAACTTATGCTTAGATCTTTATTCCGAATCGTAATTTGTTTTTGATTCTGAATTATTTTCAAATTTTATTTTTTCCGCCAATTTTATTTAGTATTATTTCAAAGTGTTTTGTTCAATTTTATTTTTACTTTTTATTAAATTTCAAATTTGCTTTATTTCTTTTTAACTTGTTTTTACTTTATGTTATTATTTTAAAGTCTTTATTTTTAATTAAATATAGATAATCAATCTTAATTTTTCTTAACCAAAAACAATTGAGTCACACTAAAATCCTTTTTCAATTCGAATCGAGTCGTGAGAGAAACGAAGAACATATTTTTTGTATTAAAATGGTGTCGCTGTCGGCTCTTTTCGTAAAGATTAACGGTTTTTTGTGAGAGACGCGTTGGATTTCGGATCCGTTCACTTTTGAACGTTATTTTCTTGCTTAAAATTTCAAAAATATTCAAAAAAATTAAAAATTTCAAAAATCCAAAAACATTTAAAAAATCATAAAAAACATTTATTTTTCAAAAAGTTTTGCACCAAAAATATTTTCTTTTTACATTAACCATAGTTTTTCTTCTATTTCTTTGCTATATTTTTCTTTTGTAGGTGTATGCGTACCCATTCAAGCAAAAGGAAATCTATTCAAGCCACTATCATCGAGCCTCCTGTTGCCGAGCCTCCTATTGTTAACACCATGGAGAACCGTCCAATGATCGAGCTCTTGCAATCACACGTCGAAGGCAACGATCATGCGATTGTGGTGTCGGCTATTGACGCCAACAACTTCGAGCTCAAAACCGGGTTTATTCAAATGGTTTCCGCAACACCTTTCTTGGGCGACACTCATGATGATCCTCACGATCACATCCATAGGTTTGTACACTTATCCAATACTGTAAAATACAATGGGGTCTCACAAGAGGCAATTCGCTTGCTCCTCTTTCCTTTCTCTCTCGAGGGACAAGCCCGGACTTCGCTTTATAAGGAACCACCCCAAAGTATTGCCACATGGACGGACCTAGAGACAAAATTCATAAATTACTTCTTTCCACCCTCACGTACTATCGCTTTGTGGAATGACATCATTAATTTTGAACAAAAGTACGGTGAGACGTTTAGTGAATCTTGGGATCGTTTTAAGGAACTTTTGAGAAAGTGTCCACAACACGGTTTTACTAAGTTACTTCAAATTAATACTTTTTATAATGGGTTAAGTTTGAGTGACCAATATTCACTAAATAGTGCCTCGGGGGGTAATATTCTTGTGAAACCTATGAATGAGGCTTGGGCAATCATTGAAAACAAAGCCAAAGTCCAAACCAAGAGTGTAAGGGCTACAATGGCCAGTGCTAGTGATAGTGAGATGGCTAATCAACTTAAGGAGCTTACTTCAATAGTAAAACAACTTGATTTAAGAGATAACCCTCCCACTAGACATGTACATGCTTTAGAAGAGACTTGTGAAACATGCGAGACTTGTGGTGGACCACATTCGTACTATAACTGTGACAAGGTTTATGACCCATATAAACAAGAAGTGTAGGCTTATAACACTAATGATAGGGTCCATTTTAAACCGAATGTGGATGTGAACAATTTATCTTATAAATCGACTAACTATTTAGCCCCCCCAGGTTTTGTAGTTCCACAACGACTACCCCTACCCACCCAAAATAGGAACCAAGGTCCTCAACGGGGTAATTTTCAAGGGAATATCAATCAAAGGGGTTTTAATCCAAATCAAGGGGCTTTACAAGGGCAAAACCAAGGATTTAATAATCAAAATCAAGGCTTTAATAACTAAGGTGTTCAAACTAAGTTTTTAATCAAGGTTTTCAAAATTATAATCCAAACCAAGGTTTTCCTAATCAAGGGTTTAATAATCAAGGGTATAATCAAATGAACATGCATAATCCTCAAATGGACTTAGTTCTACAAATATTAACCAAACATGAGCGAACAATGAAAGCGATGCAAGAATCGACCAGAGAGATACAAGAATCAACCGATAGGAAATGTATACAAATGCTTCAAACCCTTCGTCCCCAAGGTTCCCTCCCTTCTAACACAGTGACCAATCCTATGGCTAACGTTAATGCCATCACTACTAGGAGCGATAAGACCACCAAGGAACCTTCTTATTCCCCACTTAACCAAGGATCCGAGATTCCTTCTACTTCTACCCATCGTCCTTCACCTTCTACTTGTGAGATACCACCCTTAACGCCTTCATCTACACCTTATCTTCCACCTTTACCTCAATTTTATACCACACATTCGGTTCCCAAACTAGTTCTTCACCTTCCACTTCTACTCCTCCTCCACCAAAGGATGTGAGTGAGCAATCCACTCCAAATCCTTCATCTCAACCCAATATACCTTATCCGTCAAGGTTGAGGAAAGAGAAATTGAAGAATAAGGATGATATTCAAGTTTTGAACTTCCTAAAAATGTTCAAACAATGAATTTTATATCACCTTTGCCGAGGCTCTTGCTCACATGCCTAAGTATGCTAAGATTTTTAAGGATCTTTTAAGTGATAAGGAAAAGTTGCTCGATATTGCCAATACCCAACTGAATGATAATTGTTCCGCCGTTCTTTTGAGAAAATTATCGGTTAAGTTAGGAGATCCTAGTCGATTCCTTATTCCTAGCAATTTTCAGGGTGTAGAGAATTGTATGGCTTTGGCGGATCTTGGAGCGAGTATCAATCTTATGCCATTTTCCTTATGGAAGCAATTATCTCTACCCGAGCTATTCCCCACTCGGATGACTTTAGAATTAGCTAACCGTTCGGTTGCTTATCCGGTGGGGATAGCCGAGGATGTTTTCGTTGGAGTCAACAAATTTACTTTCCCCGCCGTTTTCGTCGTTGTTGACTATGAGATGGATCCCCGTTTTCTTTTAATTGTGGGACGACCCTTCTTAAGGACCGGACGTACATTAATTGATGTAGCCGCGGGAGAACTTATCATGAGGGTCGGGGATGATAAAATCGTCTTTAACATGGGTAAACTTTCCAAACGTCCCGATGAGCCCGAATCCGTGAATTTCATCGATGTGCTCTACGAAGCATGTGAAGAACATTTTCACGAGGCTTGTAAGCGCGGGATTTCTCATTTACCTCATGTTGAGAACGTAGATTCTATTGCTCCATCATTGACTCCATTTGGAGAAAGTGACTTTCTTTTAAAAGAATTTGAAGCAAGTTTAGGTGATGTGGACTTAAAATATGATGATTCTCCCTCCGATTGGGAAGAAGACATTCGTACCATTGAGAGACTTTTCAATGAGAACCATATTTCTCCACCTACTCCTAAGGAAGTTACCACGATAATCCAAATTTGACTAAGCCTTCCACCGACAATCCACCGGATTTAGAGCTTAAGGATTTACCGTCTCATTTAGAATATGTTTTCCTAGAAGACAATAAGAATTTACACGTCATAATTTCAAATTACTTAAAAGAGGATGAAAAATCTCGACTTATCGAAGTGCTTAAGAATCATAAGAAAGCAATTTCTTGGAAAATCTCCGACATTCGCGAAATTGATCCTAACTTTTGCACTCCTAAAATTCTCATGGAAGATGACTTTAAACCCGTAATCCAAAGTAAAAAAAGGGTTAATCCAAAAATTCATGAAGTCATTAAGAAAGAAGTTATCAAATTTCTAGATGCTGGCATGATTTACCCTATTTCGGATTCGCCATGGGTTAGTCCCGTCCATTGTGTGCCTAAGAAAGGCGGAATAAACTTTGTTCCCAATGAAAACAACGAGTTGATTCCTACTCGACTTGTCACGGGTTGGCGAGTTTTCATAGACTATCGCAAGCTCAATGATGCCACTCGTAAGGATGATTTTTCTCTTCCTTTCATGGATCAAATGCTCGAGCATTTAGCGGGTAATGACTACTATTGCTTCTTAGACGGTTTCTCCGGATATTTGCAAATTCCTATCGATCCAAAAGACCAAGAGAAAACCACATTCACTTGTCCTTATGGAACATTTGCTTACAAAAGAATTCCTTTCGGCTTATGCAATGCTCCTAGGACTTTCCAAAGGTGTATGATGGCTATATTTCATGACATGGTTGAAGAAACTATGGAAGTCTTTATGGACGATTTATCGGTCTATGGTGATTCTTTCTCTTCTTTTCTTGCCAATATAGAACATATGCTTAAACGGTGTGAAGACACTCATCTCGTTCTTAATTGGGAAAAATGCCATTTCATGGTAAAAGAAGGCGTTGTCCTCGGTTACAAAATTTCTAAAGTCGGTATCGAAGTCGACCGTGCTAAAGTTGACGTCATTTCTAAGTTACCTCCACCTACCACCGTCAACGGAGTTAGTAGTTTTTTAGGTCATGCGGGATTTTATCGACGTTTCATTCAAGATTTCTATAAGATAGCTAGACCAATGACTCATCTCTTAGAAAAGGATGCTCCTTTCATCTTTTCTCAAGATTGTCTCGACTCTTTCGAACTTCTTAAAGGTAAATTAACTAAGGCACCGTTGTTAGTCTCTCCAAATTGGGAGTTACCTTTCGAGCTCATGTGCGATGCTAGTGATTTCTCGGTAGGAGCGATTTTAGGTCAACGAGTTAACAAACACTTACAACCAATCCATTATGCTAGCAAGACAATGACGGGGGCTCAATTGCCTTATACCACTACCGAAAAAGAGCTTTTAGCCGTAGTGTATGATTTTGAGAAATTTCGCCCCTATGTTGTGCTTTCCACCACCATTGTTGACACCGACCATTACGCCTTGAAATACTTTTTGACCAAGAAAGATGCTAAACCATGACTCCTTCGTTGGGTTTTGCTCCTACAAGAATTTAAAATCGTAATTCGTGATAAAAAGGGAGCGGAAAACCTATTCGCGGATCATCTTAGTATACTTGAGGATCCTTATCAAGGGGAACTTCCAAATCAAGTGATTAATGAATACTTTCCCCATGAGGCCTTAATGTCTATTAATTCCAATCTTGACGATACTCCATGGTTTGCGGACATTGCAAACTATTTAGCTGGTGGTGTTCTTATGGAAGGGTTAACGTCCCAACAAAAGAAAAAAATTCTTTAAGGATATTAAGCACTATTAATTGGAGGACCCTTATTTTTTCAAGCAATGTGCGGATCTTGTCATTCGTAGGTGTGTTGATGGGCCGACGACTTTACAAATCCTTGAAGCTTGCCACAAAGGACCCACCGATGGTCACTTTGGTCCTAACTACACCGCTAAGAATGTTTGCGATTTCGGATTCTATTGGCCCACCATTTATCATGACGCTCATGAAATGGTTAAGCATTGTGATGATTGCCAACGACAAGGCAATATCACACATAAAGACGACATGCCTCAAAATTTCATCCAAGAGTGTGAAATCTTTGATGTATGGGGCATCGACTTTATGGGGCCATTTCCATCATTCAAAGGGAATAAGTACATCCTTGTAGCCGTTGACTATGTATCCAAATGGGTTGAAGCAAAGGCTTTACCTACTAACGATGCGAGGGTGGTTGTGAACTTTTTGAAACAATTGTTTGCTAGATTCGGCGTTCCTCGTGCTATCATTAGTGATCGCGGTACTCATTCTTGCAATGATCAATTTGCAGGAGTCATGGCTAAGTATGGTTTCAATCACCGACTTTCCACCGTGTATCATCCATGAACTAATGGTCAAGCCGATATTTCCAATTGTGGACTTAAGTGAATGTTAGAGCGTACCGTGGGAGAGCATCGTGCCTCATGGACTGATAAATTAGATGATGCTTTGTGGACTTTTTGTACCGCATATAAGAAACCTATAGGTTGTACCCCTTATCGCCTTGTGTACGGAAAGGCGTGCCACCTCCCCATTGAGTTGGATCATAAGGCTTATTGGGCCTTGAAATGGGCTAATTTTGACATAAACAAAGCCGGTAATCTTAGGAAAATCCAAGTCAATGAACTTAATGAACTTAGGAATGAGGCTTATGAGAATTCGTTGATCTAAAAGGAGAAAACCATGCTCATTCATGATTCTAGGATTAAGAACCGAGAGTTTCACATAGGTGATCAAGTTTTACTCTTTAACTCTCAGTTGAATATCTTTTTAGGAAAACTTAATATCCGTTGGTCTGGTCCATTCACCGTGTCCTAAATTTTCCCTTATGTCACCGTTGAGTTATCTCAACCAAATGGGCCCAACTTTAAGGTGACCGGCCAACGTGTTAAGTTGTACTTTGGAGAGGATATCTCTCATGAGATGATTCCATCCCTCTTCACGTTTCGCTTGTATTAGTTCTAGGTCGAGTCAGGCTCGTGACTCGGTTAACAAAAACAAGCGCTTCTCGAGAGGCAACCCAATGATCTATCCTTTTTATCCGGTTTTAATAATAAGTGTAGGGGGAGCCACGTAGGTGTTTGTTGTCTTGTTTCTTATGATGTGCAGGGATTAAAGCTTTTAAAGATCCACTTTTGATGATATTTTACGACCCGTGATCCCGTGTACTCATCTTCTCGGTTCTATCCTATACTCTTGTGATTCAATATTTTATCGAAAAATGTTGAAATGGGAATCACTTTAGTTGTCTCTTCCTTAGCAAGATTTAAACTAAGTACACTATGTCCTAAGTGTAGGGGAGTTTACTCCCACATGCTTAAACATTGAGGACAATGTGTATATCAAGTGTAGGGGAGACTTCTATCGAAGTTAAGTGGGCTTTTCCATGAATATGTCCTCATTTTAACCGGAAAATTAATATTTTTAAACGTTTTTTAGAATTTCTGATCTATTTTGGCCTAGTAGTATTTTTATTTTATTTTCTTTCCTGTTGTCATTGCATCGTACGTATATATTCCATTTGAAGAATAAAGTCAAAAGAATAAATAAATAAATAAATAAAATGGTTCTAACAAGTTTAGGCGTCTTAGATATATTAGGCGCGTCGTGAATATTTTGACTCAACCCGAGTTTACTTATCTAAGTTTACTCTAGCTAGTATCCTTAACCATATGGACCTTAACTGGTTTATTAGGCTAAGCATCCACGAGTCTCATTACTTGAGATTTTAAATTGTGGAGAACGAGAGATGATAGAGTTGATAATAAGTTTAAGGGTTCATTCTTGCTTATATGAGTTTTTGTGGCTCTTTCTTCCCACTTGTATATTTAATTGCTTAATAAATGAGGATTTTTGCGGTTTAGATTCGATATTTTAGCTCTTAGCCAACTCTTTTACTTTCTTGTACTTAAAGCATGAACACATTGAGGATGCCAGCGTTGTGGACTTCTTACTTAGGTGGCTCATAACCACTAAGTAGGAGGTATTCAGACCATGGGACCACAGAATTTGGCCTAATATATAAAGCATAAATAAAGAAAGAATAAGATTAAAACATGACCTAAAGGAGCCTTAGGCTGTGGGGCATGTAGCACGAACCTTGTCATTAGAGCCTTAGGGTGTATGGCATGGTAAGTGTTGAATAAAAATTGATAATTAATCAATTCCCTTGTTTATGGTTCAATGAGCCTTAGGGTGTGGATCATAGATGAGGAGCACTTTTACATCTTAAAGAGCCTAAAGGGTATATGATGTGAATTTGCTAAACTTCGCATAAAGTCAACATGACTTTGTAGGAAATAATAATAAGTAGTACTATCGGCCAAATTTCGGTTCCGGGAATTTATTCCCTAAATCGTGTTAAATTATCCTTGATGTGGGCTTACTTTAGTGACAACGTTTTTGTGGATGAGGTTAGGTTCTGAGTGTCGGATTTACACCGTTTTGCCTTCATTTTTGGACTAATGATTATTTAATAAGTCAAATGAGCCTACGGGTGAATGACAATCTTTAAAATCTAGAGATACAACTTAGCAATTAGAGAAGGAGTATTACACAATTATCTTATATAAGTGGTTTTAACTTGAGAACTTATGGTAAACAATGATCTTGTTTTTATGCTTGGTATGGGGAACGTGAAACTTGAGGGTGATTAATATTCATGACACCAAAGTCCTAATTTAAGTCTTAGATTTCTTCCATCAAACAATTTCGAAGTTAATAAATTAGAGGAAATTGTTATATCTTTTAATATTTTTTAATCTTTTCGTCGTTGTTAAGTTTCTTTTATTGTAGTAGTAGTAGTATATTATAATAAAGGCCGAGATGGGTTAATTATGATGGAAAACATAAAATTATGCTTTGAAATTATGGATTGCATTGGGACATTGCAATGGTCAAGTGTAGGGGATTTAATAAGTGTGAAAACACTTATCCTTACACCACTTAAAATAAATTAAAACGAGACCAAAACATGTATTTTATGTCGTAAAAGTCGGAATTATGCATGGTTTGTGTTTCTATTGTGTTTTAGGACCAAAATATGAAAAAGGAAGAAAACACGGGCTTGCACGGGCTTTTATCGAAGAAAAAGATAAAAGACGAAGTAAGAAGATGAAGAGTGCAAAAAGAACGGAAGTCAAAGTCCTATTCTGAATATTTATCGAAGAACAAGGCTAAAGATGGAAGTTTTACGAAGTCAAAGAACCAAGTCTAATAAAAGAAGATAATTAGAAGATGAGTTCATTTTATCTATCGACAAATCCCAAGACAAAGTCGAGACTGACAAATTTATCGAAGACAAGAAGACAAAAGAAAGAAGGAAGCAACACCAACCACCCTCCATTATATAAAGACTCAGTTCCCTTCATAGTTAATTAGTAGATTTTAGTTTAATTTTTGCAAGGTAATTAGGAGTAGGTTAATTCCTTTCTCTCTCTAAACTTCCTTTAATGTTTTCAAGCTTTTCATCTTAATCTTGTAATCTTTTGAATCCTTAATCTTCATCTTAATTTCAAGCTTTTTATAATCATTCTCATTCTTCCTTTATAGTTTTAAATCTATTGTTTGGTTGGATTAATCATGTAGTTTGTTTCATCTTTATGTTTATTTGATTATTGAAGTGCTTATTTCATTGATCTTATGGTTTTCATGTGGTAGATGTTTTAGCTTATTATGCTTATTGATTAATTTTTGTTTGTCTTTTTTAATTAAGTTGATTTGGTAGATTTATCTTTTAAAAGTTGATTTTAAATATTTTGTTAATTTGGTGTTTTTATAGTTTTTAATTTGTGTCTTGTTAGCTTTTTTGTAGAATTTGTTTAGCGTAATTTTTGTCATTTGCTTATTTAGTTTTAGCTTATTTTTAAGTAATTCGGATTTTTAAAACCCTCTTTTCCCGACTTAGTAATTTTTTCCTCATTCCGAATTAAGTTACATTTAGGATATTCCGGATTAGGTTTAGAATTACATTCCGGATTAGGTTTAGAATTACATTCCGGATTAGGTTTAGAATTACATTCCGGATTATCTTGGCTTTAGGATTCCAGATTATATGTTAATTTTTACATTCCGAATTAGGAGTTTAGTAGGATTCCGGATTACGTATCAAAGTGGATTCCGAATTAATTGTTTAAACCTTATTCTGAATTACATGTTATTTAATTATTCCGAATTAGTTTTGCTATATGAATTCCGGATTAGGTGTAGTACACACATTCCGAATTAGGTTATGTTTGGTGTTTTCACGAATTATATTTTTGATCTTGATTCTGAATTGTTATTAAAATTTGCATTTTCCCACCATTTTTTTCAAGTCTATTTTCAAGGTGTTTTACATCGTATTGTTTTATTTTAATTTTCAATTTTACTTTTAATTAAGTTTTAAATTTGTTTAAATCCTTTATTTTAAGTTTTCATTTTTAAAGTTTTAATTTTTAATAAAAAATAGATAATCAATTTTCTCTTTTATCCACCAAAAGCAACTAAGTCACACGTAAAACCAGGATCAATTCGATTAGACCAATTCAAAGAACTTTAATTTTTCAGTTATTAAATGGTGTGACTATTAATTGTGCTAATGAGATTACCTCTGTGTGAATAAATGTGATGATGTGCATGATCACTTTATGAATATTGTTGAGCCTGTAAATAATGTCGATAATCATTCTTGTCACGAATCTAACGCTGAATTTTTAAAGCTTCAAGGTTCTTATAAATCACTTTCAAAACGTTTTGACGAGCTTCAACAACATTGTATATCTCTAGAAATCGAACAACAATCTAAAAATGAAACTCTTTTAATAATGAATGAATGTGAAAACAACGTTGAGACAATTGACAAGATGATTCAGGTGGTTCAGGCATTAGAGGAAGAAATTATGAGACTTAAGAGAGAGTCACCAGTAGAGAAAATGGAACTAGAGGCTGAAGAGAATAAAAACCATGCGTTAGAAAATAGAATCATCTATATGCTAGGGGAGCTTGTGTAAAACCTGTAAATTTCAGGTTTTGACTATGTCATCATTATATACGTCACCTCATGATATCTGAATATATATTACAACCTTTGCATGAAATCCTTTGAGCAATCATATGGATCATACATAGCATACATTATTTTAATCATCAAACATGTAGACATTTAATCTCATAGCATACATTATGATTTTCATCACTTTATCGTAAGGACACAGTCACATTTGGATGACTACATTATATGAGCATGCAGGACAATAACCAATCACTCCTTTTGGGATATTTAAGTCACCTGAACATATAATAATAAACATCCATCATATTGGTTCACAAATCCAAACTCATGATCACAATTAATAATATTTACATAAGTATTAATTTTTAACCTTTAAATATATTTATATATACACATTTTTCTTACATTATAAATGACTTTACGTTACGACATCAACTGTCTTTATATTTAAACATTACCTTTAATCATTTTAACTTATTTAAACTAAGTGGTCATACTTTTAATATAGCAAATTATTTTCTCATCTAAAAAATGACCATACTTTCACCAAGGATCCCAAACTTAACCAAAATCAACCTAGACTTAAACATACTCACACAATACTATACCTATACTCCTAGTGATTATACTTAGACACAAAAATTAAACATTAAAATACCCTAGACTCATTTATAGCCGAATACATATATATACATAACACTTAATACCAAAAACCTTTACCATTTACCCTTTTGACTTTTAGACTATGTACAACATATATCATTAAGGCATACACTATATAAAACATTTCTTCTCCTTTGACTATCCAAATACCACCGGTTTTGTTATCAAAGCCATGGCACCATGTACAACATTTGCATTTAAAGGATGTACTAAAACACTATGCTTGTTTCATGGAAAATAAGCCACCTAGCACCACTCTTGTGATATTAGACGTGTGATAGCATACCTCCACACAACCATTTCACTTGTATAAGCACTCCATTTATTAAAACACTATGCAACTCTTACCTTGTTCCCTTGGAAGCCTAACATGAGATGGCAAAAAGGAAGTATAGGTCATATGTACATCTTAAGTCATTTAAACATGTACTTACAAAGTACACTCCCAAAATTCTCAAAATCTAGCTTATTATATCTCTTGGACGTGTATAAGCTTAAACCACTCCTCTCAAATCTCATTTGTGATATTTATCCCTTACTACACAAAACATTCGGATATACAAACTTAACAAAACACCTAGAGGACTCCTAGCATTTACTCTTAGTCTTCTCCAAGCATTTAGTACTTATATCCAAGATATTTAGCATTTAAGACAAATCCAAGATCATCCTAGTGGAACTCGACGTCTAGAACTCTTAATCCATTGTCATCATAAAGTTTATCTTGAAACAAGTAAGTATAAGTCCTCCCTAAACTTTTCCTTACTTATTTTCCTTCTCATGCATGTTTTTACTATAAAAATGGAGTTAGGAGTACATGCATACATTTGAAACTCATAAACAAACCTTAAACGACATATAAGCCCACGGCTTATATGATATCTATGACTAGTCTTGTCTTAAAAACCCTAAAACTTGTAAAGTGATGCATGAGAACTTAGTTTAAGCCCTAGAGTAAATCACTATGCCATTAAAGTTTATAAAAAGTAATATAAGCCGAAACATTTAAACTTATATAAGCCCATAAGTCATAAAAGCCTAGTCATATATAAGTTATATATTTAAGCCCTTAAAACAAATATAAGCCGAGACCTAAAAGTTTATATAAGCCATGATATAGGATTTATAAAACCTAATATAAGACAAAAACTATAACTTATATAAGGCACGTCATTTAAGCCTTAAAAACTTATATAAGCCGAAACTTAAAACCCTATATAAGCTAGCCATGAAAACCCTAAAAGTTATATAAGCCGAGACTAGATTATATTTAATCTAGCTTATTTAAGCCCTAGGAATACTAAATAAGCCAAGTTGTATAAGCCCTCTTATAAGCTAAAATAAGCCGAATCCAAATAAGTCCATAACTTAGTTTTGGACTTAGAAAAATTAAAGTATAAGCCCAATATGGAAAATATAAACACTAGCCCATTTGTTAATTACTAGTTAAATTTAGATAAGCCCATTAGGCCCACTTTTATCAAGCCGAGACCCAATTGGGCCGGTCAAGCCCAAATCCTAAGTTTGGAGACTTTTCGTGCCTATTTTGACAAATGGTGAAAGTAATGGTTGATTTGGTAACTTAATAAAACAAGTATAAATGATTTCGTGTTTTTATACAAGTACAAGGGTCGAATATGTCATTTTCGAAAGTATGAGGTGCGTTTGTCTTAAACCGTGAGTCAAATGAAACCACAAGGGCTATTATTGCCAATACTTAAACTTAATATGAGCCCTAGATGCCTTATTAAACTTTCCGAGACCTCAAGGGTCATTTTTGCCATTTATGAAACTTGTTACAAGCCCTAGCCTCACTTTATACATATTTCGAGACCCTAAGTGTCATTTTTGCCACTTATAGAAACTATTACAAGCCCTAACTATTCCTTTTAAACAATCCGAAACTTTAAGGACCATTTGTGTCACTTTGGCAACTTAAACAAACCCTAACCCTAACTTATTTAATGTCCGAGACTGGGGGGGGGGGGGTTTGGTCATTTCCCCAAAGTTTTGTAAGCCCTAGGGGCGTTTTTATAAATATATTAAACGGACGAGGACTAACGATGCAATATACTTAACGAACGAAACCTTAAAGGGTATTTTGGTAAACTGTTATACTAACAAGGACTCATGTGTAATTTAAGTTAATTAAAAATATTAATAAATTATTTTATTAATAAATTAACTTAGCCGTTTGGATAATAATTAAATTTATTCACGAAACCTTATAAACTGACAAATCCCGTTAACTATATTTTAAGGACTTAAGAAAATTAAATTATACTTATTTTCTTACAATAATTAAATAACGTAAAACATAGTTATTTAATTTATTACCCACTTTACTAAACAATTTATATATATATATATATATATATATATATATATATATATATATATATATATATATATATATATATATATATATATATATATATATATATATATATATATATATATATATATATATATATATATATATATATATATATATATATATATATATATATATATATATATATATATATATATATATATATATATATATATATATATATATATATATATATATATATATATATATATATATATATTTATATATATATTTTTAGAAACTAAAAATATATAAATTTACAATTCACTATAAGTGTAAACACTTAAACGGTCGTAACAGTTCATTAATTTGTGATCATGCATTCTTTCAATCATACATCCATCATGCATTGTTAATTATGCATTTACTAAGGCCCTTAAAATTACTTAGGTAATTAATCTAGTTCGTGATCATACTGTGCCAGTTTATTCAGTGACATCATCCTCACATCACAACCACTAAGGTGAGTTCATGGCCCCATCTTTACTGTTTTATAATTGGGAGAGAAAAGATACAAAAACTATATATATTTAAATATGCAAAATATGCACTGATGACAACAACAACTTATTGCCTATTGTTTGCCCCATACCCGTGGACTGTAATAGTTAATAGTGTAGCGCAAAATGTATGAATAGATCTATTTGGGTATTGACAACACCCGGCCTGCGTGACTTGCTTTCTCACAAAACGCTTAGGCCAAGCAACATGTTTATATCATTGTCAGAATGAGGGAACAACATCAGGACAGATCCAAATGGGCGTACTGAGCACCTTTTTGTCAAGCTTCTATTACAGGGCAATAGGAACTACTATGGTATTGGACCGTGATTGTCTTACCATGATCGTGATGTTTGGCATATTATTAACTTATTATTTAACTATACCTGTGAATTCACCAACTTCGTGTTGACCCCCACATTTTACTCTATTTTTTTTCTCAAGAAAATAAAGCAGGTTCATGCATTGTATTCCGGCATTATAGGAAGCATCATGTCTACCATTGGGTTGGGATATTTACTAAAGTTTTATAATAAATGTGGTTTTACGAACAAGATACTAAGTGTGTACAATTAATTCATGTAATATGTATTAAATGAATTTTACGATCATTTCTTTATATGCTGTGTGTTATCGATCAACCCAAGTAACACCCCACGTACTATTCCGCTACATTTGACCAACTTGTGGGTGTTACCGAAATGGTATCAGAGCCTGGTTATAGAGAACCAGATCGATAATAAAAACTTTAAATATAATAAATTTTTTTAAACTGGACTATAACTGAACTTATAACAAAAATCAATGAAATAAAAAGAAAGTTGATTTTCGGGGAACCTTTATAAGTTAGGCATATAGTACATAGAGCATACAAATTATGTGAACTAGTTTCACACTGATTTATAAACTTCGAGTTAATAAATCACCTAAGTATCTACCTATACTTTTAAAAAGCATAGTTAAAAGACCTAAACCGCATCGCATATGCACTTTAAAACCTTTTGAATTGTGTAAGCTAAAAACTTACTCAACTTTGAAATGCTATTTTCAGATATCATGACGCCACCCACTGTTGTGACTACCTTCGAGGAGCTCATGGCTCCTACCACCACTCCATTATCACCGACATCAGTATTTGCCGGACCCGCATCCGACATCGAGTCCAGAGATGACCAGCCAGACGGAGTCATCATATTTCAGATTCATCTACCCCATAACCACCTACTGTATCCCCTACTTCACCACTGCTCGTAGTACCTGCATCTCCTCCTAGGGAGATGGACCAGGTTGTGCCTTCCTTACCACCATTGCCACCAGCTTCTGCACATCACCCTTACCCCACCAGTACTATGCCACCTCGCAAGAGGAGGCGTGATTCTGTTCCTGACTCGACCTTCAAGGTAGGAGAGGGATCAGGAGCTAGACAACCCAGTCTTGGCGCCCTACAGGCACAGGTCGACGCACTTGTGGCCCGACAGGCGCAGGACACCACTCTCATCCATGCCCTATTGTAGGCGGACCATCAGGGTCACGCCTTACTTCAGGAGAGATATAGTTCTCTCTACTTGGTCATGGCTAGTGAGTCACACACCAAACAGAGTTCTCTGGGTATGACCCAGGGAACTATTCATTGGTTATTGGATGAGGTTGCTTATCTAGCTACCGGTTAGCTGCACTAGAGGGTCACTCATATGAGACCCAAGCTGCTATCCTCACTCAGGAGAAGACTTTCAATGTCATAGACCTGGCAGACCTTCGCCATCAGGGAGTCATTGCTTAGACAGATCATCTACGGAGTGCTGATACTGCACGTCAGCACCAGTTGCTCGAGACCATGAGATTCTCCCGAGAGACCAGGAGAGTGATGATTCGCATGCAGGATGATCGTGTACCCACACCACCAGCTGGACTACCTGCACCTGCAGACAGCCATACTAGTGTAGGCTAGATTTCATTGTACATCATGACAAGCATTGAGTTGAATCTCATCTCGCATGATTTAGGTATTTTGTACTTGTATTTGCATTTCAGTTGTATTTGTATTGTAGCACCTAACCTTAGTAGGTAGGTTATCTTTTGTAGTACTACAAACATTTGTACCACTATCTCAGACATGATGGTTGTATCTCTGTCTTAGATCGGTTGTATTTGTATTATATTGATGTTCACTAGTACTAATATATTATCCTTTACTTGTTTGTTTGAATTATATTATTGTGAAATCTTGACAGGTTATCTAATTTGTTGTGAATTCTATGCATACCATTTTTATGCAGCTTAATATAATAATCCTACTAACCAACAGATAAATCTCATCTTTGTGTATGATAGAATAATGGCACAAAGGGTCACTCGACAGAACACTAACGCTGCTCCTTCAGCGACTGTTTCAGAAGCACAACCCAGAGTGCTTATCGGTCAAGGCATTGCTGATGCCCTAGCCGCCAGGGAAATACACCCCAACGGAAACCAGGGCGACAGTCAAAACTCAAATGCCAGAGATCGAACTGCCAGAGGATGTACCTATCCCGACTTTATGAAATGCAAGCCCAGTTACTTCAAGGGCAAGGAAGGGGAAGTAGGACTCATGCAATGGTTCGAAAGGACCGAGACAGTATTCCACATTAGTGATTGCACCGGGGAGAACAAGGTGAAATTTGCCACCTGTACCCTCTTGGAACATGCTCTCACCTGGTGGAACTCCCTAGTTTCTACCCTTGGGCATGATGACGCCTATGGGATGACCTGGAATGCATTTAAGGAAAGACTTACCACGAAATACTGTCCTCAGGGTGAAATCAAGAAGCTAGAGATTGACTTGTGGAACCTCAAATGCTCAAATCATGATACCGCGACTTACAACCAGAGATTTCAGGAGCTAACTTTGATGTGTACTCGGATGTTTCCTGACGTGAAGGACAAGATAGAAAAGTATGTCAGTGGACTTCCGGATTCTGTGCATGACAGTGTACGCATCCCGACCCACTACAGTCGAGGGTGCCATAGAATTTGCCACGGAGCTGATGAACAAACGGGGAGTGATCCTGTGCTTAGGTAGTCTGAGTACAAGAGAAAAGTTGAGGATAACTACCGTGGTTACAATCAGGCCCAGCCACCAAAGAAGCAAAACTTGTGCCAGATATGTAGTGTTGTTTCCTCAGCACCACCACCATATGCATGCAACAAGCCGAAGTGCACCAAGTGCAATTTCCATCATTTCTCTATTGCTGAATGCCGAAGACCCGGACAGGGCAACACCTATGTTCAAGCCATCAGGAACAACTCCAACACCAACTACAAGCCCCACAATGGCAACAGTCAGAAATTCGGTAGAAATAGACAGCAGGGAAACCGCCAGCATACTGGCAGCGGTAACATGACTCGTAGGGAAGTTCGGTGCTATGGTTGTGGAGAGATCGCACACATCAAGCCTGATTGCCCAAAGCGAGCAGTTAGAACGAGAGCAGAGGAGGAGCATCGTCTAGATTCTATGTGATAGGAGACGCCAAGACCAACCCAGACTCCAATGTGGTTACCGGTACGTTCCTTATAAACAATCGCTATGCAAATATATTATTTGATACGGGAGCCGATTGGAGTTTCATATCCACATAATTTAGTAGCTTACTAGACATCACACCTACACCGTTAGATGACTGTTACAGAGTCGGGTTAGCAGACAGTAAGATCACTGAAACTAACACTATTTTAAGAGGTTGAACCTTAAACCTTCTAAATCATCCATTCGATATTCAGTTAATACCTGTAATTTTGGGTAGTTTCAACGTCATCATTGGTATGGACTGGTTAGCTAAATATCACTCAACCATTATGTGCGACCAAAAGCTAGTCCGTATACCATGGGGAAAAGAAAATCTAATCGTTCGAGGAGAAGAAAACGCAGATAGAATTGACACCAGACTGAGTGTTATCTCATGCACTAAAGTCCAGAAGTATATACTAAAAGGATGCCCTCTCTTTTTAACACATATTTCAAAAACCGACGAAGAAGAGGAATCAGAGAAGAAACAAATCAAGGACGTGCCAATTGTCCGTGATTATCCTGAAGTTTTCCCAGAAGATTTACATGGTTTGCCTCCGACTCGTCACATGGAATTTCAAATCGAATTGATACCAGGAGCTGCACCTGTAGCTAAAGCACCATACCGATTAGCACCAACCGAGATGAAAGAACTCACTGAACAACTTCAAGAACTGTCAGACAAAGGTTTTAACAGACCCAGTTCCTCACCTTGGGGAGCTCCAGTACTTTTTGTCAAAAAGAAAGACGGATCTTTCCGAATGTGTATCGATTATAGAGAACTGAATAAGTTAACTATGAAAAATCATTACCCACTACCACGAATCGACGACATATTTGATCAGTTACAAGGATCAAGTGTATACTCCAAGATCGACCTACGATCGGGGTATCACCAGTTGAGGGTCAGAGAAGAGGACATACCGAAAACAGCTTTAAAAACTCGTTACGGTCATTATGAATTTCAAGTCATGCCATTTGGCCTGACCAACGCTCCAGCTATATTCATGGACCTCATGAATCGAGTGTGCAGACCCTATCTAGATAAGTTCGTGATTGTGTTTATTGACGACATACTTATCTATTCCAAGAATGAGCAAGAGAACGGAGAACATCTTGCTCAAGTGCTAAAATTACTTAAGGAAGAAAAGTTGTACGCAAAATTCTCGAAGTGTGATTTTTGGATTCCTAAAGTTCATTTCCTCGGTCATGTGATCGATGAAAAGGGAATTCAAGTAGATCCCGCGAAAGTCGAATCCGTGAAGGATTGGGCATCACCCACTTCACCAAAGGAGATTCGCCAATTTTTAGGTCTTGCCGGTTACTACCGGAGATTCATAGAGGGATTTTCTAAGATAGCTAAATCTATGACAAAGCTTACTCAGAAAGGCGTAAAATTCGATTGGGGAGAAAAAGAAGAGGCCGCATTCCAAACCATTAAGCAGAAATTGTGTAGTGCACCCATTTTAGCTTTACCAGAAGGCAACGAAGACTTTGTTGTCTACTATGACACCTCACACAAAGGCTTAGCAACTGTCTTGATGTAGAGACAGAAAGTGATTGCCTATGCTTCAAGACAATTGAAGAAACACGAGCAAAATTACTCTACCCATGATCTAGATCTTGGATCTGTAGTTTTTGCTTTGAAAATTTGGAGACACTACCTGTATGGAACAAAGTGCACAGTGCATACTGATCACAAGAGTTTGCAAAATATCCTAGACCAGAAGGAGCTAAACATGAGGCAACGTCGTTCGATAGAATTGCTTAGTGGCTACGACTATGACATCAAATACCACCCAGGTAAAGCCAACGTAGTTGCGGATGCACTAAGTCGAAAAGGAACTGATCCTCCCATTAGAGTTCGAGCCTTATTCATGACCATTAGCTTGGTCCTACCCAAGAAGATATTAGAGGCTTAACTCCAAGCACAGAATCCTGAAAACATCGGAAAAGAAGACATAGGAGGAATGCTTAGGACTGACCTAAGCAAGGAGAAGTTGGAAGCTAGAGTAGACGGAACATTATGTTTACACAGAAGAAGTTGGTTACCATGTTACGGAGACTTGAGAAATGTGATCATGCACGAATCTCATAAGTCCAAGTACTCTATACATCCCGGATTTGAAAAGATGTATCAGGACGTGAAGAAATTATATTGGTGGCCGAATATGAAAGCAGACATCACCACATACGTGAAGAAGTGTCTTACTTGTGCCAGAGTAAAGACAGAACATCAGAGGCCATCCAGTTTGTTAGTCCAACCTGAAATACCAAAATGGAAATGGGACAACATCACCATGGACTTCATTACCAAACTCCCTACTTCATCTCACGGTTACGATACAATTTGGGTAATCGTTGACCGACTCACAAAATCCGCTCACTTCCTGCCCATCAGAGAGAATGACTCTCTGAACAAGTTAGCTAAGTTGTACCTAAAGGAAATAGTGACTAGACATGGTATACCAGTCTCAATCGTTTGTGATCGAGGTGGTAGATTTACGTCAAACTTTTGGAAAGCTTTCCAACGAACTTTAGGAAAAAACATGGACATGAGCATCGCCTATCATCCTGCAGACTGACGGCCAAAGTGAACAAACAATCCAAACCCTAGAAGACATGATAAGAGCATGTGTGATCGACTTTAGAAAAGGATGGGTCGAACATATACCATTAGTTGAATTCTCCAACAACAACAACTACCATGCCAGTATTGAAGCAGCACCATTTGAGGCCCTTTATGGCCGCAAGTGTAGATCACCCGTATGATGGGCAGAGGTGGGAGAGTTCTAACTGACTGGACCCGAACTAATCTAAGAGACAACTAAGAAGATCATTCTCATCAGGCAGCGAATTCAGGCTGCCCAGGATAGACAAAAGAGTTATGTAGACAGGAAATGGAAGCCTATGGAGTTTGCAGTGGGTGGTCGTGTTATGCTAAAGGTATCACCTTGGAAGGGCGTCGTCCGATTTGGGAAACGTGGGAAACTAAATCCACGTTATGTGGGACCCTTCAAGGTGATTGCCAGAATAGGTGAAGTCGCTTATCGTCTAGGGTTGCCCCAGCAGTCGCCCCAGCTACGCGGATGAGCTGTTAGCCATGTCACTGGAGGGAGTCCACTTTTATGACAAACTTCAGTTCATAGAAGAACTGGTGGAAGTCATGGAGAGAGTAGTCAGGAAGCTAAAACGAAGCCAAATCCTGTTAGTTAAGATACAATGGAACTCCAAGAAAGGTCCTGAGTTCACATGGGAACGCGAAGACTCATTTAGAGGTAAGTACCCACACCTGTTCACCTAAGCAGTAATGTCATCTTAAGCTTTGAGGACAAAGCTAAAATAACGGGTTAATGCTGTAAAACCTGTAAATTTTAGGTTTTGACTATGTCATCATTGTATACGTCACCTCATGATATCTGAATATATATTACCACCTTTGCATGAAACCCTTTGAGCAATCATATGCATCATACATAGCATACATTATTTTAATCATCAAAACATGGAGACATTTAATCTCATAGCATACATTATGATTTTCATCACTTAATCATAAGGACATAGTCACATGTGGATGACTACATTATATGAGCATGTAGGACAATAACTAATCACTCCTTTTGAGACATTTAAGTCACCTGAACTTATAATCATAAGCATGCATCATATCGGTTCACAAATCCAAACTCATGATCACAATTAATAATATTTACTTAAGTATTATTTTTTAAGATTTAAATATATTGATATATACACATTTTTCTTATATTATAAATGACTTTACGTTACGACATCAACTATCTTTATATTTAAACATTACCTTTAATCATTTTAACTTATTTAAACTAAGTTGTCATACTTTTAATATAGTAAATTATTTTCTCATCTAAAAAATGACCATACTTTCACCAAGGATCCCAAACTTAACCAAAATCAACCAAGACTTAAACATACTCACACAATACTATACCTATACTCCTAGTGACTATACTTAGACAAAAAACTTAAACATAAAAATACCCTAGACTCATTTATAGCCGAATACATATATATACATAACACTTAATACCAAAAACCTTTACCATTTACCCTTTTGACTTTTAGACTATGTACAACATATATCATTAAGGCATACACTATAGAAAACATTTCTTCTCCTTTGACTAGCCAAATACCACCGATTTTGTTATAAAAACCATGGCACCATGTACAACATTTGCATTTAAAGGATGTACTAAAACACTATGCTTGTTTCATGGAAAATAAGCCACCTAGCACCCCTCTTGTGATATTCGATGTGTGATAGCATACCTCCACACAACCATTTCACTTGTACAAGCACTCCATTTATTAAAACACTATGCAACTCTTACCTTGTTCCCTTGGAAGCCTAACATGTGACGGCAAAAAGGAAGTATAGGTCATATGTACATCTTAAGTCATTAAAACATTTACTTACAAAGTACACTCACAAAATTCTCAAAATCTTGCTTATTATCTCTCTTGGACGTGTATAAGCTCAAACCACTCCTCTCAAATCCCATTTGTGATATTTATCCCTTACTACACAAAACATTCGGATATACAAGATATTTAGCATTTAAGACGAATCCAAGATCATTCTAGTGGAACCCGACGTCTAGAACTCTTAAACCATTGTCATCATCAAGTTTATCTTGACACAAGTAAGTATAAGTCCTCCCTAAACTTTTCCTTACTTATTTTACTTCTCATGCATGTTTTTACTACAAAAATGGAGTTAGGAGTACATGCATACATTTGAAACTCATAAACAAACCTCAAATGACATATAAGCCCACGTCTTATATGATATCTATGAGTAGTCTTGTCTTAAAAACCCTAAAACTTGTAAAGTTATGCATGAGAACTTAGTTTAAGCCCTAGAGTAAATCACTATGCCATAAAAGTTTATGAAAAGTAATATAAGCCAAAACATTTAAACTTATATAAGCCCATAAGTCATAAAAGCCTAGTCATATATAAGTTAGATATTTAATCCCTTAAAACAAATATAAGCCGAGACCTAAAAGTTTATATAAGCCATGATATATGATTTCTAAAACCTAATATAATCCAAAAACTATAACTTATATAAGCCACGTCATTTAAGCCCTAAAAGCTTTGTCGAAACTTAAAACCCTATATAAGCTAGCCATGAAAACCCTAAAAGTTATATAAGCCGAGACTAAATTATATTTAATCTAGCTTATTTAAGCCCTAGGAATACTAAATAAGCCAAGTTGTATAAGCCCTCTTATAAGCTAAAATAAGTCGAATCCAAATAAGTCCATAACTTAGTTTTGGACTTAGAAATATTAAAGTATAAGCCCAATATGGAAAATATAAACACTAGCCCATTTGTTAATTACTAGTTAAACTTAGATAAGCCCATTAGGCCCACTTTTATCAAGCCGAGACCCAATTGGGCCGGTCAAGCCCAAATCCTAAGTTTGGAGACTTTTCGTGCCTATTTTGACAAATGGTGAAAGTAATGGTTGATTTGGTAACTTAATAAAACAAGTATAAATGATTTCGTGTTTTTATACAAGTACAAGGGTCGAATATATCATTTTCGAAAGTATGAGGTACGTTTGTCTTAAACCGTGAGTCAAATGAAACCACAAGGGCTATTATTGCCAATACTTAAACTTATTATGAGCCCTAGATGCCTTATTAAACTTTCCGAGACCTCAAGGGTCATTTTTGCCATTTATGAAACTTGTTACAAGCCCTAGCCTCACTTTATACATATTTCGAGACCCTAAGGGTCATTTTTGCCACTTATAGAAACTATTACAAGCCCTAACTATTCCTTTTAAACAATCCGAAACTTTAAGGACCATTTGTGTCACTTTGGCAAACTTAAACAAACCCTAACCCTAACTTATATAATGTCCGAGACTGGGGGGGTTTGGTCATTTCCCCAAAGTTTTGTAAGCCCTAGGGGCGTTTTTATAAATAAATTAAACGGACGAGGACTAACGATGCAATATACTTAACGAACTTAAAGGGTATTTTGGTAAACTGTTATACTAACAAGGACTCATGTGTAATTTAAGTTAATTAAAAATATAAATAAATTATTTTATTAATAAATTAACTTAGCTGTTTGGATAATAATTAAATTTATTCACGAAACCTTATAAACTGACAAATCCCGTTAACTATATTTTAAGGACTTAAGAAAATTAAATTGTACTTATTTTCTTACAATAATTAAATAACGTAAAACATAGTTATTTAATTTATTACCCACTTTACTAAACAATTTATATATATATATATATATATATATATATATATATATATATATATATATATATATATATATATATATATATATATAAATATATATATATATATATATATATATATATATATATATATTTAGAAACTAAAAATATATAAATTTACAATTCACTATAAGTGTAAACACTTAAACGGTCGTAACAGTTCATTAATTTATGATCATGCATTCTTTCAATCATACATCCATCATGCATTGTTAATTATGCATTTACTAAGGCAATTAAAATTACTTAGGTAATTAATCTAGTTCGTGATCATACTGTGCCAGTTTATTCAGTGACATCATCCTCACATCACAACCACTAAGGTGAGTTCATGGCCCCATCTTTACTGTTTTATAACTGGGGGAGAAAAGATATAAAAACTATATATATTTAAATATGCAAAACATGCACTAATGACAACAACAACTTATTGCCTATTGTTTGCCCCATACCCGCGGACTGTAATAGTTAATAGTGTAGCGCGAAATGTATGAATAGATCTATTTGGGTATTGATAACACCCGGCCTGCGTGACTTGCTTTCACGAAACGCTTAGGCCAAGCAACAGGTTTATATCATTGTCGGACTGAGGGAACAACATCAGGACATATCCAAATGGGCGTACTGAGCAACTTTTTGTCAAGCTTCTATTACAGGGCAATAGGAACTACTATGGTATTGGACTGTGATTGTCTTACCATGATCGTGATGTTTGGCATATTATTAACTTATTATTTAACTAAACCTGTGAATTCACCAACTTCGTGTTGACCCCCACATTTTACTCTATATGTTTTCTCAGGAAAATAAAGCAGGTTCATGCATTGTATTCCAGCATTATAGGAAGCATCATGTCTACCATTGGGCTGAGATATTTACTAAAGTTTTATAATAAATGTGTTTTTACGAACAAGATACTAAGTGTGTACAATTAATTCATGTAATATGTATTAAATGAATTTTACGATCATTTTTTTATATGTTGTGTGCTAACGATCAACCCAAGTAACACCCCACGTACTATTCCGCTACATTTGACCAACTTGTGGGTGTTACAGAAATGGTATCAGAGCCTGGTTATAGAGAACCAGATCGATAATAAAAATTTAAAATATAATAAATTTTTTTAAACTGGACTATAACTGAACTTATAACAAAAATCAATGAAATAAAAAGAAAGTTGATTTTCGGGGAACCTTATAAGTTAGGCATATAGTACATAGAGCATACACATTATGTGAACTAGTTTCACACTGATTTATAAACTTCGAGTTAATAAATCACCTAAGTATCTACCTATACTTTTAAAAAGCATAGTTAAAAGACCTAAACCGCATCGCATATGCACTTTAAAAACCTTTTGAATTGTGTAAGCTAAAAACTTACTCAACTTTGAAATGCTATTTTCAGATATCATGACGCCACCCACTGTTGTGACTACCTTCGAGGAGCTCATGGCTCATACCACCACTCCATTATCACCGAAATCAGTATTTGCCGAACCCGCATCTGACATCGAGTCCAGAGATGACCAGCCAGACGGAGTCATCATATTTCAGATTCACCTACCCCATAACCACCTACTGTATCCCCTACTTCACCACTGCTCGTAGTACATGCATCTCCTCCTAGGGAGATGGACCAGGTTGTGCCTTCCTTACCACCATTGCCACCAGCTTCTGCACATCACCCTTACCCCACCAGTACTATGCCACCTCGCATGAGGAGGCGTGATTCTGTTCCTGACTCGACCTTCAAGGTAGGAGAGGGATCAAGAGCTAGACAACCCAGTCTTGGCGCCCTACAGGCACAGGTCGACGCACTTGTGGCCCGACAGGCGCAAGACACCACTCTCATCCATGCCCTATTGCAGGCGGACCATCAGGGTTACGCCTTACTTCAGGAGAGATATAGTTCTCTCTACTGGGTCATGGCTAGTGAGTCACACACCAAACAGAGTTCTCTGGGTATGACCCAGGGAACTATTCATTGGTTATTGGATGAGGTTGCTTATCTAGCTACCGGTTAGCAGCACTAGAGGGTCACTCATATGAGACCCAAGCTGCTATCCTCACTCAGGAGAAGACTTTCAATGTCATAGACCTGGTAGACCTTCGCCATCAGGGAGTCATTGCTTAGACAGATCATCTACTGAGTGCTGATAACGTCAGCACCAGTTGCTCGAGACCATGAGATTCTCCCGAGAGACCAGGAGAGCGATGATTCGCATGCAGGATGATCGTGCACCCACACCACTAGCTGGACCACCTGCACCTGCAGACAGCCATACTAGTGTAGGCTAGATTTCATTGTACATCATGACAAGCATTGAGTTGAATCTCATCTCGCATGATTTAGGTATTTTGTACTAGTATTTGCATTTCAGTTGTATTTGTATTGTAGCACCTAACCTTAGTAGGTAGGTTATCTTTTGTAGTACTACAAACAATTGTACCACTATCTCAGACAGGATAGTTGTATCTCTGTCTTAGATCGGTTGTATTTGTATTATATTGATGTTCACCCGTACTAATATATTATCCTTTACTTGTTTGTTTGAATTATATTATTGTGAAATCTTGACAGGTTATCTAATTTGTTGTGAATTATATGCATACCATTTTTATGCAGCTTAATATAATAATCCTACTAACCAACAGATAAATCTCATCTTTGTGTATGATAGAATAATGGCAAAGGGTCACTCAACAGAACACTAACGCTGCTCCTTCAGCGACTGTTTCAGAAGCACAACTCAGAGTGCTTATCGGTCAAGGCATTGCTGATGCCCTAGCCCCAGGGAAACACACCCCAATGGAAACCATGGCGACAGTCAAAACTCGAATGCCAGAGATCGAACTGCCAGAGGATGTACCTATCTCGACTTTATGAAATGCAAGCCCAGTTACTTCAAGGGAAAGGAAGGGGTATTAGGACTCATGTAATGGTTCGAAAGGACCGAGACAGTATTCCACATTAGTGATTGCACCGGGGAGAACAAGGTGAAATTTGCCACCTGTACCCTCTTGGAACATGCTCTCACCTGGTGGAACTCCCTAGTTTCTACCCTTGGGCATGATGACGCCTATGGGATGACCTGGAATGCATTTAAGGAAAGACTTACCACGAAATACTGTCCTCGGGGTTAAATCAAGAAGCTAGAGATTGACTTGTGGAACCTCAAATGCTCAAATCATGATAACACGACTTACAACCAGAGATTTCAGGAGCTAACTTTGATGTGTACTCGGATGTTCCCTGACGTGAAGGACAAGATAGAAAAGTATGTCAGTGGACTTCCGGATTCTGTTCATGACAGTGTACTCGCATCCCGACCCACTACAGTCGAGGGTGCCATAGAATTTGCCACAGAGCTGATGAACAAACGGGGAGTGATCCTGTGCTTAGGTAGTCTGAGTACAAGAGAAAAGTTTAGGATAACTACCGTAGTTACAATCAGGCCCAGCCACCAAAGAAGCAAAACTTGTGCCAGATATGTAGTGTTGTTTCCTCAGCACCACCACCATATGCATGCAACAAGCCGAAGTGCACCAAGTGCAATTTCTATCATTTCTCTATTGCTGAATGCCGAAGACCCGGACAAGGCAACACCTATGTTCAAGCCATCAGGAACAACTCCAACACCAACTACAAGCCCCACAATGGCAACAGTCAGAAATTCGGTAGAAATAGACAGCAGGGAAACCGCCAGCACACTGGCAGCGGTAACATGACTCGTAGGGAAGTTCGTTGCTATGGTTGTGGAGAAATCGCACACATCAAGCCTGATTGCCCAAAGCGAGCAGTTAGGAACGAGAGCAGAGGAGGAGCATCGTCTAGATTCTATGTGATAGGAGACGCCAAGACCAACCCAGACTCCAATGTGGTTACCGGTACGTTCCTTCTAAACAATCGCTATGCAAATATATTATTTGATACGGGAGCCGATAGGAGTTTCATATCCACAGAATTTAGTAGCTTACTAGACATCACACCTACACCGTTAGATGACTGTTACAGAGTCGGGTTAGCAGACGGTAAGATCACTGAAACTAACACTATTTTAAGAGGTTGAACCTTAAACCTTCTAAATCATCCATTCGATATTCAGTTAATACCTGTAATTTTGGGTAGTTTCGACGTCATCATTGGTATGGACTCGTTAGCTAAATATCACTCAACCATTATGTGCGACCAAAAGCTAGTCTGTATACCATGGGGAAAAGAAAATCTAATCGTTCGAGGAGAAGGAAACGCAGATAGAATTGACACCAGACTGAGTGTTATCTCATGCACTAAAGTCCAGAAGTATATACTAAAAGGATGCCCTCTCTTTTTAATACATATTTCAAAAACCGACGAAGAAGAGGAATCAGAGAAGAAACAAATCAAGGACGTGCCAATTGTCCGTGATTATCCTGAAGTTTTCCCAGAAGATTTACATGGTTTGCCTCCGACTCGTCACGTGGAATTTCAAATCGACTTGATACCAGGAGCTGCACCTGTAGCTAAAGCACCATACCGATTAGCACCAACCGAGATGAAAGAACTCGCTGAACAACTTCAAGAACTATCAGACAAAGGTTTTAACAGACCCAGTTCCTCACCTTGGGGAGCTCCAGTACTTTTTGTCAAAAAGAAAGACGAATCTTTCCAAATGTGTATCGATTATAGAGAACTGAATAAGTTAACTATGAAAAATCGTTACCCACTACCACGAATCGACGACATATTTGATCAGTTACAAGGATCAAGTGTATACTCCAAGATCGACCTACGATCGAGGTATCACCAGTTGAGGGTCAGAGAAGAGGACATACCGAAAACAGCTTTAAAAACTTGTTACGGTCATTATGAATTTCAAGTCATGCCATTTGGCCTGACCAACGCTCCAGCTATATTCATGGACCTCATGAATCGAGTGTGCAGACCCTATCTAGATAAGTTCGTGATTGTGTTTATTGACGACATACTTATCTATTCCAATAATGATCAAGAGCACGGAGAACATCTTGCTCAAGTGCTAAAATTACTTAAGGAAGAAAAGTTGTACGCAAAATTCTCGAAGTGTGATTTTTGGATTCCTAAAGTTCATTTCCTCGGTCATGTGATCGATGAAAAGGGATTTCAAGTAGATCCCGCGAAAGTCGAATCCGTGAAGGATTGTGCATCACCCACTTCACCAAAGGAGATTCGCCAATTTTTAGGTCTTGCCGGTTACTACCGGAGATTCATAGAGGGATTTTCTAAGATAGCTAAATCTATGACAAAGCTTACTCAGAAAGGCGTAAAATTCGATGGGGAGAAAAAGAAGAGGCCGCATTCCAAACCATTAAGCAGAAATTGTGTAGTGCACCTATTTTAGCTTTACCAGAAGGCAACGAAGACTTCGTTGTCTACTATGACACCTCACACAAAGGCTTAGCAGCTGTCTTGATGCAGAGACAGAAAGTGATTGCCTATGCTTCAAGACAATTGAAGAAACACGAGCAAAATTACTCTACCCCGATCTAGATCTTGGATCTGTAGTTTTTGCTTTGAAAATTTGGTGACACTACCTGTATGGAACAAAGTGCACAGTGCATACTGATCACAAGAGTTTGCAAAATATCCTAGACCAGAAGGAGCTAAACATGAGGCAACGTCGTTCGATAGAATTGCTTAGTGGCTACGACTATGACATCAAATACCACCCAGGTAAAGCCAACGTAGTTGCGGATGCTCTAAGTCGAAAAGGAACTGATCCTCCCATGAGAGTTCGAGCCCTATTCATGACCATTAGCTTGGACCTACCCAAGAAGATATTAGAGGCTTAACTCCAAGCATAGAATCCTGTAAAACATCGGAAAAGAAGACATAGGAGGAATGCTTAGGACTGACCTAAGCAAGGAGAAGTTGGAAGCTAGAGCAGACGGAACATTATGTTTACACGGAAGAAGTTGGTTACCATGTTATGGAGACTTGAGAAATGTGATCATGCACGAATCTCATAAGTCCAAGTACTCTATACATCCCGGATCTGAAAAGATGTATCAGGACGTGAAGAAATTATATTGGCGGCCGAATATGAAAGCAGACATCACCACATACGTGAAGAAGTGTCTTACTTGTGCCAAAGTAAAGACAGAACATCAGAGGCCATCCAGTTTGTTAGTCCAACCTGAAATACCAAAATGGAAATGGGACAACATCACCATGGACTTCATTACCAAACTCCCTACTTCATCTCACGGTTACGATACAATTTGGGTAATCGTTGACCGACTCATAAAATCCGCTCACTTCCTGCTCATCAGAGAGAATGACTCTCTGAAAAAGTTAGCTAAGTTGTACCTAAAGGAAATAGTGACTAGACATGGTATACCAGTCTCAATCATTTGTGATCGAGGTGGTAGATTTACGTGAAACTTTTGGAAAGCTTTCCAACGAACTTTAGGAACAAACATGGACATGAGCACCGCCTATCATCCGCAGACTGACGGCCAGAGTGAACGAACAATCCAAACCCTAGAAGACATGATAAGAGCATGTGTGATCGACTTTGGAAAAGGATGGGTCGAATATATACCATTAGTTGAATTCTCCAACAACAACAACTACCATGTCAGTATTGAAGCAGCACCATTTGAGGCCCTTTATGGCCGCAAGTGTAGATCACCCGTATGCTGGGCAGAGGTGGGAGAGTTCCAACTGACTAGACCCGAACTAATCTAAGATACAACTGAGAAGATCATTCTCATCAGGCAGCGAATTCAGGCTGCCCAGGATAGACAAAAGAGTTATGTAGACAGGAAACGGAAGCCTATGGAGTTTGCAGTGGGTGGTCGTGTTATGCTAAAGGTATCACCTTGGAAGGGCGTCGTCCGATTTGGGAAACGTGGGAAACTAAATCCACGTTATGTGGGACCCTTCAAGGTGATTGCCAGAATAGGTGAAGTCGCTTATCGTCTAGGGTTGCCCCAACAGTCGCCCCAGCTACGCGGATGAGCTGCTAGCCATGCCACTGGAGGGAGTCCACTTTTATGACAAACTTCAGTTCATAGAAGAACTGGTGGAAGTCATGGAGAGAGTAGTCAGGAAGCTAAAATGAAGCCAAATCCTGTTAGTTAAGATACAATGGAACTCCAAGAAAGGTCCTGAGTTCACATGGGAACGCGAAGACTCATTTAGAGCTAAGTACCCACACCTGTTCACCTGAGCAGTAATGTCATCTTAAGCTTTGAGGACAAAGCTAAAATAACGGGTTAATGCTGTAAAACATGTAAATTTTAGGTTTTGACTATGTCATCATTGTATACGTCACCTCATGATATCTGAATATATATTACCACCTTTGCATGAAACCCTTTGAGCAATCATATGCATCATACATAGCATACATTATTTTAATCATCAAAACATGGACACATTTAATCTCATAGCATACATTATGATTTTCATCACTTAATCATAAGGACATAGTCACATGTGGATGACTACATTATATGAGCATGTAGGACAATAACTAATCACTCCTTTTGAGACATTTAAGTCACCTAAACTTATAATCATAAGCATGCATTGATAGGTGTGTAAACACCCATCTTTTCTACCACTTAATTACAATAATAACCGGACCAAAACGTGTATTTTATGTCTTTTATGTCGGAATTATGCGTGGTTTGTGTTTTTGTTGTAATTTAGGACGAAATTGTGTAAAGTGGAGAAAACACGAGAATTCACGGGCATTCACGGCTTTTATTGAAGAAAAAGATGAAAGACGAAGTCGAGAAGTCAAGAGTGGAAAAAGAACGGAAGTCCAAGACCAATTCTGAAGATTTATCGAAGAAAAAGTCAAAAGACGGAAGTTTATCAAAAGCCGAGAAACTCAAGTCTATTTTATTGAAGAAATTAAAGACGAGTTCAAAAGATATCCCGAGCCACAAGTCCTTAAAGTCCAAACTTAAAAGAAAGATTAGAAGAAAGGGACTAATGACGCAATTAATGAAGATTAAATGAAGGAAGGACTTAATCTTGCAATTAACAAGAAATGAAGGAGGGGAGGAAGCTTCCTAATCCTCCCCTATATATAGTTAGGATTTGTTAATCATTTGTTTTGTTGGCTAACTTGACAAATTAGCTCTTCCACCTTTTAATTACCTTGCACTTTTTATTACCTTGTCAATTTAAATACTTGTCCATTTAATTACCTTGTCTTGCACTTAATTACCATTTTAATTCAAGTAAGTTTTTCTTTTTAATTCTTGTCAAGCTTTATCTTTACCTTGTTAATCTCATTCTTCCTTTCTTTAATCTTTGTGTTGATTTGTTTATGTTCATGTTCTTAATTTTGGTTGATTTATTTAAGTGGGTTTTGATTATTTTGATTAAGTTTTGTTAGTTTTATTGTTTTGGATTGATTGTTGATGCTTTATATTTGTTTATTTATTTGTTTGGTTTAATCTTTTTGTTGATTTGGTTAAGTTTTTAATTAATTCGTACCTTTTTAATCCTCCTTGTTCTTCGTTTTATGATTACTGATTTTTCCCAGGAACGAGCCCAGAAATATTCCGAATAGGGGTTTTAAGATTGCTTATTCGGAAGATTTTAGTGTTCCGCATAGAGGTTTTGAGAGATTGCTTATTCGGAACTTTATTGCGCATAGGGGTTTTGAGAATTGCTATTCGGAACATTTATTCCGCATAGGGGTTTTTAAGAATTGCTATTCGGAACATTCTAGATATTCCGAATAGGGTATATATTCCGAATAGGAGAACATTCCGAATAGTGACAGTATTCCGAATAGGACCCAACTTTCCGAATAGAACTTTATTCCGAATAGGGAAATCTTTCCGAATAGACCAAAATGTTCCGAGTAGGACTTTATTCCGAATAGTGACAGTATTCCGAATAGAGGATATTCCGCATAGGCTCAAATATTCCGAGTAGACAAATATTCCGAATAGGGCTATTTATTCCGAATAGGTGACAGTTATTCCGAATAGCATTTATTCCGAATAGGAGTTTATTTCGGATAGGGAAATCTTAGTTTTTAGTTTTCTGCCTTTTCATTTTAAGCTTTATTTTTCCCGCCTTTTTCTTAATTGCACTTTAAGTTTATTTTCCTTAATTTAAGTTTTAGTTTTAGTTGCGTTTTAAGCTTGCCTTAGTTAGATTTAGGTTTGCGTTATTTACTTTATTGCCCTTTAGTTTTAGTCGCACTTTTAAATACTTGCACTTTATTTTAATTAGACTTAGATTTATTTTAATTGCACCTTTACTTTAATTGTTTTGCACCTTTTAATTTTCAACACTACAACGACACATCTTTGTTCCACCAAATATCAACTGAGTCACACATAAAACATCAAGGTTTTTCAATTCGAAGAGACATACTTTATCGAACTTTAATTTTTATACGGGCAAAAGCCTTGTATCAAATGGCGCCGCTGCCGGCTCTTTTCGTAAAGATCAACAGTTTTTTGTGAGAGACGCGTTGCTTTTTGGGATCCGTTCACTTGTGAACGTTATTTTTCTTGCATAAAAATTTCAAAAAAATCATAAAAATTAAATATTGATAAAAAACCATAAAAATTAAAAATTTCAAAAATCCAAAAAGATTTTATCTTTACTGTGTATATATATTGTCTTTGTGTTTGGTTTTGTTTTCTTTTGCATTTTCAGGTGTATGCGTACTAGATCTTCTAATTATCAAGAGCCCGAGCCTCAAGAAGATTTAGATATGGCAGGAGTTAACAACAATAATCAACTACCGCACCTCAATAATAATAATAACAACAACAATGCTCTTCCACAGCCCGATCTTCGGACCATGGAGGAACTTTGTCAACCAACAATGTTTGGACGAGGAGGACCGATTGCGCCGATGCAAATCAACGCTCCTGAGTTTTCGTTGAAGCACCACATGATTCAGCAAGTACAAACAAACCCATTTAGAGGATTGCCTGATGATGATGCCAACAAACACCTCGACAAGTTCATTACAATCACCCAGAGCATGAAGTTAGCTGGTGCCACTATGGATGAGCTTCGCCTACAACTCTTTCCACACACTCTATTACATCATGCCGAGAAATGGTTTGATCGTCTCCCGAAGAATTCTATTCACACTTGGGATGACATGACTCAACGCTTTCTTTCGCGCTACTTTCCACCATCCATGGTCACAAGCCTTCGCAATCAGATCAGCGGTTTCATGCAAGATCCCGATGAATCTCTTTTTGATGCATGGGAGAGATATAATGTCTTGATCGACCGTTGTCCAAACCACAACATGCTTCCGGTCACCTTGATCGATACTTTCTACAACGGATTGACTTTTCGAGATCGTGATACGATCAATGCAGCCGCCGGTGGCACATTCATGAAAAGGAGACCCGAGGAGTGTAGAGAGTTAATTGAAAACATGACTACTCATCATAAGAACTGGGATTCCTCTGCATCTTCTAGGAACAACCCGAGAGTCAATGTTTCCTCAACCTCAGCAAACCCTGAGATGACCGAACTCACCCGCATGATGACCGAAATGAGCAAAAGTATTACGCTTCTCGCTTCAAATCAACAACAACAACACGTTAAAGCAGTTGCTAATCCTTGTGAAACATGTGGCGGTCCTCACTCATACACCGATTGTCCTTCGACACAAGGAAATCCGGAAAATGTGTATGCAGCTTACGGTAATTATTCACCGGAAAATTACCACGCTAGACAACAAGGGGATAGAAATCTGCTGAGCTACCGTTCAAACAACTACCTTTCACCCGGTTTTTCTCCTCAAAACCAAAATCCCGCCAACAATTACAATAGAAGCAACCAAATCCCACCTCGTGCTTCTAACCCTTATCAACCACCCAACCAACAAACCCCACCCTTTAATCCCGATGTTGAGGCCATCATGAGAACCCAAGGTGAGCAAATCAAGAACTTGCAGAGCCAAATTATCAATCTGAAAGGAGATATCACAAAGCAAGGAAATGAGATAAGATCCGAGCTTCGAGATAACATTCAATCCTCCTTCAGCAATCAAACCAATGATTTGAAGAATATGCTTGCTAGTTTCTTGCCCGCCGCTCAACCTTCTACTTCAAGTTCTCTACCTTCAAACACCGTCACTAATCCGCGAGCCAATGTAAGTGCTATTACTACTCGTAGTGGAGTCACCATCGTAGGACCAACAATCCCACCACCATCGTCTACAACCCCTCCACCACCATTTATCCCTACTCCTCCTATACCTAGTATTAGTGCACCATTACCATCTCCGCCTCGACGTGATGAAGTTTCCACCAATGACCCTTCCACATCTCAACCTTTACCTACACCTACACCCTCACCACCCAAACCCAATATCCCTTATCCCTCTCGTTTGGGCAAGAACAAAATGCTAAACAAGGAGGACGCTCAAGTGACTAGCTATATCAAGATGATTTCTCAAATGAACTTCAACATTAGCTTTCTTGAAGCACTAGTCCATATGCCCAAATTTGTTAAAGCATTTAAGGAATTGCTTAACAAGAAGGAGAAGCTGATTGAACTCGCCAACACACGCTTAAATGAAAACTGCTCAGCAGTTATTCTTAAAGAATTACCGGAAAAGCTTGGAGATCCCGGTCGTTTTGTGTTGCCTTGCGTGTTCAACAAAACAGAAGAATTTACTGCCCTTGCTGATCTCGGGGCTAGTATTAATCTTATGCCACTCAGTGTTTGGAAAACACTATCATTGCCCGATCTCATTCCAACAAAGATGACTCTCGAACTTGCAAATCGCACTCTCGCTTACCCCGTTGGTATAGCCGAAGACGTGTTTATCAAAGTTGGCACATTTACTTTCCCGGTCGATTTTGTCGTAGTTGATTATGAAATGGACCCTCGTATTCCTTTAATACTTGGTCGGCCATTTTTGAGAACCGGACGAGCTTTAGTAGATGTAGCCGAAGGTGAGTTAATCTTACGGGTCGGGGATGATTCTAAAATTTTTAAAATGGGGAAGCTTACAGGCAGATCTTTTGGAGGCCGAGAATCAGTGAATATGATAAATGTGCTCAATGACTTTACCGTCTACGACAATCCTCTATTCGAGTCTTCCACTGATAATCCACTCTTTGATGATAATGTGGATGATTCTCACTCTACTTTGGACGCTTCTCCCATTTTTGATTCTCCATCGGTCTTCGATGCTTATGATGATGCTTATTCTAGCTCAGATTCGGATGATTTTGATTGTACTTCTGAGTATCCCGAGCTGCCTACATATGATGATTTTGATGAGGCCGATACTCTCTCGAGCGATTCTTCACATGATGAAGATCCTCCGACATCACTCGATCCTACTTTGGACGATTACTCATTCGAGGAAGATTTCTCTGAATTTCTTAACACATACTTCCCGCATGAGAGTGATGCACCTCCTCTGGACTTTGAATCTTATCGTCTTGATCCTACTTTAGATTTGAAGAAAATTTTGTCAAAGGAGAAGAAACCGGTTGACACCGAAATCCGTTGCACGTATAATTTGACACCTCTTTGTCCCACTTCTGAGGACGAGGTTGTGCTTCTTTGCGGATCTTCTTCACACTCGGCTGAGCCTGAGTGCTATTTTCCCTTAAAGGAAAAGGTGTTCGATCCTGGTATTGAAGTCTTTGAGCCATCTCAGTATCCACCTGATGAAATAAAAGGAAAAATCTTTGGAAATTTTGAAGACATGCTTGCTCCACTTCAACTTTGCTTCCATCGTGCTCCATCACTGCTTAAGGGAACCCTGCCACTTCTCTTTTGGCTTGCCTTGTTCGCCTTAAGCTCTTGCTTATTGATGGATGAAAACTATGTCTTTGATCCTGGTGGATTTGTTTCATGCTACTTCCGTTGATGATCAAGGTCGAGTCAGGCTCACGACTCGGTTAACAAAAACCAAGCGCTTCTTGGGAGGCAACCCATGCATCTATCTTTTCGCTTTCTTTATCATAAGTGTAGGGGGGACCCCTTTGGATTGCTATTTCCTCTCCTCACTTCTTAATCAGGGATTCGAGCTTCAATGATCCACTCTTAATGATTCTTGACGACCCGTGATTCCGTGTTCTACTTCTTCCCGGTTCTATCCTAAACTCTTTTCGATTCACTATTTTTATATTTTCTCAATATTAAAATAGGAATCTCTTTAGTTGTCTTTTCCTTAGCGAGATTTAAACAACGTGCACAATGTCCTAAGTGTAGGGGAGTTTACTCCCACATGCTTAAACATTGAGGACAATGTTTATCTTAAGTGTAGGGGGGACTTCTATCGAAGTTAAGTGGTCTTTTCCTTGTATTTGTCCTCATTTTAACCGGAAAATCAATTTTTCGACATTTTTCAAAATTTTTGATCTATTTTGGCCTATTAGTTTTTACCTTTGTATAGTTATTTTCTTTCTTTGCTAGAATAAATGTTTAATAAGTGGTTTTAATCTTCAAACGTTGTGAATCTTTTGACTCAATCCTAGTTTACTCTAGCTAGTATCCTTAACGTGTTTAAGTCAAGTTTTGCTAGGCTTTTATATAGGGAGCTATAAAACGCGAAAGTCTTAACTCTCACGGGTTAAGAACAAGAACTTTTCGCAAGTTCCTATAATTGATCCTAGAGAGTCGTTTATCAAGGGAACTTTAAGATGCGATTTCTAAACTTGAAAGAGTCTAAGAATTTGCAAGATCCTATAGGCGACTCGAAAACCCAAAACTTTGATTTAATAGGCTAAGTATCCACGAGTCTCATTACTTGAGATTTTAAATTGTGGAGAACGAGAGATGATAGAGCCAATTATAAGTTCGGTATTCTTTCGTGAATTTATGTGAGTTAATTATAAGCCTATTCTCCCATCGCTTGCTAATAAATTTATCTGCTAATAAATAAGGTTGTACGATTTGAAAAGTTACTTAGCTTCTAGCCCCAGATCGTTTAAAAGTTGCTCGGTAATGACGAGAGTTCATAGCCAAGGCATAACTTATGAAGCGGGGCACGAAGATTGGCGAGTCCGAAAAGGCCCTAACAAGGCATGAGGGCTATGTTTCGTTGCTAAAGATCCAAAAGTGATGTGAAGAATCATTTATCGAAAATCAATATGAAGGATCGAGACACACGACGAAAAGCAAAAACTCCCCAAAAGTCATGGAGAAGTGTATCCGAAAAGACCCTAACAAGGTATGAGGATAAATAGATCCAAGTCAATAAAGGAGGCGGATCGTTGTATATCAAAATCCAAAATAAAGATTGGAGAAAAATGAAGAAGTCGTGGTCCATATATGAAGAATCTCTCGAAAATTCCAAGTGAAGAAATTCCAATTATGAAGAGAAGACCTTTATTTCATGAACGTCTCTCAAGATTTGAAGTATGAAGTCGCTGCCAAATATCGGCCCGAGAAAGGTCTCAAATCGCGAACCAAGTTATGCCAAGATATGAACTTTCTAATATCCCGAGAAGCAGTTTTAAAAGATTTGGTCCTTTAGCTAACTATTGATTAAATCGTGCACTTTATTTTCAGACTAAATAATTATCTAAATAAGTCAAACAATGCATCTTCGTGATCATTCAAGACAACAATAAAATATAAGAGATACCCCTAGGAATAAGGGAGTCTAAGTGAGTAATTGGCCCACATGAGTTCGTGTTAGTTTACTAACTTATAATAACAATGATCTCGTTTTTAAGCTTGGTTTGGAGAAAGTGAAAAGTTGAGGATGATGATTATTCATGACATTTTCAAAACCCAAGGTATGCTTTTAATTTCTTTGCTTTGCATTTTTATAATTTTCTATCTCTTTAATAAAGGCCAATGTGGATTGATTATTATGAAAAGTGTAAACATGCTTTGTAACTAATGCATTGCATGAGGACATTGCAATGGTCAAGTGTAGGGGATTTGATAGGTGTGTAAACACCCATCTTTTCTACCACTTAATTACAATAATAACCGGACCAAAACGTGTATTTTATGTCTTTTATGTCGGAATTATGCGTGGTTTGTGTTTTTGTTGTAATTTAGGACGAAATTGTGTAAAGTGGAGAAAACACGAGAATTCACGGGCATTCACGGCTTTTATTGAAGAAAAAGATGAAAGACGAAGTCGAGAAGTCAAGAGTGGAAAAAGAACGGAAGTCCAAGACCAATTCTGAAGATTTATCGAAGAAAAAGTCAAAAGACGGAAGTTTATCAAAAGCCGAGAAACTCAAGTCTATTTTATTGAAGAAATTAAAGACGAGTTCAAAAGATATCCCGAGCCACAAGTCCTTAAAGTCCAAACTTAAAAGAAAGATTAGAAGAAAGGGACTAATGACGCAATTAATGAAGATTAAATGAAGGAAGGACTTAATCTTGCAATTAACAAGAAATGAAGGAGGGGAGGAAGCTTCCTAATCCTCCCCTATATATAGTTAGGATTTGTTAATCATTTGTTTTGTTGGCTAACTTGACAAATTAGCTCTTCCACCTTTTAATTACCTTGCACTTTTTATTACCTTGTCAATTTAAATACTTGTCCATTTAATTACCTTGTCTTGCACTTAATTACCATTTTAATTCAAGTAAGTTTTTCTTTTTAATTCTTGTCAAGCTTTATCTTTACCTTGTTAATCTCATTCTTCCTTTCTTTAATCTTTGTGTTGATTTGTTTATGTTCATGTTCTTAATTTTGGTTGATTTATATAAGTGGGTTTTGATTATTTTGATTAAGTTTTGTTAGTTTTATTGTTTTGGATTGATTGTTGATGCTTTATATTTGTTTATTTATTTGTTTGGTTTAATCTTTTTGTTGATTTGGTTAAGTTTTTAATTAATTCGTACCTTTTTAATCCTCCTTGTTCTTCGTTTTATGATTACTGATTTTTCCCAGGAACGAGCCCAGAAATATTCCGAATAGGGGTTTTAAGATTGCTTATTCGGAAGATTTTAGTGTTCCGCATAGAGGTTTTGAGAGATTGCTTATTCGGAACTTTATTCCGCATAGGGGTTTTGAGAATTGCTATTCGGAACATTTATTCCGCATAGGGGTTTTTAAGAATTGCTATTCGGAACATTCTAGATATTCCGAATAGGGTATATATTCCGAATAGGAGAACATTCCGAATAGTGACAGTATTCCGAATAGGACCCAACTTTCCGAATAGAACTTTATTCCGAATAGGGAAATCTTTCCGAATAGACCAAAATGTTCCGAGTAGGACTTTATTCCGAATAGTGACAGTATTCCGAATAGAGGATATTCCGCATAGGCTCAAATATTCCGAGTAGACAAATATTCCGAATAGGGCTATTTATTCCGAATAGGTGACAGTTATTCCGAATAGCATTTATTCCGAATAGGAGTTTATTTCGGATAGGGAAATCTTAGTTTTTAGTTTTCTGCCTTTTCATTTTAAGCTTTATTTTTCCCGCCTTTTTCTTAATTGCACTTTAAGTTTATTTTCCTTAATTTAAGTTTTAGTTTTAGTTGCGTTTTAAGCTTGCCTTAGTTAGATTTAGGTTTGCGTTATTTACTTTATTGCCCTTTAGTTTTAGTCGCACTTTTAAATACTTGCACTTTATTTTAATTAGACTTAGATTTATTTTAATTGCACCTTTACTTTAATTGTTTTGCACCTTTTAATTTTCAACACTACAACGACACATCTTTGTTCCACCAAATATCAACTGAGTCACACATAAAACATCAAGGTTTTTCAATTCGAAGAGACATACTTTATCGAACTTTAATTTTTATACGGGCAAAAGCCTTGTATCATGCATCATATCGGTTCACAAATCCAAACTCATGATCACAATTAATAATATTTACTTAAGTATTATTTTTTAAGATTTAAATATATTGATATATACACATTTTTCTTACATTATAAATGACTTTACGTTACGAAATCAACTTTCTTTATATGTAAACATTACCTTTAATCATTTTAACTTATTTAAACTAAGTTGTCATACTTTTAATATAGTAAATTATTTTCTCATCTAAAAAATGACCATACTTTCACCAAGGATCCCAAACTTAACCGAAATCAACCAAGACTTAAACATACTCACACAATACTATACCTATACTCCTAGTGACTATACTTAGACAAAAAAATTAAACATAAAAATACCCTAGACTCATTTATAGTCGAATACATATATATACATAACACTTAATACCAAAAACCTTTACCATTTACCCTTTTGACTTTTAGACTATGTACAACATATATCATTAAGGCATACACTATAGAAAACATTTCTTCTCCTTTGACTAGCCAAATACCACCGATTTTGTTATAAAAACCATGGCACCATGTACAACATTTGCATTTAAAGGATGTACTAAAACACTATGCTTGTTTCATGGAAAATAAGCCACCTAGCACCCCTCTTGTGATATTAGACGTGTGATAACATACCTCAACACAACCATTTCACTTGTACAAGCACTCCATTTATTAAAACACTATGCAAATCTTACCTTGTTCCCTTGGAAGCCTAACATGCGACGGCAAAAAGGAAGTATAGGTCATATGTACATCTTAAGTCATTAAAACATTTACTTACAAAGTACACTCCCAAAATTCTCAAAATCTAGCTTATTATCTCTCTTGGACGTGTATAAGCTCAAACCACTCCCCTCAAATCTCATTTGTGATATTTATCCCTTACTACACAAAACATTCGGATATACAAGATATTTAGCATTTAAGACGAATCCAAGATCATCCTAGTGGAACCCGACGTCTAGAACTCTTAAACCATTGTCATCATCAAGTTTATCTTGACACAAGTAAGTATAAGTCCTCCCTAAACTTTTCCTTACTTATTTTACTTCTCATGCATGTTTTTACTACAAAAATGGAGTTAGGAGTACATGCATACATTTGAAACTCATAAACAAACCTCAAATGACATATAAGCCCACGTCTTATATGATATCTATGAGTAGTCTTGTCTTAAAAACCCTAAAACTTGTAAAGTTATGCATGAGAACTTAGTTTAAGCCCTAGAGTAAATCACTATGCCATAAAAGTATATGAAAAGTAATATAAGCCGAAACATTTAAACTTATATAAGCCCATAAGTCATAAAAGCCTAGTCATACATAAGTTAGATATTTAATCCCTTAAAACAAATATAAGCCGAGACCTAAAAGTTTATATAAGCCATGATATAGGATTTCTAAAACCTAATATAAGCCAAAAACTATAAATTATATAAGCCACGTCATTTAAGCCCTAAAAGCATTGCCGAAACTTAAAACCCTATATAAGCTAGCCATGAAAACCCTAAAAGTTATATAAGCCGAGACTAAATTATATTTAATCTAGCTTATTTAAGCCCTAGGAATACTAAATAAGCCAAGTTGTATAAGCCCTCTTATAAGCTAAAATAAGCCGAATCCAAATAAGCCGAATCCAAATAAGCCCATAACTTAGTTTTAGACTTAGAAATATTAAAGTATAAGCCCAATATGGAAAATATAAACACTAGCCCATTTGTTAATTACTAGTTAAATTTAGATAAGCCCATTAGGCCCACTTTTATCAAGTTGAGACCCAATTGGGCCGTTCAAGCCCAAATTCTAAGTTTGGAGACTTTTCGTGCCTATTTTGACAAATGGTGAAAGTAATAGTTGATTTGGTAACTTAATAAAACAAGTATAAATGATTTCTTGTTTTTATACAAGTACAAGGGTCGAATATGTCATTTTCGAAAGTATGATGTGCGTTTGTTTTAAACCGTGAGTCAAATGAAACCACAAGGGCCATTATTGCCAATACTTAAACTTAACATGAGCCCTAGATGCCTTATTAAACATTCCGAGACCTCAAGGGTCATTTTTGCCATTTATGAAACTTGTTAAAAGCCCTAGCCTCACTTTATAAATATTTCGAGACCCTAAGGGTCATTTTTGCCACTTCTAGAAACTATTACAAGCCCTAACTATTCCTTTTAAACAATCCGAAACTTTAAGGACCATATGTATATATGTATATATATATATATATATATATATATATATATATATATTTAGAAACTAAAAATATAAATATTAACAATTCACTATAAGTGTAAACACTTAAACGGTCATAACAGTTCATTAATTTGTGATCATGCATTCTTTCAATCATACATCCATCATGCATTGTTAATTATGCATTTACTAAGGCACTTAAAATTACTTAGGTAATTACTCCAGTTCGGACATCATCCTCACATCACAACCACGAAGGTGAGTTCATGGCCCCATCTTTACTGTTATATAACTGGGGGAGAAAACATACAAAAAGTATATATATTTAAATATGCAAAACATGCACTGATGACAACAACAACTTATTGTCTATTGTTTGCCCCATACCCGTGGACTGTAATAGTTAATAGTGTAGCGCGAAATGTATGAATAGATCTATTCGGGTATTGACAACACCCGGCCTGCGTGACTTGCTATCACAAAACGCTTAGGCCAAGCAACAGGTTTATATCATTTTCGGACTAAGGAAACAACATCAGGACAAAACCAAATGGGCGTACTGAGCAACTTTTTGTCTAGCTTCTATTACAGGGCAATAGAAACTACTATGGTATTGGACTGTGATTGTCTTACCATGATCGTGATGTTTGGCATATTATTAACTTATTATTTAACTAAACTTGTGAATTCACCATCTTCGTGTTGACCCCCACATTTTACTCTATATGTTTTCTCAGGAAAATAAAGCAGGTTCATGCATTGGATTCCAGCATTTTAGGAAGCATCATGTCTACCATTGGGCTGGGATATTTACTACAGTTTTATAATAAATGTAGTTTTACGAACAAGATACTAAGTGTGTACAATTAATTCATGTAATATGTATTAAATGACTTTTATGATCATTGCTCTATATGTTGTGTGTTATCGATCCACCCAAGTAACACCCCATGTACTATTCTGCTGCATTTGACCAACTTGGGGGTGTTACAGCTTGAACGAGCAAAGCAGGGATTTTCACAACTTTATGGTTCACCAGAAGAACGCTTCGCTTTTAATGCGGCAGAGCAAAAGTCACTTGTTGACCAACTAAACCAAAAGTTTGAGGAAATCTCTGACTTAAATATTCAACTCATAGACAAAAACATGGTTTTAGCTGAGTTAAAGGAAACACTTCAACTCAAAGGACAAGAAGCTTTTGATAATGCAACTACAATCTCTGCCCCGACCTCTAGTGCTCCAAAATTCAAAGAAGTGGTGATCTGTAAGAACCCATACCATAAGAACAATCCTCTATCATATCTGGATTATATGGAAAATGCTATTAGGCATGTGCTTCTTTCAAGGGACATCTTAGATGACTTATATGAATCTGATCCCACAAACAACGATTATAACGATGCCCATTTATATAATGAGCGGGTTCAATGTTTCTTAGCACATCTTAATTTCATCGGTCAACCAGGTTCTGCACCACTCAAACAACAACCCATTACCATTGCCATTACTTGTAATAACCCGAACTTTTAAATCAACATTTAGACCGATTTCTAATACTAATTTTATTATTCAGACCAATAGTTATTAATCGACTTATATTTGTCATGTTCGTTCGACGAATAATATTGATTTCTCGGCTAACCGACAAGGTTAAGGCTTTAACGTATCGAATATATGTCATTTATTATTTATCAACAAAGTTTATATCCGTCATCGACCGTGAACATTTTCGTTATGAAGTAGAAATATTTTTTTTATTGTCGTCATTTTAATTTCTCATTTTACGAGCATTATTCGTAAATTTGTTAAACCGTTAGACGTCGTTCGTTTATAAGACACTTTAAATTTATTAAATATAAGCCCTCATTAATATATCAAAATATAAATGTTCTCTGAATGTCGATGTTTTTATTTTATATTGAGCGTTTATTTTTCATGTTAAACGCGTATCTTTTTAATCGTATAACTTTTAAAATATTGGATCTCGATAATACCCGCTTTATCATTTATTAGACAACTCATTTAACTTATGAAACAAATTCATTTTGTTTTAGCCATATGTGGCGTCCTACTACTACTCACAATACACAAGATATGTTTCTTCCGAACACGTGTCTTGGAAGGAAATCTCAATTGCATTTATCTCATTACAATTCTAAACAACAATACTACTTATCTCCCTTGTCATTCTGTGTAACCGAATACATCTAAAAACAAAGTAAATCATCATCATATTTTTTACTATCTTGGCTACTACTTGGAAGCATAATTGGTGTTGTATTAATTCTTGGTCATGGGTTGATTGTTGGAATTTTTAAAGTATCACCAACATCAAACAAGAGCATCACCATCTAAACCATTTGAAGAACTTAGGAGGCTGGACTAAAATGTATTTTTCATGTGTCTAAAAGCATGGATAAAAGTATATCGGGTTGAATGAATTTTTGCTATTTAGCAAGAGTTTGTCATTGAATTTATTGTCGATCTTCCCTATTTCATTGTAAGGGTTATCATTTCTTTTTGTCTTTAATTTCATTTTCTTAAATATATAAGTATTTCGTTTTACATATTTAATATAAGATGTAATAGTTTATTTGAGTTGGTTGGGCATTCTATATTTTTGTGATGATTTAAAAGTTGATAAACAAGCCTTGAATCCTAGTTGTGATTTTTAGAATATGATCACTGAATAAAACGTGTGGTCTCAGGAAATTGAGCAGTTAATGAGTATTAGATAAAAATATAGGGATATGGCCCTATGTTTTGTGGTGATTTCGCCGGGTCGCTCGTCCCGTGACGATACCCGATGAATTAGATATTGTCAAAATGGTAAAAAGTATCAAATCTGAACATGCTGTATAAACCGACTGAAAACTCTAATAAGAACTCAGAACTATTGAAAAAGGTAAAACTATAGATTGTAGATAAAAATATGAGGAACTATAATCAGTTGGATAGTTTATCAATTCATTACGGTTTGGAAATGGCGGCCGAAACGGTAGAAACAAAGTTAGCTGCGAATGACAGCCAACTCTTTTAAGTGGTAAAATGGGTAAATGATTTATGATAAATATAAATTAGGGGCAATTGAACTTATAATAAGTAAACCACATAAGTTAATAATGACTTTGGTAAAAATAACTCATCTATATTATTTATGGTTTAGGAGAAATGATCTAATCTACGAGGCATGTCGAGAAACTGTAAAAAAATTGGACTATATTAAATTAACGTTTAACGTGACGATTTTTATAAAACCCAAAGTGGTATGACCCACTTGTGTAGAGTTTTAGACTCAGTTTTATACTGATATTTAGAGATCCCAAGACCCGACCAATGTGAGATATTAAGTCGACAACGTTTGGAGGCGTTTTAGAACACATAAAGCTTATAAACTGGTTTTGGGCCATAAAAGCCCAACATACACTTATAATGGCTATTAGGCCATTATTGGGCCTGAGATTTATAACATGTTTAGAGTTTAATACTGAGATCTAAATGGACTAAAGTCATAATAACTTGTAATGGGCCACTTATGGGCTTTAATGAGCTTAATGGTCATAATGAGACTTTATATGATAAATTGTTCTAAAAGTCTTACGAAAAGTTTTACAAAACTTATACAATGTCCAAACTTACTAAATTGAACTATTTACATATATGTATGGCTTACGTATAGACTCGAGCCTAAGGCGCGTCTCGTCATTTTAGGTCTCATTCGGTCATATGTTGACCGTTGGGCGTCTCGTTCTCGATCAATGAGCGATTGATATCTCGTGAAGTCGTATATCGACTATTTGACGTTTGTTCCTTGATCTACATGTGATAGCTATATCAGGTGAGTTCATAGCCTCGCTTTTACTGCTTTATATGTTTTATAAACCCGCGAGGGGGAATACATGCTCTTGGTATAAAAATATATGTTGCTTATATATATGATTTTGAGAGAATATGTTTATGAATAAACATGCGATGTTTGGCTATATGCTTTGAACGAATACAAGTTGTTGTAAATGAATGTAACACATTTGATTGAATGCTTTTGGAAAATGAGCACAAGCGTTGATTGTATAGGTAATGATCCACTATTAGTAAGGCTAAGTTGCTTATTGCCAGTGAAAAGTCCCTATAGATCGTGAACCGTTAACTACCTGTGATGGTAGGCGCTCGTACAGACGAATGGATCCATTGGGAATGATGACCCCCACCCGGGCAGGTCGCACCTGTGAGTTGGAGGCTCAGCCGGGTGTGTTGTACGTGAAGTATGGGGTATTTGGCAAGATACCTGACTAGGGCAAATTTATTGATTAAGGCATCGGTGTCATGAGCTTAGCGTAATAGTGTGGAATATTGATATTGTATGTGTTACAATATCGCCAATGGATGAGATTCTTGTGGTCAAAGGCTCTATGGTTTATTTAAATCCCCATTATTGTTTATTTAAAAACCTATGAATTCACTCAACCGTTGTGTTGACATTTTAGCATGTATTCTCAGGTGTATAGGTTTAAGAGCAGCTGGAGCATGGAGTCGCGCAGAACAAAGTAAAGGCAAAACGAACAATTTCCATTCGATACATTTGACAAATCATTACTTTTATTAAAGTTTGAAGTAGTTGTTGGGACCTCTTTTTTATTGAACTCTGATTTTGTCGAATGGTTTATTTTATAAAACGTCTCTTTTGAGGTCGTTTTCTATGACTGTGTGTGATGTGCTATGAAGTAACGCCCAATGTTGATATTCCGCTGCCTTGTGAAATTGGGGGTGTTACAGATTGGTATCAGAGCACTAGTTATAGAGAACTAGGTCGTTTTCAAAGCCTAGACTATAACTGCTCTTTCATAAAATTGTTTTGTTGCCTTACAAAGTATCCGCGCGCTCATGGCTCCTAGAAACCAATGCTTGGTTGTGATAATGTGATCCTGTGTGTATGTAGAAATGGTTGTATGTATATGAATGTATATACTATGGTATTTAAGGGCATTGCGCATGAAGCAATGGTCCTTGCGTGATTATCGTACATTTTATGATACGACTTTATACAGAGTTTGGCCTCGCCGCCAATCACTTTACTCGATAATTAATTTATTATCCGAATACGATTATGAAACTAGTTTGATACTTTTTGCTACATAAATATTGTTTCGTAATCTATCGCATCGACTAATTTGATCTCGATTGTTGTTATCGCATCGTGATGTGCCATTTTAGGACATTTCTTTTTGAAACCGAATTGATAAGCGTATTATTATATTTTTGCACTCCTTATGATTTTGAAGAATCATTTCTTCAAGGAGACATCTTCTATGTAATATAACGTTTAATTTAATTGTGTTTGATTACGTTTTGTGGCGAAAAGGAGGATGCCAATGTTGGACCTAAAATATATATATATATATACCCAAATCAACTATATATAATTTGGGTACAACAAAGATATGCTCATAGTAGTCATTAGTTGAGAAATTTAATACTTTGTATTTAAATGGAATGGGACATTTAAATATAATGATTTTAAATCGCCCAACTATGTGTCGTTTAAAGTTCTCTTATTGAAATGGATTGGGACATTTGAATAAGAAAGTTTTAAACCACTTGACCTTAGATTCTCGATGGTTTCTTTATTCAGATGGAATGGGACGTTTGAATACAAAAATCATGGAGTAAGTTTGACACCCTGTACTTTTCTTGGCATTTAAATTGGTTATGATATCGTGTTTTGTAACGGTATTACTGAGTAGGATGATTTATAATCGTCTTGTTGAAATAAATTGGGACGCCTTTTTATTTGAACAAGAAAGTTATAAGTTCCCGAACCATAAATTTATAATTCTTGTTTACATGGATTGGGACGCCTTTGGATGTAAACAACAAATTATAAATGAGTGGGCTCAAGTGTGCCTGAGTTGGTTTGTGATTATTTTGTATACGGATGTATTTCTTCGACTCGTGTTTTGTTGGTATGATTCGTTCATTACGATCATCCTTATGGTTATTATTGATTATCGTCTATGTACGAGTAACCCTTTTAGTCTTCTCTCGAGTTATAATTTGTTTCTATGGACCATTTCTATTGTGTCCTAACTATCGCAAGTATTATAAGCTAATCGTTAAGAACCATTACCTGTTTCGAGAAAAGATGACTTGTTTAATCGACACTAGTTGTGTACTTGTGGATTGACTAAGGATTAACTTATCAACACAACTCATAGTGAATGAAAAGATCTTGAGATTCTTTCTTATTATTATGGATGGTTCATCGAAGAATTTTCCAAACATAACGAGAAAATATTTTGGGTATGGATCCGTTTGTGGGCACCCTATAATATCTTTTGGGTATGGATCCGTTTGTGAGCACCATGCAATGTCATCTGGGTATCGATCCGTGTGTGAGCACCCTCTGATGACGAAAATATTGTTCTATATGCAGCTATGCAATCAAGATCGTGAACATCCTTTAACTTACAAACTTTCCTTTGACTGGAATTATCTGAAAATCCTATCAAATATTCTTATTTATCATGGCTTGACTATTTAGCAAGCATGAGTTAACGTGATTGAACTTATTGATTTGGCATGGCCTGGCTATTTTGCAAGCATGTCGTAATGTGATTATATGTGCCTAGTGTTGGTTTTTGCATTTGATTTGGACCGTAGTTCCTTCGATAGAGTATTGTATACTCCGAAAGATTTCTGTGTCGATAAATTTGATTTTGAAGAAATAAGTTTGCATGTTCGAGATCAATGCAATTAGGTGATTTTATATGACTAGTACTAATTACCTCGTCTTGATTATTTTGTAACATTTCGATGAACTTATGTGTGATCCATGCGATTTTTTTTACGACGTAATTGTTTTTATCAGACCCGTGGACTATATGTGTTTTAATTTGATCGGCGTGATCACCGATTGTTTTAAATTGATTGTCGCATTGGAAAATTTCTCAAATGCGCCCAATTCTTTTGACTCTTCACTTTTCATGTGGAACTTTTATAACTTATATCGACTGTCGTAAGTTTGATAAGCTAGTAGTAATGTACCTTGAGGCACTTCCAAAATTTACTTCTTGTTAATTTTTCGCTTTCAATCGCTTCTACTTCGAGTTATGTATTATTCTTTACTTATAAGGGTTAAAGCTACATTTAAAACCTTCATTCATGGTTGTTATGTATACTCGTTGTTTTAAATTTTGTTCGTCCAGCTTTCATTGGAAACCTCAGCGATGACTTGTCTATCTCTCACCTCTTCGCCATTTAACCGGAGACTATAGAGACGAATTAAGCGCCGGGACGTCGCTTCCTAAAGGGTTAGATGATGTAATAACCCGAACTTTTAAATCAACATTTAGACCGATTTCTAATACTAATTTTATTATTCAGACCAATAGTTATTAATCGACTTTTATTTATCATGTTCGTTCGACGAATAATATTGATTTCTCGGCTAACCGACAAGGTTAAGGCTTTAACATATCGAATATATGTCATTTATTATTTATCAACAAAGTTTATATCCGTCATCGACCGTGAACATTTTCGTTATGAAGTAGAAATATTTTTTTTTATTGTCGTCATTTTAAGTTCTCATTTTACGAGCATTATTCGTAAATTTGTTAAACCGTTAGACGTCGTTCGTTTATAAGACACTTTAAATTTATTAAATATAAGCCCTCATTAATATATCAAAATATAAATGTTCTCTGAATGTCGATGTTTTTATTTTATATTGAGCTTTTATTTTTCGTGTTAAACGCGTATCTTTTTAATCGTATAACTTTTAAAATATTGGATCTCGATAATACCCGCTTTATCATTTATTAGACAACTCATTTAACTTATGAAACAAATTCATTTTGTTTTAGCCATATGTGGCGTCCTACTACTACTCACAATACACAAGATATGTTTCTTCCGAACACGTGTCTTGGAAGGAAATCTCAATTGCATTTATCTCATTACAATTCTAAACAACAATACTACTTATCTCCCCTTGTCATTCTGTGTAACCGAATACATCTAAAAACAAAGTAAATCATCATCATATTTTTTACTATCTTGGCTACTACTTGGAAGCATAATTGGTGTTGTATTAATTCTTGGTCATGGGTTGATTGTTGGAATTTTTAAAGTATCACCAACATCAAACAAGAGCATCACCATCTAAACCATTTGAAGAACTTAGGAGGCTGGACTAAAATGTATTTTTCATGTGTCTAAAATCATGGATAAAAGTATATGGGGTTGAATGAATTTTTGCTATTGAGCAAGAGTTTGTCATTGAATTTGTTGTCGATCTTCCCTATTTCATTGTAAGGGTTATCATTTCTTTTTGTCTTTAATTTCATTTTCTTAAATATATAAGTATCTCGTTTTACATATTTAATATAAGATGTAATAGTTTATTTGAGTTGGTTGGGCATTCTATATTTTTGTGATGATTTAAAAGTTGATAAACAAGCCTTGAATCCTAGTTGTGATTTTTAGAATATGATCACTGAATAAAACGTGTGGTCTCAGGAAATTGAGCAGTTAATGAGTATTAGATAAAAATATAGGGATATGGCCCTATGTTTTGTGGTGATTTCGCCGGGTCGCTCGTCCCGTGACGATACCCGATGAATTAGATATTGTCAAAATGGTAAAAAATATCAAATCTGAACATGCTGTATAAACCGACTGAAAACTCTAATAAGAACTCAGAACTATTGAAAAAGGTAAAACTATAGATTGTAGATAAAAATATGAGGAACTATAATCAGTTGGATAGTTTATCAATTCATTACGGTTTGGAAATGGCGGCCGAAACGGTAGAAACAAAGTTGGCTGCGAATGACAGCCAACTCTTTTAAGTGGTAAAATGGATAAATGATTTATGATAAATATAAATTAGGGGCAATTGAACTTATAATAAGTAAACCACATAAGTTAATAATGACTTTGGTAAAAATAACTCATCTATATTATTTATGGTTTAGGAGAAATGATCTAATCTACGAGGCATGTCGAGAAACTGTAAAAAAATTGGACTATATTAAATTAACGTTTAACGTGACGATTTTTATAAAACCCAAAGTGGTATGACCCACTTGTGTAGAGTTTTAGACTCAGTTTTATACTGATATTTAGAGATCCCAAGACCCGACCAATGTGAGATATTAAGTCGACAACGTTTGGAGGCGTTTTAGAACACATAAAGCTTATAAACTGGTTTTGGGCCATAAAAGCCCAACATACACTTATAATGGCTATTAGGCCATTATTAGGCCTGAGATTTATAACATGTTTAGATTTTAATACTGAGATCTAAATGGACTAAAGTCATAATAACTTGTAATGGGCCACTTATGGGCTTTAATGAGCTTAATGGTCATAATGAGACTTTATATGATAAATTGTTCTAAAAGTCTTACGAAAAGTTTTACAAAACTTATACAATGTCCAAACATACTAAATTGAACTATTTACATATATGTATGGCTTACGTATAGACTCGAGCCTAAGACGCGTCTCATTATTTTAGGTCTCATTCGGTCATATGTTGACCGTTGGGCGTCTCGTTCTCGATCAATGAGCGATTGATATCTCGTGAAGTCGTATATCGACTATTTGACGTTTGTTCCTTGATCTACATGTGATAGCTATATCAGGTGAGTTCATAGCCTCGCTTTTACTGCTTTATATGTTTTATAAACCCGCGAGGGGGAATACATGCTCTTGGTATAAAAATATATGTTGCTTATATATATGATTTTGAGAGAATATGTTTATGAATAAACATGCGATGTTTGGCTATATGCTTTGAACGAATACAAGTTGTTGTAAATGAATGTAACACATTTGATTGAATGCTTTTGGAAAATGAGCACAAGAGTTGATTGTATAGGTAATGATCCACTATTAGTAAGGCTAAGTTGCTTATTGCCAGTGAAAAGTCCCTATAGATCGTGAACCGTTAACTACCTGTGATGGTAGGCGCTCGTACAGACGAATGGATCCATTAGGAATGATGACCCCCACCCGGGCAGGTCGCACCTATGAGTTGGAGGCTCAGCCGGGTGTGTTGTACGTGAAGTATGGGGTATTTGGCAAGATACCTGACTAGGGCAAATTTATTGATTAAGGCATCGGTGTCATGAGCTTAGCGTAATAGTGTGGAATATTGATATTGTATGTGTTACAATATCGCCAATTGATGAGATTCTTGTGTTCAAAGGCTCTATGGTTTATTTAAATCCCCATTATTGTTTATTTAAAAACCTATGAATTCACTCAACCGTTGTGTTGACATTTTAGCATGTATTCTCAGGTGTATAGGTTTAAGAGCAGCTGGAGCATGGAGTCGCGCAGAACAAAGTAAAGGCAAAACGAACAATTTCCATTCGATACATTTGACAAATCATTACTTTTATTAAAGTTTGAAGTAGTTGTTGGGACCTCTTTTTTATTGAACTCTGATTTTGTCGAATGGTTTATTTTATAAAACGTCTCTTTTGAGGTCGTTTTCTATGACTGTGTGTGATGTGCTATGAACTAACGCCCAATGTTGATATTCCGCTGCCTTGTGAAATTGGGGGTGTTACAGATATCTGTAACACCCCCAATTTCACAAGGCAGCGGAATATCAACATTGGGTGTTACATTACTCCATCCAACAAAACCCCAGGAGCTAAACCTTCTTTAGGTACACTCAACAAGGATAAATAAATATCTGTCACTAATGTTTCTATGCCTTCTATAGGATTAATTGTCTCAACCAAGGCTAAAAGATCTCAAGAAAAGAAAGATAGGATTAAGCCTTCCACTATTAGGACTACGAAGAAGAAAGTAAAAGTTCAACCTCGGAATGTTATTTCAGATTTGAATAAAAAGAATCCTGTGTAGCAGCGTAAGCATAATGTGAATTCTAATTTGAGATGTTGGAATTGTAATGAATGCATGTTTTCTCAACGTCATTATTTATTCCTTGTTGAACATGTTAATGAAATGTATGCTATTAGGAACAACCTTGAATGAAAATCGACGGGGAAGAAATTCACCCAAGTTGGATGGCAATGGTAGCCCACTAGTAGGACCTTTACTGCAAATGGAACTAAGTGCCCTTTAACTAGGATCACTCCCACTAAAGTTAGGTCTCAGCGCCCTTTAAATAGGAGCCCCAGCACTAAAGTATGGAAACCGCACCCTTTAACTAGGTCTGCCCCACTATTGTGTCTACCAGTGAAGAAGTACCTCAAGATCTTAGTCAACTTGAAACTAAGCCGACAACTAGGAAGAAAATTTTGAAATCTAAGAAACCTTACGGTAGCCAATCTAAGATCATTGTATATGTACCTGCTAACACAGAGGAAAAATTAGATTCCGATACATCGTCTTTGTCTGGTGATGTTTTCAGGTGGTCAAAATCATCCTCTGGTACTTGGACTCTGGGTGCTCAAAGCACATGACCGGAGATCGCTCGATGCTCAAAAATTTCATCAACAAGTTTCTAGCACAGTTTAATTTGGTAATGACCATATTGCAAAGATCATGGGTTATAGTGAATATCAGATTAGGAATATTACGATTTCCAGGGTGTATTATGTGGAAGGACTCGGTCATAATTTAGTTTCAATGGGATAATTTTGTTATTCCAACCTTGAGGTTGCTTTTCTACAACATACTCGCTTCATTCGTGATCTAGCAGGAAACGATTTGTTAAAAGGTTCTCGAGGGGATAATCTCTACATGTTGTTTATTCAAAACACGATGGCCGCTTCTCCTGTATGTCTTCTCTCCAAAGCATCTAAGACGAAGTCATGGTTATGGCATCGACATTTATCTCATCTTAACTTTGATGCTATTAACCATTTGGCTAAAAACGAACTTGTTCGTGGTCTTCCAAAGCTCAAGTTTTACAAGGATCATTTATGTTCCGCGTGTTCATTGGGGAAAAGCACCAAGAAGTGTTACAAACCTAAAGTTGAAGACACCAACCACGAAATACTCCATCTTTTGCACATGGATCTTTGTTGGCCAATGCGTACGGCCAGTAATAACTGACTTTTGGTTGGTTAATAAAAGGTTTTGCTTGCAAGATCTTTCTTTGCATTGCTCGTACCCAATTGATATATGTCCTTGTTTTGTTCTTGGTATCTTCTCGAATTGATCACGGTCAAAAGTGGAATCGTTGTAATTGGTGACTAAAAAGGGGGAGCTTTGGTCTAAATCTACTAAAATGACAAGTGCTGGAAGTAATAATAAAATCAAACTAAAAACAATAACTGAGAATAAAGCTAGAATTTAAAATGAAACAGTAAGTACCTCAACGTAGAATAAAACTGGAAATCTCTATTCGGAATGTCTATGCGGAATGTCTGCTCTACTCGGAATATTTTAGTCTATCCGGAACATTTGTGCTACTCGGAATAATTGCCTACTCGGAATAAATACTCCTATGCGGAATAAAATGGCTATGCGGAATAACATGGTATTCGGAATGTTGAGCTTATGCGGAATGTAGTGCTTATGCGGAATGTTGAGCTTTACTCGGAATAATAACTCTACTCGGAATGTTTTTTAGAAAAAAAAACTCTATTCGGAATAAATGTAGCTGTGCGGAATAGTAGCCCTACTCGGAATAATTTGCTTATTCGGAATAGTAAGCTATCCGGAATAAATGATTCTATGCGGAAAAACAGCTCTTACTCGGAATATGACCACTACTCGGAATATTTTGAATATTCCGATTAAACAACAAAATCCCACCTTGATCCGGAATAATAGGGTATTCCGAACCAACACAATCACAGACTCCCTATTCGGAATCTGGGGAAACTCAGTAACTAAGTAACGAAGAACAGGGGGTGACAAAAACACGAATTTAACACCAAAATTCACCAAGTTTTTAATCAAAACTTAAACCAATTTCACCATTAATCATTTACCTAAGGTAAACATCAATCCAAAACAACCTAAAACGCAAAACCCACTTACTTTTTATGATCAAACCAATAAAATAAAACTGAAGAACTTTGAATCATAAAGAGATGAAGAACAAGATGATGGAAAGATTAAAAGTAAACTTGTATTAATGATTTAGGATTCAACAAACAAAGTGGAAAGATTAAACTTACAAGATTAGAACAAAATCAAAGAAAGATGAAAACCACTCCTTAAGGGAGATGTTTTTCTTCTTACGAAATTGGAAAAGTGTAACAGAAAGGAACTAGTCGAAATTTCTGAATGGGAGGAGTATTTATAGGCTTCTCCCTTGGTTGGTGAGTGGGCTTTCTCCCTTTCTTTTTGTCTTCTCGTCTTTTCAGAAAAGTTGACGTTTTCGATTTCGATTCGGGATTTGTCGACGAATAAATTCAACTCGTCTTTTAATTTCTTCATTTAATAGACTTGAGTTTCTTCGACATAGGTAAATCTTTCGTCTTTGGTCCTTTTCTTTGATAAATCTTCAAATAGGCCCATTGACTTCAAATCTTTTGCATCTCTTGGACTATAGACTTCATCTTTTCGTCTTTTTCCTCGATAAAACCCGTGCAATCCCATGTTTTATTTAATATTTATCCGGTTGGCTCTGAAAACATAACAAACACACAAACCACGCATAATTCCAAACAAATGACATTAAATACGCGTTTTGGTCTTGTTTTAGCAAGAAATAAGTGGTAAAAGGATGGGTGTTTTCACACCTATCAAATCCCCTACACTTAACCATTGCCATGCCCTCATGCAATGCTTAGTGATAAAGCAAGTTTACACTTTTCTCATAATCCATCAACCTTGGCCTTATTAAAATACTACCAAACAAAAATTTAAATACTAAGAGAAATTAAAAACTTTAAAGGAGACGAAAGGATAGAAACCATTTTCACATGGAAATAGCTATATGGAAATAACTTGCAAAGAGATCAAGGACTTACATTAGGGCTTTGGTGCTGCGAAGATTTATCACCCTCAAGTTTCACGTTCAACTAAGCTTAAAAACGAGATCATTGTTATTATAAGTTAGCAACTCAAACCCTTACACACATGGTTTAATTATATGCTTAAACTCCCTTATTCCTAAGTGTATCTCTTATATTTTATTTTTGTCTTAGAATGATCATGAAGATGCATTTTTGGACTTATTTCGATAGTTTATTTAGGCTGAAAGCAAAGTAGGACGATTTGATTAATAGTTAGCTAAAGGACAAAATCTCTTAAAACTGCTTCTCGGGATATCAAAAAGTTCATATCTTGGCATAACTCGGTTCACGATTTGAGACCTTTCTCGGGCCGATATTTGGCATGTACTTCATACTTCATATCTTCGAGAGACGTTCTTGAGATAATGGTCTTCTCTTCGTTAATAGAGTTTCTTCACTTGGAAACTTTTGAGGGGTACTTCAACTTTGTTGACCATGACTTCATGATTATTTCTTCAATCTCTAATTGGGATTTTGAGATACAACGATCCGCCTCCTTTTCGGACTTGGATCTATTTATCCTCATACCTTGTTAGGGTCTTTTTGGATAGACTTGTCCATGATCTTTATGGGAGTTGATTGCTTTTCGTCGTGAGTCTTGATCCTTCATATTGATTTTGGGAATAATGCTTTTCACATCACCTTGGATCTTTAGCAATAAAATGGAATCCTCATGCCTTGTTAGGGCCTTTTTGGACTCGCCAATCTTGGCGCCGCGCTTCATAAGTTATGCCTTGGCTATGAACTCTTATCATTACCGAGCAACTTTTAAACGATCTTGGGCTAGAATCTAAGTAACCTTTCAAATCGTACGACCTTACTTATTGCTGATAAATTATTAGCAAGTGAGGGGGATAATAGGCAAATAATTACACCAAGTGAGCTTGTGTAAGAATACCGACTTATAATTGACTCTATCATTTCTCGTCCTCCACAATTTAAAATCTCAAGTAATGACACTCGTGGATGCTTGGCCTAATATACCAATTAAGGTCTACATGGTTAAGGATACTAGCTAGAATAAACTTAGACAAGTCTATTCGGGTTGAGTCAAAATAATCGCAACGGGCCTAATATGTCAAAGATTTCAAAACTAACTACACCACTTTATTAATATATTTGACTTTATTACGGGATACATACATATGAAAGCAACGATAAAAATTTAAAAATTACGACTAAATGGCCAAAGTTAATTAAAAATTTGAAAAATGCTGAAAAAGATGATTTTCCGGTTAAATGAAGGCATTTTCATGGAAAAGTCCACTTAAAACTTCGATAGAAGTCCCCCTACACTTAAGATAAACATTGTCCTCAATGTTTAAGCATGTGGGAAAAATCTCCCCTACACTTATGACATTGTGCACGTTGGTTAAATCAAGCTAAGGAAGGAACGACTAAAGTGATCAATTTCAAATGTGAATATGAAGATAATTGAATCACGATAGTTGAGAGATAGAACCGGTATTGCGGATAACATGGGAGCATGGTTCTTCAAAGGTTCCAAGAGTGCACTTATCCCTGTAATCACATCACCATCCAAATACAAGCAACCTATATAGCTCCCCCTACACTTAAGATGAAAAACGGGAAAGGGGGATAGATACTCGGGTTGCCTCCAGAGGAGCGCTTGTTTTTGTTCACCGAGTCATGAGCCTGACTCGGTCCCGAACTAAGTCAAGGGAAACGTGGTGAGGGATGGAATCATCTCATGAGAGATGTCCTCACCAAAGTACAATTTCAAACGCTGGCCATTCACCTTAAAGTTGGGCCCATTTGGCTGAGAAAGCTCAATGGTGTCATAGGGAAAAACATTGGCGATGGTGAATGGACCAGACCAGCGGCTCTTCAACTTGCCTGAGAAGATCTTCAACCGAGAGTTAAAGAGTAAGACTTGATCACCAACGTGGAACTCTCGGTTCTTGATTTTTGCATCGTGGATAATCTTGGTCTTCTCCTTGTAGATCAATGAGTTCTCGTAAGCTTGATTCCTCAATTCTTGTAACTCGTTGAGTTGAATCTTGCGAAAATCACCGGCTTTGTTGATGTCGAAGTTAGCCCACTTCAAGGCCCAGTATGCCTTATGTTCCAGCTCGATAGGGAGGTGACAGGCTTTCCCGTACACAAGATGATAAGGTGTACAACCAATCGGTGTCTTATAGGCGGTACGGAAAGCCCACAGAGCATCATCGAGTTTATCGGCCCACGAGGCACGATGCTCTCCCACAGTACGTTCCAAAATTCTCTTCAATCCACGGTTAGATATCTCGGCTTGACCATTGGTTTGAGGATGATAAGCGGTGGAAAGACGGTGATTGACATCATACTTAGCCATGACCCTTGCAAATTGATCGTTGCAAAAATGAGTCCCGCGGTCACTGATAATAGCACGAGGAACACCGAATCGAGCAAACAGTTGTTTCAAGAAATTACAAACCACCCTCGCGTCGTTCGTGGGTAAAGCTTTGGCTTCAACCCATTTAGAAACGTAGTCGACAGCGACAAGGATGTATTTGTTGCCTTTAGAAGAATGGAATGGCCCCATAAAGTCGATGCCCCATACATCAAAGATTTCACATTCTTGTATGAAATTTTGAGGCATCTCATCTTTATATGTGATCTTGCCTTGTTTTTGGCAAGCATCAAAATGCTTAACCATCTCGTGAGCATCATGATAAATGGTGGGCCAATAGAATCCCGAATCAAACACTTTTTTGGCGGTGTAGTTGGGACCAAAGTGACCACCGGTGGGTCCTTTGTGGCAAGCCTGGAGGATGTCAAAAGCTGCCGGTCCGTCAACACATCGGCGAATAATCAAGTCAGCGCATTGTTTGAATAGAAAAGGGTCATCCCAAAAGTAAGTCTTAACATCGTTCAAGAACTTCTTCTTTTGTTGGGATGTTAACCCTTTGATGAGAACACCACCCGCTAAGTAGTTTGCAATGTCGGCAAACCACGGGGTGCCATCAAGATTGAGATTTATAGACATTAAGGTCTCAAGGGGGAAATAGTCATTGATCTCTTTGTTCGGATGATCCCCTTGATATGGATCCTCAAGTCTGCTCAGATGATCCGCGGCTAGGTTTTCAGGACCCTTCTTGTCACAAATTTCAATGTTGACTTCTTGAAGGAGTAAAACCCAGCGGAGAAGTCTTGGCTTAGAGTCATGTTTAGTCATCAAGTACTTCAACGCGGAATGGTCCGTGTATACGATGGTGGTGGATAAAACAAGATAGGGGCGAATTTTTCAAAAGCATAGACAACAGCTAAAAGCTCTTTTTCGGTTGTCGTATAATGCAATTGAGCCCACGTCATTGTTTTGCTAGCATAGTGGATTGGTTGGAAGTGTTTGTTGATCCTTTGTCCCAAAACCGCACCAATAGCGAAGTCGCTAGCATCGCACATCAATTCAAAGGGTATCTCCCAATTAGGGGTAACCAAGATCGGTGCCTTAGTTAGCTTATCCTTAAGAAGATTGAAGGCTTCGATACACCCTTTGAAAAGATAAAAGGAGTATCTTTTTCCAAGAGGTGGGTCATCGGGCGAGCGATTTTAGAGAAATCCTGAATGAATCGACGACAGAAGCCCGCGTGACCCAGAAAACTTCTCACACCCTTCACGGTTGAGGGTGGAGGTAATTTGGCTATGATATCTACCTTAGCACGGTCGACTTCAAGACCGGCGTTAGAGATTTTGTGTCCTAGCACAATGCCTTCTTTTACCATAAAATGGCATTTTTCCCAATTCAGAACAAGGCGAGTGTCTTCGCACCGCTTAAGCATACGTTTTAAATTGGCAAGGCAAGAAGAGAAGGAATCCCCGAAGACCGAGAAATCATCCATGAAGACTTCCATGGTTTGCTCAACCATGTCATGGAAGATAGCCAACATGTACCTTTGGAAAGTCCCGGGGGCATTGCATAAGCCAAAAGCCGTTCTTTTATAAGAAAATGTGCCATAGGGACAAGTGAATGTTGTCTTCTCTTGATCTTGGGGATCGATGGGTATTTGGAAATAAACCGAGAAACCATCAAGAAAGCAGTAATATTCATTACCCGCTAAACGTTCAAGCATTTGGTCCATAAAAGGAAGAGGGAAATGATCCTTTCTCGTGGCATCATTGAGTTTGCGGTAGTCTATACAAACTCTCCACCCAGTAACGAGACGGGTAGGAATCAACTCGTTGTTTGCATTGGACACAACGGTAATTCCGTCTTTCTTAGGCACACAATGGACTGGACTAACCCATGGTGAATCCGAAATAGGGTAAATCATACCCGCATCAAGAAGTTTGATAACCTCTTTTTTGATGACTTCATGGATTTTAGGATTCACCCTTCGTTGGCTTTGAATTGTGGGCTTAATGTCGTCCTCCATGAGAATTTTATGTGTGCAGAAGTGAGGATCAATTCCGCGAATGTCGTAGATTTTCCAAGCGATAGCTCTTTTATACTTCTTCAACACGGCGATGAGTCGGGCTTTGTCTTCTTCTTTCAGGTCCTTCGCGATGATGACCGGTAACTTCTCGTTGTCTTCAAGGAAAACATACTCAAGATGAGGAGGTAGGTCCTTAAGCTCAAGAGTGGGAGGATCCTCAATAGATGGTGAAACTAACGATGAATCATCATTAGTCACCTCTTTAGGAGAAGGAGGAGAAAACGGGTCTTCATTGAGAAGTCTCTCAATAGTACGAATGTCTTCATCCCAATCAGTGGAAGAATCATCATACTTAATATCGAGAGGACCCAAACTAGCTTCGAAATCATCCAAGTCACTTTCTCCAAAAGGAGTCAATGCCGGAGCAATTGAGGCAACGGTCTCAACATTGGGTAGAGAAGAGAGAGTACTTTTGCAAGCATCATGAAAATGTTCTTCACAAGCCTCATAGAGAACATCAATAGCATTAAAAGTCTCATACGAATAAGGTTGCTTAGAAATCTTACCCATGTTGAAGACAATTTTATCGTCACCAACTCTCATGATTATCTCGCCCGCGGCTACATCAATGAGAGTGCGACCGCTCCTCAAGAAGGGACGTCCGACGATTAATGGAACACGAGGATCCATCTCATAGTCAACGACAACAAAATCCGCCGGGAAGGTGAATTTGTCGACGCCAACGAAGACGTCTTCTTCTATCCCCACTGGATAAGCAACCGTACGGTTTTAGCTAATTCCAAAGTCATTTTGGTGGGGACTAGCTCGGGGAGAGATAATTGCTTCCAGACACTTAAAGGCATTAAGTTTATACTGGCACCTAGATCGGCTAGGGCCATGCAATTCTCGACTCCCGGGAAGTTGCAAGGAATAAAGAAGCGATCCGGATCACCAAGTTTGGTGGGCAATTTCCTTAAGATAACGGCGGAGCAATTCTCATTAAGTTGGGTTTGAGCAATGTCAAGAAGCTTTTCCTTATCACTTAGAAGATCTTTAAACATTTTAGCGTATTTAGGCATGTGAGCGAGAGCCTCGGCAAAGGAGATGTTAAAATTCAATTGTTTAAACATTTTTAGAAAGTTCAAAACTTGAATATCATCCTTGCTCTTTTACTTCTCTTTCCTCAACCTTGAAGGATAAGGTATATTGGATGAAGAAGAAGGCTTTAAGGGAGTAGGATCACTCACAGCCACGGGTGGTGGGGAAATGGGGATATAAGGTGAAGGAGGTGAGGAAAGATGCTCTTTTTCCTTGTTCACAATCACGGGTGGAGGTGTAGGAAGCTCGGGTTCCGTATAACCTTTTCTACTACTAGTAGTGATTGCTTTCATCTCCCCTCTTGGATTCGCAACGGTGTTACTCGGAAGAGTACCCGAAGAAGAGGGTTGATTACCTTGGATGAGCGAACCAATCATATCACGAATGTTAAGCGCTTGAGTTCTGAAAGAATCTCTTATGTCGGCACGAATTTCATTGCTTTGTTTTGCCATGTCATTCCTCAGCTCGGCTCGAATATCACTCCCTTGTTTCGCCATGTCATTCTTCAAGTTGACAAACTGACTCTGAAGATTCGTCACCATCTCTCGATTAGTCTTCATGAACGTCTCGATGTCTTGATTCACTGCCATCGGTTGATTGAGAGGTGGAGCTTGGTAAGCTTGAGAATTTCCTTGAGGTGGGTATGGGTTTCTTTGGGATTGATATTGATTTTGAGCACGAGGTTGGGATTGGTTGTTTCGGTTATAGCTTTGTTGTTGGTTTTGGTTCTGAGGAGGGAAACCGGGTGGAGCAAGATAATTGTTTGAACGATAACTTAGCAAGCTACGGTCTCCTTGAGGGCGGGCTTGATAGCCTCCCGTGGGATAAGTACCGTATGCTGCGTTAACGTTTTAAGAAAAAGTGCCTTTGGTAGAAGGACAATCATTGTAAGAATGAGGACCACCACATGTGTCACAAGAAATAGCAACGGCTTTAGCTTGTTGAAAGTGGTTTGTGGCCATGGTCATGAAATTCTTGTTCATCTCAGCGAGTTGTCGAGAAATTTCAGTCATCTCAGGATTGGAAGTAGTAGAAGAAACATTGACTCTCGAGTTAGATCTTGAGGATGCGGATGAATCCCAATTCTTGTGGTGAGTAGTCATGTTTTCAATCAACTCTCGACACTCCTCCGGTCTCCTTTTCATAAAAGTACCATCGGCAGCGGCGTTGATCGTGTCGCGATCACGAAAAGTGAGACCATTGTAGAAGGTATCAATGAGAGTGACGGGGAGCATGTTGTGATTAGGACAGCGGTCGATCAAATCATTGTATCGTTCCCAAGCATCAAAGAGTGATTCATCATTGTCTTGCATGAATCCACTAATTTGGTTACGAAGGCTCGTGACCATGGATGGTGGGAAGTAGCGCGACAAAAAGCGTTGAGTCATGTCGTCCCAAGTATGAATAGAGTTATTTGGGAGACGGTCAAACCATTTTTCTGCATGGTGAGAAAGCGAGTGGGGAAAGAGTTGAAGGCGAAGGTCATCCATAGAAACACCGGGTGACTTCATGCTCTAGGTGATGGTAATGAATTTGTCGAGGTGTTTGTTAGCATCATCATCCGGAATTCCGCGAAATGGGTTAGTTTGCACTTGTTGGATCATTGATGCTTCAACGAAAACTCCTGAGCCGTGACATGCATCGGCGCAATCGGGCCTCCACGTCCGTTCATCGTGGGTTGACATAGCTCCTCCATGGTGCGTAGGTCGGGTAAGGATGGATTATTCATGTTTTGGTGGGGTGGATTATTATTATTGTTGTTGTTTGGGAGGGGTGGATTATTATTGTTGTTGTGTACACCGGCCATGTCTAAATCTTCGAGAGTCTCGGGCTCTGAATAAGACGTTGATCGAGTACGCATACACTAAAAAGAAAATGCAAGAGAAAATATTTTTGGTTTTTATAGGTTTTTTAATGTTTTTGTATTTTTGAAAATTTTAGATTTTTATGGGTTTTTTTAAAAATTTTTGTGCTTGAAAATAACGTTCCCGAAAGAACGGATCCCAAAATCAAATTTTTCTCACAAGAAACCGTTGATCGTTACGAAAAGAGCCGGCAGCGGCGCCATTTTAATAACTAACTTTTGGTTGGTTAATAAAAGGTTTTGCTTGCAAGATCTTTCTTTGCATTGCTCGTACCCAATTGATATATGTCGTTGTTTCGTTCTCGGTATCTTCTCGAATTGATCACGGTCAAAAGTGGAATCGTTGTAATTGGTGACTAAAAAGGGGGAGCTTTGGTCTAAATCTACTAAAATGACAAGTGCTGGAAGTAATAATAAAATCAAACTAAAAACAATAACTGAGAATAAAGCTAGAATTTAAAATGAAACAGTAAGTACCTCAACGTAGAATAAAACTGGAAATCTCTATTCGGAATGTCTATGCGGAATGTCTGCTCTACTCGGAATATTTTAGTCTATCCGGAACATTTGTGCTACTCGGAATAATTGCCTACTCGGAATAAATACTCCTATGCGGAATAAAATGGCTATGCGGAATAACATGGTATTCGGAATGTTGAGCTTATGCGGAATATAGTGCTTATGCGGAATGTTGAGCTTTACTCGGAATAATAACTCTACTCGGAATGTTTTTTAGAAAAAAAACTCTATTCGGAATAAATGTAGCTGTGCGGAATAGTAGCCCTACTCTGAATAATTTGCTTATTCGGAATAGTAAGCTATCCGGAATAAAAGCTTCTATGCGGAAAAACAGCTCTTACTCGGAATATGACCACTACTCGGAATATTTTGAATATTCCGAATAAACAACAATATCCCACCTTGATCCGGAATAATAGGGTATTCCGAACCAACACAATCACAGACTCCCTATTCGGAATCTGGGGAAACTCAGTAACTATGTAACGAAGAACAGGGGGTGACAAAAACACGAATTTAACACCAAAATTCACCAAGTTTTTAATCAAAACTTAAACCAATTTCACCATTAATCATTTACATAAGGTAAACATCAATCAAAAACAACCTAAAACGCAAAACCCACTTACTTTTTATGATCAAACCAATAAAATAAAACTGAAGAACTTTGAATCATAAAGAGATGAAGAACAAGATGATGGAAAGATTAAAAGTAAACTTGTATTAATGATTTAGGATTCAACAAACAAAGTGGAAAGATTAAACTTACAATATTGGAACAAAATCAAAGAAAGATGAAAACCACTCCTTAAGGGAGATGGTTTTCTTCTTACGAAATAGGAAAAGTGTAACAGAAAGGAACTAGTCGAAATTTCTGAATGGGAGGAGTATTTATAGGCTTCTCCCTTGGTTGGTGAGTGGGCTTTCTCCCTTTCTTTTTGTCTTCTCGTGTTTTCAAAAAAGTTGACGTTTTCGATTTCGATTCGGGATTTGTCGACGAATAAATTCAACTCGTCTTTTAATTTCTTCATTTAATAGACTTGAGTTTCTTCGACATAGGTAAATCTTCCGTCTTTGGTCCTTTTCTTTGATAAATCTTCAAATAGGCCCATTGACTTCAAATCTTTTGCATCTCTTGGACTATTGACTTCATCTTTTCGTCTTTTTCCTCGATAAAACCCGTGCAATCCCATGTTTTCTTAATATTTATCCGGTTGGCTCTGAAAACACAACAAACACACAAACCACGCATGATTCCAAACAAATGACATTAAATAAGCGTTTTGGTCTTGTTTTAGCAAGAAATAAGTGGTAAAAGGATGGGTGTTTTCACACCTATCAGCCAGTGTGAGTGGTAGAAAATACATCCTCGTCATGGTGGATGATTTTTCAAGGTTTACATGGGTAAAGTTCTTAACGAACAAGGATCAGGCACCCGCATTTATTATCAAATTTCTTAAGATGATCCAAGTGCCTCTTAATGCCACTGTTCGCCGCATTCGCACTGATAATGGAACTGAGTTTGTTAATCAGACTCTACGGGACTACTATGAAGAGGTTGGCATTTCACATGAAACATAAGTTGCTCGCACTCCACAACAAAACGGTGTCATAGAAAGACGTAATCGTTCACTTATGGAGGCAGCTAGAACTATGTTAATTTACGCGAATGCTCCTTTATTCTTATGGACTAAAGCAGTGGCAACCACATGTTATGCCCAAAACCGCTCTATCTTTCGTAAGAACTATGGAAAAACTCCATATGAGCTTCTTCATGGACACAAACCCGATATCTCATTTCTTCATGTGTTTGGTGCAATGTGTTATCCAAATACTAATAGTGAGAATTTGGGCAAACTTCAACCGAAGGCTGATATAGGAATTTTCATTGGTTACTCACCCGCAAAGAAAGTTTACCGAATTTATAAACGTCGTCTTGGCAAGATAATAGAAACTATGGATGTCGATTTTGATGAGCTGACAACGACGGGTTCTAAGCAACGCAGCTATGAACCCGCACTTCATGAGATGGGAACCGGTACTATTAGTTCCAGTTTAATTCCCAACAATCCTACTTCTCCATCATTTACACCACCTTCAAGGCCCGAGTGGGATGAGCTATTTCAAACTATGTTTGATGAATTCTTTGATCCTCCTAGTGATGATGTTGCAACCCTGCAGTAGTAGCTCTGATTCCCGAAGTTGCTGCTCAAGATAATGGAAATCAATCTGATGCATCTACACTCACTAATGAACCGGATGCACCATCCCCCAACAATTCTCAAACTACACCTGAATCAACACCCCCACTCGTTCCTGATGATGTTGAAGAGGATAACAATGATCACGACTTAGAATATTCTCACTTACAAGAGCTTCCATTCTTTGGTTTACCTATACCCGAAAACCCTAACGGTGTGTCTACCTCAGACGAAGCTCCTATAACCGTTTACTCCAGACCCCACAGGATTGAAAATCACAACACAAAGTGAACAAAGGATCACCCAATCAAAAATATTATTGATGACATCGAAAGACCAGTCTCTATAACGCCATTAATTACAAGAGCATGCATTATACTGCTACTTTGATGCGTTTCTTTCCAAGGTTGAACTTAAAACATGGCAACAAGCGATGAGACAATCATCTTGGATTGAAGCCGTGTAAGAGGAAATTAATGAATTCCAACGACTTGAAGTATGGGAATTCGTTCCTTTACCCGACAACGTTAATATTCTTACTTTGTTGTGGGTATATAAGGTCAAACTCGATGAGATGGGTCGAATTTTAAAGAACAAGGCTAGATTGGTTGCTCGAGGTTACAAACAAGCATTAGGTATTTACTTTGAAGAATCCTTTGTTGTCGTTGCAAGAATGGAGGCTATTTGACGTTTCCTTGCTTATGCTGCTCACATGAACATGATCGTCTACCAAAATGGATGTTAAGACGGCATTTCTCAACGGTGAATTAAGGGAAGAAGTCTATGTTAGCCAGCCGAATGGCTTTGTCAACTTGGAGTATCCTAGTCACGTGTACAAGCTTAAGAAGGCTCTTTATGGGTTGAAACAAGTTCCACGCGTGTGGTACGATCTTCTATCATCTTATCTCATCTCGGAAGGCTTCTCCAAAGGCAAAGTGGACCCGACATTGTTCATTTTCAAGGAAGGCAATGACATGATACTGGTACAAATTTTTGTTGACGATATAATATTTGTTGCCACTACTCAAAAATTGTCTTGACCGTTTTGAGAAAATCATGTCCACACGTTTTAAGATGTCAATGATGGGAAAATCTCAATTTTCTTAGGGTTACAAATTTCTCAGAATCCTAGAGGCATATTTATTAATCAATCCAAATATGCTCTTGAATCTTTGAAAAAGTATCATTTTTGAAACCGCGACCCTGTGGATACTCCAATGGTGGATAGATCCAAGTTAGACGAGGATAGGGATGGGATTGCTGTCGATCCAAATTTTACCGTGGAATAATCAGAACCCTTCTTTATCTGACTACTAGCAGGCCTGATTTATAATTTCCTATATGCATGTGCGCCCGGTATCAGGCTCGGCCTACCGAAAAGCACTTACATGTTCTGGAAATGATATTTTGGTACCTTAAAGAAACACTTCATCGTGGTCCATGCTATCCGAAGGACTCATCTATTGCACTAATATCGTATGCAGATGCGGATCACGCTGGGTGTCAAGATACTAGACGTAGCACATTAGAAGTATGCAACTACTTGGAGATAGATTGATTAGTTGGGCATCCAAAAGGCAGAAAAGCATCACGATATCAAGTATGGAGGCTGAATACATTACCATGTCTGGTTGTTGTGCTCAAGTTCTTTGGATGAGATCATAATTGACTGACTAAAGGCTTAGATTCAACAAAATTCTGATGTACTGCGACAACAAAAGAGCCATTTCCCTTTGCTGCAACTACGTTTAACACTCTAGGGCAAAGCATATTGACATACGCTACCATTTCATCAAAGAACAAGTGGAAAATGGGGTAGTCGAGCTATATTTTGCCAACACTGAGTATCAACTGGCTGATACGTTTACAAAGGCTTTAGATCGAGGTCGTATCGAGTTTTTGATCGACAAGATGGGCATGAAATCTTTCTCACCAGCGACTCTTCAGGAGTTGGCAGAAGAATCTACAGAATAGTGGTGGTAAAATATCCTCGAGTATCCTTTTATCATGATCATGTATATATTGTATATATTTAAACCACCAAAAAGAAAAATACAAAAATATAAAACCTACAAAAACCATAAAAATAATATAAAATCAAGAAAATCCAAAAATATTTTTCATTTTAAAAAGGGCATGTCTTTTAGTATGATAATATTTACCGCTTTAGAAATATCGATTAAAATTGACACGGCGCCATAAATAGAGTTCGTATAAAAGTTGTATATATTTTTAAAACATGCCCAAATGGCTTGTAGTTTTTTCAGACTGCAACCCGCTTTTCGCAATAAAGTGACGTATTTCTTTGGAAAACTTTGGCTCGCAACGGGAATTAATTTTCTCGGGTATGGTTTTCTTTAAAATCATACAGAGGATTAAGTTTACTTTATAACTTGGTCTAACACAAATTTGTGTACGCTTCAGTGCATTTATTTTGTTTAAATAAGAGAAATCTTATTGCCACCATAATCGTTTCTTTAAATCTTTAAACGGAAAATGTCTTCAAAAGTATTTGACTCTTTAAACAACGGCTACAGCTCTTTAAATAGAAAACCGGTCAATGTTTAAGGTGGAGAAAATTTCAAATCGTCTTTGTCATCAAAATTCGTCTTCAAAAGTCTTTTCAGAAAAATTAAACGGTTAAATGTTCTATGTCATGTATTTTTCGTGCTATGTGGATATTGGACATGTTGTAGACCGTCTTGTGTGTACTTTTCGTGCTAAGTGGATCCTGGCATTAAGGCACAATTGTTTAAGTTCGTTAGTTGTTTGGGAAATAGTTATTGGAATGTTTAAGTGATAACGGATGTTAAAATATTTTAACGGACGTTAAATTACCATTGTTTATCTCGAAATGTAAAACGAAATAAATCAAGGGGTTAATTTGCAATTATTGGAAGTTATTTTGACCAAGTCAAAACAAATCCCCCAACCCTTTTCTCCCTTTTTTGTTTAACACACAAACACAAACACAAAAAGTGTTATTACCGCCATTGATAACTATTCAACGAAGCTTCAAACTTGTGACTGCATCTTTTGTTTTCGAATCAAAATCAAGCAATCATGTCTCGCACTCAAGCTGAACAAAGTGCACTCGACCTTGCACTCATCCCAAAAGACATACGTCTTAAACTCACTGCAAACAATCTCACATTGAAAGAAGGTTACATTCCATCACAGGCTGCATTCAGGGTGGCTATCGAAATACTTGATCTCTCACCAATAAAAAATGCACTAAGGATCACAACATCTGTTCTAGAAATCTACATGTATGAGTTCTGACATCCATAAAGGCCATCACAAACACGAAGTTTTCATTTATCATTAACCGAAATCAAAAGGTATTTTCGCTTGATCAGTTTCTGCAAACCTTTGAATTCCCTCCTTTAGCCAAAGGGGAAAAATATGTTCACGATCCAGACAAAGAGGAAATTCTAGAGTTGATTCAGTCTCTCGGTTATGATGAAGAATTGCCAAACTTGTCTAAGTTTAACACTTCTAAGCTGGGACAACCATGGAAGGCAATTTTTAGCATACTCATCCGATGTTTGACTAGAAAATCCAGTGGCGCAGATCCTTTGAGACTTTCTCAAGCTCAAATATTTTGGGGAATCTACAAGGTCCTCAACTTAGACTATGCTTCTCTACTGTGGGATAGTTTCATCATCATGCTTTCAAAAATACCAAGAAGAAATCTGAACATCTTCAGTTTGCACGCTTCACAAAGCTCATCATCAATCACTTCAAGAAAGCCGATAAAGCTATTGATAGACGTGGAGGATTCTTCGACAATTCAGAAGATGATGATTTTCTTTTGGTAAACATGAAACAAGAAGGAGCTAAGAGTCTATATCAAGGAATTCCAGTTCTAGTTCTGGATAATCTGCTGAATGAGAAAATCAAAAACAGCTCTACATACAAGAAACTTCTGAAAGAAAATGAAGAACAAGCAAGAAAAGTAGCTGCTGGAGAGTTCGATGCACCAAAACCCAAAGGCAAAAGAAAGGAACCTGAATCCTCAGATGCTGATACACCAACACAAGACAAAGGTAAAATAACAAAAACCGTAAATTTATGGGAGAAAAAGGCCAAGGGAAAGAAATCACTTCTCATGGATGAAGATACAGAAGAACAACAATCTCTTTTGGCTGAAAGACAACAATTGAATCAACTAAAGCAGGTTTTCCACCAAAGTAGACAAGAGACAAGAGGTACTGGATCAGGACAGATGTCAAAGGAAATCGAAGAATATGCCATTGCTGACTTTGGAGAACCTGATTCTTCTGTGGATGAGCCAGTTCATGATGAAGACGATAATCAGGAACAAGAACAAGACACAGTTTTTGATGATATTCCACCTGTCCAAACAGAGATGGTCCATATGGAGACATAGATCGGTGACATTAACAAGGAGACGAGTGTAACCAAATCTACTTCAGTGTCGGATCTGGTAGGTACATACTTAAACCTCACTGGTCTAGAATCTGAAGTTACCAACACCGATCCCTCAACAAATCCAAACATGGTAAATGTTCCTGTCACTATGGTCACAACACCGGTAATCGACACCATAATGAGAACTACATCGACTGCTGTCTTATCAACCGTACAACCTGTACCAACTAACTCCCAACCGTTGGTTGTTGAAGACTTCTTGTTAAAGATGGAAGAACGCATGAAAGCACAAGAGGCTGAAACCGTAAGCCTGAAAAAATAATTAGCTCATCGACAACAAAGTGAAGAGTCATCAAAAGCAAATCAAGAAATTAAAGCAACCAATATACAAGAAAAGATCACTCGTCTTCGAGAACTGAAAAGGAAGTATAGAGAGGAGAAAATGAATCTTGCCAGAGAAAACAAAACACTTCTTGACTCAATCGATGAAAAGGTTCAAGAATATCTTGACACGGCACTCCTTGCTCTTCGAGACGAGATGAAAAAGATTGCTGCAAGCAAATTGATGATCAAGTCTTCAGACACTCAGAAGTCAGACTATCTAATTGCTCAAAGGCTCACAAACTACAAGTTCTCAAGACGCTCTTGCATGCTCGTATGGTTTAAATCGGGTCCTTCAACCAAACGCCTGCTCAAAAAGCACTTCACAAGGCTCTCAAGACGGCTATGGATGAAGATACCGATATATTTGAAAAGCATGGCACCGTCGTCCCATATAGTAGTCTACAACAAGATGAAGACGATGAAGAAGAGGGTGTATCAGACACACCGAATGAATCTTCCGATAATAATGATAATAGGGACGACGACGATGACGATGACGATGACGATGACGATGATGATACCGGTGATGATGATGATGATGACGATGAAGACGATGATGGTGATGACGATGCTGAAAAGCCCAACGATGATGAAAGTATGAATGAAAGCGACAATGATGAGGATGAGGAAGATGAAGAAGAGAAAAGGGATGAAGATGAGGACGCGGATGATGATAACACAAACAAAGATAAGTCGAATGATGATGATGCTACTAATGATGATCAAACTCTATGAAAAGGTGATAAGTCTCAAAAAGAGGATGTTACCAAAGATCAAACCACTCCTGCAGCCGAGGCACCTCAACAAACCAAGACACCTCAACAAGGAAAGCGCACCAAACGACTTCATGAATTGATCTCTTGTTAGCTCCAGTTCCATCTGCCCTAGCTACCACATTAATGTACAGATTTTGCTATGTTGAAAAGTTCGTTTTCTCGGAATCTCTTCGAATTGATCTCTGGTTAATTGTGCGACTCAGTTGTTCTTGGTGAATCAAATAAAAGAGAGTCGTTGTCTAAAACTAATTAAAAATAAAGACTTGAAACAAATAAGAATAAAGTAAAGACGGTAAAAAGAAATGCTGAAAGATAAAAACTTGACGAAGAGTAAATGACGAGAAATTAAAAGAAATAAAGGTAAATAACTCAAACTTAAACTTAAACTAAAAGGAAAGCAAGTAAAAGTGCAAATAAAGAAAAAGGCGGGAAAAATAAAGCTTAAAAATAAAAACTGAAAAACTCATTCGGAGTAAATCCTTCATCCGGAATAAACATGTTCATCCGGAATAATTTCTTATCCGGAATAAACAGCTCATCCAAAATAAGGCCTGATCCGGAATAAAAAGAGAAAAATGGTTCATTCGGAATAAAGTCCTTGAGCCGGAATAAAGTTTGATCCGGAATATTATTCCGGATGAAAAGCTTGATCCGGAATAACCAATATTCCGGATGAAGGAGCTTGATCCGGAATAACCAACATTCCGGATGAAGGAGCTTGATCCGGAATATTTGAGATATTTCGAATAAACCACTTTAATCCGGAATATTTTAGATATTCCGAATAAACAACTTTGATCCGGAATATTTGTGATATTCCGAATAAACAGCTTTGATCCGGAATAAATTAATATTCCCAATAAACAAATATTCCGAATAAAGGGACTTTGATCCGGAATATTCAAATATTCCGCATGAACACATAGAAAGCAGTTGATCCGGAATATCTGGTGAGAGAACAGTAAGCACAAAATGAAGAACAGTAAGATGAAAACAAGGACGAATTTAACCAATACTAATCAAGATTAACCAAAACATTAAACCAAAACAACCACAAATGATCAACTAACAATAATCAATCAAAACAAATCATCAAAACTAACAAACAAAGCCAAATCAATCAAAACCCACTTGATCAAAACCATAAAAACTCAAGAACATGAAGAATGAAGATGAAGAACAAATCAAACAAGAAAGGTAGAAGGAGATTAAACAAGAAAAGATAAGATTCAACAATAACTAAATGTAAACTTACTTGGAATTAAAAGGAATTTAAAGGTGCATAACATGAAATTAAGGTGCAAGAATTTAAATAACAAGGTATGAAAATGGTAGAAGTGTGGGTTGTCAAGCCATCAACAACTATGAAATGACAACTACCTAATCTATATATAGGGAGATTAGGGAGGAGCTTAGGAAGCTTCCTCCCTCTTTCTTCTTTCTCTTAATTGCACCATTAGTCCTTAAGCCTTTTAATCTTCTCAAATCTTGGACTTTAATGACTTTTGGCTCGGGATTTCTTTGAACTCGTCTTGTAATTCTTCAATAAATTAGACTTGAGTTCTTCGGCTTTAAGTAAACTTCCGTATTTTGACTTTTTCTTCGATAAATCTTCAGAATTGGTCTTGGACTTCCGTTCTTTTAGCACTCTTGATCTTTCGACCTCGTCTTTCATCTTTTTCTTCAATAAAAGCCCGTGAATGCCCGTGTTTTCTCCACTTTTCACCTTTTCGTCCTAAATCACAACAAAAACACAAACCACGCATAATTCCGACATAAATGACATAAAATACACGTTTTGGCCCGGTTATTATTGTAATTAAGTGGTAAAAAGGATGGGTGATTACAAACCTATCACACATCTATAACACAAGCACCAGAACAACCCCTCCCGGAACCTGATTAGCCAATACGTGAAGTTTTATAATCTGAACCAGTATCGAATATTCTAGAAACTCAACTAGTTCTAGAATTCGAACTAGTAACGGATATTCTAGACACTGAACCAGTTCCTGACATTCCAGAATCAAGTGATCCGGCATGGGTAGATACAATCATTGTAGATGAAAATGCACCCGAACGACCTTGGGTCACGGAAGCTACTGCCATTCGTCCTCTCACAAAAGATGAAGAAAGAGATATCTCCCAACTCCTAAGCAATCCCATCGACTTCTCTGGATATCTAGTTTACAATTATGGTACTGACAATATGACCCCTTCTATGGTTGTGCGAGCACTCAAACATCCACACTTCATGGCTAACTCAATGATCACTAGATTGGAATGTGAGTACAATGCTAATGAGCTTTTGAAGCAATGAACACTCCTTAGAAAGCATGTCTTCACATTCCTGAACAACCTCCTCTCCAAATAGCGAAAGACAGAAAAGGTAATTCTCAAATCATACTCGAATTCTTTGTATGCCATGACCTTGATTACTTTATCAAAGGCGCAAACAAGTATGCAACTTCATTAACCTTGGTCAAAGCTGCAAACTGGGGTTCAATACCATGGATTGAGGAAAAGGTTGATCGTCTATGGATACTGAAAGTAGTTCCTAAATATGATCACTATGCAGAATTGGGAGCATCACATTAGGGACAAACCGTGCGCCGAGCTTACAGCTATGCATGTGGGTTCCAATCAGGTGCTCAAGTCGTATCTCAGCTTAAAATCAAAGCTATTCTAGGAGTGTAGGTCCACAGTTTCTTAGGATTGTACAAGTGTTGTGATGATCTAAATAGAGGGAGGGAGATGGAGAACTAGAGAGGGAATGTTAGAGCGAGAAAGGAGAGGATGAGAGAAAGAAAGAATGATTAAGTTAAATGTGAAATGAACAACTACCCTTCCTAACATGCTAGGAAGGGTATATATAGCCCACCCTACATGTGGGCTTTATGGGTTATACATACATAACTATATCACGAGCCCAATCTACGTATATATCGTTGGAGTGACCGATCCTTTCTAAATACGTAAAAACGTATTTCCAACAATCTCCCCCTAAGGGAGGTCACTCTAATTTACAATGTCCTAAATAGTCTATAGCTCGTGATATATGCTAACAATGATGTGATCGAGACTTTCTTTTGGAAAAACGTATTTCCAACAATCTCCCCCTAAGGGAGGTCACACCATTTCATAAAATCTTAAACCTAGGATACTATTCTTGAGTCTTCGATCTTGTTCTTTTGAATATGCTGATGAGATCTTTGACTTTAGTATTGAGCATGTTTCCTTGCCTTGACCGTGTGCATTCATCACTTGTGAAATTTGCCTCCTCGTGACTTCATGTTCCATATACTTATACCTTTATAAATTCTTGAAAGCTTTAGAGTTTGATACAGCGGAAGACTTGACTTTTAGGCTTTCTTGAATTTGTTGAAGTATTAAATGCATACAGTATAAGCATGTGTTGACGACTTCTTATAGATTTTACACCGCAATGCCACCTTCTTGTTACGCTGCATAAGACAGTTAGCAACAAAACATATACAAGGATGAAATGGCCTTAAACATTTCACTCTAATTCGGTAGCATTTTACCTCCGGTCGGTGAAGAGCATTGGACGATATTAAATATTGTACTTGTGGCAGGTAGTTTCAATTAAGAACCTCCTTGACAAGATTTCGCGGGTAAACCCGGTCTCTTTACTCGACCGTCTAAAGCTGACTGCGAACGTAAAGAGTGAATCATTTGGATATAATTATCCGCATGATTGAAGCCGTCAATTCATGTTCTTGGAACAAGTGAAATTCAATTAAGAACCGCACCATCGTTGCTTTCCAGTTGTCACGAGCTTGATTCATATAGAATCTTGCAAGTTACCTACCAAGTGCTGTTTGAGGTTAACACTAGAAGGATTTCCACTCATCACTATGAATACTAAGGTATCACTCTATGTGTTCTGGCAAGATTACTAAGATATTGCGTAGAGACCTGGAACGTGTTTTTAAATTCAGTTAAGAATTAAACCACTGTTGCTTTCTAGTTATCACAAGCTTGATTCATAAAGAATCACACAAGTCACCAACCATGAGCTTTTTGATATTCGCTCAAGAAGGATTTCTATCTTCATTGTAAATACTTTCGTATTACTTAGATGTTCAGGCAAGATCATGAAGATTTTGCGTAGGACTCTTAAGATCTTTCTTACTTTTCACAGTGTGTGAAGAAGCAAGGAATTATGAAAGTGTGTCCTAATGAAATATTTGATGATCTCAAATGGCTCTAGACTCGATCGTGCATATTGGATTTTAGTGATAGGAGACTAGAGAGGAGTTCCACCATTTCAATACCAATTTATTCGGAATGAATAAATCAATATATAAGGCGTTGTCTCCGTGTGATTAAAACAAATATCTTTTAAGAGATATCTAAGTTAGCTGGGATGGGTTGTGCATTGCATCTCTAGGTCTATGATGTCTATCTTCAATATCAAGAATCATTAAAAAAGATCTCAATAGCATATGTGTTGACCCGGTTTCTGCCTAAGGTTGTAAGGAGGGCTGCTTTCTTTTCACCCTTTATCTTTACAATTCTTTTTCTTTCTTCAACCCCTTCAATGCTTACCAATACGTCATAACTAGCACCTTGTTGTGATTGTTCCAGTGCTAACTTAAGTACTTGGTTAGCATTCAGCTACGTTCACAATCTTTCTCCATCTTTCTTAAGGACTACTATTTCTAGCTATGGAATGTCCTTGGCAAGATTGCTCCAGTTCTAGAAGAATCATTGGACTTTAACCTATCCTACCATCCTTATGTCACCATAATCTTCACCGTCGTGAATAGAGATGTTTTGGGTAAGTGTATGTCACCATAAAATCCATTTTGATATCCAAATCTATTTTTCTCCCCCTTAACATATGCCACGATATCCGAAAACATTTCGCACATGTTGGGATGAGCTACCACGTTAAGTCAAACCATTTGTGATTAATCATTTACCATTTTAAATAACATTTTCTCCCCCATATTAAAAATATTAACCCAATCGATGTTTTTTATATCAATTGATTTAATAGAATTTTAAGAAAATTTGGAAAGAAAAATGAAAATCCAATTATCTTCAAGATTTCACAAGCTCCCCCGCAAATTAATGAGAGTGTACTTGAAACGTAAATAAAATACCTTTTAAACACAAGTGTAAGGTATTTATCACATGCAAATATCATATATGATAATGTATTCACAAGATTAGCAATTTTACGAGGTTGGACCTGAATGATGGAGAACATCATATGATAGAATCACATGGTTCTTGTTCACAAATGTTGGTCGCCTTGTCATGTATAAAGTTATATATTGACACCATGTGTACGATTGATATCGTTGTCTTGACACCAATTTGTGAACTTGGCACTTTCGGCATCAAAGATTCTGAATGCTGGACAATTGCTCCTTTAACACCCCCAAATTTACACGCAGCGGAATACATCTTTGGGTGCTAAACAATGATACAACAACACATAAGTTATAAAGAACGACTCGAAAAGAGACGTTTTAGATTTATCGTTCCTAAAACATTTGTCAGAGTAGCGTTGTCCTAAGTAATCGTTACCAAAAGATAAGTTAAAACAACATATTAGTTTGTTTTAAAAATGGAACGATAAATAAATCAAAGAGTTTGAACAACAAAAGTAGTGCACAACTTCATTCCCGTGACCTCCAAGCTTCCACTTCTTGATTACCTGAAATTCATGTGAGTAAAACCATCAGCAAAAATGCCGAGTGAATCTATAGGTTTATGTAATCAATTTGAACACAAGCAAAGATTATAAGTTTGTGGCATGCTTAACAAGCATCAAATAATAATTTGCATCAACAATAATAATTGTATATAGCATAAAATGCAATAAGCTCATGGAACCGAGCCCTTAGACACTCCCTTTAGAGGTCTGATAAGACAGGAGATTTATTAATTGTCGGTTACCTCTAGATTAATGGTACATTGCCGTATACCTGACTTCTCAATACAATATGTTCAAACAGTGCGGAGGTCGGGCCTAAGCTTCTATGACAAGTCCACAAAAACTGAACCGGGCGGCTTCCCCCATAGATCTATTAATTGTACTAGCGGTTAACCCATCATAGGTTAATTAACGGTCCATAATTGAGGCTTTAACTAAGGCAATCACTTAATGCAATTTAAAGGCAACCACGGGTCCATTCATAAAGGGACAAGCATACCATAAACGACTTGTGTTCTAAGTTTATAAAAACATGTATTCCCCCTCGCGGGTTTAAAATCATTTAATAACTAGAATAAAGCGAGGCTATAGACTCACCTTAGCGGATAGTAGTAATGAGACGATCGCCGACGATAGATGATGCCTTTCAAACACGAGAACCGCAACCTATCAAATGAGGTGCGTTCATTAATAATAGACTCGAGAAATAAACCATACATAAGAATATAAAACTCGACTCATAAAGTCACGAAAAACTCGAGAGAAAACGATACAAGTGATACTATTACGCTCTCCTATATATTCATTTTATTGTTCTATGCCTTTAACAAAAATCTGTCGGAACATACCAAATGTCCAAGCCGTTTTCCCATACTTAGACACATCAAATTTTTATGATACTACTCAGAGAACTTACTTACTATATGTAGAAAGTCCTCCCAAGAGCCCATCAAAAGATTTTACTTCTAAAGTTCCCTGCCCGACTCATCTTTGAATCATAAAATCCGGACAATTTAGCGACCTTGACATACGAAACCAATTTGACCATTTTAAACAACTCCATTTATAAAACCGTCACTTGATTCTAAAAATAGACTCAAAACACTAAACTTTGAGCCTGAGAATAGCCCTTGAATCATTTTGAATCTCATTTTATAGTCCCCGAGATTCGATCCAAATATCGACAACAATTTTCGGATTGTATCGACACTCGTCTCCCGGTACACGAAAATCAAACTAGTGTATCTTCCACCTCGTTTGAAGTTGGAAGGCCTACTTTATATCAAATCGAAGCTAATGAAATTCTCTACGACATAATCTCATAATATTATCCGATAGCCAGACTTAAGACCCTCGAAAATGGCTTCAAACCTACTGCCCAAAATTGACTATTAAAATCTCTTACAAAATCAAGTTTTTGATTAAAACCAACAACTTTTATCATCATTCTAACATCCTAATATCACCATAAACCAATCCTAACACTTGTATCATCATCAAAATCAAAAACCCAAAAATTAAAATTCAACTTTTTAACAAAAACATTACATAAACATCATTTGATCATCATCTCTAACATATGCATGATCAAAATCACCACCTAACAAGCCTAGTTTTTTTTATCAAAATTCAAAACTCAATGCATGTAAGTAAAAATGGTATCATTAGAATCATCTTTCAAAATTAGGAATGGGACTTGTCTTTGTTTTGAAAGAATCAAGCTAGAAAATCAAAAAAATTTGATGTATATGTTGAAAGGGGTGTATGGTTGTTGGAGAAAAAGGAGAGAGGAAGTAGAAATTTTTGTTTTAATGATTTTTTTAATGAAGTGGTGCTAGTGGAAATTGTATATATAGTCCAAGGATAGGGTAGTTTTTGCCAATTTGTGATAGTTTTGGCCCAAAATGTAATAAAATAGTTTAAAAGGGTAGAAAATGTAAATCGTAAATTTTGAAATATTTACGAGACTCGGGTTTCGTAAAAATACTAAAAAGTTTAAACGCACACGAAAAATAATAATATAACGACTCGATACGTAATTAAAATGATATCGTCGAAAGTATTAAATATCGAAACGATCGATAATAAAATATAAAAATTTTGGCATCCGTCGGTATCGCGATCACTAGCAGTCCTCGTTATTCGTCAAAATATTAAAATATATTTAATATCGGTTTCAACTTAAACCATTAAACATAATAATATTTAACGTTATAAAATATTTCAAAATAATTGAAAATAGAATTAAATTATGACCTTGTTTTTATGGGTTTTACATCCTCGCCACCTTAAGGGAGCGACGTCCCGGCGCTCAACTCACCTTATACTCGAGTTGTTCACTACCCGGAAGGATGACGGCATTCCTTATAACGAAATCCTCACGTTCCCACGTGAATCTCGATCCACGATCTCCACTGATTCTTTTACAAAACGCAACTTGTCGTCAAGTTGTATCTCACCAAAAAGGAATAAATAAATCCTCATCCACCAGTCACCCGTGAAGCTCGACACTTCAAAATTTTATGAATCACACGAAGCTCATTCGACGACAAGAATAGATGACAGGATTTTCGGGTAAATCAAGTTAAAAGGAAGGTTGCAATTTAAAGGATATCCATCGGCCGGATAGCCATGGACACACATCAAAAAGAACTAACAAGAAAACATTTTCGTCATCGGAGGGTGCTCACACGCGGGTCCCTACTCAAAAGATAATACAAAGATATCATCTCACTTTCGCCAACGCGCATTAAATTCTCAATAAACATCGTCGTTGAAAGTCAAGAAGATATTACATAATATGTGCTCTACATGATCGGACGTCATCGGATGATGCCGTCTCAAGTTCTCACAACTTACGATCATTTGACTAGATCACACACCATATAAGTACATAAAAGAAAAGGTCGAACATAAACATCGAGTATAGATCTCCACCGTTAATCATCGAGAAAACCTTGAACGAACCCTTGATAATAACCAATTGATCTCAAGAGTCTTTCCACTTGTGGTGTCGGCTTCAACAAACTCCTCGAGGTTGTAACGAATTTATTAACTCCATTCATTAAGAGATTTGGTCCGTAATCATTCCACAAGTACACGCATAAATCCTGGTGACACTTATCGTTTCTTCTTATACACTGCTTCCCGAGATTCATTTTAAACTCAGAATAAAATAGTGATCTTCAATACTAGGAACATAACGATATAAAATAAACTCAATAAACGAATAAACGGACAAGATGTGGTAAAATGATTTAAGGTTGACGATCGACGAGGGATCTCGAATCACGTAACCGTAAAACATAATAATTCGCAATACTAGAAAAATGAGAGCGAAGAATGAATTAAATATTAACATTAAAATAACGTTTGTCACAATTATCCGTCCCGGATTTGGTATTACCTTAAAACTCAATTGAGGTACTTTCTTGATAAGGATGATATATCAAAATAGGAGTTAAATAGCTTCATAATTTATTTTGGTTGTCTTAAGAAACTTTGAAAGAAAGACATGAATTTATTAATTAAACTCATATTGATGGTTACAATTAGAAAATATAATTTCCAAATTAAATCATTATCAGGAATATAAATTAAACCGGTAATTTCATTACATTAACGTAAAGTATGACAAGTTAATTAGTTCAAAAGATAGAGCAAAATTTTATTTTAAACATTAGTTTTAGTTATACAAAATATGATGTATAAATTTGACCTTTTTCTTATGATAGTTATTTCATTAATTGAAAATCATTAGAAAATGTAGACAAGTTCCATAAATTTTTTTTTATAATATGTTGTAGAAATACATAAAGGTGTTTATTATTTCAAAATAAACATGGAATATATTCGGGTTTCGAAATGTGACAAGATAACAAACGAATACGATTGGAAATAATAGTCAATAATTAGTACGAAATCAACAGTACAAAAGAAGACGAAGCAAATGTCGTATGAATTCTTAAAGAGAATAATAAAATAAAGGCGTTGATGGTAGGACGATAAGAAATAATAGATTACACAAGTTGTCAATTTTGTTAGTGCGGTCGATGGTTCACCAACATCAGCTCGTTAACTTAGCGGTGGTCGATACATGATCAGAAATAAGATCCATACAAAAATTGTAATCAAAGAAAATTCCTAATAATCACTTGTAATTAAAACAAATCAAATGAACGATGTTAGTGTTTAAAGAGAGAAGTCAAAGCACGGTTCACAAGAGTGGATTTCGAGAAAAACGAGAGTGACAGACGTCATCCCAGATATACGGAAATCACTCTAGTGATAATTCATTATTCACGTGCGGAGACATTCCAAAGATCTACCCATTCGCATAAAGAAGATTGGACGAGAAGGAAGGATAAAACACTGAGACTTTCAAGTCATTTATCAACAGTCAGTAATTAGACGAACGGTCAAAAGAAATCAGTTATAAGACAAAATGAAGTAACAAGTGGAAAAACGATTGTCGAGTAAAAACGTATTCGTAAGCGCGTTATTCGTTCAAGAAAAGGTAAGAAAACATATGCGGATGCATAGAAATTGCGCTACTTGCTTGAAATATAAAGGTTTTTAAAACTACTTTTCATTTTATTTCATTTTATTTATCTTTATCATAAATACAAGTAAAAAGTTTATTATTATCAAGATTTTTAAGTGGACTACTATTCAGCCTAGCATGGCTCCATCTAAATTAGACATAGGTGATCAGGCCATGTATAATTTAGGAATAACAATGCAGTGCTCAGTTTCGTCGAAAAATATTACGTTTCTTATGTTTATATATAAACCATGCCATTTGTAAAATGGAATTTAAAAACAGTTTATAAATTTATAGGATACAAGTAATTTGTGAAATACTCAATAAGCAACTTTTAATGTTACGAAAAGTATTTTATAAGACCAAAGTAAAAATAATTGGTGAAAATAATCGTAAAACAATATCAGATTTATTTATAATATGACATTATGACAACGTATAAAGTAGTCAAAGTTTTGCAAAAAGTGGCAAATAGTAGCTCATAAAACAACCAATGAAATGGTTACAAGTTGTTAAGTTTTCAAAGGGTTATAAGGTTAGACGGAAACGCCATGAGACACGTGACGAGAATGTCAAAGAAGAATGTGAAGGCAAAACTTCAAAACTCAACCTAAATCAGTGGTAGGTTAGAAGGAAATAAAAATGAAATAACATCGAATGACAAATAAGTCATATATATAAAAAGAATAAATCAAACCATATGTGTATTCTATGTAAGATACTCGACACAACATGCTTTTAAGAAAGTATATTATTCATTTTCAAATTACACCATTAATCCGGTAATTGCTAATCATGTAATGTTTCTATTTTTAAACATTTTAACATGCAACTAGTATTCGTTAATTGTAAAATAATATTTGTTAAAATTTTACGATCTCAAATGAAATAAAAACTGCTTAGAAACGTTTAAAACCCATGTTCCGAAATTTCTATCAGATTTGACTTTTAAAAATATGAGTCGATTAATTGACCCGATAAACGACATCCCCAAGACTCGGAGTCTAATGCATTTTGATGCAAAACGACGTTTCAGACGACTTTCTAGTTTTACCCGAGACCTGAAACCCAATAATAAATGACTAAAATACCCCCGCAAGTTCTGTGCAGGTTTGACTATTTTATTTTAAAAAAAACACAGGTTTTATTTTTAAGTTTTGACCTGTTTATACACCCCCTGCAGTTTCTCCATTAAATGTATTTTTCGACACTTCCTAACGGCTCAAAAAGTATATATATACACACATGTCTTGTGGATTTTACAACAACGAAAAATAAATCTCATAACGAGCATCAAATAAAAATATAGCATAATGAATGACATAAGATGCTTCAAGGTATCCAACACGAAATTTAGGAAGCAAAACAGGGAATGACGTTCGTAATTTAAGTTTCAAAGTGCAATGTAGGCAAATCTCCTTGGTGCCACGATTGTCCAAAAACACAAAACATAACATGAAAAGAATAGAACATTCATAGGTTGCGTTCCGGGAGCAAGAAGGTTAATCAAAGAGGATAATACATGTTTAAAGATGTAAAATCGTATTCCAATCTAGCGCCATAATCTAGACGATGATTTATAAAATTACGATGACGTTACCGAGATGTAAGCGAACAATACACTTCGGAGTCGATACATATAAATGTCAATGAATTAAATCTTCGTATGTCGTGTAAAACGGTAATAAAAATCAACAAAATATTATGAAAAACCATGATATTATTCAACACGATTTTAAGAAATGTTTCAAAATGTGTGACTCACACAATAGCGGTTAGTCTATTCCAAGGACACATTGAGTTACACAATGGTCAAGAGATTACGTTTCAAGACGTCCAAACACAAACAGCCGGAAGACGATTTGGATATCTATATAGATATCTCAAAGGGTTAAGCAATAAAAGTAACGCGCGTAGATGAAGTTATGTAAGGTCATAATATAAAATTTTTGCAATAAAAGCAATTTAAATACTTCAAAAATAAATACAGAAAGATCTTGAAATTCATTGTATTTATTTAAGTTAATCATTAATAAATGATAAACTTTTATCGAAAAGTTTAACGACATAAATATATATCGATAAAGGGATCCTTGATATAAATATATATCCATAAAGGGATCATAGTATTTATTTATAAATACTTGACAATAAGGTATACGTAATAACGCATACTAAAGTGGTAATCCCAAAAGTAGCTTGAACCTGAAGTCACGCGATGTCCGGTGCACGGACTCTTTGAAAAATAAAAACTGACAGTTATAGTTTAGGTTTTTTTTTTTTTTTTTTTTAAATAAAGACCTAGTTCTCTATAACTCATGGCTCTAATACCAATCTTTAACACCCCCAAATTTACACGCAGCGGAATACATATTTGGGTGCTAAACAATGATACAACAACACATAATTTATAAAGAACGTCTCGAAAAGAGATGTTTTAGATTTATCGTTCCTAAAACATTTGTCAGAGTAGCGTAGTCCCAAGTAATCGTTACCAAAAGATAAGTTAAAACAACATATTAGTTTGTTTTAAAAATGGAACGATAAATAAATCAAAGAGTTTGAACCCCGTGACCTCCAAGCTTCCACTTCTTGATTACCTGAAATACATGTGAGTAAAACAATCAACAAAAATGCCGAGTGAATCTATAGGTTTATGTAATCAATTTGAACACAAGCAAAGATTATAAGTTTGTGACATGCTTAACAAGCATCAAATAATAATTTACATCAACAATAATAATTGTATATAGCATAAATTGCAATAAGCTCATGGAACCGAGCCCTTAGACACTCCCTTTAGAGGTCTGATAAGACAGGAGATTTATTAATTGTCGGTTACCTCTAGATTAATGGTACATTGCCGTATACCTGACTTCTCAATACAATATGTTCAAATAGTGTGGAGGTCGGGCCTAAGCTTCTATGACAAGTCCACAAAAACTGAACCAGGGCGGCTTCCCCCATAGATCTATTAATTGTACTAGCGGTTAACCCATCATAGGTTAATTAACGGTCCATAATTGAGGCTTTAACTAAGACAATCACTTAATGCAATTTAAAGGCAACCACGGGTCCATTCATAAAAGGACAAGCATACCATAAGTTTATAAAAACATGTATTCCCCCTCGCGGGTTTAAAATCATTTAATAACTAGTATAAAGCGAGGCTATAGACTCACCTTAGCCGATAGTAGTAATGAGACGATCGCCGACGATAGATGATGCCTTTCAAACACGAGAACCGCAACCTATCAAATGAGGTGCGTTCATTAATAATAGACTCGAGAAATAAACCATACATAAGAATATAAAACTCGACTCATAAAGTCACGACAAACTCGAGAGAAAACGATACAAGTGATACTATTACGCTCTCCTATATATTCATTTTAATGTTCTATGCCTTTAACAAAAATCTGCCGGAACATACCAAATGTCCAAGCCATTTTCCCATACTTAGACACATCAAATTTTTATCATACTACTCAGAGATGTTACTTACTATATGTAGAAAGTCCTCCCAAGAGCCCATCAAAAGATTTTACTTCTAAAGTTCCCTGCCCGACTCATCTTTGAATCATAAAATCCGGACAGTTTAGCGACCTTGACATACGAAACCATTTTGACCATTTTAAACAACTCCATTTATAAAACCGTCACTTGATTCTAAAAATAGACTCAAAACACTAAACTTTGAGCCTGAGAACAGCCCTTGAATCATTTTGAATCTCATTTTATAGTCCCCGAGATTCGATCCAAATATCGACAACAATTTTCGGATTGTGTCGACACTCGTCTCCCGGTACATGAAAATCAAACTAGTGTATCTTCCACCTCGTTTGGAGTTGGAAGGCCTACTTTATATCAAATCGAAGCTAATGAAATTCTCTAGGACATAATCCCGTAATATTATCCTATATCCAGACTTAAGACCCTCGAAAATGGCCTCAAACCTACTGCCCAAAATTGACTATTAAAATCTCTTACAAAATCAAGTTTTTGATTAAAACCAACAACTTTTATCATCATTCTAACATCCTAATATCACCATAAACCAATCCTAACACTTGTATCATCATCAAAATCAAAAACCCAAAAATTAAAATTCAACTTTTTAACAAAAACATTACATAAACATCATTTGATCATCATCTCTAACACATGCATGATCAAAATCACCACCTAACAAGCCTAGTTTTTTTTTATCAAAATTCAAAAATCAATGTATGTAAGTAAAAATGGTATCATTAGAATCATCTTTCAAAATTAGGAATGGGACTTGTCTTTGTTTTGGAAGAATCAAGCTAGAAAATCAAAAAAATTTGATGTATATGTTGAAAGGGGTGTATGGTTGTTGGAGAAAAAGGAGAGAGGAAGAAGAAATTTTTGTTTTAATGATTTTTTTAATGAAATGGTGCTAGTGGAAATTGTATATATAGTCCAAGGTTAGGTTAGTTTTTGCCAATTTGTGATAGTTTTGGCCCAAAATGTAATAAAATAGTTTAAAAGGGTAGAAAATGTAAAACGTAAATTTTGAAATATTTACGAGACTCGGGTTTCGTAAAAATACTAAAAAGTTTAAACGCACATGAAAAATAACAATATAACGACTCGATACGTAATTAAAATAATATCGTCGAAAGTATTAAATATCGAAACGATCGATAATAAAATATAAAAATTTTGGCATCCGTCGGTATCGCGATCACTAGTTGTCCTCGTTATTCATCAAAATATTAAAATATATTTAATATCGGTTTCAACTTAAACCGTTAAACATAATAATATTTAACGTTATAAAATACTTCAAAATAATTGAAAATAGAATTAAATTATGACCTTGTTTTTATGGGTTTTACAGCTCCCCCTCAATTGTTGACCCGTGTTATATTGAAATAGCTGTAGTCGCTGTTTGAGTAGTCGCATCGTCGAGTATGTAGATATCAATTGTAAAATGCTATGGTTGGTGGAGATGATAACTTCATATAAACAAGATTTCTCGTGTTTTAACAAATAAATGCACTGATGCGTACATATATTCGTGTTAGATTGTGTTATTACGTAAACAAAATCCGTTACATGGTTATAAAGTAAACCATTCCCGAGAAAATTAATTCCCGTTGTTTAGTCAAAGCTTTCCGGTGAAATGCTTGACTTGAATATGAAAATCGGGTTACTGTCTGAAATAACAGCAAACCAATTTGAGCATGTTTTAAATCATTTAAACTTCTGCTCGAACTTCATTTTCAACCCTGTGTCATTATTGAACGACATTTCTAGGATCGTAAATATTATCGATTCTAGAAGACATGCTATTTTTATCAAAACATTTTGAACACACAATTTTGAGAGATTTAGAAAAACCTTTTGAAAAATTCTTGAAAAATTGTGTTTAAAGTTTTGAAAACCAGTTACTTGATCTTAAGATGTTGAATATCTTACAAAACGAGCTCAAGTCCGAGAAGTTGTAAACTTCCCGTTGTTAAGGATAAGTTACCATTGGCGGTAAACTTTCCTTTTAACTGAAGAGGGAGTTCTAAGCTTACAATTACTTAGAAGTCGTTTTCATGAGCTTGAAAATTTTTTGAATGTTTTAACATAAAGCTCATGACCGAGAAATATGAATTTCTCGTTATGAAGAAAAGTTCTCTTATTTAACAGATACACTTCGTTTCTGAGCTTAAAACTTGGAATGTCTTAATACAAGCTCAGGACCGAGAAAAATGAATTTCCCGTTAAGAGGATAAGTTATCATTAAAAGATAAGCTTTCCTAAATTTGAAGTCCGAGTTACAGTCTAATATTTAACTGTAGGTCATATACACGAGCTTAAAACCTTTGAATAGCTTTAATTAAAGCTCGTGTCCGAGAAAATTTAATTTCTCGTCATGAGGATAAGTTTATCATCGGCGATAAAATTTCCTTTATTTGAAGTGCAGGTCATCGTCTGATATTTAACGATGAGCCATATACACGAGCTTAAAACCGTTGAATATTTTTAATGTAAGCTCGTGTCCGAGAAAATTTAATTTCTCGTTTTGAGGGTAAGTTATCGTTGCATAGATAAACTTCCCTTTCTTTGAAGTCCGGGTCACAATCTGAAATATGAATGTGAGCCATATACAAGTTTAATTGCGAGTCCCTGAGACACTTGTTTCTTATATATCAGCTTCTTCAGCAACCAAACTCTGACAGTGTCCTTAGTTGAACGGTATACAACGATTAGACCGGTTTGTTTTTGTTGATCCTTGACTTTGGTACCTGAATTCTCAGTTGAAGTTTGTATGCTTTTATATGGGTTAGCGATATCTATCTTAGAAACCTGCGGGGATTCACATTTTTCTTTTCTTGTGCCAGAGGTGACCTGAGGGGATGGTCTACTTGTCTTAACCAGCAAACGTTTCCATTTATAGAAAACCTTAAGTTCAGGCTTAAGTGATGTATCATTCATTTCAATTTCCTCCCTATTAGTCTTAGTAGAATCGGAGACTATCCTAGTTAAAGGGCACTCGTTTCCTACAAGATTGAATGTTCTACCAGTGGGACGCCAAACTTTACCAATGGGTTTGATTTTAGCTAGCCACTAGGATTTAATTCTAGCATGGGATTTCACCTCATGAAGGTATTTCTTGACACAAGAGTCATGATTTGCCTTAAAGACACATTTCCTACAAGATTTACATGTAGCATATTTAACGTCCGAGTAAGATCTAGAATTCCTAGATGATTGATTGATGCTCCTAGGATATGACATGCTACGGTTAGCAGTATTGGGTAATCTAGAAGGCATCTAACTAGGTTTGAAATTCCTATCTCTTACTTGTGTCTTTTGAATAGCTTCCCTTAGACCAACATTATGGCGAACGTCATTTGAACTAGTTTTAGACGTGTTCTTTGTATTCATAGAGAAACTAGAGGCAATCATGTGATTAGGTCTTGCTAAAGCTGATTTAGTCACATGAGGCCTAGTTGGTGGAGTGACTATTCTAGAAATATGAACCATATCAACTTGGGAGGCAAACCGCGGTCTCGAGGATTGTGGTCGCTCGGATCTAAATGCATTCGGTTGTCTAACGGACTTATTTGTAGGCGGTTTCCCCAAGATTGATGGTTTTTCAAGCTTAGTGTCCACACTAGTTCCTTTAGTTTTCCTCAATTCATTTTTCAACGCAGCTATAACAAAGACCTTTTCCTGTACTTGAGCCTTTAAAGTCTCATTCTCTTTGAGCAATTTATCTTCGGATGCCAATTTAGATTCTAGCAACTTAATTTGTTTCAAAAGATTATCCTTTTTAGCTTTAGAATCTAGAACTTTTTGATCCAATTTTCATTCAAGACCAACGTTTGACTTTTCAAGTTTTTCAAAATATGTTTCAAATTTGTTCGTTTTCTTCGAATATTCAAGTTTGGCATCCTCAAGATCTTTTGATTGCTGAGCTACGATCGTTTCGAGCTCTTTAATCTTGGAATGAGAATCAGTTAACGAAGTAGTCATAAAGCATTTATCATGATGTACTATAGCATTCTGAACAATCTCTCCCCCATTATGACGCACATCGGATGAATCTGAAGTGGTAAAACTATCACCCTTTTCCATCCCATGTTTGTCATAATTAGGTTCGAAATGCTCAACATGCGGTAGTTCATCGGCATAGACATCATATACAACATTACATTGTACCATATGTGTAGGCTCTTCATCATAAATTGGTATGGTGTCATCATAAGAGATGTCTGTAACATTCCCTGATGTGTTGCTGATGTCATGCTTAACTGTTGATTCCATGTTCTTGCAATCTTTAGCAGCCACCAACTCGTCAATCGTATGACCATTTCCTCTTGCATCGTAGATTCTTGCACTCCATTACCATACGCTTGATGATGTCGGGATCTTTCATAAATCGACGATGCGACCGATGTCATGAGTTTCAAAATTGAACCACGGAAATCTCGAAGCTCGATATGTGTATCTCGAAGAAATGACTGGCAAATCACTGAACTTTCAAACTTGAAAATATTGAATTGGAGGAAAGGCGTGAGTTGTGTCACAAGAGCCTTATATGCAAGTACCGATGTAGAGTGATTAAAGTCTTTATTGTGGAGTTGCTCTGCTAGTTGGTTCAAGATGATGAACATTGATTCCATGAATATATGAAGATCTTGACTAAAGAGTGTCACAAAATCGCTCCCTCCTTGAAGCCATGAAAAGTTCACAAGATGAGACTGAAGTAGTCGAAATGAAGTGATGCCATTTTCTCTAACTTTGTCTTGCATTGGATGCAAGTCTCCCTCTTGAAATGTTGAATTCAATGATTCCATCTCGTTCGATGATAAATTCTTGGATCTTTGTTGGGTAATATATCTTTTTCTCGACACAATAATTTTGTGATTAGCTCAAACGTTGATAATAACAAACTTGAGTCCAATTCACTCCAAAAATAAAGCCCGTAAACTAATTAATACAACCTTCGGTTAATATAGTGCTCGACCTGACAATTTATATCCAATTTTTCTTGGTCACGTCAAATAAATTTTATCACTGTGTCCCGATACTTGTCTTTAAAACTTGTCACTATTCTCTCGATTTTTTGTCATATTTATACCCGAATTTAACTAAAGACACACCAATCTAAATGATATCTCAAATACTAGTTAAATTAATATTGGTATACTTGGCCCAATTTGCTAGATACCAACAGCCTCAAACAAAAATTCGTGGCCCACTAACAACGTTATTTGTAAAAAAATTAGTGAAACGTGAAGACAAAACGTAAGGCGTGGAAACCAAACGTTGAAATGGTGGTATTTTGTGTAAAAGAAATCCAACACGTGGCCTTTATAAAAAAAACTGATAGTTTTTTAAATAATTTAAGAAAGCCACTTGACTAGCTTCGTTGACTTCCCCTCACTTGATATATCACGCCCAACGCAGCCTAACAACCTAAACCTAATCTCTCTTTCTCAAAACATCCGTCCCCCTTTTGTTCATCAATCTCTCAGCCACCAAACCTAAACTATCTCAATCAAATCTCATCACCATCTATACAATTAATCGTCCGTCTCCTAAATCACTGAATAAGTAAATCCCCCAAATCAATTCTCAAATGAATCACAAACGATCTATTGATTAATTGGAGCTAAATCATATGAATCAAAGAGGTCTCGTTTGAAACTCGCAACAACAAACCACACGCGAAACTTATCAGATACATGACTTCAATATCTGTCCAAGGGTCTCGGGTAGGTTATTTTTAATGCCAGTCGATTGTGTGTAATTAAAACGAATACAAGATCGAATCTTTAAATATGGGTTAAAAGCCTTTCATGATCTGTGATGATTTAAATTCGTGGGTTTAGATCTTAATTGATCTAGTCATGCATGTGAAAACCACGAAATTAATCTGAGATCTTAAGTGCTAGAGGAAGGTTTTTTGAGTCTGTTGAGATGAGTCGTGTCGATTCGGTTGTTGTCGAGAGAGGATTTGTTGAAGAGTCTAGTCTGATGAGGGTGTGGTGTTCGAGAGAGGATTGGAGTCTGTTAAGTTTATGATTTGAAGATTTGGTGTGAACGAGGCGTGTTTTAAACTTTTTGAGTCAGTCGTAAAACTGAGTCTTTGTGGTTGAGTTTGTTAGTCGAGGGACGGCTGTGATATCTTGTGAGTCTTGTGTGATATGTTTTTTAAGTCGATTCTTGATTTCTTGAGAAAGCTTTGTGTCGAAAATGAGTCAAGGTTGATTACTTTCAAGTCTTTTGTGTCGAGTGAGTTCGAGTGAGGTCTGGTTTTAGAATCAGGTTGTGCTCGAGTCGGTTGGTGATGTGTGTTTGTTAGAGTCGAGTGTTTGGTTAGATCATCGCAATAACAGTCATCGCAATAACAGTCATCGCTATAACAGTCATCGCAATAAAAGTCATCGGAATAAGAATCATCGGGATAATAGTCATCGGAATAACAGTCATCGGAATAACAGTCATCGAAATGACAGTCATCAGAATAAAGTCATCGGAATAAAGTCATCGCAATGTAGAAACCCTTAGGTTTTTGCGATCGGAATACTTGTCGTAATAACAAAAAAATTATACCCGCAAATCCAAAAGTTGATAAAAGTTGATAGAAAAATATTATAAAACTGTTACTTTTGTGATTTTTGAGACAAAACTCAAATCGAGGCTATAAAAGGGATAAAAAACTGTTATTCAAAAAGTAAATATTAAAAATCAAAGAAAGAATTTAAGACCATCGTAATAACAAGATTTTTTCAAGATTCGAGCTAGATAAAATCAAAACCTACGAAAAACAATCAAAACAAACACAAGAACAACCAATCAAACCATGCCTCTTGATACCATTTGTAGGTCCACGGTTTCTTAGGATTGTACAAGTGTTGTGATGATCTAAATAGAGGGAGTGAGATGAAGAACTAGAGAGGGAAAGTTAGAGCGAGAAAGGAGATCTTTAATTAGAGCTACCTGTCACAAGTACGATATTCAATATCGTCCAACGGTCTTCACCAACCGGAGGTAAAATGCTACCGAATCAGATTAAAATGTCAAAACCATTTTATTCGTGTCTTATTATGTTGTTGCATTTGAAGACAGTGGCGTTCCGGTGTTCTAGATGAAGTCGTTCTCACATGCTTATATTTTCTGCATCAATATTTCAACAAAATTCAAGAAAGTTCAACATAAAGACTTCCGATGTAACAAACTCTGAAACTTTCAAGAATTCAGCAAAAGTGTAAGTATGTGGGACATGAAGTCACGAGGAGGCTAGATATCACAAGAAGGCAAATACTGCACGTGAAGATGATCTCAAGCTACATGACAAGTCAAAGCCAAAAGAACATGCTTCAAGCCAAAGCTCAAAGATTATTACAACATATTCACAAGCTAAAAAATAAAAGAAGAAAAGATAAACGACTACGAGCTCAAGAACGAAGACTTAGTATAGTATGCTAGGTTTAGAACTTTGTAGTTTGGAGTGACCTCTCTTAGGGGAGATTGTTGGAAATACGTTTTTACGTATATTAGAAGTATCGGTCAATCCAACAATATTATTAAACGTGATTAGCTTGTAGTTAGTATATTGTGTAAAAAATTAGTTACTTACCAGCCCATGGGATTGTCCATAGGTTGTAGGCCCAAGCCCACCTAGTCTTGGGTATATAAACCCCTTTCCTTCATGGAAAGGGGGTTGGTTGTTTCATTTTCACATAATAGTACACATAGTTTTCTCTCACTTTCTCTCTCTAGTTTCTATCTTTAGAAACAATAACCATACTTGTTAGATTATAGATTATCACTATTCTACACCATCACTTTAAATACGGCTAAGAATCTCCCCCTTAAGGGGTGCTCAGGTAATATGTGACTTCACTTCTTTGTTGTTGTAGACTTTGAAGCTCGTTGTCTTGAAAATTCCTTCATAGTTACATTCATGACTTGTGATATTGGATCTTTGATCTTTGCTTTGACTCGATCTTTAAACTCTGCCATTTTGTGATCTTGTGTCTTTCCCCACGTACTCATACTTTACATCGTGTTGAAAGCGTGCTAACAATCTCCCCTGATCATCAGAGTAGCGGAAGTCTTTGTCTTTATATGTTCTTGAGCTTTCTTCATTTACTTGAGTATGTGGTCTTGAATCACGACTCTTGTGTCTATGCCATCGTTTGCGTTCCTCCGGTTTCCCGTTATACAGTACAAATACTGTACCTGTGATTAGGTAAGTTCAAGAACTTCCTTGACAGGTTTTTCGGTTGTGGTAGTCGTTCTCAATACTTTAATACTGTCACATCCCACCAAGGTGGAATATGGGGCGTGACGTATGGATATCATTACAACAATAGCGTGTCTATAGAGATAACTAAATGAAATGGAAATATCGTAAATGGGTGACACAATGTCGTGACAATATCTCAAACAATGCAGGCGTCTAGGTAAGTAGGTAGCAGGTCTACCCCTTACCAAAGACATACAAATACACACATCAACATATAGGTGTCCACAAGGTATCACTTATTCAAGCATAAAATAAAGGCTTAGAGTAAAGGAGGTTCCTCCAAATGCAATCCTAAGCCTCCAAATCTAGCCACTCTATTCTCACGCTTAACCACATTCTCACCTGAAAGAGACACTAAAACACGTCAACAATAAAGTTGGTGAGAGTCATAGGTTTAGACTCTAAACCCCAAATCAGTTATAAGCTGTGAATAACAACAATCAATAAAAGAACATATGGACAATGTGCTACAATTATGCATCAACTACTAACATTCAAGATTTAACCGTTCACCACAATTACAAGGCTCCCAGCCTTACCAGTCACCATGGTCCAATAGGCGCCCATACACCTATGAACCAATCCAAAGGCCCCGCCTTGTCAACATCCCCTTGGTACCAAGTCAAACCACAATAACAATCAATAATCACATAGCAGTTAATCACATAAGTGTACACACAAGTCCATCACAAACCATAAAAACATTCATAGCATTAGTTACAAAACCATACAATGTCTCTTTCTTCCTATCTGGAAGTAAAGAACATTAAAAGATATGGGACTATGAAACTCACCTGATCAAGCTTCTCAAAATATCTGCGCTCTAGCAAAATCTAAACACACAGACATATACAATCAAGACATGAACCACATACCAAAATGGCTCATCAATCTATGATGGATATATTGAAGGTTTATTAATATCATAACAATTATATAAAACCCTAAACGAGATCAAAGCACTGATTGTGGTAAAAATACGTGTTTAAGAAAACAACGTATGTATGGTAAGTATTAAGTGAACGATTTTGGAAGATCAAGCACTAATGACCCACGTAAGTTCGTTCACCAAGGAGGACTAAAGTGTGTGTTTAATTTGTAAGTTTTGGATTAATATTGATTAGAAAGAAAAGGGGAGAAAAGAAAATGACGGATATGCTAAAATTAAGCTAAGACGTAAAAAACGTAAAACCGTGAATAGTGACAAAATAAAAACTTGCTCAAAAATTACCAAAAAATTTCTAAAAATAAAATAAGGGTTTACAAATGATCAAAACTTTTTCAAATCATTTTAATTGATTAATATTTAATTTTTAAATGCTAATTAAAGCCCTAAAAATCAAATAAATTAACAAAAAGCCCAAACAAAGATTTTTCTACTTGTAAACCTCAGAAATGCCTTAATTAAGCTAAAAACTATTTTTCCAAAATTTTAAACCTATTAAATCTATTTAAAAACCATAAAAACAATTTTTAATAATAAATAATAATAAAAAATTCAAAAATTATAAAAAATTCTAGAAACTTGCAAACTAGTTTATTTTAACCTAAATAGCTAGAAAATGAAAGTGAAATTACCTAAATACCCCTATTGGGCCCTCAAGTGGGCTAAAAGAAAAAACAGTCCACCAAATTGGGCTTTTTAGCCTAATAAGAAAAAAGTCAACCAAATAAGCCCAAAGAGCACAGTCTTACTTAAAATTTGATTTTAAACAGAAAACTCTAAAGGCCCAAAAGCTGAAAGTGAGCTTATCACAGCTTAATAGTCAAACAACTTATTCTTAATGGGCCAATAAGCCCATTAAGCTATAAGCTGATGCCATAAGCTGAAATTTTACACACAACCTTCTTTTGGGATTATAAAGATAACTTTAAAAAGAAATTTTGAAAAAGCTCACTAAAAAAGCATAGTTCTTTTTCACTACACGACAAAGTCGGGTTAGAGTTCTAGACCACCTCAGGACTTGATTCTTTTTGCAAAAGCTTCTAAATGGATTAACTAAGAATATTCAACAATAAAATTTTCAAAAAGCTAAGTCAAATAAGCTGTAGAAGGTGATAAGCACTATGAAAAAGTACAATAAGCTTATTTTCTAGTAAAAGCTTAACCAAAAGGGCTGTAAACTTCCAATATTGATTATAAGTTGAGAAAAATGACACCTGTCACAAAATTAAAGTTGTTGCACACACCAATAAGCTAAACAGATTCAATAAGCTTATTGACCAAAGTCAACAAAAGTGAAACTTTGTTTTTTTGGACTTATGGCTTTTAAGGCTGTTTAAGGCAGTGAAATAGATTTAATGGAGTAAGCTTTTGAGTTCAAAAGCCAATGAACAAGCCTCACCAGTTGATGAGCTTGCTTAATTTTTTGACATAAAGCTCAATAAGCTAAGTGAGCTTAAGAGCTTATGAGATAAGCTACAAACACTTAAAACACAACAAGTAGGCACCAAAGAACAAGTAAAAAGCAAAAAACCACACAATTCAGTTGAACAATGGAAAATCACATAGCATGCATTTCATTGATATGTTTGACCAAAAAGTTGAGATTCAATAAGCTATAACTTTTTCTATAAGCCACCAAAATGCAAAACCAGATTATGTAGAGATAAACACCAACAGGAACTATAAGCAAACCAATTTATAGACTTTTAAATCAAACAAACAAACAAGTGAGACCTTCTGATGTGTTTAACCTAGTTTTAAGCATAAAAGTGGTGAGCATGCAATTTCTTGTTTATTTGTTTTCAATACTTATCAAAGCACAAATAACACTTAAATGAACAAACAAATAAAGTAAGAACTAAAGAACCAAAGGCCGAAGGCCTTAAGCCCTATTATCAGTCAAATCCAAACAACACTTAATCCTATTGATTTCAAAAAAATTGTTGATTTTAACCAGATAGCATGCAATTTTATGACTGAAATGAGTTACTATAAACCTATGTGACAGATTCAAGAACTAAGAACACAAATTGCATGCATATATCACCAATTCACATAGCATGCAATATTTTAACAGAAAAATGAAGGAGAGAGTATTCAAACCTCGATGATGCACATCCAGACCTTGGAATCAAAGAGCTTAGGTGCTAGCTAAATAAGGACCAACTTTCCACTACTAAGACCAAAGAAAAGTCACATCCCAAGGCTTGGACCTATGGTTAAAACAAGTAAAATAGAATAAAGTGGCAAAAGGTCAAATATTTGCAACACTTAGGTCCTCACAAGGCTTTGAATCCTCCGTTAAGGCCTCACAACCCCTAAATCAGTAAAGATTAGGAGGTTATGATCACCCTTAAGATCAAATAGCAAAGCTGTTGAACCACAAGCACTTAGTTCCATTATTGTGTTGTGATTGAAAACTGAGTTCCATTATCTTGTTATTGTTCTAAGTCTTTGTTTGTCACGAATTTGTCCCCTAAGCAGAGAGAGGTTCGACAGGTGGTTACTGATAATAATTTAAGCGTTTGTGCTATTTTGGAGTCTCATGTTGATGTATCCATTATCTATGATACATGTTGTAAGGTGTGTAGGAGATGGAAGTGGACATCTAATGGTAGCCTGTGTACTAAAGGTTCTCGTATTATTGTTGGTTGGAATGATGATATGGTTGATGTTTTTATTATGATTCAAACGGAACAGGTCATTCATTGCCAAATTAATACTCGGGTTTACCGAAAAACCATTTTTTGTTCTTTTGTGTATGCTGCCAACTTCTATGTTGATCGTCATGTATTATGGAGTAATCTTGCTGCTCATGCTTATCTTATGCATGATAAGCCATGGGTTTTGATGGGTGATTTCAATGATGCTCTTAATCTTGAAGATCAGTCCTATGGTGGGTATGAGCCGAATATTGCTATGCATGAATTCAAATAATGTGTTCAACTCATCGAGGTTATGGATGTTAATGCTACTGGGCTTCATTTTACATGGAATCAAAAACCTCAGGGTGATTGTAGTGTTATTAAGAAGATTGATAGGATTATGTTTAATATGGGATTTATTGATGAGTTTTCGGGTTCTCTTGCGGTGTTTCAGCCTTATCGAATCTCGGATCATTCTCTGTGTGTGCTTCGTATTCCTAAGGTTAGTAGACCGAAGCTAAAACCTTTCAAGTTATTCAATCTTCTTGTTCATAAAGAAGGGTTTCGTTATGCTGTTTTGAATGGGTGGAATCTGAGTGTTTCGGGTTGTGCTATGTATCGTGTGGTTAAACGTCTAAAACATCTAAAAGCGCCATTTCGCAAGCTTCTCCATGCGAATGGTAATTTACACGCCCGTGTCACTAGGACCAGGGATGAGCTTGACGCGGCTCAGTGGGGAACTTGATTTAAATTCGTCAAATATTGATGTCCATGAAACTCATGCTCGGTGTCTTTTGGCGTTCAAAGAAGCGTCACTTGATGAGGAAAGGTTTTTAAAACAAAAAGCTAAGATTGAGTGTCTTGATGGAGGTGATTCCAATACATCTTATTTTCATAAAATTGTTAAGTGTTCTATGCTCGCAACAAGATTGATATGGTGCGCGACATGTCTAATGTGTGGTGTGAAGGTAATGATGTTGTGAATGCGTTTGTTGCACATTATGAGCAGTTTTTTAGTTTGGAGGTTATTTCTATCCGTTTGGACTCACCGGATCTGTTCTCTAATGTACTTGATGCACAACGTGCTTTGGATATGGTTCGGGTGGTGTCGGATGCTGAGATTAAGAGTGCATTGTTCTCGATGGGTGATGATAAAGCTCCTGGACCTGATGGATTTACGACTGCGTTTTTTAAGAATGCTTGGGATATTATGGGTAGTGATGTTACATGTGCTATTCGGGACTTCTTCACTAATGGTAAGTTGATTAAGGAAATAAATCACACTATTATTGCGCTTATTCCAAAGGTGACGGTCCCTAATAAGATCACGGATTATCGACCTATATCTTGCTGTAATGTGATTTTTAAATGCATTACGAAGATTATTTCTAACCGTATTAAAGTGGTGTTGGGGGACTTGGTTAATATAAATCAATCTGCTTTTGTTCCGGGGCATAGGATTTCAGATAATATATTGCCTACTCAGGAATTATAGCGAAGTTTTCATAGGAATATTTGACATCCTCTTTGTGCTTTCAAAGTGGATATTCAAAAGGCCTATGATACTATTGATTGGGGTTTTCTTAGGCTGATTCCGATTGGATTTGGTTTTCACTCTACGATGGTTGAATGGATTATGGATTGCGTGACTACGGCCTCGTATTCTATTTGTATTAATGGGAATCTTCATGGCTGGTTTAAGGGTAAGCGTGGGTTAAGACAAGGTGATCACTTGTCACCTTACTTATTTACGTTGGCTATGGATTTTCTGACTCTCTTGATGCAGAGGCGTGTTCGTTTTGCGGAGGAGTTTTTGTATCATAATCACCGTGAGCACCAACGTATTGTTAACCTATGTTTTGCAGATGATTTATTTATTTTTGCTAGGGAACATTGATAGGTGTGTAAACACCCATCCCTTTTCCACTTAATTCTGGCTAAAACGAGACCAAAACACGTATTTAATATCATTTGTTTGGAATTATGCGTGGTTTTTGTGTTTATTGTGTTTTCAGAGCTAACCGGATGAATATTAAAGAAAACATGGGATTGCACGAGTTTTATCGAAGAAAAAGACTCAAGACGAAGTCTATTGTCCAAGAGATGCAAAAGATTTGAAGTCACTGGGCCTATTTGAAGATTTATCGAAGAAAAGGACCAAAGATGGAAGATTTACATAAGTCGAAGAAACTCAAGTCTATTAAACGAAGAAAATAAAAGACGAGTTGAATTTAATCGACGACAAATCCCGAATCAGAATCGGAAACGTCAAATTTTCTGAAAAGACGAGAAGACAAGAAGAACGGGAGAAAGCCCACTCACCAACCATAATACAAGACTATATAAAGTCCACCCTTCACATTTTTCAAAGAGTTTTTTTTTAGTTTTTCATTCTCCTTCTTTTTCTCCCTTTCTGTTCGTAGACATCACCAACACCACTAGGTGTTTGGTGATTTTGATTCTTGTTTTTCAATCTTGTAATTTGATCTTTATCTTTTGTTTGTTAAAACCTTAATCATTCAATATATCAATCTTTCCATCTCTTCTTGTTCATCTTCATCTATTTGGTTAAAAGTTTAAATTCTTATTTGGTTGATTTGATCTTCAAAAGTTGTTGGGTTTTATGTATTTATTGATGGGATTTGTTGTTATTGGTTAGTATATCATTTGTGTTTAGTTTTATTTAAGTTTTGGTTGAAAACTTGGTGAATTTTTGGCTTAAAATTGATTTCCCCTGTTTTTCGGTAATATCACTGTTCTTGAGTTTCCCAGGTTCTGGATGAACTAAAAGTTCCGGATGAACCAAAAGTTCCGGATGAACTAAAAGTTCCGGGTGAACAAAAAGTTCCGGATGAACTAAAAGTTCCGGGTGAACAAAAAGTTCTGAATCAGTCTTTAAGTTCCGAATCAGTTTTATCTTCAAAAGTTCCGAACCAAGTTCCGAGTGAACTTCCGGACGAAAGTTCCGAGTGAACTTCCGGACGAAAGTTCCGAGTGAACTTCCGAACCAACTTCCGGATCAACTTCCGAGTCAATCTTCCGGATAAACTTCCGGACGAAAGTTCCGAGTGAACTTCCGGACGAAAGTTCCGAGTGAATGATTTTTCAAAGTTCCGAATCAATTTTCCTTAAAAGTTCCGGATAAACTTCCGAGTCAATACTTCCGAACCAAGTTCCGAGTGAACTTCCGAATCAAGGTAGACTTCCGAATTAATTTTCTTTGATTATTTTTAAGTGTTACTGTTTCTTAAGTGTTACTGTTTCTGACTGTTTCTTCATTTTTATTTCCTATTTTAATTCTAGTTTTTATTAATTGTTATTAATTTAATTGCTTTTAAATTTAAGTTCACATTTTCGTGCATTTAAACCTTTAGTATATTAAAAATCCAAACCCCCTATTTGTCACCAAAAACAAACTATTCCACTTAGAACCGAGATCAATTCGAGAGGATATCGAGAGAATCTAGAACCCCATACAAAAGCCAAGTATCAAATGGCGCCGCTGCCGGCTCTTCTTGTTAAGATCAACAGTTTTTTGTGAGAACTTGGATTTTGGGATCCGTTCCCCGTGAACGTTACTTTTTCATAAAAACTTTCAAAAACACAAAAAAATATAAAATTTTCAAAAATCCTAAAAATTAAAAAACATAAAAAACCAAAATTATTTTTGCTTTGTTTTTGCCTTGTTAGTTCTTTTGCAGGTGTATGTGCACTCGATCAACGTCTTATCAAGAGCCCGTGCCTCTCGATAACTTAGACATGGCCGGTGTACAAAACAACAACAACATACCACCTCCAAACAATAATAAGAACAATAACAACCCACCTTTCAACAACATGAATAATAACAACAACCATGAGCCTCTACCAGATAATCGCCCGATGATTGAACTGCTGCAAGCCCATGTAGATGGCAACACTGATCCAATTGTTATACCCGCATTTGCAGCCAACAATTTTGAGCTCAAATCCGGCTTTATCCAGATGGTCTCTGCTCAACCATTCTTGGGGCGTACCATTGATGATCCACATGACCATATCAAGAGATTCTTGCAACTTACCAATACGGTCAAATTCAATGGTGTTCCACAAGAGGTAATCCGGTTACAACTTTTTCCCTTTTCTTTAGAGGGACAAGCCCGACATTGGCTTGCTAAGGAACCGCCACAGAGTATTCTTTCGTGGACGGATTTGGAAATTAAGTTTATCAATTACTTTTTCCCACCCTCTCGTACTACCGCTTTGCGGAATGAAATCATAAATTTTGAACAAAAGTACGATGAGTCGTTTAGTGAATCTTGGGACCGTTTCAAAGATCTTTTAAGAAAATTCCCACAACATGGTTTTACCAAAGTGCACCAAATTAACACTTTTTATAATGGTTTAAGCATGAATGACCAAGATTCACTAAACAGTGCCTCGGGGGGTAATCTTTTGGCTAAGACTTCCAATGCTGCTTGGGATATCATTGAGAATAAGTCTCGTGTGCAAACCAAGAGTGTTCGGACAAATGTCGCTAGTGCTAGTACTAGTGACAGCGATAAGCGACTTGACAAAATCACTACGCTTCTTGAATCGCTCGCTACCCAAACCGCCAGAAACACCAACAGCATCAACGCTAGAAACGCTAAAGACGCTCAAGTCAATGCTGTTCGCCAACCATGCGAGATATGCGGGGGTCCTCACTCTTACACCACTTGTACTGCCACCCAAGACTACCCTTCTGAGAATGTGAATGCAGCTTATGGCACCTATCCTCAACCCGCTTATCAAGCTCGACCTCAAGGTGACCGTAACTTGCTTAGCTACTGCTCTAACAATTATCTTTCCCCACCCGGTTTTCCTCCAAACAACCCAAACCAACAACAAAACCTCAATCGCCCTCCTCAACAACAACAACCACCTCGTACACCATACATACCATCTCACAAACAACAACAACCACCTCAACGAAACAACCAAGTTTACCAGCAACCTGCTTATCAACCACCCGCATACAATGCTCCTCCTAACCAACCCACCGCTTTACACCAAGAAGTGGAAACCTACATGAGGACTAACGATGTGATCGTGGGAAATCTCCAGCGGGAAGTGCTCAACCTGAAAGCAGACCTGGTAAAACAAGGGAACGATCTGAGAGCTGACATGAGGAATACTTTGGATAGTCAAACAAATGACTTAAAAAACATGATGGCTAGTTTCTTCCAAGGTAATCAACCCTCTTCTTCGGGTACTCTTCCGAGTAACACCGTTGCGAATCCAAGAGGGGAGATGAAAGCAATCACCACTCGCAGTGGCAAAGGTACAAAGGAACCCGAGCTTCCGATACCTCCACCGGTGGTTGTGACTAAGGAGAACGAGTCACCTGCTCCTATCCCTCATCCTTCTACTCCCCCAATTTCTCCGCCTCCTTCACCTTCTACCCCCATTTCCCCACCACCCGTGGTTGTGAGTGATCCTATTCCCCTAAAGCCTTCTTCTTCATCCAATATACCTTATCCTTCAAGGTTGAGGAAAGAGAAGCAAAAGAGCAAGGATGATATTCAAGTTTCAAACTTTCTCAAAATGTTTAAACAATTGAATTTTAACATCTCCTTTGCCGAGGCTCTCGCTCACATGCCCAAATACGCTAAGATGTTTAAAGATCTTCTAAGTGATAAGGAAAAGCTTCTTGACATTGCTCAGACCCAACTTAATGAGAACTGCTCCGCAGTGCTTTTAAGGAAATTGCCAACTAAGCTTGGTGATCCGGGTCGTTTCTTAATCCCTTGCAACTTCCCGGGAGTAGAGAATTGCATGGCCCTAGCCGATCTAGGTGCCAATATCAACTTAATGCCCTTAAGCGTTTGGAAGCAATTATCTATCCCTGAGCTAGTCCCCACCAAAATGACTTTGGAATTAGCTAACCGTACGGTTGCTTATCCAGTGGGGATAGCCGAAGACGTCTTTGTAGGAGTCGACAAATTCACTTTTCCTGCTGATTTCGTCGTTGTTGACTACGACATGGACCCTCGTGTGCCATTGATCGTTGGTCGTCCATTCCTGAGGACCGGTCGCACTCTAATCGATGTTGAAGCCGGTGAGCTTATCATGAGAGTGGGTGACGATAAAATCGTCTTCAACATGGGAAAGCTTTCTAAACAGCCTTATTCATACAAGAGTGTTAATTGTATTGACGTTCTTGATGAGGCTTGTGAAGAACACTTCAAAGATGCTTGTAAAAGTATTCCTACCTCTCTTCCCAATGTTGAGACTGTTTCCTCTATTGACTCATCACTATCTCTATTTGGAGAAAGTGATTTCCTTTGGAAAGATTTGGAAGCCACCATGGGAGATTTGAACTTAGACCATGACGATTCTACCACCAATTGGGATGAAGATCTCCGCCTCATTGAAAACCTTCTCAAAGAAGACAATCTTTCTCTTCTATCTCCGACGGTTACTGCTATTGATCCTCCTTCTCCTAAAGAGGTGACTAATGATGATCCATCGTTAGTTTCACCATCTATTGAGGATCCTCCCACTCTTGAGCTTAAGGATCTACCTCCTCATCTTGAGTACGTTTTCCTTGAAGACAACGAGAAGTTACCGGTCATCATCGCGAAGGACCTGAAAGAAGAAGAAAAAGCCCGCCTTGTCGCCGTGTTGAAGAAGCATAAAAGAGCTATCGCTTGGAAAATCTCCGACATTCGCGGAATTGATCCTCACTTCTGCACACACAAAATTCTCATGGAGGACGACTTTAAGCCCACAATTCAAAGCCAACAAAGGGTGAATCCAAAAATACATGAAGTCATCAAAACAGAGGTTATCAAACTTCTTGATGCGGGTATGATTTACCCTATTTCGGATTCACCATGGGTTAGTCCAGTCCATTGTGTGCCTAAGAAAGGCGGCATCACCGTTGTGCCCAATGCAAACAACGAGTTGATTCCTACCCGTCTCGTCACTGGGTGGAGAGTTTGTATAGACTACCGCAAACTCAATGATGCCACGAGAAAGGATCATTTCCCTCTACCTTTTATGGACCAAATGCTTGAACGTTTAGCGGGTAATGAATATTACTGCTTTCTTGATGGTTTCTCGGGTTATTTCCAAATACCCATCGATCCCCAAGATCAAGAGAAGACAACATTCACTTGTCCCTATCGCACATTTGCTTACAAAAGAATGCCTTTTGGCTTATGCAATGCCCCCGGGACTTTCCAAAGGTGCATGTTAGCTATCTTCCATGACATGGTTGAACAAACCATGGAAGTCTTCATGGATGATTTCTCGGTCTTTGGGGATTCCTTCTCTTCTTGCCTTGCCAATTTGGAACGTATGCTTAAGCGGTGCGAAGACACTCGCCTTGTTCTGAATTGGGAAAAATGCCATTTTATGGTAAAAGAAGGCATTGTGCTAGGACACAAAATCTCTAACGCCGGTCTTGAAGTCGACCGTGCTAAAGTAGATGTCATAGCCAAATTACCTCCACCTTCAACCGTGAAGGGTGTGAGAAGCTTTCTGGGTCATGCGGGCTTCTATCGTCGATTCATTCAGGATTTCGCTAAAATCGCTCGCCCGATGACCCACCTCTTGGAAAAAGATACTCCTTTTATCTTTTCCAAAGAGTGCCTTAAAGCCTTCAACTTGCTTAAGGATAAGCTTACTAAGGCACCCTGATACTATGGTTTTGCTAGGTTCAATTATGTTCTCTCGATATCCTCTCGAATTGATTTCAGTTCTAAGTGGAAAGATTGTTCTTGGTTACTAAAAAAGGGGGTTTGGTTTTCTAATCTACTAAAAGGTTTAAATGCATAAACATGAAAACTTAAATCAAAAGTGATTAATTTTAATAACAATTAACAAAACTAGAATAAAAATTAAAATATAAATAAATGTAAAATGAAGAAAAGTAAGAAACAGTAACACTTAAAAAAATAATCAAAGAAAATTGATTCGGAAGTACCTTGATTCGGAACTATTCATCCGCAACTTTTCATTCGGAACCCTTGATCCGGAACTTTGTTCGGAAGTTCACTCGGAACCCTTGATCCGGAACATTGTTCGGAAGTTCACCCGGAACTTCGTTCGGAAGTTGTTGATCCGGAACTTTCAAAAATCCTTCACTCGGAACTTTGTTCGGAAGGTTGATCCGGAACTTTATACGGAACTTTGTGTCGGAAGTTTATTCGGAACTATCAACTGATTCGGAACTTTTAAAGGGAAAACTCATTCGGAACTTTTGAAAAGAAAACTCATTCGGAAGATTTTGCTCATCCGGAACTTTTAGTTCATTCGGAAGATTTTGTTCATCCGGAACTTTTAGTTCATCCGGAAGTTTTGGTTCGTCCGGAACTTTGGTTCATCCGGAACCTGGGAACTCAAGAACAGTAACTTCAGAAAAAACAGGGGAGTACGATTTTGATCCAAAAATCACCAAGTTTCTAACCAAAAACTTAAATAAACTAATCACTAAGCATCTACTAACCATAAACTACAAATCCTATCAATAAAAACATAAAACCCAACAACTTTTAAAGATTAAATCAATCAAATAAGAACTTAAACTTTTAACCAAATAGATGGAGATGAACAAGATGAAATGAAAGATTGATGTATTGAATGATTGAGGTTTTAACAATCACAAAACAAAGATTAAAATTACAAGATTGAAAAACAAAGATCAAAATCACCAAACACCCTAGTGGTGTTGGTGATGCTACGAACAGAAAAGGGAGAAAAAGAGGGGAAAGAAAAAAAACTAAAAAACTCCATGCAAAGTGTGAGGGGAACCCTTTATATAGGTGTCCCCTTTGGTTGGTGAGTGGGCTTTCTCCCGTTCTTCTTGTCTTCTCGTCTTTTCAGAAAAGTTGACGTTTTCGATTCTGATTCGGGATTTGTCGTCGATTAAATTCAACTCGTCTTTTAATTTCTTCGTTTAATAGACTTGAGTTTCTTCGACTTATGTAAATCTTCCATCTTTGGTCCTTTTCTTCGATAAATCTTCGAATAGGCCCAGTGACTTCAAATCTTTTGCATCTCTTGGACAATAAACTCTGTCTTGAGTCTTTTTCTTTGGTAAAACCCGTGTAATCCCATGTTTTCTTCAATAATCATCCGGTTGGCTCTGAAAACACAATAAACACAAAAACCACGCATAATTCCAAACAAATGATATTAAATACGTATTTTGGTCTTGTTTTAGCCAGAATTAAGTGGTAAAAGGATGGGTGTTTACACACCTATCACACCCGTCTTGGTTACCCCTAATTGGGAGTTGCCTTTCGAGTTGATGTGCGATGCTAGCGACTTTGCTATTGGTGCGGTTTTGGGACAACGAGTGAATAAACACTTCCAACCAATCCACTATGCTAGCAAGACAATGACGGGGGCTCAATTGTATTACACGACAACCGAAAAAGAGCTTTTAGTTGTTGTCTATGCTTTTGAAAAATTCCGCCCCTATCTTGTCCTTTCCACCACAATCGTATACACGGACCATTCCGCGTTAAAGTACTTGATGACAAAGCATGATTCTAAGCCAAGACTTCTTCGCTGGGTTTTACTCCTTCAAGAATTCAACATTGAACTTCGTGACAAGAAGGGAGCCAAAAACCTGGCCGCGGATCATCTGAGAAGACTTGAGGATCCATTTCAAGGGGATCATCTGAAGAAAGAGATCAATGATTATTTCCCCCTTGAGACCTTAATGTCTATAAATCTCAATCTTGATGGCACCCCGTGGTTTGCCGATATTGTAAACTACTTAGCGGGTGGTGTTCTCATCCAAGGGTTAACATCCCAACAAAAAAAGAAGTTCTTGAACGATGTTAAGACTTACTTTTGGGATGACGCTTTTCTATTCAAACAATGCGCTGACTTGATTATTCGCCGATGTGTTGACGGACCGGCCGCTTTGGACATTCTCCAGGCTTGCCACAAAGGACCCACCGGTGGTCACTTTGGTCCCAACTACACTGCCAAAAAAGTGTTTGATTCAGGATTCTATTGGCCCACCATTTACCGTGATGCTCACGAGATGGTTAAACATTGTGATGCTTGCCAAAAACAAGGCAAGATCACACATAAAGATGAGATGCCTCAAAATTTCATATAAGAATGTGAAGTCTTTGATGTATGGGGCATCGACTTTATGGGGCCATTCCCTTCTTCTAAAGGCAACAAATACATCCTTGTCGTTGTTGACTATGTTTCCAAATGGGTTGAAGCCAAGGCCTTAACCACTAACGACGCGAGGGTGGTTTGTAATTTCTTGAAACAACTGTTTGCTCGATTCGGTGTTCCTCGTGCTATTATCAGTGACCGCGGGACTCATTTTTGCAACGATCAATTTGCAAGAGTCATGGCGAAGTATGGTGTCAATCACCGTCTTTCCACCGCTTATCATCCTCAAACCAACGGTCAAGCCGGGATATCCAACCGTGGATTGAAAAGAATTCTGGAGCGTACTGTGGGAGAGCATCGCGTCGCGTGGGCCGACAAGTTAGATGATGCTCTGTGGGCCTTCTGTACTGCTTACAAGACCCCGATCGGCTGTACGCCTTATCGTCTTGTGTACGGGAAAGCTTGCCACCTCCCTATCGAGCTGGAACATAAGGCATACTGGGCCTTGAAGTGGGCTAACTTCGACATCAACAAAGCCGGTGATTTTCGCAAGATTCAACTCAACGAGCTACAAGAATTGAGGAATCAAGCTTACGAGAACTCATTGATCTACAAGGAGAAGACCAAGATTATCCATGATGCTAAAATCAATAACCGAGAGTTCCACGTTGGTGATCAAGTCTTGCTCTTTAACTATCTTCTCAGGCAAGTTGAAGAGCTGCTGGTCTGGTCCATTCACCATCGCCAATGTCTTTCCCTATGGCACCATTGAGCTTTCTCAGCCAAATGGGCCCAACTTCAAGGTGAATGGCCAGCGCTTAAAATTTTACTTTGGTGAGGACATCTCTCAAGAGATGATTCCATCCCTCACCACGTTCCCCATGAACTAATTTTGGGTCGAGTCAGGCTCGTGACTCGGTTATCAAAAACAAGCGCTCCTCGGGAGGCAGCCCGAGTATCTATCCTTTTACATTTTAACCTCCTAAGTGTAAGGGACCTATATAGGTTTCTTTCTTTGTGTGGTGATGTGATTACAGGGATAAGTGCACTTTTGGAACCTTTGACGAACCGTGCTCCCGTGTTATCCGAAATCCGGTTCTATCTCTCAACTATCGTGATTCAATTTTCTTCATACTCACATTTGAAATTGATCACTTTAGTCATCTCTTCCTTAACTTGATTTAACCAACGTGCACAATGTCATATGTGTAGGGGAGACTTTTCCCACATGCTTAAACATTGAGGACAATGTTTATCTTAAGTGTAGGGGGACTTCTATCGAATTTTTAAGTGGACTTTTCCATGAAAATGCCTTCATTTAACCAGAAAATCATATTTTGCAACATTTTTCAAATTTTTTATTAACTTTGGCCATTTTGTCGTAATTTTTAAATTTTTATCGTTGCTTTCATATGTATATATCCGTAATAAAGTCAAAAATATTAATAAAGTGGTGTAGCTAGTTTAGAAGTCTTTGACATATTAGGCCCGTTGCGATTATTTTCACTCAACCCGAATAGACTTATCCAAGTTTATTCTAGCTAGTATCCTTAACCATGTAGAACTTAATTGGTTTATTAGGCTAAGCATCCACGAGTCTCATTACTTGAAATTTTAAATTGTGGAGAACGAGAAATGATAGAGTCAATTATAAGTCGGTATTCTTGCACAAGCTCACTTGGTGTAATTATTTGCCTATTCTCCCATCACTTGCTAATAATTTATCTGCAATAAGTAAGGTCGTATGATTTGAAAAGTTACTTAGCTTCTAGCCCAAGATCGTTTAAAAGTTGCTCGGTAATGATAAGAGTTCATAGCCAAGGCATAACTTATGAAGCGGGGCGCGAAGATTGGCGAGTCCGAAAAGGCCCTAACAAGGCATGAGGATTCAATCTTATTGCTAAAGATCCAAGGTGATGTGAAAAGCATTATTCCCAAAGTCAATATGAAGGATCAAGACTCACGACGAAAAGCAATCAACTCCCGTAAAGATCATGGAGAAGTCTATCCGAAAAGACCCTAACAAGGTATGAGGATAAATAGATCCAAGTCCGAAAAGGAGGCGGATCGTTGTATCTCAAAATCCCAATTAGAGATTGAAGAATAATCATGAAGTCGTGGTCAACAAAGTTGGAGAACCCCTCAAAAGTCTCCAAGTGAAGAAACTCTATTAACGATGAGAAGACCATTAACTCAAGCACGTCTCTCAAGATATGAAGTAGGAAGTACATGCCAAATATCGGCCCGAGAAAGGTCTCAAATCGTGAACCGAGTTATGCCAAGATATGAACTTTTTGATATCTCGAGAAGCAGTTTTAAGAGGTTTTGTCCTTTAGCTAACTATTGATCAAATCATCCTACTTTGCTTTCAGCCTAAATAAACTATCGAAATAAGTCCAAAAATGCATCTTCATGATCATTCTAAGACAAAAATAAAATATAAGAGATACACCTAGAAATAAGGGAGTTTAAGCATATAATTAAGCTATGTGTGTAAGTGTTTGATTTACTAACTTATAATAACAATTATCTCGTTTTTAAGCTTAGTTTGGGGAACATGAAACTTGAGGGTGATAAATCTTCGCAGCACCAAAGCCCTAATGTAAGTCCTTGATCTCTCTGCAAGTTATTTCCATGTAGCTATTTTCAAGTGAAAATGGTTTTCTATCTTTTTTTACTTTAAAGTTTTAATTTCTCCTAGTACTTTAATTTTTGTTTAGTAGTATTTCAATAAGGCCAAGGTTGATTGATTATGATAAAAGTGTAAATTTGCTTTATCACTAAGCATTGCATGAGGGCATGGCAATGGTTAAGTGTAGGGGATTTGATAGGTGTGTAAACACCCATCATTTTTCCACTTAATTCTGGCTAAAACGAGACCAAAACACGTATTTAATATCATTTGTTTGGAAGTATGCGTGGTTTTTGTGTTTATTGTGTTTTCAGAGCTAACCGGATGAATATTAAAGAAAACATGGGATTGCACGAGTTTTATCGAAGAAAAAGACTCAAGACGAAGTCTATTGTCCAAGAGATGCAAAAGATTTGAAGTCACTGGGCCTATTTGAAGATTTATCGAAGAAAAGGACAAAAGATGGAAGATTTACATAAGTCGAAGAAACTCAAGTCTATTAAACGAAGAAATTAAAAAACGAGTTGAATTTAATCGACGACAAATCCCGAATCAGAATCGGAAACGTAAACTTTTCTGAAAAGACGAGAAGACAAGAAGAACGGGAGAAAGCCCACTCACCAACCAAAAGACAAGACTATATAAAGTCCACCCTTCACATTTTTCAGAGAGTTTTTTTTTAGTTTTTCATTCTCCTTCTTTTTCTCCCTTTCTGTTCGTAGACATCACCAACACCACTAGGGTGTTTGGTGATTTTGATTCTTGTTTTTCAATCTTGTAATTTGATCTTTATCTTTTGTTTGTCAAAAACCTTAATCATTCAATATATCAATCTTTTCATCTCTTCTTGTTCATCTTCATCTATTTGGTTAAAAGTTTAAATTCTTATTTGGTTGATTTGATCTTCAAAAGTTGTTGGGTTTTATGTTTTTATTGATGGGATTTGTTGTTATTGGTTAGTATATCATTTGTGTTTAGTTTTATTTAAGTTTTGGTTGAAAACTTGGTGAATTTTTGGCTTAAAATCGATTTCCCCTGTTTTTCGGTAATATCACTGTTCTTGAGTTTCCCAGGTTCCGAATGAACTAAAAGTTCCGGATGAACCAAACGTTCCGGATGAACTAAAAGTTCCGGGTGAACAAAAAGTTCCGGATGAACTAAAAGTTCCGGGTGAACAAAAAGTTCCGAATCAGTCTTTAAGTTCCGAATCAGTTTTATCTTCAAAAGTTCCGAACCAAGTTCCGAGTGAACTTCCGGACGAAAGTTCCGAGTGAACTTCCGGACGAAAGTTCCGAGTGAACTTCCGGACGAAAGTTCCGAGTGAACTTCCGAACCAACTTCCGGATCAACTTCCGAGTCAATCTTCCGGATAAACTTCCGGACGAAAGTTCCGAGTGAACTTCCGGACGAAAGTTCCGAGTGAATGATTTTTCAAAGTTCCGAATCAATTTTTATTAAAAGTTCCGGATAAACTTCCGAGTCAATAATTCCGAACCAAGTTCCGAGTGAACTTCCGAATCAAGGTAGACTTCCGAATCAATTTTCTTTGATTATTTTTAAGTGTTACTGTTTCTTAAGTGTTACTGTTTCTGACTGTTTCTTCATTTTTATTTCATATTTTAATTCTAGTTTTTATTAATTGTTATTAATTTAATTGCTTTTAAATTTAAGTTCACATTTTCATGCATTTAAACCTTTAGTAGATTAAAAATCCAAACCCCCTATTTGTCACCAAAAACAAACTATTCCACTTAGAACCAAGATCAATTCGAGAGGATATCGAGAGAATCTAGAACCCCATACAAAAGCCAAGTATCAAACATCTGGATTCAGTTCGCACCATTATGGATGCTATGGAGGAATTTAAAAATGTGTCATGTTTGGTTCCGAGTATTCCTAAGAGTACGGCTTACTTTTGTAATGTTCCACCTGATATGAAAGATAGTATTCTGGATCTTATGCCGTTTGCGGAAGGCACCTTGCCAGTGCGTTATCTTGGTGTTCCTCTTATCTCTTCTAGGTTGTTCTATAGGGATTGTAAAGTTCTTGTTGAAAGGTTGGAGAGTCGGGTCCAGGATAGGCGTAACAAATTTCTATCTACTGTAGGGAGACTCCAACTTGTTAAATATGTGCTATCATCTATGCACCTGTACTGGGCTTCAGTTTTTATCCTTCCTGTTTGGATGAACTTTCTATGCACCTGTACTGAGCTTCTGAGGAGCTTTCTATGGTGTCAAGATGAGATGAAAAAGGGGAAGGCAAAGCTGGCTTGGGATGATGTTTGTATTCCCCAAAATGAGGGCAGTCTTGGTATTCGTAGGCTTGATGATTTTAATGTTGCACTTATTATCTTTCATATTTGGTGTCTTCTCACTCGCAAGGAATCATTATGGGTTTAATGTATGCATTCGTATATGTTAAGGGGTAGGAGCTTTTGGGATGTTCCTTGTATTGGTGATGTAAGTTGGGGTTGTCGTAAGCTTCTTCAGCTTAGGACACGTGTGCGGCCGTTTGTTTGGTATAATATTCATGATGGTAAATATGCGTCTATGTGCTTTGATAGGTGGGTTGCTGAGTGTCCGTTGCGGGATACTCTTACGGTACGTAATATTGTTATGTCTGGTTTTAACCTTCATGATACTGTTTATGACTTGATTGAGAACAACGCTTGGAAATGGCCGTCTGATTGGGTGGACCGATTTCCTGCTATTGTCTCTATCCCTGTCCCTTCTCTGGATGAGGGGCGTCAGGATTCTCTGGTGTGGCGTGATGGTGTTGGTTCTTTTCAGTCATTTTCTGTTGCTATGGCTTGGGATACTCTGAGGACCAGGCGCCAAGCTGTGGTTTGGTACCATGTTGTCTGGTTCTCTCACTATATTCCTCGACATTCGTTGCACATGTGGCTTGTTGCTAAGCAGAAAATGAAGACCCAGGATCGTTTGTGGCAATGGAATGTTGGGCCTGCGGTTGATTTAAGCCTGCTTCGGTGTCTATTGTATAAAGTTACTCCCGATTCTCATTCTCATCTGTTTTTTGAGTGCTCTTATTCATCACAGGTTTGAACGCAAGTTAGGGTGCTTTGTAGTATGGATTCTATCCAACCTCGTTTGGATGATGTTTTGGCATTTCTTATACCAATATCCAAAGGAAGATCTACTACTAGTATTATTGCTCGTCTTGTTGTTGCTGCTACTATATACTTTGTATGGATGGAACAGAACTCAAGATTGTTCAAAGGGAAACAAATTTATGTGGATAAACTTGTCAGTATCATTACTTCTACTATTCGACTCAAGCTTATTACTTTTAGATTCAAGAAGATAACTACATGGTCCTTGGCTATTTTGGAACGTTAGAGACTTCTGTCCTCGAGTGTTATTCATGATGGAGGTACCGGGTAAGAGTTGAACTCTTTTTTCCTTTTTGAGGTTTTTCCCACAGGGTTTTTCTCAAAAAGGCTTTTTAAGGAGGAAGGCTTATCTGGTTCCTTTACTTCCATTATGTTGTTGCTGGTGTCGTGGGGTGATCGCCTGGTTCCAAGAGTTCTTCTTATTGGAGTTTGCTAATGCTGTTTTTTACACTAGTTTTCGATTTTTACTGTTAGCTAAGTGTTGATGTGTTTATGGCCTGTCATAAGCACTGTTGATCAAGCTTTTGGTTTGAGGTTAATGCGGGACTTCAGCCGTGTTCCGTTTGTACTTAACATTGTTTTTTTGGTTAATATATTTACCGGGGTGACTCCCTTTACCAAAAAAAGGTAAAACTGAGAACAAGAACAAAGTTACTACACTAATGGGATTATATAGACCTTACAATGATTTTAGAAAGCTAAGGAAACTATAAAACCCTAGCTAATGAAGTTCCAAGTATGCCCTTGTCGATTTTGAACTTTGGACGTCATGTGAAGAATTCTTGGCGTTTTGCTGATGTTGAGTTGTTATGAAGCAATCTTAGGCGTCCAATGACATGTAGGGACCAAGTAAATGCTATTAGTCGTTGGATGGGAACCTTGGTTTTGGCTGGTTGTTGAAAACGAATAGGAAGTAGGTAGGAGAGCCACGTGTAGCCATCTTGGGTGAGGGGGGACCAAAATGAGGTTTGGGTTTTTTTAACATGTGTTTAATCATAAATCTGGAGATGGTTATGATGTAATTTTCATTAAACAACAAATACCTAATTTATGTTCTTATTTAAGAATACAGGTTTTGATCTTGTGTTGGATTAAGAAAATTGTTAGGCGCCATTTTTCAAACAAGATTAATTCATATTAATTCGTTTGTTAGTCGGGTAGTGATGTGGAGGCTGGGTGGATTTTGATTGGTGGAAAGGGTGAGTGGGGTAAGGTGGCATGATTTGGTTGGTGGTTTAACTTATGTTGTCTGGCCAAAAACAGTCCCCATGGTTTGAATTTGTTGTCATAATAATATTTTCAGCACATATCCCATATTCCTTTGTAAATGAAGTTTCATTCTTCACACTTTGGCCACAAACACTTATCCAAAGTGTTTTAAAGGACTTGTTTTGTAATTTCTTTATATTTGAAGGGATATTCTTGACATGTCTTGAAACTTGAAGGTATTCTCTTGTATGTTTGACTTTGAGGAGGACTAAAAGTGACAAGTCTTCATTTTGTAGGGACCAATCTTGCCAATTCTTCAAAGTTAAGGGACCCTTTTGTAATTTTGACAAACTTTAGGACCAAACTTGTAATTATGAATATACAAGGGTATAAATTGTCATTTCCTCATGATAAAGGACCTTTCTTGTACATCTTCAATTCTTCAAGGACTTTTTCTTGGAAAATCATAACTTGGGCCTGGTTCATTCTGCGGCTTCGTTTCTCGCGTTCTTTTTGCTTTTTTCTTGTGATCTTTTGTCTTTTTCACGATATCCATACCTAATATACACAATTAACAAACACAATCACATAATATGGTATTTTATAAGATTTTAGTATTTTAAAGCCCAAAAATAACGATGAGACCATGTATAATTGTAGTCTCATCACTCCCCCATACTAAACCATTGTCGTGCACTCACGCAATGCTAGAATAAAGTATCTAAGCATCTCCAAAATTCATTTTGTATGACTTTTATTAAAACGTAAACTTACTACACTACTACTACTTGTGTTTTTACATAATGTAGGATTTTCATCGCAAAATGGGACGTTTAGGTTCTAGAAAAAGAACACGTGAATGTTTTGTTAGAAATAATTTCGTCGTCCTCGATTTTCACCCAATTCCATGCTAAGCGTGTAATGAGATCATTGTCATTATAAGTTACTAATGCTAACACTACTCATATGCCCTAATCACGTACTTAGACTCCCTTAATCCTAATTGGTATCTCGTATATTTTATTCTGTCTTGAATGATCATGATGATACATTTTTAACTTATGCGATAACAGAGATAAAGGTCCAAAAATAGAGTTTGAACGGTGTAACTAAAACCATCGAATTAATAACCTCTCCTAATAGACAACGATGTCAAAAAATTAATTCAACAAGAAGAATCGATAAACATGGTTTTATAACGGTTTTGAACATGAGACTTATTACCAATTTGGAATTGGTTTACCGCCACCTTTTATTTCACTTTGCAATGAAGTGTTTATTATGGCTTTGGTCTTGCCCTTGTCTTTTATTTAACCTTTCCATGAGGTGTTTATTATGACTTGACGTATATCCTCACGCTAAGGCGAATTTTGGATCTTTAAGGCTTCGAGATTTTAGACATTCACTTTCAATTTTGCATAGATTTTTCGCAATGTAAGCTTTGAATTTTTTCTTGATTTAGGTGAAGAGGAACTTAAAAATTATTATTGGGGAAGCCTTTGATTATTCGGGGTGCCAATACTTCAAAACCGTGACGCTTGCAGTACCTTAATGTTTTCCCAATTTAATTACATGAAAGCTACTAGAAAAGGCTAGAAACCAACAATAAAGACTAAACCGCTAAGTCAATATTTATTAGCAAAATTATTATTCAAGCAAAGGGAGAATAAGCAAACAATTAGAACACATGAGTTTTTGAAAGAATATAAATACTCTACTTTTAGCATAGTAACTTATAATTAACTCTATCATTTCTCGTCCTCATTTTAAGAGACTTAGCCTAATAATAGTTAAGGAATCGAAGCTAAGTGCTCAACACGCACGGTGGAATAAAAATTACTCTTATTCTCCCCATCAGAAAATATACATTCTTGTCTTAAACACTTATGAAAACATGAGAAAAATTTTAAAATTTGGCCATTTTTAGCCTTATTTGCAACAAAATGATAAACAAAAAGATAAACTTTAAGAAAGCGTGAAGGTTTAGCAAGGAAAGTATTTATTTACCCCCCATACTAAAGTTAAACATTGTCCTCAATGTTTCGAGTCTAAGGGTGGAGCACCCACATACTAGAGACGTAGTCGAATGCTTAATCTAGAATGGAAAGGGTAAGTAACAATTAAAGCTTAAGCCATTTATGAAGTGTTCTAATAATACCTAATGTTAGAACGATAAAAGGATATGTCATGGATTCGTGAAAACTTCTTTAAGCAAATGATCGAGGCTCACGTAAACGAACACGAGAGTCTTCAACCGTGGTGATGATGATGATCTAGATAACACATTCACAAACAAACACGAGACAACGAGTTAGAAGGGCACAAATCCCCTCACATTAGCTACATTAGAAAGTGATAATATGTACATGGATAAGCATAGGATTTACCCCACGAGGCACCTCGTTTTTTATTACCTAGTCATGAGCTCGACTCGATCCCCTCAATACTAATTATCATTGGGGAAGGTGACTTGGTCGAGGTCGTCCAAAGAAGGGACTTCCCCACCAAAGTAGTGCTTGAGCCTATGTCCATTCACCTTGAAATTAGGTCCATCATTTTGAGCTAAATCAATGGTCCCATAAGGAAAAACTTGTGTTACGGTGAATGGACCCGACTAACGAGATTTCAATTTTCTGGAAAATATCTTGAAACGAGAGTTAAAAAGCAACACTTGATTACCAATGTTAAAAACCCGGTTTTTAAATTTTGAATCATGAAACTTTTTAGTCTTTTCCTTAAAAATCAATGAATTTTCATAAGCATTATCACGTAATTCATCTAATTCATTAAGTTGTATTTTCTGGTGATCTCCCGCGGTCTTCAAATCAAAGTTTGCAAGCTTTAGGGCCCAATATGCCTTGTGTTCAAGTTCGATAGGCAAATGGCAATTCTTCCCATACACCAACTTATAAGGAGTGCACCCGATTGGGGTCTTATAAGCGGTGCGAAAGGCCCATAAAGCATCATCAGGTTTATCGGACCAAGACGTACGGTTCTCTCCAATCGATCTTTCCAAGACCATCTTTAAAGCTCGATTTGAAACCTCAACTTGCCCACTAGTTTGCGGGTGATAAGCCGTAGAAAGACGATCTGTAACCCCATATTTCTATTGAACCGTTTCGAATTGGTCATTACAAAAATGGGTTCCACGATCGCTTATAATTGCACGAGGGGTTCCAAACCGAGAGAACAATTGTTTCAAGAACTTCACCACTACGCGAGCATCATTCGTAGGCTAAGCCTTAGCTTCCAACCACTTACATAAGTAGTCAACCACAACGAGGATATAATTGTTACCATGAGATGATGGGAAGGGACCCATAAAATCAATTCCCCAAACGTCAAAGATTTCACAAACTTGTATTATATTTTGGGGCATTTCATCCTTTTGTGATGATTTTCCTTGACGTTGGCATGAGTCACATGACTTGATAAGTGCATGTGCATCTCGGTATATAGTAGGCCAAAAGAAGCCCGCATCAAACACTTTCTTAGCCGTGAGATTAGAACCGTGATGACCTCCCGTAGGGCCTTCATGACAAGCTCTAAGGATATTAGTAGCTTTGGTGCCAAACACACAACGTCTAATGATTTGATCCGCACAAACTCGAAAAAGATAAGGGTCGTCCCAAAAATAGAACTTGACGTCACGAAAGATTTTCGTTTTTGTCGTGTCTTCATACCCTTGATTATGAAATTCCCCGCATGGTAATTTGCAATGTCCGCAAACCATTGGGTTGATGATTCTTCCTTGGATATCACTACACCAAGTGTCTCGAGAGGAAATGTTTCGGTGATTTCCTTGTTCTCGTTCACACTTTGGTGAGGATCTTCCAAGCAATAGAGATGCTCGACCGCAAGATTCTCATCTCCTTTTTTGTCAAGTATTGTGACATCAAATTCTTGTAGGAGGAGAATCCAACGAAGAAATCTCGGCTTTGAATCAAGTTTAGAGAAGAGGAACTTGATAGCCGAATGTTCTATATACCATATGCTTTTAGTCAAAACGAGGTAAGGTCGGAACTTCTCAAAAGCATACACCACGGTAAGTAATTCTTTTTCCGTTGTGGTGTATTTCATTTGAGCCTCGGTCATCATTTTGCTAGCATAGTGAATAGGTAAGAAGTGTTTAGCATGACGCTTCCCCAAAACGGCCACAATAGCGTAATCACTAGTATCACACATGATCTCAAAGGGGAGGTTCCAGTTTGGAGCAACAAGAATGGGAGCTTCGGTTAGTTTCATTTTCAAAGTCTCAAAAGCTCGAACACAATCCTCATTGAAGATGAAAGGAGCATCTTTCTCAAGAAGGTGTGTCATTGGCCGAGATATTTTTGAGAAATCTTTGATCAATCGATGATAAAAGACCGCGTGGCCTAGGAAACTCCTAACTCCCTTAACGGGTTTGGGATGAGGTAATTTGGCGATGACGTCTATCTTAGCTTTATCTACCACAATCCCCGCTTTCGAGACATTATGCCCTAAGACGATTCCCTTTTTACACATAAAATGGCATTTTTCCCAATTAAGCACAAGGTTGGTTTCCTCACAACGTTTTAACATTCTATCAAGATTGGATAAACACGAAGTGAACGAATCACCAAACACCGAAAAATCATCCATGAAGACTTCCATCATCTTCTCGATCATATCATGAAAAATAGCCATCATGCACTTTTGAAGGGTTCCCGGTGCATTGCAAAGTCCGAATGGCATTCTACGATAGGAAAACGTTCCATATGTACACATAAGCATAGTTTTTTCTTGATCACGAGGATCGATGGGGATTTGAAAGTAACCAGAAAAACCATCTAAAAAGAAATAGAAGTCGTTCCCTGCAAGTCGCTACAACATTTGATCCATGAAGGGAAAAGGAAAATGGTCTTTTAGAGTGGCGTCGTTAAGTTTACGATAATCGATGCACACTCTCCAACCGGTCACAACACGAGTGGGAATTAACTCGTTGTTTTCATTGGACACAATTGTCATTCCTCCATTCTAAGGGACACAATGGATTGGGCTCACCCAAGGGCTATCGGCTATAGGTTAAACCATTCCCGCGTCAAGGAGTTTTATGACTTCCTTTTTGATGACTTTGTGAATTTTGGGGTTTACCCTTCTTTGACATTGAATTGAGGGCTTGTAGTCCTCCTCCATTAAAATTATGTGTGTACAAAATTTTGGGTCGATACCCTTAATGTCGGAAAGTTTCCACGCAATTACTCTTTTGTGAGCTTTCAAGACTTTCAAAAGTGCGGTTTTTTCATCATTGGCAAGATCTTTTGCAATAATAACCGGTAACTTGTCAACACCTTCCAAGAATGCGTATTCGAGGTGAGGTGGAAGATCTTTCAATTCAAGAATTGGTGGATCCTCGATTGAAGATTTTGGCTCAACACTCATAATTTCCATCAGTGGAAAATATGGTGGAATGAGAGTATCCTCACTAATCGTTATCTCATCTTCATTGTCGATTTCATTAAAAATGAAATTGCCTCCTTAGAATGGAGGGAGATTTGGTGTAGAAATAGCAAGAATTGGATCCATAATAGTGGGATTGCCACTAGTCGAACTATCAGAAAAACCTAACACTTCTTGTGTAAAATCATCGCAAACCACGTCAACTAAATCAACGTGATTGAGGGTAGCGATTGCATAAACATGAGAAGGTGTAGAGCTTTGAGTAGCGTTTATAACAAGTTCCTCCTCGTTGAATCGTAAAGTGATTGTTCTAGCATGCACATCAATAATCAATTTCGAGGTATCTAAAAATGGACGTACTAAAATTAGAGGAACTTGAGGATCCATGGGATTGTCTACAACGATAAAGTCCACCGGATTGTAGAACTTCCCAACTTTCACAGAAATGTCTTCGGCCATACCACATGCAAGGATTGTAGAATAATCGGCCATTTCGATAGACATTTTTGAAGGAACAAGATCCGGAAGTGATAACGATTTCCACATGGAATAAGGAATCAAGTTAATGCTTGCGCCAAAATCGGCCAAGGCGAGGCATCCTTCCATCTCTTGGATGTCACATGGAATAAGAAATTTCCCAGGGTCTCCAACCTTTTCGGGTATTCGGTTAAGAAAAACCGAAGAACGATTTGAGAGCTTTAAAAGCTTCTCATTATCGTTCATCACACTTAGAACATTGTGCACTTAGTCTAAATCTTGCTAAGGAAGAGACAACTAAAGTGATTCCTATTTCAACATTTATGGATATAAAATATTGATTTACAAGAGTTTAGGATAGAACCGGGAATATGGGTACACGGAATCACGGGTCATCAAAAGTGACGAAAAGTGGATCTTTGAAAGCTCTAACCCCTGCACATCATAAGAAACAACAAAACAACAAACACCTACTAGGGTCCCTGATAACTCGATTTTACTCAGGTTAAAAATATTTGTTGTGTTCCGATCTAATCGAATTGAACAACCTTATGTTTTATGTGTGACTCAGTTGATATTTGGTGGAACAAAGATGTGTCGTTGTAGTGTTGAAAATTAAAAGGTGCAAAACAATTAAAGTAAAGGTGCAATTAAAATAAATCTAAGTCTAATTAAAATAAAGTGCAAGTATTTAAAAGCAAGACTAAAATTAAAGGGCAATAAAGTAAATAACGGAAACTTAAATCTAACTAAGGCAAACTTAAAACGCAACTAAAACTAAAACTTAAACTAAGGCAAATAAAAGGAAAAAGGCGGGAAAAATAAAGCTTAAACTAAAAAGGTAGAAAACTAAAAACTAAGAATTCCCTATCCGGAATAAACTCCTATTCGGAATAAAAGGCAATTCGGAATATCTGTCCCTATTCGGAATGTTCTCCTATTCGGAATAATTGTCTACTCGGAAAGATTAGTCCTATTCGGAAAGATTTCCTATTCGGAATAAAGTGCCTACTCGGAATAATGGGTCCTATTCGGAATACTGTCACTATTCGGAATGTTCTCCTATTCGGAATAAATACACTATTCGGAAAATCAGTCCTATTCGGAAAATCCAGCCTATGCGGAATAAAAGTCTCTATTCGGAATGTTGTCACTTATTCGAAAAGATGCTCCTATTCGGAATCAAACCCTATTCGGAAAAGTAGCCCTATGCGGAATATACAATATTCCGAATAAGCAATTTCTTCAAATCTCTATGCGGAATAATTAAATATTCCGAATAAGAAATCTTTACAAAACCCTTACGCGGAATAAAACTCCTATGCGGAATATGAAATATTCCGTATAGAGCAAACTAATCCACCTCTATTCGGAAAGTTGCTGGGGACGAAACTCAGGGAAAGAACAGTAACAGTGAAGCGAAGAACAAGGAAAGCTAAAAAGGCACGAATCTAAATAAAACTTAACCAAATCAAGCACAAAATTAAATCAAACAAATTAATAAACAATTATAAAGCATAAACAATCAATCCAAAACAATCAAAATCACAAAACTTAATCAAAATAATCAAAACCCACTTAAATAAATCAACAAAAATAAAGATCATGAACATAAACAAATCAACACAAAGATAAAGAAAGGAAGAATGAGATTAACAAGATAAAAATAAAGCTTGACAAGAATTTAAAAGGGAAAACTTACTTGAATTAAAATGGTAATTAAGTGCAAGACAAGGTAATTAAATGTGCAAGTATTTAAATTGACAAGGTAATTAAAGGTGGAAGGACTAATTGTCACTATTAGCCAACAAAACAAATGATAACTAATCTGATCTATATATAGGGGAGGATTAGGAAGCTTCCTCCCCTCCTTCATTTCTTGTTAATTGCAAGATTAAGTCCTTCCTTCATTTAATCCTCATTAATTGCGTCATTAGTCCCTTTCTTCTAATCTTTCTTTTAAGTTTGGACTTTAAGGACTTGTGGCTCGGGATATCTTTTGAACTCGTCTTTAATTTCTTCAATAAAATAGACTTGAGTTTCTCGACTTTTGATAAACTTCCGTCTTTTGACTTTTTCTTCGATAAAACTTCAGAATTGGTCTTGGACTTCCGTTCTTTTTCCACTCTTGATTTCTCGACTTCGTCTTTCATCTTTTTCTTCATTAAAATCCGTGAATGCCCGTGAATTCTCGTGTTTTCTCCACTTTTCATAATTTCATCCTAAAATACAACAAAAACACAAACCACGCATAATTCCGACATAAAAGACATAAAATACACGTTTTGGTCCGGTTATTATTGTAATTAAGTGGTAGAAAAGATGGGTGTTTACACAACTATCAAATACCCTACACTTGACCATTGCAATGTCCTCATGCAATGCATTAGTTACAAAGCATGTTTACACTTTTCATCATAATTAATCCACGTTGGCCTTTATTAAAGAGATAGAAAATTATAAAAATGCAAAGCGAAGAAATTAAAAGCATACCTTGGGTTTTCAAAATGTCATGAATAGTCATCATCCTCAACTTTTCACTTTCTCCAAACCAAGCTTAAAAACGAGATCATTGTTATTATAAGTTAGTAGACTAACACGAACTCATGTGGGCCAATTACTCACTTAGACTCCCTTATTCCTATGGGTATCTCTTATATTTTATTTATTTGTCTTGAATGATCACGAAGATGCATTGTTTGACTTATTTAGATAATTATTAAGTCTAAAAATAAAGTGCACGATTTAATCAATAGTTAGCTAAAGGACCAAATCTTTTAAAACTGCTTCTCGGGATATCAAAAAGTTCATATCTTGGCATAACTTGGTTCGCGATTTGAGACCTTTCTCGGGCCGATATTTGGCAGCGACTTCATACTTCAAATCTTAAGAGACGTTCATGAAATAATGGTCTTCTCTTCATAATAGGAATTTCTTCACTTGGAATTTTTGAGAGATTCTTCATATATGGACCACGACTTCTTCATTTTTCTCTAATCTTTATTTTGGATTTTGATATACAACGATCCGCCTCCTTTATTGACTTGGATCTATTTATCCTCATACCTTGTTAGGGTCTTTTCGGATACACTTCTCCATGACTTTTGGGGAGTTTTTGCTTTTTCGTCGTGTGTCTCGATCCTTCATATTGATTTTCGATAAATGATTCTTCACATCACTTTTGGATCTTTAGCAACAAAACATAGCCCTCATGCCTTGTTAGGGCCTTTTCGGACTCGCCAATCTTCGCGCCCCGCTTCATAAGTTATGCCTTGGCTATGAACTCTCATCATTACCGAGCAACTTTTAAACGATCTGGGGCTAGAAGCTAAGTAACTTTTCAAATTGTACAACCTTATTTATTAGCAGATAAATTTATTAGCAAGCGATGGGAGAATAGGCTTATAATTAACTCACATAAATTCACGAAAGAATACCGACTTATAATTGGCTCTATCATCTCTCGTTCTCCACAGTTTAAAATCTCAAGTAATGAGACTCGTGGATACTTAGCCTATTAAATCAAAGTTTTGGGTTTTCGAGTCGCCTATAGGATCTTGCAAATTCTTAGACTCTTTCTAGTTTAGAAATCGCATCTTAAAGTTCCCTTGATAAACGACTCTCTAGGATCAATTATAGGAACTTGCGAAAAGTTCTTGTTCTTAACCCGTGAGAGTTAAGACTTTCGCGTTTTATAGCTCCCTATATAAAAGCCTAGCAAAACTTGACTTAAACACGTTAAGGATACTAGCTAGAGTAAACTCGGATTGAGTCAAAAGATTCACAACGTTTGAAAATTAAAACCACTTATTAAACATTTATTCTAGCAAAGAAAGAAAATAACTATACAAAAGGGAAAAACTAATAGGCCAAAATAGATCAAAAATTTTGAAAAATGTCGAAAAATTGATTTCCCGGTTAAAATGAGGACAAATACAAGGAAAAGACCACTTAACTTCGATAGAAGTCCCCCCTACACTTAAGATAAACATTGTCCTCAATGTTTAAGCATGTGGGAGTAAACTCCCCTACACTTAGGACATTGTGCACGTTGTTTAAATCTCGCTAAGGAAAAGACAACTAAAGAGATTCCTATTTTAATATTGAGAAAATATAAAAATAGTGAATCGAAAAAAGTTTAGGATAGAACCGGGAAGAAGTAGAACACGGAATCACGGGTCGTCAAGAATCATTAAGAGTGGATCATTGAAGCTCGAATCCCTGATTAAGAAGTGAGGAGAGGAAATAGCAATCCAAAAGGGGTCCCCCCTACACTTATGATAAAGAAAGCGAAAAGATAGATGCATGGGTTGCCTCCCAAGAAGCGCTTGGTTTTTGTTAACCGAGTCGTGAGCCTGACTCGACCTTGATCATCAACGGAAGTAGCATGAAACAAATCCACCAGGATCAAAGACATAGTGTTCATCCATCAATAAGCAAGAGCTTAAGGTGAACAAGGCAAGCCAAAAGAGAAATGGCAGGGTTCCCTTAAGCAGTGATGGAGCACAGTAGAAGCAAGTATGAAGCGGTGCAAGCATGTCTTCCAAATTTCCAAAGATTTTTCCTTTTATTTCATCAGGTGGATACTGAGATGGCTCTAAGATTGCAATACCGGGGTCGAACACCTTTTCCTTTAAGGGAAAATAACACTCCGGCTCAGCCGAGTGTGAAGAAGATCCGCAAAGAAGCACAACCTCGTCCTCAGAAGTGGGACAAAGAGGTGTCAAATCATAAGTGCAACGGATTTCGGTGTCAACCGGTTTCTTCTCCTTGGACAAAATGCTCTTCAAATCCAAAGTAGGATCAAGACGATAATCTTCAAAGTCCAAAGGAGGTGCATCACTCTCATGAGGGAAGTATGTGTTAAGAAATTCAGAGAAATCTTCCTCGAATGAGTAATCGTCCAAAGTAGGATCGAGTGATGGCGGAGGATCTTTATCATGTGAAGAATCGCTCGAGAGAGTATCGGCCTCATCAAAATCATCATATGTAGGCAGCTCGGGATACTCAGAAGTACAATCAAAATCATCCGAATCTGAGCTAGAATTATCATCTTCATAAGCATCAAAGACCGGTGGAGAATCAAAAATGGGAGAAGCGTCCAAAGTAGGGAGAGAATCATCCACATTATCTTCAAAGAGTGGATTATCAGTGGAAGACTCGAATAGAGGATTGTCATAGACGGTAAAGTCATCGAGCACATTTATCATATTCACTGATTCTCGGCCTCCAAAGGATTTGTTTGTAGGTGCTCCCATTTTGAAATTTTGTGAGGCATTCCCGACTCTTAAGATTAACTCTCCTTCGGCCACATCTACTAAAGCACGTCCGGATCTCAAAAATGGCCGACCAAGTATTAAAGGAATACGAGGGTCCATTTCATAATCAACTACGACAAAATCGACCGGGAAAGTAAATGCGCCAACTTGAATGAATACGTCTTCAGCTATACCAACGGGGTAAGCGAGAGTGCGATTAGCAAGTTCGAGAGTCATCTTTGTTGGAATGAGATCGGGTAATGAGAGTGTTTTCCAAACACTCAAAGGCATAAGATTTATACTAGCCCCGAGATCCGTAAGGGCAGTAAATTCTTCAGTTTTGTTGAACACGCAAGGCAACACAAAACGACCGGGATCCCCTAGTTTTTCCGGAAGTTCTTTAAGAATAACTGCAGAGCAGTTTTCATTTAAGCGTGTGTTGGTGAGTTCAATCAGCTTCTCCTTTTTGTTAAGCAAGTCCTTAAATGCTTTGGCAAATTTGGGCATGTGGACAAGTGCTTCAAGAAAACTAATGCTGAATCCCATTTGAGAAATCATACCGATATATTTCGTTATTTGCGAGTCCTCCTTTGTTAGATCATTGGTCTTGCCTATACGAGAAGGGTATGGAATTCTAGGTTGATAAGGGTTAGGTGAAGGTGTAGGTGGTGACGGTTGTGATGTTGACGGGTTTTTCCGAGATACATCGTCATGACGAGGTGGAGACGGTAATGGTGCACTATTACCAGGTGTAGGAGGAGTAGGGATACATGGTGGTGGAGGAGGTGTAGATGATGGTGGTGGGGTAGATGGAGTGACAATGGTAGTTCCACTACGCGTAGTTATAGCACTCACATTAGCTCGCGGATTGGTGACGGTATTGGAAGGTAGAGAACCCGAAGAAGAAGAAGGTTGAGCTTCAGGAAAGAAACTAGCCAACAGATTCTTCAATTCAGTTGTTTGAGTGATGAAAGATGATTGAAGATTATCACGAACCTCAGTTCTGATGTCATTACCTTGCTTTAAGATATCTCCTTTCAAATTGATTATTTGGCTCTGTAGATTCTTGATTTGCTCACCTTGAGTTCTCATGATTGTGTCAACATCGGGATTAATGGGTGGGTGTTGTTGGGTGGGTGGTTGATAAGGGTTAGAAGCACGAGGTGGGATTTGGTTGCTTCTATTGTAGTTGTTGGCGGGATTTTGGTTTTGAGGAGAAAAACCGGGTGAAAGGTAATTGTTGGAACGGTAGCTCAGCAGTGTTCTATCCCCTTGTTGTCTAGCTTGGTAATTTTCCGGTGAATAATTACCGTAAGCTGCATACACATTTTCCGGATTTCCTTGTGTAGAAGGACAATCGGTGTATGAGTGAGGACCGCCACATGTTTCACAAGGATTAGCAACCGCTTTAACTTGTTGTTGTTGGTGGGTTGAAGCGAGAAGCGTAATACTTTTGCTCATTTCGGCCATCATGCGGGTGAGTTCGGTCATCGCAGGGTTTGCTGAGGTAGAAGAAACATTGACTCTCGTGTTGTTTCTAGAAGAAGCAGAGGAATCCCAGTTCTTATGATGAGTAGTCATGTTTTCAATTAACTCTCTACACTCCTCGGGTCTCCTTTTCATGAATGTGCCACCGGCGGCTGCATTGATCGTATCACGATCTCGAAAAGTCAATCCGTTGTAGAAATATCGATCAAGGTGACCGGAAGCATGTTGTGGTTTGGACAACGGTCGATCAAGACATTATATCTCTCCCATGCATCAAAAAGAGATTCATCGGGATCTTGCATGAAACCGCTGATCTGATTGCGAAGGCTTGTGACCATGGATGGTGGAAAGTAGCGCGACAAAAAGCGTTGAGTCATGTCATCCCAAGTGCGAATAGAATTCTTCGGGAGACGATCAAACCATTTCTCGGCATGATGTAGTAAAGTGTGTGGAAAGAGTTGTAGGCGAAGCTCATCCATAGTGGCACCAGCCAACTTCATGCTCTGGGTGATTGTAATGAACTTGTCGAGGTGTTTGTTGGCATCATCATCAGGCAATCCTCTAAATGGGTTTGTTTGCACTTGCTGAATCATGTGGTGCTTCAACGAAAACTCAGGAGCGTTGATTTGCATCGGCGCAATCGGTCCTCCTCGGCCAAACATTGTTGGTTGACAAAGTTCCTCCATGGTCCGAAGATCGGGCTGTGGGGGAGCATTGTTGTTATTATTATTATTATTGAGGTGCGGTAGTTGATTATTGTTGTTAACACCTGCCATATCTAAATCTTCTTGAGGCTCGGGCTCTTGATAATTAGAAGATCTAGTACGCATACACCTGAAAATGCAAAAGAAAACAAAACCAAACACAAAGACAATATATATACACAATAAAGATAAAATCTTTTTGTATTTTTGAAATTTTTAATTTTTATGGTTTTATGAATTTTTTAATTTTTTATGATTTTTGAAATTTTTATGCAAGAAAAATAACGTTCACAAGTGAACGGGTCCCAAAAAGCAACGTGTCTCTCACAAAAAACTGTTGATCTTTACGAAAAGAGCCGGCAGCGGCGCCATTTGATAACTCGATTTTACTCAGCTTTAAAATATTCGTTGTGTTCCGATCTAATCGAATTGAACAACCTTATGTTTTATGTGTGACTCAGTCGATATTTGGTGGAACAAAGATGTGTCGTTGTAGTGTTGAAAATTAAAAGGTGCAAAACAATTAAAGTAAAGGTGCAATTAAAATAAATCTAAGTCTAATTAAAATAAAGTGCAAGTATTTAAAAGCAAGACTAAAATTAAAGGGCAATAAAGTAAATAACGGAAACTTAAATCTAACTAAGGCAAACTTAAAACGCAACTAAAACTAAAACTTAAACTAAGGCAAATAAAAGGAAAAAGGCGGGAAAAATAAAGCTTAAACTAAAAAGGCAGAAAACTAAAAACTAAGAATTCCCTATCCGGAATAAACTCCTATTCGGAATAAAAGGCAATTCGGAATATCTGTCCCTATTCGGAATGTTCTCCTATTCGGAATAATTGTCTACTCGGAAAGATTAGTCCTATTCGGAAAGATTTCCTATTCGGAATAAAGTGCCTACTCGGAATAAAAGTCTCTATTCGGAATGTTGTCACTTATTCGGAAAGATGCTCCTATTCGGAATCAAACCCTATTCGGAAAAGTAGCCCTATGCGGAATATACAATATTCCGAATAAGCAATTTCTTCAAATCTCTATGCGGAATAATTAAATATTCCGAATAAGAAATCTTTACAAAACCCTTACGCGGAATAAAACTCCTATGCGGAATATGAAATATTCCGTATAGAGCAAACTAATCCACCTCTATTCGGAAAGTTGCTGGGGACGAAACTCAGGGAAAGAACAGTAACAGTGAAGCGAAGAACAAGGAAAGCTAAAAAGGCACGAATCTAAATAAAACTTAACCAAATCAAGCACAAAATTAAATCAAACAAATTAATAAACAATTATAAAGCATAAACAATCAATCCAAAACAATCAAAATCACAAAACTTAATCAAAATAATCAAAACCCACTTAAATAAATCAACAAAAATAAAGATCATGAACATAAACAAATCAACACAAAGATAAAGAAAGGAAGAATGAGATTAACAAGATAAAAATAAAGCTTGACAAGAATTTAAAAGGGAAAACTTACTTGAATTAAAATGGTAATTAAGTGCAAGACAAGGTAATTAAATGTGCAAGTATTTAAATTGACAAGGTAATTAAAGGTGGAAGGACTAATTGTCACTATTAGCCAACAAAACAAATGATAACTAATCTAATCTATATATAGGGGAGGATTAGGAAGCTTCCTCCCCTCCTTCATTTCTTGTTAATTGCAAGATTAAGTCCTTCCTTCATTTAATCTTCATTAATTGCGTCATTAGTCCCTTTCTTCTAATCTTTCTTTTAAGTTTGGACTTTAAGGACTTGTGGCTCGGGATATCTTTTGAACTCGTCTTTAATTTCTTCAATAAAATAGACTTGAGTTTCTCGACTTTTGATAAACTTCCGTCTTTTGACTTTTTCTTCGATAAAACTTCAGAATTGGTCTTGGACTTCCGTTCTTTTTCCACTCTTGATTTCTCGACTTCGTCTTTCATTTTTTTCTTCAATAAAAGCCGTGAATGCCCGTGAATTCTCGTGTTTTCTCCACTTTTCATAATTTCATCCTAAAATACAACAAAAACACAAACCACGCATAATTCCGACATAAAAGACATAAAATACACGTTTTTGTCCGGTTATTATTGTAATTAAGTGGTAGAAAAGATGGGTGTTTACACACCTATCAGTCCCCTCTACACTTATTATGAAAAACGGATAAAGAAGGATAGATCCTCGGGTTGCCTCCCGATAAGTGCTTGTTTTTGTTAACCGAGTGACGAGCCTGACTCGACCCCGAATACTATGGTTGAAAGTTCATAGAAAACCTTGAAGAAAATCTGTCAGGGTCAAATACATGGTTCTCATCCAACAAGTAGCATAAGCCTAAGGTGAAGAGCACAAGCCAAAGTAGAGTAGGAGAGGTTCCTTTAAGCAAATGTTGAACATGGTGATAGGTGTCGTAAGGTAAAAGCATAGCTCTGAATATTCCAAAAGTCTTTCCCTTTATTTCATCAGATGGATACTGAGATAGCTTAAAAATTGTGATACCCGGATCGAATACCTTTTCCTTTAGGGGAAACTAAGAATGACACTCGGTAGAACTTGAAGAAGATTCGCCCATATAGCTCACAATCTCGTCCGAAGAAGGTGGAAAGAGGTGTCAAAACATAAGTACTGCGAATGTTGGTGTCGTCCAGTTTCTTTTCCTTTGAAACGGGTTTCTTAAAGTCCGAAGGAGGGTAAAGGCCATAATTAAAATCTAAAGGAGGATAATCATGCTCATTAGGAAAGTAAGTATTGAGAAAGGTGGCGAAATCTTCCTCAAAAGAGTAATCCTCTAAAGTAGAATCAAGCGTTTTTGGTGGAGGATCCTCATCAAAGATAGGAGCAAAAACATCATAAAAAGACACAATAGTTGAAGAATCACACGAAAGAGTGTCAACATCATCAAAGTCATCATAAATCGGCATGTCTTCATACTCGGAAGTAAAAGCATCATATTCATCATAAATTAGTAGATCATCCAAATCAGAAGTAGAATGATCATATTCATCATAGATTGGTGGAGCATCCAAATTGGAAAGAGAATCATTAGAATCTTCAACATGTTCTTGAAAAAGTGGATTATCATAGAAAGTATCGAAAAGAGGATTGTTGTGTAGTACAAAATCATTGATATCAAGATTTGTGGTTTCCAAAGGAGTTGTAACAAGCTCGTCTTGAAGCACATCAATCATTTTCTCCGATTCTTTTTCATTGGATTTGCTTGTAATCTTCCCCATTTTAAACACTTGTTGATCATTACCGACCATAAGAATTAGTTCACCTTCGGCAACATCGAATAAAGCTTTTCCGGTTCGCAAAAATGGTGGTCCAAGTATTAACGGAATACGAGGATCCATCTCATAATCAACAACAACAAAATCAACCGGAAAAGTGAAGGTACCAACTTTAACAAAAACATCTTTGGCAATACCAACGGGGTAAGCGAGAGTTCGATTTGCTAATCAAGAGTCATACGTGTTGGTATAAGATCGGGTAATGATAACTTCTTCCAAACAATTAATGGCATTAAATTTATACTAGCCCCGAGATCCGCTAAGGCAGTACATTCTTTGATTTAAGAAAATGAACAAGGTAACACAAAACGACCAGGATCTCCCAGTTTCTCCGGAAGTTCTTTGAGAAGGACTGCAGAACAATTTTCATTTAATCAAACGCAGCCATCTTCTCCTTCTTACTAAGCAACTCCTAGAACGCTTTAAAATTTTTTGGCATTTGGACAAGTGCTTCAACAAGGCTAATATTAAAGTTCATTAATGTGATCATCTTTAAAAAGGAAGTAACTTGAGTATCCTCCTTAGTGAGCACTTTGCACTTTTCTAACCAAGAAGGATAAGGAATATTGGGCTTAGGAGGTGTAGGTGGAGAAGCTGAAGGTATAGAAGGTGAAGATTCAGAGGTTGAAGGTTGAGAGGGTGAAGGGTTTTTATGTGTACATCTTCAGGAAGAGGTGGAGACGGTAATGGAGAACTAGTACTAGGCGTGGTAGTAGGAGGAATGAATGGGGGTGGAGGAGGTGTAGGTGAAATAGCCGAGGGACGGATAGAAGGTCCTACTAAAGTTGCTCCACTGCCTGTAGAAATAGCACTCACATTAGCTCTATGGTTGGTTTCGGTTGTTGAAGGAAGAGCACCTTGAAACATTTGAACGAATTTTCTATCCGTGGACTCTTGCATTTCCTTTTATTTCTTATCTTGTTCCGAAATCATTTGAAGAACTAAGTCCATTTGTGGATTAGGTAAATTGAACCCTTGTTGTTGAAAACCTTGGTTTGGGTATTGGTTGTATGGTGGAAAACCTTGAGGACTAAAACCTTGGTTTGGATAGCCTTGATTTTGCACTTGATAAGTTCCTTGATTAGCATTGTAACCCCGCACATTTGCATTTGGTAGAAAATTAGCTCGTGGTGGACCTTGGTTGTTTTGGGTGGGTGGGGTTGGTCTTTGTTGAAAACCGGGTGGAGCTAAATAATTAGTGGAATTATAGGACAAATGATTAACATCGACATTTGGCTTGAAATGAACCCTCTATGTGTTGTTGTAAGCATACACCCCGGGAGATTGGTCATAAGCCTTATCACAATTAGCATACGAATGTGCCCACCACATGTTTCACAAGTCACATTAAGGGCATTCACATGTTGAACAGGATTGTTTTGAACATGTAAGGCAACTTTTGTCACTATTGAAGTAAGTGCTTGAATTTGATTGGTAGTCTCACTATCACTAGTACTAGCCATGGTAGCCCTGACACTTTTAGTTTAAACTTTGGCCTTATTTTCAATTTTATCCCAAGCGACTTGTGTTGTTTTCACTAGAATGTTACCCCCCCGAGGCACTATTTAGTGAATATTGGTCATTCAAACTTAATCCATTATAAAAAGTATTAATTTGATGCACTTTAGTAAAACCGTGTTGTGGACACTTTCTCAAAAGTTCCTTAAAACGATCCGAAGATTTACTAAACGTCTCACCGTACTTTTGTTTAAAATTGAGGATATCATTCCGAAAAGCGGTAGTACGTGAGGGTGGAAAAAAGTAATTGATGAATTTAGTCTCTAAGTCCGCCCATGTGGCAATACTTTGGGGTGGTTCCTTATCAAGCCAAGTCCGGGCTTGTCTCTCGAGAGATAAAGGAAAGAGGAGCAAACGAATTGCCTCTTGTGAGACCCCATTGTATTTCACAGTATTAGTTAAGTATAGAAACCTATTGATGTGATCGTGAGGATCATCATGATTGCGGCCCAAGAAAGGTGTTGTAGAGACTATTTGAAAAAAAACGGTTTTGAGCTCAAAAGTATTGGCTCCAATATCTGGCACTACAATTGCATCGTCATTGCCTTCAACGTGTGATTGCAAGAGCTCGATCATTGGTCGGTTATCCATGGTGTCAATAGCACGAGTCTCGATATCAGCTTGAGTGGTTTTCCTCTTGCGCGCACGAGTACGCATACACCTACAAAAGAAAAATATGGACAAAATAGAAGAAGAAATGAAGTTAATGGAAAAAGAAAATATTTTGGTGCACAACATTTGAAAAGAAATGCTTTTTACGATTTTTTTTCAATGTTTTTGGGTTTTTGTATTTTTTTTTCTTGGATTTTTGAAAATTTTTGAAATCTTTGCAAGAAAAATAACATTCACGAGTGAACAGATCCCAAAATCGAACGCGCCTCTCATAAAAACCGTTATCTTTACGAAAAGAGCTGGCAGCGGCGCCATTTTAATAACTGAATTTTAGATAAATAAAATTTGTTCTCGGTGTCTAACCGAATTGATCTCGGTTTAAAATATGACTCAGTCGTTTTTGGTGGATAAAAGAAAATATGGTTATCTATTTCTACTTAAAAGTAAATTTCAAAACAAATTAAAAATAAACTAAAAACAATTCGGAATAAAACATAGAATAAAATTGCGGGAAAACAAAATAAAAACAATTCGGGATACGTTCAAAGAAAATAATTCGGATAAGTAATAAAGTAAACAGTTCGGAAAACGTAGTCCGAATAACAATTCGGAATCAGAATTTCTGAATTTAGTTCGGAATGTGATTTAGTGAATTAATTCGGAATATGGGAAAAATTAAAACAATTCGGAAAAACGAATTCCTAAACTTAATTAGGAATATGAAATGTAAACTAATTCAGAATCTGAAATTTAAACCTAATTCGCAATATGGAACTAATTTAATTTGGAATACAAAATTGAAGACTAGTTCGGAATGTGGGATAACAAAACAGTTCGGAATTTAAAATGGATATGTAATTCGGAATGTGGTTTGAAAGTTAATTCAGACTATCATTAAAAAGAAAATAGTTCGGAATAAAAGACTTGTTTATAGTTCGGAATAAGGGAAGTAAATGTAATTCGGAATTTAAGGGTTTCTACAATTCAGGAAAAGGGTTTTGATTAATTCGGGAAAACAGAAAAATTAAGATAAAACTAATTAACAAATAAGCAAAAATTAAGCTAAACTAAATTCTAAAATAAGCAAACAAGTCACAAAGTAAAACTCTAAAAAGAAACAATTAAGCAAAATAAATAAAATCTATTTTTAAAACATTAAACTACCAAATCCACTCAAATGAAAAATAAGCCAAACATAAAATAAGCAATAAGCACAATAAGCTATAAAAATCAACCATATAAAAATATAAAAACAAGGACTAAGCAACTCAATCAAATAAGCAAATAGATCAAACAAACTAACATGATAATTAACCACATCAACACGAAATTAAAACAAGAAAGGAAGAATGAGATTAATTAAAAACCTTGAAATTAAAGATGAACATTAAAGGTTTAACAATTGAAAGATTAAAGATGAAAGGTTACGAGTTGAAAGATAAAAAACTTGAAAGAAAACTAGAGAGAATTAATCTAATCCTAATTATTTAAAAATAAACTATTAACTACTACTATTACAAATGATGAATGAGCCTGTTTATAGTGAAGGAATGATAGGTGTGGTGCTTCCTTCTTTCTTTCTTTTGTCTTCTCGTCTTGACAATAAATTCGTCATTCTCGACTTTGTCTCGGGATTTTGTCGATAAATAAAATGAACCCGTCTTCTAATTTCTTCTTTTATTAGATTTGGTTCTTCGACTTTGTTAAACTTCCGTCTTTGGTCTTTTTCTTTAATAATTCTTCAGAATAGGCCTTTGACTTCCGTTCTTTTCGCACTTTTGATCTTTTGACTTTGTCTTCGTCTTTTTCTTCGATAAAAGCCCGTGAAAGACCGTGTCTTCTTCCTTTTTTCTCTTTTGGTCCTAAAACACAACAAAAACACAAACCACATATAATTCCGACTTTTACGACATTAAACACACGTTTTGGTCTCGTTTTTATTTGTTTTAAGTGGTAAAAGGATAAGTGTTTTCACACTTATTAAATCCCCTACACTTGACCATTGCAATGACATCATGCAATGTATTAATTACAAAGAAACATTTACATTTTCCTCATAATTAACCCACCTTGGCCTTTATTACATACTACGACACTATGGAAACTAAAAAGATAGAAAAATTCGAAATTGTTTGATGGAAGAAACTTGTAAAGAAATCAAAGACTTAAATTAGGGCTTTGGTGTCATAAATATTTATCACCCTCAAGTTTCACGTTCCCTACACCAAGCTTAAAAACAAAATCATTATTATTATAAGTTAGTAAAGCTAACACTTACTCATGTGGATCAATTATTCACTTAGACCCCCTTATTCCTACGGTATATCTCTTATATTTTATTATTATCTTGAATGATCGCGAGGATGCATTTTTGACTTATTTTGATAATTTATTAAGGCCGCAAATAAAGTAGGACAGTTTAATCAATGGTTAGCTAAAGGACAAAATCTTTTAAAACGACTTATCGAAATCTTATAAAGTTCATATCTTGGCATAACTCGTTTCACGATTTGAGACCTTTCTCTGACCGATATTTGACATTTACTTCATATTTCGAATCTTGAGAGACGTTCTTGAAATAATGGTCTTCTCTTCATATGTGGAATTTATTCACTTGAAGTTTTTGAGTGATTCTTCAAACTTGGACCACGACTTCTTCATTTTTCTTCAATCTTTATTTGGGATTTTGATATACAACGATCCGCCTCCTTTTCGAACTTGGATATGTTTATCCTCATACCTTGTTAGGGTCTTTTTGGATAGATTTCTCTGTTAATTCCACATCAATCCATAACACACAATACTAATGATATTTAGAGAGAGAAAGAGAAGAAAAGTAGAGAGAGATTGGATGGTAAAAGATTACTAGAGAGAGAAAGTTATAATAACCAACACCCTCTTCCACACATGGAAGAGGGTATTTATATGCCATGGCCATAAGGCCTTAGTGGGCTTGTCCATGGGCCGGGCTTGACTTTGCTTGGGCTTACACCCCTAACTTAGACAATATTAGCTTAAAGTCCAAGCCCGGTTTTCCCAACTAACCTATTACAATAAAAGACCAATAACAACTAAGATGACCTATTACATTCTTGTTCGACTATATAAAATATAGGGCTAACAATCTCCCCCAATGTATCGGTCATCTTTAAATGCATAAGATGATTGAGTGAGTACATCATTGTGGAGGTGATCTTCATTCTTTGGTCTTGTATCTTGGTCTTGATCTTGTTTGCAATGGCTTTGTTCCTTCATGCTTTTGTGATCTTTATCTTGAGTCTTTGTCATTTGACTTTGAATGCTTGAGATCTTCGTCTTGTGCTCCTTGTGACTAAGATAACCTTTTACATTCTTACATTGTTAGGTATCTTGATTATCGCCATCTTGTGCTCTTGTGACTTCTGAGTCGACATCGATTAGTACACAGCTACGCCACCTTCTTGATATGCAGCAACATATATAGACATGCATAAAATGGCTTTGAACATTTCATCCTAACTCGGTAGCGTTTTACCTCCAGTCGGTGAAGACCGTTAGACGGTATCAGATACCGTACCTGTGATCTGGTAGATTCGATTAAGAACGTCCTTGACAGGGTTTCCCGGCGGTAATAGCCAATTCACTTTACTCGGCCGTCTCAAAGCAGACTGCGAACGTAAAGAGTGAATCATAAGGATAAATTATCCGTCTGATTAGAGTCGTCAATTCAGAATTCCTGGAACAAGTTTCATTCAAAAAGAATCGCACCATTGTTGCTTTCCAGTTTGTCACAAGCTTGATTCATAGAGAATCTTGCGAGTCACCTACCGTAGTGCTGTTTGATGTTGAAACTGGAAGGATTTCCATTCGTCACTGTGAACACTAACGAGTGTCACTCTGAATGTTCTGGAAAGATCACACGGATTTTGTGAAGAAACCTGGAATCAAGTTTGAATCAATTAAGAATCGAAACTTAGTTGCTTTCCAGTTCTCACAAGTTTGATTCGTGTAGAATCGCACAAGTTACCTACCATGAGCTTGTTTAATGTTGGCTCAAGCAGGATTTCCATCTTCATTGGGAATCGTATCACTCAGATGTTCTGGAAATATCACAAGGATAATGCGTAGGACTCGATTGTGTCCTAATGAGATGATAGATTGATCTCTTTTGGCTCTAGACTCAATAAGTGCATTTTGGTAATCGGAGGCTGAAGCAGACTGCCACCTTTTCAAAATTAACTAACTCGGAGTGAAAAAGTCAATAGATACGTGTTGATCTCCGTGACAATGAGACAAGTTTTTTTGAGAGAAACTCGAATGGCTGGGAAAGGGTTGTGCATCGCATCACTGGGTCCATGACACTTGTCTTCAAGATATGTGTTAACCCGGTTTTTGCCTAAGTTGCATAGAATATTCAACTCCTTCAATGCTTACCAATACGTCATCACTAGCACCTTGTTGTCATTGTTCCAGTGCTAACTTAAGTAATTGGTCCGCATTCAGCTTCATTCAACTCCATCTTTCCTAAGGACAACTATTTCTAGCTATGGAATGTCCTTGGGTAGATCCCTCTGGTTCTGGTTGGATCATACGACTTAGTTTCCTATCCTAAACCACCTTTTGACTCCATCGTGCCTTAACCACAAGATTAAGGTAGGTCTTAACAATCAAATGGAACTCAGAATTAGGCTACTCAAACACCAACTTTTAATCAAATCAAAAAGAGAATTCAATATTTTCAGAAATTCAAATTTTATTAAACTTAAAAAGGAATTACAAAGATTGATAGCCTAAAACTGGAACAAAGGGACTCTCACATGTTGAGGTCTCCTTTTATAGGCAAATGCCTGGCTACACTATTCACAAACCCTAGAAGAGAAATTCCCTAAATGCCCTAAGTCCTTCTAGACGTTTTCTGAATTTGAGCTGTCCAAATTGATCCTGGATGTTCATTTTAGCTTTGGAATGAAGCAATGAGTCTTGGCTGTTGATTTTGCCACATATGATTACTTGGAGGGTAAGTTGCATTCTGATTGGGTGACGTGTTGAATGGTGGGGTCTCTTGGTGAGTGGGAGTGAGGGTTTTGAGGTTGGCATGTGATTGAAGTGATGTGAATCACACGTGGGTTGAGTCAATTTTGATTTCGCCTTTGTTTTGCTCCTTTTTGATCCTGGGTAAAAAAGCTTGTTCATGCCTGCTAAAAATCCAAACAGTAAGTGTTTGGCGCATTTTTAGGAATTTGAAGTTTGGAATTGGCAGTTTAGGTCCTTGAGTTTTGGAAAAGAGTGAATAGCAAGTTTATTTTGCAAACAAAACGTGTTCCTTTGTTATTCAACTTTTACCACTTGGCAGTTTTGGCACAAACTTTCCAAAAAGTGTTTCATGGGTTATTTTTGACACTTTTGCATATTTCAAGGACTGATTTTGTACATTATTGATCTTCAAAGGTCTTCAATGTATCTTTGGCTTGATGAGGGACCATAATTGACAATTTGAAATTGTTGAGGGACTAATCTTGCCATTTCTTCAAAGTTGAAGGACCTTTTGTGTAATTTTGACAAACAGAAGGGACCAAACTTGTAATTATGAATATACAAGGGTTTTAAGTGTCATTTCTTCAATAAATGAGGATCAATCTTGTATGTCTTCAAGTCTTCAAGGGTATTTGTTGAGTTTTCCATGATTAGGGCCCGGTTCTTTGCACGGCTTCGTTTCTCGTGTCCGTTTTTCCTTGTATCTTGTGATCTTTTGTCTTTTTTACGATATCCATACCTAAAATACACAAGTAAACAAACACAAGCATATATATGGTATTTTATGAAATTTTTATGCATTTAAAGCCCGAAAAGAACGATGAGATCATGTATAAATGCCATCTCATCACTCCCCCATACTAAGCCATTGTCGTGCCCTCACGCAATGCTAGAATAAAGTATATAAGCATCACCAAAGTTCAATTTTATTAACCTTTATTGAAGAGTAAAAGACTTGCAACATACTACGAAGATGTGTGAAGACATAACATATGATTTTCATCACAAAAAGTGACTTTTAGGGTCAAAGAATAGAAACAAGTAAATGTCCCTTAGAGTAAACTTCGTCATTCTTGATCGTCATACATTCCATGCTAAGTGCAAAAACAAGATCATTGTTGGTACAAGTCACAATGCTAACACTACTCATACGTCCAAATTGTGTAGTACTTTTTCTCCCCGCAATCCTAGTTATTGTAAAAGGAAATGGGTTACTAACATTTTTTTATCTATTTGTCATGGATCACAAGTGATTCATATTGACTTATTTGAGTAGTTATTAGTCCGAAAGCAAAGTAGCACGATTTGATCAATAGTTAGCCGAAGGACAAAATCTTTTAAAACGGCTTCTCGTGTATCTCCTTAAGTTCATATCTTGGCATAACTCGTTTCACGATTTGAGACCTTTCTTGGACCGATATTTGGCATGTAATTCATACTTCAAATCTTGGGAAGACGTTCTCGAAATTATGGTCTTCTCTTCATATATTTGGAATTTCTTCACTTGACGTTTTTTGAGAGATTCTTCATATTGGACCACGACTTCATCATTTTTCTTCAATCTTTACTTTGGATTTTGATATACAACGATCCGCCTCCTTTTCGGACTTGGATATATTTATCCTCATACCTTCTTAGGGTCTTTTTGGATAGACTTTCTCCATGATCTTTAGGGGAGTAATTGCTTTTCGTCGTGTGTCTCGATCCTTCATATTGATTTAGGAATAATGATACATCACATCATCTTGGATCTTTAGCAAAAATAGAGCTCCTCATGCCTTGTTAGGGACTTTTTGGATAATCGCCAATCTTCGCGTCCCGCTTCAATAAGTTATGCCTTGGCTATGAACTCTATTCAACCCCGAGCAACTTTTAAACGATCTTGCGCTAGAGGCTAAGTAACCTTTCAAATCGTACGACCTTACTTATTGCAATTATGATTTATTCCTAATGCATATATCTTATGGGAAGAAAAAGCCACAATTAAAAACATATGAGTTTTTGAAAGAACATTTTCATGTTCTACGTTTAGCATGATCACTTGTCTAACTCTATCATCTCTCGTTCTTCACTATATAAAGACCTCTAATTAAAGAGACTCGTGAATACTTAGCCATGCAAGTCAAAATTAAGCCAAATTTGGATTAGCTTTCATTAAGACTATATCAAATCAAAGTTTTGGGTTTTCAAGCCACCTATAGGATCTTGCACTTTCTTGGACTTTTTCAAGCTTTAGAGAATGCGTTTTAAAGTTCCCTTGATAAGTGACTTTCTAGGATCAATTATAGGAACTTGCGAAAAGTTCTTGTTCTTAACCCGTATGAATTAAGACTTTCGCGTTTTAAAGCTCCCTATATAAAAGTCTAGCAAAACTTGAATTGAGCGGGTTAAGGAATGTAAATGGCTCCAAATGCCCATCAAGTCAAAAATTAACTCTTATTCTACCCATCGGAAAATATACATTCGTGTCTTAAAAACACTTATGAAAACTAAGAAAAATTTTAAAATTTGGCCATTTTTAGCCTTATTAGCAACAAAAGCATTGAAAGTTGCAAAGCGTGAGGGCGTAGCAAAGCAAGTACCTATTCACCCCCCCATACTAAAAGTAAACATTGTCCTCAATGTTTCGAGTCTAAAGGTGGAGCACCCCCATACTAGAGACGAAGAGTCGAATGCTTAGGATCTAGCATGGAAAGGGTGATCAACAATATATCTAAAGCCGTTTATTAAGTATGCTAAAGGATAATTGTTAGAACAATAAAGGATATGTCATGGATTCGTGAAAAACTTCTTCAAACGAACGATGGAGGCTCACGTAAACGAACACGAGAGTCTTCAATCGTAGATGATGATGATGATCTAGATAACACAATCACAAACAACCACGAGACAACGAGTTGAAAGGGTACAAGTCCCCTTATTAGTGAATAGTGAGCATAAAGGATAAGCATGGGATCTCCCCCACGAGGCACCTCGTTTTTGATTACCGAGTCATGAGCTCGACTCGATCCCCTCAATGCTAATTATCATTGGGGAAGGTGACTTGGTCGAGGGCAACCATTGAAGGAATTTCCCCACCAAAGTAGTGCTTAAGCCTATGTCCATTCACCTTGAAATTAGGACAATCATCTTGAGCTAGCTCAATGGTCCCATACGGAAACACTTGTGTAATGGTGAACGGACCCGACCAACGAGATTTCAATTTCCCGGAAAATATCTTAAGACGAGAGTTAAAAAGCAACACTTGATCACCAACGTTAAAAACCCGGTTTTTAATCTTTGAATCATGAAACTTTTTAGTCTTTTCTTTAAAAATTAATGAATTTTCATAAGCATTATCTCTTAATTCATCCAATTCATTCAATTGTATTTTCCGGTGATCTCCCGCGGTCTTCAAGTCAAAGTTTGCATGCTTAAGGGCCCAATATGCCTTGTGCTCCAACTCAATGGGCAAATGACAATTCTTCCCATAGACTAACTTATAAGGAGTGAAACCGATAGGTGTCTTATAAGCGGTCCTAAAGGCCCATAAAGCGTCATCGAGTTTGTCGGACCGTGAAGCACGGTTTTCTCCAATTGACCTTTCTAGAATCCTCTTCAAAGCTCGGTTCGAAACCTCGACTTGCCCACTCGTTTGCGGGTGATAAGCCGTAGAAAGACGATGAGTAACTCCATATTTCTTTAGAACCTTTTCGAATTGGTCATTACAAAAATGGGTTCCACGATCGCTTATAATAGCATGAGGGGTTCCGAACCGAGAGAATAGTTGCTTCAAAAACTTCACTACCACACGAGCATCATTAGTAGGCAAAGCCTTAGCTTCCACCCACTTAGAAAGGTAGTCCACCGCGACGAGGATATATTTGTTGCCATGAGACGATGGGAACGGCCCCATAAAGTCTATTCCCCATATGTCGAAAATCTCACACACTTGAATTATGTTTTGCGGCATTTCATCACGTTGAGACGATTTTCCTTGACGTTGGCACGAATCACACGACTTCACAAGTGCGTGTGCATCACGATAGATAGAAGGCCAAAAGAAACCGGCATCGAACACTTTCTTAGCCGTAAGATTAGCACCGTGGTGACCACCCGTGGGTCCCTCGTGACAAGCTCTAAGGATATTAGAAGCTTCGGCACCAAAAACACAACGTCGAACGAGTTGATCCTCACAAATTCGAAAGAGATAAGGGTCGTCCCAAAAATAGAACTTGACGTCACGAAAGAATTTTCGTTTTTGTTGTGTCGTCATACCCTTGATTATGAAATTGCCCGCATGGTAATTTGCAATGTCGGCAAACCATGGGGTGGTGTCTTTAGAATTCACTACACCGAGAGTCTCAAGAGGAAATGTTTCGGTGATTTCCTTGTTCTCGAAAACATCTTTGTGAGGATCTTCTAGATGAGAGAGATGATCGGCCGCTAGATTATAGGCTCCTTTTTTGTCAAGCACGGTGACATCAAATTCTTGCAGGAGGAGCATCCAACGAAGCAATCTCGGCTTAGCATCTTGCTTAGCTAAGAGATACTTGATAGTCGAATGGTTGGTATACACGATGCTTTTAGTCAAGACGAGATAAGGTCGGAATTTCTCAAAAGCATAGACCACGGCAAGGAATTCCTTTTCCGTTGTGGTGTACTTTAATTGAGCCTCGGTCATTGTCTTACTAGCATAGTGGATAGGACGAAAATGCTTGTCATAACGTTTCCCTAAGACGGCCCCTATAGCATAATCACTTGCACCGCACATGATTTCAAAGGGTAATTCCCAATTAGGAGCAACAAGAATGGGAGCTTCGGTAAGTTTCCTTTTGAGAGTTTCGAAAGCCTTAACACAATCCTCATTGAAGTTAAAAGGAGCATCCTTCTCGAGAAGGTGTGTCATAGGTCGAGAGATTTTCGAAAAGTCCTTGATGAAACGACGATTAAAGCCCGCGTGGCCTAGGAAACTCCTAACTCCCTTAACGGTTTTGGGATGAGGTAACTTGGCGATGACGTCTACTTTAGCTTTATCGACCTCAATCCCCGCCTTCGACACCTTATGTCCTAAGACGATTCCTTGTTTACACATAAAATGACATTTTTCCTAATTAAGCACAAGATTGGTTTCTTCACAACGTTTTAACATTTGCTCGAGATTAGATAAACATGACGTGAACGAATTGCCAAACACCGAGAAGTCATCCATAAACACTTCCATCGACTTCTCGATCATATCGTGAAAAATCGCCATCATACACCGTTGAAACGTACCGGGTGCATTAGTCCGAAAGGCATCCTACGATAAGCGAACGTTCCATAAGGACACGTAAAAGTAGTCTTTTCTTGATCATGAGGGTCGATAGGGATTTGAAAGTAACCGGAAAAACCATCTAAAAAGCAATAGAATTCATTTCCCGCGAGTCGCTCCAACATTTGATCCATGAAGGGCAAAGGAAAGTGGTCTTTACGAGTGGCGTCATTTAACTTTCGGTAGTCAATACACACCCTCCAACCGGTCACAACACGAGTGGGAATTAAATCGTTGTTTTCATTAGGCACAACGGTCATTCCTCCCTTTTTAGGGACACAATGGATTGGGCTCACCCATGGGCTATCGGATATAGGATAAATCATTCCCGCGTCAAGGAGTTTAAGGACCTCCTTTTTAATGACGTCATGAATTTTGGGATTCACCCTTCTTTGACTTTGAATTGCGGGTTTGTAATCCTCCTCCATTAAAATCTTGTGAGTACAAAATTTTGGGTCAATACCCTTAATGTCGGATATTTTCCACGCATTTGCCCCTTTATGAGCCTTAAGAACTTTCAAGAGCTCGGTTTTTTCATTATTAGCAAGACCTTTTGCAATAATAACTGACAACTTGTCATCACCTTCCAAGAATGCGTATTCAAGGTGAGAAGAAAGATCTTTCAATTCAAGGATAGGTGGTTCCGCGATTGAAGATTTTGGTTCAACACTCATAACTTCCATCGGCGAAAGAAATGGTGGAATAGAAGTATCATCACTAATCAACACCTCATCTTCATTGTCGATTTCATTTGAAGTGAGATAGCCTCCTTGGAATGGAGTGAGATTTGGTGTGGAATTAGCAAGAATTGGATCCAAAATAGTGGGATTGCCACTTGACGAGCTATCGGAAAATCCTAACACTTCTTGTGAAAACTCATCGCAAACCACATCAACGATGTCGATGTGATTGATGGTAGCGATTGCATAAACATGAGAAGGTTTCGAGTTTTGAGTAGCGTTTATAACAAGTTCCTCTTCGTTGAATCTCAAAGTGATAGTTCTTGCATGAACATCAATAAGCGATCTCGAAGTGTCTAAAAATGAACGACCTAAAATTAGAGGAACTTGAGGATCCGCGGGGATGTCAACTACTATAAAATCAACGGGATAGTAGAACTTCCCCACTTTCACGAAAACATCTTCGGCAACTCCACATGCCATAATCGTAGAATGATCGGCCATCTCGATAGACATGTTCGAAGGAATGAGAGCCGGAAGCGAACGCGATTTCCAAATGGAAAATGGCATCAAATTAATGCTCGCACCAAGATCGGCCAAGGCGAGGCATTCTTTCATATCTTGTATGTCACAAGGAATGAGAAACTTTCCGGGATCACCAACATTTTTCGGTATGCGGTTAAGATAAACCGAAGAACAATTAGCAAGCTTTGAAAGCTTTTCCTTATCGCTCATCATACTTTTAAAAGTGGAAGCGAAACGAGGCATATACAACAACGCGTCGGCTAAACTCACATCAAAATGCACTTGTTGAAACATTTTTATAAAAAGCTCGATTTGTTGTTTGTTACGTTCTTGAAATTTCTCTTTGTATCATCTCGAAGGGTAGGGTAAAGGTGGTGTGGGTTGGTCATTAGGCAATGCCCTTGGAAACTCGGGTTCCACAATTGGTATTGGTTCAACCGTAGGTGTGGTATGAGCGGTACTTCGTGGGATTGTAATGTGCTCCTTTTCGGCCATCACCTCGGGTTATTTCTCGATTTCCTTCTCCGTAGAAGTACTTGGACGAGAGATTGGTTCCTTGAAAGTTTTACCACATCGTGTAGTAATGACCTTCATTACTCCCTTCGGGTTTGCAATGGTATCACTAGGAAGACCACCCGAGGAAGAGGGTTTACACATGATTGCTTCAAACATCTTAGCCATTCGGTCCTCAAATTTTGATTGCCTAGCATCCGCTTTTAATAACTCTTCTTAATCTCATGTTGTCCTAATTCCATCTTTTGTTGATTTTGTTGAAGACGTTGGACATTTCCTTCCATTTTGTTTGCATGAGTTTTAAGTTCATTAGCAAGTTCATTTTTTAGCTCGTTTTTTAACTCGGATCTTAAGCTAATCATCTCACGTTGCATGTTATCAAATTTAGCATCATTTGCTTTAGCATAATCCAAAAATTCTCCTTGCAAATTTTTAGTGTGAGCATTTTGAAAACCTTGTGTAGTGTTTTGAAAATCACGGTTTTGGTTTTGATTAGAAATTTGTCCATTCCCATTTTGATAATTCCCTTTGTTGTAATTGCGTGAATTGCCTTGGTAATTACCTTGGTTGTTGTTTCGATAATTATTAACATTTTGATTTGGTGGAGCTTGATTTTGGCGGGAACCTTGGCCGTTTTGGTTGTAAGTTCCCGTTGCTACATAAGCACTCGAAGTGTTACCATCCGCGGTAATGCACTCGGAAAGATCATGAGCTCCCCCACAAGATAAACAACTCTTAGTAACCGCTTTAACCGAAGCGGAATTGGAAGCTTCTTGAGCCTTCCAATGGGACATAAGATTAGCAAATCTATCAAAAAACCGATTTTCCTCATTAGCTTCATCATGTAAGGCATTAATGCTACGAGACGATTGTGACGATGATGACGTACCCAAATTGGCAACACTCGGTGTGTTACGAGGGCTATAAACCTTGGATCTATTCTCGATGATTTGTAAAGCCTCATTTGTCGTCTTGCACAAAAAATTACCACCCGCGGCGGCATTCAAATAATCTCGTTCATAATCATTAAGCCCATTATAAAAAGTATCAACTTGATGCAATTCCGTAAAATCATGGTGTGGACATTCATGTAACATTTCTTTAAATCGTTCCCATGCCATTGAAAAACTTTCATTATTTCTTTGCACAAATCGTGAAATCTCATTTTTCAAATGTGTTGTTTTAGATGGTGGAAAAAACTTGTTCACAAACTTAGAAACGAGATCGGCCCATGTCAAAATCAAATTTGGTGGTTCTTTCTCAAGCCAAATTTTAGCGGGTCCATCTAACGAGTATGGAAACAACATCATCTTAATGGCGTCATGTGGAACATCCTTAAACTTGCTAGTGGCGGTGAGACGGTTAAAATTCCTAATGTGGTAATGCGGGTTGTCTTTCTCGTGACCTCTAAACTTATTTGCTTGCAACATAGACATTAAACCCGTCTTAATCTCGAAATTCTCCGCAAGGATGGAGGGAATCACAATAGCCTCTCCAAAACCCTCGGTGGGTGCTTGTAGCAACTCCATCATAGTACGATTAGCCATGACGACTTCTTGTTCTACAATAGGTTCAACAATTGGAGGTTCTTCTACAATCAACGTCTCTTGATTGGCTTGCTTTTGAAGACGTTTACGAGCTTGTTTTGCTTGATTACGAGTGATCATAAACTTCACGAAGAATGGGAGGTGAGCAAAGAAGATTCTTTTTGGGTATTTTGTGAATTTTCAATTTTTTTGTGTTTTTGATGATATTTAATTTTTTTTTGGATTTTGGTGTATCTAAATAGACTACAATCTACAAAATCTCTCCTCGAATCAAACTCTTGATTAAAGAAGCGTCAAAGGAATGAAAACGAACACGTGGAGTGAACGCCTTCGAATGACTTTAGAACTTTGGTGAAAACCAAATTGTTCAAGAGGGTTTAATCACAAAGAAACCAAGCAAATATATTATACGTAATAATACTTTGGGCGGCAAAACCCTCGATTAGCCATCAATCTCAAAATACTCACAAGCAAGCGGGGAAACGAGGCGGCGCGAAGCACTTAAGAGCCTTTTTCCTTAGGGTATATTTTATAATACCCGCCTTATACCCACCTTATAGTTTGTATTTTTCAAAATCGAGCTTCACGAAAGTATTTATCTATTTTTGCCTTTTTCTTTTTGTTTGAGATTCGAATACAATAATTGAGTGATGAAATCCCAATTAAGGTTGTGTTTTCACACTTTTGGAGATATTGTGAATTTATTGTGATACTTAATACAATATAGTAATAATATTTGTACAAGAAAAACCAAGAAAACCGATAATACGTATTAGTAGAGTTCTACTAATACAAATACTATATATGGGTAATATTAAAAACAACAATTCAAATTAATCACGACACACCTCCCCGGCAGCGGCGCCAAAATGATTGTGGTAAAGTATCGAGTGATGATTTAGGGAAAATCAACACTAATGACCCTTAAGGTATGAAAGTTCGTTTCCCAAGGAGGTATATGTGTGTGACTAAGATGTACAAGATTTGAGATTAATATTTGGTTTAGAAGGGGATGAGAAAAGAAGGTGACGAAGACGGAAAAATGAAAATAAACACTACTAGAAAGTTAAAACGTAGAACCTTAAAAACCACAGAAATAAAAATTAATTCTAAAAATTACCAAAAATTCACCAAAAATCAAATAAATAAACTAAGAGTTTACCAATGATCAAAACTTTTTCAAACCTTTTAAATAATTAAATATTCAATTTTTAAATGCTAATTAAAGCCCTAAAAATCAAATAAATTATCAAAAAGCCCAAATAAAGATTTTTCAATTGGTAAACCTCTAAAATGACCTAAAATGATTAAAAACTATTTTTAGAAATTTTTAAACTAATAAAAACTATTTAAAATGATTTAAAAACTATTAAAACTTAAAATAATTATAAAAATTAATCTAAAAGAGATAAAATTATTCTAAAAGTTGCTAAATTCCTATTTTAGTGTATTAAACCAAAGAAAAATGTAAAAAGTTGGAAAATGTGAAATTTTAAAAATAATAATAAAATAATATTAAAAATCCAAAAATTATAAAAAATTCTAAAAACTTGCAAACTAGTTTATTTTAACCTAAATAATCAGAAAATCAAAGTGAAATTACCAGAATACCCCTATTGGGCCCTCAAATGGGCCAAAACCAAAAACAGTCAACCAAATTTGGCTTTTGGGCCCAAAAAGTCAAACTTGGCCCAATTGACTTGGAAAAGCCCTATCTGACTTAAAATTCAATTCTAAGAACAAAACTCTAAAGGCCCAAAAGCTGAATATGAGCTTATCACAGCTTATTTAACACTCAGCTTATTCTTATTGGGCTTTTCAGCCCTTTAAGCCATAAGCTAATGCCATAAGCTCTAATTTGACACACAACCTTCTTTTGGGATGCTTATGAGATCTGTAAAAAGAAATTTTGAAAAAGCTCACTCAATAAGCCAGAAATAAGCAAAGTAAAAATTCACTAAAAGACAAAATAGTCGTTTTAAAGATTTAGGGCACCTCAGGACTTGATTCAACTTGCAAAAGATTTCAAATGGACCCAATAAGCAAAATGAATCAACAAAAATCCAATAAGCACAACCAATAAGCCAGAATAAGCACAAATGAACTTATGAAAAAGTTAATGGAGTTGGTTTTCTAGTCAAACCCTAAAGTCAACCCACCAAATGCTCCAGTATGAACAAATGGGTCAAAATATGAGCACCTATTACAAAAACAAAGTTGTTGCTGGTTAAAATAAGCTATTATAGCTTATTGATAAGCTGAACCCAATTTTACACTATCAGTGGCAACTAGCAGGGGAAAGGAGTTCCCACTGCTTTGACTATTTGACCAAGCTTATTTGAGAGTTCCGGTTTGATTTAATTTGAAACAAAGGCACCCTTGTGATCAGTGAATCACAAGGAGTCAATAGCAACAAGAAAATCACAAATTGGTTAACACAATAAGCCACAATAAGCCAAACAGTCACCAAATATGCACCATATAAGGAAATAAGCAGTTAAGCACTTAATAAGCAGATTTAGACTGAATAAGCCAACCAAACTTAACAAGATGCATACACAAGCTATATAAACTATGAATAAACACAAAGCAACAAGAATAAAACACTGAATCAAAGTAAATAATAAGATCAAAGCATAAAATGTTTCTGATTAACATTGAACAATATGCAGACAAGTTTTGCTGATCTATTTGGCACTTGATCCAATTTCAAGCCTCAAATCCTTCTTCCCTGGTGTGATTAACTAAGGTTTATCACTTGTTAGCCCTAGCCTAAGCTTAGATCTAGGTGTCCTCAAAATCCTAGCCAATTTTACCAAGTTTTTAAGATTTTATAGCTAAATTATGAATCTATGTGTTCAAACCTTCAAACCTGCAAACATATGAACACTAGAACCTAACAAGCAGATACCAACACTTACAAACAGCAAATAACCACTTAGCAAACCACAATTACAAATAATGCAGTAGACCCAAACACCCTTTAATCTACCACTTAACAAAGGAACTTGTGAATTTAACTAATAACCTACTGATTTTAATGATCAAAAACACTTAAACAATAGAAACTAACACAATCAAACTCAAAAATTATCAGCACAAACACCAATACTCAAAATCAAAGCACCAAATCAAAATCAGTCATAAACATGAAATTTTGAGAGGAATCTTAACAAGGGATTATACCTGCCTTCCACAACATCCTAGGAAGGCCAGCTATGCTCCTTGGACCTTGTTCAACAACTAGAACAAGACCAAGGTACTTCAATGAAGATGATGCAAACTGCCTTGGTTGATGGTTCAAAGTACAACCTCAAGGACTTGATGTCTTCAACACAAGCAGCAAACAACTCAACCAAGGGCTCTAATCCCTTCACAAGCTTGGTGTCAACAAGCTTGTAAGAGCTTATAGCAAATGGCCAAGGGTTAGTACACAAAATAAGCCAAAACAGAACCTAGGATTTCAAGGTATTTAAACCTTAAAAACCTAATGAACCAAGACGTGCCTTAACCACAAGATTAAGGTAGGTCTTAACAATCAAATGGAACTCAGAATTAGGCTACTCAAACACCAACTTTTAATCAAATCAAAAAGAGAATTCAATATTTTTAGAAATTCAAATTTTATTAAACTTAAAAAGGAATTACAAAGATTGATAGCCTAAAACTGGAACAAAGGGACTCTCACATGTTGAGGTCTCCTTTGATAGGCAAATGCCTGGCTACACTATTCACAAACCCTAGAAGTGAAATTCCCTAAATGCCCTAAGTCCTTCTAGACGTTTTCTGAATTTGAGCTGTCCAAATTGATCCTGGATGTTCATTTTAGCTTTGGAATGAAGCAATGAGTCTTGGCTGTTGATTTTGCCACATAAGATTACTTGGAGGGTAAGTTGCATTCTGATTGGGTGACGTGTTGAATGGTGGGGTCTCTTGGTGAGTGGGAGTGAGGGTTTTGAGGTTGGGATGTGATTGAGGTGATGTGAATCACACGTGGGTTGAGTCAATTTTGATTTCCCCTTTGTTTTGCTCCTTTTTGATCCTGGGTAAAAAAGCTTGTTCATGCCTGGTAAAAATCCAAACAGTAAGTGTTTGGCGCATTTTTAGGAATTTGATGTTTGGAATTGGCAGTTTAGGTCCTTGAGTTTTGGAAAAGAGTGAATAGCAAGTTTATTTTGCAAACAAAACGTGTTCCTTTGTTATTCAACTTTTACCACTTGGCAGTTTTGGCACAAACTTTCCAAAAAGTGTTTCAAGGGTTATTTTTTACACTTTTGCATATTTCAAGGACTGATTTTGGACATTCTTGATCTTCAAAGGTCTTCAATGTATCTTTGGCTTGATGAGGGACCATAATTGACAATTTGAAATTATTGAGGGACTAATCTTGCCATTTCTTCAAAGTTGAAGGACCTTTTGTGTAATTTTGACAAACTTAAGGGACCAAACTTGTAATTATGAATATACAAGGGTTTTAAGTGTCATTTCTTCAATAAATGAGGATCAATCATGTATGCCTTCAAGTCTTCAAGGGTATTTGTTAAGTTTTCCATGATTAGGGCCTGGTTCTTTGCACGGCTTCGTTTCTCGTGTCCGTTTTTCCTTGTATCTTGTGATCTTTTGTCTTTTTCACGATATCCATACCTAAAATACACAAGTAAACAAACACAAGCATATATATGGTATTTTATGACATTTTTATGCATTTAAAGCCCAAAAAGAACGATGAGATCATGTTTAAATGCCATCTCATCACATGACTCAAATTGTTGAACACTTTTACTTTTCTCATCCCATTTTCGTTTTTCTTCCGAAATTTGTTTTTCTAACAAAATTGATTGCTTTTTGAAACTCCTTTTTAAAGAAACTTTCTTTTGGGGTTCATCACTTGGTGGTGGAACTCTATTATACATCTTTTGTTCTTTGGAAAGTTCTTTTTGAGGAACAAACTTAATATAATGATCAGAATCAGAAAGGTTTATTAGGTCACTTAAGTTCGATCGACTTTCTTCTTGTTGACGAATGATGTCGTCGCAGTCTGGGAAAGCAAGCAAGATTATCAACATAACAACCGATATCATAAAGAGTAGGCTTGGTACTTTGAACTTTCTTGAGATATTCAGGCTTGACAAAACTAGTTTTCATATTTCTATTGAGCATATTCATGGTTTGAATAGACTGACCCGTTTTGTAAACAATGTTATTTAACGTGTCGACTCTCTTTTCCAAAGCAAGAATTTTTGCAATATCCTTTTCTTCACGAGTTTTATAAAGCTCAGTTTGTTCTTTGTTAACCGACTCTAACTCAGTAATTTGGAGTTTATGTAGCAGCAGTTGTTCTTCAACTTCTGATATCTTTTTTTTGACATATGAATTTCGTGTGTTACTTCAGAACAATATTGTTCGTTGAGCACCTTACGTTCATATACCAAACCATTAGCTATTGCAACTCGTCGATCAGCTTCTTTTACATAATCACACTCTTTAAGCCTGTCTATCTCCTCGGCTAAGGATGTGTTTGCTTGCTTCAAACGTTTATTAGCCTCTTTGTTTTTCTCAATTTCATGTTTTAAAGAACCAATTATAGACGCAAGCAAATCACGGTCCTCATACGAGTCAGTATCCTGAGCAGCATTACCGTCATCATTACACATATGCTGTGAATCCGTAGAGATATTTCTATCCTCCGTGTCCATTACATATGTGTCATTGATGCTTTCAGGTTGCTCAGGATGTCGTCGTTCATTAGCAAACACGTTATAGTTATCATATTTTGGTACCTTTTCAATTGGCTCAGTATCAAAGATAGGTCCAGAAGTATCAGGAGTCTCTGGAAGAACTTCTTGAATCTTTGCCATGTATACATAATGTGCCTCTAGCTCTTGATTATCGGCTTCATCATCAGTGTCATCACGCCAGTCAACTTCATCTGCTGTGATATCCCGAATCCTTAACCCATTTTGGCTTCTTGCATTCCCTAGCCATGTGCCCAAATCCCTTTCAATTGAAGCATTGAATCCCAGTCTTCTGCACAACCATAGTGCCTACAGTATCTCTAGCCCCAACTTGATTCGGTATCCTCTGATTATCATACCTAGCCTCACGATCATACCTAGGTGCATGATCAACTTCCTTATATCGAGCATTAGATGATGATCTGAGGCTATTGTTGGTAGGTTTGTAGATCTTCTTATAAGTTGTGGTGAGTAGAGACATGAGTTCTTCAATCTTCTTTTCCCTTGAAGTTTGTTCATCATCATTGTCTCCATCTGACTCGGTGTCATACTTTGGAGGTGGAGTGGGGACAATTGATTTTGCCTTTTTAGCAGTAGGTGGAGGTTTGGTGGATGAGCTTGATGAATTTGAGGAATGATTAGGTGTTTTTTGACGGTGTACGGGTTTTGTTGAAGTAGTAGCCACAAAAGCAATAGAGTTAGCAGACCGTTCTGCCTTTTCAGCCCTTAGTTCATTCACTTCATTTTGATGTTGTTTCAGGATATCATAAAGTTTGTGATATGAGATGGTCTTGATATCTTCCCTTTGTTTAACCTTTGCCATTCCGGTTTGAGTTGAAGTAGAAACTGAACATTGGCATGATGATTAGAGATGGTGCATTGATTTCTAACAAGCTCATTCATCATTTTGTAGAATCTCGAGTAATATGAGTCAATGGATTCACCATCTTCGGATGTGAATTTTCCAAATTCCTAAAGTAAATTAGTCTCGAGATCTTGAACATTGATCGACTCACCTTGCTTCAATCGATGAATTTCATTCCCACATTTCCATAGCATTAGGACATGCATCAACTGTCGAATAGATATCGTTATCAATTCCAGTGAGTATAAAGTATACAGCATCAGCTTCAGCTTGGAGGAGTTTCTTTTTCTCAGCAGAACATGTGTCGAAATCTTCCATAGCTCGTATAGTTGATGAAGTACCATCCTCTGCTTGTGTGGTAATTGGTCTGAATTCAAAAACTGGAGGTGGATTCTCAAGGCAGTGACGAAGAGCAGTTCGATTATCTTTTCCATCGAGAAATCTGAGAAAGCGAGAGCTCCATTGAACATAGCAACCGGCAGTGAGCACAGGTGGATTTCCATTGCCACCTTGTTCCAAACGAATTTGATTTGCAGTCGCATTGTTGATGTTTTTGTTAGACATTGTCGATGATTGTGAATGGATTAGGATCTTAGTGGATGTGTTGTGATGAGGTGTGGTTGATGTTGTTGAGAAACGATGTTAAAATCCCCTAAGAATTGTCTCTCCAGAAACCAAAAAATCGAAGGCCAAAAACACTCGATGTTTTCAGAATACTTGATCTTTTCAAAGAAATCTTCGGAGTACTTGATCTTTTCAGAATACTTCAATTTTCGGAATACTTGATCTTTTCATAGAAATCTTCGGAATAATTGATGTTTTCAGAAAAACGAGACTTCTTCAGAATAACTGATGTTTTCAGAAAAATGAGGTTTTTCGGAATAATGATATCTTCGGAATATGTGAAATTTTCAGAGAAATGAAAATCTTCGGAATAATGACTTTTTTCAGAATAATGAGGTTCTTCGAAATAATGACTTTTTCAGGGAAATGGGTTTTTTCGGAATAACTAGTTTTTCGGAATAATTTTCGGAGAACACCTTTCTTCGGAAAAATCCCTTCTTCGGAAAAATCTTCGGAAAATGCCCTTCTTCGGAAAAATCTTCGGAAAATGCCCTTCTTCGGAAAAATCCCTTCTTCAGGAAAATCTTCGGAAAAATCCCTTCTTCGGAAAAATCTTCAGAGAAAGCCCTTTTTCGGAATAAAGGTTTTTCAGAGAAAAACCACTTCTTCGGAATAATTTTCGGGAAAACACAACTTTTTCAGAGAAATAAACCCTTTTCCGAAAAAATTTCTTCGGAATAAGCCCACAATTTTGGAAAATCAAAACCCTTTTCCGAAATGACTAACTGTTGATCGATATCCCATTTTTCTCGGAGCAATCTTATAAAAAACGTAACTTTATGCCTAAATTTGATCCAAAAACCCAAAAAAATTGTGTTTTTAGCCAAACAAACAACACCAAATCTCTACCATAACTATGTAGATGATTTGTATTAAAAATAAACCATAAAAAACACAAAAAATTTGGATCAAGGATTATGGATCAAATACCTCACAAAATCATTAAGAACGCAACCACGAATCTTCAATCACCTATCCACTATAGGCTCTTGATACCAAATGTTAATTCCACTTCAATCCATAACACACAATACTAATGATATTTAGAGAGAGAAAGAGAAGAAAAGTAGAGAGAGAAATTAGAGAGAGAAAGTAATAATGACCAACACCCTCTTCCACACATGGAAGAGGGTATTTATATAACACGGCCATAAGGCCTTAGTGGGCTTGTCCATGGGCCGGGCTTGGCTTTGCTTGGGCTTACGCCCCTAACTTAGACAATATTAGCTTAAAGTCCAAGCCCGGTTTTCCCGACTAACCTATTACAATACAAGACCAATAACGACTAAGATGACCTATTACATTCTTGTTCAACAATATAAAATATAGGGCTAACATTCTCCATGATCTTTATGGGTGTAATTGCTTCTCGTCGTGTGTCTTGATCCTTCATATTGATTTTGGAATAATGATTCTTCACATCGTCTTGGATCTTTAGCAACAAAATGGAGCCCTCATGCCTTGTTAGGGCCTTTTTAGACTCGCCAATCTTCGCATCCCGTTTAAATAAGTTATGCCTTGGCTATGAACTCTAATTAATCCCGAGCAACTTTTAAACGATCTTGGGCTTGAAGCTAAGTAATTTTTCAAATCGTACGACCTTATTTGTTGCATTTATTTATTGACAAGTGATGGGAGAAAAAGCTTATAATTAACTCACATAAATTTATGAAAGAATACAAAACTTATAATTTACTCTATCATCTCTCGTTCTCCACAATTTAAAATCTCAAGGAATGAGACTCGTGGATGCTTAGCCTAATAAAACAATTAAGGTCCATATGGATAAGGATACTAGCTAGAGTAAACTTAAATAAGTAAACTCGGGTTGAGTCAAAATATTCACGACAGGCCTAATATATCAAAGACATCTAAACTTGTTAAAACCATTTTATTAATAATTTATTTTGACTTTATTCAAGATATGAAATAAATACATATGGTGAAAGAGAATAACGATAACAAAGGAAAATACCACTAGGCCAAAATAGCTCAAAAATTTGAAAAATGGCGAAAAAATCAATTTTCCGGTTAAAATGAGACCAAATTCATGGAAAAGCCCACTTAACTTCGATAGAAGTGTCCCCTACACTTAATATAAACATTGTCCTCAATGTTTAAGCATGTGGAAGGAAACTCCCCTACACTTAGGATATTGTGCATGTAGTTTAAATCTAGCTAAGGAAGAGACAACTGAAGTGATTCCTATTTCAAAATTTATGGATATAAAATATTGAATCACAAGAGTTTTGGATAGAACCGGGAAGATGGGTACACAAAATCACGGGTCGTCAAAAGTGACTAAAAGTAGATCTTTGAAAGCTCTAATCCCTGCACATCATAAGAAACAACAAAACAACAAACACCTACTAGGGTCCCCCCTACACTTATTATGAAAACGGATAAAGAAGGATAGATCCCCGGGTTACCTCCTGATAAGCGCTTGTTTTTGTTAACCGAGTCATGAGTCTGACTCGTCCCCGAATACTATGGTTGAAAGTTCATAGAAAACCTTGAAGAAAATCCTCCGCGGTCAAATACATGGTTCTCATCTAACAAGTAGCATAAGCCTAAGGTGAAGAGCACAAGCCAAAGTAGAGTAGGCGAGGTTCCCTTAAGCAAATGTTGAACACGGTGATAGAAGCTGTGATAAGGTGAAAGCGTATCTCTGAATATTCCAAAAGTCTTTACTTTTATTTCATCAGATGGATACTGAGATGGCTCATAAACTGTGATACCCGGATCGAACACCTTTTCCTTTAGGGGAAAATAAGAATGACACTCAGTAGAACTTGAAGAAGATTCGCCCATATACCTCACAATCTCATCCAAAGAAGGTGGAAAGAAAGGTGTCAAAACATAAGTACTACGAATGTTGGTGTCATCCGGTTTCTTTTCCTTTGAAACGGGTTTCTTAAAGTTCGAAGGAGGGTAAAGGCCATAATCAAAATCCAAAGGAGGAGAATCATGCTCATTAGGAAAGTAAGTATTGAGAAAGGTGGCGAAATCTTCCTCAAAAGAGTAATCCTCTAAAGTAGAATCAAGCGTTGTTGGTAGAGGATCCTCATCAAAGATAGGAGTAAAAACATCATCAGAAGACACAATAGTTGAAGAATCACTCGAAAGAGTGTCAACATCATCAAAGTCATCATAAATCGGCATGTCTTCATACTCGGAAGTAGAATCATCATATTCATCATAAATTGGTGGATCATCCAAATCGGAAGTAGAATCATCATATTCATCATAGATTGGTCGAGCATCCAAATCAGAAAGAGAATCATTAGATTCTTCCACATGTTCTTGAAAAAGTGGATTATCATAGAAGGTCTCGAAAAGAGGATTGTTGTGTAGTACAAAATCATTGATATCAAGCTTTGTGGTTTCCAAAGGAGTTGTAACAAGCTCGTCTTGAAGCACATTAATCATTTCCGCCGATTCTTTTCCATTGGATTCGCTTGTAATCTTCCCTATTTTAAACACTTGTTGATCATTCCTGACCCTAAGAATGAGTTCACCTTCGGCAACATCGACTAAAGCTTTTCCGGTTCACAAAAATGGCCGTCCAAGTATTAACGGAATACGAGGATCCATCTCATAATAAACAACAACAAAATCAACCAGAAAAGTAAAGGTACTAACTTTAACAAAAACATCTTCGGCAATACCAAAGGGGTAAGCGAGAGTTTGATTTGCTAGCTCAGGATTCATACGTGTTGGTATAAGATCGGGTAATGATAACTTCTTCCAAACCCTTAATGGCATTAAATTGATACTAGCCCCAAGATCCGCTAAGGCAGTACATTCTTTGATTTGAGAAAATGAACAAGGTAACACAAAACGACCGGGATCTCCAAGTTTCTCCGGATGTTCTTTGAGAAGGACTGCAGAACAATTTTCATTTAATCGAGTATTAATAAACCCAGCCATTTTATCTTTCTTACTAAGAAACTCCTTGAACGCTTTAACAAATTTCACTATTTGGACAAGTACTTCAACAAGGCTAATATTAAAGTTCATTTGTGTGATCATCTAAAAAAAGGAAGTAACTTGAGTATCCTCCTACTAAAGTTGCTCCACTGCGTGTAGAAATAGCACTCACATTAGCTCTAGGGTTGGTTTCAGTTGTTGAAGGAAGAGCACATTGGGGACGAGGGGCTTGAAAAATTTGAACGAATTTCCTATCTGTAGATTCTTGCATTTCCTTTAATTTCTTATCTCGTTTCGAAATCTTTTGAAGAACTAAGTCCATTTGTGGATTAGGTAAATTGAACCCTTGTTGTTGAAAACCTTGGTTTGGGTATTGGTTGTATGGTGGAAAACCTTGAGGATTAAAACGTTGGTTTGGATAGCCTTGATTTTGCACTTGATAAGTTCCTTGATTAGCATTGTAACCCCGCACATTTGCATTTGGTATAAAATAAGCTCATGGTGGACCTTGGTTGTTTTGGGTGGATGGGGGTGGTCTTTGTTGAAAACCGGGTGGAGCCAAATAATTACTGGAATTATAGGACAAATGATTAACATCGACATTCGGTTTTAAATGAACCCTCTATATGTTGTAAGCATACACTTCCCCGTGAGATTGGTCATAAGCCTTATCACAATTAGCATACGAATGTGCGCACCACATGTTTCACAAGTCACATTAAGGGCATTCACATGTTGAATAAGAGTGTTTTGAACATGTAAGGCAACTTTTGTCACTATTGAAGTAAGTGCTTGAATTTGATTGGTAGTCTCACTATCACTAGTACTAGCCATAGTATCCCTATCACTTTTAGTTTGAAGTTTGGCCTTATTTTCAATTTTATCCCAAGCGACTTGTGTTGTTTTCACTAGAATGTTACCCCCCGAGGCACTATTTAGTGAATCTTGGTCATTCAAACTTAATCCATTATAAAAAGTATTAATTTGATGCACTTTAGAAAAACCGTGTTGTGGACACTTTCTCAAAAGTTCCTTAAAACGATCCCAAGATTCACTAAACGTCTCACCGTACTTTTGTTTAAAATTGATGATATCATTCCGCAAAGCGGTAGTACGTGAGGGTGGAAAGATGTAATTGATGAATTTAGACTCTAAGTTAGCCCATGTGGCAATACTTTGGGGTGGTTCCTTATCAAGCCAAGTCCTGGCTTGTCCCTCGAGAGAGAAAGGAAAGAGGAGCAAAAGAATTGCCTCTTGTGATACCCTATTGTATTTCACAGTATTAGTTAAGTGTACAAACCTCTTGATGTGATTGTGAGGATCATCATGAGTGCGGCCCAAGAAAGGTGTTTTAGAGACCATTTGAATAAAACCGGTTTTGAGCTGAAAAGTATTGGCTCCAATATTCGGCACTACAATTGCATCTTCATTGCCTTCAACGTGTGATTGCAAGAGCTCGATCATTGGTCAGTTATCCATGGTGTCAATAGCACGAATCTCGATATCGGCTTGAGTGGTTTTCCTCTTGCGCGAACGAGTACACATACACCTACAAAAGAAAATTATGGACAAAATAGAAGAAGAAATGAGGTTAATGGAAAAAGAAAATATTTTTGGTGCAAAACATTATAACATAAATGCTTTTTATGATTTTCTAAATGTTTTTGGGTTTTTGAATTTTTTTATTTTTTTTTTGAAAATGTTTAAAATCTTTGCAAGAAATATAATGTTCACGAGTGAACGGATCCCAAAATCCAACGCGTCTCTAAAAAAACCGTTAATCTTTACGAAAAGCGCCGACAGCGGCGCCATTTTAATAACTGAATTTTAGATAAATAAAATTTGTTCTCGGTGTCTAATCGAATTGATCTCAGTTTAAAATGTAACTTAGTCGTTTTTGGTGGACAAAAGAAAATATGGTTATCTATTTCTACTTAAAAAGTAATTTTCAAAACAAATTAAAAATAAACAAAAAACAATTCGGAATAAAACTTAGATTAAAATGGAGGGAAAACAAAATAAAAACAATTCGGAATACGTTCAAAGAAAATAATTTGGAAAAATAATCAAGTAACCAATTCGGAAAACGTATTCCGAATAACAATTTGGAATCAGAATTTCTAAATTTAATTTGGAATGTGATTTAGTTTTTTAAGGGTGAAGATCGTAAATAGGCCATGAACTTTCAAAAAAAACTCATGTTAGGTAACTTACTTTGGAAAATACCAATATCACCCACCAAAGTCTATGGTGACTGCCTATTATCACCAATGTTACCGCCTGACTGCTGACACGTCATCATTAAGCCCTTCTATTTTATTTTTTTGACATTTTATACCCCTTCTTAGGTATATACCATTCATAATCGGGATCCCTCATTTTTTTCACCAACAGCCTTTATCATATCCAATTAGGGTTCATCAATTTCGAGTTCTAATTCATCATCAAATCATGATATGGGAATAGGGGTATGGGTATGAGAATGATTCAAATTGTTTGGTTTAAAACGTATGGAATCAAAAGTGTAGAATTGATGTCAGAGGAATCATAGATCCATTCTACGATCATGTGAGTGGTGTCACTGATTTATTTAAAAAAAATTGAAATTCTCTCGTTGTTTCTTTCTCAAATTTTAACCCATCCTTTTCTTATTTTTTTTCTCAAAATTCTAAACCATCTTTCTCCTCCATTCAAGTTTTATCTTATAATCAAACACTTTTCCTTATTTCTTTGCTAAATGTTCTGTTGAGATTTGTAAGATTCTCTTCTCGAGTTCTCGTCACTTTTGTTGGAGCGTGTTAATAATCATCACCGGAGTTGTCATCACTATCATCAATCTACTTCATTAACGTCCTTCATTATCGACATCCTTCACTTTATTGTTTAACCTTGCAAATATGATGACCAATATTTCTTTCTTTCTTTACAAAACTATTTGTTATATTTGGATACGAGAGTTAAAATGAAATGATGAAGGTTTGTTAGGATATGACTTCTGCATATGTACGGTATATGTATTTTCTTGTTTTATTTGCATATCTGAAAATGTGAATATAAAAAGTATCACGTCTTAAAAAAAGTAAACCAAACAATGATATTTACTTTTTTTAAGAAAAACAACGATATTTACTTTTTTTAAGAACAACAATGATATTTACTTTTTTTAAGAAAAACAAAGGATTAGAAAAAAAGTTCACTAACGATGACCTGTCACTAGGTAGGAACCGGTTATAGCCGGTTAAATAAATAAAAGCGTAGTCACAATGGTGATAAGAGGCAATCACCATAGACTTTTATGGGTGATATTGGTATTTTCCAAAGTAAGTTATCTAACATGGGTTTTTTTGAAAGTTCATGGCCTATTTACGGTCTTAACCCGTTTTTTAATTCGGAATTTGGGAAAAATTAAAACAATTCGGAAAAAGAAATTACTAAACTTAATTCGGAATATGAAATGTAAACTAACTCGGAATCTGAAATTTAAACCTAATTCGGAATATTGAACTAATTTAATTCGGAATACAAAAATGAAGACTAGTTCGGAATGTGGGATAACAAAACAGTTCAGAATTTAAAATGGATATGTAATTCGGATTGTGGTTTGAAAGTTAATTCAGAATATCATTAAAAAGAAAATAGTTCCGAATAAGAGACATGTTTATAGTTCGGAATAAGGGAAGTAAATGTAATTCGGAATTTAAGGGTTTCTACAATTCGGGAAAATGGTTTTGATTAATTTGGGAAAAGAGAAAAATTAAGCTAAAATTAATTAAGCAAATAAGCAAAAATTAAGCTAAACTAAATTCTAAAATAAGCCAAACAAGACAAAAATAAAAAATCTAAAAACCAACTATTAAGCAAAATAAATAAAATCTTTTTTTAAAACATTAAACTACCAAATCCACTCAAATGAAAAATAAGCCAGACATAAAATAAGAAATAAGCACAATAAGCTATAAAAATCAACCATATAAAAATATAAAAACAATGAATAAGCAACTCAATCAAATAAGCAATAAGATCAAATAAACTAACATGATGATTAACCACATCAACACGAAACTAAAACAAGAAAGGAAGAATGAGATTAATTAAAAAGCTTGAAATTAAAGATGAAAATTAAAGGTTTAACAATTGAAAGATTAAAGATGAAAGGTTAAGAGTTGAAAGATGAAAAACTTGAAAGAAAAACTAGAGAGAATTATTCTACTCCTAATTACTTAAAAATAAACTATTAACTACTACTATTACAAATGATGAATGAGGCCTATTTATAGTGGATGAGTGATAGGTGTGGTGCTTCCTTCTTTCTTTATTTTGTCTTCTCGTCTTGAAAATAAATTCTTCATTCTCGAATTTGTCTCGGGATTTTGTCGATAAATAAAATGAACTCGTTTTCTAATTTCTTCTTTTATTAGATTTGGTTCTTCGACTTTGTTAAACTTCCGTCTTTGGTCTTTTTCTTTAATAATTCTTCAGAATAGGCCTTTGACTTCCGTTCTTTTTGAACTTTTGATCTTTTGACTTGGTATTTCGTCTTTTTCTTCGATAAAAGCCCATGAAAGACCTTGTTTTATTCCTATTTCATCTTTTGGTCCTAAAACACAACAAAAACACAAACCACGCATAATTCCGACTTTTACGATATTAAACACACGTTTTGGTCTCGTTTTTATTTGTTTTAACTGGTAAAAGGATAAGTGTTTTCATAATTATTACTCCTTTTCGACCATCACCTTGGGTTCTTTCTCTATTTACTTCTCCTTAGAAGTACTTGGACGAGAAATGGGTTCTTTGAAAGTTTTACCACTTCGTGTAGTAATAACTTTCATTTCTCCTTTCGGGTTTGCAATGGTATCACTTGGAAGACCACCCGAAGAAGATGGTTTACACATTATAGACTCAAACATGCTTGCCATTCTATCCTTAAATTTAGATTCCCTTTTATCCGCCTTAAGCATCTCTTGTTTGATTTAATGTTGGCCTTGTTCCATCTTTTGTTTATTTTGTTGTAACCTTTGCACGTTACCCTCCATTTTGTTTGTATGATTCTTAAGTTCATTAGCAACCTCTTTTTTCAACTCATTTTTCAAATCATTTCTAATCTCGGATCTTATGCTAATTATCTCCCTTTGAATATTATCAAATTTAGCATCATTAGTCGTTGCATAATCAACAAACTCATTTGGAAGATCTTTCATATTTTGCAAACCTTTGTTATTGTTTTGAAAATCACGGTTTTGATTCTTGTTTTGCAATTTCCCATTGTTCCCACCATTGTTGTTGTAATTACCCTTGTTAAAACTCCTTTGATTTCCTTGGTATCAAACTTGGTTGTTGTTGTTTCGATAGTTATTAGCATTTTGATTTTGTAGAGCTTGATTTGGGCGGGAACCTTGACCGTTTTGGTTGTAAGTTCCCGTTTCTACATAAGCACTTGAAGTGTTACCATCCGCGGTAATGCACTCGGAAAAATCATGAGCTCCACCACAATATATACAACTCTTGTCAACCGCCTTAACCGATGCGGAATTCAAAGTATCTTGTGCTTTCCAATGAGTCATAAGAGTTGAAAACCTATCGAAAAACCTATTTTCCTCATTTGCCTCATCTTGCATGGCATTCATGTTACGAGACGATGATGATGAACCCATAGTGGCAATACTCGATGTGTTACGAGGGTTATAAACCTTAGACCTATTCTCAATTATCTTTAAAGCTTCATCGGTCGTTTTGCACAAAAAATTACCACTAGTGGCGGCATTTAAGTAATCTCGTTCATGATCATTAAGCCCATTATAAAAAGTATCAGTTTGATGCAATTCTAAAAAAATCATGGTGTGGACATTCATGTAACATTCCTTTAAATCTTTCCCAAGCCATAGAAAAACTCTCATTAGGTCTTTGCGTAAACCTTGAAATCTCATTTTTCAAATGTGTCATCTTAGATAGTGGGAAAAATTGGTTCAAAAATTTAGACACGAGATCACGCCATGTCAATATTGAATTTGGGGGTTCTTTCTCGAGCCAAATTTTTGCGGGTCCATCTAAAGAATATGGAAACAACATCATCTTAACCGTGTCGTGTGGTACATCCTTAAACTTGCTAGTCGCGGTGAGACGATTGATATGCCAAATGTGATAATGAGGGTTGCCTTTTTCATGACCACAGAACTTGTTAGCTTGGAGCATAGACATTAAACCCGTCTTTATCTCAAAATTCTCCGTAAGGATAGCGGGAATCACAATGGCTTCTCCAAAACCCTCGGTGGGTGCTTGAAGCAACTCCATCATAGTACGGTTAGCCATGGGAGCTTCTTGTTCTACAATGGGTTCCTCACTTGGAGATTCTTCACTAGGTGTTTGTTCCTTTCGATTACGACATCTACTTGCACGTTTTGCTTGATTACGAGTTTGCATAAACGTGACGTACAACGTGGAGGTGAGCCAAGAAGATTCTTTTTGGTGTTTTCACTTTTTTGAATTTTTTTGTGTTTTTGATGATATTTAATTTTTTTATTTTTGTTGTGTATTACGTAGACTGAAATCTACAAATCTCTCCTCGAATCAATTTCTCGATTAGAGGAGCCTCAAGGAATGAAAACGATCACGTTGAGTGAACGCCTTTGATGACTTTAGAACGTTGGTGGAACACCAAAACATTCTTGAAAACAAGCAAATATATATGATACTTAGATAATACTTTGGTGGCAAACCCTCGATTAGCCCTTTTTCTCAAAACACGCACAAGCAAGCGGGGAAACGAGGCGGCGCTAAGCTCATAAGTGCCTTTTTCCCTTAGACCTTGGTCTCCTTATACCCACCTTATAGTTTGTGTTAATCAAAATCAAGCTTCTCGAAAGTAATTATCTATTTTGCCTTTTCTTTTTGCTTTAGATTCGAATACAATAATTGAGTGATGAAATCCGAATTAAGGTCGCGTTTTCACGCTTTTGGAGATATTGTGATTTTATTGTGATACGTATACAATATAGTAATAATATTCACAAAGAAAACGAAAACCGATAATATGTGTGATTAGAGTGCTAATCACACAAATACTATTTATTGGTTAATAGTAAAAACAATTTTTTTTCATATTAAACACAACACGCCTCCCCGGCAGCGGTGCCAAAATGATTGTGTTAAAAATACATGTTTAGGAAAACAACGTATGTATGGTAAGTATTAAGTGAATGATTTACGAAAATCAAGCACTAATGACCCACGTAAGTTCGTTCACCAAGGAGGACTCAAGTGTGTGTTCAATATGTAAGTTTTGGATTAATATTGATTAGAAAGAAAAGGGAAGAAAACAAAATGCCGGATACGCTAAAATTAAGCTATGACGTAAAAAACGTAAAACCGTGAATAGTGACAAAATATAAACTAGCTCTAAAATTTCCCAAAAAATTACCAAAAATGCCTAAAAAACTAACGATTTCAAAATGATCAAAACTTTTTCAAACCTTTTTGATTAATTAATATTTAATTTTAAATGCTAATTAAAGCCCTAAAAATCAAATAAATTAACAAAAAGACCAAACAAAGATTTTTCTACTTGTAAACCTAAAAATGTCTTAATTAAGCAAAAAACTATTTTTCCAAATTTTTAAACCTATTAAATCTTTTTAAAAACCCTAAAAACAAATTTTAATAATAAAATATTAATAAAAAATTCAAAAACTATAAAAAATTCTAAAAATTTGCAAATTAGTTTATTTTAACCTAAATAATCAGAAAATGAAAGTGAAATTACCTAAATACCCCTATTGGGCCCTCAAATAGGCCAAAAGTAAAAACAGTCCACCAAATTGGGCTTTTTAGCCCAATAAGAAAGAAAGTCAACCAAATTAGCCCAAAAAGCACAGTCTTACTTAAACTTTGATTTTAAACAAAAAACTCTAAAGGCCCAAAAGCTGAAATTGAGCTTATCACAGCTTAATAGTCAAACAGCTTATTCTTAATGGGACAATAAGCCCATTAAGCTATAAGCTGATGCCATAAGCTGAAAGTTTACACACAACCTTCTTTTGGGATTATAAAGATAACTGTAAAAAGAAATTTTGAAAAAGCTCACTAAATAAGCCAGAAATAAGCAAAGTTCTTTTTCACTACACGACAAAATTGTCGGGTTAGAGTTCTAGACCACCTCAGGACTTGATTCTTTTTGCAAAAGCTTCTAAATAGCTTAACTAAGAATATTAAACAATAAAATATCCAAAAAGCTAAGTCAAATAAGCTGTAGAAAATGATAAGTACTCTGAAATAGCACAATAAGATGATTTTCTAGTAAAAGCTTAACCAAAAGAGATACAAACTTCCAATATTGATTATAAGCTGAGAAAAATGACACCTATCATAAAATTAAAGTTGTTGCATACACCAATAAGCTAAATAGATTCATTAAGCTTGTTGACCAAAGTCAACAAAAGTTAAACTTTGTTTTCTTGGACTTGTGGCTTTTAAGGGTGTTTAAGGCAATGAAATTGCTTTAATGGAAGAAGCTTTTGAGTTCAAAAGCCAATGAACAAGCCTCACCAGTTGATGAGCTTGCTTAATTTTTGGACATAAAGCTCAATAAGTCAAGTGATCTTAAGAGCTTATGAGATAAGCTGCAAACACTTAAAACACAACAAGTAGGCACCAAAGAACAAGTACAAAGCAAAAAACCACACAATTCAGTTCAACAATGGCAAATCACATAGCATGCATTTCACTTATATGTTTGACCAAAAAGTTGAGATTCAATAAGCTATAACTTTTTCTATAAGCCACCAAAATGCAAAACCAGATTATGTAGAGATAAACACCAACAGGAACTCTAAGCAAACCAATTTTTAGACTTTTAAATCAAACGAACAAACAAGTGAGACCTTCTGATGTGTTTGACCTAGTTTTAAGCACAAAAGTGGTGAGCATGCAATTTCTTGTTTATCTGTTTTCAATACTTAGCAAAGCACAAATAACACTTAAAATGAACAAAGAAATGAAGCAAGAACCAAAGAACCAAAGGCCAAAGTCCTTAAGCCCTATTATTAGTCAAATCTAAACAACACCTAATTCTACTAATTTCAAAGCAATTATTGATTTTAACCATATAGCATGCAATTTTATGACTGAAATGAGTTACTATAAACCTATATGATAGATTCAAGCAATAAGAACACAACTTGCATGCATATATCACCAATTCACATAGCATGCAATATTTTAACAGAAAAATAAAGGAGAGAGTATTCAAACCTCCAAGTTGCACTTCCACACCTTGGAATCAAAGAGCTTAGGTGCTAGCTAAACAAGTACCAGCTTTCCACTGCTACGACCAAAGAAAAGTCACAACCCAAGGCTTGGACCTATGGTTAGCATAAGTAAAATAGAATAAAGTGGAAAAAGGTCAAATCTTTGCAACACTTAGGTCCCCACAAGGCTTTGAATCCTACCTTAAGGCCTCACTACCCCTTAATCAGTCAAGATTAGTAGGCTATGATCACCCTTAAGCTCAAATAGCAAAGTTGTTGAACCACAAGCACTTAGCAAAGCACTTGACAGAATTTGTTAAGAAAAATTAAAACACACTTCCCAATTGTTTAAGCAGATTTGATTGTGACTTATGACACTTAAAGAAATACCTCAATGTGCAATCCTCTCACAAGCATACACCCCTTTTCTTTAACACATAAAGAACAAGGGATTCACATGGTATTAGGAGATCTTTGGACTTGCTCAAGGTTTTGTTTAAGTACAAATTCGTGAAAAACAAAGACTTAGAACAATAACAAGATAATGGAACTCAGTTTTCAATCACAACACAATACCACAACTTTCATTAATAGAAAAAGGGCTTTACAAGGTTTGACAAAAGGAAAACTGAGAACAAGAAATAAGGTACTACACTAATAGCCTTATATAGACCTTACAATGATTCTAGAAAGCTAAGGAAACTATAATACACTAGCTAATCAAGTTCCAAGTATGCCCTTGTTGATTTTGAACTTTGGATGTCATGTGAAGAATTCCTGGCGTTTTGCTGATGCTGAGTTGTTATGAAGCAATCTTAGGCGTCCAATGACATGTAGGGACCAAGTAAATGCTATTAGTCGTTGGATGGGAATCTTCGTTTTGGTTGGTTGTTGAAGACGAATAGGAAGTGGGCAGGAGAGCCACGTGTAGCCATCTTGGGTGGGGGGGGACCAAAATGAGGTTTGTGTTTTGTTTAGCATGTGTTTAATCATAAATCTTGAGATGGTTATGATGTAATTATCATTAAAAAACAAATCCCCAATTTGTGTTCTAGGTTAAGCACACATGTTTTGATCTTATGTTAGATTAAGAAAGGTGTTAGGCCTCATTTTTCAGACGAGATTAATTAATATTAATCCGTTTGTTATTGGGGTGGTGATGTGGAGGCTGGGTAGATTTTGATTGGTGGAAAGGGTGAGTGGGGTGAGGTGGCATGATTTGGTTAGTGGTTTGAGTTACTTTGTTTGGCCAAAAACAGTCCCCATGGTTTGAATTTGTTGTCATAATAAGATTTTCAGCACATATCCCATATTCCTTTGTAAATGAAGTTTCATTCTTCACACTTTGGCCAAAAACACTTTTCCAAACTGTTTTAAAGGACTTGTTTTGTAATTTCTTGATATTTTATAGGTTATTCTTGACATGTCTTGAAACTTGATGGACTTCTCCTGTATGTTTGACTTTGAGGAGGACTAAAAGTGACAAGTCTTCATTTTGTAGGGACCAATCTTGCCAATTCTTCAAAGTTGAGGGACCCTTTTGTAATTTTGACAAACTTTAGGGACCAAACTTATAATTATGAATATACAAGGCTATAAAGTGTCATTTCTTCAATGATGAAGGACCTTTCTTGTACATCTTCAATTCTTCATGGACTTTTTTTGGAAAATCATAACTTGGGCCCGGTTTATTTTGCGGCTTCGTTTCTCGTGTTCGTTTTTGCTTGTTTCTTGTGATCTTTTGTATTTTTCACGATATCCATACCTAAAATACACAATTAACAAACACAAGTACATAATATGGTATTTTATGACATTTTTAGCATTTTAAAGCCCAAAAGAACGATGAGACGATGTATAATTGCAGTCTCATCAAGCACATATAGCGAAAGTGATTTAACAAGATCATAATAATAACATAAATATAATTAATCAAATTAGGGTTACATACCCTTACGCTAAAGCAAATCCACAAGACGAAAAACGAATCACCAATTCGGGCTTATACCGTCATATACCAAGATATAGTCTAAAGTAAGACTATATTACGATCTTGTAAACACGTAATACAACGAGCTAACCGTGATGCTAGCACGTGAAAGCTGAGCTACAATGCTTGTAAATAATCTACCCAACAAACTTAGAGAGGGGCTTGGACTAGATTATCAAGACAATCGATCAACCAATAAAACCAACCGAAACCCTTCGTGGGTTACACCTTGCAATCGAACCAAAAGAGATATATGGGAAAGAGATTCAAGTTATGTTGTGAATTTTGAGGGATAAGGAGGTGTATTTATAGGCCCCAACCCATTGTAGCCCAAGTAAATAAAATGAAACTTTCCCCCCCCCTTGGATCCCTAACCGACGGTCGAAACACCCCTTGTGGGGTGTGCCAGAACTTTCGTCCTTCTTTCCTTTTAAACTCTTATTATATATTATTTTAACATTCGTTAATACTTAATTTTTAATTAATTAACGATCTTTAAAGTTTTATAGTTACTTTCTCGGTTTAATTTAATAAATACATAAGTATATATTTATTAAATAAATTAATAAATATAATAAATATATTTATTAACTAAATTAACTCTTTACGTATTGTGTGCAATCCCGTAATCTCGACTTCGATCCTATCACACGACTATTAAATATAAGTCCATAAACTTACAGCTCCCACTTGGACATATTTCGAATATCGTGATTACATTGACTAGCGTCTAGATACACATAGCAATGTCTCTAGTACAACTCGAGTAGGGTTTCCTGGATAAAACCTTTTAACGATTCTGCATCGTTATTATTATCCTTTTATTTCTAATACAACATTAATAAGGATATGGATCTCAGTCATTCTTTTCATTAACCATTCGGTTTCTCGTTGACAGATTTAACAAGATTACCAAAACCAATTTGGGTGTGGCCACACAAACATCTTACTAATCCCACGAGGGGCCCAGCTTTATTAAACTCCAAAACAAAGTTGGAGGAAATAAATTTCATATTAACTACGAGCAAAACTTATGAATTTTGCAACACTTCCGAAAATAATCCTTATAGCTACCAGTCACGTTTAGCGTTAGATTATTCAATAGAGATGCACTAGATTCACAACAGTTTCCTGGTATCTCAAGTCTAAGGATAACTATTTATGTTTTACATGATGATAAAGATCCATAAAGTAAAACATATAGTTGGGATCAGTCCTATATTTGATTCATCAAATATCATCCAAAATCGATCAATGTCATAACAGCCTTTATCCAAATACTAATCACAGATTTATTGCATGAGTTGGCTAGCTAGTTGCAGCCCAATCTCCTTGGCATTCTTAACTACCTTTGGTCTAGGAAAAGCCTTAGTTAAAGGATCAGCTATGGTATCATCTATGTGAACTTTTATCAATTTGATTTCACGAGCTTCAACTTGTTCTCGGACGTAGTGATGTCTATGCATAAAGTGTCTGGCGCCTTTCATGACTCCAGGGTCATTAGCAAATATTATTGTGGCAGAATTGGCACAATACATATCTATAGGTTCTTTAATTGAAGGCATCACTCTAAGATTTTCAATAAACTTCCTAATCCAAACAGCTTTCATTGCAGCTTCTGAAGTAGCCATGTACTCAGACTGAGTAGCATGCATTGCAATCGTTGTCTGTTTCCTGCTCTTCCAGTCAATTGCTCCTCCATTGATAACAAAAACGTAACCCATCTAAGACTTCGTATCGTCTTTATCACATTGCCAAGACGCATCACAGAAACCTGTCACATTCAGTTATGTGTCTGGTTTCCCTCTATATACCAAAAACATATCTTTCATACTCCTCAAATACTTTAGAATATGTTTAACAGCAGTCCAGTGGAGCTTCCCTGGATTCTGTTGGTATGTACTGACCAAGTTCTGAGCAAACGCCAAGTCAGGCCTTGTGCATCTAACATCATACATTACAGATCATACAGTCGAAGCATAAGGCACCTTCTGCATGTATGCCTCCTCTTCAGGAGTTGATGCATCCATCTCATGACTCAAAAATTATGCTTAACTTCCATAGGTTGAAAACCTTTCTTGGAATTATGCATATTATACTTCTTCAAAATCTTATCTATATAAGCATCTTGACATAGACCAATTAAACGTCTTTCCCTATCCCGGTAGAACTTAATTCCCAGAATGTTGCAGCTTCTCCTAAATCCTTCATAGAAAAACATTTACCAAGATAATCCTTAACTGCTATAAGTCTTGGAATGTTACTTCCCATGATTAATATGTCATCAACATATAGGACTAGGAATACTACATCACTCCCACTAGCTTTGCGATATACACATGGCTCATCACGATTCTGAACAAAACCAAACTTTTTTATTTCTTCGTCAAATCTTTTATTCCATTGACGTGATGCTTTCTTTAAACCATAAATGGACCTTTGAAGTTTGCACACATGTCTTGGATTCTCTGGATCAACATACCATTCTGGTTGCTGCATATAGATGTCTTCATCTAAGCGACCGTTCAAGAAGGCAGTTTTAACATCCATTTGCCATATCTCATAGTCATAGTATGCTGCTATAGTTATGAGAATCTTAATAAGTCTGCTACATGAGAAAAAGTCTCCTCGTAGTCTACGCCAAAAGTTTGAGTAAAACCTTTAGCTACTAAACGAGCTTTATAGGATTGTACTTTTCCGTCCATGTCGGTTTTCTTCTTGTATATCCACTTATGTTTCACTACTTTAGCATTCGGTGGTGGTTCTACAAGAATCCAACCATCATTTACTTTCATGGATTTCATTTCTTCATCCATAGCAACCATCCACTTATCATTCTCATGATCAAGTATGGCGGATTTATAATTAGTGGGTTCACCAAGATCCCCTAAATAATCATCATCCTCTATGTAAAGACATATATTGATATTTGCGGTTTTAATCCTTGCGGATATACACAGAGGAACTAATTCTGGTGGAACCGCCAGACTTTCTGGTTCAACAGGAATTACATTGCTAGTGTTTTCAGAAAGTAATGTATCTATATGACTTTCTTCAAGATCATAATTTCTCTAACTGAATTCTTGATTAACAAGATCATATTCAAGGAAGTCTCCATACCTAGCAACAATCACTTTATTCTCAGGTGGATAATAAAAGTAGTAACCCATAGTTTCCTTAGGGTATCCTACAAAGATACATTTCACAGATCGTTGTTGGAGTTTGTCACCCGAGTCACGTTTCACATACGCCTCACAACCCCAGACCTTTAAATAAGACAAATATGGCTTCTTGCCATGACATAGTTCGTATGGTGTCTTATCTACCTTCTTTATGGGAACCATATTTAAAATGCCAACAACAGACTCTAAAGCGTAATACCAAAAGGATAAAGGTAAAGTTGTAAGATTAAACATAGATCGCACCATATCCAATAATGTACAATTTCTCCTTTCAGATACACCATTTTGTTGTGGAGTATAGGGAGAAGTAAGATGCTGAACAATTCCATTCTCACTTAGATACTCTATAAACTCTTGACTTAAATATTCACCAACTCTATCAGAACGAAGAGCTTTAATCTTCTTCCCTAATTGCAGTTCTACTTCTGCTTTAAACACTTTGAATGTTTCAAATACCTCATGTTTATGCTTAAGTAAATAAACATAACCATAACGGCTATAATCATCCATAACTGTTAAGAAGTAGCTAGCACCTTTCCTTGACGTATGTCTAAGTGGTTCACACACATTAGTATGTATAAGTCCAAGTAGATCAGTAGCACTTTCAATATTGCTATTAAAAGGTTACTTGGTCATCTTTCCAGAGATACAAGACTCACACTTATCAAATGATTCATCATTGATATTTTCCAAAAGACCTACACGTTGAAGCTTTTGTATATGAGTCTTCCCAATATGGGCAAGTCTACAATGTCAAAGATAAGAAGAGTTCTTTTCAAACTTTCTCTTCTTACTCATGCTAAATACTGATTTATTGTTCTTGGATTCATTATCATGCATGTTTATTTGAAACACACCATTCACAGAAATTGCATTAAAATAGAAAATACCCTTTTTCCAAACAGAAATTATATTATTATCAATCGTGTGAACAAATCCATTATTTAACAAACAAGAAAAGGAAATAACACCTAATATTTTGTTTTTTAGTATATCATTTTGTCTCGGTATCTAATCAAATTGATTTAACTTTTCAAGCTCGACTTAATTGTTTTTGGTTATAATATCTTGTTTGGAATATAAGCTACATGACACAAAGCAATTAAAAAATAAAAGTATTAAATACTACTATGTATACGTACTATCTAAAAACACATTGCAATTACGACACTTAAATGCTCAAAATGTAAAAATGGAAAATACAAAGTATAAAACTAATTCTATTTTTATGGAACTAAAAAAATCCAAGTTTTATTTTTATGAAAGTCAAAATTGCTAAATTTATTAAAACTAATGATTATAAAAGTCAAAATAGGATTCACAAAAGTAAAAACTCTAAGACTTCTGTTTGACGTTTTTTATAAAAAAAAATGAAGCAATGATATCCTCTAAACAATTTGTTTACTTCTAATATCACAAATGGGCCATCTACATAACTAGCCCAACAATTAACTAACAGCTTTAATAATGGGCTGAATTAAACTGAATTTTAAAATGTAACATAGTGAATTACAAATTTGATTCTAGTAGATAAGAAAGCGACTTTTGAGCATGTAACGAACTCAGTTACACTACTAATCTCACAGCTATCCTAAATGCAACTAAAGAAAATTATAACAGACTATTAGTTCCATTTATCCAATAGCAATATTGAACATAGCAAACTAAGAAAATTATATAAACTGAATATGACTTTTATCTCTATACATATAGCAACAAAAACTTATACTAACCTATACTACTAACAGATTATGCTAATATTTGCAGAAAATGAATATGTACTTAACCTATTTTATCCGTAGAGGTGTCCGTTGTCGTCGAAGCGCGGCACTGAGCCGGCTTTGCTATCTACTGGTCTAAGATCGATCGAGTACTATGCTTGAACTGAAATTGCATCTACACTCGAACATTATGTAAATAGCTTCTACAACGATCTTGAACCAGTGACTGATATCGAAAGTACATCGATTACTATCCTTCAACTAAGCTTGAAACAACCAAAGACTGAAATCGAAAGCACTATACATTGATATTGAACCGTACCAAATTAATTGCAATGGCTGATCCCAAACAGAGAACTGATTCTAGACTAACTATGTGACTCTTCCCACTAAAATCTCTTAACCTCGAACAACCGTTTATCATAGCAGTGGGGAGAACAGTAACTTTACACTACTTGGATCAGTGAATTAACAAAAAACTAACTAAAACGAATCTTGAATTAAAAGAATAGTAACAAACTCAATCATTACCAAATCAATAGTACAACATTCGAGTCTTATCAACTAACTTTTAACAAGATAGAAGATATGAGTTAGGAAAGAAATTTATAAAACTTGAAAGATGAACTCTAATCCTTAAATGGAAGAAATTTTGTTACAAGTCTAACTGAAAGTTAACTGAATATAACAAACGAATTGAGTGAAAATTAAACTAGCTAAACTGATTTAGTAATCGGAATCATAACATATATGAAGAAGCTTTTAACAAATTTGAAAACAGAATGCAGAATATCAAAATAATATTAAAGCTTGAAAACAAAATTCATTAATGGCAAAAAAGTGATTCTTGTTACAACTAATTAAACGAATGCTTAACAGAATTTGTGAACTAACAACAAACTTTTGTGAGTGAATTTTAAACTAACTAACTAACTACTCCTACTTATCTAATTCACTAGGTGAAACTACACCTACAATAACCACTTGAAAATGAAGAAGTCTTGTTGTATTTATAGACGAATGAGAGGAGAGGTGTGACATGTTGCCTCCAGTAACCTTCTTCCACGTGTAAAATACGAGGTTGATTAATTAGGGTTCTTCACATCCCCATATTGGGGGTTGCTTCTTTCTTGGCTCTTGATCGAATTAATTAACAACATCTTGTAAAGGAGGAAAAGGTGATCACTTTTGCTTCTTTGATTTTCGTCTGAAACCTTGTGTATTGTTCTTGAATTGGAATTGTAGGTTTATGGTGGGAGAAAAGTAAAAGTCTGATAAACCGTCTGTTACTTTTTTTCTCTCTCTTTGTTTATGATGAAGAAGGTAAGACGTGTATGTATCTTGACTTTGACCAGGTTTAGTTAAAAACTTATCCTTCCTTTCTTTTTGGTCCTTTCAATTTTTACTCTTTTCAAAAGTTATGTAAAAGAGTTAAAAAATTTTAAACTAAACTCTTTTTCATCCTTTGTTTTTGTAGACATTTCAACTTAAGCCCTCGATCTTTGAAATAATGGCAAGTAAGGTCCTTGAAGGCTTGATTTGTCTTTTCTTCGTCTTTCGTCATATAAATCCCTTGAAAATGCGTGTTTGCTCCGTTATGCATCTTGTTTACCTGAAAACACAAAAACACAAATACCCACGTAATTATGATATTTACAGTTAAATATAATGTATTTGGCTGTGTTTTAAGTGGTATTTGGATCATAATTGATGAGTGTTTTCACACTTATCGAATCCCCTCCACTTGACTATTGCCATGGCCTCATGCAATGCAGTATCTCAAAGCTCTAGAGTGCACTTTTCTCATAACTAATCCACCTTGGTCATTTTATGATTTAATATACTATGCTATGCTACATGATGAATGATTTTGAATATTTACAATGCAATGCAAGGAAAACAATCTTATTTATATATTTTTGGATTTTTATTGAAATGTTTTTTTATGGAAATAACTTATAAAGAAATCAAAGACTTTAATTAGGGCTTTGGTACCATGAACACTTATCATCCTCAAGTTTCACTTTCCCCATACCAAGCTTAAAAACAAGATCATTGTTTTCCCTGAGTGAAAGTGCATCAACTCATTCATAAAGATTAATCGTGTTACTCTTATACCCCATTTATTTTGGCTCTAAGATCGGTTATTATTTGAGCAAATTGCTTGAAGGAAAATTTGTCATTATTTAAATCGTGAAATATAAGAAATATAAAATCTCAAAATAAGGAAGCACATTTTTAATCCTAAGTAACCATCTTCTCCATTACTCGAAAAACCGACCACAATTGATATAAGTCTGACTCAAAATAAAAAGTCATTCGCCTTATGTGTAAGATCCTTATGTCATGCATTAATAAGTAGCTACACACTCGCTAAGGAAAGAAAAATAAAACACACACAATAATTTATATCCGCCGCCTTTTTGAGACTTTGGATCTTCAATCCCGCAACCCTTCAAAGTAATATTGGATTGGAGAGACAACTAAAGTGTATTCATTTTTAGACAAAGTTGAATATCACAATAGCAAAAACTAATCAAAGTGAACCGGATACACCGGCCTCCTACATAAGCTCTACGAATGAAATGAGAGAGAGCAACCCTAGAAACAAACACCAAAAGACGAAGAAAAGCCACCCTCCACTTCGAATCTACTATAGCACCCTCTTGTTAAACCTAACCTATTTAGATCTACTCTATGTTTTCTATCCTAGTTATTCAATGCTTAAGTTTTTTAACCCTAAGTCTCTAGCTTGACTCGGCCCCGAATTAGGTTGTCCTTGGGGAAACCATCATGGAGAATAAAGGATATATACTTTGAAGCACATCTCACATGATACACTCAAACTTAGCACGTTGCCATTTACTATAAGATTTACAATATCCGCCTCGATAAATGGAACGGCCCAACGTGTCTTAAGTTTGTCCAACATACGAAATCTCTCAAACAGTAAGCACACCAGGATCAAATACATAGTTTCCATCTCTACACGTGAACAACTATAAAGTAGGAACCATCAACAAAGTAAGATCATACGAGAATCCCATATCAATCAAAGTCGCACTCTTAAGTGGAGTAGATGAAAACCAAGGTGTCTCAAATATACGTATCCCAGGATCAAAAACCTTTCCCTTCATGGGAAAATAAGAAGATGAACTCGTATCAACCATATAAGATTCCCCCATAGTGATCAAATCATCATGAGACAATGAAGGTGTAAGTATTAAAACATTCATAACTATTATGTCCATGTTGGGCTCCTCATCATCATCAAAGATGGGGAATCTTCCATAGAAGGCATAGAAAAAGGAGGATCAAGAGTAATAGTGTCTTGTGAAGGAGGTGTAGGCTCTATGGTTCGAAAAAGCATGTTTTCAATAACACGAATATCCTCTTCCCAATTAGAATCACTATCATCGACCTCTAAATCAGTATTAGCAAGATAAGCCTCAATGGTGATATCAATATCCATATGAGAATCCATATCAAAGGTTTTGGGTTCTAAAGTTACCTTAGGTGAAAAAGGATCAATCTCTAAAAGTATAGGATCTTCATCAATAATCAACTTCATGGGTCGAAGGGTCGGAATATAAGGCTTAAAAGAAGGTGTATTCATGAGAGAATCACTCATAGGAATGATATGATCATAAAAATCAATAGGTGCAACCTCAAAAACTGGTGAAGAAATATCAATGAAAGGTTCTTCTTCTATGGACTCATCATTATGGTTTTCATTCAATGCTTCAATCGAGGAGATAAGATTATAACCGTTTGACAAAACCTCACGAATATGAACATCTTCCACTTCTTCTATAGGAGCAACATCTTCATCCAAATTAGGAATGTCATCTTGACATGAAAAGTCATCGGATGATATATCATAAGATGCATCACTAGAATCACAATCATGGTCCTCTATTTGTGGAAAGTCATGCAAAAAATCTTCCTAAATCTCATTATCATTTTCTTTAAACAAATCATCAAGATCGAAATCACCAAAATCACTAGTAGTAGCATGAAGGTCAATGTGTGATAAAATCTCAATGTGATCATGAGAAGAAGACGTATCAATGCAAAGCTCGTCACATGGTTCATTGGAAACACCCTCAAGCTCTCTTTGGATTGGGATAAGGTTCTCAACAATAGAAGCGGTTAATTCATCCAAATCGGTGTTTTGTATGAGTGCTAAGAGGCTCGTCCCCCATGGTTAAGAGTTGTTGGGTTCCATGTGAGGTAAAGGTGATGAAGGTGTGTCATCATTAAGTGTCATACAAATCGAAGGACCCTCATCATCGTCATACAATCATCGATAAAAAATACGAGCACGAGTTGCAAAATATTGTTCTTCTTCCTCGATTATATCAATCTTAAAGAATAAATCATCTAAATATTTCCTGAGGTGACAAGAAAATTTGTTCAACGATTCACGAAACATATCACCGATCTCCTTGTCATTACTATGCCAAGTTTTAATTTCATCTTCTTCATTAGACTTAATTTTTTCCTTTAACCACAGACACGTGTCTTTCATCACCTCGAGGCTTAAGTCTTACATACTATCAAGTTCTTTAAAAGCGTTTTCGTTCGACTCATTTATTTTTTCAAGGAAAGAATGTAACTTAGTGACAATATTAGGGGCATAGGATGGTCGATCCTTCGGTCTACAATCATAACCATAATGGGGAGCGTTTCCACAAAACTCACATGAATAAGTCGAAGAATAGGGTGGAGGTGGATTTCCATAATTAGGTGAATTATAGGTTTTAAAAGAGTCTTGATTATGAAAGTTCTCATGATTATAACGTTGAAAATTCCCTTCATTTTAAAAACCCTCATAATGTGAAAATCCTTTATTTTGAAAAGTATCTTGATTATAGCATTGAAAATTTTCATCATTTTGAAAGCCTCCATAACTGGAAAATTCTTGGTTTTGAAAGGTTTCTTGGTTATAGCCTTAAAAATTATCATTATTTTGAAAACCTGCATGATTTGAAAATCCTTGATTATGAAAGGTTTCTTGATTATAGCCTTAAAAATTATCAACATTTTGAAAACCTCCATAATTGGAAAATTCTTGGTTTTGGTATGGCTCATCAGAGGGTTGATCATGAAATGATGGTGGATTTTGTGATGACAAACCGGAATATCCCATATAGTCATTACAAGTGTAGTCCATTTGAATGTTAGGTTGAAAATTAGGGTTCTTGGTTCCATTATAAGCATAGCCTTGACCATAATAGCCATTGTTTTGATCACATAAATAAGTGTTGTGTGGACCACCACAATTCGAACAAGGCGGATAATTAGCGTTGGCGGATCGTTGTTGCAAAATCTCCAAATGGAACGAGTATCCATGTGTAACTAGGTGGCCGAATGTATATACAAGTGAATGGCGTTTAAAGCTTCCTCGGGGAAGGAAGTAATACACCAAAGGTGGTATGGTTACACGCGTGCGAGTACACGTGTAAGTAAACTCGAGGAATGAGAGAGGAGCTCTCGGTTGACTTTTGAGAGAGAAGAGATTATCTCTCTCGAGGTGCAATAATTAATATCTACAAGAAAATATATAGATATGTATGTACTAATTAGGTGGCACACCACTCACTACTATCACCCTTGAATGACCTACAAGGAAGCAGAGAAACGAGGCGGCGCGTAGCACTTAAGAGCCTTCTTCTTTAGAATGTCTAATACACTCGCCTTATACACCCCACACAGTGGCCTCTTTCTCAAGTTCGAGTAGATTGCAGTATTTATCTACTGTGCCTTAATTAAATTTGATCGATACACATGTTAAGGATCGGAACGCTCCCTAACACTGTGTATTGCAAAAGTAATACTTATGGAAGTAGGTGGATTAAGTGTTCGTATCTACGTATACTTATTTACATATAATAATATATCAAAAATATTTTTGTATTTATTTGATTTTTTTAAGAAAGTAATATATGTACGTAAAAACAATAGAAAACGATATATACAATAATATTTTTGGTACAATCTTTTAGGAAAAAGATTACTTTTGTAGTTTTTTATTTTTTGGTTCAATTCTTTAGGAAAAGAATTGATTTTGTGGTTTTTTATTTTTTTTTATATTTTTATCTTTTTTATTTTTTTATGTTTTTGATTTATAATACGTAAAAATAACGTTCACAAAGTGAACGGATCCCAAAACCTAATATGTCTCACTCGAAACCATTAATCTTCACGAAAAGAACCGGCAGCGGCGCCATTTAATATTTTGTTTTTTTTAGTATCTCGTTCTGTCTCGGTATCTAATCGAATTGATTTAACTTTTCAAGCTCGACTTAATTGTTTTTGGTTATAAAATCTTGTTTGGAATCTAAGCTACTTGACACAAAGCAATTAAAAAAAATAAAAGCATTAACTAATACTATGTATAAGTACTATCTAAAGACACATTGCAATTACGACACTTAAATGCTCAAAATGTAAAAATGGAAAATACAAAGTATAAAACTAATTCTATTTTTATAGAACTAAAAAAAATACAAGTTACACAACTTTTACAAATTCTATTTTTATGAAAGTCAAAATTGCTAAATTAATTAAAACTAATGATTATAAAAGTCAAAATAGGATTTTGACAAAAGTAAAAAATCTAAGAATTCCTTTTGACGTGTTTTATAAAAAACAAAGCAATGATATCCTCTAAACAATTTCTTTACTTCTAATATCACAAATGGGCCATCTATATAACTAGCCCAACAATTAACAAACAGCTTTAATAATGGGATGAATTAAACTAAATTTTAAAATGTAACAAAGTGAATTACAAATTTGATTCTAGTAGATAAGAAAGCGACTTTTGAGCATGTAACGAACTCAGTTACACTACTAATCTCACGGCTATCCTAAATGCAACTAAAGAAAATTATAACAGACTATAAGTTCCATTTATCCAATAGCAATATTGAACATACCAAACTAAAAAATTATAGAAACTGAATATGACTTTTATCTCTATACAGATAGCAACAAAAACTTATACTAACATATACTACTAACAGATTATGCTAATATTTACAGAAAATGAATATGTTCTTAACCTATTTTATGCATAGAAGTGTCCGTTGTCGTCGAAGCGCGGCGCTGAGCCGGCTTTTCTTTCTGCTGGTCTAAGATCGATCGAGTACTATGCTCGAACTGAAATTGCATCTACACTCGAACATTATGTAAATAGATTCTACAACGATCTTGAACCAGTGACGGATATCGAAACTACACCGAGTATTATCCTTCAACTAATCTAGAAACAACCAAAGACTAAAATCGAAAGCACTATGCATTGATATTGAACCGTACCAAATTAATTGCAATGGCTGATCTCAAACAGAGAACTGATTCTAGACTAACTATGTGACTCTTCCCACTAAAATCTCTTAACCTCGAACAACCGCTTATCATGCCCGTGGGGATTTCTCGTGAACAGTAACTTTACACTACTTGGATCAGTGAATTAACAAAAAACTAACTAAACCGAATCTTGAATTAACAGAATAGTAACAAACTCAATCATTACCAAATCAATAGTACAGAATTCGAGTCTTATCAACTAACTTTTAACAAGATTGAAGATATGAGTTAGGAAAGAACTTTATAAAGCTTGAAAGATGAGTGAAATTTAAACTAGCTAAACTGGTTTAGTAATCGGAATTCATAACAAATATGAAGAAGCTTTTATCAAATTTAAAAACAGAATGCCGAATATCAAAAAGATATTTGATGTGTCGTGATGTGTATAGTGATAATTTGATTACGTTATAGGGTAAATTAGAAAATTACATTTAGGAAAAAGTAATAGACTAATAATACCAATGACGAATTCAATTAAACACGTGAGTGAGTCGAGTTCGTTGTACACGAAGATCTTATGAATTTGAGACGTTTTGCTTTGATATGGACAATTGATTTGAATTGGTTTTCGGTTTTTAAACTACAATTAAAATCTATGAATTTTAAGCTATTTAAAATTAACCTAAAGTGCATGAATCGTAAACCCCGCCTATTTAAAATTTCTAAAACACAATTAATTACTTAGAAATAAAAATAATTAAAAATTAAACTAATATAATAATCTATAAAAAGAAATTAAGTCTATTTAAAAATTATAACTTATTGAAAATCTTATAAAATAAATCTATTTGATAAAGCTATTAATCTATTTAAAAAAAATCTATTTAACTAATTAACTTTATTTAAAAATTACTTAAAACATTATCTATTTTAAAAATAAACATTTATCTTATTTAAATCTAAAATTACAAAAATCTACTTAATAGAAAATTATTTAAACTTTAAAAATTAATAAAAACATTTTTTTTTATTTATTTTATATTTATTTATTTAAACTACTTATTATTTAGATTTACCTTTATTAAAATTAAAAGTCTAATAAAAAATGAAACGTGACTTAATTAAACGAATTAAAACAAATACAGCTAGATTGAAATACACCATATTAATGAAGTTAAGGGGAATAAAATCAAAAGAGCCTTGAGCTCAACTGGATAACACATTGCACTGGTGAAGGGCAGGTCTCGAGTTCGAGACCTGCAGATGACAAATTTTGGAATTATTTTCCTTTTTGACAGCTAAAGTAAAAAGAGTCTTAGGAAAGACTTTGGACAGCCTAATAGCTTATAGTTGCTAGGAAACAACTTAATAGCTTATTCAGATCGTTGGGATCTGAAAAGCTACTACATGAACAATAATTCAGTAGCAGTTCAATACTCAGAACAAAAATACAAGAGAATCAAGTCCAAATAACACTAATAAGCATAAATCAGTAAAAACTGAGCAAGTTAATCAGCAAACTTAGATATCATTCAAACAAACAAAAAAGAAATCTCAATTTCTAAATATCAGAACTATAATTAAAAACAAACTCAACTGCTAAAAATCATCACATCCAGATACAGCATGAAGCAGTAGCAAATAAAGTTTAACAAACAAATCAATCATGGCTATAAAACAAGCTAAATAAACCCACAGTCACAACACCAATTTAAGACATAAGTAGCCAACTCAAATTATCCATTCATAAGAGCAGATAACTCTAATGAACATTCTATCATGAAGAACAATAATCTCTCAGTTTAACACATTATCAGATGCATAGTTTTATATCTGTCAAATAAATCTTTAAAGCAATAACTAAATCAGTCTAACCTAAACTTCAACTATAAACTGAACAAGCAAACATTACATAAGATTATAACATAGCAAAAGTCCCAATATATCAATCCTAAAATTATTTCAGACTAAACAAATTAAACAAATCTCAATAAGTGAAAAGCTCAAACTAACAAATCACCCTTAACTAAACTGAATCATATCATCTATCAACTTATCATTGATCAGATTCATTAACTAAGCAAGCATAAAATTCATAATCATACAAACATAAACTCAAACAAAATAAAATGAATTACAAAAATTAAAAACGAGACTCACCTTTTATAGAATCCTTTGGGAAGAAGGTTTGTGCTGAGCAACCTTTTGAACCGAACCACAACTACCATTCACAATTACCAATCATACGAACACCATAAACGAACAACAGAATCGACCAGCATCATTTATATATTAAAATTATCCAGTGGGGATAATTTTTAATCCAATTTTTACTTATAATATTAAACTAAAACTATTAATTAGTTCAAGTTTAACATCTCAAATGTTATTAAGTGAAACAGTAGATAAAATTAATTCATATAAAGTTCAATTAAAAATAAAACGAGACACGATTAGATGGAATTAACTGAACTTTTATTAAAATTTCAAAGAGAGTACAAGATTAAAAGAAAATACAAGAACTAATTCCTATCACTATTTTGACATAATAACATTAAAAGTAAAAGAAAGGATAATTTTTACAAGATAATTGGGGGTTTTTATAGTCTCCCCAATGGCTTGTTGGTGAGCGAATATCCGGATATTTGAAGAATATTCCACTTGATTCTAAGCCTTTGATCTTCACTCTTCTTCTCTCTCTTTAATCTGATGGCTGAGATGGTTCACAATAGCACACGGATCGCCAATGTGGCATCCGTGTGCTAGTTGTGCTTCTTCCTTGATCTCTGATTGGTGGGATTGGGAGATTGAGGTGTTGCTTCCAATAGAAAGATACCACGTATCATATCTTCTCCATCTACTCTCTTCCTATAACCATGGGGCTTTTATTTCTTTTTATGTGAATTAACTGATAAAATGAAAAGCCCCATGTGTTATTCACTTTTTACCTATCTAGGGTTTGGAACAGTAAAGGTTTTTTTACAGGTTTTTGGGGAAGATAAGGGAGAGGGGTGAACATAGGTTTTAACGTTTGAATTATTTAATGACTGTGTGGGGGAAATAACAACTAAACATGTGAGGGTGGGAGTTATATTTATTTATTTGGTGAAGTGAAAACGAGTGGGAGTGAATGACGTGTGGGGAAAACAAGTAAAGAAAGGATTTATTTAATGTGAGTAAATGAGTGGGATATGAAAACGTATAAGAGAAACAAATGGGATTGGATGCGTTTTATACATGTTTTTGACAAACGAAAACCCTAAGCTCAACATGTTTATTCATTGAATTCGCTTTACTATTTCCACTGAATTGGGCTTTAAGCCCAATAGCAATTCATCCGTGTGTTATTCCCATTTTGGGCCTCTATTGAACATGCAAATCAAAACCTTTTATTAACTTGAAAATCTAAATGGGCCTTTGAGCCCATTTACCCTATTGTGGGACCCACTTGGCCCGTTTACTCGATAAATGATTAAATCCACTCGTGTCGAGCTCGATTTTGGCTTCTTCAATCTTTTTCTTCAAACTCGTGCCGGTTTTTCCGACTTTCGTGAACTTGGGTACCTACACACATGAAACAAGAAATATACAAACAAAAGGCATATTTGATACATTTAATGCAATATTTCATTGTTTTAAGCTACAAATGATATGAGTAATTAAGCTCATATCAAATTCCCCCATGCTAAGCAATTGTCGTGTCCTCACGCAATGATAAAATAAAACTATGAACCATTATTCAACTTTTGACATTTTATTTTGCAAAGACATAAAGTAACTTTATGGATCATAAAAGCTCAAATAGATTCATCGTCCTCGACTTTTCACTTTTCCATGCCAAGTGCAAAAACAAGATCATTGTTATTATAAGTTGGTAGACTAACACGAACTCATGTGGGCCAATTATTCACTTAGACTCCCTTATTCCTAATTGTTTCTCTTATATTTTATTATTGTCTTGAATGATCACGAGGATACATTATTGACTTATTTCGATAATTTATTAGGCTGAAAATAAAGTGAATGATTTAATCAATAGTTAGCTAAAGGACAAAATCTTTTAAAACTGCTTCTCAGGACTTCATAAAGTTCATATCTTGGCATAACTTGTTTCGCGATTTGAGACCTTCCTCCGATCGATATTTGGCAGTGACTTTATACTTCCAACCTTGAGAGACGTTCACGAAATAATGGTCTTCTCTTCATAATATTTCTTCAATTGAAGTTTTGGGAGATTCATACTTGGACCACGACTTCTTCATTTTTCTCCAATCTTTACTTGGGATTTTGATTTACAACGATCCGCCTCCTTTTTGGACTTGGCTTCATTTATCCTCATACCTTATTTTGGTCTTTTTGGATAGACTTCTCCATGACTTTTTGGGAGTATTTGCTTTTCGTCGTGTGTCGCGATCCTTCATATTGATTTTTGATAAATGATTCTTCACATCACTTGAGATCTTTAGCAATAAAACATAGCCCTCATGTCTTGTTAGGACCTTTTTGGACTCGCCAATCTTCGCATCCCGCTTCAATAAGTTATGCCTTGGCTATGAACTCTAATCCATACCGAGCAACTTTTAAACGATCTTGGGCTAGAAGCTAAGTAACTTTTCAAATCGTTCAACCTTATTTATTACAAATAAATTTATTAACAAGCGATGGGAGAATAGGCTCATAATTAACTCACATAAATTCCCGAAAGAATACCAAACTTATAATTGGCTCTATCATCTCTTGTTCTCCATATTGTAAAATTCCAAGAATGAAATCAATGGATACTTAGCCTATTAAATCAAAGTTTTGGGTTTTCAAGTCATCTATAGGATCTTGCATCTTCTTATACTTTTGCAAGTTTTAGAATTTGCGTTTTAAAGTTCCCTTGATAGACGACTTTCTAGGATCAATTATAGGAGCTTTCAAAAAGTTCTTGTTCTTAACTCGTACGAATTAAGACCTTCGCGTTTTAAAGCTCCCTATATAATAGCCTAGCAAAACTTAATTCAAATACGTTAAGGAAAAGCTAAGGTTAAAAACCGAGTCGAGTCAAAAGTTATTCTTATTGAAAGCCTACATTCGTGTCAAAAACACTTATTTTATTTATTAAAACTTAAAAATAACACAAAAAATTTAAAATTTTATTGAAAAATGAGAAAAACAACGTTTGGACACGACAAAAGCAATTGCAAGCGATTATATCGATTGACTCCCCCATGCTAAAACCCAACATTGTCAATGTTTCTTAGCTCAAGAGTAACACCCCCTTGCTAAAACACGAAGAGTCTAATGAAAACTCCTAGCATAGAAAGAGCACGCAAATCTATAAGCCGTTTATTAATTATGCCTCAAGATAAAACGTTAGTCGATAAAAATCAAGGGTAAAAGAGTGTGCCCCTTTTTGGCATTCAAAGAATGGAAGATCAAGTGGACCGGCAAAAACCGAACACGAGAGTCTTCAAATATTAGGGTCATACCTAAGATCACAACACAACAAAACACGAGCACAAGCTTGAAAGATCAAGCCTTATTAGGTGTTAGAAAATAGAAAGAAGATAGAAAAACTCATTTTTGTTCACCGAGTCATGAGCTCGACTCGATCCCCGCATTCATTGGTCCTTAGGGAAAATGGTAAAAACCGGCATATTGGAGTAGAAACAAACAAAAAGCGCGATACCGGGGTCAAAGATCTCATCCTCGTTGTCGGATGACAAACGAAAGGATAAAACTCTAACACAAATCTCTAATAAGAGAAGGTAGTCACAAAAAATGGTATGGATATAGCATGCTCCACGAGATAAACTCGCACCAAGATGATTAAAAAGTCTTTCAATTATTGCATCGTTGAAAGGCCGAGATTTCCCTAAATCGACGATTCTGGGATCGAATACCTCGTCCTCGGTGGATAAAGGAATAGACAACAAGGTGTCGTCCCCCCATGCTAATCCTAAGTCATATGAAGCATATGGTAATGGTGGTACAAAAGTCTCAACACTAGTGGTTTCAACTTGCTTCACTTTGTCGACCTTTTCACTCTTAGGAATGTGAACAAAAGGGTCATGGTACTCAATATGAGTCACATGAAAAACCCGCACATTAAGATCAACGTGAGTGGGAGGGAGATTGGGAATAAAGTAAGTTTCTCCATCCGACTCGACATACTCATCATCACAAAAGGTGTAAGATGGAGGAGGTATGATGTTCTCAAAATCCTCTTGAAACAATAGATTATTGTTCAATGAAGCTTCAAATAGAGGATTTGAGTAAGTCACAAAAGTGTCGTCATTCTCGTCATTACAAGAAATTTCTGACAAAGTATCGAGTGTGTCACACTCGGATACAAGATCATCATTCTCATTAGAAGGCAATTCATCGGCGAATTCCTCGAGAATGGTAGGTAAAACATGAGAATCACGTTCGATCTCGAGATCAGAAACGTCTTCACTTCCCCGTGGAAGTGGATCAATGATAGCAAAAAGTTCATCGACGAACTTATCCAACGAATAGTCACTAACCTCACTCGGTGTGAAGCTAGGAATCAAAGGCTCTTCAATTGAAGATTGTTCCTTAGGAACATCAACATGATCCTTCGAAGAGAGTGAAAATGAGTCCATTTTCAAAGATTGTTCAATTAAAGCAATGTCACCCTCGGGATCAAAATTCGCATTAACAAACTCACTAGCATCAAATGGCTCACTCAAGTAATCATCAATTTGTTTTTCAATCTTATCATCCTCGTGTGGAGTGAGTATAGAAGAGGTAACATTACAACATGATTCAACAAAATTAGGTTTATCAATTTCTACACTTTCCAATTTCTTAGGAACCAATCTTGGTATTTTTTCCGGTTTGAAAATCATATGTTTATCCCCATGAAACAATTTAAGCTCCCCTTCTTTCATATCAACTAAAACACCGGCCGTACACAAAAATGGTCGTCCTAAAATTATAGGCGCACGAGGATTCGGCTCATAATCAATGATAGCAAAATCGGCTAGGTATACGAACTCCCCCACTTTAACAATGACATTTTCCGCTATACCAACCGGTCGAGTGGTGGTACCATTAGCAAGCTCAATGATCATTCGAGTGGGCATAAGTCGCAAATAGTCAAGAGTTTTCCAAATGGACAAGGGCATAACGTTAATACTAGCTCCTAGATCGGCTAGAGCTTTGTATTCCTCAAGCTCATCGAAAACACAAGGTATCAAGAAGTGACCCGGATCATTATATTTCTTAGGAAAGAGATCAATGAAATCCGAGGTACTAATCACATTTAAAGTAGCCTTGGTGACATTCCAAAAGGTTTCTTTAGGTGGCACAATAAGCTCAAGCTTCCTTTCTAAATTATCATAAGCGGTGATAGCCTTAAGCTCTCCCCTCGGGTTTGGAATGGTATTACTAGGTAAGAAACCCGAAGAAGATGACGGTTTAGACATAAATCCCTCAAACATCGAAAGCAATTTATTGTGACCTTGTTCCAAATTTTGTTGCATACGATTTTGACTTTGCTCTAAATTTTGTTGCAAACTATTTTGACCTTGCTCAAACATTTGCTCAAATCTTTGTTCCATTCTTTGTTGATTAAGCTCAATCTTGTTATTTTGCCCCTTGAGTGTATTTTGAAACTCGTTTTTCAAAGTTGCCATTTGTCCTTGAATGTTATTTTGCAAAGCTTTCATATTTGCCTCATTTGTTTTCATGTAGCTTGACAAATCATTTTGGTTATTCCCTTGAAAACCTTGATTGTTTTGATTAGCATTAAACCCATTTCCTTGATTAAAATTCCCTTGGTTACCACGGTTAAAATTATTCCCATTATTCCCATTGTTGTACCTATTTTGAACCGGTGGAGCAACATGATTTTGACGAGGAACTTAACCGTTGGAGCCATAAGTTCCCGTCGCGGCAAAAGCACTAGCTTGATCAAACCCCACGTTTAAACAAGCATAATTAGGATGTGATCCACCACATGATACACAAACATTCCCAACCATATTAATCGATCCATGTGGATTCTTCCTAATCTCACTCAACAAAGTCGCAAATCCACTATGTTGGAAATTCACTTTATGTGACGACATTTAAGAATTCCCGTTAGTTATCATAGTCACACACGCTTAGACTAGACTAGGTTCAATGTATAGTTTAAGGTGCGTGTGTGACTATATATACCCCTCCTTAGCTTCCAAGGAGGGGTGTTGATTGTCATTTGTTCATTTGGAATGCATTTTCACTTTTACTTTCAACCTCTCTTCTCTCTCTCTAAGTCATCAATGGCTTCCACCATCTACCACCATATTAGACCACCGGATCCGATTTAGCATTTCTACATTTGGCATCAGAGCCTCGATTCTATCCTTGGATCGTGTTCGTATATTCGATTTGGCGGTCTAATCTTTCATTGTGTCTCGTTATATCATTTTCTGTCCATTTTGTCATAAATTTTTTTGGTCACGTCTTCTTTTTTGTCCAACTGTCCAAACAGTCACATGTTTTGGGGTATCAATTTATTAGTTAATACTCTTTCTCGGTTTCATCATCATATCATGGTCAACTGTTATCTTGTTGTCTTTGATATTCAAAATTTGGTCAAAAGTGATTTCTGGCTTAATTTTTTATCTGGTAGTTTTTCTGGGTCTATCTTGATGTTTCTGATGATAAACTCACCCAGAAAATATTCAGTGTACCAGTCCTGGATTTTCAGGAACAAGGACCACTTTTAGATTTCAGTTACATGGTACGATCGCATGGATTGCGATGGGATTGTTTTTTGACACATTCCGATGGGTTCGACATACCCATTGCGATGGGACTCATTCCGATGAGTCACATTGCGATGGGTGGTTGAATCTGTCGCAATGGCATAAGTCATGTCGTCATGCTGCCCAATTTTCCTCATGACATTGCGATGGAGTGTGGGTTATTGCGATGGACTGTTTTTAATTATTGCGATGGATTTTTATAAAAAGGATCATTGCGATAAAAAGACTTGACAAAATGATTCGTTTAAAACATGACCCGGGACCAAAAATGTGACCAAACCATATCTATCGCAACCGAGTCAACTCGGTAATTACCGAGTTGACTCAGTTCACTCACTGAGTTGACTCAAAATCCAACCTTATATCACCAACATCAATACCAAAACTAACTTATACCCATCGACACCTAAATCCCATCTAGACTCAAACCAAAACAAATCAAACCAGTAACTTAATCTTAATCTCAGATTCGTTGAGTATATTACAGATCTTTATAGATCTTGTATGTTTGAACGAATATCATCACAGATCCATGTTTGGGTATAAACCCATTTTGATATTCGAAATATAGGAAAGATTTATAACAAGCTTGTTAAAATCTACTCTTTATTTCGATTTGACACAAAAAAAAAACCGACATGCAATTAACTTTTCACCCTACCTGGGATCCTAAAGGACATTGTTGTTGTTTTTGGACAACGATGCTCGATTCTTCATGGCTGTCAGAAGTTAATTCGTATGGTTAAATAGTTTGAGATGATGAGATGTTTGAAGATTAAAGGATTTTAGTTGTGATGATTATCTGAAATGGACGATATGTTTGAGGTTTGAGATGGGGATTAGATGAGATTTGGAGGGTGACGGATCTTTCTAGGTTGGAGGGGATAAGTTGAAGTTAGGTGGGGAGGCGGATTAAACAAGGTATGTGTTTAGGGTAAACTGAGTGAAATTAGGGTGGAGTTGTAAGTTATATCCCATGGTGTTGGACCGGGTATGTGAGTTGTTCGGGCCATGAACTCATGGGCTGATAGATGTGATGGACTCACATTTTGTTTCAAAAACAATGAAATGGGCCGGTTGAGAATTAAGTTTTATAAACTTGTGACAAAATGTTTTTATAAAATTGTTTCAAAATATCACTTATCATTTTTTTAAATGATGTTATTTTGATTAATGGTTTTAAAATGTGACGAGAAACATGTGACGAGACAAAGTGACGAGACATCGTGACAAAATTTATTTTGACGAGACCAAGAAAAATGGGCGATTTTTTAAGTGGCTACAGATTTTGTTTGATCAGGTATTAATTACGTGACGTTGAAGACGGATTTTTTCGAAGGCGTGTATTTATTTTATCTTTTAATAGATAACTTGTTCGTGCTTAATCTTAGAATGAAGACTTGGTTGTCTGGTTTCCGGGTTCGGGGTGGATGGTTGATGACTCGGATAACTATCACTTAAAGGGGTTACATTGTTGTACTCAGTGTCACGCGCTTATTCGACGTGGATAATTTCAAGAGGTGTTGTGCTTATAGACTTCTTCAGTGATGCATTGAGTACTTAGAGATTTCTCCACCGTTCTTTATTCAACAATAGTGCAAGCTTAAGTCACAAGATCGAAGAATTTTTATTCAGCTTCACGTTTGATGTATCTGGTTCATTCTTTCAGTGGTCACTTCAAATTGCTTTCACGTGGATGGTAAAGGTGGCCATGGAGAGTTTATGAGAAGAGATTTTCGATCAACAGCTGATTCTCACAAAATATATAATTCAGCTTATTTATTATTCTCACGAGATTTCAGGTTTATGTGCGTACGATTTGTTGATGGTTCCGAATTCGAAACCATCAAGGGGGAAGAAGAAGACACATTGAACGCACAACGAGTACACGTGATGAACTTCATACCTTCTTTTGATTTGAAGATATTCCGTGATGACATTTGTCATAGCCGCAGAGAAAATCAGTGTTTTAACTCGTGTCGTTATCAATCTCCAAACGGTACACTACTTATTCGAGGTTTAATTGTTTGATTGTTGCAATTAAACATCATCATTATCCTATATGCATTCCCGGGACTTAATTGACTCAGGTGCATCTCCGGAAGAAGACATGTGCATTTCTGGGACTTAATTGACTCTGGTGTTACGATGTCAGCTTCATGAATGGGATAAAGTGTCCACTTCAGTATTTGAGCTTCATAATTGGGATTGATTTACCTTCTTCAACTATGTGGGGGAAGAAGTGTCTTGATTATTTCTGGTATGCATAACTTGAACTCTCAGGGGGGAGAAAAATTCAGAAGAATTATTCAAGCGTGAGATGAAAAGTTGTTGATCTTCTTGGTGTGCCCCAAACTTTCAATCCCTCTTAGCAACATTATCATGTTATATGATGGGATTTGCTTGTTAGATTCCGTTGTGCGCTTAATCATTCTAAGCTTTATTGAAAGCTTTGAAGTTGCTTACGAGGATTGTCGGTTTAGGGGGAAGCTATTTAAAGCTTCTACATCAAGTTTACGTGGCATGAATTAGTGGGAAGTTAATTCAGAAGCTTCTCCTTAACCAGAAGTATATGGTTACTTAGCTCGTGCCGTTACAGTATTTCTTCTACAAGTTACTTTAAAGATGAGTCGTTTTGAGGACGAAGGCCTCAGAAGACTTCATCAGCATTGGATGCTTCAAGAAAGCTCTTGTTCTTAATTATTTTGTACTTGTTAGGAAGAATATTGTAAGGAATTCTACACGTCGTCCCATGGGGGAAGATTGTTGGAAACTTACTTTATGTGACGACATTTAAGAATTCCCGTTAGTTATCATAGTCACACACGCTTAGACTAGACTAGGTTCAATGTATAGTTTAAGGTGCGTGTGTGACTATATATACCCCTCCTTAGCTTCCAAGGAGGGGTGTTGATTGTCATTTGTTCATTTGGAATACATTTTCACTTTTACTTTCAACCTCTCTTCTCTCTCTCTAAGTCATCAATGGCTTCCACCATCTACCACCATATTAGACCACCAGATCCGATTTAGCATTTCTACACACTATCAATCTTAGAGTCCAATCTAGCAATCTCGTGATTAGATGAATTCACATTGGAAACAACCGGTGTGTTTCGTGAATATTGTGCTCTAGACTTATCCTCAATTATACACCACGCGTCTCTCGGAGTTTTTCTTAAAAGATTACCACCCGCGGCGGCATTTAAAGAATCTTGTTCAATCATATTAAGCCCATTATAGAAAGTATTTATTTGATGCAATTCCGAGAAACCGTGGTGTGGACATTGTCTCAACAAATCTTTAAATCTTTCCCACGCAACCCTAAACGATTCATGCACTTTTTGTTCAAATCTAGTGATCTCGTTCTTAAAGTGTGTTGTCTTAGATGGTGGAAAGAAATAATTCATGAACTTTGACACTAAATCATCCCATGTTAAGATCGAACCCGGTGGTTCTTTCTCATACCAAAGCTTAGCATTACCCTCGAGCGAGTACGAAAAAAGCATGAGCTTTATCACGTCATTCGGCACATCTCTAAACTTGAGAGTCGAGGTAATTCGATTAAAATTCCGAATGTGAGAATGCGGGCTATCGGCCTCATTGCCATGAAATTGGTCGGCACGAATGAGCGATAAAAGACCCGTCTTAATCTCAAAATGATCCGCCAAAATAGTCGGCACAACGATTGCTTCCCCATACCCTTCGGTGGGTGCACAGAGCAATTCCTCCATTGTTCGGTTATCGGCCATCTCTACAACAATAGGTGGAAGCTCGGGTTCCACTATTCGTTGTTGACGATTTCTATTTCTACGAGGAATATTTTCAAGCCTATTAAAATCAATCACAAGACGAGAAGAACGTAATTGCAAGAAAAGAAATTAGACAAGAAGAAGATTATTTTTGGTATTTTATTTGGTATTGCTCAATCAAAAATGATCGATAACAACAAGGAATAAGGATAAATACTATGGAAGTAAATTACCCTCGGCCGACTTTGAAACGATAGGTGAAAACCTAAACGTCTCGAGGTTCAATAAGTAAACAACAAAAATAAGGTTTATTACTACTTGAGTCGGCAAACCAATAAAAGGTTGTCCCTCTCAATATACGCACAAGCAAGCGGGGAAACGAGGTGGCACTAAGCACATAAAAACCTTTTTCCTTAGATGGCCTTTTATAGCACGTCGCCTTATACCCACCTTATAGTTTGTATAAATCGAGTTCAAACTTCTTACTAGTATTTATCTATTTTGCCTTTATTTTTGTTTTGGATTCGAATACAATAGCTAGGTGATGAAATCCCAACTAAGGCCTTATTTGAAAAGTATTTAAAATTATTGTTCTACGTAATACAATATATTATTCACAAAAAACGAGAAAAACGATACATACTATATAATAGAAAAATAACAAAACTTTCCGAGGACGGAAAGGGTCTTCAAATCCACGATCAACAAATCTCCACAAAGACGAATCGTACACAAGATCCCCGGCAGCGGCGCCAAAATTTTTGAAGTGTCGTGATGTGTATAGTGATAATTTGATTACGTTATAGGGTAAATTAGAAAATTACCTTTAGGAAAAAGTAATAGACTAATAATACCAATGACGAATTCAATTAAACACGTGAGTGAGTCGAGTTCGTTGTACACGAAGATCTTATGAATTTGAGACGTTTTGCTTTGATATGGACAATTGATTTGAATTGGTTTTCGGTTTTTAAACTACAATTAAAATATACGAATTTTAAGCTATTTAAAATTAACCTAAAGTGCATGAATCGTAAACCCCGCCTATTTAAAATTTCTAAAACACAATTAATTACTTAGAAATAAAAATAATTAAAAATTAAACTAATATAATAATCTATAAAAAATTAAGTCTATTTAAAAATTATAACTTATTGAAAATCTTATTAAATAAATCTATTTGATAAATCTATTAATCTATTTAAAAAAAATCTATTTAACTAATTAACTTTATTTAAAAATTACTTAAAACATTATCTATTTTAAAAATAAACATTTATCTTATTTAAATCTAAAATTACAAAAATCTACTTAATTGAAAATTATTTAAACTTTAAAAATTAATAAAAACATTTTTTTTTAATTTTATATTTATTTATTTAAACTACTTATTATTTAGATTTACCTTTATTAAAATTAAAAGTCTTATAAAAAAAATGAAACGTGACTTAATTAAACCAATTAAAACAAATACAGCTAGATTGAAATACACTATATTAATGAAGTTAAGGGGAATAAAATCAAAAGAGCCTTGAGCTCAACTGGATAACACATTGCACTGGTGAAGGGCAGGTCTCGAGTTCGAGACCTGCAGATGATAAATTTTGGAATTATTTTCCTTTTTGACAGCTAAAGTAAAAAGAGTCTTAGGAAAGACTTTGGACAGCCTAATAGCTTATAGTTGCTAAGAAACAACTTAATAGCTTATTCAGATCGTTGGGATCTGAAAAGCTACTACATGAACAATAATTCAGTAGCAGTTCAATACTCAGAACAAAAATACAAGAGAATCAAGTCCAAATAACACTAATCAGCATAAATCAGTAAAAATTGAGCAAGTTAATCAGCAAACTTAGATATCATTCAAACAAACAAAAAAGAAATCTCAATTTCTAAATATCAGAACTATAATTCAAAACAAACTCAACTGCTAAAAATCATCACATCCAGATACAACATGAAGCAGTAGCAAATAAAGTTTAACAAACAAATCAATCATGGCTATAAAACAAGCTAAATAAACCCACAGTCACAACACCAATTTAAGACATAAGTAGCCAACTCAAATTATCCATTCATAAGAGCAGATAACTCTAATGAACATTCTATCATGAAGAACAATAATCTCTCAGTTTAACACATTATCAGATGCACAGTTTTATATCTGTCAGATAAATCTTTAAAGCAATAACTAAATCAGTCTAACCTAAACTTCAACTATAAACTGAACAATCAAACATTACATAAGATTATAACATAGCAAAAGTCCCAATATATCAATCCTAAAATTATTTCAGACTAAACAAATTAAACAAATCTCAATAAGTGAAAAGCTCAAACTAACAAATCACCCTTAACTAAACTGAATATATCATCTATCAACTTATCATTTATCAGATTCATTAATTAAGCAAGCATAAAATTCATAATCATACAAACATAAACTCAAACAAAATAAAATGAATTACAAAAATAAAAAACGAGACTCACCTTTTGTAGAATCCTTTGGGAAGAAGGTTTGCGCTGAGCAACCTTTTGAACCGAACCGCAACTACCATTCACCATTACCAATCATACGAACACCATAAACGAATAACAGAATCGACCAGCATCATTTATATATTAAAATTATCCAGTGGGGATAATTTTTAATCCAATTTTTCCTTATAATATTAAACTAAAACTATTAATTAGTTCAAGTTTAACATCACAAATGTTATTAAGTGAAACAGTAGATAAAATTAATTCATATAAACTTCAATTAAAAATAAAACGAGACACGATTAGATGGAATTAACTAAACTTTTATTAAAATTTCAAAGAGAGTACAAGATTAAAAGAAAATACAAGAACTAATTCCTATCACTATTTTGACATAATAACATTAAAAGTAAAAGAAAGGATAAATTTTACAAGATAATTGGGGTTTTTTATAGCCTCCCCAATGGCTTGTTGGTGAGCGAATATCCGGATATTTGAAGAATATTCCACTTGATTCTGAGCCTTTGATCTTCACTCTTCTTCTCTCTCTTTAATCTGATGGCTGAGATGGTTCACAATAGCACACGGATCGCCAACGTGGCATCCGTGTGCTAGTTGTGCTTCTTCCGTGATCTCTGATTGGTGGGATTGGGAGATTGAGGTGTTGCTTCCAATAGAAAGATGCCACGTATCATATCTTCTCCATCTACTCTCTTCCTATAACCATGGGGCTTTTATTTCTTTTTATGTGAATTAACTGATAAAATGAAAAGCCCCATGTGTTATTCACTTTTTACCTATCTAGGGTTTGGAACAGTAAAGGTTTTTTTTACAGGTTTTTGGGGAAGATAAGGGATAGGGGTGAACATAGGTTTTAACGTTTAATTTATTTAATGACTGTGTGGGGGAAATAACAACTAAACATGTGAGGGTGGGAGTTATATTTATTTATTTGGTGAAGTGAAAACGAGTGGGAGTGAATGACGTGTGGGGAAAACAAGTAAAGAAAGGATTTATTTAATGTGAGTAAATGAGTGGGATATGAAAACGTATAAGAGAAACAAATGGGATTGGATGCGTTTTATACATGTTTTTGACAAACGAAAACCCTAAGCCCAACATGTTTATTCATTGAATTCGCTTTACTATTTCCACTGAATTGGGCTTTAAGCCCAATAGCAATTCATCCGTGTGTTATTCCCATTTTGGGCCTTTATTGGACTTGCAAATCAAAACCTTTTATTAACTTGAAAATATAAATGGGCCTTTGAGCCCATTTACCCCATTGTGGGACCCACTTGGCTTGTTTACTCGATAAATGATTAAATCCACTCGTGTCGAGCTCGATTTTGGCTTCTTCAATCTTTTTCTTCAAACTCGTGCCGGTTTTGTCGATTTTCGTGAATTTGGGTACCTACACACATGAAATAAGAAATATACAAACAAAAGGCATATTTGATACATTTAATGCAATATTTCATTGTTTTAAGCTACAAATGATATGAGTAATTAAGCTCATACAATATTAAAGCTTGAAAACGAACTTCATTAATGGCAGAAAAGAGATTCTTGTTACAACTGATTAAACGAATGCTTAACAGAATTTGTGAACTAACAACAAACTTTTGTGAGTGAATTTTAAACTAACTAACTAACTACTCCTACATATCTAACTGACTAGGTGAAACTACACCTATGCTAACCACTTGAAAATGAAGAAGTCTTCTTGTATTTATAGACGACTGAGAGGAGAGGTGTGACGTGTTGCCTCTAGTAACCTTCTTCCACGTGTAAAATACGAGGTTGATTAATTAGGGTTCTTCACATCCCCGGATTGGGGGTTTCTTTGTTCTTGGCTCTTGATCGAAATAATTGATACTATCTTGTAGAGGAGGAAAAGGTGATCACTTTTGCTTCTTTGATTTTCGTATGAAACCTTGTGTATTGTTCTTGAATTGGACTTGCAGGTTTATGGTGGGAGAAAAGTAAAAGTCTGATAAACTGTCTGTTACTTTTTTTCTCTCTCTTTGTTTATGATGAAGAAGGTAAGACGTGTATGTATCTTGACTTTGACCAGGTTTAGTTAAAAACTTATCCTTCCTTTCTTTTTGGTCCTTTCACTTTTTACTCTTTTCAAAAGTTATGTAAAAGAGTTAAAACTTTTTAAGCTAAACTCTTTTTCATCCTTTGTTTTTGTAGACATTTCAACTTAAGCCCTCGATCTTTGAAATAATGGCGTTTATCCCAATTATTGAAAGTTAAAATTTTTGAAACTTGTAAAACCAAACAAATTAGGCAACCAATATTACACCGTGTGCTTGAACAAATCATCATGCTAATTATGGAAATGTTGTATATAAGTTGGAAATGTATAAGTGTATTCACCAAAAATTTGTATACTTAGTAATACCGTGTGAGAAATAAAGCCAATGTTCTATACATAGTAATAACGTGTGAGATACTAAGGATATTATATCACGCAATTATAAAAATAAAATAAAATGGAAACAACCAAAAGACGTTGGCGGGAAAAGAAAATAGTTTGAAACTTAAACCTAGAATTCCTTGCCATATATAAATCATCTTTGTGAGCAATGCATTCATAGAATACTTAAACATTCAACATAGAGTGAAACTATTATTTTCAATAACAATAAATGACAATGTCGAATGAAAATAATGTTGAAGATATTCATAAGGTTTTTTTGTCACAGTGATCATCCTCCTCCACATCGTTTTTCTTACAGCTTCATATTACTCCTCAAGGATGTTAATTACTTGTACGCCACCACCACCACCACCATATGCCACCATAAAATCTGCAGGTGTTACCACCATGTTACAGACCTAGACCACCAACTCCACCATGTCATAACCACCACAACATAATAGTCAGTACTACGACGAACCGCCACCTCCTCTCCTGAAACCCACCATAACTGAAAGGTTTTTCAAGTAATGACAATGATGTTGTTAAGTAAGTTTTGAAGCTTAGTTTTTTTAGATTTGTTTCTTAAATAACTTTTGAAGATTCTTTTTTATATTTTAAACTAGATGAATACCCGCGCATAGCGGCGGAAATTCCTATCGACAAATAATTAACGATATTCGATATTATCGTAAGTGCTTCGTATAACATTCAAAATAAAACGAGAAAAGATTAAAATTAAATTACAAACGTTCATACCATGCGACAAAGCAAGTAAAGTTAGACAAATAAAAAATACTATGGTTAATAATTTGAGGTTGTGTTCGTCGCTTAAGCTGATACTGGAAGGTGTTTTTTATACTGCATGGTGGAGTCTATGGATGTTCCGTAATCAGTTGTTGTTCTCGTCCCACGTGCCTCAGAAGGATGTATTGTTTGATGTTATAGTTTAGAGCGTATTTATGGTGTAATGCTAGATGTAATCGCTCGATTAGCTGGGCTAATTGGTTACAACATCCTTTTTTGATTTCATTGGAATTATTTTCTACCTCCTTGCTAGTTTTCTAATAAAGTTGCCGTTCAAAAAAAATACTATGGTTAAACAAATAAAGGAATTAAAGAAGGTAAAATAAATACAATAATACGAAAATAAATTATTCATGCGATGAATGTATATACAAAGGTTAAACATATTTTAAATGTTACAGAGCCATGATTTTTTTATAAAATTGTTAGTTGTCATGTCCACAATATCCAAATCAGTATTAAGCCCTTAAGGCTCGGCCGTTAGTCAGCTAAGCGTTTATATATTCATCATAGGGAGTATTGATGATTATATGAAATCATGATTTTCTTGATGTCAAAACGATGAATAAATGTCACTTGGTAATTAGAGGCCAAAACTCAATAGGCGTCAATTCAGCGTCAACTCTCTTATTAACGAGTGAGAATAGAGATATATTATTATTTTTTGGCTCATAGTCATCAACATCTGCGCATTTGTAACCTTTTATATAATAGTTTGAGATGTAAATTGGTTGATCAAGAAGGTTGTTCCATACAAATATATAGATGGTGAAGTGTTAAACATTAACATTTGTTTGAAAGCAGAAACTTCCATGATATGACCATCGATAAACAACTTGGCGCCAAAAATAGCATTACCAATGGAAGGTTTTATACAATAACAGTGCTTAAAGTCTTAACATGTACCAATAATAAACAAAATCGTATGTAAAATCGTTTTGTGTTTTAACAGTTACCACTAATATACTTGTTTTTTTCAAGTGAAATAATCATGACAACATGACCAAGTGATTCACTTTTTTTCCTGAAATTTATCAAACTCTCTCGCCCAATTATAAAAAAAAACATTCAAGTTCCACGCCTCTATTAATAAATAACAACATAAACAATACAATCGTATAAAATAAATTGATCCTTGTTAGAAATTAAAATCAGAATCTTACTCAATAGTCTCATGTGTCAAATTCCTTCTATTTTGTCTACTCCAAAGTTGTTAAAGGGATACGATCAGTGACTCATACAACTGTTCCTGATGACATCTGCATTTTCATAATATTAAACAGAATCTAACCTCTATATCTTGGAACACGATGTCGAATGACCAAACTTCTTTAGAGCACCCGGAGTGGTGGCGTCGTGGGGTGACAAACTCACGATGTTGGCCGCGTGATGAGTCCGACGAAGCCCAAAACCCATGGCGTGGGTGGTGGAAGTGAGTCAACCCACGGGGCGTGGTGGTGATTTTGTGAGTGTGAGTTGGCTGTTTTTTCCAAGTGACCCCCAAGTGATGACTCTCCTGTTTTTCCAAGTGAATGTGAGTGTGTGTTTCGCTGACGTGGCACCAAAAAACCCATCACTTGGAGTGATGGTTCCTAGCCATCTTAATCTTACAAACCGGGTGTGTCTTCCAAAGGCTTATGAATCTAGCCAAAACTTTAAGATTATCAAACATTGGATCGATATAGCACAAGAATTTTGTATTATAATCCATTTTTTTAAATATACAAATATAAAAAAGATGAAATTTTTAGGGATCAACAATCAAATGAATATAAACAATAGAAAGCCAATATATTCATAAAGAATTCATATAATTTATGAACTTAGTATGTGACTACTCATATATAGTTCTACATATATAATAGTAAGATACCTTATGACAAAACAAACAATGATGGAATAAGATGAGTATGCATATGATCGACCATTATATAGTGTGTGGATTAGGTTACACTGTGAATTCAAATTCAAATTTTAAAATATTAAATGTTTAAATTTCAAGGATTTCTGCATTCATATTGATTTCCCGAGAATCAGCGTTGATTGTTAATATGAATCAATAGTTTCAGTTATGTCTTTATTTGTTTCAAAGTTACCGTAAATATGAGAATTGGTTTTCAACAATATCACAAATGCTAAACAGTGTATCTACTTTCCATATGTATGCATTTATTTTCAAATACTACATCTATAGGGTTTCTTACATGAGAAGCTTTGTTGAAAATTTTTAACTTTCAACATTATGGATAGCTCCTTTATAGATAGTATAGATATAGTTGTAGATCAATATTTTTATGAAACTTATGGCATTTTTATGTTACAGTTGTCGTCGTCGTTGTTTTTGTTACAGTCGCCGCCACCCGCCGAGTCACTGGAAAATGATGTCACTGCCGAGTCGCAAAACCTGGAACATCCACAACCTTTTTGTGGTTATATTAACATTTTGATGTTTTGAAGGATTTTATGTGTTTTTTTAAAGAGCTACATATGCTATGCAATTTTTATTGGTTTTATTTATTGTTGATGTGGGTTGTTGTAACATTTTGTCTTTTTAATTAGATATACAGCTTGGCTGAATCCTTCGATGCACTTTTTGATTCGATTTTTATTGCCACCAAAGTTTGATGTTGCATCCAAATATGTATGTTGCAATTTCGTTTTAATTATAGCAAAATGCCAAAATATGTAATTTTGATATCGTTATGGTGATGGCGTTTTTGAACAGAGTAGTTAGTCAAGCAACGATGATGATGATGATGATGATGATGATGATGTTGATGATGGTGTTTCAGGCTGTTTTGTGGCCAATTAGGTATCTCGAGACATATGGAACTTTTCGTGGGTGTTTGGCGTGCAGGGTTTTAAATCATTGGATATCTGCTTTATGTATTGACAAGTTTACAGTTTTTAGCTTACTTTTGCAGCCTTTTGGCTCCTTTTTTTTCATGGACATAGTGGTGCATAGGAGAGCCATGGATTTGAGAGAATTTTGATCCGAATGTAAATGTTTAGGTTGTTTGGTTTTGTCTTCCATGTTGTTTTTTTTTTCGTTGTATAATTTTATTCTTGATTGCATTTTAAAAAAGTGCCTTTTGTTTTTTACTGTATTTTGTTTGCGTTTATGCCTTCAGTTCGGAAAGCTATCGATTAGCATTTTTTTCGTTGGGCGGTCTGCATTTTTCGGGTATAGTGTCTGCAAATGTGTTATATTTAATTTATACTAATATGTACGATTATTTTTTATTTTTATTATTTTTTTCACCTTGTAATCATTAGTGTAATACTGATGGTGTGAGGATACAGGATCACTGGTGTGAGGATACACAACCCCTTGTTTTATAATATACCAAGTTTCACACTAGTACCTATGTACTTGGTATTCTACAAATGAAGATTGGTACTGTTGTGCTTGGTCTTCAAATGAAGATCGGTATTTTTTCAGATGACCCAAATTGTGTTTGTATGTTTAAAGGGGAAATAGGTGGACTATTTCCTTACTGCTTTTGGTGTTTTATGTTTTAAGTAGACAGTGACAAAAGATATAGGATGAACTGATTAAGAAAAAGTCAAAGAAAAATTGTGAACATAAAGATAAAGTCTAAGCCAAAACAATCGTTAATTAACTGTTTTAAATGCATTCACAATAACCTCTTCATATAATCATACATTCAAGTTCAAATGTTCTACTATTATTGTAAAAATACAATTGCAAGTATAAAAAGTCATGTGTGTTGGCTTAGGAAAGTATTAATTCTTGAAAGTTGGTTCAAGTTTATATATTATAAATTTTAAGGTTTATATATTAAAATCTATAGAACAGTCAAATAAAATTTTTTCATATGATCACCACATTGTATTACTTATATTTTATTGTTTTTCCATTTCAAATTTACATGCATTCTTTCTAATGATATGTTGTTACTTTGATATAAAAAAACGTGTTAAGTTTGCAATAATATAATACTATGAAAAATTCTTGATTGATGTGGACACCGGTTTGAGTTCTTATTTTTAACTTTAATTTGGTTTAAATTTATATGTGAAAATACGTGATTGGAACTCGAAATCTGTTATGCGAAAGAATATTTTATGTTTATGTTTTACTACTATGATTTACCAACTTACAAAATTTATATTAAATTTTATTTAAGCTAATTAATAAAAAAAAGTCAAAACATCGAAAGAAAATGGCATAAATTTCGGGCCAATAATGGTAGGAGAGAGAATTTTATTAAAAAATATGTAAGTTTTTATAATCGTGTCTGAAATACGTAGTTATATTTTATTTTGATTCTTCTGATTTTAGTTTATCTTCTAATTTGATTATAACTCTTATAGTTTTATTAGTTATTTGTATGAAAAACTAACATTTCATAAAAACTTTTTTCATAATAAATTGATCAATGCATGAAGTCAGTCAAAGAGTTCAGTTAAAAAGAAGTCTACACCTCATTTGTCGTGTAACAAGAAATTTTACGTAACTAACAACGAATTTATTAATTATCTCACAACTAATATAATATTTTATTTTCAGTTTTATTAATGTTTTTATATATTCTTTCATATATGTTAAATCTTTTTGCTAGAGTCAAATTATTGTATACTACAATCGTTTGCAATTTTTTATTTTTTTTCTTCTAACATAGACGTTATAGAAAATAGTTACCACGACATTGCATATTGTTAATTACCTATCGATAGCAATTTTCGCTGTTATACACGGGTATTCGTCTAGTATATTTAAATATTAATTTCTCTTTCTATATTAAATTTAATATTATATTTAAAATTCAAATTTAAATCTAAAATCAAACCACTCATTTTGTAAACATACGTACGAAATGAAACTCGATTTCAAACACCTGAATCTTATTTTCTTCTTTGGCATGAGAACTTGACATGTCCCTTTTCACTTTTAATGAACCCTCTTTGTTTCTGTTTTTATATTATATGTTACACCCCTCAATCTCTAGTGATTTGTTGAAGCTTGATTGGATGCAAAAACAGCCTAATCAACATCTTCTTTTGTACATGCAACTTTTAATACTCTCGTTTCAAAGTAAAACTTTAGGAAACCTGACATAGTAGGTCCAATATTGTTCGTAGAAAAGTTCATGATGTTTTTTTTCTTATATACATGTCGTAACAAGTAACAAGTGTTCATAAATAATCATCCATAAAACCTGAGATTTCCATGGGACAAATTTCGGCCCCTGATCACACATATTATCCGCCTCCTAGTCAGCAAAAGTTATCAATCCACGTGTCATCCTCTAATAAGCCAGCCCATTATAGCCTTAAAAGATAGTACTGTATATCTTTTCATACCTCAAACTAAGTGAGTCCAAGAGCTTAAAGTGATATAGAAAGCCCAAGAGCTTCTTTCTATGTTTAGTTATAAAAAAGTACGTAGTTTTACAAGCACAAACATAATGAGTAGTTCTATGTTTATAGTGATATAGAAAGCCCAAGAGCTTCTTTCTATTTTTAGTTATATAAAGTACGTAGTTTTACAAGCCCTAAAATAATGGCCTCAACATCTATTATTTTTAGAAAATAGTAGATAGAAACAAGGCTTGTAAGGAGTCCTATTAAAACCAAGAAATCTAGGCCTGCCTATCTTCCATGGTCGATGTTTGTGCATTAGATAGATTCTGAATAAGGACCTCGGAGTATTTAGAGCATAATGTGTTTACCTATATATTAGAAACTGACCACTGCATTTTACATCGAAATAATTAAATAACCAGTTCTGCAATGCAAAATGGTTTGTAATGTCAAAATTTGACTTTTTCAGGACGACGGCTTGGTCCCAATTGTTGAGCCTGAAATTTTACTAGATGGTGAACACGGAATCGACACAACTTTTGAGGTTGCAAAGAAGGTATGGGCTGAGATGTTCTTTTACCTTGGTCAAAACAATGTGTTGTTCGAAGGTATCCTTTTGAAACCAAGCATGGTTACCCCTAGTGATGATTTCAAAGAAAGAGCCACACCTCAACAAGCAGCTGATTATACCCTCAAACTCCTCCAACAAAGAATCCCACCTGTAGTTCCTGGAATAATGGTAATTCCACTGACAGCTTTTACTTTTCTTATGCATTAATATTTAGTACATTACAAAATTTAACACATACATGAAATGTAGTTTTTGTCGGGTTGACAATCTGAGGTGGAGGCTTGATTCAAGAGATTTTGTATGTAAAAATTTATCGTCACAGCCTCTTCGAATTGATCCTGGTTAAATATGCGACTCGGTCGTTCTTTGGTGGAAAAAAAGTTATGTCGTTGTAGTAATTAAAAAAGTGCAATACGTAAATGTAAATGACCTTAATTTAAATCTAAATCTAATTTAAAGTAAATGACAAGTAATTAAAAGCGTGACGAGAATTTAAAAGGTACTCAAAAGTAAATAACGCAAACTTAAAACTAAACTAAAGGCAAACTTAAAACGCAACTAAAACTCAAAACTAAGGCAAGGCAAAAATAAATCTAAGTCTAATAAACTTAAAGTGCGACTAAGGAAAAAGGCGGGAAAAATAAAGCTTGAAAATTTAAGAAATAAAAACAGAAACTAAAAATAACCTGAACACAGCTTATCCGGAATAATCCTTCGTTCGGAATAAACATTCATCCGGAATGTCACCTTCGTTCGGAATGTTCTTCTTTACTCGGAATATTCGCCAAAACCCTTGATCCGGAATAAATCCTTTATCCGGAAGATGTCACTTATCCGGAATAAAGTCTTGATTCGGAATACTTAAGCTTGATCCGGAATATCTTCCTTGATCCTGGATATCTTCCTTGATCCGGAATATTGGATATTCTGGATGAACACTTTGGCTAAACCCTTGATCCGGAATGTTTTAATATTCCGAATAAAGCACTTTGATCCGGAATAATAAATTATTCCGGATGAACTTGCTGATCCGGAATATAATCTGATTGGGAATGTGTGGTTGATCCGGAATATGGACTTGATCCGGAATGTGTCACTTATTCCGGATGGAGGCCTTTGACTCGGAATATTCAACAACAACCTTCTCTTGGAATAACCTAGGCTTTGATCCGGAATAAACCTGGAAACAGTAACAAAAGCGAAGAACACAGAAGAAACAAAAAGCTACGGATCTAATAAAAACTAAACGAAATCAACCACAAGATTAAATCAAACTAATCAATAAACATGTATTAAACATAAACAAACAATCCAAAACAATCAAACTAACAAATATAACAAAAATAATCAAAACCCACTTAAATCAAATCAATAAAATAAGAACATAAACATGAACAAATAAACATAAAGATTAAAGAAAGGAAGATAGGAGATCAAACAATAAAGTAAAGATTGACAATAATAAAAAGAAAATTTACTTGAATTAAAGGTATTTAAAGGTGCAAGACAATGTATTTAAATGACATGTAATTAAATGACAAGGTAAATAAAATGAAAGAACTAATTGTCACTATTAGCCAACAAGAGAAAAATGAATGAAATCATAATCTATTTATAGGGGAGATTAGGGAGGTGCTTAGGAAGCTTCCTCCCCTCTTTCTTCTTTCCTTAATTGCGTCATTAAGTCCTTGCTCTTCTTAATTCTTTGTTAATCTTCTTATTCTTTGACTTTAACGACTTTGTCTCGGGATTTCTTTGAACTCGTCTTGTAATTCTTCAATAAATTAGACTTGAGTTCTTCGGCTTTTAGTAAACTTCCGTCTTTTGACTTTTTCTTTGATAAAATCTTCAGAATTGGTCTTGGACTTCCGTTCTTTTTGCACTCTTGATTTCTTGACTTCGTCTTTCGTCTTTTTCTTCGATAAAAGCCCGTGAATGCCCGTGTTTTCTCCCCTTTTCACATTTTCGTCCTAAATCACAACAAAAACACAAACCACGCATAATTCTGACATTTACGACATAAAATACACGTTTTGGCTCGGTTATTATTGTAATTAAGTGGTAAAAAGGATGGGTGTTTACACACCTATCAAATCCCCTACACTTGACCATTGTAATGTCCTCATGCAATGCATTAGTTACAAAGCACGTTTACACTTCTCATCATAATCAATCCATGTTGGCCCTTATTAAAGAGATAGAAAACTATAAATATTCAAAGTAAAGAAATCAAAAACATACCTTCGGGTTTCGGAAATGTCATGAACAATCATCATCCTCAAGTTTTCACTTTCTTCAAACCAAGCTTAAAAACGAGATCATTGTTATTATAAGTCAGCAAACTAACACGAACTCATGTGGGCCAATTATTTACTTAGACTCCCTTATTCCTAGGTGTATCTCTTATATTTTATTGTTGTCTTGAATGATCACGAGGATGCATTGTTTGACTTATTTCGATAGTTATTTAGGCCGAAAATAAAGTGAAAGATTTAATCAATAGTTAGCTAAAGGACAAAATCTTTTAAAACTGCTTCTCGGGACCTCATAAAGTTCATATCTTGGCATAACTCGCTTCGCGATTTGAGACCTTTCTTGGACCGATATTTGGCAGCGACTTCATACTTCAAATCTTGAGAGACGTTCATGAAATAATGGTCTTCTCTTCATAAATAGGAATTTCTTCACTTGAAGTTTTGAGAGATTCTTCATACTTTGACCACGACTTCTTCATTTTTCTCCAATCTTTATTTGGGATTTTGATATACAACGGTCCGCCTCCTTTTTGGACTTGAATCTATTTATCCTCATACCTTGTTAGAGCCTTTTCGGATAGACTTATCCATGACTTTTGGGGAGTTTTTGCTTTTCGTCGTGTGTCTCGATCCTTCATATTGATCTTTGATAAATGATTCTTCACATCACTTGGGATCTTTAGCAACAAAATGTAGCCCTCATATCTTGTTAGGACCTTTTTGGACTCGCCAATCTTCGCATCCCGCTTCAATAAGTTATGCCTTGGCTATGAACTCTAATCTATACCGAGCAAGTTTTAAACGATCTTGGGCTAGAAGCTAAGTAACTTTTCAAATCGTACAACCTTATTTATTGCAGATAAATTTATTAGCAATCGATGGGAGAATAGGGTCATAATTAACTCACATAAATTCATGAAAGAATACCAAACTTATAATTGACTCTATCATCTCTCGTTCTCCACAATTTAAAATATCAAGGAATGAGACTCGTGGATGCTTAGCCTATTAAATCAAAGTTTTGGGTTTTCGAGTCGTCTATAGGATCTTGAAAATTCTTAGACTTTTTCAAGTTTAGAAATCTCATTTTAAAGTTCCCTTGATAAACGACTCTCTATGATTAATTATAGGAACTTGCGAAAAGTTCTTGTTCTTAACCCGTGAGAGTTAAAGACTTTCGCGTTTTATAGCTCCCTATATAAAAGCCTAGCAAAACTTGACTTAAACACGTTAAGGATACTAGCTAGAGTAAACTTAGACAAGTAAACTCGGGTTGAGTCAAAAGATTCACAACGTTTGAAAATTAAAACCACTTTATTAAAAATTTATTCTAATAAGGAAAGAAAATAACTATACAAAGGGAAAAACTAATGGGCCAAAATAGATCAAAAATTTTGAAAAATGTCGAAAAATTGATTTTCCGGTTAAAATGAGGACAAATACAAGGAAAAGACCACTTAACTTCGATAGAAGTCCCCCCTACACTTAATATAAATATTGTCCTGAATGTTTAAGCATGTGGGAGTAAACTCCCCTACACTTAGGACATTGTGCACGTTGTTTAAATCTCGCTAAGGAAGAGACAACTAACGAGATTCCTATTTTAATATTGAGAAATATAAAATAGTGAATCGAAAAGAGTTTAGGATAGAACCGGGAAAATGGGGAACACGTAATCACGGGTCATCAAAAATCATCAAGAGTGGATCATTGAGCGCTCGAATCCCTGAATATGAGAAGAGAAGGAATAGCAAACACCAACGGGTATCCCCTACACTTAGGATAAAGAAAGCTAAAAGATAGATACATGGGTTGCCTCCCAAGAAGCGCTTGATTTTTGTTCACCGAGTCGTGAGCCTGACTCGACCTTGATTATCATAGGAATAAGCATGAAACATATCCACCGGGATCAAAGACATAGTTTTCGTCCATCAAATAGCAGAAGCTTAAGGCGAACAAGGCAAGCCAAAGAAGAGTAGGCAAGGTTCCCTTAAGCAAAGATGGAGCATGGTAGGAGCAAGTATGGTGAGGTGCAAGCATATCTTCATAATTTCCAAAGATTTTTCCTTTTATTTCATCAGGCGGATACTGAGATGGCTGAAGAATATCTATACCGGGGTCGAACACCTTTTCCTTTAGGGGAAAATAGTACTCAGGCTCAGCAGAACGTGAAGAAGATCCGCGAAGAAAATGCACAACCTCGTCCTCAGAAGGTGGACAAAGAGGTGTTAAATCATATGTGTTGTGGATGTTGGTGTCGTCCGGTTGCTTCTCCTTTGAAAGAATTTTCTTCAAATCCAAAGTAGGATCAAGACGATAATTATCAAAGTCTAAAGGAGGAGCATCACTCTCATGAGGGAAGTATATATTAAGAAAAGTAGAGAAGTCTTCCTCAAATGAGTAATCATCCAAAGTAGGATTAAGCATGGATGGCGGAGGATCTTCATCATGAGAAGAATCGCTTGAAAGAGTATCGGCCTCATCAAAATCATCATAAGTGGGCATGTCGAGATACTCGGAGGTAAAATCATCATAATCATCCGAATCTGAGCTAGAATCATCATCATAAGCATCAAAGATCGGTGGAGAATCGTATATGGGAGAAGGTTCCAAATTGGAGAGAGAATCATCCACATCATCATGAAAAAGTGGATTAGCATTGCAAGACTCGAATAGAGGATTATTGTAGACGACAAAATCATCGAGCACATTAATCATGTTCGCGGATTCTCTTCCAAAGGATTTGCTTGTAAGCTTCCCCATTTTGAAAACTTCTGCATCATCCCCGACTCTTAAGATGAGCTCACCTTCGGCAACATCGACAAGAGCTCGTCCGGTTCTTAAGAATGGCCGACCAAGTATTAGAGGAATACGAGGGTCTATTTCATAATCAACAACCACAAAGTCGACCGGAAAAGTGAAGGTGCCAACTTTAATGAACACATCTTCGGTAATACCAACGGGGTAAGCGAGAGTGCGATTGGATAGCTCAAGAGTCATATTTGTTGGAGTAAGGTCGGGTAATGATAGTGTTTTCTAAACACTTAATGGCATCAAATTTATACTGGCCCCGAGATCAGCTAGGGCAGTAAATTCTTCAGTTTTGTTAAAAATGCACGGCAACACAAAACGACCAAGATCTCCAAGTTTTTCCGGAAGTTCTTTAAGAATAACTGCAGAACAGTTTTCATTTAAGCGTGTGTTGGCGAGCTCAATCAGCTTCTCCTTCTTGTTAAGCAATTCCTTGAATGCTTTGACAAATTTCGACATGTGGACAAGTGCTTCAACAAGGCTAATGTTGAAATTCATTTGAGAGATCATCTTCAAATTATTTGTCATTTGACAGTCATCCTTGGTTAGCAGTTTAGTCTTGCCTAAGCGAGATGGATAAGGAATATTAGGTTTGGGTGGTGAAGGTGTAGGTGTAGGTAAAGGTTGAGATGTTGAAGGGTTTTTCTTGGGAACATCGTCATGACGAGGCGGAGACGATAATGGTGTACTAATACTAGGTGTAGGAGTAGTAGGGATAAATGGTGGAGGAGGAGGTGTAGATGATGGGGGCGGGATAAGTGGTCCTACTATGTTAATTCCACTGCGGGTAGTAATAGCACTCACATTAGCTCGCGGATTGGTGACGGTGTTTGAAGGTAGAGAACTCGAAGTAGAAGGTTGAGTTGTGGGCAAGAAACTAGTCAGCATATTCTTCAAATCATTCGTTTGATTGCTTAAGGAGGATTGAATATTATCTCGAAGCTCGGATCAAATGTCATTTCCTTGCTTGGTAATATCTCCTTTCAAATTGATAATTTGGCTCTGCAGATTCTTGATTTGCTCACTTTGGGTTCTCATCAAAGCTTCAACATCTTGATTCATGGGTGGGGCTTGTTGAGCGGGTGGGTGATAAGGATTAGAAGCTCGAGGTGGGATTTGGTTGCTTCTATTGTAATTGTTGTTGGGGTTTTGGTTTTGAGGAGAAAAAACAGGTGAAAGGTAGTTGTTTGATCGGTAACTCAGCAAATTTCGATCCCTTTGAGGTCGAGCTTGGTAATTTTCCGGTGAATAATTACCATAAGCTGCATACACGTTTTCCGGATTTCCTTGAGTTGAAGGACAATCAGCGTATGAGTGTGGACCGCCGCATGTTTCACAAGGATTTGCTACCGCTTTAACTTGTTGTTGTTGGTTTGAAGCGATGAGCAAGATATTTTTGTTCATTTCGGCCATCATGCGGGTAAATTCGGTCATGTCGGGGCTTGCTGAAGTAGAGGAAACATTGACTCTCGGGTTGTTCCTTGAAGAAGCGGAGGAATCCCAGTTTTTGTGGTGAGTAGTCATGTTCTCAATAAGCTCTCTACACTCCTCGGGTCTTCTTTTCATAAATGTGCCACCGGCGGCTGCATTAATCGTATCACGATCAGGAAAAGTCAAACTGTTGTAGAAAGTATCAATTAAGGTCACAGGGAGCCTATTGTGGTTTGGACAACGATCGATCAAAACATTATATCTTTCCCAAGCATCAAAGAGAGATTCATCGGGATCTTGCATGAAACCGCTGATTTGATTGCGAAGGCTCGTGACCATGGATGGTGGAAAGTAGCGCGACAAAAAGCGGTGAGTCATGTCATCCCAAGTATGAATGGAATTCTTCGGGAGACGATCAAACCATTTCTCGGCGTGGTGTGATAAAGTATGTGGAAAGAGTTGAAGGCGAAGAACATCCATTGTGGCACCGGGCAACTTCATGCTTTGAGTGATTGTAGTGAATTTGTCGAGGTGTTTGTTGGCATCATCATCAGGCATTCCGGCGAATGGATTAGTTCGCACTTGCTGAATCATGTGGTGCTTCAATGAAAACTCCGGAGCCGTGATTTGCATCGGTGCAATCGGTCCTCCTCGTCCAAACATGGTAGGTTGACAAAGCTCCTCCATTGTCCGAAGATCGGGCTGTGGAAGAACATTGTTGTTGTTATTATTAAGGTGCGGTGGATTATTGTTGTTGTTCACACCTGCCATACTTAAATCTTCACGAGTCTCGGGCTCTTGATAATTAGAAGATCTAGTACGCATACACCTAAAAAATCAAAAGAAAACAATACCAAACACAAATAGAATATATATACACTAGAAAGATAAAAATAAAATCTTTTTGGATTTTTGAAAATTTTTAACTTTTATGGATTTTTAACAAAAAAATTTTAATTTTATGATTTTTTGAAATTTTTTAAACAAGAAAAATAACGCTCACGATTGAACGGATCCCAAAAAGCAACGCGTCTCTCACAGAAAACCGTTAATCTTTACGAAAAGAGCCGATAGCGGCGCCATTTGATACAAGAGATTTTGTATGTAAAACTTTATCGTCACAGCCTCTCCGAATTGATCCTGGTTAACTATGCGACTCAGTCGTTCTTTGGTGGAAACAAAAGTGGTGTCGTTGTAGTAATTAAAAAAGTGCACGACGTAAATGTAAATGACGTTAATTTAAATCTAAATCTAATTTAAAGTAAATGACAAGTAATTAAAAGTGTGACGAGAATTTAAAAGGTACTAAAAGTAAATAACACAAACTTAAAACTAAACTAAAGGCAAACTTAAAACGCAACTAAAACTCAAAACTAAGGCAAGGCAAAAATAAATCTAAGTCTAATAAACTTAAAGTGCGACTAAGGAAAAAGGCGGGAAAAATAAAGCTTGAAAATTAAAGAATTAAAAACAGAAACTAAAAATAACCTGAACACAGCTTATCCGGAATAATCCTTCGTTCGGAATAAACATTCATCCGGAATGTCACCTTCGTTTGGAATGTTCTTCTTTACTCGGAATATTCGCCAAAACCGGAATAAATCCTTTATCCGGAATATGTCACTTATCCGGAATAAAGTCTTGATTCGGAATACTTAAGCTTGAACCAGAATATCTTCCTTGATCCGGGATATCTTCCTTGATCCAAAATATTGGATATTCCGGATGAACACTTTGGCTAAACCCTTGATCCGGAATGTTTTAATATTCCGAATAAAGCACTTTGATCCAGAATAATAAATTATTCCGGATGAACTTGCTGATCCGGAATATAATCTGATTCGGAATGTGTGGTTGATCCGGAATATGGACTTGATCCGGAATATGTCACTTATTCCGGATGGAGGCCTTTGACTCGGAATATTCAACAACAACCTTCTCTTGGAATAACCTGGGCTTTGATCCGGAATAAACCTGGAAACAGTAACAGAAGCGAAGAACACGGAAGAAACAAAAAGCTACGGATCTAATAAAAACTATACAAAATCAACCACAAGATTAAATCAAACTAATCAATAAACATGTATTAAACATAAACAAACAATCCAAAACAATCAAACTAACAAATATAACCAAAATAATCAAAACCCACTTAAATCAAATCAATAAAATAAGAACATGAACATGAACATGAACAAATAAACATAAAGATTAAAGAAAGGAAGATAGGAGATCAAACAATAAAGTAAAGATTGACAATAATAAAAAGAAAACTTACTTGAATTAAAGGTATTTAAAGGTGCAAGACAATGTATTTAAATGACATGTAATTAAATGACAAGGTAAATAAAATGGAAGAACTAATTGTCACTATTAGCCAACAAGAGAAAAATGAATGAAATCCTAATCTATTTATAGGGGAGATTAGGGAGGTGCTTAGGAATCTTCCTCCCCTCTTTCTTCTTTCCTTAATTGCGTCATTAAGTCCTTGTTCTTCTTAATTCTTTGTTAATCTTCTTAATTCTTTGACTTTAACGACTTTGTCTCGGGATTTCTTTGAACTCGTCTTGTAATTCTTCAATAAGTTAGACTTGAGTTCTTCGGCTTTTAGTAAACTTCCGTCTTTTGACTTTTTCTTCGATAAAATCTTCAGAATTGGTCTTGGACTTCCATTCTTTTTCCACTCTTGATTGCTTGACTTCGTCTTTCGTCTTTTTCTTCGATAAAAGCCCGTGAATGCCCGTGTTTTCTCCCCTTTTCACATTTTCGTCCTAAATCACAACAAAAACACAAACCACGCATAATTCCGACATTTACGACATAAAATACACGTTTTGGCTCGGTTATTATTGTAATTAAGTGGTAAAAAGGATGGGTGTTTACACACCTACCAAGGCTACACTTAACTTGAATGCAATGAACCAAACCTCTAACCCATGGCACGTGTCCTTCTCATATGCGCGGGCTCTACAGAACACCTGCTTGAAGACATGGGGAGGAAGACCCGAGAATGCGAAGGCGGCTCAAGACGCTTTGCTTCCGCGGGCCAGTGCTAACTCACGTGTTCAGCTTGGGAAATACACCGGTGAGGGTGAGTCAGAGGAGGCCAAAAAGAGAATGTTTGTTAAGGGATACGTCTACTAAGTCTCAAATGTTGAGTATTGAACACAAAAAGAAAGCTTTAATATGCGAAAGTGATATATTTGTATGCTAAAGATTATTTGGAGAGTGCTTCTTTTGTTGATAGTATATACTTATTAGTGTCGATGTGGAGTCTGCGATTTTATGTATACTAATTTTTAAGGGATGTTAATAAGATCATTTTTGGAAAAAAAAAATGTCTTCATAACAATTATACTATAGCGACTTGCGCGGTTGCAAGATATATTTTTTTTTAAATGATATGTATTACTTTTATTAATAGTTATAATTTACATATTAGGAGAAGGCAAACGGGCAACAAGCTGCGTCGCTAGCCCTTTTTGTATAGAAAAACCAAGTCTATTAAATACAACGTTTGTGGATTTAGGAGTCAAAACATTACTATGAATATATTGTATCTTGTGCAAACCCTAAGCTTGATTCGAATTTTGCATAAAAAAATAAATTGTTTATCTTGGTTGTACCAACGAAGCTGAAAAGAATGTGCAATAAATAAAAAAGATCCGTTTAGACATAAAGAGCCTTCTTGATACTCCAAAGTCCAAACCATAAACAGAATCACATACCTAGGCTATAAGCTAGATACACGGTAGTCCTTAGTGAATCTGGGTTTCGGTCGTCAATCAGTATGTGTCTGAGTCTTACTAACAGTCTTAGACAAGGGGACACATGACATTGAGCGGAGAAGTAAGTATCCCTATTAATTATGAAGATGCATTCATGTGAAGAAATAGACACAGAAGTAACAATGTAACATTGTGTATAGATATCAGAGACCGAGTAATTTTCCTATCTATGCTACCCTGTAAAACAGAGTGTAAAAGAAGGGTAAATGGGCTAAATGGGCGGGTCGGTCGGTCAAGTCAAGTGGGTTCGCTAATCGGTAAAACTGGTCAGTTGGATGACCCGCAAACACTTTTTTGTAGGGGTGAGCATAGTTCGGGTTGGTGCGGTTTTTGTACAAAATCGAAATCGAACCAACAAATTTCGGTCTCTGATTTTTAGGAACCATTCGGTTTCGGTTTTGTGTCGGTTTGATTTTTTGGTTTTCGATTTACTTTCGGTTTGGTTTTTCGGTTTTTCCGGTTTCTATATGATTTATCGAGCTTCGCTTTTTCAAGTCGATTTTGAATATACCATAAACCGACACGTTAAAAGCTTTAAATAAACAATAGCAACAAGAAACACAACATTAACAATAAGGAAAAAATATCATATAAAATCCTAAAAAATCATTTATGTGTATAGATCAATGTTTTAAAACCCGGGTTTTAAATCGATCCGGTCGAGCCACCGGGTCCGGGTCAACCCGGGTCGACCCGGGTTAACCCGGTTTAAAAAAAATTATATTTTTAATAATTAACAAGAATTATATATAAAATCCATAAAAACTTTCGTATATTAAAGATATAAGTTGTTTACCAACTAATATAATATGTAAAAATAAAATTCCATTGTAAATACGTCAATTTTACGTATTTTTTTCAAAAAAACCCGTAAAAAGCAAAACCCAGCCGGGTCTCGAGAATCGGGTTGACCCGGGTCACCTCAAACCCGGCGGGTCAAGCCGGGTTTCAAAAATGTGAAACCCGGGTCAATATGCCCCGTTTTTTCGGCCGGAACCAGTTCAACCGGTTGACCCGGCTGGGTCGACCCAGGTCTGATAACATTGGTATAAATCAACACAATAGAAACGATAAAAACCTAATTAAAAAAACAATCAAGAAGAAAACTTATTATTTAGTCATGTTCAATAAGCATATGAAACAATGATTAGTTACTAAACATGATAGAATTAATTTAGCGTATCATATTCATCGTCCATTAGCTTCGACGTGAACTTATATATATATATATATATTCTAATGTAAAAAGGTCGGTTCGGTTTATATTAGTTTTCTTTAATGCTAAAACCAAACCGAACCTAAAGCTTCGGTTTTTTCAAAATGCAAAATTTCTGAACTATCGGTTTTTCAATCGGTTTCGGTTTTTTAGGTTTCGGTTCTTCGGTTTTTTTTGGTTTAGGTTCGGGTTTTCGTTTTCTTGCACACCCCTACTTGTTTGTACATTTATATTTCAAAAAATCAAGCTTGTTGCTATCTCTGATAACGAATCTTTTTCATTGTAGAGAAAAACCCAAAATAGAGATTTTTTTAAGAGATTCTTTCCTTAATAGGAAATAATTATTTGATTTATTCTTTTTGGTTATAATTAAATAGACTAAACTTCCCTTATTTAGCAAAAATTTGTTTATAAATTCGTTTTTGTATAATTAAATTAAAAAACCAGCACAAAACATTGGTGTCACAAATAAGAAAAACAAACTTTGAAAATCGGGCATTAGTTTATAAAGAATAGGGGCATCTAATAACAAGTAAAGAAAAACCTTCTAACTGACATTATTATCCATTATACTTTACCCCCGGATATAGTAAAATTACTTTCGACACGCAAATACCAATATCACGCGCCGTACAAGAAAACACACATCATTCAATGGCGCATAAAACCATTCAATCAATTTGCGGTGTAAATCCAGTAGGAATTAGATATAAGATCTCAATTTACAAGGTTCTGAGGCAAATTTTGATGATCTATGATTTTTATTTTATGGAGTACAACTTTCTTTGAAGAATTTTTTAAGATTATTCGTTGTTCCACATTAAAAAAAGTTATGCTTTTTTTACCTAATTCATGTGTACTAATTATTTGGGATTTTATTGACCTAATTAAATTAGGTTATTGGGGTTTAGGGATTTGATGGACTTTCTCTTGAATTGGGTAGTTGGGGTAGAGATTTAGGTTGAACAAAAAAACATTTTTTAGGGTTTTCTTAATATGTGAATTAGGGAAAAAAAAGTTATAACAACGTCTAGCTGTGTTGGAAGTTGTCTTTTGTGGAAGGAGTCAGTGATCGAACCAGGAAAGAAAATTGTAGGGGGAATTTTTTTTACAATAGCAACAATATGTGAAAAAAAGGTAATATCAAAAAGAAATCGAGTATTTTTACTTACAAAATGACAGATTTATAAGGTTATAAAGCGTTACATGTTGGAATTTACTATATGAGTGGGGGAAATTTGAATTTTTAGTTGGGGGCGCTTTTGAAAAAAGGTCAAAATCGAAAAAAAATACACCAAAGTTTTATAGTACCGGGCTAGCCATGGGGGGCAACGGACCCCCATAGTTACTTACTACATACGTCCCTGGAAAGAGTTAGTCAGAATGGTTGGAATGGGGCGGGCTCTGCTAGCCGTAAGGATTTTTTTTGTATCGAGGACTAGGATGTGAAATTCAGAGGGGTAGAGTTGTTAAATAGTTCCGTTAACTCTAACTTTAGGTCTAGAGAAGAGGAATTCGGCAATAGACTTAATATCTTCATTGTACATAAAGAATCCAAATAGAAACACAAATACAACATTTATACAAACTGAAACATTATTGTTTTTACGATGTTTCATGACTGTTGTGTAAGTGTTGAGGAGGGACACTCTGTGGCATAGAGGATGCATGATATGTAACCAAATTATGGTAAGAAAAGAGAAAAATATTGCCGTCATCATGTCTTTTAAATTAACATTAGATATGTTATTAGATCCCTTTCTACTTTGGAGTGCCTTGAGTTTTAATGAGGCTACTGTCATATTTTGAAAATCATTTGTTTTGTTTCACATTCATGGGAGTGCTTTTAGACTTTCTTTGGTCACTTCATTTACGCCTTCCATTCTTGTTATTCTTATTTCATTTATGTTTTTCTAAATTCCTTAGCTTAGTTTACATCTCAAATAAGCACGTACCAAATTATGAAAACTAGCAAAATAAGCCGACGTTCTGTTTTATCCAATCACTTTAAACTTCTTAGTTGCGTAAATTAAACAGGAAATAAGTAATCTCACGTATGATTCATATTATATTTTTCTGTGTTTAACTTTGAATTATCTCTTCCACTCCAGGGATTCTTCGGCGCAACATCAAACATGGGTATATAATATATACCTTTAACTCGCATTCCACCCGAAGCAGATGGGATTATTCAAAGGACAAAAGGTGACAGTTATTCTCGAAATTCCTTTCACTGTTTTATATAATTGTTTCCATATTTTCTGGATAGTGTTTATTCGTAGCTGCATTTTGTTATAATGTTCACTATATTATGAAGTTTTTTGACCAAAGGATGCAGACCAATTTGGTGTAAACTAGCGGTAATTTGACTTTGTTTAACGGGTAGGTTGGACGAGTTGAATAATGGGCCAGAAGGTCCAACTACATCTTTGTCCATTTCTAGGAAAAAGGGATATCGGTGACCCTGAAAATGCTTTGAGGGTGATTTTACCTTTAATGATTTAGGTATTGACATGTTATCAGCTTAATTCATTTGTATGTATGCTATTTTTGTTGACATAAGGAATAAACGTTCACACATTTTGGTGATTATTGTTTCCCTTTAACCTTTCTTTGCGGAAGTAATGCTTTTGTGTGATACATCTAATAAGGGATAGCATATGCATTATTGTCAAACCTTTGAAAACGATTCTACCTGCCTATTGGTATCGCTTAGAGTGTTTCAATTCTAAGAAGGCTATTTTTGGCGTGAAAGTCGATCAAATAAGCTGATACAAACCACCCCCTGAGTATAAGCTTAGTTTTTTTATTTTTTTTGAGCTTGAAGCTTATTTAAGTTCATAAGTTAAACTTTAATTTTAACCAAAAATAAAGTTCATAAGATAAACCATATTATAGTGGTTTTTACCCGAAACATTAATGTAGAACAAAGAATCATAGATGTAATAATTCACTTTTGTTTCAGGTTATAATCACAGTGCTTCCTCAGAGGAGAAAGTAGCATATGATGCTATTTAGAAAGCTGCGGAGAGTAGCGAGTTTGAGGAAAATTGGATGAGAGTTCTGATGAGGGGCCTTTTAAGCCGAAGGTGTTGCAAAAGTTAGGTGAGGGTTCTGATGATGAGGAGCCTTTTAAGCCAAAGGTGATGCTATTTAGAATTGACATTTTAGTTTTGCATAAATTCAGATAGTATATTGGTAAAACGTTGACAGGTGAGAACTATAGGATCCAATTATATAGCTTGACATCTTTTGATTAACCAAGAGTTATTTCCCTTTTTGTTTGCACAGATTTAATAACTATATTTGTTTTTTCTTCTTCGAATTATACATCAATTGAACGTTGCACTATTTTAATTCCTATATCTTTCTTAAAGTAAGGGTTTTGGATTCACGTACTGCTGCAGCATGGGTCGTTTGGTAACTGCAGCAGCAGCATTTTGTACAGAGTTTAGTGCCTCATTTAATGGAAGTTGGTTGCAAATATATTATAATAGAAGTTGGTTGCAATTCTACTATAATGCAAGTCTGCATGTGATGGAAGTTGGTTGTAATTATGCTATAATGCATATCTGCAGGTAATGTAAGTTGGGTGCAAGTCTGCTATAATTTCATTTGTATTTAAGCGTAAAAGCAGCTGCTTTGCGTGAATTTTCTTTTTTTTTGAGCTTGCCGAAAAAACCTTCCTAGTTAGCTGCAAGACTGCTGTAATGAAAGTTGGTTGCAAGCCTGTAATGGTATGCATTAATTGGTACCGAGTTTAGTGCTTTGCAATTAGCAATTACTGAGTTTAATGCCTTACATTTTGTTGCTTTGCAATCAGCAAAACATGAAAAAATCACCAAAAACTAGCAAAACGAAGCAGTAGTGGCAAGTGGGAACTTGCAAAATAATCAATTGCTTAAAAACAACCTCAAACCCAAAATAACCAAAGGTTTGGATGAATGTATGCAAGTATGTAACTATACATGTTTTGAGTCCTAAGCCCATACGTATGCTTTGGTGTTTGATACGTATTTGCTAACGTCGATATTACAAAATAATTATTATAATTTGTAGTTATATCGGAGTTTTGCATTATAATTTCAAAAATTAGTGGCCTTTATTTGTTATAAACTTATAATCTATAGACTGTCTACAAAAATACTATATATATAAATATGACCATGTAGGAGCTAAACTAATATATGACCATGCATGAGCTAAACTAAGCATATAAATATGACCATGTCTATAAAAATACTACTCCCCCCGATCCTAAATAAATGATCACTTTGACTTTTTCGGTCTTTTTTGTTCAAATTTGACCTTAAATATTCACGTTTGTTTTATATAATATTTGATGCAAAACATATGGATGGGTTAAGGTTTAAATGAATTTTTCATTGATATAAATTTCATCAACTATTATGTAACACAAAAAATAATATTTAAATTCAAAGTTGCATAAGAAAGACCGTAAAAAGTCAAAGTGGACATTTTTTAGGGACGGAGGGAGTACTATATATAAACCCTTACTACGTACATCAAATATAATTATAGACAAAAACTAAAAACCGTAACTAAGAAAAAAATTAAGTTGTTTAGTTATTAATAAATAAAAAATATGTTAATAAACTTTTAAGCAAAAATCCGTGCGTGCACGGGTATTATAACTAGTGGAATATTATTGCAAAACAAGTGTTTTAAACAAAAATTTACAAAGACCAAATATTTTTCTTTGTAAAGCAACTTTTTTGAGAGAATGTTACTTTAATAGGAAAAATTTATTTTATTTATTCTCTTAAAAATATTAATTCTTCCTTAATTTAGTTAAAAAAAACCTTATTTCATGTTTTTTGAAAAGATATATTAAAATATGATCTGAAAGACCATAAATCTAGCTTGAAACGATTAAGAAGGATAATTAACACAAGTAAATACTTTTCAAACGTAGTACTTTATTATTGTATAACAAGTATTACATGTGTTATGGATAACACAGTTTGAGGACAATGTGTTATGTATACTTTGGACAAAATAAAGCTAACTCAAGAACACAGGTACAACTGTTCTTTCTATGAGTTCTAAAGAGTTAATATGTGTAATCTAACAAAGTGAACAACCTTAACTCTAGCCTACATATCCTATTTATAGTGGTACGAGGTTGACTTCTAGTACTAGTTGATGGTGACTACACAAAACAGACAACGTCAAACATCTGTCAAAAGATGCTCTTTTATTCTTGGTAATCTGCCACAACGCTTTAGGGAAACAGAGCTGACATAGTTTCCATTTTCTTCATACCTTGTACTTTAGGCTGCATAACTTTCCGCCTAAACACTTAGGTATGTCCAAAGTGTACTGAGTGTTAACAGAGTATTGCCACCCCTGTTAACACTCAACCACTCAGAGTCCCTGATACATCTTGGCTGTTATCCAACAAATCCAATGAGTATGTCTTCAAGTAATCTTCGACTTCCTTGACAATGTCTCTAACATGGACTCCTCTGTGGTTGCTCACAGAGACTTAGAACTCTGTGAGTCTTGGGTTACTTGCCTGTCTCCTAGGAACATGTAAGTTAATATCAAACAACTTAATTAAGTTTAAATATATGACTAAGGGAATTCTAATAAACTTAGATTCCTAACAATCTCCCCCTATTTAAACATAAATATAGTTAGATCTAAATGAGTTATAGTAAGTGAGAAAACAGCTTCTTCTTACACATAACAGATCTAATAAACAACTTCATACTTCATCAATACTAAAAAATTACAAGTAGAATACATGAGTAAAACAAAATATGAGAGTAAACATTCAGCTGTGAAAACTTTAGTAATCATCATTCTTGATTTTCTCTTCAGCTTCAGCTATGTCTGTTCTAGTATCCAGTTCATCCTTCAAAGCTTGTGAAAATTCCTTGGAGTACTCGTTGTTAAGTTTAAGCACCTTCTTTTTTAGGCTTATTGTAAGTCTGACCATCAATAGGACCTACACTCCCATTTAGAAGAATCAAGTTCCTGTGCATCCCATCTACTTGGATATCATCAGTCACAAAGGTTTCTTGAAGGAACTGAGTCATCCTTTTCCTTTTATTCTCAGCCTTTGTTGGTTCTGGTTCAAATAGCTGTGGAGGTGGATCAATTTTGAGTTTGGCAGCTGTTTCTTTCAACCAGATGAACTTAGCTCTCAGGGTCTTTAAGAGTACTAAATTTGCCTGTCCAGTCCTCTTTGCAGCTAAAGCTTCAATTTCAAACCATTAAGACAAACCAAGTGTCTTAAGTTTGAAGTCCTCAAATACATCCATGTTGGCCTGTTGGTTATCTCTCCAAATAACCATCTGTGGGGTATGAGTTGATTTCTTAACAGTGTATTTGAACTTAGTGATTTTATTTGGAGCATATCTTTTGTTAACGTATGCATCATAGTCAGCCTTTACCTTTTTAGAGCCCTTGCGCATTTAATCTCCATTTCTCTTAGCCTTTGTCTTTGCTCCTCTCTGAGTTGAGGAGACATAGCTTTCAGCTCGGATTCATCCAGTTCTTTGGCTTTCTTGATTTCATTTAATCGTTTGAACTCAAGTGCTTGTTTCTCAATTTCTTCAACTGTTAAAGGTTTCTCATCAGCTACTTTGAAAGTTGAGAACTGAGAGATCTTGGTAGTGGATCCTCCTGTCTCTAGCATTGCAGCTATTTTCTTTAGTTTGGCGTCTGTGTCTACCATAACTATTTCTTTTCCTTTCTTCGAGATAGCGGATTCTTCACTTGCTTTCTTCAGCTCTTCAGCATGTTTCAAAAATGCTAGCCGAGCTTGGTCTTGTACAGCTTTTGGTAGGGAGCTGACAGTGAATTTAAGTTTCTTAACATTTGGTTCACCATCATCCACAGCCTTATTGGTGTTATCCAAAGGCAGGGAATTTGATGAATCAGCTGCTTTGTTATCTTGTTGCTCCCCCATACTTTCATCATCATCAGGTACAGTGATTAGTGTGATGACTTGGAGTGGAATGGGTGTAGGGATGATGTTTTCACTTGTACCTATGGTAGTGCTGTCAGGTTCTAGTTTTAGTAAGTTAACTTTCTCCCCCTCACGTTTAGCCTGTCTCTTGAGACGCTTGGCTGAACGTGACTGAAGGTATCTAGCAACCTATTCAACAGATGTGGCCAATTTCTTTTGCCTGTTTCTTGATCCTCTGGAAATTCTTAGAAGCCGGTTGTAGTTTTGATTCACAGAGCAACATGTCCAGCCAAATAGTGAGTGTGACGTTTTTTCCTGTTGCACACAACCTCAAACTCTTTGTGCATCACCATGGCGTGGGCTGAAAGCATGTCAGGGACTTCTTTAATGATGGTATCTTTGATGTGAGTGGATAAGTGACTAAGTCCCTGAGAAACTCCTTTTCTTGTGCCATCTTGGATGGGTTCAGTGATGGCATCTTTAATAGCATGGGAAATTATCTTGGGAAAATTGACTGTAAAGGAATGAATTTCAGACCCCATTTTATCCAACTAGCGTGACAGGCGTTCAATATCTGAGGCATGATGATAGGGTCTTAAACCATGAATGTTCAGGCTTTGCTGCTCATAGTCATCTTCCTTTGGAAAAAGATCAAAGTTGGGTTGTTATGGATGATCGAACAACAAAAACTTTGCAGTAGGATCATACACAGCGGTTGAAAGCTCCTTTGTGACAGATTTAGCAGAAGTAGGATTCACAACAACTTCTTTTGGAGGAGGAGTTTGGTCTTTAGCTGGTGTGGACACAGCTGTGGCTTTGGGTGGTGACATATAAGGCTGTTCATCTTCTTCATCATCCTCCTCCTCAATCATCCCCTCAGGGAGAATTTCATCATCTTGCATAGATTCAGGCTTAAGTAGGCTTTCAATGAAGGCAAGCACATCATCTTCAGCATCTAACATGGGCTCATCTTCTTTTGGCTGATCCTGAATCAATTTATCAGCTCCTTCAGCTGTAGCCAGAGAGTCTAAATTTTGCTGTACAGCATCAGCCTGCAATTTGTGTAAGTTAGTAACAGTGAAATATATAAGGGGAATGGTCGCCAGTTCGTTGTCCTAGAGAGGCTGAGAATGATTATTCAGCCACTCCAAAGGATACATCCTTGGGATTCTTTTAAGTGTGAAAGTAATGAGGTTAATGGTCGCCATTCGCTGCCCCTAGGAAAGCTGAGGGTAATTATTCAGCCCCCCGCCCCCAAAAAGGATAAATCCTTTGGAACTCTTTTATCTTTGAATTGTATATGGGTTTAGATCGCCTGTTACGCTGCCCCTAGGAAAGCTGAGGGTGATGATTCAGCTCCCCCTGAAAGTATAAATCCTTTGGGATTCTTTTATTTGTGAAAAAGATGTAGTTAAAGATCGTCATATTACGCTGTCCCTAGGAAAGCTGAGGGTGATGATTCAGCTCCCCCTAAAAGTTAAACATTTGGGATTCTTTTTCTGAGGGAACCTAGAGGCTGTGTGAAGTACTGCTACTCTAGGTCGAGACATATGTGTATTCAGGTTGTTGTTTGCCTGAATATTGTCTAGAGGGTGCAGGGTCATCGGAGTACTTTATAAACACAAATGAATCACTCCCTGGTGCAAAGACAAGGTGTACATAAGTCTTAAAAGATTTCTAAGTGCATACAAAGACTCCTATGGGTCGTGGATAACCCTAACTTCACCACTCTCACCTACAGACATTTGAGAGTGGCTGCTTGTAGACCTCTAAAAATTATAAACTGATTACCTGTGAGATATCAGCGAAATTTGACTGGTTTCCTGTTGTGTCTGCTGAGGTAGAGACGCTAGACTCTTGTTGTTTACCATCCGTTGTCTCTGTGTCCACAGAAGTCTCTGGATCGGAGGAAGGAGAAATGGTAGCAATCTTCTTAACCCTGGCCTTAATAATAGTTTGGGTTTTGGAAGAAGAGGGGTTTTTCTTCTTCTTAGGCTGCTGGCCAGTCGATGCCTTGGATAGCGTGGTGTGTTGCCCAGAGGTCAAAGACACTGACTTGCTAGACACACCAGCTGCAATCACCTTCTCAAAGGAAGGGAGCAAGGGCTTCACAACAGATGGTTGTTTATTAGCAACGTTCTTCATATGAGTAGTAGCTGGCACATCATTGGGTCCCATCACCTTGTAGATAACTTCAGTTATGTGATATGGCTTCATGGCTGTTAGTGCAGAGTTGTGGTAGTTATCACCCAACAGGCTTTCAAAGATACGAGAGAGAAAGCGAACATAACATATATTTTTCTCCCTGACTTGGTTGGTGCCCTTCAGCTTTCTAAAAGATTTGAGAATAGTATGCTTCCAACATCGATGTCTGTTCCCCATATCAGTCCATAGGCAATGGCTTGATGATTGAAGACCAATTGATCTTGAGATCCCTGCATACCACCCAAGGATTTAACTATATGAGTGAAGAGGACTCTCCACATAGGGGGGAAACACTTGATGTTTAGAGGAGACTTCGCGACCACTTCAGCAGGAGTAAGGGCTGGGTTAACATCAAATACATGGAAAAGTGTGGCAAGGGCGTCCTTTACAACCTTCTTATCAACAGATTTCAGGCATTCATCGCCATGTCTTAGCCCAGCCACAGAGGAAAAATCATTAACAGAAAAAGAAAAGGGTGTTCATTACATGAATGGTTGAAGGAGATGGTTTTGTCATCAAGGATCTTAGCAGAATACCAGAATTCCCTAAGGTATTCTTGGTAGAAAACAGATGGGGATCTAGTGAAAGCTTCTCCAACATCATAATTCTTCATGAAGTTTACCAGATATGAGTACGAGTCATTTGGAGCTTTGAGCCATCCAATAGAGTTGTTAGAGGAGAGGATCCTATCATTCATCTCGAAGGTTACGTTAGAGGCCTTTGGTACTGGAAAGGCCATTGATTCGAGGATGAAGAAGACGAAGATGGTGAGAGGGTTTAGAGAGAGATTTTATTGAAAGAGATGCAAATGGTGAATAATAAGAAAAGTATTATGTGAAAAACCTTGGGACAATAATATATTCAATATTTAAAACAGTTATTCAACCGCATTTAATGCGTAGTGGGAAAAGGACTGCACACAAGTGGGTCCCTTAACCTTTCAAAATTGTTTGTCTCCTCGTTTATCGAAAAAGTATGAATTAAATATCGGGAATGTTTTTAGCATTTACTTGGAAAGTAACTACCTAGTTTCATGTGAAAAAACATTTAATATTTATTCAGACATTAATGACACATATTAAATATCAGCCACAAGCTTTGAGATATTAAGCATACCCAGCTCAGTAACTAGCCTGTTGAACGAAGTTTCAACCAAAGGCTTGGTTAATATGTCAGCTAGTTGCAGCTCAGTGGGAACAAAATGCAACTCAATATCTCCTTTAATAATATGATCCCTAATAAAGTGATACCGGATATCTATGTTTTTGGTTCTAGAGTGAAGCACATGATTGTTTGAGATAGCAATGGCACTTGTATTGTCACAGAATATGTGTACTTTATCATATAGAATCTCATAGTCAGCTAGTTGACTCTTCATCCAAAGTACTTGAGCACAACAACTAGCAGCTGCAACATATTCAGCTTCAGCTGATGACATACCCACAGAGTTTTGCTTCTTTGCACTCCATCCAACCAACTTGCCTCCTAGGATTTGACAGCTCCCTGAGGTACTTTTCCTGTCAATGCAGCACCCAGCATAGTATGAAACTAAGTAAGCCTTGAGACCAAAGCCTCATTCTTTGGGATAGCACAGACCTAGAGAGGTTGTTCCTTTGAGGTACCTGAAAATTTTCATAACAGCCACTAGATGGGATTCTTTTGGGTTAGCTTGGTACCTTGCACAGAGACATGTGGAGAACTAGATATCAGGACGACTGGCTATGAGATACATAAGATTACAGACCGAGAGGTTAAGAGGCTGAAGCATAGTAGAATTCCAATTGTGAAGGTATGATGGAATTCTAGGCGTGGACCGAAATACACTTGGGAACGTGAGGACTTTTTCAAGGAGAGATATCCTCATCTGTTCCAGCGACACGAAATGTGAGTATAAGAAGAGGCGAGCGCCGGGACGTCGCTCTCTTTAAGGAGGGGTGGATGTAATACCCAGAAACCGAGGTCACTTATATTACCCTAAATTACGAATATTTTTGAAAATTTTAAGAAATTTTGTTTACTATATATTTTATCGTTTTGGTTGAAACCAATGTTTGAGGTCGTAATCTTGACGATTGATGATTTAAGAAGAACGATGACGACTACGATCCCGACGGATGCCCAATTTCTATGTTTATTGTCACTTTATCGATATTATAATTTTTCGAGGATTTTACTTTCTGTTCGTGTTAAGTCGAGTCGGGTGCGTTTTATTTCTTTCCAGGTGCATTTAAATTGTCCTAAAAGTATTTTGGAGTGTTCGGGATGACCCCCGACTCCCGCAAAATTTTCCAAGTCGACTAATAAGTCAATTCCCGCAAATATTTGAGTTCGTTTATAAACAAGGCCAAAAGAATGCCTAAATTACACACAAGGTCCCTACAACTTTACAAAAAGGAGAAGGGAGCACACACACAACATTTCACTTCAAAAAATTTTCACTCCCTCTCTCTCTTTTCTCTCTAGGCCGCCGGCCATACTACACCACCACCACCACCACATCAATTTTTTCTTGTTTTTGATTAAATCCAATTAAAGACCAAACTTTCTAATCCTTTTGTAAGTATTAATCCAAGGTTTAATCAAACATGCATGAACTTGATTTTCCAGAAATTAAAAAAATTTTTAAAAGTTTGATTTGATGTAATTAAACTTGATGCATGTTTAATTTGTGTTTAGATTATGTTAATTCATCAATTAAAGTAACCAAAATTGGTTTGGTTTGGGTGTTTTGATCACCAACACCCCACGGACAAATGGGGGTGTTTGGTGGATCTTGGTGTTTGATTGTTTTGTTGTTGGATTCATGTTTAGATTAGTGTTTTGAGTGTGTTTGAGTGGGTTAAACTTGTTGCATGTTTGTTTTGGTAAATGGGTTTTAGGATGGATTTGATGTTCTAGGTCTTAAGGACTGATTAAGGTGTTTAGAAATGGTTATGGGTGATTAAGTAAGGGCTAGGTGTCGTTAAAATGGTTTGGAAACAAGTGTTGAGGTGATTTTGAAGTAGTAGATTTTAGGCAGATTGTTTAAGGCTGTTTTGAAAATCTTAAGCTTAGATACAGGTCATTAATATAGAATGTAGTTGTAGAGATTTGTTTTATCTTCGATTTGGTATAAGAAAGAGCTTACGACTCCTAACGAGTCAAAAGTTATGATGTTTTGAAAGTACGTGTACCGGGAGATGAGAACCTACATAATCTGAAATTATGTTTGGTTTTAGGTCAAATCCCGGGGACCATAGATAGAGTTTGGTAATTGATTAAAAGTTGATTTTTGGTTTCGAACCTGCATTTGTGAGTCTATTATTATACTTAGGTGTTGAACGGGTCAATGGTGTATTTTAATTGGGTCAATTGTTTTTACCCGCGAAATCAGTCCGAAAAATGTACGTCTAGTAATGTGTTAAGTAACGAGTCATAAAAGTGAGAACTTTTCATGGGATTAAAAATGGATTTTTCTACAGGTCATGAGGTATTTTTGTGAATTTTCTTAAATTTTATAAAAGAGTTTAAGTCATAGAAAACAGCCCATACTCTTGGTAAGTATCGGCGAAAAATGTAAAAAGGGTAGTAACGTTAAAAACGTAGATAAATCGTATAAAACTAATAACGACTACTTGTTTGGTTTTGGCGTGAGTTTGTAATTATCACAATTGACTAATATGTACATATTATACAGTACTTAAAGTTTTATAAATGAGATTGACTCATTACGCGTTATTGCTTGTTAGGTGTTGAATTTCCTGGGCATCCTCATCATCGTCAGTGATCGTCATTCGTAACATCGACTACTTCTATATATATAAGGTGTGAATTTGTAGCCTCGCTTACTACTGTTTTCAATTGTTTTTACCCGCGAGGGAGATGCATGCTAGTTTTATAAAATGAACATATGTCATGAATGATTGTTGGACCCGAAAGTTGCCTAAATTGTGTTGAGTACCTAGTTGCAAAAGACCCTATATTCATGAACTATTAACTATTGTTTAATCCTTGTGTGGATTCAAAAATAGCTGCTTATACAATTGATAGTACTATGGGGTTGACGACCCTATCCGAGACGAGAGATAGTACGTTGAGTACCCCCTGCGGACGGATAACTTGTGATAAGAAATAAGGTATAGTTGCAACTAATGCCTTTAGAAGGGGAAATGGTTTCATCTTAATCACGCCGGTAAATTATACGTGGGTGATTGACTTAACGGATTAGTGTCATGAGCTTAAACACAATTGTCATAACCTTGATAATAGATTGTTTGATCGACAATTCTATGAATGATCGTGAATGATTTTTATAACACATATGTTCAAAATGAGATTGTAAAACCTATAAATTCCACTCAACATTATTTGTTGACCCAATTTAGCATGTGTTTCAGGTAATCGATGAAGTATAGCATGGAGCATGCAAAGGATGGGAGTTGTGTGTGGCTTGGCGGTCTACTTGTTTTCCACCTATTATTTAACTTGAAACACTTTTATTTTTCTGTCATGTGAACAAAAATGTATCTTTTGGGGTTGAGATTCAGTGGGGACCAAACGCAAACTCTGTGTTGTATCATCTTGGGATTTGGAAAACTGTAAACTAGTATGTTTTATCAATGTTTAATTTATGCTTAAACTTTTACGTCTCTTTGAGTCGTTTGATATAGCTTGTGTGTGATGATAACTGCCTAGCACCCAAATGTTGTAGTTCCGCTGCGCATAGCATTTGTGGGGGTGTTAGAGATTGGTAATCAGAGCCATGAGTTATAGAGAACTAGGTCGTTTTGAAAAATCCTAAACTATAACTTTTGGTGTCGTAAGAAATTGTCCAAGCACACAACTATCCTGCATGACTCCGGTAAGGTTTATTTTAGTATTGATGGTATAGATGTATACCTTTGAGTTAAAGTAATATATGAGTATTTATTACGTAAATATTGAACTACTATATGTAAACATTGGAATTGTACGTGGACTATTCGATACCGTAATTCTTGTATTACATATGCATGAGCATCATATTATCGCATTTTGGGCATGTGTACCACCTTTGCATTGCATTTGCATGCATATATTTATAAATATTGAATAATAATCTTACGTACCCTCCAAAATTTTCTGTTATTGAAGAAATGGCCGAGGTACCGCCTAACGGAAATGGAGACGAAACGAAGGGGGACCGTTTCCTCCGAACCCGCCAAATGGTGACAATGGATGGATAGCCCAAGAAGAAGCGATAGAGCCGGCAAATGACAGTGATGAAAGTGATGTGGACAACTTCAGCGTTAGTGACAATGGTGGAGAGGATTCTGAGGAGAAGGACCTGGTGGACGATGGAATTCCAGCAAATGTCGTCGGTCAGACCGAGCCCGAATTGGTTCAATCTCCAAATTCACCGAAAGGATACGAAGTGCCTCCAACAGGGCGTTATGATCAGCAACCAGTTCGTCCCCCAATGGATATTTGTAAGGATTACCTGAGGACTGTGCCGGGTTTTACTCGGGTAAGTAATGAGTTTGGTGCGGAATCCATTAATGCAACTAGATCGCGTTCTCTTCATGAAAATGTGGCGAAGGTCTATTTTCCAAGGCCAAGAAACTATTGGGAACCTGAAAATCGTTTGAGGAGGATGGATAGACTAATGTATGAACGTTATGTGGTGGAAACTAGAGTAATCAAAAGGTTTGACGAAAATGAAAGGGCACCTCAGAAGTTATTGGCAAGAACTGCAAGGGCTAAGTTCGATGGAGCAGTGAATAAGAGTGATATTAATAGTTTGAGATCGATGATAGCAAACCTGAGTACCAGTCTTGAGCGTGTTAAGGAAGATCAGGCTAGGTTGGCTAGGATGCAGAGTTGGGAGCACCGTGTTGGAGCATCCCTGCCACAAGATTGGAGATTTGTAGATGACTCTGAGTTGGAGGCTAATGATTACATGGTTCAGCCACCCGCCAGGGGTGAGTGTGTCACTTTAGGGAATCAGGTAGCATTGGAGTTTGGATCTACTTATGGAGCGAAGAAGGTAACTGAGTGTGAGCCGAGTGATAAGGGGAAGAGGAAGATGGACGAGGAAGAAGAAGACAGTGACGAAGAGCCCGAAGAGGATGAAGAAGAACCATCATCCAAGAGGTCGGGTGGATCACCACATGACTAGTTACTTGTATTTTATTTTATCTTTTGATCGTTGTAATCGAACTATTTTAGACTCCTGTATGATGGTATTTTGCTGAAAACTTGATGACTTTAAGTTTGTTGGTGTATGGTTGTAGTGGCATTACTTGTCACAGATTTTGGTTGATCTATCAATGCAATCTATGTTTACCTTTTAGAATCTATGATAAGTCTTTAATTTGCTCTTTTGTGATGTGATTGATGAATATTAGTAACCTTGTAGTGATGTGTTGTTGTACTTATATTATGTCTTGAAAGAGAAATTCTTCTTAATCTTGATGTGTATACTTACCTTGTTTTCCATTTTTACCTGTCATTGCAGAGAGGTGTAATTGAGACTTCACCATGCCTCCAAAGTTGACAGCTAACTGTGTGAACACAATGATTCAAGAAGCAATTGCCAATGCACTTGAGGCGGATCGTGCAAACCGAAACCCAGATCAAGGTGGAAATGCAGGAAGACAGCAAGCCCCAAGGGAGTGTTCTTATGTTGGTTTTATGAAATGTGGTCCCACACAGTTTCGTGGTACCGGCGGAGCCTTATAACTTCGAAGATGGTTGGAGAAGATCGAAAGCACTTTTGAAATTAGCAGGTGCTCAGAGGCAAATAAAGTCAAGTTTGCAGCTGCTACTTTTCTCGATGACGCCTTAAGCTGGTGGAACAACTAGGTGGCCACTGTCGGATTAGCGGTAGCAAATGGGAGGACTTGGGCTGCTACCAAGGCACTCTTGACCAAAAAGTTTTGTCCCGAAGAAATGTTGGGTCAGCTAGAGGACGAGTTAAGGCACTTGTCTTTGAGGAACAATGACATCACCGCATATACAAGGAGGTTTAATGAGTTGAGCATTTTTTGTCCCGATGCCTTCGCTGATGATCACAAGAAGATGAAGCAGTACATCAAGGGTTTGTCAATCAATATTAAAGGTGAGACAACTTCATCAAATCCTGGGTCATTCGATGAAGCCGTACAAATGGCTCACACACTAATGGATGTCAAGCTGCAAGATAAGAAGGATTACATTACCGAGGGGAGCAAGAGGAAGTGGGAGGCAGCTCAGGGGAATCATTCCCAAGGTCAAAATCGTGGGGGAAACCGTAACAACCAAGGTCAGAACCGCAACCAGCAGTTCAACAAGAGAAGAAATGATGGGATGAGAGCTGCCACTACCCCTAGAGGAGCTAAGGTGAATCCTCATTGTGGTCGATGCAATTTGTACCATATATGGAATTACCCTCCTGCATGTAGCAAGTGTGGAAAAGCGGGTCATAGAGTTGCAGATTGTCGAGCTAGAGGGGTGGCTATAGGGGCAAATGCCACGAAGGTAATGGTTTGCTTTGGGTGTGGAGAAAGGGGGCATAAGCAAGGGAACTGCCCGAAAATTGGGAATAGGCAAGGAGGAAATAATGCTGCTGTTGTATATCGAGTAGGTACCGCTGATAAACCGCAAGGCCCGAATGTGGTGACCGGTACGTTTCTACTTGACGCTCGTTATGCTAGTGTATTGTTTGATTCTGGTTCCGACAAAAGCTTTGTAGATGTAAAATTTAGTCGTCTTATCAATAGAGAATCGGTAATGCTAACGACTAACTATAATGTGGAATTAGCCGATGGGAAGATTGTTAGTACAAATTCTATACTAAGAGGGTGTGCCTTGAAGTTAGGGAATTATGCCTTTGATATCGACTTAATGTTTATAGAGCTAGGATCTTTCGACGTGATTGTTGGGATGGATTGGTTAATGGCGCATAGTGCGGTGATCGTTTGTGGAGAAAGATTAGTCCAAATCACGTTGAGGAATAGGTTTTTGACTGTGAAGGGAAATGAATGTACTTCTCGTTTGAAAGTAATATCTTGCTTGAAAATGATGAGGTATGTGGAAGAAGGATGCGATGTGTTTCTGGCATAAATTTCTAGTGATGGTGATATAGAGGCAAAGTTGGAAGAGGTGCCTGTGATTCGAGAATATCCGGAAGTTTTTCCTGATGAGTTGCCAGGTTTACCGCCCTCCCGTGAAGTCGAATTTCGAATCGATTTCATGCCAGGAGCTGCACCAGTTGCTCGTGCACCTTATCGATTGGCACCGTCAGAGCTGAAGGAGTTATCTTATCAATTGAAAGGATTGATGGATAAGGGATTTATTCTACCAATCTCATCACCATGGGGAGCGCCTGTGTTGTTTGTAAAGAAGAAGGATGGGTCGTTTAGGATGTGTATCGACTATCGAGAGCTTAACAAATTGACGGTTAAGAATCGGTATCCTTTGCCGAGGATTGACGATTTGTTTGATCAGTTGCAAGGTTCCTGTGTGTACTCAAAGATTGACTTAAGATCAGGGTATCATCAACTGTGAGTTAGAGAGGAGGATATTCCTATAACTTCTTTTCTTACGCGGTATGGACATTTTGAATTCCGAGTGATGCCTTTTGGGCTAACGAATGCGCCTGCAGTATTCATGGATCTTATGAATCGAGTGTGCAAGCCGTATTTGGATAAGTTTGTCATTGTATTCATTGATGATATTATTATTTACTCCAAGAGAAAAGAAGAACATGAGAAGCACTTGAGGACGATATTGGAGCTGTTGAAGAAAGAGAAGATGTACGCGAAATTCTCAAAGTGTGAATTTTGGTTAGAATCGGTACATTTTCTTGGGCACGTGATTGATAGCGAAGGAGTTCGTGTAGATCCTGCCAAGGTTGAGCAAATTAAGGAATGGTCGGTACCGACAACGCCGACTGAAGTTCGACAATTTCTTGGTTTAGCTGGTTATTATCGGAGATTCATCGAAGGGTTTTTGTTGATTGCAAAGCCGTTGACCAAGCTTACTGAGAAGAATCGTGTGTTTGAATGGGGAAATGATGAAGATATCGCTTTCAAAACACTTAAGGACAAATTGTGTTCTGCTCCGATTTTGTCATTGCCAGAAGGAATCGAAGACTTCATGGTGTATTGTGACGCGTCTCATAAGGGTTATGGAGCTGTGTTGATGCAGCGTGAGAAGGTGATCGCTTACGCGTCGAGACAATTAAGGAAGAATGAAGAAAACTACACTACGCATGATTTGGAATTGGGAGCTGTAGTTTTTGCGCTTAAGTTGTGGAGACACTACTTGTATGGGACTAAGTGTGTTGTATTCACTGACCACAAGAGTTTGCAACACATATTGGACCAAAAGGAGTTAAATATGAGACAAAGGCGATGGGTGGAACTACTGAGTGAATATGACTGCGAGATTCTCTACCATCCTGGCAAGGCGAACGTTGTAGCGGATGCACTTAGTAGGAAGGATAGAGAGAAACCTTTGAGAGTCAGAGCATTAGTGATGACTGAGGGTGTTGATTTGACCAGAACAATATTGAAGGCTCAAGAGAAGGGATTAATGAAATAAAATGTTGGTGCTGAGAATCTGGGAAGACTACTGAAACCTCTTTTTGTGGTTAGGTCAGACGGGCTGAGATATTTTGAGAATCGGATTTGGTTACCGCCATGTCCATCCGAGGAAGGAATGCCTGGAGTACGAGATTTGGTTATGAACGAGTCTCATAAGTCGAAGTACTCGATACATCCTGGAGCGGATAAGATGTATCATGATCTGAAGAAAGTCTACTGGTGGCCGAATATGAAGGCAGAGATTGCTCGTTACGTCTGTAAGTGTTTGACTTGTGCGAAGGTTAAAGCTGAACATAAGAAATCGTCTGGGTTGTTGGTACAACATGAGATCCCAGGATGGAAATGGGAAAGGATCGCTATGGAGTTCGTGACGGGTTTACCTAGAACTCCTAGTGGTTGTGATATGATTTGGGTAATAGTGGATAGATTGACGAAATCTTCTCACTTTCTACCTATGAAGAAGACGGACATCATGGAGAAGCTTGCCAGTGTGTACGTGAAGGAAATTGTTTGCAGACATGGTGTACCTTTATCGATCATTTCGGATCGCGATAGTAGGTTTACTTCGGAGTTTTGGAAATCTCTTCAACGAGCGATGGGCACCGAATTGAGTTTGAGCACGGCCTATCACCCTGAGACTGATGGCCAAAGCGAACGAACTATTCAGACGATGGAGGACATGTTCCGAGCATGCGTGATTGATTTCGGAGGAAGTTGGGAACGCCACTTACCTTTAGTGGAGTTTTCGTATAATAACAGTTATCATGCGAGCATTAAGGCTGCACCATTCTAAGCGTTGTATGGAAGGAAGTGTAGATCTCCTGTGTGTTGGAGCAAAGTAGGAGAAAGTCAGTTGACTGGGCCCGAGATGGTTTTGGAGACGACAGAGAAGATTGTGCAAATTAAGAACCGTTTACTTGTTGCAAGAATCCGACAGAAGAGTTATGCCGATAAGGAAACCGTTGGAATTTGAGGTCGGAGACATGGTCATGCTTAAGGTTTCGCCATGGAAGGGTGTGATTCGTTTTGGGAAGAAAGGAAAGCTGAGTCCAAGCTATATTGGACCGTTCAAGATTGTTAAACGAATTGGACCGATAGCATATAAGTTAGAATTGCCGAATGAGCTTAGTGCTATTAACGACACGTTTCACGTATCAAATTTGAAGAAGAGTTTGGCGGATAAGGAATTGGTGATTCCTTTGGACGAGATTCAGCTTGACGATAAAATGCATTTCGTGGAGGAACCAGTGGAGATTATAGACCGAGAGGTTAAGAGGCTGAAGCATAGTAGAATTCCCATTGTGAAGGTATGATGGAATTCTAGGCTTGGACCGAAATACACTTGGGAACGTGAGGACTTTTTCAAGGAGAGATATCCTCATCTGTTCCAGCGGCACGAAATGTGAGTATAAGAAGAGGCGAGCGCCGGGACGTCGCTCTCTTTAAAGAGGGGTGGATGTAATACGCAGAAACCGAGGTCACTTATCTTACCCTAAATTACGACTATTTTAGAAAGTTTTAAGAAATTTTGTTTACTATATATTTTATCGTTTTGGTTGAAACCAATGTTTGAGGTCGTAATCTTGACGATTGACGATTTAAGAAGAACGATGACGACTACGATCCCGACGGATGCTTAATTTCTATGTTTATTGTCACTTAATCGATATTATAATTTTTCGAGGATTTTACTTTCGGTTCGTGTTAAGTCGAGTCGGGTGCGTTTTATTTCTTTCCGGGTGCGTTTAAATTGTCCTAAAAGTATTTTGGAGTGTTCGGGATGACCCCCGACTCCCGCAAAATTTTCTAAGTCGACTAATTAGTCAATTCCCGCAAATATTTGAGGTCGTTTATAAACAAGTCAAAAAGAATGCCTAAATTGCACACAAGGGCCCTACAAATTTACAAAAAGGAGAAGGGAGCACACACACAACATTTCACTTAAAAAAATTTTCACTCCCTCTCTCTCTTTTCTCTCTAGCTCACCGGCCATACTACACCACCACCACCACCACATCAAATTTTTCTTGTTTTTGATTAAATCCAATTAAAGATCACACTTTCTAATCCTTTTGTAAGTATTAATCCAAGGTTTAATCAAACATGTATGAACTTGATTTTCCAAAAATTAAAAGATTTTTCAAAAGTTTGGTTTGATGTAATTAAACTTGATGCATGTTTAATTTGTGTTTAGATTATGTTAATTCATCAATTAAAGTAACCAAAATTGGTTTGGTTTGAGTGTTTTGATCACCAACACCCCACGACCAAATTGGGGTGTTTGGTGGATCTTGGTGTTTGATTGTTTTGTTGTTGGATTCATGTTTAGATTAGTGTTTTGAGTGTGTTTGAGTGGGTTAAACTTGTTGCATGTTTGTTTCGGTAAATGGGTTTTAGGATGGATTTGATGTTCTAGGTCTTAAAGACTGATTAAGGTGTTTAGTAATGGTTATGGGTGATTAAGTTAGGGCTAGGTGTCGTTAAAATGGTTTGGAAACAAGTGTTGAGGTGATTTTGAAGTAGTAGATTTTAGGCAGATTGTTTAAGGCTGTTTTAAAAACTTAAGCTTAGATACAGGTCATGAATATTGAAGGTAGTTGTAGAGATTTGTTTTATCTTCGATTTGGTATAGGAAAGAGCTTACGACTCCTAACAAGTCAAAAGTTATGATGTTTTGAAAGTACGTGTGCCGGGAGATGAGAACCTACATAATCCGAAATTATGTTTGATTTTGGGTTAAATCCTGGGGACCATAGATAGAGTTTGGTAATTGATTAAAAGTTGATTTTTCGTTTCGAACCTGCATTTGTGAGTCTATTATTATACTTAGGTGTTTAACGGGTCAATGGTGTATTTTAAATGGGTCAAACAAGTCTAACATGGTCAATTTGCAAAATCAGTCCGAAAAATGTACGTCTAGTAATGTGTTAAGTAAAGAGTGATAAAAGTGAGAACTTTTCATGGGATTAAAAATGGGTTTTTCTACAGGTCATGAGGTATTTTTTTGAATTTTCTTAAATTTTATAAAAGGGTTTAAGTCATAGAAAACAGCCCATACTTTTGGTAAGTATCGGCAAAAAATGTAAAAAGGGTAGTAACGTTAAAACCGTAGATAAATCGTATAAAACTAATAACGACTACTTGTTTGGTTTTGGCGTGAGTTTGTAATTATCACAATTGACTAATATGTTCATATTATACAGTACTTAAAGGTTTATAAATGAGATTGACTCATTACGCGTTATTGCTTTTTAGGTGTTGAATTTCCCGGGCATCCTCATCATCGTCAATGATCGTCATTCGTAACGTCGACTACTTCTATATATATAAGGTGTGAATTTGTAGCCTCGCTTACTACTGTTTTCAATTGTTTTTACCCGCGAGGGAGATGCATGCTAGTTTTAGAAAATGAACATATGTCATGAATGATTGTTGGACCCGAAAGTTGCCTAAATTGTGTTGAGTACCTAGTTGCAAAAGACCCTATATTCATGAACTATTAACTATTGTTTAATCCTTGTGTGGATTGAAAATAGCCGCTTATAAAATTGATAGTACTATGGGGTTGACGACCCTATCCGAGACGAGGGCTAGTACGTTCAGTACCCCCTGCGGATGGATAACTTGTGATAAGAAATAAGGTACAATTGCAACTAATGCCTTTATAACGGGCAATGGTTTCATCTTAATCACGCCGGCAAATTATACGCGGGTGATTGAGTTAACGGATTAGTGTCATGAGTTTAAACACAATTGTCATAACCTTGATAATAGATTGTTTGATCGACAATTCTATGAATGATCGTGAATGATTTTTATAACACATATTTTCAAAATGAGATTGTAAAACCTATTAATTCCACTCAACATTATTTGTTGACCCAATTCAGCATGTGTTTCAGGTAATCGATGAAGTATAGCATGGAGCATGCAAAGGATGGGAGTTGTGTGTGGCTTGGAGGTCTACTTGTTTTCCACCCATTATTTAACTTGAAACACTTTTATTTTCTGTCATGGGGACCAAACGCAAACTCTGTGTTGTATCATCTTGGGATTTGGAAAACTGTATACTTGTATGTTTTAACAATGTTTAATTTATGCTTAAACTTTTACGTCTCTTTGAGTCGTTTGATATAGCTTGTGTGTGATGATAAATGCCTAGCACCCAAATGTTGTAGTTCCGTTGCGCATAGCATTTGTGGGGGTGTTAGACTTTTAACATCCATTTGATACACAGTGAAGTTCATATATGCAAGGTAAGCAAGGAAGATTCTGATGGCTTCAAGTCTTGCTACTGGTGCAAATGTTTCATCATAATCAATCCCTTCAGTCTGTGTATACCCCTGTGCAACCAACCTTGCCTTGTTCCTTATGATATTACCAATTTCATCCATCTTGTTCCTATATATCCATCTAGTGACTGTGATGTTCTTACCAGGTGGAGCTGGCACTAGAGTCTATACCTTGTTTCTCTTAAAATGATTGATTTCTTCCTGCATTGCAGAGACCCAACCTTCGTCAACAAGGGCTTCAGCTACACGCTTGGGTTCAATTTAGGAAAGAAATTCAGCAAACAAACATTTATTGGCTGAGGTTGATTCTGAGTCAAGAATTCTCTGTCTAGTAGTAACCCTAATGATGTTGACAAGAAGAATGTGTTGATCTCTTGACCATTTTCTTTGAGGAGCTGGAGAGTCATAGACAGGTGCAGGTATGGAGGATGAAATTACAACTTGAGTTTCATTCTGCTGAGTAGGAGGACTCTCTTTAAAAACAATCTCTATGTCTATGTCTACATCATCTATTTCAAGATGTGATTATTCACAGATAACATGAGAGTCTTCTTGATTATAAGCAATAGGTGAGTCATCTTCAGCTGAGGTGGAACATGGGCTTGTAGAAGGCTGACTTTCACTTTCAGCTGTCACTTGAGTAGAAGGAATCTCAATGTTGTGAGTTGACAGCGGATCATGTGCAGGAACATATAGATAAGAGTATATGTGTGTGGATGATGATGAAAGACAGGCCTTGGTTATGAGAACTCATCTTATGGGAAAGACCTATTTTCGTTGAAATCAATTTCATCACCTTTTGTTCCTGTTCTTTGTAGCACGTCATCATCTTCATTGAATGTGAGATGAATGGTTTCTTCTAGTTCCTGTCTTCTTGTGTTGAATACTCTAAAGGCTTTGGCTGTTGGAGAGTATCCTAAGAAGAAACCATCATCATCTTTTTTGTCAAACTTTCCAAGTTGATCCCTGTAGATACAAAATAAATACAAGACATCTAAAGACATGGAAATAGCTGACGTCTGGTGCTCTTTTTCGAAAAACATCATAAGAGGTTTTTCCATGTCTTTTAACAATGATTGATCTATTCTAGGTATAGCAGGCAGTGTGGAGAGCTTCTCCCCAGAATTGCTTTGGTAAGGATGCACCATTCAGCATGGTTCTAGCTGCTTCAATCAATGTTATGTTTCTTCTTTCAGCTACTCCATTTTGTTCAGGAGTACCAGCTAAAGAGAAGTTTTGTGATATTCCCTTTTCATCACAAAAAGCTTCAAGCTGTTGATTCTTAAATTCAGTCCCATTATCACTTCTTAGAGCTTTTACTCTAACTTCATTCATGTTTTCAACCTGCTTGATGAAGGACATGATGGCATCAGCTGCATCACTTTTCCTTTTGAGGAAGAAAACCCATGTATACCTTGAGAATTCATCAACAATGACCAAGGTGTACTTTTTGTGATTAATGGTTTGTGGTTTGACAGGTCCAAACAAATCCATGTGAAGGAGATGTAAGCACTTGTCAATAGAGAATGATTGCCTGATCTTAAAGGATGACATGTGCTGCTTTCCCTTAACACAAGATGAACATATCTTATCCTTTGTGAAATTCACAGGTGGTAGACTAGCAACCAAGTTTTGTGTGGCTCGCTTGTTGATGTTCTTGAAGTTGAGATGAGAGAGTCGTTTGTGCCACAGCCAATTGACACTTTCATACGCTTTAGCTAGAAAACAATTTGAGGTGTCCTCTAAGCAAGAAGCCATGTTGATGACGTACACATCTCTTCTTCTTGGTGAAATTAACACCACATCATTGTTTTTGTTGAATATGGTTCCTTGAGTCTTTGTAAACAAAACCTTGTAGTCAGCATCACACAACTGGCTGATGCTGATGAGATTGTGCTTAAGACCATTCACATATACAACCCTTGTAAACGTTATTACGTTGCATTTAACTGAGCCATATCCCTCTGTGTCACCTGAAGAGTTATCCCCAAACACCACTTTAGGACCAGGATCTTTTGAATATCTGTGCATATATTGTTTGATTCCTGTCATGTATCTAGAGCAGCCACTGTCTAGATACCAGACCGATTCCCTGAGATATTTCTACACAGATATATAGAAACAGATTAGTTCCTATGGTGAACCCACTTTCAGTAGGTTCCCTGAATTGCTGATTAGCAACTCTTGAGTTCCTGTAGAACTTGTGACGATGTGAAGGACAATTGGTTGTGTCATGGGTGTACCTTCCATAAATGTCACATCCTGGAAAATCCCTGCACTCATCTGAGTGGTGGTTTGTGAGACCATAATATTTACAGGGAGGGTAAGGTCTGTAGTTACCTGATGGTCTCCTAGTAACATGTTGTCTGTCCCTAAAAGGTGTCTGAGCTCTCTTAACAGCCATATGTCTATCATGATCTATGGTCATATGATGAGAATTCTTACACACATTACAATAAGGTTTGATGACCTTTTCACCTTTGGGTTCTCCTAGGATAGACTTAGGTTCAGAGGAAGTAGAGCATTCAGCGGAAGGCTTAATATGTTCTTTTAAGAGTTCTATTTCTTTCATCAAATACAACAGGCGTTCTTCAGTTGAGGGTTCAACTTTGTTTATAGGGTTTGTTGAGACAGGCTTACAGACATTTTGCTTAACAGATTGTTTTGCAGGTACAATAAAAATCTTAGCTGGAGGTGTCTCAACATCTGGTTTGAGTTCAGCCTTAGCTCCTCTAGAAGAGCTATTGGGTTCAACACAAGAGAGTTTAGGCAAAGATGGTAAAAGTTCATTGTTATCTATAACCTCTTTAGAGACAGGTGCATCAGCCATAGGTGGGTCAGACAAATGTATAGTCTCTGTGGACTTGAAAACAATCTCTTTGGGTTTCTTAAGGGCATTCATTTTGTTTCTTTTAGCAGTAACAACCCTAGATATGTCAGCTGGTACTTCATCATCAAGTAATTCATTTATAGTGAACCTACTACACAGCAATTTTTCTATAACCTTGTGTAGTTCAGCTACTTGATCATTTAAGGCACTGTTTCTTAAAGACAACTTATTAACCTCATTTTGAAGAGTTACGTTTTCAGAGTTAACATGTTTTAAAGTTTCACATTGAGCCTTAGCAGTCAACAATTCATGTTTAACAGAGTGAAATTTATCAAGCAGGTTCTTTCTTTGTTCCTCAACAAAGTGTAAGTCAACTATGGTATAATCAAGGACATGTTTACGTTCATCACTTTTAGACATAGAGATAAGCCTGTGTACCTTTTTCATAGTGATGTCAACCCATTGTCCTGATCTAGCATCTCCTTTACCAATAGCAGGTTCATCCTCAGCTATTGCCATATATGCCCTTACCCTGGTAGTATCTTCTTCATCAGATGTCAGCGGCTCATCATTCCAATCATAGGCTTCAGCTACCAACCCTTTCTCTGTCCTTTTATCACCCCCTTTCTTCTTCGATAGAGATTCTAATTTCAAATTCATCTATTCCAACTTAGCCTTTAGTGCCTTGTATTTGTTTTTGTAATCCTTTTTCTCATTATCAGAGGAGTTGGATTGGTGAGATGATTTGTTTTGTTGTGGTTTGAACTTGTAAGTTCTGAATGATGAAGGATAAGATGGTGAGGATGTTTTTGTGGATGGAAAGTCTTATTGAAAATGTCCAAGTTTTCCACAGGCAAAGAAAGTCTCTTTAGATTTGTCAGTTTATTTACTAGCTGATCCTATTCTCCCTGACATTTTGTAGAATCTTCTTTGATTAGCTAGTAAAGCTCTTTCATAAAACTCAACATTAAGGTCTGTCATGAATTCCTGGCTGCTACGAGTGACTTCTTCAACATCTGAATCGCTGTCATGAGTGTGTGAGGTGGAAATCAAGGCTTTGGATGTTGCTTTCTAAACTACAAATCTTTCAGACTCAGATTTGTAAATGGTATCTATCAGCCCTTCTTCATAGTTGTATTTTCAATACAGCTGAGCCAACGTCTCATTCTTGATGGAGTTATTGGCTCTCTAGGTCTGATTCATGCTCAGCCATTTTCTGGGAAGGCTGTTGACAAAGGTGGCGTTTACTTCAGCTTGTGCAATGGTGACTTCATTCAGAGCAAGGTCGTTGAGAAGAATCTTCAGTATTGTGTACGTCTGTTGTACCTTTTCACCTTCAAGTGCCTTGAAAGCATTAAACTGAAGCCTAAGTGGCTTAATCTTGGTTTCTCTGGTTTTAGAGGGTCCTTCGTGACCTAGGATGAGGTCTGTCCACATTTATTTGGCTGTTGGACATTGGATTACTGATTTCATGATGTGTTTTGGAAGACAGGAGATGATAATGCTTTTGAGACGTTTATCTTGGTTTGCCAATTTCCTATCAACTGGAGTCCACTGCTTGAGAGGTTTGGGAAGAGGATTCTCATCAGTAGAGGTAAGCGTCATGGGAACATATGGTCCATTTCCTAGAATTTCTAGAAGAAATGTGTGACAATCCGTCAATTTATGGTTGATATTTTATTCTCAAATATTATTTAAAAACATTATTTTAATGTCATAATATGAACTCACTTATTTTTGGGAAGTAATTTGGATTTACGTCTTGAAGTAGCCTCGACTACGTCTAAACCGGAGGATTCAACGTTACGTGCTTACGTTTACATACACCGTTTTGGTGACAGTCCGACATTTCAGAAAATAAATTTATCCGTGAATATTATTTTAGAATTTTAATTTTGAGTTGATTCATAAACTCACAAATTTACGAGAAGAGATTAGGACTTACGATTTTAATTTAACGTCCTTTACGACTAAACCGGAAACCTTAGGATTACGTATTTACGTTTTCGAACTCCGTTTTTGATGAGACAATTTTTATTAGATTCGTTTTGTGCCGTTGATTCATAATTTATAAAAACGTTTTTCTTAAAATGACCCGAGTGCACGCAAATCGAGGAAACTAGAATCGAGGAATACCCGTAAATTAGCGGGATGGGACAAAACAAGTTTATCCCACCCCACTAACTAAAAGGGACACCACATCATTTGATGTGGCACCCTTGTAACAAAATAGCTTACACTTGTAAGCATAAGCTTAACAAGTAAGCTACTTATCCACTAAACCACAAAACCACTAACACTTACCATATGCTTCCATTTTCACATGCAAACCACCTCAAAATCCTCTCATCTCTCTCTCTAAATTCGTCCAACATCACCACAAAATCACCATTATCATCAATTTTTAACCTACAACTTAAGCTATAATCAACATATGTTGATAGCTAATTAAAAAGATACAGATTGGAGGTGATTGTAACTTATAAAAAAGGAGTTTTCATGGAGGTCTTTGGGCTGATTTTCAAGAAGGAGTTTAGGGATGATTTCATGAAGGTGTTCATCCATTTGAAGGACCAAAGAAGTTGTCTTAAAAGGTTGAAGGTTTTGTAACAAGGAACCAAGCCTTGTTCATCATAAACCTCATCTTTTCATCACTAATGGTGGTATAAAGATTGTTCTCTCCATCTTGTTATTTTGATTATGTAATCATGTATTTTATTTCCTATTGTATATGTATATGATGATTATATGATGATAAAAGTATTGTGTTGGGATTTGGTGTTGATGAATATGATTAAAAAGGTGAAAAACTATAAGAAACTAGGCTAAAATCTTGCTTAAAAATGATGGCTGTATAAAACAGTAAAGAAACATGTCATGAACTGATAAAATGGCATATATTAATGTATTTACAGTAATCTATGGGTCTTGTACACATGTGAGAGTTGGCCATGCAATGGAATCATTGTAATGAGTGAGATATGATCAAAACAAGTTTAAAGTACAAATCTGAGTTTACTGTTTTGGACGATTTTTAGAAAATACTTAGAGGATGATTCAACAGTAGCTATAGAAGAGTTAAATGGAGAAAGTATCATGTAGTTTATGTGATAAAAATTTGAGCTTCTATCTCCATATAGAACTCTAGATATGGCAGTTTTGGTGAAGATGAAAATAAAAATCAGATTTTGAGAATTAATGTTTATTATTATTATATAAGCACTCAAAATTATATTTTATAAAATGTAAAATAAAAACCCACTAACTTATGGATTTTATTTATATAAATATGTAAAAAGTTAAATAAGTGTATAAATTATAAAAATGGTAGTGGAATAACACTTATAAGTAATAAAAACTATAACCATGATTTTTACGACTTTTTCGGCTATTACCGTAAAATTAACGTTTTTGTTAAATAAAACTTAGACGGTTCGACCCGTCTAATGTAAACTTTATAAAACTCGTATATTGATATATAAACATATATAACAAGTAAAAACCGATAAAACCCGAACTATATAACATACGTACATTAACGGGCTACGTTAACGTTATTGGACTAATAAAACAACAAAATGGACTAAAACACTTATAAACTTATTTATTGGGCTTAACCCATTTAGGCCCAACTTGTAAAGTGTAGATACTGATAATATAAGTATAACATGGATTAATACAAGTTAAAGAACTTATAATAAGTTTATTGAACTTAAAACACGTAAATAGGCAAAACTAGTAAACTAGTAAGAAGATACCAATACGTAAACACTAAAATGAGTAAAAGGGAATATGTAAACCCACTTGATCATCATATATATATAATCATCATATGTATACATAATTATTATTTTTATAAAGTCATTTGACTAGAGTCTAAGACAAGTATTATTTGTCTAGGTTTCCATGATTGAAGCACGTATCGTACGTCCGAATTGCCGATGACCCGCCTTCCCACATTAACGTGAGTTCATAGCCTCGCACTCTTTTAAATGTTTTTATGAAATGTTTTATAAACCCGCGAGGGAGATAACATGTTAGTTTTTATAAACTAGGACACCATTTGTCCCGATTGTTTGTTTATTGATTTGGACCCGAATAATTGTATGACCCGATTGTATGACCCGATAAATGATTAAAGGACCCGACAGATGAAATAAAATGGATTATTAAAGTTAGGTTATGTCACTAAAAGTCCCATTAGCATGAATTGTGAACTACCGGGATTTGGTAGACGCTTATTCATTTAATAGTACTATTTGGGGACGATCACCCCAGTTCGCGCCTTGACGGTTGATCCCCGTCGTGCCACATTGATTGGTAAGCGAATTTATGTATGAGAAGATTTCCATAGCGTGACCTTTGTGACGACACGCTACTTTAGATGGGCAAATTGAGTATCGGGTTAGCTACCCGTTGTTTGGTTTAGTAAGGTAACAATGTCATGCGGCTTATAATAATCCAGTTAACAAAATACTACTAGACGCACCGAATTACGATGAATTGCCTGACTAGCAATACAGGGTCATACTATTGATATTATGTTCGTGTTTTGGTTTTCATAACCATATTCATATACCGGTTTTTATTTTCATACAACGTCCTAAGACGTATTGTATGATGTTTTTACGACATTGGCTCGTACAATAATTTTTAAGGCAAATGCCTATATTATGATTTTCGATAAGGATTTGTATAAAAATGACTTTGCCTATTTTATGGCCTATTAAAATAATTTGTACAAAATGATTTTCAGTAATAATTTTATACTGATATTAGATTGATGGATTCTATTAAACTCTATGAATTCACTCGACGTTATCGCTGACCTTTTCTTTTAACATGTTTTATCTCAGGTACTTGAAGGTAATTCTCGGGAAGACAACAAGAATTCATGGCCCGCACCTAAATACTTATTTCCATTCAAATGCTTTGTAAAACCTGTATTAAATACAATGACTTGGGACCTATGTAAATTTGATATTTATGAATGGAAATGCGTTATTATTAAACGACACGAATTTTTATGCGTTGTCTATGATGTGAGTAATGTGCTATCCCGTAACACCAACGAGTCTTCCGCTGTATTGAGTTGTATAAATTTGGGGGTGTTACAGTTTGGCATCAGAGCTCTCGTTTTAGAGAACGAAAGATTTTTAAAACTAAGGTTTTGAATAAAACTTTTCAAAATCTTTTAACTGTAAACATTTTTGTAAAAATGTCTAAAAATCTTTTGACTATAACGGTGCCGAAGAATTCCCAAGTTACCGACAAGGCCAGACTGAGAAGTGTTATTTTAATATATATATAACTTGGATTTTATATATATATATATATATATATATATATATATATATATATATATATATATATATATATATATATATATATATATATATATATATATATATATATATATATGATGTAATTTTATTACATGATTGTTTGATGATTATTTTGATATTTATACGAGGTATTTATACGATGTAGATTGTCACAAGGAACCCTAAATCCCCTAGTAAATTAATCGAAGCTATTCTCGTAGGAATTCTAGCTATCCTAGATCTAAACCAAGTTGTGGATATTTATGATCCCAACAAAATGGTTGATATTGTATGAATGTTGATATTAGTTGATTGTGATATTAAAGAAGAATTGGCGAGATTAAACCTGATATCGCTATCATGACGATCTTTCCTTATAGAGTGGAGCTTGACAAAATGTTACCACCTGGAAAGGTGTCATCTGATTCGTTGTCACCCAATTCTTAAATTTGAAATCGAAAAGGGTGAATGTTGCACTTGAGGCTGTCATTGGAACCATTACCCAAAAGCCTCATGCCACTAGTACCTTTCCGAGAAGTTTAATTGAATGTGTGAGTCATTTCATACTAGTGACTCATTTGATAACTATTGTTGTAAGAGCTATAGGATTGGAAATTAAGTGTTGTTCATATCGAGCTTTTATTACCCTTTTAAGGTTAATAAAGGATGAAAGTATTGGAGAATGAGGTAGGATATCGCATTGAGTATGATTTGGTTGAAACTTGAATGAAGTAAAATTTAACCCGTATGGAATATGAAATTGTTAAGAGGAAGTCGTTAAGTTCTGTTATTGAATTATAAGGTTTTAATTGATTGTTGATTCGTGTTAAGGGTTGTTCCTAGGCCATTGTCCACTAATGAGGATGCCAGTGTCCAAGAAATAAATTGAAGAAATCTTCTTCTAAATTGGGACCGATGGATCTTCCAGGACAGGTGGGACACCTAATGACTCTTGTAGATTAGTATTCATTATGGTATCTTTTAAAAATAATCCCTAACCTAATTGTGACATCAGTTGGTAGGATGAGTTCTTGGAATTGTATGACATAGTGACACGTAATGTGTTACGGTACAATTTAGACTTGTTTGTGATTAATGAAAAGACTACCTTTGATTGCTAAATTCTACATGTATCGATGATATCTATCTTTTCTTGCTTCTTCCTAATGCTCGCATTAGTGATGCAACCATTGAACAAGTACTCATCTCGAATTGAGTTACGTTGTGGATTATTCTCTTTGTATTCCTGAGTGCCATCGAGGTCATGAACCTCATGATCAATTGGCTAAGTTCATTTCCTGATATATTGAAGTTAGTTCTTGGTGAACAACTCTTCATCACTCCTTTTGCAGATCACTCATTGTTTTTATAAGATACAATAGTATCCCTTGAGGAAAATTGAATTTTCATCACTATAAGGATTATTCAAAGTGAGATTTATAAGTGATTGTTATCAAAATTAAGTTGTTTATAAAACACCTTGGAAAACTTAATTGTTTTCATAACAAAGAACATCTTTGTAAAGTTATTTTTTATTCTTATTTAAGAATTAAGCATGAAAATGTTTTCATTATAAACATGGATGATAAAATTTTGACGAACTGAGTATTGCATCGTTAATCTTGAAATTGTATATAGTTGCGCGCCTACATACAATTTCAAATGGACCATGCAAGGCTGATTAGTAGTCACCATAAAACTGATTAATAAACACTAAATTTTCTTTGAAGATTGTGAAAGATTAAAATTTATGAGATCTGCAAGAAGTGAAAAATAGGGACATAGTGTTAGGGACACCTACATATGTGCCTGTAGCATCTATTCTTCTGAGTTGAATTTACTCATCTGTGGAAATTGTCTTATTTGACAATTGACAATTCTTTCTTGTCCAATTCTTCCGTAGTGAGATTCTTAGGAAAAGTATCTGATTACCGAGTGTTGATACCCTACTGGATGTATTGACGTTCTTATCATTTCTTATGATTTGATTTCATTTGAATGACCTGGGTAACGATCTGAGGAGCTTTCGAATGCGTACTCAAATTATGAAAACATGGGATATATTCATATTCGTTAAAGTTTTCGTTTGTATCTGATTTGAAATTCTCTCGCGTAGATTATGCGTTAACCTTACTCTTTTAAGGTTAGTTATGTCTCCATATATCCTTGAATTTGTGAAGGATTATGAGTTATTATTAGTCTTTTGAGAAGTTCACATCTTATCGACGACAATAAAACTAAAAAGTTGATAATTCCAGTTGAATGGATTGATTGATTATGACATGACGACATTGTCTTAAATGATGGGAACTCGAATAGAATTCCCCTAAATGATAAGATGTTGATTATCAAAAGTGATCTAAATAATTCTTGATGGATGACCGTATCCTGCATTTAGACTTGAAATTATACCATGAATGGTTGTGAATTAGTCATAGATATTATAATCTAGAAAGAACCTAATATGAATTTATTAAAAGATGTTTATGTTATCTAAACATTAGGAGGTATTTGTTGGTGAATTACCTATACTTTCGCCATTCAGGCAAGTTGAAATTGGTATTGACAATATTCTCGGTGCTGCACCTGTGACATGTGCACTGTACGTCAGCACCATCTGAATTAAAGGAATTACCGTACAATTGAGAGAGTTGTCGGAGAAAGATTTTATTCTACCGAGCTCGTCATCATGAAGAGCTATTGTGTTATCATTCCCTTATATTTATAGATTACAAGGTTCTAGCGTATGTTCTAAAGATTTGATCCATGGCATGGTTATCATCAACTTCGCATCTGCGAAAAAGATTATCTATTCCAATCACTACATCCGATACTTGTAATGAACGTTATGAGTTTCACGTGATGTCGTTTGGATTGACTATACACATGTAGCATTCATAAATTTGGTGAATCACGTGTGTAGGCTGTAATTTGATAAATTCATGCTTGTGATCATTAAGGACCATTTATTTGATTATAAGAATAAGAATGAGTTAATAATTATTTATAGATTGCCCTGAATTTGGCCGAATGATAAAAACATGTACCTTGAATAATTATCATGTGATTAAAGACTTAATCCTTTACATTATTTGACCGTGTGATTAAAAGATAATGGAATCTATATTGACTCTTCAAAAATTAAGAGCCTTTTAAGATTTTTGGTTTTACCAAAAAGAAAGTGCAAATATGTTTTGACAAATAATTTATCAAAGTATTTTTAAGAAATTATTCCCTTATACACAAATCATTTAACTAAACTCCTGTTTAGGGGTAAATGTTTGTGTATACCTCAAGACAACCTAAGAGGGATTGAGGAAACCATTTAAACCATGACTCGAAATTTGAAATGACAATTTTTGCTTTTCAAAACTAAGAAAATTTTGACCAAAATATAAACAAAGATTTTTCGAACATTTACGAATCTTATTAATTATTTTCGGTAAATCAACAAAAATCGTGTTAATTAAATTAAAAACTATTTTGAATATTTTCATAAAATTGGACAGACTTAGAAATTTAAAATCTTTACGTTTACGTTTCATAAAAACTTAATATTTATTGTTAATTTACGTGTAATAATTATCGACGCTTTAAAACGTCAGATTAAGCAAAACTGATAAAAATGATGGCTGAAACGAAACTGAAACTTAGAAAATATGAAGGAAGGTGAACGTAATTACTGACACATTATGTAGAAAATATGAAGAATCAATTACGATGTATTTCTTAATAATGAATGTGCAAAATAAATTGCCGAACAATTTAAAATATAGCCGATGCTTATAAAAAGGATAATATAGATAATAAAAGGGGTTCGCGGCTAATATGAACCATTAGAATTGAGAAGCCGATGGCGTTAGATGTATAAAAGGCCACTTGTGGTTGCCTAAATATGGAGATTTTGAGATGTAGTCATCTCGTAAGTATAAGTATTCTATTCATGATATTTTTGACTAAATGTATCTTTGTCTGAAGAAGTTGTACTAATGAAAAATTATGAAGGCAGACATTGCCTCATACATTAGTAAACGTCTAGCTATCGCAAAGGTCATCATCTGAATTTGATTCGATTTAGGTCATCGTCGACAGACTGACCAAATCTGCTAATATAATTCTTGTTAATGATAGATTCTTGATGAAGAAATTGACTCTTTATATTTAAAGGAGTTGTGTAAACATGGTGTGCCTGTATCGATCATCTCTATCAAGATCCTCGCTTCGCGTTGAATTTCTAGATATTTGCTCAGAAGTCATTAAGAACGAATCTTGATGAGAGTACTGTGTACCACCCCAATCGAAGGGACGAGGTAAAGTAACGATACAAAATACTATAAGCGATGTTCTATGTTTGAATGATTGACCTTTGGTAATAGACCGTATAATCGTTTTCCTTTGGAGAGATTATCATTGATAATTATAGTGTTAGTATCGAGATCGACTCTTGTTAGGATCTATATTAGAGCATCTGTAAGCAAAAGTTGGGATGAAGACACCCGACATACACCCATTGTGAGTTGGACATGTCTTTTAGGTTTAAGGTTTCCTATGATGGCGAACCTAACCTTACAAAATACTCGACCAGCGAGACCTGAAATGATTGTTGAAATTAGGATCTGATTATTGACTGCCGGTAGTGGGCAGGAGGTTATGTGAATATGAAATGTAGATCTTGAAGTGCCAGATGGGTAGCGAAGGTATGCCAAAAATTTTAACTATGGAAAAATGAATTGATGATCTGAGAGATCATGGGATATAAGTCCCCGTTATCTGGGACCATTGAGATAATGTAAAAGATTGGTTTGAAAGGCGTATAAGCTGGATCTACCCTAGGACTTCAAGGACTGCGTGAATTATGTTTCGTAAATCGAACATGATAAAATGTCTATCAAATGAAAATCTGAATTCTTCTTAATAAAGCTTAGATCGGCGAAAAGTTGCATTCATCAGAAACCCATGAACATCATGGATAGAGAAAGTAAGTCAACATTTAGCCTGATCTTATTCCTGTAGTTATGTTTGATGAAACTCGCATATTGTAATGGTTTACACTTGTGAGAAAAGACCGAATGTGGAGGAAATACCCACATGGCTTTAACTCTATAAGAAGCGAGTAGTAATATGATCTTTGAGGACAAAGATCCTGTTTAGGGGTAAATGCTGTGACAATCCGTCAATTTATGGTTGATATTTTATTCTCAAATATTATTTAAAAACATTATTTTAATGTCATAATATGAACTCACTTATTTTTGGGAAGTAATTTGGATTTACGTCTTGAAGTAGCATCGACTACGTCTAAACCGGAGGATTCAACGTTACGTGCTTACGTTTACATACACCGTTTTGGTGACAGTCCGACATTTCAGAAAATAAATTTATCCGTGAATATTATTTTGGGATTTTAATTTTGAGTTGATTCATAAACTCACAAATTTACGAGAAGAGATTAGGACTTACTATTTTAATTTAACGTCCTTTACGACGAAACCGGAAACCTTAGGATTACGTATTTACGTTTTCGAACTCCGTTTTTTATGAGACAATTTTTATTAGATTCGTTTTGTGCCGTTGATTCATAATTTATAAAAACGTTTTTCGTAAAACGACCCGAGGGCACGCAAGTCGAGGAAACTAGAATCGAGGAATACCCGTAAATTAGCGGGATGGGACAAAACAAGTTTATCCGACCCCACTAACTAAAAGGGATACCACATCATTTGATGTGGCACCCTTGTAACAAAATAGCTTACAAAGGTGAAAAACTATAAGAAACAAGGCTAAAATCTTGCTTAAAAATGATGGCTGTATAAAACAGTAAAGAAACATGTCATGAACTGATAAAATGGCATATATTAATGGATTTACAGTAAGCTATGGGTCTTGTACACATGTGAGAGTTGGCCATGCAATGAAATCATTGTAATGAGTGAGATATGATCAAAACAAGTTTAAAGTACAAATCTGAGTTTACTGTTTTGGACGATTTTTAGAAAATACTTAGAGGATGATTCAACAGTAGCTATAGTAGAGTTAAATGGAGCAAATATCATGTAGTTTATGTGATAAAAAGTTGAGCTTCTATCTCCATATATAACTCTAGATATGGCAGTTTTTGTGAACATGAAAATAAAAATCAGATTTTGAGAATTAATGTTTATTATTATTATATAAGCACTCAAAATTATATTGTATAAAATGTAAAATAAAAACCCACAAACTTATGGATTTTATTTATATAAATATGTAAAAGGTTAAATAAGTGTATAAATTATAAAAATGGTAGTGGAATAACACTTATAAGTAATAAAAACTATAAACATGATTTTTACGACTTTTTCGGCTATTACCGTAAAATTAACGTTTTTGTTAAATAAAACTTAGAGGGTTGGACCCGTCTAATGTAAACTTTATAAAACTCATATACTGATATATAAACATATATAACAAGTAAAAACCGATAAAACCCGAACTATATAACATACGGACATTAACGGGCTACGTTAACGTTATTGGACTAATAAAACAACAAAATGGACTAAAACACTTATAAACTTATTTATTGGGCTTAACCCATTTAGGCCCAACTTGTAAAGTGTAGATACTGATAATATAAGTATAACATGGATTAATACAAGTTAAAGAACTTATAATAAGTTTATTGGACTTAAAACACGTAAATAGGCAAAACTAGTAAACTAGTAAGAAGATACCAATACGTAAACACTAAAATGAGTAAAAGGGAATATGTAAACCCACTTGATCATCATATATATATAATCATCATATGTATACATAATTGTTATTTTTATAAAGTCATTGGACTAGAGTCTAAGACAAGTATTATTTGTCTAGGTTTCTATGATTGAAGCACGTATCGTACGTCCGAATTGCCGATGACCCGCCTTCCCACATCAACGTGAGTTCATAGCCTCGCACTCTTTTAAATGTTTTTATGAAATGTTTTATAAACCCGCGAGGGAGATAACATGTTAGTTTTTATAAACTAGGACACCATTTGTCCCGATTGTTTGTTTATTGATTTGGACCCGAATGATTGTATGACCCGATTGTATGACCCGATAAATGATTAAAGGACCCGATAGATGAAATAAAATGGATTATTAAAGTTAGGTTATGTCACTAAAAGTCCCATTAGCATGAATTGTGAACTACCGGGATTTGGTAGACGCTTATGCATTTAATAGTACTATTTGGGGACGATCACCCCAGTTCGCGCCTTGACGGTTGATCCCCGTCGTGCCACATTGATTGGTAAGTGAATTTACGTATGAGAAGATTTCCATAGCGTGACCTTTGTGACGACACGCTACTTTAGATGGGAAAATTGAGTATCGGGTTAGCTACCCGTTGTTTGGTTTAGTAAGGTAACAATGTCATGCGGCTTATAATAATCCAATTAACAAAATACTACTAGACGCACCGAATTACGATGAATTGCCTGACCAGCAATACAGGGTCATACTATTGATATTATGTTCGTGTTTTGGTTTTCATAACCATATTCATATACCGGTTTTTATTTTCATACAACGTCCTAAGACGTATTGTATGATGTTTTTACGACATTGGCTCGTACAATAATTTTTAAGGCAAATGCCTATATTATGATTTTCGATAAGGATTTGTATAAAAATGACTTTGGCTATTTTATGGCCTATTAAAATGATTTGTACAAAATGATTTTCAGTAATAATTTTATACTGATATTAGATTGATGGATTCTATTAAACTCTATGAATTCACTCGGCGTTATCGCTGACCTTTTCTTTTAACATGTTTTATCTCAGGTACTTGAAGGTAATTCTCGGGAAGACAACAAGAATTCATGGCCCGCACCTAATTACTTATTTCCATTCAAATGCTTTGTAAAACCTGTATTAAATACAATGACTTGGGACCTATGTAAATTTGATATTTATGAATGGAAATGCGTTATTATTAAACGACATGAATTTTTATGCGTTGTCTATGATGTGAGTAATGTGTTATCCCGTAACACCAACGAGTCTTCCGCTGTATTGAGTTGTATAAATTTGGGGGTGTTACAAAATGGTTCAATTCCATCTAGATAGACAAGAAATTGACTTTTCCAACTTGCAAAGTCATACTCATCAAACACTGGTACATTGGTAACATGGGAACCACCTCTTAAATCGAGAAGTTGAGGAAGATCGTCTTCATTTTAAGTCGGGGTTACTCTTGGTGAGTTTGGAGGTGGTGGTGTGTTGTTCCTAGAAACCATATTAGGTGGTGGTGGTGGGGTGTTGCTCGTTTCGGGCATGGTGGATCTTGATTATAAAACTTAGAACGATGTTTATGAAGGTTTTAATATCAAACACCGCTCTGATACCATTGAAAGTCCCTAAATCTAGATTGAAACGATTAAGAAGGATAACTAACACAAGTAAATACTTTTCAAACGTAGTACTTTATTATTGTATAACAAGTATTACATGTGTTATGGATAACACAGTTTGAGGACAATGTGTTGTGTACACTTTGGACAAAATAAAGCTAACTCAAGAACACAGGCACAGCTGTTCTTTCTCTGAGTTCTAAAGAGTTAATGTGTGTAATCGAACAAAGTGAACAACCTTAACTCTAGCATACATATCATATTTATAGTGGTATGAGGTTGACTTCTAGTACTAGTTGATGGTGACTACACAAAATAGACAATGTCGGACATCTGTCAAAAGATGCTCTTTTATTCTTGGTAGTTTGCCACAACGCTTTAGGGAAATAGAGCTTGCATAGTTTTCTTCATACCTTGTACTTTAGGCTGCATAACTTCCCGCCTAAACACTTAGGTATGTCCAAAGTGTACTAGGTGTTAACAGGGTATTGCCACCCCTGTTAACACTCAACCACTCAGAGTCCCTGATACATCTTGGCTGTTATCCAACATAGCCAATGAGTATGTCTTCAAGTAATCTTCGACTTCCTTGACAATGTCTCTGACATGGACTCCTCTGTGGTTGCTCACAGAGACTTAGAACTCTGTGAGTCTTAGGTTGCTTGCCTTTCTCCTAGGCACATGCACGTTAATATCAAACAACTTAATTTATGTTTAAATCTATGACTAAGGGAATTCTAATAAACTTAGATTCCTAACATGATCAAAAGTATATGTGTGCAAAACGAAAAGGGAAATAATTAAGAAAAGCGGGGGAGGAATATTATAAAACTTTATGGGTGAGATAATCACTTTTAAGACTTTTGGGTAGAATATGACGACCTTATAACAAAAAGGATAAGTTATAAAGAAACTATGTGGCAATTACACCACCGTCATCTCCATTCACCATTCTCCACCACCATAGAACAAAAACAAAGGATAAGGAAATAATGAAACTATCAGACATTAGACCACCGTGATCTCCACCATCAAAGGTATGTTTTTTATGTTTATTGTTGGTTAATGATGGATTAGTCGAACAAATCATTCCTCAAGAACCAATTCAAAATCATTCGAACCATTCGTGTTGTGTTTTTCAATTAGAATCATCATGATCACATTCGAATCAGTTAGTTTATTTAATTGTTTGGTTATATGATTTTATGTGTGATATGTTTTCTATATGAATTTTGTTATATCCTCAACTGTTTTAAGAAATGTGCATTCATGGTTGTTTTTCTTTCATTCTTTTTCAGAAGTGACTTAAGAAATACGAGAATGAATACATGAGCATCTTTGAATCCATATGCTACTGCATACATTCCACTCTCTAGAAGAGGGGTAGGTAATGCAAGCAAAGGTTAAGAGTCGACAATGGTAGGTGCAACAGCCGCATGGCTGGGACAAAACTAGTATATATTTGGAATATTCACATAACTATGATGGTCTTGCTTTGCCTCAGAATCATGATTATGTCCAGCATAAGAACTATAGTTATAGATTCTAATAATTGCGTATTAGATAAATGAGTTCAAGTGTATTGTCATAAAATACACCCTGGTTCATGAAAGAAAAATATGAGCCCGTACGAATACTACTATCTCTCAACTCATAACAATTAATAATTCATATACTATCAACCATTTTTCCATTAAATAAAAAATCAATAGATTTTCAGCCCATCCAAACAACCATATAACCTCAACTTCACATCAGGAAATAATAACATTCTACTTCCATGAATTTAACTGAACTTTTTTCTTCCCAAACTGTTGATTCACATGAAAACCCCAGAATATGGAAGCCTTAAAAACTTGAGGGAAACATTCAACTCAGGCATATAGTTATTATATATATATATATCCGTAAATGTAGCTTAGAAAAAGAAAGTGTTTTTTCCCTTCGCCGGTAGAATCTGTTTCACCATACACTCTTGCGTTTCATAATACTTATTTTAAACGCAAGAATGGTTTATAAGGACTTGGTTGATTGTGATCAATAGTGTCATCATTGTGGGGATGCTTTTTGGTAAGGTGAATGACTTAAGGAGTTAAGGGTCATTCCAGTCAAAGAAGGTCCGACTACCATTTATGCCGCGAGGAAGGCAGAATTAGAGTACATAAATCAACAATATGTACCCGTGAGGTACAAATTACAAGGGGAAAATAATATTTCGTTTGTGTACTTTCATATAGGAGAAAGATGGATAATTTGCAGCGGAATTATATCTTTTTACCAGTGACAGTGAAAAGAATATTACTGATACTGAAAATGTTGTTGAGTGCTGCCAGCTTTCAGATTACGTATACATAGAAGGTTGATATTGAGTATTTGCAAGTTTGTTTATTCTCGACTCAAGACAAATTGAAAGGCCTACTAATATCAAGCTTTAAATTGTTTTTGGTTGTTAAAGGTTATTTGGATTCTAGGTCTAATTCAATCAAACACGTAGAAAAATGAAAATATTAAAGCTACGTATCCATAAAACAAAGTGCAAGTACCAAATAATATTCACAAAGTACAAGTTTCTAATGCATAAAAGTAAAAATTCTTGAAATATAAATAAAATGAAAATATAGGGACTACAAGTGTAAAATCAGAAACAATTGGGACCAATTCTGTAAATTGTAACAAACTTGTAAACAAACTTAACAAATTTGAAAACCGTCTAACTGAAATTGTAACAAATGAAATTTCAGGGACTAACTTTTACAAAACCTAAAAAGTATGAAGTTTAGCACTGATTACAAAGTTTAGCAAAAACAAAGGACCAAATTGCAATTAAAACAAGAACTTTTTCAAAAACGGGCAAGTTGACTTGAATAAGCTCGAATGAGCTTATAACTCAACTAAAATCAATCTGGTTTTTTCTAAACTGCTTAAAACTCAAAATAAGTTAGGCTAGTAAAAGGATTTTGCTTAAAAGTTGTTCAGTCTCTACTTAGCTTATCTCAATAAGCCGACAATAAGCCCATTTGAAATCTAATCATCCACAAAACGATTTTATTGCAAAAACTGTTTTATCAAGTATCACAAAGCTTGGAATGTATTTTTGTTTCGAAAATAAGCAACAGAATAAGCTGGAATCTTGAATAAGCCAAAATCATCTTATTTTGACCAAAGTTGACCAAAACTCCAATAAGCTCAAATTTTCAAAATTTACTCGGGACAAGTTTGCAAATGATTTTGTGAAAGAAAATTACGAGATTTGTGAAGTGGATTGAGAGATCTAAGAAAACAGTAAGAACTTTATCATAGAAACTGAAGTTTGCTATTAAACTAACTAATAAGCAAAGAACTCACTCAATACTTGATACTGTAGAATTTCCAATTAAGCACTGAAAGTATGTATGTTAAGCTACAAACTGAAACAGGTTTCAGCTAAATTCATCAAGAAATAAGGAAATGCCATGGATTCAAAGTTGACTAGTTTTGCTGATAAACTTGATAAAATTCTTGACCCAAAGATTTAAACTACCATTTGCCTGTTTGAAAGCAAGTTTGACCTCAAAACTTGACAAATATGCTTACACTAATGGACTTAGTGTAAATGAACACTTTTCAACAAGTTTAACAAACTCTTACACCAAACTTGATCTAAAACCAAACACCACTTAAAAAGTTGAATAAGAACTTTCTCAACAACTTTTTGAGCACAAGTTAATGACTGTTTAAAAGACTTATCAAACTTTGTTCAAATGAAGAAATGGAATGGTTTTGAGCCAAAAACAAGCTAGTTAACTGGTTAAAACTCAAAGTGACTACTAATGATCAATGACTGATGAAAATTCTAAATGTAATCAAGTAAAACTAAAGGAAAACCTGTAAATCTAGAAATAGACTATAAAATCAACAGAATTAAACTACAAGTAAACTAATCACATCATCAATTCAACATTTAAGTTTTACACTAAGAATTTAGCATGCATTTATAGTTTAGGAGAATTTAAAAAAAGAGAGTATGTTCCTTTTAGCAATGTACCACCACTGAAGGAGTAGAGAGGTGCTGAGCCTTCTAAGTACAACTAAACCACCATTAATCATCGACTAATCACCATCATATCATCACCAAAACTTGCTACAATCATCACCCTGCTACACTGCTTCAAATGACTAAAAATGAACTGCAAATGGAATTCTAAACAGCTACAAGTCTTCAAATCATCAAATATCTTCCATTGATCATGGATGATCAATAGAACAACAGAGTATCAATAGGATTATAGTAATGAAGGTAGGAGAATGAGAATTGAGTGAAACTGAATGTTGAATTTTATTAATGGAGGGAAATTTGGTTACAATTCTGTTACTAACTAACTGACTCTTAGGTGGTTGTAAAACACCTAAGAGTAGTTGCTATATACTTTGAAGAACTGGAAATGAGAGAAAAGTAAAGTGTGTGTTTTTCACACCTACAAACTACAAGTACAAATGAGCTATCTATGTCCTATTTATAGAGTGAAGATGAGATTCTGTTGGGGAGGATGACGTGTTGTAGCCAATCACTGAGCTCCACGTGTCTTCAATCTCTTAATTGCAAAATCCAGCTCAAGAACACATTTGGGGGTTTTTAATTGAATTATTTTCAGCTTAATTGGATGTTATGAATGAATTCGTCTCTTGAAATGAAGAACTTTTCATGTTTATAACTTTGCTTGATATGAAGTGTAGCATATTCCCGTTCCTGGACTCATATGAACTTGAAAGTGATACGTGGCAATGTATGATTGGATCAAAATGTGAGTTGCGGATCACTATCCACTTTGGATAAAATAAACATTGCCTGTCATGTTTTCGTTGGTTGAAATAAGTCAAGTGGGTTTTCACCGTTAAAGATTTGGTTATTAATGCTGGCGGCGTTAGTGGGGTGACTTGGTGATCCTTGTCACTCTTTTACTCGCACCTCATTGGCTTATTTCCTCTTCACACGGATTAACCCCAAACTTATATGAAATTTGTCAACTTCAACCCTTGTAGTTTAGGCAGTGTAGAAATTAGTCCCAAAACATCATTTCTTTGACATATTTGATCCTTCAACTTTCATCTTGAACATTTGAAGCCCTTTGACTTGTTTGACTTGAATGTTGACCAAATTCGACTATGATCTTGACTTTTCCAAAATTACACTTTAGTCCTTCATCTTTTGAATGTTGTCAAGATAGGTCCTTTGTCTTCACATGGCTTGTCATTATTGATCCTTCTCTTGTCTTTTCTTCATCTTTTGGCTTGATTTCACTTGTTTGCTTCTAATTTGTATCCTTGTTACCTGAACAAGCACAAACACAAAACATACCATATAATACTGCTTTATTGTATAAAAGTTAGGCATTTGCTATGTGTTTTAGGGTGATTTATTGATTTATTGATATGAGATTTTGCTCATATCAAATCCCCTACACTTGATCATTGCCATGACCTCATGCAATGCCATATTTTAAAGCACCAATTTACACTTTTCTCATAATTAACCCACATTGGACAATATGAAATGCTTTTACACTACTCTATACTATATGATGCATGATTTTGATTTTATACAATGCAATGCAAAGGAAAGCAATTCTAGTTATATATTTTTGGATTTTCATGAAATGGTTATAATAGAAATAACTCATAAAGAAATCAATGACTTAGATTAGAGCTTTTAGTCACAATAATTAACACTTCACTGTCCCTCGTGAGAGTCTTGTATAATAATTTTTTTTCTTTCTTTTTCTTTTTTTTTTCTAGCCACTCATTTTTTCATAAGCCGCTCTTATTTTTCTTTATTCCTCACAAAGAAAGTTGAAAAGAATAAAAGGAAAAACACCCGCTAGGTATTAAGCATGACATAAGTCTAGTCACATAAAATGTTCTAACTTAGAATCTTAAGACCTACTTATACCAACCATGAATGATTAGTCAAAAATGCATAAGAGACTACAAACCAATTAAAACCGTTCTTGATTATTTATTAACATATATACATGCGTAGATAAGAAAGTAAAGGTTACGAAAGAGGATATAAAAGCCACAATTAATAAATATGAGGTTTATCTAGCCCTTCACACTTATTTCAAACTCTATCATCTCTTGTTATCCACAGTTCTAAATCTCAAATAATGAGACTAGTAGATACTTAGCCTAATAAACCAATGAAGGTATACATGGTTAAGGATACTAGCTAGAGAATGCTTGAAAAGCAAACTCGGGTTGAGTCAAAGTATCCATGGCGGGCCTAATATGTCAAAGATATCTAAACTTGTTAAACCATATCCTTGATTATATTTTTTCCTTTTTATATATTTTGATGAAAAATAAAAGAAGAAATATATACAATGCAAATGTGCTTTATGCAAATGAAAAATGATAGATGCATAATATTCAGATTTTACTAGATTCAATTGTTGTTCTCGGTATCTTAACGAATTGATTTCCGGCTTAAAGTACGACTCAGTTGTTTTTGGTGAAACAAATATTTTTGGTTGTTTTTAAATAAAGGTGCAAAACAATTAAATTAAAAGCCAGGTAATTTAAATCTAAGTCTAATTAAAATAATGGGCAAGTATTTAAAAGCGTGACGAGAAAATAAAGGGCACTTAAAGTAAATAACGAAAACTTAAATCTATCTAAAGCAAACTTAAAACGCAACTAAAACTTAAACTAAGGCAAGGCTAAAATAATTCGGGGCCGAGTCGAGCTAGCGACTTAGGGTAAAAAAAACTCAAGCATTGAATAACTAGGTTAGAAAACGTAGAGTAGATTTTCAATAGGTTAGGTTTAATTAAAAGGATGTTAGTAGAGTTGAAGTGGAGGGGTGCCTTTCTTCGTCTTTTGGTGTTTGTTTCAAGGGTTGCTCTCTCACATTTCATGCTTGGAGCTTATGGAGGAGGCCCGTGTATCTGGTTCACTTCGATTAGTTTTTGCTATTGTGATATTAAACACTTGTGCTTAACATGAATACCCTTTAGTTGTCTCTTCCTTAACTTGAGTTAAGCAAAGTTATCAATGTCTTAAGTGTAGGGGAGTTCACTCCAATACTCTTAAACATTGAGGACAATGTTTATCTTAAGTGTAGGGGAGACTTCTATCGAAGTGACCTTACCTAGACCATTGCCTTACTTTCATGATAATTGGGAAAATTAATTTTTCAAACATTTTTCAAATTTTTGATCTACTTTGGCCAACAAAAATATGCATTCATAATTTTTGCATCAATCATTTTACATTTTGCATAACACATTTGCATGGTATATATTTCTTCTTTTACTTTTCATCAAAAATATATAAAAGGAAAAAATATAATAAAACATGGTTTTAACAAGTTTAGATTTCTTTGACATATTAGGCCCGCCATGGATATTTTGACTCAACCCGAGTTTGTTTATCTTAGCACTCTCTAGCTAGTATCCTTAACCATGTAGTCCTTCATTGGTCTATTAGGCTAAGCATCCACCAATTTCATTATTTGAGATTTTAAATTTGTGGAGAATGGGAAATGATAGAGTTGAAGCAAGTATAAAAGGGCTAGATAAACTTCATGATAATTACTTGTGGCTAAACCCTTCTCTTCTTTGCCTCTAATTTCTTCGCATGTATATAATTGTTAATAAATAATCAAGTACGGTTTTAATTGGTTTGTAATCTCTTATGCATTTTTGGCTAATCATTTATGGTTGATATGAGTACGTCTTAAGATTCTAAGTTAGCACGTTTTATGTGTACTAGACTTATGCCATGCTCCATATTTAGCGGGTGTTTTTCCTTTTCTTCTTTTCAAATTTCTTTGTGAGGAATAAAGAAAAATAAGAGCGGCTTATGAAAAAAAATGAGTGGCTAGAAAAAAAAGAAAAAAAAAATAATTCAAGACTCCCAAGAGGGGCAGTGTGGTGTTAATTATAGTGACTATTGAGTTCCAATATTACCTTGACGGGTTGCGGGGATTCAATAGATTGCTCCAATCCAATATTACCTTGACGGGTTACGGGGTTGAAGATCCAAAGTCTCAAAAAGATGGCGGATGTAAATTATTGCGTGAGTTTTATTTTTCTTTCCCTAGCGAGTGTGTAGCTACTTATGAAAGCATGACATGAGGATTTTACACATAAGGCGAATGACTTATTATTCTTGAAACGGACTTGTATTAATTGTGAGTGGTTTTTCAAGTAATGGATGAGAGGATTACTTAGGATTAAAACCGTGCTTCCTTATTTTTGAATTTTATACTTCTTATACTTCACACTTTAATAAATGACAAATTTGCCCACAAGCAATTTGCTCAAATAATAACCGGTTCCACATTTAATTGTCATGAATAAGTTGATGCACTTTTTACTTGTGAATGCAATGATCCCATTTTTAAGCTTGGTATGGGGAAAGTGAAACTTGAGGGTGATAAATGTCCATGGTACCAAAGCCCTAATTTAAGTCACTGAATTCTTTATGAGTTATTTCCATCAAAACCATTTCAATAAAAATCAAAAATATATAAATAGAATTGTTTTCTTTGCATTGCATTGTAAATATTCAAAACCATTCATCATATAGCATAGTATAGTTATTAAATCATAAAATGGCCAAGGTTGGTTAATTATGAAAAAAGTGTAACTTGGTGCTATAAAATGCTGCATTGCATGAGGACATGGCAATGGTCAAGTGGAGGGGAGTTGATAAGTGTGAAAACACTCATCAATAATGATCCAATTACCACTCAAAACATAGTCAAATACATAATATTTAGCTTTAAAATATCAGAATTACGCGTGTATTTGTGTTTCATGTGTTTTCAGGTAAGAAAGATACATTTTGGAATAAACATGCATTTTCAAGGATTTATTTGACGAAAAGACGAAGAAAAAGACGAAAAGATGATTCAAGGACCAATCATGCCATATTATTAAAGATCAAGGGCTGAACTTGCAAGTTTCTACAAAGAAAAGGATGAAAAGGAATTTACTTAAAAGGTTTTATAACCATTTGAAAAGAAATGAAAAGTGGAAGGATTAAAATGCAAATTAAATGAAAAGTTTGGAAAGTTTATTAAAAACTTGGTCAATTGACCAAGTCGGTCAAACAAACATACAGACATACACGCGTCTTGCTCACCAATTTGAAGAGAGAGAAAGAAAGACGAGACGTTTTATATCTTCTTTCTACTTCAAAACCTGCAACTGGAGTTCAAGGACGATACATGAAGATTCAGTCAAAGAGTATAACTACAAAAATGTTCCTTATCTTCTCCTCTACAAGAGGATGCCAATGAATTAGATCAAGACTCAGTGGAGAAGAAACGCCCAATTGTGATGAAGATGAAGATGGATGAATTTAACCTCGTATTAAACACGTGTCCAATCCTCATTGGTGAAGCCACGTCACAACACCTCCTTTCGACGCCTATAAAAGGTAGACGAAGAGCTCATTTTTCATGGTTAGACTAGGTGTAGTTTACACATAGTATATAGTTAGGATTAGTTAGTTAGTTTTATTTTCTTCCATAGCCTTTATGAATTTCAGTTAGATTCAGTTCGATTAGTTGATCTTGTTGTAACCGAATGCTATTTTCTCCATTAATGAAAGTTTTGCTTCAAGTTTAATCACCTTACTTTTCTTCTTCAAATATCCTATTCTCTTATATAAGCTTTTCGAAGCTTATAGCTTTTTCTTCCTCTATTTTACTGCTTATTTTCTTTACTGTTTAACTGAATAATTGAACTGTTCACGCAGAATAGAAGAAGTGGTTAGGATTTTCAGTTTTATGTCTATGATTTTCACATGAGTACTTAGTTACTTACTGATTTAAAAAGTCTTGATTGAAGTTTTTGTTTAAAAAAGTAGATTTTGATACTCCATAGTTTCAGTTAGTATTCATTAAATTGCTGAATTAGTTTGGAGTCGTAATAGTTGTGAGAATCAGATTTGTGGTTAAAAATAGAGAGCAGTAGTCGAATCGAATTGGAGTTGAGTAGTTGGTTCAAGCTGTGCAGCGATAGTTAAATATCAGTAATATTTTCAGGTTTATGCAGGTTTCGAATTCGAAGTTTGGTTTGGTTTTGTTGTGTTCTGTTTTGATTTTGCAGGTTTATTTTGAAGCTCATGCAGGATTACTGTATGAAGGTAGCAGTCAAGCGTAGCCGTACTTGCAGTTTTTGATAAGGTAGTAGATTAGGGGTGTTTGGTTTTAAGCCGGCTCAGCGCCGCGTTTTTCGTCATCAACGGACTAGGCCTGGAAGACGCAGGTCAAGCACGTTTTTATGTTCTGTGTTCATCAATGTAGTCTGCTAGTTAATATAATTTAGTATATCTCTCTTTGCAATCTGGATTAATTGCTTTGTTAAACGTTCTTTTTAACTGTTTGAATTAGCTGAGATTTCTGTATTTAGTTACATTTTTACAGTTGTCTCATTTTGCGTTCTGCTTGATATAGAGTGTTCGGTTTAGCAGTCAACTAAGTCCTTCTATGGATTTGGTGGTTAACAGAATAGTTTGTTAGAAGTATATGAGTCTATTCACTTAGGAAAGTCAGTTGAAAAAGTTAGACGTTATAGGTGTAATTCTCTTAAGTATGCTTAAATTCACTGATTAGAAGTATCATTTTACATAACAGCTTGTCAAAATATTGAGATAGTAGGAGTCATACAGTATATTGATTTGGAAGTCTACATCTTTGAGCAGCTAGCTTTAGAGTTAACCTTGAATGATTTGGTGTTTTAAAAAGTAGTTAGTTAGCTTAAGTTTTAGATATGTTGTTAAACACTTGTATTGATCTTTCCATTCAATAATTCAGTCTAAAAGCTTCGGATGCAAGACTCGAAGTCAATGTTTCTGTGTGACAACTTGTTCATTTTGTGATTATTGCAAAAGTTTAAGTAGTTTACGAGTTTAGTCCCTGACCTTCTCTGATCTCATTACAGTCATAGTCCTAGTTATAGATTTAGGTTAGTCCCGTTAGTCCTTAACTGTTTCTTGCTAGTTATTGGGTTGTAGTTAGTTTGGGCCTAATTGGACTAGATTCAGATTTAATATTTGGACTGGTTTTTCTTTAAACAATGAGATTTGTTTGGGCTAAATAGTTCACAGGTTTTCATTTTAAGTTCAAAGTAATTTTTAGTTTCATATTCATATTGTTTTTAGTTTGACATTTTCAGCTTTATTAAAATAGATTTAGTTTAATTTTTCGTACTTTTGCGTTTTAAATTTGTAGTATAAAAATAGTATTTTACTTTTTACATTTTGTGCATTTAATTGATGTAATTGCAATATGTTTTTAGAGTAGTACGTATATGTAGCGTAATATAGATATTTTTACTTTTTTTATGTGCTTTGTGCCAATTAGAAATAGATTACCAAGAAAAGATCTTACAACCAAAAACAATAAGTTGAGCTTAAAATTGTTATATCAATTCGAATCGAGCTGAGAAGACAACTACACTAAAAAAACGAGATATTAAATGGCGCCGCTGCCGGTTCTTTTCGTGAAGATTAACGATTCGAGTGAGACGATTGGATTTTGGGATCCGTTCACTTTGTGAACGTTATTTTTACGTATTATAAATCAAAATGATAAAAAAATCAAAAAGATAAAAATACAAAAAAATAAAAAATCACAAAAATCAATTCTTTTCCTAAAGAATTGAACCAAAAAAATAAAAAAATCCAAAAAGTAATCTTTTTCCTAAAAGATTACAACAAAAATATATATTATATCGTTTTCATCGCTTTTTACGTACATATAGTATTTTTCTTAAAAAAATCAAATAAATACAAAAATATTTTTGATATATTATTATATGTAAATAAGTATACGTATAAGAACAACCAAGTTACCTATCTTCCATAAGTATTGCCGAGGCAATACACCGTGTTAGGGGGCGTTCCGGTCCTTGACACGCGTATCGATCCAATTTAATTAAGCAAGAATAGATAAATACTTCCAATAGGCAATAATTCGAAGAATACAAACTATAAAGTGAATAGAAAGGCGATGTGCTATAAAATGCCATCTAAGGGTCAATAGGTACTTAAGTGCTTCGCGCCACCTAACCCCCCGTTCACTAGTGCGTATTCTAAGAAGGAAGGCTTTATTGGGGGTCTTGCACCCAAGTAGTAATTATATATATACTTTCTTGTGGATATTTCATATCGAAACTCGAAGAGGATAATCCTTTTCTCTTCAAAAGTCGACCGAGGGCTACTCCCTCATTCCTCGTGTTTACTTACACGTGTACTCGCACACGTGTAAACATACCACCTTTGGTGTATTACTTCCTTCCCCGAGGAAGCTTTTAAACGTCATTTTACTTGTATATACATTCGGCCACCTTGTTACACATGGATACTCGTTCCATGTTGGAGATTTTGCAACAACGATCCGCCAACGCTAATTATTTGACTTGTTCGACTTGTGGTGGTCCACACGATACTTATTTATGTGATCAAAACAATGGCTATTATGGGGAGGGATATGCTTATAATGGAACCGAGAACCCTAATTTTCACCCTAACACTCAAATGGACTATACTTGTAATGACTATATGGGATATTCCGGTTTTTCATCACAAAATCCACCATCATTTCATGCTCAACCCTTTGATGAGCCATATCAAAACCAAGGATTTTTCAATTATGAGGGTTTTCAAACTAATGATAATTTTCAAGGCTATAATCAAGAAACCTTTCATAATCAAGGATTTTCAAACAATGAAGGCTTTCAAAATGATGAAAATTTCCCATGCTATAATCAAGATACTTTTCAAAATCAAGGATTTTCACATTATGAGGGTTTTAAAAATGAAGGGAATTTTCAAGGTTACAATAATGAGAATTTTCATAATCAAGACTCTTTTTCAAACCTATAATCCACCTAATTATGGAAATCCACCTCCACCCTATTCTTCGACTTATTCATGTGAGTTTTGTGGAAAAGAACCCCATTATGGTTATGATTGTAGACCGAGGGATCCGCCATCCTATGACCCTAATTTTGTCAAGAGGTTTTATTCTTTACTTGCGATAATAAACAAGTCGAACGATGACGTTTATAAGATGCTTGATAGTATGAAAGACATGAGCTACAAGGAAATGAAAGACACGCATCGATGGTTAAAGGAAATAATTCAATCTACTAAGGAAGAGGAAATTAAGTCTTGGCAATATAATGACAAGGAATTCGGTGATTTGTATCGTGAATCGTTGAACAAATTTTCTTGTCGCCTCAGGAAATATTTAAATGATTTCTTCCTTAAGATTATTATAATCGAGGAAGAAGAACAATACATGACTACTTTTACTCGTAGGCCTTATCCATTATTAGATGAAGATGATGAGGAACCTTCGATTTACATGACACTTAATGATGACACACCTTCATCACCTTTACCTCACGTGGAACCCACCGACTCTTTAACCATGGGGGACGAGCCTCTTAGCACTAATACAAATACCGATTTGGATGAATTAACCTCTTCTAGTGTTGAGAACCTTATCCCAATCCAAAGAGAGCTTGAGGGTGTTTCCAATGAACCATGTGACGAGCTTTGTATTGATACCTCTTCTCCTCATGATCACATTGAGATTTCATCCCATGTTGACTTTCATGCTACTACTAGTGATTTTGGTGACTTTGATCTTGATGAATTGTTCAAAGAAAGGGATAATGAGATTGAGGAAGAGTTTATGCAAGATTTTCCACAAGTAGAGGATGATGATTGTGATTCTAGTGAGGCATCTTATGATATATTATCCGAGGACTTTTCATGTCAAGATGACCTTCCTAATTTGGATGACGATGTTGATCATATAGAAGAAGTGGAAGATGTTCATATTCGAGAGGTTTTATCAAACGTCTATAATCTTATCTCCTCGATTGAAGCTTTGAATGAAAACCATAATGATGATTCCATAGAAGAAGAACCTTTCATTGACATTTCTTCACCGGTTTTTGAGGTTGCACCTATTGATTATGATGATATTATCCCTTTGAGTGATTCTCTCAATACACCTTCTTTTGAGCCTTCTATTCCCACCCTCCCACCCTTGAAGTTGGTTATTGATGAAGATCCTATACTCTTAGAGATTGATCCGTTTTCACCTATGGCACCTTTAGAACCCAAAACCTTCGATATGGATTCTCATATGGATATTGATGCCACCATAGAGGCTTATCTTGCTAATATTGATATTGAGGTTGATGATAGTGATTCTAATTGGGAAGAGGAGATTCGTCGTAGTGAGAACTTGCTTTTTGGGACCCTAGAGCCTACACCTCTTCCACAAGACACTATTAATCTTGATCCTCCTTTTTCTATGCCTTCTATGGAAGATTACCCACCTTTTGATGATGATGAGGAGCCTAATATGGATATACTTGTTATGAATGTTTTGATACCTACACCTTCATTGTCTCATGATGCTTTGATCAATAAGGGGGAATCTTATATGGTTGATATGAGCTCATCTTCTTATTTTCCCATGAAGGGAAAGGTTTTTGATCCTGGGATACATATGTTTGGGAAAAATTGGTTTTCATCTACTCCACTTAAGAGTGTGATTTCTATTGATATGGACTTCTTGTATGAGCTTACTTTGGTGATGCTACCAATTTTGGAGTTGTTCGAATGTAGAGATGGAAACTATGTATTTGATCCTGGGGTGCTTCCTATTTGAGAAATTTCGTATGTTGGACAAACTTGAGACACGTTAGACCGTTCCATTTATCGAGGCGGATTTGGTAAATCTTATAGTAAATGGCAACGTGCTAAGTTTGAGTGTATCATGTGAGATGTGCTTCAAAGTGGATATTCTTTAGTCTCCATGATGGTTTCCCCAAGGACAACTTAATTCGGGGCCGAGTCGAGCTAGCGACTTAGGGTAAAAAAAACTCAAGCATTGAATAACTAGGTTAGAAAACGTAGAGTAGATTTTCAATAGGTTAGGTTTAATTAAAAGGATGTTAGTAGAGTTGAAGTGGAGGGGTGCCTTTCTTCGTCTTTTGGTGTTTGTTTCAAGGGTTGCTCTCTCACATTTCATGCTTGGAGCTTATGGAGGAGGCCCGTGTATCTGGTTCACTTCGATTAGTTTTTGCTATCGAGATATTAAACACTTGTGCTTAACATGAATACCCTTTAGTTGTCTCTTCCTTAACTTGAGTTAAGCAAAGTTATCAATGTCTTAAGTGTAGGGGAGTTCACTCCAATACTCTTAAACATTGAGGACAATGTTTATCTTAAGTGTAGGGGAGACTTCTATCGAAGTGACCTTACCTAGACCATTGCCTTACTTTCATGATAATTGGGAAAATTAATTATTCAAACATTTTTCAAATTTTTGATCTACTTTGGCCAACAAAAATATGCATTCATAATTTTTGCATCAATCATTTTCCATTTTGCATAACACATTTGCATTGTATATATTTCTTCTTTTACTTTTCATCAAAAATATATAAAAGGAAAAAATATAATAAAACATGGTTTTAACAAGTTTAGATTTCTTTGACATATTAGGCCCGCCATGGATATTTTGACTCAACCCGAGTTTGCTTATCTTAGCACTCTCTAGCTAGTATCCTTAACCATGTAGTCCTTCATTGGTCTATTAGGCTAAGCATCCACCAATTTCATTATTTGAGATTTTAAATTTGTAGAGAATGGGAAATGATAGAGTTGAAGAAAGTATAAAAGGGCTAGATAAACTTCATGATAATTACTTGTGGCTAAACCCTTCTCTTCTTTGCCTCTAATTTCTTCGCATGTATATAATTGTTAATAAATAATCAAGTACGGTTTTAATTGGTTTGTAATCTCTTATGTATTTTTGGCTAATCATTTATGGTTGATATGAGTACGTCTTAAGATTCTAAGTTAGCACGTTTTATGTGTACTAGACTTATGTCATGCTCCATATTTAGCGGGTGTTTTTCCTTTTCTTCTTTTCAAATTTCTTTGTGAGGAATAAAGAAAAATAAGAGCGGCTTATGAAAAAAAATGAGTGGCTAGAAAAAAAAAAGAAAAAAAAATAAAATAATTCAAGACTCCCAAGAGGGGCAGTGTGGTGTTAATTATAGTGACTATTGAGTTCCAATATTACCTTGACGGGTTGCGGGGATTCAATAGATTGCTCCAATCCAATATTACCTTGACGGGTTGCGGGGTTGAAGATCCAAAGTCTAAAAAAGATGGCGGATGTAAATTATTGCGTGAGTTTTATTTTTCTTTCCCTAGCGAGTGTGTAGCTACTTATGAAAGCATGACATGAGGATTTTACACATAAGGCGAATGACTTATTATTCTTGAAACGGACTTGTATTAATTGTGAGCGGTTTTTCAAGGAATGGATGAGAGGATTACTTAGGATTAAAACCGTGCTTCCTTATTTTTGGATTTTATACTTCTTATACTTCACACTTTAATAAATGACAAATTTGCCCACAAGCAATTTGCTCAAATAATAACCGGTTCCACATTTAATTGTCATGAATAAGTTGATGCACTTTTTACTTGTGAATGCAATGATCCCATTTTTAAGCTTGGTATGGGGAAAGTGAAACTTGAGGGTGATAAATGTTCATGGTACCAAAGCCCTAATTTAAGTCATTGAATTCTTTATGAGTTATTTCCATTAAAACCATTTCAATAAAAATCAAAAATATATAAATAGAATTGTTTTCTTTGCATTGCATTGTAAATATTCAAAACCATTCATCATATAGCATAGTATAGTTATTAAATCATAAAATGGCCAAGGTTGGTTAATTATGAGAAAAGTGTAACTTGGTGCTTTAAAATGCTGCATTGCATGAGGACATGTCAATGGTCAAGTGGAGGGGAGTTGATAAGTGTGAAAACACTCATCAATAATGATCCAATTACCACTCAAAACATAGTCAAATACATAATATTTAGCTTTAAAATATCAGAATTACGCGTGTATTTGTGTTTCATGTGTTTTCAGGTAAGAAAGATACATTTTGGAATAAACATGCGTTTTCAAGGATTTATTTGACGAAAAGACAAAGAAAAAGACGAAAAGATGATTCAAGGACCAATCATGCCATATTATTAAAGATCAAGGGCTGAACTTGCAAGTTTCTACAAAGAAAAGGATGAAAAGGAATTTACTTAAAAGGTTTTATAACCAAGTCGGTCAAACAAACATACAGACATACACGCGTCTTCCTCACCAATTTGAAGAGAGAGAAAGAAAGACGAGACGTTTTATATCTTCTTTCTACTTCAAAACCTGCAACTGGAGTTCAAGGACGATACATGAAGATTCAGTCAAAGAGTATAACTACAAAAATGTTCCTTATCTTCTCCTCTACAAGAGGATGCCAATGAATTAGATCAAGACTCAGTGGAGAAGAAACGCCAAATTGTGATGAAGATGAAGATGGATGAATTTAACCTCGTATTAAACACGTGTCCAATCCTCATTGGTGAAGCCACGTCACAACACCTCCTTTCGACGCCTATAAAAGGAAGACGAAGAGCTCATTTTTCATGGTTAGACTAGGTGTAGTTTACACATAGTAGATAGTTAGGATTAGTTAGTTAGTTTTATTTTCTTCCATAGCCTTTATGAATTTCAGTTAGATTCAGTTCGATTAGTTGATCTTGTTGTAACCGAATGCTATTTTCTCCATTAATGAAAGTTTTGCTTCAAGTTTAATCACCTTACTTTTCTTCTTCAAATATCCTATTCTCTTATATAAGCTTTTCGAAGCTTATAGCTTTTTCTTCCTCTATTTTACTGCTTATTTTCTTTACTGTTTAACTGAATAACTGAACTGTTCACGCAGAATAGAAGAAGTGGTTAGGATTTTCAGTTTTATGTCTATGATTTTCACATGAGTACTTAGTTACTTACTGATTTAAAAAGTCTTGATTGAAGTTTTTGTTTAAAAAAGTAGATTTTGATACTCCATAGTTTCAGTTAGTATTCATTAAATTGCTGAATTAGTTTGGAGTCGTAATAGTTGTGAGAATCAAATTTGTGGTTAAAAATAGAGAGCAGTAGTCGAATCGAATTGGAGTTGAGTAGTTGGTTCAAGCTGTGCAGCGATAGTTAAATATCACTAATATTTTCAGGTTTATGCAGGTTTCGAATTCGAAGTTTGGTTTGGTTTTGTTGTGTTCTGTTTTGATTTTGCAGGTTTATTTTGAAGCTCATGCAGGATTACTGTATGAAGGTAGCAGTCAAGCGTAGCCGTACTTGCAGTTTTTGATAAGGTAGTAGATTAGGGGTGTTTGGTTTTAAGCCGGCTCAGCGCCGCGTTTTTCGTCATCAACGGACTAGGCCTGGAAGACGCAGGTCAAGCACGTTTTTATGTTTTGTGTTCATCAATGTAGTCTGCTAGTTAATATAATTTAGTGTATCTCTCTTTGCAACCTGGATTAATTGCTTTGTTAAACGTTCTTTTTAACTATTTGAATTAGCTGAGATTTCTGTATTCAGTTACATTTTTACAGTTGTCTCATTTTGCGTTCTGCTTGATATAGAGTGTTCGGTTTAGCAGTCAACTAAGTCCTTCTATGGATTTGGTGGTTAACAGAATAGTTTGTTAGAAGTATATGAGTCTATTCACTTAGGAAATTCAGTTGAAAAAGTTAGACGTTATAGGTGTTATTCTCTTAAGTATGCTTAAATTCACTGATTAGAAGTATCATTTTACATAACAGCTTGTCAAAATATTGAGATAGTAGGAGTCATACAGTATATTGATTTGGAAGTCTACATCTTTGAGCAGCTAGCTTTAGAGTTAACCTTCAATGATTTGGAGTTTTAAAAAGTAGTTAGTTAGCTTAAGTTTTAGATATGTTGTTAAACACTTGTATTGATCTTTCCATTCAATAATTCAGTTCTAAAAGCTTCGGATGCTAGACTCGAAGTCAATGTTTCTGTGTGACAACTTGTTCATTTTGTGATTATTGCAAAAGTTTAAGTAGTTTACGAGTTTAGTCCCTGACCTTCTCTGATCTCATTACAGTCATAGTCCTAGTTATAGATTTAGGTTAGTCCCGTTAGTCCTTAACTGTTTCTTGCTAGTTATTGGGTTGTAGTTAGTTTGGGCCTAATTGGACTGGATTCAGATTTAATATTTGGACTGGTTTTTCTTTAAACAATGAGATTTGTTTGGGCTAAATAGTTCACAGGTTTTCATTTAAGTTCAAAGTAATTTTTAGTTTCATATTCATATTGTTTTTAGTTTGACATTTTCAGCTTTATTAAAATAGATTTAGTTTAATTTTTCGTACTTTTGCGTTTTAAATTTGTAGTATAAAAATGGTATTTTACTTTTTACATTTTGTGCATTTAATTGATGTAATTGCAATATGTTTTTAGAGTAGTACGTATATGTAGCGTAATATAGATATTTTTACTTTTTTTATGTGCTTTGTGCCAATTAGAAATAGATTACCAAGAAAAGATCTTACAACCAAAAACAATAAGTTGAGCTTAAAATTGTTATATCAATTCGAATCGAGCTGAGAAGACAACTACACTAAAAAAAACGAGATATTAAAGAACATGAACATAAACACAAACATAAACATAAAAATTAAAGATCAAGAAAGGTAGATAAGAAATTAACAGGATAAAGTAAAGATTGACAATAATTAAAGGAAAACTTACTTGAAATTAAAGGAATTTAATGTGCAAGACAAGGTATTTAAATTTGACAAGTATTTAAATTGACATGAATTAAAGGTGCAAGGTAAATAAAAAATGGAAGACTAATTGTCAAACTTAACCAACAAAGAAAATAATTATCTAGGCTAAACTATATATAGGGGAGGATTAGGAAGCTTCCTCCCCTCTTTCTTTTTCTCTTAATTACAAGATTAGGTCCTTCCTTCTTTAATCTTCATTAATTGCACCATTAGTCATTTATTCTTCTAATCTTCTTTAAACTTGGACTCTAATGACTTGTGGCTCGGGATTTCTTTTGAACTCGTCTTTTAATTCTTCAATAAAATAGACTTGAGTTCCTCGGCTTTTAGTAAACTTTCGTCTTTTGACTTTTTCTTCGATAAATCTTCAGAATTGGTCTTGGACTTCCGTTCTTTTTGCACTCTTGACTTCTTGACTTCGTCTTTCATCTTTTTCTTCAATAAAAGCCCGTGAATGCCCGTGTTTTCTCCACTTTTCACCTTTTCGTCCTAAATCACAACAAAAACACAAACCACGCATAATTCCGACATAAAAGACATAAAATACATGTTTTGGCTCGGTTATTATTGTAATTAAGTGGGAAAAAGGATGGGTGTTAACACACCTATCAAATCCCCTACACTTGACCATTGCAATGTCCTCATGCAATGCATTAGTTACAAAGCACGTTTACACTTTTCATTATAATCAATCCATAATGGCCTTTATTAAAGAGATAGAAAAATTACAAACATACAAAGTAAAGAAATAAAAAGCATACCTTGGGTTTTGAAAATGTCATGAATAATCCTCATCCTCAAATTTTCACTTTCTCCAAACCAAGTTTAAAAACGAGATCATTGTTATTATAAGTTAGCAGACTAACATGAACTCGTGTGGGCCAATTATTCACTTAGACTCCCTTATTCCTAGGTGTATCTCTTAAATTTTATTGTTGTCTTGAATGATCACGACGAAAATAAAGTGAACGATTTAATCAATAGTTAGCTAAAGGACAAAATCTTTTAAAACTGCTTCTCGGGCCCTCATAAAGTTCATATCTTGGCATAACTCGGTTCGCGATTTGAGACCTTTCTCAGACCGATATTTGGCAGCGACTTCATACTTCAAACCTTGAGAGACGTTCATGAAATAATGGCCTTCTCTTCATAATAGGAATTTCTTCACTTGAAGTTTTGAGAGATTCATACTTGGACCACGACTTCTTCATTTTTCTCCAATATTTATTTTGGACTTTGATATACAACGATCCGCCTCCTTTTATGACTTGGATCTATTTATCCTCATACCTTGTTAAGGTCTTTTCGGATACACTTCTCCATGACTTTTGGGAGTTTTTGCTTTTCATCGTGTGTCTCGATCCTTCATATTGATTTTCGATAAATGATTCTTCACATCACTTTGGATCTTTCGCAACAAAATATAGCCCTCGTGCCTTGTTAGGGCCTTTTCAGACTCGCCAATCTTCGCATCCCGCTTCAATAAGTTATGCCTTGGCTATGAACTCTAATCCATACCGAGCAACTTTTAAACGATCTTGGGCTAGAAGGTAAGTAACTTTTCAAAACGTACAACCTTATTTATTAGCAGATAAATTTATTAGCAAGCGATGGGAGAATAGGCTTATAATTAACTCACATAAATTCACGAAAGAATACCGAACTTATAAATGGCTCTATCATCTCTCGTTCTCCACATTTTAAAATCTCATGTAATGAGACTCGTGGATACTTAGCCTATTAAATCAAAGTTTTGGGTTTTCGAGTCGCCTACAGGATCTTGCAAATTCTTAGACTTTTTCAAGTTTAGAAATCGCGTTTTAAAGTTCCCTTGATAAACGACTCTCTAGGATCAATTATAGGAACTTGCGAAAAGTTCTTGTTCTTAACCCGTGAGAGTTAAGACTTTCTCGTTTTATAGCTCCCTATATAAAAGCCTAGCAAAACTTGACTTAAACACGTTAAGGATACTAGCTAGAGTAAACTCGGGTTGAGTCAAAAGATTCACAACGTTTAAAAATTAAAACCACTTTATTAAACATTTATTCTAATAAGGCAAGAAAATAACTATATAAAAGGAAAAACTAATAGGCCAAAATAGATCAAAAATTTTGAAAAATGTCGAAAAATTGATTTTCCGGTTAAAATGAGGACAAATACAAGGAAAAGACCACTTAACTTCGATAGAAGTCCCCCTACACTTAAGATAAACATTGTCCTCAATGTTTAAGCATGTGGGAGTAGTCTCCCCTACACTTAGGACATTGTGCATTTTGTTTAAATCTCGCTAAGGAAAGGACAACTAAAGAGATTCCTATTTTAATATTGAGAAAATATAAAATAGTGAATCGAAAAGAGTTTAGGATAGAACCGGGATAATGGAACACGGAATCACGGGTCGTCAAGAATCATCAAGAGTGGATCATTGAAGCGCGAATCCCTGATTGTAAGAAGAGAGGGGAGAAAATAGCAAACCAACGGGTCTCCCCTACACTTATGATAAAGAAAGCGAAAAGATAGATGCATGGGTTGCCTCCCAAGAAGCGCTTGATTTTTGTTAACCGAGTCATTAGCCTGACTCGACCTTGATCATCAACGGAAGAAGCATGAAACATATCCACCAGGATCAAAGACATAGTTTTCGTCCATCATATAGCACAAGCTAAAGGCGGACAAGGCAAGCCAAAGAAGAGTAGGCAAGGTTCCCTTAAGCAGCGATGGAGTACGGTGGAAGCAAGGGTGAAGTGGTGCAAGCGGATTTCCATAAATTCCAAAGATATTTCCTTTTATTTCATCAGGTGGATACTGAGATGGCTTAAAGATTGCAATACCTGGGTCGAACACCTTTTCCTTTAAGGGAAAATAGCACTCAGGCTCAGCCGAGTGTGAAGAAGATCCGCGAAGAAGCACAACCTCGTCCTCAGAAGGGGGACAAAGAGGTGTTAACTCATACGTGCTGCGGATTTCGGTGTCGACCGGTTTCTTCTCCTTAGAGAGAATGTGCTTCAAATCCAAAGTAGGATCAAGACGATAATCTTCAAAGTCATAAGGAGGAGCATCACTCTCATGAGGGAATTAAGTATTGAGAAATTCAAAGAAGTCTTCCTCAAATGAGTAATCATCCAAAGTAGGATCGAGTGATGGCGGAGGATCTTCATCATGTGAAGAATCACTCGAAAGAGTATCGGCCTCATCAAAATCATCGAAAGTGGGCATCTTGGGATACTCAGAAGTACAATCATCAAAATCATCCGAATCTGAGCTAGAATCATCATCATAAGCATCAAAGACCGGTGGAGAATCATAAATGGGAGAAGCTTCCAAAGTGGAGCGAGGATCATCCACATCATCTTGAAAAAGTGGATTATCGATGCAAGAGTCGAATAGAGGGTTGTCGTAGACGGTAAAATCATCGAGCACATTTATCATATTCACTGATTCTCGTCCAAAAGATTTGCCTGTAAGCTTCCCCATTTTAAAATTTGTGAATAATCCCCGACTCTTAAGATTAACTCACCTTCGGCCACATACACTAAAGCTCGTCCGGTTCTCAAAAATTGCCGACCAAGTATTAAAGGAATACGAGGGTCCATTTCATAATCAACTACGACAAAATTGACCGGGAAAGTAAATGTGCCAACTTTAATAAACACGTCTTCGGCTATACCAACGGGGTAAGCGAGAGTGCGGTTTGCAAGTTCAAGAGTCATCTTTGTTGGAGTGAGGTCGGGCAATGATAGTGTTTTCCAAACACTCAATGGCATCAAATTAATACTGGCCCCGAGATCAGCAAGGGCAGTAAATTCTTCAGTTTTATTGAAAACGCAAGGCAACACAAAACGACCGGGATCTCCAAGCTTTTCCGGAAGTTCTTTAAGAATAACTGCAGAGCAGTTTTCATTTAAGCGTGTGTTGGCGAGTTCAATAAGCTTCTCCTTCTTGTTAAGCAATTCCTTGAATGCTTTGACAAATTTCGGCATGTGGACAAGTGCTTCAACAAGGCTAATGTTGATGTTCATTTGAGATAGCATCTTCACATATTTCAATACTTGACAGTCATTCTTGGTTAGCAAATTAGGCTTGTCCAAGCGAGAAGGATATGGGATGTTGGGTTTATAGGTGGAAGGTGAAGGTGTAGTCGGTAAAGGTTGAGATGTTGAAGGGTCCTTCCTAGAGACATCGTCATGGCGAGGCGTAGACGGTAATGGTGTACTAATACTAGGTGTAGGAGGAGTAGGGATAAATGGTGGTGGAGGAGGTGTAGATGATGGGGGTGGGATTGGTGGTCCTACGATGGTGACTCCACTACGAGTAGTTATAGCACTCACATTAGCTCGTGGATTAGTGACGGTGTTTGAAGGTAGAGAACTTGAAGTAGAAGGTTGAATAGAGGGAAAGAAACTAGCCAACATATTCTTTAATTCATTCGTTTGAGTGCTGAAGGAAGATTGAATATTATCGCGAACCTCAGATCTTATCTCATTTCCTTGCTTCGTGATATCTCCTTTCAAATTGATTATTTGGCTCTGCAGATTCTTGATTTGCTCACCTTGGGTTCTCATGATGGCCTCAACATCGGAATTAATGGGTGGGTTTGTTGAACGGGTGGGTTATAAGGATTAGAAGCTCTTGGTGGGATTTGGTTGCTTCTATTGTAGTTGTTGGCGGGGTTTGGGTTTTGAGGAGAAAAACCGGGTGAAAGGTAATTGTTGGACCGGTAACTCAGCAGATTTCTATCCCCTTGTGGTCGAGCTTGGTAATTTTCCGATGAATAATTACCATAAGCTGCATACACATTTTCCGGATTTCCTTGTGTTGAAGGACAATCGGTGTATGAGTGAGGACCGCCGCATGTTTCATAAGGAGCAACAACAGCTTTAACTTGTTGTTGTTGTTGGTTTGAAGCCAAGAGTTGCATACTTCTGCTCATTTCGGTCAGCATACGGGTGAGTTCCGTCATATCAGGGTTTGCTGAGGTGGAGGAAACATTGACTCTCGGGTTGTTCCTTGAAGAAGAAGAGGAATCCCAGTTTTTGTGGTGAGTAGTCATGTTCTCAATTAGCTCTCTACACTCCTCGGGTCTCCTTTTCATGAATGTGCCACCGACGGCTGCATTAATCGTATCACGATCTCGAAAAGTCAAACCATTGTAGAAAGTATCAATTAATGTGACGGGAAGCATGTTGTGGTTTGGACATCTATCGATCAAGACATTATAACGCTCCCAAGCATCAAAAAGAGATTCATCAGGGTCTTGCATGAAACCGCTGATTTGATTGCGAAGGCTTGTGACCATGGATGGTGGAAAGTAGCGCGACAAAAAGCGTTGAGTCATGTCATCCCAAGTGTGAATATAATTCTTCGGGAGACGATCAAACCATTTCTCGGCATGATGTAATAAAGTATGTGGAAAGAGTTGTAGGCGAAGTTCATCCATTGTGGCACCAGCCAACTTCATGCTTTGGGTGATTGTAATGAACTTGTCGAGGTGTTTGTTGGCATCATCATCAGGCAATCCACAGAATGGGTTTGTTTGCACTTGCTGAATCATGTGGTGCTTCAACGAAAACTCAGGAGCGTTGATTTGCATCGGCACAATCGGTCCTCCTCGTCCAAACATTGTAGGTTGACAAAGCTCCTCCATGGTCCGAAGATCGGGCGGTGGAAGAACATTGTTGTTATTATTAGGGTGCGGTGGATTATTGTTGTTTACACCTGACATAGCTAAATCTTCTTGAGTCTCGGGCTCTTGATAATTAGAAGATCTAGTACGCATACACCTGAAAATGCAAAAGAAAAAGAAACCAAACAAAAAGACAATATATATACACAATTAAGATAAAATCTTTTTGGATTTTTGAAATTTTTAATTTTTATGTATTTTTATCAATTTTTTAATTTTTATGGTTTTTTGAATTTTTTAGGCAAGAAAAATAACGCTCACAAGTGAACGGATCCCAAAAAGCAACGCGTCTCTCACAGAAAACCGTTAATCTTTACGAAAAGAGCCGGCAGCGGCGCCATTTTAATATTCAGATTTTACTAGGTTCAATTGTTGTTCTCGGTATCTTAACGAATTGATTTCCGGCTTAAAGTACGACTCAGTTGTTTTTGGTGAAACAAATATTTTTGGTTGTTTTTAAATAAAGGTGCAAAACAATTAAAGTAAAAGGCATGTAATTTAAATCTAAGTCTAATTAAAATAATGGGCAAGTATTTAAAAGCGTGACGAGAAAATAAAGGGCACTTAAAGTAAATAACGCAAACTTAAATCTATCTAAAGCAAACTTAAAACGCAACTAAAACTTAAACTAAGGCAAGGCTAAAATAAATCTAAGGCAAGTAAACTTAAAGTGCAACTAAAATAAAAGGCGGGAAAAATAAAGCTTGAAAATTAAAAAATTAAAAACAAATACTAAAAAGAACCTGAAAGAAATCCTTGATTCGGAAGTTTCTGATTATCCCTTGGTTCGGAAGTTCTTTAGTTCCGAATGAATTGGCTTTACCCGGAACTTCTTGAGTTCCGAATGAACACTCTTGAGTCGGAACTCCTTGATCCGGAACTTTCAGACTTCCGAATGAAACCTTCTTGAGTCGGAACTCCTTGATTCGGAAGACTTCCGGATGAAGCCTTCTTGATCCGGAACTTTCAGACTTCCGAATGAAACCTTCTTGATCCGGAAGTTCTAGACTTCCGAATGAAACCTTCTTGATCCGGAACTTTTCGTTCGGAAGTCTTGACTCGGAAGTTTTGGTGTTGATCCGGAACTTTTTCCTTCGGAAGTATTGATCCGGAACTTTTCCGGATGAAGCTTGACTCGGAACTTTTAAATTTCCGAATGAAAGCCTTTCTCCTCCTCTTGGCTCGAAACTTTCCTGGGAATACAGTAACAGAAACAAACACCCCCGAAGAACAAGGGATCACAGTAAGAACTAATCTACCACAGATTAAACCAAAATCAAACAAACGATTTAACTAAACTAATAACAAAACAACAATTAATCATAAACAAACAATCTATATCAATAAAACTAACAAATTTAACCACAATAATCAAAAACCCACTTGATCAAAATAAGAACATGAACATAAACACAAACATAAACATAAAAATTAAAGATTAAGAAAGGTAGATAAGAGATTAACAGGATAAAGTAAAGATTGACAAGAATTAAATGAAAACTTACTTGAAATTAAAGGAATTTAATGTGCAAGATAAGGTATTTAAATTTGACAAGTATTTAAATTGACATGAATTAAAGGTGCAAGGTAAATAAAAAATGGAAGACTAATTGTCACACTTAGCCAACAAAGAAAATAATTATCTAGGCTAAACTATATATAGGGGAGGAATAGGAAGCTTCCTCCCCTCTTTCCTTTTCTCTTAATTACAAGATTAGGTCCTTCCTTCTTTAATCTTCATTAATTGCACCATTAGTCCTTTATTCTTCTAATCTTCTTTAAACTTGGACTCTAATGACTTGTGGCTCGGGATTTCTTTTGAACTCGTCTTTTAATTCTTCAATAAAATAGACTTGAGTTCCTCGGCTTTTAGTAAACTTCCGTCTTTTGACTTTTTCTTCGATAAATCTTCAGAATTGGTCTTGGACTTCCGTTCTTTTTGCACTCTTGACTTCTTGACTTCGTCTTTCATCTTTTTCTTCAATAAAAGCCCGTGAATGCCCGTGTTTTCTCCACTTTTCACCTTTTCGTCCTAAATCACAACAAAAACATAAACCACGCATAATTCCTACATAAAAGACATAAAATACACGTTTTGGCTCGGTTATTATTGTAATTAAGTGGTAAAAAGGATGGGTGTTAACACACCTATCAATGCAAAAATTATGAATGCATATTTTTGGTGGCCAAAGTAGATCAAAAATTTGAAAAATGTCTGAAAAATTAATTTCCAAGTTATCATGAAGGTCAATGACAAAGTCTAGGTAAGGTCACTTAGATAGAAGACCCCCCTAGACTTAAGATAAACATTGTACTCAATGTTTAAGAGTATTGGAGTAAACTCCCCTACACTTAGGACATTGACAATGTTGCTTAACCCAAGCTAAGGAAAGATCAAGTATAGTGAATTCATTTTTAAGCACAATGTGGTTATGAAAAATCACAATAGTAACGAAGTGAACCGGATACAAGGGCCTCCTCCATAAGCTCCAATGCACGTGATGTAACACTCCCAAATTTATACAACTCAATACAGCGGAAGACTAGTTGGTGTTACGGGATAGCACATTACTCACATCATAGACAACGCTTAAAAGTCGCGTCGTTTTAATAATAAAGCATTTCCATTCATAAATATCAAATTTACATAGGTCCCAAGTCATTGTATTTAATACAGGTTTTACAAAGCATTTGAATGGAAATAAGTATTTAGGTTCGGGCCATGAATTCTTGTTGTCTTCCCGAGAATTACCTTCAAGTACCTGAGATAAAACACGTTAAAAGAAAAGGTCAGCGATAACGCCGAGTGAATTCATAGAGTTTAATAAAATCCATCAATATAATATCAGTATAAAATTATTACTGAAAATCATTTTGTACAAATCATTTTAATAGGCCATAAAATAGCCAAAGTCATCTTATACAAATCTTCATCAAAATCATAATATAGGCGTTTGCCTTAAAAATCATTATACGAGCCAATGTCGTAAAAATATCATACAATACGTCTTATGACGTTGTATAAAAATAAAAACCGTTATATGAATATGGTTATGAAAAAACAAAACACGAACATAATATCAATAGTATGACCCCGTATTGCTAGTCAGGCAATACATCGTAATTCGGTACGTATAGTAGTATTTCGTTAACTGGATTATTATAAGCCGCATGACATTGTTACCTTACTAAACCAAACAACGGGTAGCTAACCCGATACTCAATTTGCCCATCTAAATTAGCGTGTCGTCACAAAGGTCACGCTGTGGAAATCTTCTCATACATAAATTCGCTTACCAATCAATGTGGCACGACGGGGATCAACCGTCAAGGCGCGAACTGGGGTGATCGTCCCCAAATAGTACTATTAAATGCATAAGCGTCTACCAAATCCCGGTAGTTCACAATTCATGCTAATGGGACTTTTAGTGACATAACCTAACTTTAATAATCCGTTTAATTTCATCTATCGTGTCCTTTAATCATTTATCGGGTCATACAATCGGGTCATACAATCATTCGGGTCCAAATAAATAAACCAACAATCGGGACAAATGGTGTCCTATTTTATAAAAACTAACATGTTATCTCCCTCGCTGGTTTATAAAACATTTCATAAAAACATTTAAAAGAGTGTGAGGCTATGAACTCACGTTGATGTGGGAAGGCGGGTTCTCGGCAATTCGGACGTACGGTACGTGCTTCATTCACGGAAACCTAGACAAATAATACTCGTCTTAGACTCTTGTCAAATGACTTTATAAAAATAACAATTATGTATACATATGATGATTTTATATATATATGATGATCAAGTGGGTTTACATATTCTCATTTACTCATTTTAGTGTTATGTGTCGATAACTTTTATACTAGTTTACTAGTTTTACCTATTTACATATTTTAAGTCCAATGAGCCTATTATAAGTTGTTAACTTGTATTAATCCATTTCATACTTGTATTATCAGTATTTATACTTTACATGTTAGGCCCAGATGGGTTAAGCCCAATAAATAAGTTTATAAGTGTTTTAGCCCATTTTGTTGTATTATTAATCCAATAACGTTAACCTAGCCCGTTAATGTCCGTATGTTATATAATTCGGGTTTTATCGGTTTTTACTTGTTATATATGTTTATATATCAGTATATGAGTTTTAAAAACTTTACATTAGACGGGTCCAACCGTCTAAGTTTTATTTAACAAAAACGTTAATTTTACGGTAATAGCCGAAAAAGTCGTAAAAATCATGTTTATAGTTTTATAACTTATAAAACTTATCAAACTACCATTTTTATAAAATGTTCATTTATTTATATTTATACATATTTATATAAATGTATTATATGAGTTAGTGGGTTTTAGTTCACATTTTATACTATTTTTATTTGAGTGCTTATATAATACTATTATACTTTAATTTCCAAAATCTGATTTTTATTTCCAATTTCACCAAAACTGCCATATCTAGAGTTCTATATGGAGATAGAAGCTCAAATTTTTATGACATAAACTACATGATATGTGCTCCATTTAACTCTTCTATAGCTACTGTTGAATCATCCTCTAAGTATTTTCTAAAAATCGTCCAAAACAGTGAACTCAGATTGGTACTCTAAACTTGTTTTGATCATATCTCACTCATTACAATGATTACATTGCATGGCCAACTCTCACATGTGTACAAGACCCATAGCTTACTGTAAATTGATTCTACTTCATCATTTATCAGTCTAACATGTGGTTAGTTACTGTTTTTATACAGCCTACCATTTAAACAAGATTTACCCATTTTACATGTAGTTTGTCCATCTTTTTAAGCATGTTTATCAACACCAAATCCCCAGACAATATTTTTAATCATCATTCATCATCATATACATATACATAAGTAAAAGAAATATAAGATTACATAATCAAAAATAACAAGAGGATGAGGAGAACAATCTTTATACCACCATGGTGATGTAGGTTGTGATCAAAACATGGATTTTGATGGAGAAACTTGTGATGCACCAAGACCATCTTCAAGACCACCATTCTTCATGAACACCTTGTGGAAAATCAGCCCTAATGCTCCATAGCAACTCCTCCTTGGATGTTAAAACTTGCACCAATCTTCCTCTTTTTGAATGGAGATTAACATATGTAAGTTATAACATATGTTTGTGGTTAAAATTGATCAAGTGATGGTGGTTTGGAGGTGTAAATGGGACGGCAAGAAGAAGAGCTAATATCTGTCTTTTTAGTTCGTTTTTCTCGACTCAGTCCGAATTGATACAACGTTTTCAAGTAAGGCTTAATTGTTTTTGGTTAAAAAGACTTGATTGGTAATCTATGTCTAATTTGCACTAAGCATGTAAAAAATGTAAAATATTATACTATATCTACTTAATACGTACTACACTAAATCATATTGCAAGTAAACATTTAAATGCACAATTGTAAAAAAGTAAAATACCATTTGTACTACTAATTCAACATTTGAAAATTAAAAAAAAACTAATATCATTATCACTATTATAACACTATACTATTTTTTTAACTATACTATATTTAATACTAACAACAATAAGTAAAAAACGTTTTCAATTCAAAAAACTAATGTTACCAAATTTAATAAGAATTCAGCCCAAGTAAGCCCAATCACTAATAACCTGCCTATCTACTAAATTTAACTGGCCCAAGAGCTAGTTAACAGAAAAGGACTATTAGTGCAATTAATTCTAACTGAAAGGATTAACGAGGCCTAGATGTAACTAACTGTGGACTGTACGTGTAATGAGATTATATAAAATGAAGGGCTAAAGTCGAAAATTGATCAAACTTGTAAAAATTGAAAACCAAAAGAACACAAGGACGATCTAAACTGATTTTTTTACTTTTAAAGATTCTGATGTCTATTTCTTTAACAAGTTTAAGCTATCAAAGTTACATCTAAAAGGAAACTCATTTTAACTGGGCTCTGTATCTAATAACAAAAGTGTAAACACAACAAAATCTTCTATACAAAACACCACTTAAAGAAATTATGCAGGTAATATGAAAATAAGATCACATAAAACGAAGTACACAATAATAACAGATATCTCAGGTCTGCACAATGTTGACAGAAAAAAAAATCTTTAAAGTAGAATGCTAATTCTAACAACTCTTACTCTAAATTGCACAAAGTATTTTCCAATTATGTTTCCATTGAAGTTCTAAGTGAATACTACCACTAATAAAGCTATTACAACAGGAAACAAGATCTCATTCATCCAAATACACATAAATCTCTACTAATCCAAACACCGGTAAACAAAATATGCAAGCATTTAGAAAGCTATAATACCTAAAACGAAACAGTTACTACAAACTTGAATCAACACATTGCACATTAAGCATTTATACTACATATTATACTACAAATTGCAGAAAATGTAACATGCTTGACCATTTACTTCCAGGCCTGTCCGTTGATGACGAGAAGCGCGGCGCTGAGCAGGCTTAAAAATCAATTACCACTACACCTCCTTATCTACTGATATTGTCGGGTTGAATCTTAGAATCCGAAACCTGCAAAACAGCGAAACAACACAACAAACAACCAAACAATACCTTCGAATCTGAACCTGCAAAATCTGATAAAAACAAGATTCTATACCTACTTCTACTGCTTCAAGAAACTCTATCAAGCGTATTATGAAAATTCTGTTTTTCAAACAAAAGCAATATGCAAACGACTAGAAAAAACGGACGATAACCTATCTGATCTTTCTGAATCAAAATTGAATTAAACTTTGAACTGCAAAGCTGAAAGTAAGCTTACTCAAACAGACAAAATACTCAATACTCAACTGAACGAAAACTGAAAAGCTCCTAAAACTGAAAAGTTGATTAACTCTTAACTGAATCAATGGAGTTTAACTGAATCTGAACCTGCAACCTAACTGATTAACATCATTATAACGAACTCTTATCAAGTAAATCAGTAACCAGTAGCCCGAATCAAAACTAATCAATTAAAACAATTTTAGAAAGACAATTAAAACTAATCAATGGAATTTTACTGAATTAAATCTGTAGCCTAACTAATTAACAACTTTATAACAAACTCTCAAGAAGATTATATCAGAAATGCTTTTTCAACAGACTCAATATAAAACCTCTCGATAATAAGCAGTAAAATAGAGGAAGAAAAAGCTATATGCTTCGAAGAGCTTATATAGGAAAATAGAATATTTGAAGGACAAAAGTAGGTGATCAAACTTGAAGAAAAACTTTCATTAATGGAGGAAATGCATTCGGTTACAACAAGATTAACTAAATCGAACTGAATCTAACTGATTACTGAAATTCATAAAACTTTGAGAGAAATCTAAACTACTCCTAACTATGTGTAAATCTACACCTAAGCTAACCGCTATAAATGAGGGTCTTCGTCTTCTATTTATAGCCGCAGAAGATTGGAAGTGACGTGTCTTAGCCAATCCAGTTGCGCCACGTGGATAATACGAGGATAGACTCGTTCTTCCTTCTTTAAATTGGATTTGGGGGTTTCTTCTCCTGTCACTCTTGATCTAATTAACTATAACCATCATGTAGAGGAGAAGGAAAGGAACACTTTTGTAGTTATAATATTCACTTGATTCTTCTTGTATCGTCCTTGAATCAAACTTGCAGGTCTAGGGTAGATTAGAAAAATGGAAGTCGTCTTTCTCTCTCTTCTTTGGGAAGAAGAGACGTGAATGTGTCTGTGTGTTTGTTTGAACAAGAATTGGTCAATGACCAAGTATAATAAATTTTCCCATTGATTTCTCGTTTAGTCCTTTATTTTTCATTTCTTTCCAAATGTATATAAAAGCTTTTAAGTAATTCCTTTTTCATCCTTTGTTTTGTTAAAGTTACAAGTCTAGCCCTCCTTCTTGATAATATTGGCAAATAAAGTCCTTAGAAGCTCTTTCGTCCTTTTCTTCGTCTTTTATCATGAAAATCCCTTGAAAACGTGTATTAGCTCCAAAATGCATCTTATTTACCTGAAAACACATAAAACACAAATACACGCGTAATTCTGATATATTATAGTTAAAATAATGTATTTGACTTTGTTTTGAGTGGTTTTTGGATCATTATTGATGAGTGTTTTCACACTTATCAACTCCCCTCCACTTGACCATTGCCATGACCTCATACAATGCAGCATTTTAAAGCTCAAGAGTGTAATTTTCTCATAATTAATCCACCTCGGCCATTTTATGATTTAATAAACTAAACTATACTACATGATTAATAATTTTGAATATTTACAATGCAATGCAAAGAAAACAATTCTATTTATGTATTTTTGAATTTTCTTGAAATGGTTTTGATGGAAGTAACTCATAAAGAAAATTAATGACTTAAATTAGGGCTTTGGTACCATGGATATTTATCACCCTCAAGTTTCACTTTCCCCATACCAAGCTTAAAAATGGGATCATTACATTCACAAGTAAAAAGTGCATCAACTTATCCATGACAATTAAATGTGGAACCGGTTATTATTTGAGCAAACTGCTTGTGGGCAAATTTGTCATTTATTCAAGTGTGAAGTATAAGAAGTGCAAAATCCAAAAATAAGGAAGCACGGTTTTAATCCTAAGTAATCCTCTCATCCATTACTTGAAAAAACGCTCACAATTAATACAAGTCCGTTTCAAGAGTAATAAGTCATTCGCCTTATGTGTAAAATCCTCATGTCATGCTTTCATAAGTAGCTACACACTCGCTAAGGAAATAAAACTCACGCAATAATTTACATCCGCCATCTTTTTGAGACTTTGGATCTTCAACCCCGCAACCCGTCAAGGTAATATTGGATTGGAGCAATCTATTGAATCCCCGCAACCCGTCAAGGTAATATTGGAACTCAATAGTCACTATAACTAACACCACACTGCCCCTCTTGGGAGTCTTGTTTTTTCTTTTCTTTTCTTTTTCCTTTTTTTTTCTAGCCACTCATTTTTTTTTTGTAAGCCGCTCTTATTTTTCTTTATTCCTCACTAAGAAAGTAGAAAAGAATAAAAGGAAAAACACCCGCTAAATATTGAGCATGACATAAGTCTTGTACACATAAAACGTTCTAACTTAGAATCTTAAGACGTACTTGTACCAACCATGAATCATTAGACAAAAATGCATAAGAGATTACAAACCAATTAAAACCGTTCTTGATTATTTATTAACAATTATATACATGCGAAGAAAATAGAGGCAAAGAAGAGAAGGGTTTAGCCACAAGTAATTGTCATGAAGTTTATCTAGCCCTTTTATACTTGCTTCAACTCTATCATTTTCCATTCTCCACAAATTTAAAATCTCAAATAATGAGACTAGTGGATGCTTAGCCTAATAGACCAATGAAGGACTACATGGTTAAGGATACTAGCTAGAGAATGCTAAAATAAGCAAACTCGGGTTGAGTCAAAATATCCATGGCGGGCCTAATATGTCAAAGAAATCTGAATTTGGTAAACCATGTTTTTATTATATTTTTCCTTTTTCAATATTTTTGATGAAAAATAAAAGAAGAAATACATACAATGCAAATGTATTATGCAAATGAAAAATGATTGATGCAAAAATTATGAATGCATATTTTTGGTGGCCAAAGTAGATCAAAAATTTGAAAAATGTTTGAAAAATTAATTTTCCCAATTATCATGAAGTTACGGCAATGGTCTAGGTAAGGTCACTTCGATAGAAGTCTCCCCTACACTTAAGATAAACATTGTCCTCAATGTTTAAGAGCATTGGAGTGAACTCCCCTACACTTATTACATTTATTACTTTGCTTAACTCGAGCTAAGGAAGAGAAAACTAAAGGGTATTCATTTTAAGCACACGGGTTTAAGATCACGATAGCAAAAACTAATCGAAGTGAACCAGATACACGGGCCTCCTCCATAAGCTCCAAGCATGAAATGAGAGAGAGCAACCCTTGAAACAAACACGAAAAGACGAAGAAAGGCACCCCTCCACTTCAACTCTACTATAACATCCTTTTAATTAAACCTAACCTATTGAAAATCTACTCTACGTTTTCTAACCTAGTTATTCAATGCTTGAGTTTTTTTAACCCTAAGTCGCTAGCTCGACTCGGCCCCGAATTAAGTTGTCCTTGGGGAAACCATCATGGAGAATAAAGGATATCACTTTTGAAGCACATCTCACATGATACACTCAAACTTAGCACGTTGCCATTTACTATAAGATTTACAATATCCGCCTCGATAAATGGAACGGTCCAACGTGTCTCAAGTTTGTCCAACATACGAAATCTCTCAAATAGGAAGCACCCCAGGATCAAATACATAGTTTCCATCTCGACAAGTGTACAACTCCAAAGTAGGTAGCATCACCAAAGTAAGCTCATACAAGAAGCGCATATCGATCGAAATCACACTCTTAAGTGGAGTAGATGAAAACCAATATTTCCCAAACATACGTATCCCAGGATCAAAAACCTTTCCCTTCATGGGAAAATAAAGAGATGAACTCGTATCAACCATATAAGATTCCCCCTTAGTGATCAAAGCATTATGAGACAATGAAGGTGTAGGTATCAAAACATTCATAACGAGTATATCCATATTGGGCTCCTCATCATCATCAAAAGGTGGGTAATCTTCCATAGAAGGCATAGAATAAGGAGGATCAAGATTAATAGTGTCTTGTGGAAGAGGTGTAGGCTCTAGGGTCCCAAAAAGTAAGTTCTCACTAAGACGAATCTCCTCTTCCCAATTAGAATCACTATCATCAACCTCAATATCACTATTTGCAAGAGAAGCCTCTATGGTGGCATCAATATCCATATGAGAATCCATATCAAAGGTTTTGGGTTCTAAAGGTGCCATAGGTGAAAAAGGATCAATCTCTAAGAGTATAGGATCTTCATCAATAACCAACTTCAAGGGTGGGAGGGTGGGAATAGAAGGCTCAAAAGAAGGTGTATTAATAGAATCACTCAAAGGGATGATATCATCATAAAAATCAATAGGTGCAACCTCAAAAACCGGTGAAGAAATATCAATGAAAGGTTCTTCTATGGAATCGTCATTATGGTTTTCATTCGAAGCTTCAATCGAGGAGATAAGATGATAAATGTTTGATAAAACCTCACGAATATGAACATTTTCCCCTTCTTCTATATGATCAACATCATCATCCAAATTAGGAAGGTCATCTTGACATGAAAAGTCCTTGGATAATATATCATAAGATGCCTCACTAGAATCACAATCATCATCCTCTACTTGTTGAAAGACTTGCAAAAACTCTTCCTCAATTTCATTATCCCTTTCTTTGAACAATTCATCAAGATCAAAGTCACCAAAATCACTAGTAGTAGCATGAAAGTCAACATGTGATGAAATCTCAATGTGATCATGAGGAGAAGAGGTATCAATACAAAACTCGTCACATGGTTCATTGGAAACACACTCAAGCTCTCTTTGGATTGGGATAAGGTTCTCAACACTAGAAACGGTTAATTCATCCAAATCGGTGTTTGTATTAGTGCTAAGAGGCTCGTCCCCCATGGTTAAAGAGTCGGTGGGTTCCACGTGAGGTAAAGGTGATGAAGGTGTGTCATCATTAAGTGTCATACAAATCGAAGGTTCCTCATCATCTTCATCTAATAATGGATAAGGCCTACGAGTATAAGTAGTAATGTATTGTTCTTCTTCCTCGATTATAACAATCTTAAGGAGGAAATCATTTAAATATTTTCTGAGGCGACAAGAAAATTTGTTCAACGATTCACGATACAAATCACCGAATTCCTTGTCAATATATTGCCAAGACTTAATTTCCTCTTCCTCGGTAAACTTAATTCTTTTCTTTAACCATCGATGCGTGTCTTTCATTACCTCGAGGCTCATGTCTTTCATACTATCAAGCATCTTATAAAAGTCATCGTTCGACTTGTTCATTCTCTCAAGTATAGAATAAAACTTCTTGACAAGATTAGGGTCATAGGATGGCGGATCCCTCGGTCTACAATCATAACCATAATGGGGTGCGTTCCCACAAAACTCACATGAATAAGTCGAAGAATATGGTGGAGGTGGATTTCCATAATTAGGTGGATTATAGTTTTGAAAAGAGTCATGATTATGAAAGTTCTCATGATTGTAACCTTGAAAATTTCCTTCATTTGAAAAACCCTCATAATGTGAAAATCATTGATTTTCAAAAGTATCTTGATTATAGCATGGAAAATTTTCATCATTGTGAAAGCCTTCATTGTTTGAAAATCCTTGATTATGAAAGGTTCCTTGATTATAACCTTGAAAATTATCATTATTTTGAAAACCTTCATTGTTTGAAAAATCTTGGTTTTGGTATGGCTCATTAAAGGGTTGATCATGAAATGATGGTGGAGGTTGTGATGAAAAACCGGAATATCCCATATAGTCATTACAAGTATAGTCCATTTGAGTGTTAGGTTGAAAATTAGGGTTCTCGGTTCCATTATAAGCATATCCCTCCCCATAATAACCATTATTTTGATCACATAAATAAGTATCGGGTGGACCACCACAAGTCAAACAAGGCGAATAATTAGCGTTGGCGGATCGTTGTTGCAAAATCTCCAACATGGAACGAGTATCCATGTGTAACAAGGTGGCCGAATGTATATACAAGTATAATGACGTTTAAAAGCTTCCTTGGGGAAGGAAGTAATACACCAAAGGTGGTATGTTTACACGTGTGTGAGTACACGTGTAAGTAAATACGAGGAATGAGGGAGTAGCCCTCGGTCAACTTTTGAGAGAGAAGAGATTATCTCCCTCGAGGTTCGATATGAAATATCCACAAGAAAGTATAATATATGTAATTACTACTTGGGTGAAAGACCCCCAATAAAGCCTTCCTTCTTAGAATACGCACTAGTGAACGGGGGGTTAGGTGGCGCGAAGCACTTAAGTACCTATTGACCCTTAGATGGCATTTTATAGCACATCGCCTTTCTATTCACTTTGTAGTTTGTATTCTTCGAATTATTGCCTATTGGAAGTATTTATCTATTCTTGCTTAATTAAATTCAATCGTTACGCATGTCAAGGACCAGAACGCCCCTCAACACGGTGTATTTCCTCAGCAATACTTATGGAGATAGGTAACTTGGTTGTTCGTATCTACGTATACTTATTTACTTATAATAATATATCAAAAATATTTTTGTATTTATTTGTTTTTTAAGAAAAATACTATATGTACGTAAAAACGGTGAAAACCGACATAATATATGTTTTTGGGTGTAATCTTTAGGAAAAAGATTACTTTTTGGATTTTTTTATTTTTTTGGTTCAATTCTTTAGGAAAAGAATTGATTTTGTGATTTTTTTTATTTTTTTGTATTTTTATATTTTTATCTTTTTGATTTTTTTTATCTTTTTGATTTATAATACGTAAAAATAACGTTCACAAAGTGAACGGATCCCAAAATCCAATCGTCTCACTCGAAACCGTTAATCTTCACGAAAAGAACCGGCAGCGGCGCCATTTAATATCTGTCTTTTTAGTTCGTTTTTCTCGACTCAATCCGAATTGATACAACGTTTTCAAGTAAGGCTTAATTGTTTTTGGTTAAAAAGACTTGATTGGTAATCTATGCCTAATTTGCACTAAGCATGTAAAAAATGTAAAATATTATACTATATCTACTTAATACGTACTACACTAAATCATATTGCAAGTAAACATTTAAATGCACAATTGTAAAAAAGTAAAATACCATTTGTACTACTAATTCAACATTTGAAAATAAAAAAAAACTAATATCATTATCACTATTATAACACTATACTATTTTTTTAACTATACTATATTTAATACTAACAACAATAAGTAAAAAACGTTTTTCAATTCAAAAAGCTAATGTTACCAAATTTAATAAGAATTCAGCCCAAGTAAGCCCAATCACTAATAACCTGCCTATCTACTAAATTTAACTAGCCCAACAGCTAGTTAACAGAAAAGGACTATTAGTGCAATTAATTCTAACTGAAAGGATTAACGAGGCCTAGATGTAACTAACTGTGGATTGTACGTGTAATGAGATTATATAAAATGAAGGGCTAAAGTTGAAAATTGATCAAACTTGTAAAAATTGAAAACCAAAAGAACACAAGGACGATCTAAACTGATTTTTTTACTTTTAAAGATTCTGATGTCTATTTCTTTAACAAGTTTAAGCTATCAAAGTTACATCTAAAAGGAAACTCATTTTAACTGGGCTCTGTATCTAATAACAAAAGTGTAAACATAACAAAATCTTCTATACAAAACACCACTTAAAGAAATTATGCAGGTAATATGAAAATAAGATCACATAAAACGAAGTACACAATAATAACAGATATCTCAGGTCTGCACAATGTTGACAGAAAAAAATCTTTAAAGTAGAATGCTAATTCTAACAACTCTTACTCTAAATGGCACAAAGTATTTTCCAATTATGTTTCCATTGAAGTTCTAAGTGAATACTACCACTAACAAAGCTATTACAACAGGAAACAAGATCTCATTCATCCAAATACACATAAATCTCTACTAATCCAAACACCGGTAAATAAAATATGCAAGCATTTAGAAAGCTATAATACCTGAAACGAAACAGTTACTACAAACTTGAATCAACACATTGCACATTAAGCATTTATACTACATATTATACTACAAATTGCAGAAAATGTAACATGCTTGACCATTTACTTCCAGGCCTGTCCGTTGATGACGAGAAGCGCGGCGCTGTGTCGGCTTAAAAATCAATTACCACTACACCTCCTTATCTACTGATATTGTCGGGTTGAATCTTAGAATCCGAAACCTGCAAAACAGCGAAACAACACAACAAACAACCAAACAATACCTTCGAATCTGAACCTGCAAAAGCTGAAAAAAACAAGATTTTATACCTACTTCTACTGCTTCAAGAAACTCTATCAAGCGTATTATGAAAATTCTGTTTTTCAAACAAAAGCAATATGCAAACGACTAGAAAAAACGGACGATAACCTATCTGATCTTTCTGAATCAAAATTGAATTAAACTTTGAACTGCAAAGCTGAAAGTAAGCTTACTCAAACAGACAAAATACTCAATACTCAACTGAACGAAAACTGAAAAGCTCCTAAAACTGAAAAGTTGATTAACTCTAAACTGAATCAAAGGAGTTTAACTGAATCTGAACCTGCAACCTAACTGATTAACATCATTATAACGAACTCTTATCAAGTAAATCAGTAACCAGTAGCTCCTAAAACTGAAAAGTTGATTAACTCTTAACTGAATCAATGGAGTTTAACTGAATCTGAACCTGCAACCAAACTAATTAACATCATTATAACGAACTCTTATCAAGTAAATCAGTAACCAGTAGCCTGAATCAAAACTAATCAATTAAAACAATTTTAGAAAGACAATTAAAACTAATCAATGGAATTTTACTGAATTAAATCCGTAGCCTAACTAATTAACAACTTTATAACAAACTCTCAACAAGATTATATCTGAAATGCTTTTTCAACAGACTCAATATAAAACCTCTCGATAATAAGCAGTAAAACAAAGGAAGAAAAAGCTATAAGCTTCGAAGAGCTTATATAGGAAAATAGAATATTTGAAGGACAAAAGTAGGTGATCAAACTTGAAGAAAAACTTTCATTAATGGAGGAAAATGCATTTGGTTACAACAAGATTAACTAAATCGAACTGAATCTAACTGATTACTGAAATTCATAAAACTTTGAGAGAAATCTAAACTACTCCTAACTATTTGTAAATCTACACCTAAGCTAACCGCTAGAAATGAGGGCCTTCGTCTTCTATTTATAGCCACAGAAGATTGGAAGTGACGTGTCTTAGCCAATCCAGTTGCGCCACGTGGATAATACGAGGATGGACTCGTTCTTCCTTCTTTAAATTGGATTTGGGGGTTTCTTCTCTTGTCACTCTTTATCTAATTAACTGTAACCATCATGTAGAGGAGAAGGAAAGGAACACTTTTGTAGTTATAATCTTCACTTGATTCTTCTTGTATCGTCCTTGAATCAAACTTGCAGGTCTAGGGTAGATTAGAAAAATGGAAGTCGTCTTTCTCTCTCTTCTTTGGGAAGAAGAGACGTGAATGTGTCTGTGTGTTTGTTTGACCAAGAATTGGTCAATGACCAAGTATAATAAACTTTTCCCATTGATTTCTCCTTTAGTCCTTTATTTTTCATTTCTTTCCAAATGTATATAAAAGCTTTTAAGTAATTCCTTTTTCATCCTTTGTTTTGTTGAAGTTACAAGTCTAGCCCTCCTTCTTGATAATATTGGCAAATAAAGTCCTTAGAAGCTCTTTCGTCCTTTTCTTCGTCTTTTATCATGAAAATCCCTTGAAAACGTGTATTAGCTCCAAAATGCGTCTTATTTACCTGAAAACACATAAAACACAAATACACGCGTAATTCTGATATTTTATAGTTAAAATAATGTATTTGACTATGTTTTGAGTGGTTTTTAGATCATTATTGATGAGTGTTTTCACACTTATCAAGAGCCAAGAGAGAGAGATTGTGAGTTTGAGAGGTTTGCATGAATGAGAAATGAGTGAGTGGTTTGAAGTTGCTAGTTTTGTGGTAGAAGGCTTACATTGTAAGCTAAGGTGACAAGTGTTAAGCAACTTAGCTTACACTTGACACCAAGTTGTTGAAGTGTGGTTTTGTAGCGGGTTTTGAGTGGGGGTGGGACAAGTGTCCCACTTGTCTCATCCCCATTTATTTACGGGTACTTCTCGATTCTAGTTTCCTCGATTTGCGTGCCCTCGGGTCGTTTTACGAAAAACGTTTTTATAAATTATGAACCAACGGCACAAAACGAATCTAATAAAAATTGTCTCATCAAAAACGGAGTTCGAAAACGTAAATACGTAATCCTAGGGTTTCCGGTTTAGTCATAAAGGACGTTAAATTAAAATCGTAAGTCCTAATCTCTTCTCGTAAATTTGTGAGTTTATGAACCAACACAAATTTAAACTTCCTAAATAATATTCACGGATAAATTTATTTTCTGAAATATCGGACTGTCACCAAAGACGGTGTATGTAAACGTAAGCACGTAACGTTGAATCCTCCGGTTTAGACGTAGTCGACGCTACTTCAAGACGTAAATCCAAATTATTTCCCAAAAATAAGTGAGTTCATAATATAACATTAAAATAATAATTTCAAACAAATATTGAGAATAAAATATCAACCATAAATTGACGGATTGTCACAACATTTACCCCTAAACAGGATCTTTGTCCTCAAAGATCATCTTACTACTCGCTTCTTATTGAGTTAAAGCCATGTGGGTATTTCCTCCACATTCGATCTTTTCTCATAATTGTATTCCATTTCAATACGCGAGTTTCATCAAACATAACTACGGGAATAAGATCAGGCTTAATGTTGACTTACTTTCTCTATCCATGACGTTCACGGGTTTCTAATGAATGCAACTTTTCGCCGATCTAAACTTTATCAAGAAGAATTCAGATTTTCACTTGATAGACATTTTATCAAGTTCGATCTACGAAACATAATTCACGCAGCTTTTGAAGTCCTAGGGTAGATCCAGCTTATATGCCTTTCAAACCAATCTTTCACATCATCTCAATGGTCCCATACAACGGGGACTTATATCCCATGATTTGTCAGATCATTAATTCATTTCTCCAAGGTTAAAATTTTGGCATAACTTCGCTACCCATCTGGCACTTCAAGATCTACATTTCATATTCACATAACCTCCTACTCACTACCGGCAGTCAATAATCAGATCCTAGTTTCAACAATCATTTCAGGTCTCGCGGGTCGAGTATTTTGTAAGGTTAGGTTCGCCATCATAGGAAACCTTAAACCTAAAAGACATGTCCAACTCACAATGGGTGTATGTCGGGTGTCTTCATCTCAACTCCTGCTTACAGATGCTCTAATAATTGGATCATGACAAGATTCGATCTTGATCCTAATGCGATAATTATCAATGATAATCTCTCTAAAGGAAAATGATTATACGGTTTATTACCAAAGGTCATTCATTCAAACATAAATCAGCACTTATATTACTTTGTATCGTTACTTTACCTCGTCCCTTCGATTGGGGTGGTACATAGTAATCTTATCAAGGTTCGTTCTCAATGATTTCTGAGCAAATCTCTAGAAATTCGTTGCGAAGCGGGGATCTTGATAAAGATGTTTGATACAGGCACACTATGTTTACATAACTCTTTTGCATTTATCATTAACGGGAATGATATTAGCAGATTTGGTCAGTCTGTCGACGATGACCCAAATCGAATCTAATTCAGATGATGACCTTTGCAATAGCTAGACGTTTGCTAATGTATGAGGCGATGTCTGCCTTCATAATTTGTCATTAGTACAACTTCTTCAGACAAAGATACTTTTAGTCAAAAATGACATACATATAATACTTATACTTACAAGATTTCAAATATAACTACATCTCACAATCTTCCATATTTAGGCAACCATAAACGACCTTTTATACATTCAACGCTATCGGCTTCTCAATTCTGATGGTTCACATTAGCTGCGAACCCCTTTTTATTATCTATATTATCCTTTTTACAAACATTAGTTATTTTTATATTGTTCGGCAATTTATTTTGCACCTTCATTATTAAGGAACACAATCCTAATTGATTCTTTATCCTTTTTATAGAATGTGTCAGTATCTACATTCACTTTCTCCTGATGAAATATATATAACATGACCGTATTAATTCAAAATTTCTTTCTTCATATCTTCTATGTTTTAGTTTCGTCTCAACTATCATTTTTTTAATCCGTTTTACTCAATCCGACGTTTAAAGCGTCGTTAATTATTACAACTAATTAAATAATAAATATTTAATGTTTATGAAACGTAACGTAAAAATTTTAATTTTCTTAGTTCGACCAATTATAAAAATGTTCAAAATAAATTTGAATTTAATTAACAAGATTTTTGTTGATTTATCGAAAATATTTAATAAGATCCGTAAATGTTCGAAAAACCTTTGTTTATATTTTGGTCAAATTTTCTTAGTTGGAAAGAAAAAATTTTCGTTTCAAATTTCAAGTTATGGTTTTAATGGGTTTCCTCAATTCCTGTTAGGTTGTCTTGAGGTATACACGAACATTTACCCCTAAACAGGAGTTTAGTTAAATGTTCTGGGTATAGGGGAATAATCCCTTAAAATCCTTTGTTAAAACATTTGTCAAAACATATTTTCATTTTCTTTTTGTTATAACCCTAAGCCTTAATGGCTCTAATCTTTGAAAAGTCAATATAGATTCCATTATCTATTAATCACATAGTCAAATAATGTAAAGGTTTAAGTTTTTAATCATATGTTAAATATTTAAGGTACAGGTTTTTATCGTTCGGCCAATTTAGGGCAGTCTATAACTAATTATTAACTCATTCTTATACTTATAAACAAACAAATAGTCCTTAACGATCACGACCATGAATTTATCAAATTACAGCCTACACACGAGATTCACCAAATTTATGGATGTTACATGTGTATTAGTCAATCCAAACGTCATCACGTGAAACTCATAATGTTCATTACAAGTACCGGATGTAGTGATTGGAATAGATAATCTTCTTCGCGGCCGCGAAGTTGATGATAACCATGTCGTGAATCAAATCTTTAAAACATACACTAGAACCTTGTAAATGATCGAAAAAATCTTCCATTTCGAGTTATGGATATCGTATTCGACTGTCAATTTACTCAGTTCACAGTAATCTATAAATATAAGGAATGATAACACCATAGCTCTTCACGATGACGAGATAGGTAGAATAAAATCCTTCTCCGACAACTCTCTCAGTTGTACGGTAATTCCTTTAATTCAGATGGTGCTGACGTACAGTGCACAAGCCACAGGTGCAACACCGGGAATATAATCAATACCAATTTCAATCTGCCTTAATGGCAAAAGTCTAGGTAATTTACCAACTAATACCTCCTAAAGTTTCAGATAACATAAACATCTTTTAATAAATTTATATTAGGTTCTTCTAGATTACAATATCTATAACTAGTTCACAACCATTCATGGTATACTTCCAAGTCTAAATACAGGATACGGTCATCCACCAAGAATTATTTAGATCACTTTTGATAATCAACATCTTATCATTTAGGGGAATTCTATTCGAGTTCCCATCAATTAAGACAATGTCGTCATGTCATAATCAATCAATCCATTCTACTGGAATTATCAACTTTCCAGTTTCATTACCATTGATAAGATGTGAACCTCTCAAAAGACTAATAATAACTCATAATCCTTCACAATTTCAAGGATATCTGGATACATAACTAACCTAAAAAAAAAGAGTTAGGTTAACGCATAATCTACGCGAGAGAATTTCAAATTAGATACAGACGAAAACATTTAACGAATATGAATATATCTCATGTTTTCATAATTTGAGTACGCATTCGAAAGCTCCTCGGATCGTTACCCAAGTCATTCAAATGAAATCAAATCAATAGAAATAACAGGAACGTTGATACATCCAATCTGGTATCAACACTCGGTAATCAGATACTTTTCCTAAGAATCTCACCACGGAAGAATTGAACAAGGAGGGAATATCAATTGTCAAATAAGACAAATTCCACAGATGAGTAAATTCGGTTCAGAAGAATAAATGGTACGGGCACATATGTAGGTATCCCTAACACTATGTCCCTATTTTTCACTTCTTGCAGATTTCATAAATTTAATCTTTCACAATCTTCAAAGAAAATGTAGTGTTTATTCATTAGTTTTATGGTGACTACTAATCAGCCTTGCGTGGTCCATTCCAAATTGTATGTAGGCGCGCAACTATATACAATTTCAAGATTAACGATGCGATACTCAGTTCGTCAAAATCTTATCATCATGTTTATAATAAAAACATTTTCATGCTTAATTCTTAAATAAGAATCAAAAATATATTTACAAAGATTTTCTTTGTTATGGAAATAATTAAGTTTCCAAAGCGTTTCATAAACAACTTCATTTTGATATCAATCACTTATAAGTCTCACTTTGAATAATCCTTATTGTGATGAATATTAAATTTTCTCAAAGGATACCGTTTTAACTTATAAAAACAATGAGTGATCTGCAAAAGAGTGATGAAAAGTTGTTCACCAAGAACTAACTATAATATAATAGGAAATGAGCTTAGCCAAATAATCATGAGGTTCATGAGCTCGATGGCACTCACGAAGAATGATTCACAACGTAACTCAAATCAAGATGAGTACTTGTTCAATGGTTGCATCACTAATGCGAACATTAGGATGAAGCAATAAAGGATAGATAACATCGATACATGTAGGATTTAGCAATCAAAGGTAGTCTTTTTCATTAATCACAAACAAGTCAAAATTGTACCGTAACACATTACGTGTCACTATGTCATACAATTCTCAGAACTCATCCTATCAACTGATGTCTCGGTTAAGTTAGGGATTTTTAAAAGATACCACAATGAATACTAATCTACAAGAGTCATTAGGTGTTCCACATGTCCCGAAAGATCCATCGGTCCCAATTCAGAAGAAGATTTCTTCAATTTATTTCTTGGACACTGGGCATCCTCGTTGGTGGACAATGGCCTAGGAACAACCCTTAATACGAATCTACAATCATTTAAAACCTCATAATTCAATCAAAGAACTTAACGACTTCCTCTTAACAATTTCTTATTCCGTACGGGTTAATTTTTACTTTATTCAAGTTTCAACCAAATTATACTCAATGTGATAATCTACCTCATTCTCCAATACTTACAACCTTATTTTTAGACCTTAATAGGGCAATAAAAGCTCGATATAATCAACACTTAATTTCCAATCCTATAACTCTTCATCAATAGTTATCAAATGAGTCACTAGTATGAAATGACTCACACATTCAATCAGACTTCTCGGAAAGGTATTAGTGGCATGAGGCTTTTGGGTAATGGTTCCAATGACAGCCTCAAGTGCAACATTCACCCTTTTGATTTTAATTTAAGAATTGGGTGACAACGAATCAGATGACATCTTTCTAGGTGGTAACGTTTTGCCAAACTCCACTCTATAAGGAAAGATCGTCATGACATCGATATCAGATTTAATCTTTCCAATTCTTCTTCAATATCACAGTCAACTAATATATACATTTCTACGAATATCAACCATTTGGTTGGGATGATCAATATCCACAACTTGGTTTAGATCTAGGATAGCTAGAATTCCTACGAGAATAGCTTCGATTAATTTACTAGGGGATTTAGGGTTCCTTGTGACAATCTACGTCGTATAAATACCTCGTATAAATATCAAAATAATCATCAAACATTCATGTAATAAAATTACATCATATATATATATATATATATATAATCCAAGTTATATATATACTAAAATAACACTTCTCAGTCTGGCCTTGTCGGTAACTCGGGAATTCTTCGGCACCGTTATAGTCAAAAGATTTTTAAACATTTTTAGAAAAATGTTTATAGTTAAAAGATTTTGAAATGTTTTATTCAAAACCTTGATTTTTAAAAAATCTTTCGTTCTCTATAACGAGAGCTCTGGTACCAAACTGTAACACCCCCAAATTTATACAACTCAATACAGCGGAAGACTAGTTGGTGTTACGGGATAGCACATTACTCACATCATAGACAACGCTTAAAAGTCGCGTCGTTTTAATAATAAAGCATTTCCATTCATAAATATCAAATTTACATAGGTCCCAAGTCATTGTATTTAATACAGGTTTTACAAAGCATTTGAATGGAAATAAGTATTTAGGTGCGGGCCAGGAATTCTTGTTGTCTTCCCGAGAATTACCTTCAAGTACCTGAGATAAAACACGTTAAAAGAAAAGGTCAGCGATAACGCCGAGTGAATTCATAGAGTTTAATAAAATCCATCAATATAATATCAGTATAAAATTATTACTGAAAATCATTTTGTACAAATCATTTTAATAGGCCATAAAATAGCCAAAGTCATCTTATCCAAATCTTCATCAAAATCATAATATAGGCGTTTGCCTTAAAAATCATTATACGAGACAATGTCGTAAAAATATCATACAATACGTCTTATGACGTTGTATAAAAATAAAAACCGTTATATGAATATGGTTATGAAAAAACAAAACACGAACATAATATCAATAGTACGACCCCGTATTGCTAGTCAGGCAATACATCGTTATTCGGTGCGTATAGTAGTATTTCGTTAACTGGATTATTATAAGCCGCATGACATTGTTACCTTACTAAACCAAACAACGGGTAGCTAACCCGATACTCAATTTGCCCATCTAAATTAGCGTGTCGTCACAAAGGTCACGCTATGGAAATCTTCTCATACATAAATTCGCTTACCAATCAATGTGGCACGACGGGGATCAACCGTCAAGGCGCGAACTGGGGTGATCGTCCCCAAATAGTACTATTAAATGCATAAGCGTCTACCAAATCCCGGTAGTTCACAATTCATGCTAATGGGACTTTTAGTGACATAACCTAACTTTAATAATCCGTTTAATTTCATCTATCGGGTCCTTTAATCATTTATCGGGTCATACAATCGGGTCATACAATCATTCGGGTCCAAATAAATAAACCAACAATCGGGACAAATGGTGTCCTATTTTATAAAAACTAACATGTTATCTCCCTCGCTGGTTTATAAAACATTTCATAAAAACATTTAAAAGAGTGTGAGGCTATGAACTCACGTTGATGTGGGAAAGCGGGTTATCGGCAATTCGGACGTACGGTACGTTCTTCAATCACGGAAACCTAGACAAATAATACTCGTCTTAGACTCTTGTCCAATGACTTTATAAAAATAACAATTATGTATACATATGATGATTTTAGATATATATGATGATCAAGTGGGTTTACATATTCTCACTTACTCATTTTAGTGTTATGTGTCGATAACTTTTATACTAGTTTACTAGTTTTACCTATTTACATATTTTAAGTCCAATGAGCCTATTATAAGTTGTTAACTTGTATTAATCCATTTCATACTTGTATTATCATTATTTATACTTTACATGTTGGGCCCAGATGGGTTAAGCCCAATAAATAAGTTTATAAGTGTTTTAGCCCATTTTGTTGTATTATTAATCCAATAACGTTAACTTAGCCCGTTAATATCCGTATGTTATATAATTCGGGTTTTATCGGTTTTTACTTGTTATATATGTTTATATATCAGTATATGAGTTTTAAAAACTTTACATTAGACGGGTCCAACCGTCTAAGTTTTATTTAACAAAAACGTTAATTTTACGGTAATAGCCGAAAAAGTCGTAAAAATCATGTTTATAGTTTTATAACTTATAAAACTTATCAAACTACCATTTTTATACAATGTTCATTTATTTATCTTTATACATATTTATATAAATGTATTATATGAGTTAGTGGGTTTTAGTTCATATTTTATACTATTTTTATTTGAGTGCTTATATAATACTATTATACTTTAATTTCCAAAATCTGATTTTTATTTTCAAGTTCACCAAAACTGCCATATCTAGAGTTCTATATGGAGATAGAAGCTCAAATTTTTATGACAAAAACTACATGATATGTGCTCCATTTAACTCTTCTATAGCTACTGTTGAATCATCCTCTAAGTATTTTCTAAAAATCGTCAAAAATAGTGAACTCAGTTTGGTACTCTAAACTTGTTTTTATCATATCTCACTCATTACAATGATTCCATTGCATGGCCAACTCTCACATGTGTACAAGACCCATAGCTTACTGTAAATTGATTCTACTTCATCATTTTATCAGTCTAACATGTGGTTAGTTACTGTTTTCATACAGCCTACCATTTAAACAAGATTTACCCATTTTACATGTAGTTTGTCCATCTTTTTAAGCATGTTTATCAACACCAAATCCCCACACAATATTTTTAATCATCATTCATCATCATATACATATACATAAGTTAAAGAAATACAAGATTACATAATCAAAAATAACAAGAGGATGAGGAGAACAATCTTTATACCACCATGATGATGTAGGTTGTGATCAAAACATGGATTTTGATGGAGAAACTTGTGATGCACCAAGACCATCTTCAAGACCACCATTCTTCATGAACACCTTGTGGAAAATCATCCCTAATGTTCCATAGCAACTCCTCCTTGGATGTTAAAACTTGCACCAATCTTCCTCTTTTTGAATGGAGATTAACATATGTAAGTTATAACATATGTTTGTGGTTAAAATTAATCAAGTGATGGTGGTTTGGAGGTGTAAATGGGACGGCAAGAAGAAGAGCCAAGAGAGAGAGATTGTGAGTTTGAGAGGTTTGCATGAATGAGAAATGAGTGAGTGGTTTGAAGTTGCTAGTTTTGTGGTAGAAGGCTTACATTGTAAGCTAAGGTGACAAGTGTTAAGAAACTTAGCTTACACTTGACACCAAGTTGTTGAAGTGTGGTTTTGTAGCCGGTTTTGAGTGGGGGTGGGACAAGTGTCCCACTTGTCTCATCCCCATTTATTTACGGGTACTCCTCGATTCTAGTTTCCTCGATTTGCGTGCCCTCGGGTCGTTTTACCAAAAACGTTTTTATAAATTATGAACCAACGGCACAAAACGAATCTAATAAAAATTGTCTCATCAAAAACGGAGTTCGAAAACGTAAATACGTAATCCTAGGGTTTCCGGTTTAGTCGTAAAGGACGTTAAATTAAAATCGTAAGTCCTAATCTCTTCTCGTAAATTTGTGAGTTTATGAACCAACACAAATTTAAACTTACAAAATAATATTCACGGATAAATTTATTTTCTGAAATGTCGGACTGTCACCAAAGACGGTGTATGTAAACGTAAGCACGTAACGTTGAATCCTCCGGTTTAGACGTAGTCGACGCTACTTCAAGACGTAAATCCAAATTATTTCCCAAAAATAAGTGAGTTCATAATATAACATTAAAATAATAATTTCAAATAAATATTGAGAATAAAATATCAACCATAAATTGACGGATTGTCACACGTGATGAGAGAGAGCAACCCTACAAACAACATGAAGACAAAAGGAAGGTATCCCCCTACACTTATCCTCAACTCTATATCCTTATTTCTATCCTACCACACTCTAAATGTAAAAACTCTAAACCTATTTATTCAAGCTTGATTTATGGAGTCTCTAGCTCGACTCATCCCACAATGAATTAATTCATGGGGAAAATGGGGATCTCTTGAACCATTTCCATAGAAATGTCCTCCCCAAAATTTTGCTTAACACAGTGACCATTCACTTTGAAATTTAGGCCATTGGGTTGTGACAACTCAATAGTTCCATATGGAAACACTTGAGCAATAGTGAATGGACCGGACCATCTTGACTTAAGCTAGCCCGCAAAGAGTTTCAACCTTGAGTTAAAGAGGAGAACCGGCTCTCCAAGTTTGAACTCACGGTTCTTAATCACAGCATCATGTAATTGCTTAGTCTTGTCCTTGTAAATCAATGAGTTCTCATAAGCATTGGCTCTCAATTCATCCATTTCATTGAGTTGGTCCTTTCTATGTGAACCGGCTTGGTTTAAATCAAAGTTTGCCCACTTGAGAGCCCATGAAGCCTTATGCTCTAACTCAAATGGGAGGTGGAATGCTTTTCCATAGACAAGCCTATATGGAGTACAACCAATTGGTGTCTTAAAAGCCGTCCTAAAAGCCCACAAAGCATCATCAAGCTTATCCGACCAAGAAGCTCGATTCTCTCCGAACGTTCTTTCCAAAATTCTCTTCAAACCACGATTTGTGACCTCGGTTTGCCCATTGGTTTGAGGGTGATACGCGGTAGAAAGTCTATGGTTAACACCATACTTCTTCATGACTCTTGTAAATTGATCATTACAAAAATGAGTCCCACTATCACTTATGATAGCCCGAGGTACACCAAATCTAGCAAATAATTGCTTCAAAAATTTCACTACAACTCGAGCATCATTAGTAGGCAAGGCTTTAGCCTCAAACCACTTTGAAACATAGTCCACGGCTACAAGTATGTACTTATTTCCTTTAGATGATGGAAAAGGTCCCACGAAATCTATTCCCCATACATCAAAAATCTCACACTCTTGTATGGAGTTTTGTGGTATCTCATCTCGTTGATTAATTTTTCCTTGTCTTTGACATACGTCACAATATTTCACCATCTCTTGGGCATCTTTGTAAATTGAAGGCCAATAGAAACCCGAATCAAAGACTTTCTTGGCGGTGTAGTTGGGCCCAAAATGACCACCCGTAGGTCCCTTATGACAAGCTTATAAGATTTTAAATGCCTCGGGCCCATCTACACGTCGTCTAATGATGTGGTCCGCACATTGGCTAAAGAGGTAAGGGTCATCCCAAAAGTAGTATTTGACTTCCTTAAGAAATTTCTTCTTTTGTTGTGAAGTGAGACCCTCTATTAGCACATCTCCCACAAGATAGTTTGCAATATCCGTAAACCAAGGGGTGGCATCCTCTTGTGAAGAGATAGACATAAGCTCCTCTAATGGAAAGGATTCGTTAATTTCCTTATGAGGCAATTCTCCTTGAAAAGGATGCTAAAGTCTACTCAATGATCCGCCGCTAAATTCTCGGCTCCTTTCTTATCACGAATCTCAATGGAAAATTCTTGTAGCAACAAAACCAATCTTAACAGTCTAGGCTTAGCATCTTGCTTTGTCATGAGGTACTTGAGAGCGGAATGATCCGTATACACTATGGTCTTGGAGAGCACAAGATAAGGTCTAAATTTCTCAAAGTCATAGACTATAGCAAGCAACTCTTTTTCCGTGGTGGTATAGTGAAGTTCAGCACCCGTCATGGTTTTACTAGCATAGTTTATAGGTTGAAAATGCTTATTCACTCTGTGTCCTAACACGGCCGCCACGGCATAGTCATTCGCATCACACATGAGCTCAAAGGGCAAATCCCAATTTGGAGAAACCAAAACGGGAGCCTTAGTCAACTTTTCCTTAAGTATTTCAAAAGAGTCTAAACACTCTTGGGTGAAAATGAAAGGAGCCTCTTTTTCTAAGAGGCGGGTCATCGGTCTTGCAATCTTGAGAAATCTTATATGAAACGTCTATAGAATCCCGCATGACCCAAAAACTTCTAACTCCTTCGTGGTAGGTGGGGGAAGCTTAGCAATAACATCAATTTTAGCACGATCCACTTCTAAACCCTTATTAGATATCTTGTGTCCCAAAACTATCCCCTCTTTGACAATGAAATGGCACTTCTCCTAATTAAGAACAAGACGTGTTTCTTAACATCTCTTAAGCATACGTTCTAAATGGGAGAGACAAGAAGTGAATGAATCTCCAAAGACCGAGAAATCATCCATGAAAACTTCCATAGTGTGCTCAATCATGTCATGAAAGATTGCCATCATACACCTTTGGAATGTCCCCGGTGCATTGCACAAGCAAAAAGGCATTCTCTTGTAAGCAAATGTACCATAGGGACAAGTGAATGTGGTCTTTTCTTGATCCTTTGGATCTATGGGTATTTGTAAATAACCCGATAATCCATCTAGAAAGCAATATTACTCATTTCCCCCTAAGCGTTCAAGCATTTGGTCCATAAAAGGCAATGAGAAATGATCTTTCCTAGTAGCATCATTGAGCTTCCTATAATCGATACAAACTCTCCAACCCGTGACAAGTCTAGTAGGTATAAGCTTATTGTTATCATTAGGCACTACGGTGATTCCACCCTTCTTAGGAACACAATCTACCGGGCTAACGCATGGAGAGTCGGAAATGGGGTAAATCATGCCCGCATCAAGGAGTTTGATAACTTCCTTCTTAATGACCTCAGGGATTTTAAGGTCAACCCTTCTTTGGCTTTAAATGGCGGGTTTGTAATCATCCTCCATAAGGATTTTGTGTGTACAAAAATTTGGATCAATTCCCCTTATGTCGGATATTTTCCATGCTATGGCTTTCTTATGTTTCTTAAGCACCTCTTTGAGTTTTTCCTTCGCATCATCTTTCAAGTCTTTTGCTATGATCACGGGTAATTGGTATTTCCCCTCTAAAAAAGCATATTTAAGGTGTGATGGAAGATCCTTATGTTCAAAGGAAGGTGGACTCTCTATGGAAGGTTTCCCTATGGATGGATCATCTATGGTAATTTCTTGTGGAATAGGTGAAGGAATGGGATCCTCATTGAGCAACTTTTGGATAGTGAGAATGTCTTCTTCGCAATTGATGGGAGAATCATCATTACCAAGGAAATTGGACTCAAATTCCTCCAAGAGGAAATCACTCTCTCCAAAAGGTGTTAAGGAGGGAGCAATTGAGGCAACGGTCTCTACATGAGGCATGTTTTCACTATTATTCTTACAAACTTCATGAAAATGCTCATCACACACCTCATCAAGAACATCCACTATGTCAATTGTTTCACAACCTTGAGACTTCTTAGTGACTTTTCCTAGCTTAAACACCACTTTCTCATCCTCAACTCTCATAATTAGTTCTCCCCCTCCGACACATCTATAAGAGTACGACCCGTCCTCAAAAATGGTCTACCAGCTACAAGAGGAACTCTCGGGTCCATATCATAATCAACAACTACAAAATCTGTGGGAAAGGTAAACTTATCAACCCCAACAAACACATCCTCCGCAATGCATACCAGATAAGCTATGGTACGATTGGATAACTCAAGGGTCATCCTAGTAGGAGTGAGCTCGGGAAGAGAGAGTTTCTGCCAAACCGATAAAGGCATGAGATTAATTCTTGCCCCTAGATCCGCTAGTGCCATGAAATTTTCCACCCTGGGATAATTACAAGGGATCAAAAACCGCCCCGGATCTCCAAGTTTTGTAGGTAAGGTTTTGAGCAACACGGCGGAGCAATTCTCATTAAGTGATGTGTTAGGCAAATCCACCAACTTTTCCTTGTTGGAGAGGAGATCTTTGACCATTTTAGCAAACTTTTGCATATATGCAAGAGCTTCCGCAAAGGATATGTTTATGTTAAGTTGCTTGAACATCCTCAAAAATTTCGAGACTTGAATATCATCCTTGTTTTTAAGTTTCTCCTTTCTCAATCTTGATGGGTAAGGAAGGCTTGGTTATGGTATAGGTTGAGTAGTTGTTGTTGTGGAAGGTTTCTCTTTGTTAGTTTCTTCATTAGTAGGTGTGGAAGGTAAAGGAGAAGTGGGTGTAGGTTGAGAAGGTGTAGGTGTTGAAGTTGTAGAGCTTGAAGGTGGTGAGTTTGATGTTGAAGGCTTATCACAAGGTGGAACCATAGTAGGCTTAACCATAGGAAGTGTAGGAGGTGAAGGATCATTAGTTTTCTTTCCACTTCTTGTTGTAATAGCATTGGCATTAGCCCTTGGATTTGTTTGTGTGTTTGAAGGTAAAGCCCCTTGTGGCCTTTGATTAAGAAGCATCATAAATTTCTTGTTAGTCTCCTCATTCATAGCTCTTATTTGATCTTGTGTTCTCTTTTCATTTTCACGAATTCTTCTTTCAAGTAGCTCAAAAGTATCATTTTACCCATATCCTTGATTTTGAACTTTATGGTATCCTTGATTTTGAAAGGGTGTAGGTGGTTGGTTAAATCCTTGATTGTTTGTATGACAGTTATTTCCTTGATGTTGAAAGTTATTGGGTGCTCTAAAGTTGTTCCCTTGGTAGTTTGGCCTAGGCCCTTGATTTCTTTGTAACAATTAAGGAGGGTTGGGTTGATTTTGGGTTGGTGGATGGGGTGGAAAGCCGAGTGGAGAAAGGTAGTTATTTGATTTGTAATAGAGATTGTTTGGGTTAATGTTAGGCTTGAAGTGCTCTCTATGTTCATCTTGATAAGCATAACATTCACCTTGGTAATTTTGAACCTTGTCACATTGTTGGTAAGAATGAGGACCTCCACAAGTCTCACATGAAATAGCAATGGCATTCTTATCATTGGTGGAATTGTTACCCAAGGAAACTTTCATAAAGTCTTGCATCATTGTTTGTTGCATATTTTGGGTATCTTACATTATTTCTTGTTGTGCCTTTTGGGCTTGGGTCCATTCTTGCATTTGTGAAAGGAGTTGACTCTCAAATTATTTGGAAACACCCTCTTGAATAACATGGACTCTCTCATCAATTTATGTGTTTGTTTGCACCATGGATTTCTCAATAATGTCCCATGCCTCTTGAATGGATTTGGTAAGAATATTCCCACCCGCGGAGGAGTTGAAGGAATCTTGATGATGTGGTCTTAATTCATTGTAGAAAATATTGATTTGGTGAACTTCATTGAATCCATGATTGGGGCATTTTCTCAATAACTCCTTGTACTCTTCCCAAGCATCACTAAATTTTTGGCTAGGTTTTTGTTGAAATCCAATAATTAGGTTTCTTAAAGCTGTGGTCTTAGATGGAGGAAAGAACTTGTTCAAAAACTTCTTAGTAAAGTCATCCCAAGTAAGAATGCTCTTAGGTGGTTGCTTATCCAACCAATACTTAGCATTGCCCTCTAATGAGAATGGAACTAGGATCAACTTAATGGCATCATGGGGAACTCCATTTTACTTAAGGGTATTGCAGAGAGATAGAAACTTCTTGATATGATCATGTGGATCATCACTAGGTCTCCCAAAAAATGGTGTGTTTGAAACCAAGGTAATCATAGATGTCTTAAGCTCAAAGGTGTTTGCGGGTATCTCGGGTATAACAATAGCATCGGCATATCCTTGCACATTGGATTGTAGGTGTGCCATCAAAGGTTGATTGTCAACGGCGGCCATGGCTTCTTACGTGTTGATCAAAGCACGATTCTCAGGATCATATTAATGGACGGTGTTGTTTTTACTCTTTCTCTTTTTCTTCATTTTAGGAGAAAGGGGTTATACACAAAAAGGTATTTGTGCACGCCCGCGGGTGAGCATGAAACTCAAATCAAGGAGTGAGAGAGAAGCTGTCGTTCGACTTTGGAAAAGAAGGGATTATCCTTTCCGAAGTTCAATAAGTAATATCCACAAGAAAGTATAGTATATGTAATTAATACTTGGGTGCAAGACCCCCAATCAAGCTTTCCTTCTTAGAATACTCACTAGTGAGCGGAGGGTTAGGTGGCGTGAAGCACTTAAGTACCTATTAACCCTTAGACGACATTTTATACCACGTTGCCTTTCTATTCACTTTGTAGTTTGTATTCTTTGAATTCTTGCCTATTGGAAATATTTATCTATTCTTGCTTTAATTAAATTTGATCGATACACGTGTCAAGGACCGGAACGCTCCCGAACACGGTGTATTGCAAAAGCAATACTTATGGAAGTATGTGTATTGAGTGTTCGTATACGTATACGTATCTACATATAATAATATATCAAAAATATTTTTGTATTTATTGGGTTTTTAAAGAAAATACTATATGTACGTAAAAACCGATGAAAACCAATAATATATATTTTTGGGTGCAATCTCTTAGGAAAAAGATTGCTTTTTGGATTTTTATTTTTTTGGTTCAATTCTTTAGGAAAAGAATTGATTTTGTTATTTTTTAGTTTTTATATTTTTATATTTTTGATTTTTTTTATGTTTTGGATTTATGATACGTAAAAATAACGTCCACTCGGGGAACGGATCCCAAAATACAATCGAAACCGTCAATCTATAGTCTCTCTTAATGTCATGAACCGGCAGCGGCGCCATTTGATATTGAGTATTTGTAAGTTCGTTTATTCTCGACTCAAGACAAATTGAAAGGCCTACTAATATCAAGATTTAAATTGTTTTTGGTTGTTAAGGTTATTTGGATTCTAGGTCTAATTCAATCAAACACGTAGAAAAATGAAAATATTAAAGCTACGTATCCGTAAAACAAAGTGCAAGTACCAAATAATATTCATAAAGTACAAGTTTCTAATGCATAAAAGTAAAAATGCTTGCAATATAAACAAATGAAAATATAGGGACTACAAGTGTAAAATCAGAAACAATAGGGACCAATTATGTAAATTATAACAAACTTGTAAACAAACTTAACAAATTTGAAAACTGTCTAACTGAAATTGTAACAAATGAAATTTCAGGGACTAACTTTTGCAAAACCTAAAAAGTATGAAGTTTAGCACTGATTACAAAGTTTAGCAAAAACAAAGGACCAAATTGCAATTAAAACAAGAACTTTTTCAAAAACGGGCAAGTTGACTTGAATAAGCTCGAATGAGCTTATTACTCAACCAAAATCAATCTGTTTTTTTTCTAAACTGCTTAAAACTCAAAATAAGCTAGGCTGGTAAAAGGATCTTACTTAAAAGGTGTTCAGTCTCTACTTAGCTTATCTCAATAAGCCAACAATAAGCCTATTTGAAATCTAATCATCCACAAAACAATTTTATTGCAAAAGTTGATTTATCAAGTATCACAAATCTTGGAATGTTTTTTTGTTTCGAAAATAAGCAACAGAATAAGTTAGAATCTTGAATAAGCCAAAATCAGCTTATTTTGACCAAAGTTGACAAAAAATCCAATAAGCTCAAATTTTCAGAATTTACTCAGGACAAGTTTGCAAATGATTTTGTGAAAGAAAATTGGGAGATTTGTGAAGTGGATTGAGAGATATATGAAAACAGTAAGCACGTTATCACAGAAACTTAAGTTTTCTATTAAGCTAACTAGTAAGCAAAGAACTCACTCCAATTACTGAAAGTATGTATGTTAAACTACAAATTGAAGCAGGTTTCAGCTAAATTCATCAGGAAATAAGGAAATGCCATGGATTCAAAGTTGACTAGTTTTGCTGATGAACTTGATAAAAGTCTTGACCCAAAGATTTGTACTACCATTTGCCTGTTTGAAAGCAAGTTTGACCTCAAAACTTGACAAATATGCTTACACTAATGGACTTAGTGTAAATGAACACTTTTCAACAAGTTTAACAAACTCTTACACCAAACTTGATCTAAAACCAAACACCACTTAAAAAGCTGAATAAGAACTTTTTCAACAGCTTTTTGAGCACAAGTTAATGACTGATTAAGAGACTTATCAAACTTTGTTTAAATGAAGAAATGGAATGGTTTTGAGCCAAAAACAAGCTAGTTAACTGTTAAAACTTAAAGTGACTACTAATCATCAATGACTGATGAAAATTCTAAATGTAATCAAGTAAAACTAAAGGAATAGCTATAAATCTACAAACAGTCTATCAAATCAACACAATTAAACTACAAGTAAACTAATCACATCATCAATTCAACATTTAAGTTTTACACTAAGAATTAGCATGCCTTGACAGTTTAGGGGAATTTAAAACAAGAGAGTATGTTCATTTTAGCAATGTGCCACCATTGAAGGAGTATAGAGGCGCTGAGCCTTCTAAGTACAACTAAACCACCATTAATCATCCACTAATCATCATCATATCATCACCAAAACCTGCTACAATCATCACCCTGCTACACTGCTTCAAATGACTAAAAATGAACTGCAAATGGAATTCTGAACAGCTACAAGTCTTCAAATCATCAAATATCTTCCATTGATCATGGATGATCAATAGAACAACATAGTATCAACAGAATTATAGTAATGAAGGTAGGAGAATGAGAATTAAGTGAAACTGAATGTTGAATTTTATTAGTGGAGGGGAAATTGGTTACAATTTTTTTACTAACTAACTGACTCTTAGGTGGTTTTCAAACACCTAAGAGTAGTTGCTATCTACTTTGAAGAACTGGAAATGAGAGAAAAGTAAAGTGTGTGTTTTTCACACCTACAAGCTACAAGTACAAATGAGCTATCTATGTCCTATTTATAGAGTGAATATGAGATTCTGTTGGGGAGGATGACGTGTTGTAGCCAATCACTGAGCTCCACGTGTCTTCAATCTCTTAATTGCAAAATCCAGCTCAAGAACACATTTGGTGGTTTTTGATTGAATTAATTTCAGCTTAATTGGATGTTATGAATGAATTTGTCTCGTGAAATGAAGCACTTTTCATGTTTATAACTTTGCCTGATATGAAGTGTAGTAGATTCTCGTTCCTGGGCTCATATGAACTTGAAAGTGATACGTGGCAATGTATGATCGGATGAAAGTGTGAGTTGCGGATCACTATCCACTTTGGATAAAATAAACATTGCATGTCATGTTTTCATTGGCTGAAATAAGTCAAGTGGGTTTTCACTGTTGAAGATTTGGTTATTAATGCTGGCGGCGTTAGTGGGGTGACTTGGTGATCCTTGTCACTCTTTTACTCGCACCTCATTGGCTTATTTACTCTTCACACGGATTAACCCCAAACTTGTATGAAATTTGTCAACTTCAGCCCTTCTAGTTTAGGCAGAGTAGAAATTAGTCCCCAAACTTCATTTCTTTGACATATTTGATGCTTCAACTTTCATCTTGAACATTTGAATCCCTTTGACTTGTTTGACTTGAATGTTGACCAAATTCGACTATGATCTTGACTTTTTAATAAGTGTGTAAACACTTATCCTTTTGCCACTAAAATCAAGGAAAAACAAGACCGAATCATATGTTTTATATCATAAATGTCGGAATTACGCGTGGTTTTGTGTTTTGTGTGATAAATAGGTACAAATGATCAAAAGAAGAGAAAACACGGGATTTCACGGTCAATTGTCAAAGAAAAGTCAAGATAGAGACAAAGACATAGATCAAAAGTCCAAAAGTGTGCAACGATCACGGAAACCGATGAAAACCGACACGAGATTGATGAAAAGATCGAGGAAGCCAAAATCGAGCTCGACATGAGTGGATTTAATTAATTGTCGAATAAACAAGACAAGTGGGTCCCACATGTGCTAATGGGCCTGAAAAGCCCATTAATATTGGAAGAGTTTACATACTTGGGTCAAAGTTTGGGTCAAAGCCCAAAAGAAAGAGGACGGATGGTATATAAATGTTGGGCCCAAGCCCATTTTAAATAACCGGTGAGATGGTTAATAGTTTTTGGGCCAATCCAAATGAAGAAAATATAAACATGGAACAGATTAAAGTGAAATTTATTCACTTGTGATCAAAACCTATCCAACCTCTCCCTTATCATCCCCCACACGTGTCTCTTTTTCACCCGGTTTTACCCACCGACACATTAAATAAAATAGATTTTACCCAACCTAACCCCTCCCTAGTCAAAACACGTTTTCACCCACCCACATTCGCTCTCACCTCACATATTCGTTTCTCTCTCTCTCACATAACAAATTACCCTACGATGATACCTATGTATCATCTTCCTCCTTCACACCCCAAACCAGTAAAACCACTATTCACCAAAAACCTAATTAGGGTAAAAAGTTAATTCATTAGGGGGGTTTTAATCCCACGTGCCTTGCACACGATGGGGAATTAATTCCCCAATGATTTCGGAAGAGGGAGTGGAGGAGCAATGGGACGTGGCAGCATCTTATTGGATAACACACATCATCCAACATCACCCATCCAATCAGAGATCTCCACATCAGCAAAGAAGAAACACAAAGAGCCACGAGGGCAATCAGAGGTTACATCCATTCCTCTCCACCATTCGATTAAAGAAAGAGAAGAAAAGAAGAGATCAAAGGTCAGGATTTCACTCCGTAGCCACCAAGGAAGCCTAGAAGGTTCGGGGACCCTTATATAAACCCCCTTTCTATCATGTAATAGGATTATGCTTTTCTTTATTTTTAAATTTTAGAAAATAGATTAATTAGGGTTTTTAAATTGTAATCTCTCCTTTTCCAGTATTGTACTTTGGTTTTTAATTAATGAAAAAGTAATTTAGTTTTAATTCTCGTATCTATTTCAGTTTCTGTTTTTTTTTTATCTGGTAAAGTCACGGTTCTCGGTTTATTATTGTTATAAAAAAAAAAATAAAAAAAAAATAAAAAAAAAAGATAAAGAAAAGTAGTTTATATATTTCCCCTACTGGGAAGTAAATTTCAAAGCTACTGTTCCTCCGAATACTTGGTTCAAAAGGCTGTGTAGTCTCGATATTAGGAGGTGTTGTTTGGAGTTCGATTTGGTTTCGAAGCAGATTGATGTGTTGACGGTTTAAATCGAAAGAGGTGTTTGTTTGGAGTTACGATTTCGGTTTGAGCTCGCTCAGCGCGACGCTACGTCCCAAAGGTTTTCGCCAATCGGTTCGATCTTCTTTTTAATTTTATTGTTATTAATATTTATTATTTAGTTTGTTTTTGAATTTGTGGAGCTATTGTTTGAATCTGCTATCGTTATTGAATTATTGTGTTTGGACTTGAGGCTGTTAGGATTTGCTTATGTTTAATTAGTCTAAGTTTAAGTTGTAGGATAGCTCGAATCTGCTTGTTTGGTTTTGTTATCAGTTTGTAGGTTTGTTTAGTTCGAAAGTTTATTGGAATCTGCCAAGAGTTTGGAATCTGTTTGGTTAGTAAGCTTATTTGTTTTTGCTTATCTAATAGCTATTTGTGTTCAACTACTTGAATCTGCTTGTAGGCTCATTAAGGGTGTTTGGATCTGCGTTTATTAGTCGATAAGCTTTAGATATCAGTTTTCCGCGTAGAATAGCTTATATCAGTTTTAGCTTATTTGTTTCTGCTTATTTAGCTTAGCTTAGTCAGTTTTCGTTTGGTTTAAGCTTATTTGCATTAATAGCTTGTTAGAATTTGCTTATTGGTATAAGAACTTATTAGATAGAGTTTTTAGCTTATTTGGTTCGCTTAAGTTTAGCTTAAATTCTGTTTATCTAATATAGTTTCCTGCTTATTTGCCTGATTAGTTGTTTAACTGATTGTTGCTTATTTTTGCTGCATACTCCTCAGACCCAATTGGTCTGAGGGTTTTCTATGTCCAAATATCAAAAGTCCAAAAAGTTTAAAATATATTTGCTATAATCCGTCCACTCAGGGACTCGAACCTGTGACCTCTAGCATAGTAACAAACGCACCCAACCATCTCATCTATAACTGTTTTTGTGTTTAATAGTGCAACAGTTAATTAATATAGGGTAAAATTCTTTGGCAGTCTTTTATTAAATAGAGTTTAATATAGTTTAGGTTTAATTAATTAAAAAGTTTTATTTTCTTTTAATCAGTTTTTTTTTAAAAATAAAAAAAAAGATGAAAAATATGTTTTAAATTTTTAATTACTTTTATATTTAGTTTAAATTCTTATTAGTTTTAAAATTAGTTTTATAAAGTTTTTTTTTTTTTTTTTTTTTTTTTTTTTTTTTTAAATAGATTTTAGATATAAAAAGTTTTTGTTAAATAATTTTATTTTTAAAGTTAAATTTTCAATAAGATTTTTAATTTAGTTTATTTTAAAAGTTTTCAATCTAGGTTTATTTAAAGTTTAAAATAGATTTTAAGATAGTTTTAATTAATTTAGTTTCCTTTTAATTAAATTTAAGTTAGTTTTAAAAAAAAAATACCAAAATACGATTTACCAAAAACAAATATAATCTTACGTTTTAATCGAAAATCAATTCGAGTCGATCCGTGGAACGAAAATTAATTGGACTAAAATCAAAAGTTTCAAAATGGCGCCGCTGCCGCTGCCGCTTCGCTCGTACGATTGACGATTTTTTCGTGAAGACGTTTGGATTTTGGGATCCGTTCATTCTTTGAACGTTACGTTTCTTGTTAACAAAATCAAAAACACAAAAAAATCAAAAACTTAAAAATACAAAAAAATTAAAAAATCACAAAAGCAATTTCTTTCCTAAGAATTGCACCAAAAAAAAAAAAAAAAAATCCAAACGTAATACGTTTTCCTAAACGTATTACACCAAAAATATTACGTATTGTATATTTTTCTTATTCGATTTCTTTCGTTTTTCTTGTGAATATATATTTTTCTAAAAGAATACAAAAAGATTTTTCTTTTACTATATTATATTACGTAGCACAATAAATTACCTACTTATCAAATAAGGCCTTAGTTGGGATTTCATCACCTAACTATTGTATTCGAATCTATAACGAGAAAAAAGGGCAAAATAGATAAATACTAGTAAGACGTTTGAACTCGACATATACAAACTATAAGGTGGGTATAAGGCGACGCGCTATAAAAGGCCGTCTAAGGAAAAAGGTTTTTAAGTGCTTTGTGCCACCTCGTTTCCCCGCTCGCTTGTGCGTATATTGAGAGGGACGACCAATTATTGGTTTGCCAACTCAAGTAGTATTTTACGTATATATTTTTGTAGCTTTTTCTTATTGCTCCTCGAGAGGGAAAATCCTTTTCCTCTCAAAGTCGACCGAGGTCACCTACCTCATTCCAAAGTTTTAATTGTATGCGCACTCGCGCGCGTACATACATACCGAGTGGTGTACCAAATACTTCTAATTCTTCTAAAAAGAAGAAGAAGAAAAACAAAAAGACCGTCATTCAAGCCGATCCCGAGAATCGAGCTTTCGACATAACGATGGCAACGGATAATCGACCAATGATTGAGATTCTTCAATCTCACGTTGAAGGAAACGATGATGCGATTGTGGTGCCGACCATTGGAGCTAATCATTTTGAACTTAAACCGGATTTTATTCGAATGGTTTCCGCTACACCATTTTTAGGTCGTACTAATGATGACCCACACGCTCATATCAAACGTTTCATCCAATTAGCTAATACCGTCAAATACAATGGGGTGCCCCAAGAGGCCGTTCGCCTCCAACTTTTTCCTTTTTCCCTCGAGGGACAAGCCCGGATTTGGCTTGATAAGGAACCATCCCAAAGTATTACCACATGGATCGACTTAGAGACCAAGTTCATTAATTACTTTTTCCCACCATCACGGACCACCGCTTTAAGAAATGAAATAATCAATTTTGAGCAAAAATATGGGGAAACTTTTAGTGAGTCTTGGGATCGATTTAAAGAGCTTTTGAGAAAATGTCCACAACACGGTTTCACCAAAGTGCATCAAATTAATACGTTTTACAATGGTTTAACTCTAAATGACCAAGACTCACTTAATAGTGCCGCGGGGGGCAATATTCTTGTGAAAACCATGAACGAGGCTTGGGCCATTATTGAGAACAAGGCTAAAGTGCAAACCAAGAGTGTTAGGGCCACTATGGCAAGTGCTAGTTCTAGTGAGAGTGACAAGAAAATCGATCGACTTACTTCGCTTGTTGAAACACTCGCTCTAAAAACCGACGCCCTCACTACACATGTGCATGCCGTGAAAGAAAAAAGTGAAACATGTGAAACGTGTGGTGGACCACATTCATATTTCAATTGTGACAAGGTTTACAACGATCAACAACAAGTTTGTGCTTTTAATGCTAATGAGAGGGTTCAATTTAAACCTAATGTTGATGTTAACCATTTGTCTTATAAAAGTACTAATTATTTGGCTCCCCCGGGTTTTGTAGCACCTCAAAGACCACCCCCACCCGCCCAAAATACCCAATACCAAAATAGGAACCAAGGTCCTCAAATGGGTAATTTTCAAGGGAATGCTAATCAAGGGAATTTTAATGGTCAAAATCAAGGGTTTCAAAATAATAATCAAGGTTTTTATAATAACAACGGTTTTCAATCTCAAAATCAAGGATTTCCTAATCAAGGGTTTAATCAAATGAACATGCAAAACCCTCAAATGGACTTGGTTCTACAAAAATTGACCGAACATGAGAAAATCATGCAAGCTATGCAAGCATCTACTAGACAAATGCAAGAGTCCAATGATAAGAGATTTTTGACTATGTTGCAAACCCTTAGACCCCAAGGTGCCTTACCATCCAATACCGAGATTAACCCTCGTGCGAATGTGAGTGCTATCAATACTCGAAGTGGAGCCAATTTAGTGGGACCTTCCATCTCTTCGCCCATAAAGGAGAGACAAGGCCCGGAGGTCATAATGAGTATTCCTACTCCCCCTCCGGTGATTCCGCCCACTACCACTCCTAGTTCTAGTCCTCCATTGCCGAAAGAGCCTATTCTGACGGTTGTTCAAGAAGCGAGTCCTTCTCCTTCTCAACCTAAGCCTAATATTCCTTATCCATCTAGGTTAGGCAAGACTAAAGTGCTCAACAAAGATGACATTCATGTCTCTAACTTTTTGAAAATAATCTCCAACGTGAATGTTAACGTTAGCCTTATTGAAGCACTTGCTCAAATGCCAAAATTTGTCAAAATGTTCAAGGACTTGCTCAATAAGAAGGAAAAGATGGTTGAGCTCGTTAACACCCGTTTAAATGAGAATTGTTCCGCGATTCTTCTCAAAGAGCTTCCCGAAAAGCTAGGAGATCCCGGACGATTCGTGTTACCTTGCTCGTTTCCTCAAATCAATGAGTGTATGGCTTTAGCGGATCTCGGCGCTAGCATCAATCTTATGCCACTCTCGGTTTGGAAACAACTTTCATTACCCGACCTTGTACCGACTCGTATGACTTTAGAATTAGCTAATCGAACTCTCGCATACCCCGTTGGTATTGCCGAAGACGTTTTTGTTAGAGTCGGTACATTCACTTTTCCCGTTGACTTTGTCGTCGTCGACTATGAGATGGATCCTCGTATTCCGTTAATACTTGGTCGACCATTCTTACGATCCGGTAGAGCTTTAGTTGATGTAGCCGAAGGGGAATTAATTCTTAGGGTCGGGAATGATCAACAAATTTTTAAAATGGGGAAAATGGTTAATAAAACAAATGAAAAAGAATCGGTCAATATGATTGATGTGCTTAATTTTGATAATGAAGAAAGTTTTATCAATCCTTTTGAAGCTAAAAAGTTTAATATCAATGATTTTGTGGTATACTCAAATCCACTTTTTGACACTTCAAATGATAATCCACTTTTTGAAGAAAATGGGGAAACTAATTTTAGTGATGTCTCGTCCCTAAGTGATCATTCCATTTCGGATTTTGAGGATGCCAATAGTGAGGACACTTCTTCAAGTGCTCACTTTCCTTTTGATCTTAGGGAGACACCTTTAGAGCCTCCAATTTTTACTCCCATTTATGACACCGATAGTGATGACACTTTTTCAAGTGATCACACTATTTTCGGCTTAGACGACTCGTCTTTTGACCCACCCACTTTCGACCCACCCATTTATGATTCACCAATCTTCGATAACTACGATGATGACACTTCTTTAAGTAATCTCATTTCCTTGGGTTTTGACGAGACACCTAGTGAGCTTAATGATCCTATTCTCTCTATGAGTGATTCTCCCATTCTTGAGTCTTCCTTTGAATCTTATATTCCTAATTTGAGGGACATGACTTTTGAGGAGGATCCTCCACCTTTAGAGGTCGCCCCTATTTTAGAAGATATTCCATTTGAGGAGGATTTAGATAACTTTCTAAACTCCTATTTTCCTCACGAGGAAAAGTTTTCCTATGACTCCGACGATACTTATGTTTTCACATCAAGTTTGGAAGAGGATGACTTTCCCACTATGGATTTTGATGATATTTTGAGCTTAAATGTCGACACCTCTTGCTATTTTCCCGTTAAGAAACCGGTGTTTGATCCGGGAATAGAGACTTTTGTGCTTTCATTGCCATACCACCTTACCTTCCCTAGTAAGAGATTTTTGCATAAGGATACCCCACTTTTCTATGACTTGCGTACCACCTCGGGGTTTATTTCCTTTTGTGATGGAAATTATGTGTTTGGCCCGGGTGGATTTTCATGGGGTATGCCTTGTATGACTTTGTTTCACCTTAATCATGGAGAGATTTTCCTCCCTTGGAAATCTCGGTTGTTCCATGATTTTCCCATTTGAATGTTGACATTCGGGAAATCGAGTCGAGCTAGAGACTCGTGATAAATAAATCAAGCATCGTATAACTAGGTTAGATTTTTACCCTTTTTCACCCTTTTTAACCTTTTACCCATTTTCACCAATAAGTGTAGGGGGAGCCGAGTAGGTTGTTTGTTTTGTGATTGTGCAGGGACGTGTGCTTAAATGATCCACTTTTGGTACTTTTGACACGACCCGTGTTCCCGTGTTACCCATGTACCCGGTTCCTTCGATAAGTTTTTGCTATTGTGATTCAATCTTGTATATAAATAAATGTAATCACTTTAGTTGTCTCTTCCTTAGCTCGATTTAAATAACGTACTCAATGTCCTAAGTGTAGGGGAGTTTATTCTCCCACATGCTTAAACATTGGGGACAATGTTTATATTAAGTGTAGGGGGGATTTCTATCGAAATTTTAGTGGCCTTTTCCATGAATTTGACCCTATTTTTACCGGAAAATTTTTAAAATTTTCAACGTTTTTCAAATTTTTGATCTATTTTGGCCTTGTAGTATTTTTCTTTTATTTTATCTCGTCTTATTTTTAATTTCCATTTCAAAAATAAAGTTAAAAAAATGAAATAAATAAATAAAATGGTTTTAACAAGTTTAGATGTCTTTGATATATTAGGCCCGTCGTGAATATTTTGACTCAACCCGAGTTTACTTATCCAAGTTTACTCTAGCTAGTATCCTTAACCATATGGACCTTAATTGGTTTATTAGGCTAAGCATCCACGAGTCTCATTCCTTGAGATTTTAAATTGTGGAGAACGAGAGATGATAGAGTTAATTATAAGTTTGGTATTCTTTCATTAACTTATGTGAGTTAGTTATGAGCTTTTTCTCCCATCACTTGTTAATAAATATATTTGCAATAAATAAGGTTGTACGATTTGAAAAGTTACTTAGCTTCTAGCACAAGATCGTTTAAAAGTTGCTCGGTATTAATTAGAGTTCATAGCCAAGGCATAACTTATTGAAACGGGACGCGAAGATTGGCTTATCCAAAAAGGCCCTAACAAGGCATGAGGATACCCGAGTCCAAAAAGGCCCTAACAAGGCATGAGGATTCACTTTTTGCTAAAGATCCTAAGATGATGTGAAGATCATTAATCCAAATCAATATGAAGGATCAAGACACACGACGAGAAGCAATTACTCCCCTAAAGATCATGGAGAAGTCTATCCAAAAAGACCCTAACAAGGTATGAGGATAAATAGATCCAAGATCGAAAAGGAGGCGGATCGTTGTATATCAAAATCCTAAATAAAGAAGAGGATAAATGAAGAAGTCGTGGTCAACGTTTGAAGCATCTTTCACTCCTTATGAAGATGTGTACCAAAATGAAGAGAAGACCATAATTTCAAGATCGTCTCTCAAGATTTGAAGTTTGAAGTACAAGCCAAATATCGGTCCGAGAAAGGTCTCAAATCGTGAAACCAGTTATGCCAAGATATGAACTTTTTGAGGTTTCGAGAAGCAGTTTTAAAAGATTTTGTCCTTTAGCTAACTATTGATTAAATCGTCCCACTTTATTTTCGGCCTTAATAAATTATCGAAATAAGTCAAAAAATGCATCCTCGTGATCATTCAAGACAAAAATAAAATATAAGAGATACACCGTAGGAATAAGGGGGTCTAAGTGATTAATTAAACCACATGAGTAAGTGTTTGTTGTGCTAACTTATAATAACAATGATCTCGTTTTTAAGCTTGGTATGGGGAACGTGAAACTTGAGGGTGATTAATATTCATGACACCAAAGCCCTAATCTAAGTCTTAGACTTCTTAACGAGTTTCTTCCATCAATAATTTTCAAGTTCATAAAGTCTTTTAACTTTTGTTTTCTTTTAAGTTTTTATCTTTCCGTAGTAGTAATAATTAATAAAGGCCGAGATGGATTGATTATGAGAAAAATGTAACTCTTTGCTTTTAAACTATGCATTGCATGGGGTCATTGCAATGATCAAGTGTAGGGGATTTAATAAGTGTGTAAACACTTATCCTTTTGCCACTAAAATCAAGGAAAAACAAGACCGAATCATATGTTTTATATCATAAATGTCGGAATTACGCGTGGTTTTGTGTTTTGTGTGATAAATAGGTACAAATGATCAAAAGAAGAGAAAACACGGGATTTCACGGTCAATTGTCAAAGAAAAGTCAAGATAGAGACAAAGACATAGATCAAAAGTCCAAAAGTGTGCAACGATCACGGAAACCGATGAAAACCGACACGAGATTGATGAAAAGATCGAGGAAGCCAAAATCGAGCTCGACATGAGTGGATTTAATTAATTGTCGAATAAACAAGACAAGTGGGTCCCACATGTGCTAATGGGCCTGAAAAGCCCATTAATATTGGAAGAGTTTACATACTTGGGTCAAAGTTTGGGTCAAAGCCCAAAAGAAAGAGGACGGATGGTATATAAATGTTGGGCCCAAGCCCATTTTAAATAACCGGTGAGATGGTTAATAGTTTTTGGGCCAATCCAAATGAAGAAAATATAAACATGGAACAGATTAAAGTGAAATTTATTCACTTGTGATCAAAACCTATCCAACCTCTCCCTTATCATCCCCCCACACGTGTCTCTTTTTCACCCGGTTTTACCCACCGACACATTAAATAAAATAGATTTTACCCAACCTAACCCCTCCCTAATCAAAACACGTTTTCACCCTCCCACATTCGCTCTCACCTCACATATTCGTTTCTCTCTCTCTCACATAACAAATTACCCTACGATGATACCTATGTATCATCTTCCTCCTTCACACCCCAAACCAGTAAAACCACTATTCACCAAAAACCTAATTAGGGTAAAAAGTTAATTCATTAGGGGGGTTTTAATCCCACGTGCCTTGCACACGATGGGGAATTAATTCCCCAATGATTTCGGAAGAGGGAGTGGAGGAGCAATGGGACGTGGCAGCATCTTATTGGATAACACACATCATCCAACATCACCCATCCAATCAGAGATCTCCACATCAGCAAAGAAGAAACACAAAGAGCCACGAGGGCAATCCGAGGTTACATCCATTCCTCTCCACCATTCGATTAAAGAAAGAGAAGAAAAGAAGAGATCAAAGGTCAGGATTTCACTCCGTAGCCACCAAGGAAGCCTAGAAGGTTCGGGGACCCTTATATAAACCCCCTTTCTATCATGTAATAGGATTATGCTTTTCTTTATTTTTAAATTTTAGAAAATAGATTAATTAGGGTTTTTAAATTGTAATCTCTCCTTTTCCAGTATTGTACTTTGGTTTTTAATTAATGAAAATTAAATTTAGTTTTAATTCTCGTATCTATTTCAGTTTCTGTTTTTTTTTATCTGGTAAAGTCACGGTTCTCGGTTTATTATTGTTATAAAAAAAAAAATATAAAAAAAAGATAAAGAAAAGTAGTTTATATATTTCCCCTACTGGGAAGTAAATTTCAAAGCTACTGTTCCTCCGAATACTTGGTTCAAAAGGCTGTGTAGTCTCGATATTAGGAGGTGTTGTTTGGAGTTCGATTTGGTTTCGAAGAAGATTGATGTGTTGACGGTTTAAATCGAAAGAGGTGTTTGTTTGGAGTTACGATTTCGGTTTGAGCTCGCTCAGCGCGACGCTACGTCCCAAAGGTTTTCGCCAATCGGTTCGATCTTCTTTTTAATTTTATTGTTATTAATATTTATTATTTAGTTTGTTTTTGAATCTGTGGAGCTATTGTTTGAATCTGCTATCGTTATTGAATTATTGTGTTTGGACTTGAGGCTGTTAGGATTTGCTTATGTTTAATTAGTCTAAGTTTAAGTTGTAGGATAGCTCGAATCTGCTTGTTTGGTTTTGTTATCAGTTTGTAGGTTTGTTTAGTTCGAAAGTTTATTGGAATCTGCCAAGAGTTTGGAATCTGTTTGGTTAGTAAGCTTATTTGTTTTTGCTTATTGAATAGCTATTTGTGTTCAACTACTTGAATCTGCTTGTAGGCTCATTAAGGGTGTTTGGATCTGCGTTTATTAGTCGATAAGCTTTAGATATCAGTTTTCCACGTAGAATAGCTTATATCAGTTTTAGCTTATTTGTTTCTGCTTATTTAGCTTAGCTTAGTCAGTTTTCGTTTGGTTTAAGCTTATTTGCATTAATAGCTTGTTAGAATTTGCTTATTGGTATAAGAACTTATTAGATAGAGTTTTTAGCTTATTTGCTTCGCTTAAGTTTAGCTTAAATTCTGTTTATCTAATATAGTTTCCTGCTTATTTGCCTGATTAGTTGTTTAACTGATTGTTGCTTATTTTTGCTGCATACTCCTCAGACCCAATTGGTCTGAGGGTTTTCTATGTCCAAATATCAAAAGTCCAAAAAGTTTAAAATATATTTGCTATAATCCGTCCACTCAGGGACTCGAACCTGTGACCTCTAGCATAGTAACAAACGCACCCAACCATCTCATCTATAACTGTTTTTGTGTTTAATAGTGCAACAGTTAATTAATATAGGGAAAAATTCTTTGGCAGTCTTTTATTAAATAGAGTTTAATATAGTTTAGGTTTAATTAATTAAAAAGTTTTATTTTCTTTTAATCAGTTTTTTTTAAAATAAAAAAAAAAGAAAAAAAATATGTTTTAAATTTTTAATTACTTTTAAATTTAGTTTAAATTCTTATTAGTTTTAAAATTAGTTTTATAAAGTTTTTTTTTTTTTTTTTTTCTTTAAAAATAGATTTTAGATATAAAAAGTTTTTGTTAAATAGTTTTATTTTTAAAGTTAAATTTTCAATAAGATTTTTAATTTAGTTTATTTTAAAAGTTTTCAATCTAGGTTTATTTAAAGTTTAAAATAGATTTTAAGATAGTTTTAATTAATTTAGTTTCCTTTTAATTAAATTTAAGTTAGTTTTAAAAAAAAAATACCAAAATACGATTTACCAAAAACAAATATAATCTTACGTTTTAATCGAAAATCAATTCGAGACGATCCGTGGAACGAAAATTAATTGGACTAAAATCAAAAGTTTCACTTTTCCAAAATTACACTTTAGTCCTTCATCTTTTGAATGTTGTCAAGATAGGTCCTTTGTCTTCACATGGCTTGTCATTATTGATCCTTCTCTTGTCTTTTCTTCATCTTTTGGCTTGATTTCACTTGTTTGTTTCAAATTTGTATCCTTGTTACCTGAACAAGCACAAACACAAAACATACCACATAATATTGCTTTATTGTATAAAAGTTAGGCATTTGCTATGTGTTTTAGGGTGATTTTTTGATTTGTTGATTTATTGATATGAGATTTTGCTCATATCAAATCCCCTACACTAGATCATTGCCATGACCTCATGCAATGCCATATTTTAAAGCACCAATTTACACTTTTCTCATAGTTAACCCACCTTCGCCAATATGAAATGCTTTTACACTACTCTATACTATATGATGCATGATTTTGATTTTATACAATGCAATGCAAAGGAAAACAATTCTAGTTATATATTTTTGGATTTTCTTAAAATGGTTATAATGGAAATAACTCATAAAGAAATCAAGGACTTAGGTTAGAGCTTTTGGTACCATGAACACTTATCACCCTCAAGTTTCACTTTCCCCATACCAGCTTAAAAACAAGATCATTGTTATCCACACGTGAAAGTGCGTCAACTTATTCATATTGATTAAGTGTGTTACTCTCATACCTCCACTTATTATGCCACTAAGACCGGTTATTATTTGAGAAACTGGCTTGAGAGAAAATTTGTCATTATATAAAGCGTGAAATATAAGAAATGTAAAATCTCAAAATAAGGAAACACGGTTTTAATCCTAACTAATCCTCTCATCCTTTACTCGAAAAACCGCCAACAATTGATATAAGTCCGACTCAAGAATAATAAGTCATTCGCCTTATGTGTAAGATCCTTATATCATGCATAAATAAGTAGCTACTCACTCTCTAAGAAAAAGAAAATAAAACTCACGCAATAATTTACATTCGCCGCCTTTTTGAGACATTGGATCTTCAATCCCGCAACCCGTCAAGGTAATATTGGATTGGAGCAACTATTGAATCCCCACAGCCCTTGTGAGAGTAATATTGGAATTCAATAGTCATAATAATTAACACTTCACTGCCCCTCGTGGGAGTCTTGTATAATAATTTTTTTCTTTCTTTTTCTTTTTTTTTTCTTTCTAGCCACTCATTTTTTTCATAAGCGGCTCTTATTTTTCTTTATTCCTCACAAAGAAAGTTGAAAAGAATAAAAGGAAAAACACCCGCTAAGTATTAAGCATGACATAAGTCTAGTACACATAAAATGTTCTAACTTAGAATCTTAAGAGGTACTTATACCAACCATGAATGATTAGTCAAAAATGCATAAGAGACTACAAACCAATTAAAACCGTTCTTGATTATTTATTAACATATATACATGCGTTGACAAGAAAGTAAAGGTTACAAAAGGGGATATAAAAGCCACAATTAATGAATATGAGGTTTATCTAGCCCCTCACACTTATTTCAAACTCTATCATCTCTTGTTCTCCACAGTTTAAAATCTCAAATAATGAGACTAGTAGATGCTTAGCCTAATAAACCAATGAAGCTATACATGGTTAAGGCTACTAGCTAGAGAATGCTTGAAAAGCAAACTCGGGTTGAGTCAAAGTATCCATGACAGGCCTAATATGTCAAAGATATCTAAACTTGTTAAACCATATCCTTGATTATATTTTTTCCTTTTTATATATTTTGATGAAAAATAAAAGAAGAAATATATAAAATGCAAATGTGTTATGCAAATGAAAAATGATTGATGCAAAAATTATGAATGCATATTTTTAGTGGCCAAAGAAGATCAAAAATTTGAAAAATGTTTGAAAAATTAATTTCCATGTTATCATGAAGGTCAAAGACAAAGTCTAGGTAAGGTCACTTCGATAGAAGACCCCCCTACACTTAAGATAAACATTGTCCTCAATGTTTAAGAGTATTGGAGTAAACTCCCCTACACTTAGGACATTGACAACTTTTCTTAACCCAAGCTAAGGAAAGATCAACTATAGTGAATTCATTCTTAAGCACAATGTGGTTATGAAAAATCACAATAGTAACAAAGTGAACCGGATACAAGGGCCTCCTCCATAAGCTCCAATGCACGTAATGAGAGAGAGCAACCCTACAAACAACATGAATACAAAAGGAAGGTCTCCCCCTACACATATCCTCAACTCTATACCCTTATTTCTATCCTACCACACTCTAAATCTAAAAACTCTAAACCTAGTTATTCAAGCTTGATTTATGGAGTCTCTAGCTCGACTCATTCCACACTGAATTAATTTATGGGGAAAATGGGGATCTCTTGGACCATTTCCACAGAAATGTGCACCCCAAAATAGTGCTTAACACGGTGACCATTCACTTTGAAATTTGGGCCATTGGGTTGTGACAACTCAATAGTTCCATATGGAAACATTTGAGCAATAGTGAATGGACCGGACCATCTTGACTTAAGCTTGCCCGCAAAGAGTTTCAACCTTGAGTTAAAGAGGAGAACCGGCTCTCCAACTTTTAACTCATGGTTCTTAATCTTAGCATCATGTAATTGCTTAGTCTTTTCCTTGTAAAGCAATGAGTTCTCATAAGCATTGGCTCTCGATTCATCCATTTCATTGAGTTGGTCCTTTCTATGTGAACCGACTTGGTTTAAATCAAAGTTTACCCATTTGACAGCCCATGAAGCCTTATGCTCTAACTCAAATGGGAGGTGGCATGTTTTTCCATAGACAAGATTATATGGAGTACAACCAATTGGTGTCTTAAAAGTCGTCCTATAAGCCCACAAAGCATCATCAAGCTTATCCGACCAAGAATCTCGATGCTCTCCCATCGTTCTTTCCAAAATTCTCTTCAAACCACGATTTGTGACCTCGGTTTGCCCATTGGTTTGAGTGTTAACACCATACTTCTTCGTGACTCTTGTAAATTGATCATTACAAAAATGAGTCCCACGATCACTTATGATAGCCCGAGGTACACCAAATCTAGAACATAATTGCTTCAAAAATTTCACTACAACTCGAGCATCATTAATTGACAAGGCTTTGGCCTCAACCCACTTTGAAACATAGTCCACGGCTACGAGTATGTAAGTATTTCCTTTAGATGATGGAAAAGGTCCCATGAAATCTATTCCCCATACATCAAAAACCTCACACTCTTGTATGAAGTTTTGTGGCATCTCATCTCGTTGATTAATTTTTCCTTGTCTTTGACATACATCACAAAATTTCACCATCTCTTGGGCATCTTTGTAAACTGAAGGCCAATAGAAACCCGAATCAAAGACTTTCTTGGCGGTGTAGTTGGGCCCAAAATGACCACCCGTAGGTCCCGTATGACAAGCTTCTAAGATTTTAAATGCCTCGGGCCCATCTACACACCGTCTAATGATTTGGTCCGCACATTGCCTAAATAGGTAAGTGTCATCCCAAAAGTAGTATTTGACTTCCTTAAGAAATTTCTTTTTTTGTTGTGAAGTGAGACCCTCTATTAGCACACCCCCCATAAGATAGTTTGCAATATCTGCAAACCAAGGGGTGGCATCCTCTTGTGAAGAGATAGACATGAGCTCCTCTAATGGAAAGGATTCATTAATTTCCTTATGAGGTAATTCTCCTTAAAAAGGATGCTCAAGTCTACTCAAATGATCCGTCGCTAAATTCTCAGCTCCTTTCTTATCACGAATCTCAATGGAAAATTCTTGTAGCAACAAAACTCATCTCAACAGTCTAGGCTTAGCATCTTGCTTTGTTATGAGGTACTTGAGATCGGAATGATCCGTATACACTATGGTCTTGGAGAGCATAAGATAAGGTCTAAATTTCTCAAAGGCATCAACTATAGCAAGCAACTCTTTTTCTGTGGTGGTATAGTGAACTTGAGCACCCGTCATGGTTTTACTAGCATCGTGTATAGGTTGAAAATGCTTATTCACTCTTTTTCCTAACAAGGCCCCCACGGCATAATCACTAGCGTCACACATGAGCTCAAAGGGCAAATCCCAATTTGGAGAAACCAAAACGGGAGCCTTAGTCAACTTTTCCTTAAGTATCTCAAAAGAGTCTAAACACTCTTGGGGAAAAATGAAAGGAGCCTCTTTTTCCAAGAGGTGGGTCATCGGTCTTGAACTCTTAGAGAAATTGTTAGGTCAATTCAGTACCTAATGACCTCCCTGAAGGATTTGAATAACAATCAGCCTAAGTGAATTATTAACCTTAAACATAACGAGGTCACTGAGTGAACAGTCACTCAGTGAGTTGCCTTCGAGTTCTTAGACTGAGTCTAAAAGGAAGACTCAAGCATTCAGAGAGGCGAAGCTTAATGAATGTCGTCTATGACGAAGAAGAAGGCGATGGGTTCAGTGAGTTGTGGCAATAGACTCACTGAACCCCATACGATCTCCCTGAAGAAAACAAGCTTTCTCCAAGACTGAAGAAAAGGCGGGATAAGTTGAATTGTGACAAGATGAAGTACATCACACAATTAGCGTGACTTACCCTTTTGGGATAGATTGGGTACTGACAAGTGTAAAGGACTTACGTCTTACTACTTAGAATAAGGTAAGACAAGATACTACACTATACCAATAAGACAAGAATTGCACATGGGCAATTATTGTCTTCTACCCAACTTTCCTTCAATAAATAGGATGCTTATAAAGGAGAGAAAATAAGTTTGTGCACTTAATGCTTTAGACATTCACAAACAAGTTTTCTCTCCTCCAAACACGATCACACACTTGAGTTCTAAACTCCTGTTGATAGAATCGTCAAGCTTAGCAATCGTTAGGATTGGACTAGCTTATTAGAGAGGAGATCACAAAACCACACATTGTCTATTCAATCCCTATTGTAGCTTCGTAGACAATAGGGTATAATTATTTAATAAAGCTAAGAGTTGAACGTTGAAAACCTTTGTGTTATTTACTTACTTGTATTAAGTTTATTGCATTACTTAACCATGGGTTAGGACTATACTTAGTATACTTGAGTATAGTACTAATTACAAGGGACCAACAAGTGTTATCAGAGCGGTAGGATTATAAAACTTTTAACCACCGTATCAAAGTTTTTAAAACCTTGATCCATTATGGCTGAAAGTAATGTACCCCAACTTGTTAACAAAAAAGGAGCGAGTTACTCTGTTAACGCTCCTAAGTTAGAAGTTGATTTAACAAATGAAAGAAAAGAATGCTATGTTATTTGATGGGAATGGAACCTTATTACATAACTTGTATTAAGAATGGTCCATTCAAACCAAAAACAGCAACTGGTGATGACAAACCTGAAAACCAATGGTCTGACGATGAAAGGAGAGTGGTCAATCAAGACCAACGTCTCAAAAGCATCATAATATCTTGTCTTCCTGACGATATTATGGAGGCTGTCATCGAGTGTGAGACGGCCAAAGAGACTTGGACAGATCTTGTTCATAGTTTCGGAGGACCATCCGACACTAAGGAAAATAGGATTATGGACCTGAAGTTAGAATATAACACTTTCAGGGCCAAACCATCTGAAACACTTTCTTAGACTTACACTAGGTATAAAACCTTGCTCAATGAGCTAACGAATGATGGGGTGAAACTGTCTAAGCATGAAATCAATGCTGGTTTTGTGAACAGTCTCCCTGAAAAATGGCTTGGTTTTTCTCAAGGATTGAGAAATGCTAATCATATACAGACTCAGGATCTTGCAAATATTTATGGGAGATTTATCTATGAAGATAATCTAATAAATAGAAGATATTCTGAGTCAGGAAAGGCCTTAATAACAGACACCTCAGCCAAACCTACCCAAATTGATCATGGACCCATTACAACTGCTTTTTACTCAAATGCAATTGTTCAAGATTTTCAAGAAACCTCAGATGATGAGGTGGATGAAAGATCTAGTGCTTAATACATAAGGAATTTAAATAGGGAATATCATGAAAGGGCCATGTTGGTAAATACCAAACGTTATATCAAAAGAACTAGATTTGCTTGTAACCAATCCACTGAGGGAGTGGATTGCTATCGATGTGGTAAAACTGGCATTTTGCTAAATATTGTCTTTCAAAAACCCCATTGGCCTCTTATAAAAATCTAAGTTTTTCATCAGGCAATGACAATTTTCAACCCAAGTTTACACCAAAACTAATTCATGCTTCTCCAATTAACCAAAGTTTTCAGAATAGTAAGAAAATTGAGAAAGACTATAGGTCTGAGTATAAAAAGGTTAAAACAAAACTTGCACTCTTGGAAGCTGAACCTACTGCTGCTCAGACTCAAAAGCCTGCTCAGGACAAAGCCAAGGGGGTGGTAGCTGAAACTTTTGATTGGGATGCTGAAGACTTGTCCTCAGAAGAGGAGGAAGTCAGGTATCAAGTGTTAATGGTTCTAGCTGATGATGAATTATCAGTTGGAAAGAATCATGCTCGAAATGGAGAATGGGTTGACATCACCATGAGAAAGGTAAACATGCTTCTCTCTATGGATGAAGAATCTGATTGGCAAAAATTCCTTAAGTATATTAACATTGACCTATCGTTTGTTGAAGAGCAGAGATTGAATCTTTTGGCAAAATATAATAAACTTGTTTTTGAATTAAACAAATGTAGAGAAGATTTATTAGTTTTAAAACAAGCTAAACTTGAAGCAGTAAGCTGTCAACTTCAGAACACTGAACTTACTAAAATCAATCATGCTCTTCAAGAACATTTTAAGGAAGAAAAACACATCAATGAGAAATGGACAAATAGCTCTACCTTAGCTTCTTAGTGTATAAACAGTCAAATACCTGCCCAAAAGAATAAAATTCATGGGGCACGACAACTCACTGAAAAGGCACCTACTAAGAAATGAGTGAAAAGGCATTTCTTCCTGCCTCAGTTGGGTTTGATCAGGAAATGATTCTTAAGTCAAAAGACTGGGTTGAGAGATCAAACCCTGAGAGTGTTTTGCCTAACTTTGATACTGGAAAAATATTAATTCCTAAATCTCAGGCTATTAATGAAAAACTTGGTCTGAATGAAGAGACTGGTAAAGTCAGTAACACGGAAACATCTAGTGTTGCTGAAGACATTCAGACTCCTCTACCTCCTTTGAAAAACCTTCAAGGAGCAAGTCCATGTTCTAAACTAATTATATTGTCTTATCAAGAACAGTCACCTAGAGGAAGAGCTGGGTTAGGTTGTATTGAACAAACAAAGCCTGACTCAAAAGTGATACCAGATCACACTAAGTCAGGAACTGTCACTGAAAACACAACCAAACCTATATCTCCCTCAGGGACTCCTAAACATTCAGTCAAATCTACTCCTATTGTAAATCAAGAGGAGTTAAGTAGATTGTTCCAACTTTTCATGGAAGAGAAGCTGAACTCAGCCTCTAAAACTCAGGGTGAAACATCTGTGTCCTCATAGCCTGAATCATCAACAAGTAACAAAACTGAACCTGAGCCTTCTAAGAAAGTTAAAACAAAGAAACCCACCTGTGAGCTATGTCACTATACAAATCATACCACTGATGACTGCTATAGAGTTCTCTATTGCATGAAATGTAAAAGTGAAGATCAAAGGACAGTAGATAATGAGATGCACATTGATTCTATTAAAAATGATAAAAGATACAAAGCTCAGCCTTACAACTATGGGCCCACCTCACAACAAACCAGAAAATCTAAGGCTAAGCCTTACCCACCTTGTACACATTGTGGCATTCTCAATCATAGACCTGATGATTGTGTATATTACCCTAAGTGTGAGATTTGTGGAAGCAATGATCACACTACCTCAGGATACAATAGAATCATCATGGTCAGAAGAGGAATGCTAGCTGAGTCATCTCAAAGTCTTGAATCCTCAGTCGGACTAAGCTGCAAAACATGTGGAAGCAATGTTCATTCTACCTCAGATCATGCTGAGTTTGAGTACTTCAAACGAGGTGAAAGACGTCAGGCTCTTCGAGCCAAAGGGCCTACTAAAGAGTAGGCTCACAAGAGAAACTAATCCACCTCGTTATTTGTGCAGAAACACTTCAAGGAGCCTGTCTGGTACTTAGACAGTGGGTGTTCAAGAAGTATGACAAAGGTCAAAAGTTATCTGCACAAATACGTGGAGCAACCAGGTCCTAAGGTAGTATTCGGTGATAATTCATCTTGTGTTACTGATACAAAGCTTTTTCCCGTATAAAAATTAAAGTTCGTGTTCTCGGTATCTTAACAAATTGATTTAGGCTCTCTATGTGACTTAGTCGTTCTTTGGTGAAACAAATATTTTTGTCGTTGTTTTTAAATAAAGGTGCAAAACAATTAAAGTAAAGGTGCTCTTATGTAAATCTAAGTCTAATTAAAATAATGGTGCAAGTATTTAAAAGCGAGACTAGAACTAAAAGGCACTAAAATAAATAACGCAAACTTAAATCTATCTAAGGCAAACTTAAACGCAACTAAAACTTAAACTAAGGCAAAACTAAAATTAAGCTAAGGCAAATAAGCTTAAAATAAAATAAACTAAGGCAAATAATCTTAAAGTACAATTAAAATAAAGGCGGTAAAAATAAGCTTAAAAATGAAAGACAGAAAATTAAAAAGGAACACTAAGAAGAACCTGACAAAAATCCTTGATTCGGAAGTTCAAAACTTCCGAATGAACAGGCTTGACTCGGAACTTTTGGAGTTCCGAATGAAGCATTCTTGAGTCGGAAGTTCCCAAACCCCAAAGGCCTTGATTCGTAACTTTTAAAGTTCCGAATGAAGCTACCTTGAGTCAGAAGTTTGGTTCGGAAGTATTGATCCAGAACTTTTGAGAAGTTCCGAATGAACAGCTTGACTCGGAACTTTTAAAGTTCCGAATGAACACTCACTGATCCGGAAGTTTTGGAGTTCCGAATGAATTGCTTGATCCGGAACTTTTGAGTTCCGAATGAAACCTTTCTGATCCGGAACTTTTGAACTTCCGGATGAAGCTAGCTTGGTTCGGAACTTCTGAAGTTCCGAATGAACAACTCTTGATTCGGAAGACTTCCGGATGAAACCCTTGATCCTGAACTTTCAGACTTCCGAATGAACAGCCTTCCTTGTCTTGGCTCGGAAGATTTCCTTGGGATACAGAAACACAAACAAACACCCCGAAGAACAAGGGAATCACAGAAACAAGAGATATATCACAGATTTAACCAAAATCAACACAAAGATTTAATTAAACTATTAACGTAACAACAGTAAACATAAACAAACAATTAAAATCAATAAAACAAACAAATTTAACCACAATAATCAAAAACCCACTTGATCAAAATAAAAGCATGAACATGAACACAAACATAAACATACAAATCAAAGATTTAGAAAGGTAGATGAGAGATTAACAAGATAAAGTAAAGATTGACAAGAATTAAATGGAAACTTACTTGAAATTAAATGAATTTAAGGTGCAAGACAAGGTAATTAAATTGACAAGTATTTAAATGACAAGGTAATTAAATGGTGGAAGACTAATTGTCACACTTAGCCAACAAAGAAAAATGATTAATTGTCTAATCTATATATAGGGGAGGATTAGGAAGCTTCCTCCCCTCCTTCATTTCTTCTTAATTGCGTCATTAGGTCCCTCCTTCTTTTAATCTTCATTAACTGCATCATTAGTCCTCCCTTCTTTTAATCTTCATTAAACTTGGACTTTAAGGACTTTTTGGCTTGGGATTTCTTTGAACTCGTCTTTAAATTCTTCAATAAAATAGACTTGAATTCTTCGGCTTTTGATAAACTTCCGTCTTTTGACTTTTTCTTCGATAATTCTTCAGAATTGGTCTTGGACTTCCGTTCTTTTTGCACTCTTGACTTCTTGACTTCGTCTTTCATCTTTTTCTTCAATAAAAGTCCGTGAATGTGCGTGTTTTCTCCACTTTTCAACTAAATCACAACAAAAACACAAACCACGCATAATTCCGACATAAAAGACATAAAATACACGTTTTGGTCCGGTTATTATTGTAATTAAGTGGTAGAAAAGATGGGTGTTTACACACCTATCAAATCCCCTACACTTGACCATTGCAATGTCCTCATGCAATGCATTAGTTACAAAGCAAGATTACATTTTTCATCAAAATCAATCCACGTTGGCCTTTATTAAACAAATAAAAACTATAAACATTCAAAGTAAAGAAATCAAAAGCATACCTTGGGTTTTGGAAATGTCATGAATAATCATCATCCTCAAGTTTTCACTTTCTCCAAACCAAGCCTAAAAACGAGATCATTGTTATTATAAGTTAGTAAACTAACACGAACTCATGTGGGCCAATTACTCACTTAGACTCCCTTATTCCTAGGTGTATCTCTTATATTTTATTATTGCCTTGAATGATCACGAGGATGCATTTTTGACTAATTTTGATAGTTATTAAGTCTGAAAATAAAGTGAACGATTTAATCAATAGTTAGCTAAAGGACAAAATCTTTTAAAACTGCTTCTCGGGACCTCATAAATTTCATATCTTGGCATAACTCGCTTCGCGATTTGAGACCTTTCTCGGACCGATATTTGGCAGCGACTTCATACTTCAAACCTTGAGAGACGTTCATGAAATTATGGTCTTCTCTTCATAATGGAATTTCTTCACTTGAAGTTTTGAGAGATTCATACTTGGACCACGACTTCTTCATTTTTCTCCAATCATTATTTTGGACTTTGATATACAACGATCCGCCTCCTTTTATGACTTGGATCTATTTATTCTCATACCTTGTTAGGGTCTTTTAGGATACACTTCTCCATGACTTTTAGGAGTTTTTGCTTTTCGTCGTGTGTCTCGATCCTTTATATTGATTTTCGATAAATGATTCTTCACATCACTTTGGATCTTTAGCAGCAAAATATAGCCCTCATGCCATGTTAGGGCCTTTTCGGACCCGCCAATCTTCGCATCCCGCTTCAATAAGTTATGCCTTGGCTATGAACTCTAATCCATACCGAGCAACTTTTAAACGATCTTGGGCTAGAAGCTAAGTAACTTTTCAAATCGTACAACCTTATTTATTAGCAGATAAATTTATTAGCAAGCGATGGGAGAATAGGCTTATAATTAACTCACATAAATTCACGAAAGAATACCGAACTTATAATTGGCTCTATCATCTCTCGTTCTCTACAGTTTAAAATCTCAAGTAATGAGACTCGTGGATGCTTAGCCTATTAAATCAAAGTTTTGGGTTTTCGAGTCGCCTATAGGATCTTGCAAATTCTTAGACTTTTTCAAGTTTACAAATCGCATTTTAAAGTTCCCTTGATAAACGACTCTCTATGATCAATTATAGGAACTTGCGAAAAGTTCTTGTTCTTAACCCGTGAGAGTTAAGACTTTCGCGTTTTATAGCTCCCTATATAAAAGCCTAGGAAAACTTGACTTAAACACGTTAAGGATACTAGCTAGAGTAAACTCGGATTGAGTCAAAAGATTCACAATGTTTGAAAATTAAAACCACTTATTTAAGCATTTATTCTAATAAAAGAAAGAAAATAACTATACAAAGGTAAAAACTAATAGGCCAAAATAGATCAAAAATTTTGAAAAATGTCGAAAAATTGATTTTCCGGTTAAAATGAGGACAAATACAAGGAAAAGACCACTTAACTTCGATAGAAGTCCCCCCTACACTTAAGATAAACATTGTCCTCAATGTTTAAGCATGTGGGAGTAAACTCCCCTACACTTAGGACATTGTGCACGTTGTTTAAATCTTGCTAAGGAAAAGACAACTAAAGAGATTCCTATTTTAATATTGAGAAAATATAAAATAGTGAATCGAAAAGAGTTTAGGATAGAACCGGGAAGAAGTAGAACACGGCATCACGGGTCGTCAAGAATCATCAAGAGTGGATCGTTGAAGCTCGAATCCCTGATTAAGAAGTGAGGAGAGGAAATAGCAAACCAAAGGGTCTCCCCTACACTTATGATAAAGAAAGCGAAAAGATAGATGCATGGGTTTCCTCCCAAGAAGCGCTTGATTTTTGTTAACCGAGTCATTAGCCTGACTCGACCTTGATCATCAACGGAAGAAGCATGAAACATATCCACCAGGATCAAAGACATAGTTTTCGTCCATCAATAAACACGAGCTTAAGGCGAACAAGGCAAGACAAAGAAGAGTAGGCAAGGTTCCCTTAAGCAGTGATGGAGCACGGTGGAAGCAAGTATGGTGAGGGGCAAGCATGTCTTCAATATTTCCAAAGATTTTTCCTTTTATTTCATCAGGTGGATACTGAGATGGCTTAAAAATTTCAATACCGGGGTCGAACACCTTTTCCTTTAGGGGAAAATAGCACTCAGGCTCAGCCGAGTGTGAAGAAGATCCGCAAAGAAGCACAACCTCGTCCTCAAAATTAGGACAAAGAGGTGTCAAATCATATCTGCAACGGATATTGGTGTCGACCGGTTTCTTCTCCTTTGACAGAATGTTCTTCAAATCCAAAGTAGGATCAAGACGATAATCTTCAAAGTCATAAGGAGGAGCATCACTCTCATGAGGGAAGTAAGTATTAAGAAATTCAGAGAAATCTTCCTCAAATGAGTAATCATCCAATGTAGGATCGAGTGATGGCGGAGGATCTTCATCATGTGAAGAATCGCTCGAGAGAGTATCGGCCTCATCAAAATCATCGAAAGTGGGCATTTCGGGATACTTAGAAGTACAATCAAAATCATCCGAATCTGAGCTAGAATCATCATCATAAGCATCAAAGACCGGTGGAGAATCATAAATGGGAGAAGCGTCCAAAGTGGAGCAAGAATCATCCACATTATCTTCAAAGAGTGGATTATCAGTGGAAGACTCGAATAGAGGATTGTCATAGACGGTAAAGTCATCGAGCATGTAACACCCCCACAATTGCTATGCGCAGCGGAACTACAACAATGGGTGCTACACAGTATTCATTGCACACAAGATATATCAAACGACGCTAAAAAGACGTCAACTTTAAAACTTGAATTTAAAATTGTTAGATGATACATGTCCACGGTTTTTCCAACCCCAATTTGGTACAACAGAGTTTAGCGTTTTCGGTCCCCATGAATCTCAACCCAAAAACTTCAGTTTTACAACAACATAACATTAAACTTAAAATGTTTAAGTAGAAAAAGGAGGAAAAACAAGCGGACTCCAAGCCTTACACACAACATCCATCCCAAGCATGCTCCATCCTACACTTCAGCGGTTACCTGAAACACATGCCAAAAATTTGGTCAACGAAAACGTTGAGTGGAATTCATAGGTTTTTCAATCCATTTGAACGTATATAAAATAAAAACCATTCGTGATCATTTATAGACTTGTCGATCAAACAATCTATAATCAGGATACTGACAATTGTGTTTAAGCTCATGACACTAATCCGTTAACTCAATCACCCGCGTAATAAATACCGGCGTGATTCAGATGAAACCAGTGCCCCTTCTAAAGGCATCAGTTGCAATTATACCTTATTTCTCATACAAAATAATCTACCGCAGAACTTACTAAAAGTACAGCTTCTCGGCTAGCATTGGGTCGTTAACCCCGTAGTACTACAAATTGCATAAGCGGCTATTTCCCCCTACTCGAGGGCAGGACAATAGTTAATAGTTCATGATTTTAGGGACTTTTGCAACTTTGGTACTCAACACAATTTCTAAGGCAACTTTCGGGTCTAACAATCATTCATGATATACGTTCCTTTTAAAAACTAGCATGCATTTCCCTCGCGGGTAAAACAATTTGAAATAAATATAAGCGAGGCTATAAATTCACACCTTATATCTTAAGTAGTCGGTAGTTCGAGGGATGATCACTGACGATGTTACGGATGCCCGGATATATCAACACCTATCACAAATAACGCGTAATGAGTAATCTCATTTTAAATACTTACGGTACTGTATAAAATACATATATACTAGTCACTTAGGACAAGTATAACTCACGCCAAAAACAAAATAACAAGTATCACTCATTTTATACCATTCGTTCTCATTACCTACGTTGTCCATTTTTACTCATTCTCGCCGGTACTTGACTAAAGTACGGGCTGTTTTACCATGTTTAACCACACTTATAAAATTTGACAAAATTCTCAAAAATCCTATAAGACCTGTAGATAACATGTTTTTAAGCCCATTAAAAGTTTTTACTTTTACGACCCATTACTCGACGCTTTTCCAAAACTACATTTTACGGGCTGAAATTGCACTTCGACCAATTTTGACCTCTTTGACCTATATGAAATGTACCTTTGACTTCTTTGACTCCTAAGTCAACTTATAGACTCATTTTTACAGGTTTGGGACCAAATTTTGACCCTTGACCATTTACCAATTCATACTTGTGACCCTCGGGATTTGACTAAAACTTTACATAAATCCGGATTATGAAAGTCCTCGTCTCCCGGTACTCGATCTTTAAAACCTCATAACTTTTAGCTCGTTTTGAGTCACGGGCTCTACCTTATACCAAATTAAAGACAAGAAGACCCTCTACAACTACATTTAGTTTTCAAGACCTGGAAAAAAAATAATTTTTATAAAATGAGCTCAAAGTTTCTGCCTAAATTTGGCTACTCCAAAATCACGCTTAGACTCGATTTCAAACCTTCTAACCACCACTAGGCATCATCCTAAGCCTCCCTAAACATATCCAAACACCAAATTTCAGTCCTACCCCTATTGATCAACCAATCTCAAAATCAAAAATCAAAGAATTCAAACATGCAATCACCTAAACCTACTTAAATCATCACTAAACACATAACCAAACACTAGGATAAGCTCAAAATCCAACAACCACCATGGCTCCCCAAACACCCCTTGTGCCGTGGGGTTTGGGTGACCCAATCACCACAACCAAATTGATTTTGGTGGGTTTTCTTGGTGTTTATGCTTCCATAACTCATAAATTAAACATGCATTACAACATTTAGCCACAAAAACGAATTTGGATCATCATGAAAATTTTTGGAAAATTTTTGTTAGTGCATGTGGGATTTGAGCACATAGAAATGTAGGGAATGACCAAATTAGATGTGGTCTAACCTTAATTTTTATGAAAATCAAGTGAAAAAAAGTTTTTGATGGATTTCTTGGTGTTTTGGGGGTAACCGTCGGCTATGGGAGCAAGAGAGGGAGTGTTTGATTATTTTTGGTGAAAATTTTCTATGTGTTTGTGTTTGTATCGATTTTGGGCCTTTTTGGTGGATTGGGAGGGACCATTTTGCAATATTTGGTTTCTTTTGGCCTTAAGTTGAAAACGTCCTCAAAACTTTGCGGGTTCGACTCATTTGTCAATTTTGAAAATTTTACGGGAGTCGGAAATCTTCCCGAACGCTCCAAAATATTTTTGGGATACTTTAAATGTACTCGGAAGGCTATAAAACTCACCCGACTCAACTTAACACGAACCGTAAATAAAATTCTCGAAAAATTACATTATCGATAAATCGTCAATAATTATATAAAATTGGGCATCCCTCGGGATCGTAATCGTCATCGTCCTTCTTAAATCGTCAATCGTAAAAATTATAACCTCGAACATCGGCTTTAACCAAAATACTTATAAATATGGAAATTAAAATTTATTAAAAATTTCAAAAATTAGCGTAATTTAGGGTAACGTTAATGACCTCGATTCTAGGGTGTCACATCCACCCCTCCTTAAAGAGAGCGACGTCCCGGCGCTCGCCTCTTCTTGTACTCACATTTCGTTCTACTGGAACAGATGAGGATACCTTTCCTTGAAAAAGTCCTCACGTTCCCAGGTGTATTCCGGTCCACGCTTAGAATTCCATCGGACTTTCACAATAGGAATCCTACTACGCTTCAACCGCTTGACCTCCCGGTCCATAATTTCCACAGGTTCTTCCACAAAGTGCATTTTGTCGTCTAGTCGAATCTCGTCCAAAGGAATCACCAATTCCTTGTCCGCCAAACTCTTCTTCAGGTTCGATACGTGAAACGTGTCATGAATAGCACTAAGTTCGGTCGGCAATTCTAATTTGTACGCTACTGGTCCAATTCGTTCAACGATCTTAAACGGTCCAATATACCTTGGACTCAACTTTCCTTTCTTCCCAAAACGAATTACACCCTTCCACGGCGATACCTTGAGCATAACCATATCTCCAACTTCAAACTCCAACGGTTTCCTTCGGTTATCGGCATAACTCTTCTGTCGGTTTCTCGCAGCAAGTAGTCGGTTCTTGATTTGCACAATCTTCTCTGTCGTTTCTAAAACCATTTCGGGTCCAGTCAATTGACTTTCCCCTACTTCACTCCAACACACTGGCGATCTACACTTCCTTCCATACAATGCTTCGAACGGTGCTGCCTTAATACTCGCATGATAACTATTATTGTACGAAAATTCTACTAGAGGCAAGTGGCGTTCCCAACTTCCTCCAAAATCAATCACGCATGCTCGGAGCATGTCCTCCATCGTTTGAATAGTTCGTTCACTCTGGCCGTCAGTTTCCGGGTGATAAGCCGTGCTTAAACTCAATTCAGTTCCCATCGCACGTTGAAGCGATTTCCAAAATTCCAACGTAAATCTACTGTCGCGATCCGAAATGATCGATAACGGCACTCCATGTCTACAGACGATCTCCTTCACGTACACGCTGGCGAGTTTTTCCATGCTATCCGTCTTCTTCATAGGTAAGAAATGAGCAGATTTCGTTAACCTATCCATAATTACCCATATCATATCACATCCACTAGGAGTCCTAGGTAAACCCGTCACGAAATCCATGGCGATTTTCTCCCATTTCCATTCTGGGATTTCTGGTTGTACCAACAATCCAGATGGTTTCTTATGTTCTGCTTGAACCTTCGCGCAAGTCAAACACTTACTGACGTATCGAGCAATATCTGCCTTCATATTCGGCCACCAATAAACTTTCTTCAGGTCGTGATACATTTTATCCGATCCAGGATGTATCGAATACTTCGACTTATGCGACTCATTCATAACCAATTCTCGAACTCCAGGCTTTCCTTCCTCAGATGAACACAATGGTAACCAAATCCGATTCTCAAAATATCTCAGTCCTTCAGACCTAATCACGAAAAGAAGTTTCAACATTCGTCCCAAATTCTCGGCTTCAACATTCCCTTTCATTAGTCCTCTCTCTTGAGCCTTCAGTATAGTTTCGGTTAAGTCAACGCTCTCAGTCATCACTAAAGCTCTAACCCTCAAAGGTTTCTCCCGTTCCTTCCTACTCAGTGCATCCGCTACAACATTCGCCTTGCCAGGGTGGTAGCGAATTTCGCAGTCATAATCACTCAGTAGTTCAACCCACCGTCTTTGTCGCATATTCAACTCCTTTTGATCTAAAATGTGCTGCAAACTCTTGTGATCAGTGAATACAACACACTTTGTCCCATACAGATAGTGTCTCCACAGTTTCAACGCAAAAACTACAGCTCCTAATTCCAAATCGTGCGTCGTGTAGTTCTCCTCATTCTTCCTTAATTGCCTCGACGCGTAAGCTATCACCTTTTCACGTTGCATTAATATCGCTCCATAACCCTTACGAGACGCATCACAATACACTACGAAGTCTTCGGTTCCTTCAGGCAATGATAAAATCGGTGCGGAACATAACTTATCCTTGAGCGTTTCGAAAGCAAGCTCTTCCTCAATTCCCCATTCATACACCCTATTCTTTTCGGTAAGCCTCGTCAATGGTTTTGCAATCAACGAAAATCCTTCAATAAACCTTCGATAATACCCCGCTAAACCCAGAAATTGTCGAACTTCAGTCGGCGTCGTCGGTGCTGACCATTCCCTGATCGCTTCGATCTTGGCAGGATCTACACGAACTCCCTCACTATCAATCACATGACCTAAAAACTGCACTGATTCCAACCAAAACTCACACTTAGAGAATTTTGCATACAGCTTCTCCTTCCTTAACAACTCCAAAATCTTTCTTAGGTGCTTCTCGTGCTCCTCCTTGCTTTTAGAGTAAATAAGTATATCGTCGATGAAAACAATAACAAACTTATCTAGATACGGCTTGCACACGCGATTCATAAGATCCATGAATACAGCAGGCGCGTTCGTCAACCCAAACGGCATCACTCGAAATTCAAAGTGTCCATACCGCGTACGAAAGGCGGTTACAGGAATATCCTCCTCTCTTACACGCAGTTGATGATACCCTGATCTTAAATCGATCTTTGAGTATACACTGGAACCTTGCAATTGATCGAACAAATCATCAATCCTCGGCAATGGGTACCGATTCTTAACAGTCAGCTTATTGAGTTCCCTATAGTCGATACACATCCGAAACGAACAATCCTTCTTCTTTACGAACAACACTGGCGCTCCCCAAGGTGATGAGCTCGGCCTAATAAATCCTTTGTCCATCAACTCCTTCAGTTGATCCGATAACTCCTTTAACTCAGATGGTGCTAAGCGATAAGGTGCACGTGCAACCGGCGCAGCTCCTGGCACTAAATCAATTCGAAACTCGACCTCACGGGCAGGCGGTAAACCCGGCAACTCGTCTGGAAAAACTTCCGGATACTCGCAAATAACTGGTACCTCTTCAATCCTCGCCTCTAACTCACCATCACTCGAAACTTGTGCCAAAAACACATCGCATCCGCTCTCTACGTACTTCATCATTTTCAAACAGGAAATCACCTTCAAACGAGAAGTGCATTCGTCTCCCTTTATCGTCAAAACCCTATTCCTCAACGGAATCTGAACTAATCTCTCGCCGCAGACGATCATAGCACTGTGCGCCATTAGCCAATCCATTCCCACAATCACGTCAAACGATCCTAGCTCTATAGGCATCAAGTCGATTTTAAAAGCGTAATTTCCTAACTTCAAGGTACACCCTTTCAGTATAGAATTTGTGCTAACAATTTTTCCATCGGCTAACTCAACATTATAACTAGTCGTTAACAACACCGGTTCTCTATCAATATGACGACTAAATCTAACATCTACAAAACTCTTGTCGGAGCCAGAATCAAACAAGATACTAGCATAACAAGCGTCTAGCAAAAACGTACCGGTAACCACATTTGGACCCTGTGGTTTATCAGCCGTTCCCACTTGATACACAGCAGCATTTTATTACCTCCCCGCCTGTTTCCTGCCTTCGGGCAATTCGCTTGCACATGACCCCTTTCTCCACAACCATAACATCCCCTCATCCTGATAGCATTAGCCCCAGTGGCTACTCCTCCCGTTCGACAACCAGATGTCCTATGACCTACCTTTCCACACTTGCCGCATGCAGGCGGGCAATTTCCAACATGATACAAGTTGCACTTACCACAATGTGGATTCACTTTCACTCCTCTAGGGTTCGTCACTGCCCTCATCCCTTCGTTCCTTCTTTGGTTAAACTGCTGATTTCGGTTCGGCCCATGGTTGTTTCGATTTCCACCTCGGTTCTGGCCTTGGGATTGGTTACTTTGTGCCGCTTCCCATTTCCTCTTGTTGCCTTCGGCAATGTAGTTCTGCTTGTCCTGAAGCTTGACGTCCATCAAAGCGTGAGCCATTTGAACCGCTTCATCAAACGTTCCAGGTTTTGACGAAGTTGTTTCACCTTTGATATTGCTAGATAAACCCTTAATATACTGCTTCATTTTCTTGGCATCATTGGCAAAAATATCTGGACACAAAAGGCTTAACTCATTAAACCTCCTAGTGTAGGCAGCTATATCGTTGTTCTTCAAGGTCAAGTGCCTCAATTCGTCCTCCAATTGCCCCAGTTCCTCTTCTGGGAAAAACTTCTTAGTCAACAAAGCTTTTGTCGCATTCCACGTCCTTGCATTCGCTACAGCCAATCCAACCGTAGCTACCTGGGTATTCCACCAACTTAACGCATCATCAAGAAACGTAGCCGCTGCAAACTTCACTTTATCCGCTTCTGCACAACCACTGATTTCGAACGTGCTTTCAACCTTTTCCAACCATCGTCTAAGTTCTAAAGCTCCACCCGTTCCACGGAACTGCGTGGGACCACACTTCATAAAGCTAGAATAGGTACACACTCTCGGGGCTTGCTGTCTCCCCGCGTTCCTTCCCGGATCCTGATTTCTCCCAGCTCGGTCCGCTTCCAACGCATTTGCTATAGCTTCCTGAATCATGGTGTTAACACGATCGGCGGTCAACTTTGGAGGCATGGTGTTATCGAATATCTCTTTCTGCAAGACAAGGAAAATAGAAAAACAATGTAAGTATACATATCAAGTTTCCCAGACATAATATACATACAACGACACATCACTACGGAGTTACTAATATTCATCAATTCACACCACAAAAGATCAAATTTAAGACATATCACAGATCATGAAAGGTAACGTAGATTGTATTGATAATTAACCAAAATCGTGACAAGTATTGCCACTACAATCGTTCACCATAAAACTTCAAGTACTTGAGTTTCTCGTCATAATACCATCATACAAAAGTCTAAAACAGTTCTATTACAATGATCAAAGAAAATACAAAACAAGTAACTAGGCATGTGGTGATCCACACGGCCTCTTGGATGGCGGCTCGTCGTCGTCTTCCTCAGGTTCCTCATCACTATCGTCCTCATCCACATCATCCATTTTTCTCTTTCCTTTATCATCCGGCCCACATTCCATTTCCTTTTTCGTCCCTGATGTGGATCCACACTCAATCGCTACCTGACTTCCCACCGTAACACAAGCACCTCTAGTAGGCGGCTGAATCATGAAGTCATTCGCCTCCATCTCCAAATCGTCCACGAATCTCCAATCCGGGGGCAATGAATCCCTCACACGATGCTCCCAACTCTGCATCCTTGACAACCTCATCTGATCTTCCCTCACACGGTCAAGACTAGCACTTAAATTTGCAACCATTGATCTTAAACTGTTAATGTCACTTTTGTTCACATTCCCATCATACTCAACTCTTGCAGTCCTTTCCAACAGTCTTTGATGTTCCTTTTCATTCTTATCAAACCTCCTAATTACCCTGGTCTCAACTACAAACCGCTCATACATCAACCTCTCCATCCTACTCAAACGACCTGCGGGATCCCAGTAGTGTCTCGGTCTCGGAAAGTAGACCCTTGCAATATTCTCATGAATCGATGGCGACTTGGATGATTTACTGGACTCTCCACTGCTCCCATCACTTACTCTAACCAATCCTGGCACTGTTCTCAAATAATCCTTACAATTGTCCATCGGGCGATTAAAGGGTTGCTGCTCATAACGACCGGTCGGTGGTACTTCATAACCCTTCGGTGAATTCGGAGATTGAAACAAATCGGGTTCGGTCTGGCCTACGGCATCCTCGGGAATGCCATCGTCCATTAGTTCCTCCGGCTCTTCTTCGGAATCCTAACTCTCGTCACTACTCATGCTGAAATTATCCACCTCACTTTCATCATTGTCGTTTTCCGGCCCTATTTCGTCTTCTGGAGCGATCCATCCATTATCATTGTCCGGCGGGTTCGGAGGAAACGGTCCCCCTTCGTGACCTACGACGTAATCGTTTCCGTTATCGTTAGGCGGTACCTCGGCCATTCCTGCAATAACAGCGAATTTCGGAGGGTACATAAGTAATTATACAATAGTTATAAATACATGCATGCAAATGCAATGCAAAGGTGGTACATATGCCCGAAATGTAATAATATGATGCTCATGCATGATTAATACAAAAATTACGATGTCGGATATTCCACGTAAAATTCAACGTCTACATATAGTAATTCCATACTTACGTAATAATTACCCACATATATACTTCACTCAAAAGTATACGTCAAATGCCATAAATACAACAATAAATCTTACCGGAGCCATGCAGGATAGTTGTGTGTGCTTGGACCCTTTTCTTACGACACCAAAAGTTATAGTTTAGGATTTTCAAAACGACCTAGTTCTCTATAACTCGTGGCTCTGATTACCAATCTGTAACACCCCCACAATTGCTATGTGCAGCGGAACTACAACAATGGGTGCTACACAGTATTCATTGCACACAAGATATATCAAACGACGCTAAAAAGACGTCAACTTTAAAACTTGAATTTAAAATTGTTAGATGATACATGTCCACGGTTTTTCCAACCCCAATTTGGTACAACAGAGTTTAGCGTTTTCGGTCCCCATGAATCTCAACCCAAAAACTTCAGTTTTACAACAACATAACATTAAACTTAAAATGTTTAAGTAGAAAAAGGAGGAAAAACAAGCGGACTCCAAGCCTTACACACAACATCCATCCCAAGCATGATCCATCCTACACTTCAGCGGTTACCTGAAACACATGCCAAAAATTTAGTCAACGAAAACGTTGAGTGGAATTCATAGGTTTTTCAATCCATTTGAACGTATATAAAATAAAAACCATTCGTGATCATTTATAGACTTGTCGATCAAACAATCTATAATCAGGATACTAAAAATTGTGTTTAAGCTCATGACACTAATCCGTTAACTCAATCACCCACGTAATAAATACCGGCGTGATTCAGATGAAACCAGTGCCCCTTCTAAAGGTATCAGTTGCAATTATACCTTATTTCTCATACAAAATAATCTACCGCAGAACTTACTAAAAGTACAGCTTCTCGGCTAGCATTGGGTCGTTAACCCCGTAGTACTACAAATTGCATAAGCGGCTATTTCCCCCTACTCGAGGGCAGGACAATAGTTAATAGTTCATGATTTTAGGGACTTTTGCAACTTTAGTACTCAACACAATTTCTAAGGCAACTTTAGGGTCTAACAATCATTCATGATATACGTTCCTTTTAAAAACTAGCATGCATTTCCCTCGCGGGTAAAACAATTTGAAATAAATATAAGCGAGGCTATAAATTCACACCTTATATCTTAAGTAGTCGGTAGTTCGAGGGATGATCACTGACGATGTTACGGATGCCCGGATATATCAACACCTATCACAAATAACGCGTAATGAGTAATCTCATTTTAAATACTTACGGTACTGTATAAAATACATATATACTAGTCACTTAGGACAAGTATAACTCACGCCAAAAACAAAATAACAAGTATCACTCATTTTATACCATTCGTTCTCATTACCTACGTTGTCCATTTTTACTCATTCTCGCCGGTACTTGACTAAAGTACGGGCTGTTTTACCATGTTTAACCACACTTATAAAATTTGACAAAATTCTCAAAAATCCTATAAGACCTGTAGATAACATGTTTTTAAGCCCAATAAAAGTTTTTACTTTTACGACCCATTACTCGACGCTTTTCCAAAACTACATTTTACGGGCTGAAATTGCACTTCGACCAATTTTGACCTCTTTGACCTATATGAAATGTACCTTTGACTTCTTTGACTCCTAAGTCAACTTATAGACTCATTTTTACAGGTTTGGGACCAAATTTTGACCCTTGACCATTTACCAATTCATACTTGTGACCCTCGGGATTTGACTAAAACTTTACATAAATCCGGATTATGAAAGTCCTCGTCTCCCGGTACTCGATCTTTAAAACCTCATAACTTTTAGCTCGTTTTGAGTCACGGGCTCTACCTTATACCAAATTAAAGACAAGAAGACCCTCTACAACTACATTTAGTTTTCAAGACCTGGAAAAAAAATAATTTTTATAAAATGAGCTCAAAGTTTCTGCCTAAATTTGGCTACTCCAAAATCACGCTTAGACTCGATTTCAAACCTTCTAACCACCACTAGGCATCATCCTAAGCCTCCCTAAACATATCCAAACACCAAATTTCAGTCCTACCCCTATTGATCAACCAATCTCAAAATCAAAAATCAAAGAATTCAAACATGCAATCACCTAAACCTACTTAAATCATCACTAAACACATAACCAAACACTAGGATAAGCTCAAAATCCAACAACCACCATGGCTCCCCAAACACCCCTTGTGCCGTGGGGTTTGGGTGACCCAATCACCACAACCAAATTGATTTTGGTGGGTTTTCTTGGTGTTTATGCTTCCATAACTCATAAATTAAACATGCATTACAACATTTAGCCACAAAAACGAATTTGGATCATCATGAAAATTTTTGGAAAATTTTTGTTAGTGCATGTGGGATTTGAGCACATAGAAATGTAGGGAATGACCAAATTAGATGTGGTCTAACCTTAATTTTTATGAAAATCAAGTGAAAAAAAGTTTTTGATGGATTTCTTGGTGTTTTGGGGGTAACCGTCGGCTATGGGAGCAAGAGAGGGAGTGTTTGATTATTTTTGGTGAAAATTTTCTATGTGTTTGTGTTTGTGTCAATTTTGGGCCTTTTTGGTGGATTGGGAGGGACCATTTTGCAATATTTGGTTTCTTTTGGCCTTAAGTTGAAAACGTCCTCAAAACTTTGCGGGTTCGACTCATTTGTCAATTTTGAAAATTTTACGGGAGTCGGAAATCTTCCCGAACGCTCCAAAATATTTTTGGGATACTTTAAATGTACTCGGAAGGCTATAAAACTCACCCGACTCAACTTAACACGAACCGTAAATAAAATTCTCGAAAAATTACATTATCGATAAATCGTCAATAATTATATAAAATTGGGCATCCCTCGGGATCGTAATCGTCATCGTCCTTCTTAAATCGTCAATCGTAAAAATTATAACCTCGAACATCGGCTTTAACCAAAATACTTATAAATATGGAAATTAAAATTTATTAAAAATTTCAAAAATTAGCGTAATTTAGGGTAACGTTAATGACCTCGATTCTAGGGTGTCACAGAGCACATTAATCATATTCACTGATTCTCGTCCATAGTATTTGCCTATAAGCTTCCCCATTTTGAAAATTTGTGAGTCATTCCCGACTCTTAAGATTAACTCTCCTTCGGCAACATCCACTAAAGCACGTCCGGATCTCTAAAATGGCCGACCAAGTATTAAAGGAATACGAGGGTCCATTTCATAATCAACTACGACAAAATCGACCGGGAAAGTAAATGCGCCAACTTTGATGAACACATCTTCGGCTATACCAACGGGGTAAGCGAGAGTGCGATTTGCGAGTTCAAGAATCATCTTTGTTGGAGTGAGGTCGGGTAATGATAGTGTTTTCCAAACACTCAGTGGCATCAAATTAATACTAGCCCCGAGATCAGCAAGGGCAGTAAATTCTTCAGTTTTGTTGAACATGCAAGGCAACACAAAACGACCGGGATCTCCTAGCTTTTCTGGAAGTTCTTTAAGAATAACTGCAGAGCAGTTTTCATTTAAGCGTGTGTTGGCGAGTTCAATCAGCTTCTCCTTCTTGTTAAGCAATTCCTTAAATGCTTTAACAAATTTGGGCATATGGACAAGTTCTTCAAGAAAACTAATGCTGAAGCCCATTTGAGAAATCATATTGATATATTTTGTCACTTTAGAGTCCTCCTTTGTTAGATCGTTGGTCTTGCCTATGCGAGAAGGGTATGGGATTCTAGGTTTATAGGTGGAAGGTGAAGGTGTAGTCGGTAAAGGTTGGGACGTTGAAGGGTCCTTCCGAGATACATCGTCATGATGAGGCGGAGACGGTAATGGTGCACTAATACTAGGTGTAGGAGGAGTAGGGATACATGGTGGTGGAGGGGGTGTAGATGATGGGGGTGGGATTGGTGGTCCTACGATGGTGACTCCACTACGGGTAGTAATAGCACTCACATTAGCTCGCGGATTAGTGACGGTGTTTGAAGGTAGAGAACTTGAAGTAGAAGGTTGAGTGGCGGGCAAGAAACTAGCCAACAGATTCTTTAATTCAGTCGTTTGAGTGCTGAAGGAGGATTGAATATTATCGCGAACCTCGGTTCTAATGTCATTACCTTGCTTCATGATATCTCCTTTCAAATTGATTATTTGGCTCTATAGATTCTTGATTTGCTCACCTTGAGTTCTCATGATGGTTTCAACATCGGGATTAATGGGTGGGGTTTGTTGGGTGGGTGGTTGATAAGGGTTAGAAGCTCTTGGTGGGATTTGGTTGCTTCTATTGTAGTTGTTGGCGGAGTTTTGGTTTTGAGGAGAAAAACCGGGTGAAAGGTAGTTGTTAGATCGGTAGCTCAGCAGATTTCTATCCCCTTGTTGTCTAGCTTGGTAATTTTCCGGTGAATAATTACCATAAGCCGCATACACATTTTCCGGATTTCCTTGTGTAGAAGGACAATCGGTGTATGAGTGAGGACCGCCACATGTTTCACAAGGATTAGCAACCACTTTGACTTGTTGTTGTTGTTGGTTTGAAGCGAGAAGCGTAATACTTTTGCTCATTTCGGTCATCATGCGGGCGAGTTCGGTCATCTCAGGGTTTGCTGAGGTGGAAGAAACATTGACTCTCGGGTTCTTCCTTGAAGAAGCAGAAGAATCCCAGTTTTTGTGGTGAGTAGTCATGTTCTCAATTAGCTCTCTACACTCCTCGGGTCTCCTTTTCAAGAATGTGCCACCGGCGGCTGCATTAATCGTATCACGATCTCGAAAAGTCAAACCGTTGTAGAAAGTATCGATTAAGGTCACAGGGAGCATGTTGTGGTTTGGACTTCTATCGATCAAGACATTATATCTCTCCCAAACATCAAAAAGAGATTCATCGGGATCTTGCATGAAACCGCTGATCTGATTGCGAAGGCTCGTGACCATGGATGGTGGAAAGTAGCGCGATAAAAAGCGTTGAGTCATGTCATCCCAAGTGTGAATAGAATTCTTCGGGAGACGAACAAACCATTTCTCGGCATGATGTAATAAAGTGTGTGGAAAGAGTTGTAGGCGAAGTTCATCCATTGTGGCACCGGCCAACTTCATTCTTTGGGTGATTGTAATGAACTTGTCGAGGTGTTTGTTGGCATCATCATCAGGCAATCCACGGAATGGGTTTGTTTGTACTTGCTGAATCATGTGGTGCTTCAACGAAAACTTAGGAGCGTTGATTTGCATCGGCGCAATCGGTCCTCCTCGTCCAAACATTGTTGGTTGACAAAGTTCCTCCATGGTCCGAAGATCGGGCTGTGGAAGAGCATTGTTGTTATTATTAGGGTGCGGTGGATTATTGTTGTTAACACCAGACATCGCTAAATCTTCTTGAGGCTCGGGCTCTTGATAATTAGAAGATCTAATACGCATGCACCTGAAAATGCAAAAGAAAAAGAAACCAAACACAAAAACAATATATATACAAAATAAAATCTTTTTGGATTTTTGAAATTTTTAATTTTTATGGATTTTTATCAATTTTTCAATTTTTATGATTTTTTGAATTTTTTATGCAAGAAAAGTAACGATCACAAGTGAACGGATCCCAAAAAGCAACGCGTCTCTCACAGAAAACCGTTAATCTTTACGAAAAGAGCCGGCAGCGGCGCCATTTGATACAAAGCTTTTGCCCGTATAAAAATTAAAGTTCGTGTTCTCGGTATCTTAACGAATTGATCTAGGCTCTCTATGTGACTCAGTCGTTCTTTGGTGAAACAAATATTTTTGTCGTTGTTTTTAAATAAAGGTGCAAAACAATTAAAGTAAAGGTGCTCTTATGTAAATCTAAGTCTAATTAAAATAATGGTGCAAGTATTTAAAAGCGAGACTAGAATTAAAAGGCACTAAAATAAATAACGCAAACGTAAATCTATCTAAGGCAAACTTAAACGCAACTAAAACTTAAACTAAGGCAAAACTAAAATTAAGCTAAGGCAAATAAGCTTAAAATAAAATAAACTAAGGCAAATAATCTTAAAGTGCAATTAAAATAAAGGCGGGAAAAATAAGCTTAAAAATGAAAGACAGAAAATTAAAAAGGAACACTAAGAAGAACCTGACAAAAATCCTTGATTCGGAAGTTCAAAACTTCCGAATGAACAGGCTTGACTCGGAACTTTTGGAGTTCCGAATGAAGCAGTCTTGAGTCGGAAGTTCCCAAACCCCAAAGGCCTTGATCCGGAACTTTTAAAGTTCCGAATGAAGCTACCTTGAGTCGGAAGTTTTGTTCGGAAGTATTGATCCGGAACTTTTGAGAAGTTCCGAATGAACAGCTTGACTCGGAACTTTTAAAGTTCCGAATGAACACTCACTGATCCGGAAGTTTTGGAGTTCCGAATGAATTGCTTGATCCGGAACTTTTGAGTTCCGAATGAAACCTTTCTGATCCGGAACTTTTGAACTTCCGGATGAAGCTAGCTTGTTTCGGAACTTCTGAAGTTCCGAATGAACAACTCTTGATTCGGAAGACTTCCGGATGAAACCCTTGATCCTGAACTTTCAGACTTCCGAATGAACAGCCTTCCTTGTCTTGGCTCGGAAGATTTCCTGGGGATACATAAACATAAACAAACACCCGAAGAACAAGGGAATCACAGAAACAAGAGATATATCACAGATTTAACCAAAATCAACACAAAGATTTAATTAAACTATTAACGTAACAACAGTAAACATAAACAAACAATTAAAATCAATAAAACAAACAAATTTAACCACAATAATCAAAAACCCACTTGATCAAAATAAAAGCATGAACATGAACACAAACATAAACATACAAATCAAAGATTTAGAAAGGTAGATGAGAGATTAACAAGATAAAGTAAAGATTTACAAGAATTAAATGGAAACTTACTTGAAATTAAATGAATTTAAGGTGCAAGACAAGGTAATTAAATTGACAAGTATTTAAATGACAAGGTAATTAAATGATGGAAGACTAATTGTCACACTTAGCCAACAAAGAAAAATGATTACTTGTCTAATCTATATATAGGGGAGGATTAGGAAGCTTCCTCCCCCTCCTTCATTTCTTCTTAATTGCGTCATTAGGTCCCTCCTTCTTTTAATCTTCATTAATTGTATCATTAGTCCTTCCTTCTTTTAATCTTCATTAAACTTGGACTTTAAGGACTTTTTGGCTTGGGATTTCTTTGAACTCGTCTTTAAATTCTTCAATAAAATAGACTTGAATTCTTCGGCTTTTGATAAACATCCTTCTTTTGACTTTTTCTTCGATAATTCTTCAGAATTGGTCTTGGACTTCCGTTCTTTTTGCACTCTTGACTTCTTGACTTCGTCTTTCATCTTTTTCTTCAATAAAAGTCCGTAAATGCCCGTGAATGTCCGTGTTTTCTCCACTTTTCACCTTTTCGTCCTAAATCACAACAAAAACACAAACCACGCATAATTCCGACATAAAAGACATAAAATACACGTTTTGGTCCGGTTATTATTGTAATTAAGTGGTAGAAAAGATGGGTGTTTACACACCTATCAGTTACTAAGGGATATGATTCAATTAAATATGGTGGAATAGTTTTCTCAAAAGTGGCATTTGTAAACGGTCTGAAGTACAATCTCATCAGTATCAGCCAACTGTGTGATGCTAAGTACATCGTCCAGTTTGATGATAAGCAAGGTACAATCTTCAATTCTAACAAGGAAATTGTGTTGACTGCTCCAAGAAGAAATTATGTATATGTCCTAGACATGTCATCTTTAACAAATTCAGGAGCATGTATCTTTGTTAAAGCCTCAGACTCTGTCAATTGGCTTTGGCATAAGAGACTGTCACATCTAAATTTCAAAGATATGAACAAACTTGCAAAACAAAACAAATTTCTTGGCTTACCTTATCTTGTGTATTCAAAATACAAGCCTTGTTCAGCCTGTGAAAAAGGTAAACACAAGAGAGCTTCTTTCAAGCCAAAACAAAACTTTTCTATCAGGAAGTGTCTTCATCTTCTTCATATGGACTTGTTTGGACCAGTCAGTCCAATGTCTATAAATCATGAGAAATACACTCTTGTGATTGTTGATGAATACTCTAGATACACTTGGGTATACTTCCTAATAAGAAGAGTCAAGCTCCTGAATTCATAATGTCTTTTATCAGGCAAGTAGAAAATCAAAATGATACCAAAGTTAAACAAATACGAACTGATAATGGAACAGAATTCAGGAACCAAGAGCTTGAGAGTTTTTGTGATAAGAAAGGAATTTCTCAGAACTTCTCTTCTCCTTACACACCTGAACAAAATGGTGTGGCTGAAAGGAAGAATAGAACTCTCATTGAAGCTGCTCGAACCACGCTTAATGGATCCAATCTTTCAAAACACTTCTGGACTGAGGCTGTAATAATAGCTTGCTATACTCAGAACAGATGTAATATTGTCAAAAGACATGATAAGACTCCTTATGAAATATTCAGGGAAAGGATTCCAGATATCAACTACTTTCATGTGTTTGGATGTCCTGTGTTCATTCACAATCAAAAGGACAATCTTGGTAAATTTGATGCCAAAGCTGATGATGGATACTTTCTTGGATACTCTTTTGTCTCCAAAGCCTTCAGGGTCTTTAACACAAGGAGACAACAGATTGAGGAGTCATTTCATGTCACCTTTGATGAAAGTATGGATGCCATTAACTTCACAAATCAATCAATGGAAGATATTGGGATCAATGACTCATCAAGATATCCTCCTGATGAGTATGAACGTTGTCCCTCAAAGCAGTATCAAACTGAGGCTGATATATCCTTCCATATATCACCTCATAATAGGTCAATTGATTATTTAATCACACCTCAACATGTCCCTGAAGTTATCCCTTCTCAAGCTAATGAATCAAATGATTCACCCATCTATGAGAACACTGAAGGGACAAGTGATGAAAATATCGAATCCCCTATTACTGAAAATCCTTCAGAAGGAGGTGATGTCCCAGTACAATGTACGGAATCTCTAGTCCCTGATAATCACCAACCATCGACAAGCTCTAATCCAAGTCCTTAGGACAGATGGTCAAGACAACAACATATAGAGCTTGTAAATATAATTGGTGATGTATCTGAGGGGATGCTCACACAGTCAGGCTGCTAAACTCTCTGTTGCCTTAGCCCATGAATGTCTGTTTGCAGACTTTCTCTCTGAAATTGAACCAAAGAAGGTTTCAGAGGCCCTGACACATCTAGGGTGGGTTTAGGGCATGCAAGAAGAGCTCAGCCAATTCCTCAGGAACAAAGTGTGGAAACTAGTTCCTCTCCCCAAAGGGAAATCAGCTCTTTGTACAAAATGGGTATTTAAAAACAAAACTGATGAAGATGGAATTGTCATTAAAAACAAAGCTAGGCTGGTTGTTCAGGGGTGTGGTCAACTTGAAGGGATCGACTATGAGGAAACCTTCTCCCCTGTAGAAAGAATGGAAGCCATCAGGATATTCCTTGCCTACGCTACTTACATGAACTTCAAAGTTTTCCAAATGGATGTAAAGAGTGCCTTCCTGAATGGAAAGATCAATGAAGAAGTTTATGTTGCTCAGCCTCCTGGTTTTGAGATTTCTGAGTTCCCAAACCATGTTTGTAAACTTGAAAAAGCTCTTTATGGACTGAAACAAGCACCAAGGGCATGGTACGAAACTCTCTCTACATTCCTGATAATGAACAAATTTGTCAGTGGGAAGATAGACAACACCTTGTTTATCATCAGAAGCAAGGAGGATGTTCTACTAGTTCAGATATATGTTGATGACATCATATTCGTATCTACTAACAATGATCTTTGTAGAAAGTTTGAAAAACTTATGACAAAGAAATTTGAAATGACTATGATGGGTGAGTTAACATATTTTCTTGGACTAGAAATCAAACAGGGGGACAAAGGGATCTCAGTCTGTCAAGAAAAATACACAAGAGAAATACTTAAGAAATATGATATCTCTGAGTGTGCTTCAGTAAAGACTCCCATTGTTCCCCCCAACAACTTAGGTCCTGATCTTACTGGTAAACCAGTCGATCAAACCTTATTCAGGGGAATGATTGGATCATTAATGTACCTATCTGCAACCAGGCTTGATATTCAGTTCTCAACAATCTTATGTGCAAGATATCAGGCCGATCCCAAAGAATCACATCTTACTGCTGTTAAACGAATCTTCAGGTACCTGAAGGGTACTCCATCACTAGGTCTATGGTATCCTCGTTGCTCAGGCTTCGATCTTAAAGGATACTCAGATTCAGACTATGTTGGCTGCAATATGGATAGAAAAAGTACCTCAGGTGCTTGTCAATTCCTGGGTGGCAAGCTATTATGTTAGAGTGCAAAGAAACAACAGTCAGTCGCAATGTCCTCTGCTGAGGCTGAATACGTGGCAGCTGTTGGTTGTTGTGCAAACATCCTTTGGATGAAAAGTCAACTCAGGGACTATAATATGGAATACAAATTAGTCCCTATCTTTTGTTACAACACCAGTGCAATTGCCATTTCAAATAATCCAGTCCTGCATTCAAGGACTAAACACATAGACATAAGATATCATTTCCTCAAGGATCACATCTTAAAAGGAGATATTGAATTACATTTCATCCCCATTGAATATCAGCTAGCTGATATTTTCACCAAACCTTTGGATGAACCAACGTTCACTAGACTGAAAGCTAAACTTGGTATGCTGAATATTGATTAATCAGTCTCCCTGATGACATTGGATTCAGTATAATGTATATTCTTGATCCTCTATCTGAGTAAATATATCTTATCGTCTTCCCTTTGAGACTACGGTACATTAAATGATGTAACTAAATGCTCTAAGGATTTGGTTACTTAATTTCCTAGGTTGGTGAGTCACAATATTAAATAAGGAACATATATTCCTTCAATAAATTGTCATAAACCAGTCAAAGGGTCACTCATGTCAAGTATCCCACTAAGCATTAAATGCTTACCCTTTTCTAGCAAAATCCGTTGTAAAAACGTCCTTTCAAATGCACGTGACCCCACGTCATCTCTACAAAAATCGTTATCTTTGTAGTAATGGAACAGTTGCCAAGAAAATAGGGGGACCACTTGTACGCTTTCCTTAAATGCAGATGTGAAAAGAAATTATAACAAATAAAAATCTCTTTCACATCCGAGCCTATAAATACCCCACAATCAAAACAAACACACACACAAAGAACTTGCAATTTTACTCTGCCAAAAGTTTTCTCTAAAAGAAAAAGTGTGTGTGTTCAAACGAGTTTCCAGAAAAGGTTTCTTGCAAAAAGGCAATCACATTGATCACTTGTTTTATTGTTATATAGCACAAACAATCAAAGTTACCTATTGTTTATAACTCTTGATCCTTTTATAAGGCAAAAGTTCTCATTAGGTCACTTGGTGAATCTTGTTGTATTATAACAAGAAACAAGTCTTGATTTGATTTCCACAAATTGCCATTGTTCTTTTTCAAATATTTAAAAGCTATCTTTAATGGCAATGTCCAAGGCTATCAAATATGCCCCTCAGGCTGAACATCTCACCAATGAGGGTGTCCATTTTGCAGGAAACAACTATGAGGGAAATTTCAATTACCCTAGTAGTGTATCAGCCTACAAACCAATTTGCAAATTCTTGAAAAACTGTGATTGGGCTGATGCTTTTACAAAAACCCCCTCAGTCTTCTACCATGAATATCTCAGGGAATTCTGGTATACGGCTGTGGTTGTAGCCCCTACCTAAGGGCCTGAAGGATCTCAGGGGTCTGAGATCAAGTCACATAAGAACTGTGTCATCATGTTCACTGCAAACAATGGGAAGACACCATTGATTTTAGACTTCAAAACATTTTGTCAAAGTAGTGGACTTGATTATAACAATGGAAAGTATGTTGCACATCCTGACATAGAGTCAGTTAAAAAGGACTAAAAGAAATCGGGGTCCCTGAGTTACTTTTGACTAAAACCCCATTGATCAAAACTGCTTTCCCCATGGCTTGGAGGATCCTGGTCACTTTTGTGATTCAGGTGATCGGTGGGAACTACTCATCTACTGAGCAAGTTAGTTCTACTCAGCAGATGCTAATCTACAGTCTTATTAATGGACTGAAGATTAACATAGGAGAGATTGTTTATAATGATCTCGTAACCAGGCTCCTGAAGGAGTCTAGGAAAAAATATGTTTCTTACCCAAGATTCATATCATGCGCCTTAGAACGGTTACCGGTGTCCCTTTACACTCAGGAAAAATTCAATGTTTTTTCTATTCCCATCCTGAGTTCCACAAACTTTTCAAAGAACCCATCTGAAGTCAATCCCATTGCATTGACGGCTCACATGACTAGGGTGATCAGTCGTGAATCATCTGTGTCTCCCATTCCCTTCTTACCAAAGAAGGGGAACAAGAAGACTCAGACTGTGCCAAAGACCAAACCAACAAAGGAACAGGGCCCTGAGGCTTCCGAGGCACGACCCAAAAAGGCCAAGGCTAAAAAGACTACCCTTGTTCAGACCAAGCTTCAAATACCCAAAGGGAAAGAGCTTACGGGAGGCCCTGATACATCACAGTCAGGGTCGACGGGCCAACCTACTGGTCCTCTTGATGGAGAAGGAAACAAACAACCTTCTCCTACGGGACTTCCTTCCACTCAGACCGTTGAGGGAACTCGTAAATCACAACCTTTTCCTGAGGTCAAAACTAAGGCCAAAGACTCAGAGAGACGCCCACGGGTAACACACCTCGCTGATAGGCCTATCACTTCTACCAAGTACAGTGAAGGCACACTAGCTCAAAAGTCTTTGCCTGAGGACCCAAAACTTGATTCCTTAGACTTAGAGGGACGCCCACGGGTAAAACACCCCGCTAATAGGAATCTCACCTCCACAACTCCCGATGAAGGCTCACTAAAACAAAAGTCTTTGCTTGAGGGAACCACTCTTGATCCCAAAGACTCAGAGGGACGCCCACGGGTAAAACACCCCGCTGATAGGGATCTTACCTCCACAACTGATCAATCACAAACTGCCCCTAAGTATCAGTTGGCTAAATCCCAAGCCTTAGGATTTGGGGCAGGGAGTGAAGATAACAAAATCAAACCATCTTTTGAAGGGGAGCTGGATAAACCTAAGGGTTCACTGAACTTTGGAGATTTTATAAGTTTACTCGAGAAGCCTGGCGAGTTACTCCAAGGTTTCAGTGACGCCAAAGATATGATTGAGGCTGGGGATGAACCTGAAACTCAGGCTCCTCCTCAATCAGACCAGAAGCCACAGTTCCCACTCGTGTTCGAGGACATACCGCCCTCCCCTGAGGCTCAACAAAAGCCCTCCCCTGAGGCATCCGAACAAAAAGAGCCCTCCCCTGAGGTACCAAAAAAGCCCTCCCAAGAGGCAAAACTTGACACCTCTCCATTGGGGACTCAGAATGTGGTTCTGGATGAGAAAGTTTTGAAAGCCTTGCAAGCTGATGTCACTCAGGTTCATGAAGACTTGGCTTCAAAGGCTGATGAACTCCTTGATGAGTTCAGGACGTATGGTGATAGGTTTGACGTGGCTGAGGAGAAGATGAGAATTCAGGTAGATAACCAAATGGAATTCATCAGCTCTGTTAACAATAGTCATGAAAATCAAGAGAAGAAGCTCATCAACTTCCTTAACCATGCTCTTCCTACTATCAAAGCAAATGTGTCCTTAAAGACAACTCTGGATGGACTGATCACTAGTACCACTGAGTCCACTTCCAGAGTTGGTCAATTACTTGAGTTACTAAAGGTGGATAGGCTCACTGAGGTTTTCACTAGGTTAGACTCTCTCAAGACTGACTTGGATGTGGTGATAGGGAAATGCGATGCCATCTATGAGGATGTTCATATGGATGATGAAGTAAAGTTCAGATTGTCAAGGGCTGCACAATGATACATGTCTAATGCCACCAATCTCTCTGACATTTCCAAATCCCTGAAAGAATCTGACATTCCTAGGCTAAGGACAAGGATCACCACCATAGAAAACACTCAATCCCTTATTCAGTTAGATGTTTGAACTAACAAAGCAGACACTCAGTCCATGAAGGAAATGGTGACTGAGATGTTTTAGGCTTTCAAGGGATCCTCCACCACCTCAGGACCCTCACAAAGGCCAAAAGTTGGGATTAGTCAGGTTGATCCTTCAACTTTTGAGGAGGAGAATGTGCCACCAATGATGTTAACTTGGACTGAACCTCCTTCTCACACTGAGGAGGAGCAGGAAAGACTAGAACCAACCCAACCCTTAAACTCAATTCCTCCCAATTCTGAGCCCTCAGTATCTAAGTTAGATGGGGCAAAGGTATAGCTGATGAAACCCTAACACCTCCACCAAAGAAACTTGTAAAAGCTTTAAGAGAGGTAAGGCCTGATCCTGATGCCATTGTCTTGGTACCATATGAGATAAATGGAATAATGTACCAAATGAATCCTGGTCAAATCCAAGTGTACTTAGATAGAATAGAGTCGGCTAAGGCTAATGAAGCAACAAAGGCTGAGATCTTGAAGGTATCCACTAAGTTTGTGAAAGAAGTGGGTGGTAACCCTGAGGTCTTGTTGAGCAAGAAAGGGGGAGAGGAGTTCATCCAAAAGCAGGAGGAATTACTCAAGGCCATTCAGGATAAATGGTCTTGAAGCAACAACAAAGAACCACCCAACTTAAGAAATTATATGACCAATACACCAAAGTAGTAACCCAAAGAAGAAAGCCTGAACCAATCACTAACCCTCAGATCATTCCTCACACCACACCAGTCTCAGTATCTGTCTACAGAAACAATGATGAGAGGAACTTTGAAGTTATGAAGAAATTTTCATTTGGTGATTTCGGTCTCAGTGAGTGGGACAAAATGGGAAGGATTTTCAGGACCAAAACAAACAAATGTGTCCCTGAGATACTCAACTCTCTCAGTAAGAGATATGAGAGGTTGAATCAAATGAAGGAACAATTAGGAATCATTGAAGATCTTCCTTTAACTGAACAGGATCCTACCAAAACCCAGGGAAGAAAGAGAAAAAGAGTTGAGCTTGAAGCTGAGACTAAGATCCTTGGGTTAGACTGCAATCGTACTCTCCTTGAAAATGTCCCCTTTGTGAACAACATGGTTATAGAAGAACCTGAGTGGGGTATCTTCTTCATTGATGTATTTGGGGATCAAGCATTTCAAAGAATAAGTGACATAGAGAAAATGCACTACTGAGAGTGTTCTCATCTTTCTTATGATGGCTGGACAAATTCAGACTGATGAGAATAAAAGATTTGGTGAGAAGCTCAGGGAGATAATTGCTAGGAGGCCTGAAAAAGAAAAGGTGTTAAAGTCATCAAGGCTGAAGAGGGAAGCAATGGATTCCTGAATAACTGTAATCTTTTGTTTTATTTATGTTTCTTGTATCAGACTATTCAGTCTTATGTAATGATGAATGAAAATGAAGTACTTTGTTATATCAAGTCTTTTCATAAAGTAGAATAGTTAATAATAAGAAGAAGATTCTTTGCTCACTTATAACAATTTCACATAGGTAAATTTTATATCCAAATAGGGGGAGATTGTTAGGTCAATTCAGTACCTAATGACCTCCCTGAAGGATTTGAATAACAATCAACGTAAGTGAATTATTAGCCTTGAACATAACGAGGTCACTGAGTGAACAGTCACTCAGTGAGTTGCCTTCGAGTTCTTAGACTGAGTCTAAAAGGAAGACTCAAGCATTCAGAGAGGCGAAGCTCAATGAATGTCTTCTATGACGAAGAAGAAGGTGATGGGTTCAGTGAGTTGTGGCAATAGACTCACTGAACCCCATACGATCTCCCTAAAGAAAACAAGCATTCTCCAAGACTGAAGAAAATGCAGGATAAGTTGAATTGTGACAAGATGAAGTATATCACACAATTAGCGTGACTTACCCTTTTGGGATAGATGGGGTACTGACAAGTGTAAAGGACTTACGCCTTACTACTTATAATAGGGTAAGACAAGATACTACACTATACTAATAAGACAAGAATTGCACATGGGCAATTATTGTCTTCTACCCAACTTTCCTTATATAAATAGGATGCTTGTAAAGGAGAGAAAATAAGTTTGTGCACTTAATGCTTTAGACATTCACAAACAAGTTTTCTCTCCTCCAAACACGATCACACACTTGAGTTCTAAACTCATGTTGATAGAATCGTCAAGCTTAGCAATCGTTAGGATTGGACTAGCTTGTTAGAGAGGAGATCACAAAACCACACATTGTCTATTCAATCCCTATTGTAGCTTCGTATACAATAGGGTATAATTCTTTAATAAAGCTAAGAGTTAACCGTTGAAAACCTTTGTGTTATTTACTAACTTGTATTAAGTGTATTGCATTACTTAACCATGGGTTAGGACTATACTTAGTATACTTAAGTATAGTACTAACTACAAGGGACCAACAAAAATCTTGTATGAAACGTCTATAGAATCCCGCATGACCAAAAAAACTTCTAACTCCTTTCACCGTCGTAGGTGGGGGAAGCTTAGAAATAACATCAATTTTAGCACGATCCACTTCTAAACCCTTATTAGATATCTTATGTCCCAAAACTATCCCCTCTTTGACCATGAATGGCACTTCTCCCAATTCAGAACAAGACGTGTTTCTTCACATCTCTTAAGCATACGCTCTAAATGGGAGAGACAAGAAGTGAATGAATCTCCAAAGACCGAGAAATCATCCATGAAAACTTTCAAAGTATGCTCAATCATGTCATGAAAGATTTCCATCATACACCTTTGGAATTTCCCCGGTGCATTGCACAAGCCAAAAGGCATTCTCTTGTAAGCAAATGTACCATAGGGACAAGTGAATGTGGTATTTTCTTGATCCTTTGGATCTATGGGTATTTGCAAATAACCTAATAATCCATCTAGAAATCAATAGTACTCATTTCCTGCTAAGCGTTCAAGCATTTGGTCCATAAAAGGCAATGGGAAATGATCTTTCCTAGTAGGATCATTGAGCTTCCTATAATCGATACAAACTCTCCAACCCGTGACAAGTCTAGTAGGTATAAGCTCACTGTTCTCATTAGGCACTACGGTGATTCCACCCTTCTTAGGAACACAATGTACCGGGCTATCCCATGGAGAGTCGGAAATAGGGTAAATCATGCCCTCATCAAGGAGTTTGATAACTTCCTTCTTAATGACCTCATGGATTTTAGGGTTAACCCTTCTTTGGCTTTGAATGTCGGGTTTGTAATCATCCTCCATAAGGATTTTATGTGTACAAAAATTTGGATCAATTCCCCTTATGTCAGATATTTTCCATGCTATGGCTTTCTTATGTTTCTTAAGCACCTCTATGAGTTTTTCCTTCCCATCATCTTTCAAGTCTTTTGCTATGATCACGGGTAATTGGTCTTTCCCATCTAAGAAATCATATTCAAGTTGTGATGGAAGATCCTTAAGTTCAATGGAATGTGGACTCTCTATGGAAGGTTTCACTATGGATGGATCATCTATGGTAATTTCTTATGGAATAGGTGAACGAATGGGATCCTCATTGAGCAACTTTTAGATAGTGAGAATGTCTTTTTCCCAATTGATGGGAGAATCATCATTACCAAGGAAATTGGACTCAAATTCCTCCAAGAGGAAATCACTCTCTCTAAAAGGTGTTAAGGAGGGAGAAATTGAGGCAATGGTCTCTACATGAGGCATGTTTTCACTATCATTCTTACAAGCTTCATGAAAATTCTCATCACACACCTCATCAAGAACATCCACTATGTTAATTATTTCACAACCTTGAGACTTCTTAGTGACTTTTCCTAGCTTAAACACCACTTTCTCATCCTCAACTCTCATAATTAGTTCTCCCTCCGCCACATCTATAAGAGTACGACCCGTCCTCAAAAATGGTCTAGCAACTATAAGAGGAACTCTCGGGTCCATATCATAATCAACCACTACAAAATCCGTGGGAAAGGCAAAACTTATCAACCCCTACAAACACATCCTCCGTAATGCCTATCGGATAAGCTATGGTACGATTGGCTAACTCAAGGGTCATCCTAGTAGGAGTGAGGTCGAGAAGAGAGAGTTTTTGCCAAACCGATAAAGGCATGAGATTAATGCTTGCCCCTAGATCCACTAGTGCCATGCAATTTCCACCCGGAAAAATTACAATGGATCAAAAACCGCCCTAGATCTCCAAGTTTTATAGGTAAGGTTTTGAGCAACACGGCGGAGCAATTCTCATTAAATGATGTGTTAGGCAAATCCACCAACTTTACCTTGTTGGAGAGGAGATCTTTGAACATTTTAGCAAACTTTGGCATATATGCAAGAGCTTCCGCAAAGGATATGTTTATGTTAAGTTGCTTGAACATCCTCAAAAAGTTTGAGACTTGAATATCATCCTTGTTTTTAAGTTTCTCCTTTCTTAATCTTGATGGGTAAGGAAGGCTTGGTTTTGGTGTAGGTTGAGTAGTTGTTGTTGTGGAAGGTTTCTCTTTGTTGGTTTCTTCATTAGTAGGTGTGGAAGGTAATGGAGAAGTGGGTGTAGGTTGAGAAGGTGTAGGTGTTGAAGTTGTAGAGCTTGAAGGTGGTGAGTTTGATGTTGAAGGCTTATCAAAAAGTGGAACCATAGTAGGCTTAACCATAGGAAGTGTAGGAGGTGAAGGATCATTAGTTGTCTTTCCACTTCTTGTTGTGATAGCATTGGCATTAGCCCTTGGATTTGTTTGTGTGTTTGAAGGTAGAGCCCCTTGTGGCCTTTGATTAAGAAGAATCATAAACTTCTTGTTAGTCTCTTCTTAATAGCTCTTATTTGATCTTGTGTTCTCTTTTCACTTTCACGAATTCTTCTTTTAAGTAGCTCAAAAGTATCATTTTGCCCATATCCTTGATTTTGAACTTGATGGTATCCTTGATTTTGAAAGGGTGGAGGTGGTTGGTTAAATCCTTGTTTGTTTGTATGAAAGTTATTTCCTTGATTTTGAAAGTTATTGGGTGCTCTATAGTTGTTCCCTTGGTAGTTTGGCCAAGGTCCTTAATTTCTTTGTAACAATTGAGGAGGGTTGGGTTGATTTTGGGTGGGTGGATGGGGTGGAAAGCTGGGTGGAGAAAGGTAGTTATTTGATTTGTAAGAGAGATTTAAGGAGACATTTTTGTCTACATCACCAAAATCCAAAAAAAGTAAAAACAATTAAAAATCACCAAAAAATTGAAAAAGTCAAAAACACCAAAAAGAATCTTCTTTGCTCATCTCCACGTTGTACGTGACGTTTATGCGAACTCGCAACCAAGCAAGACGTGCACGTAAACGAAGAAATCGAAAGGAAACCACACCTAACCTTTCAAGTGAGGAGTCTCCTATTGACGAACCTACGTAGAACAAGAAGCAATCATGGCTAATCTAACTATGATGGAGTTACTTCAAGCACCCACCGAGGGTTATGGAGAGGCTATTGTGATTCCCGCCATCCTTGCAGAGAATTTTGAAGTTAACACGAGTTTGTTGTCGATGATCCAAAACAACAAATTCCGTGGTGATGTAAAGGATAACCCGCACAACCATATCCGCCAATTCAATCGTCTTACCGCCACTTGCAAGTTTAAGGATGTTGCTAATGACTCGATTAAGATGATGCTTTTTCCGTATTCCTTAGCGGGGCCCGCTAAAATTTGGTTAGTGAAAGAGACACCTAATTCTATATTGACGTGGAGGATCTCGTTTTAAAGTTTGTGAACCAATTTTTTCCGCCCTCCAAGACTACGCATTTGAATAACGAGATTTCAAAATTTTCACAAGAATTTAATGAGAGTTTTTCTACGGCTTGGAATCGGTTTAAGGAAATGTTGCATGAGTGTCCTCATCATGGTTTTTCCGACTTTCATCAAATGGACACGTTTTACAATGGATTGAATGATCATGAGAGAGATTATCTTAATGCCGCCGCAGGTGGTAATTTTTTTATGTAAAACCGTCGAGGAAGCGTTGTTGATTATTTAGAATAGGTCTAAAGTCTATAGTTGATTGAGTCGTTTTCGTACACCCGAAAGTTATCGTAGTTCCTGGCGAAGTGTGAATGGAAATCCGCGTTTATGTCTCAAGTTTGGTGCTCGAATAAACAGGTTTTTAGTTTTAAATTTAAATCTACTAATTTGAAAAGACTAAAAATATAAAACGATATAAGAGCGACAATTATACTACGAATATTAAGCTAAAGGTACCTAAAATAATACTAAGGATAATAACGATGGTAAACTAAACGAGCATAATCAAAACTACTATAATCTCGACATTAAAGTTAAACAATAATAAGGTAAAAAATAGAAGCTAACTAAATAACGACAAGGAAATAGATAGAGAAACGAACCCGAGCGAAAAACCGGAGACGCCGAGCAAATATAAAACATAAATCGTTAACGACAATTAAGATGAATGACATTTTAAACTAACTAATAAAAACTATTTTTATTTTAATTCTAAATTTCTAAACTATTTAAAAAAATTATTAATTAGTAATTTGTATTTCACACAAAGCAAAATAAAAAAAAACATAACTCATTAACAAAAAAGGAAAAGAAAAATAAAAAAAAACAAATAAGCTGTGAACCATAAGCTAAAAAATAAGCCGAATCCTATTAAGCTATGAAATGCCTTAACCGAATTCATCAAAACATCAGCAGCATCTCGAATCCAACATCCACAAAATAACCGAAAATCTTATTTAATACAAACAACTATAACCGAAATCGAATGAACTGAATATCAAATCGAGACAAAATCAACGAACATAACTCAAATCTAATCTTTATTATAAGCTAATTCGAATTCAAAGAACTGATTACAAAATAGAAGTTGAGATAAGTGTTTATCTATTCTACCAGGGAGATTTAAAATCGCAAGAAGAAAAAGAAAAAAAAATAAAACAAAGAAATCTCAATCTAAATATACTAAATTTTACCTCATCCACCGAAAAAAAAATAATGAAGACCAAATCCTCAATTTGAAGTCTGCTATTCTATCATACCTTTGCTACCGTAAGAAAGAAAGAAAATAATACAAAAAAATTAAGACAATGAATAAAACCTTCTATTGCTGCGTGTGTTTTGTTATTCCCCAAAGGAAATTGCAAATAAAATAAGATATCCTAATCTAATACCTATTCTAAAAACACAAAAAAATGGAATCCTCCAATGTGTGAAAAAAAGGCTGCCTTTATTTGTTATCCTCCCAGCTTAATATCAACGCTGGTCTTTTTTCATATCATGGGCTTGATGGACTTTTCTTTGCTAAGTTGGGCCAGCAGTGGCTTTTGTGTTGCTGTATGATATATTAATGTTATTGGGTCGGTCCGACCCATTTAAATGGTGTCAGGCCGACTCAATAAAATATGAATACACCGTTGGACTCGATTTTTCGTGCTCTTTCTATTTATCGTGCTCGTTTTTGGCTCTTTGGCTTCGTTTTTTATCTTTTTCTTCATATCCGTACCTACAATAATAAATAACACATTCTAAATGATATATGCACTAAAAGTACACTTTTGCTATTTATTATGTCATAAACGAAGGGAGATTAGCACTAAAACCACCAATAATTACGTGTTCAACACACCCCTACACTTAAAACGTTGCTTGCCCCCAAGCAACTATTATCACAAATGTTAAATCCAAAAACAATTTAAATCTACTTTATTCGAAATTGATAAAATAAAATAAAAATAAAAATCCATAGTGACCCGCCATGCTCGAATTTTTAATCAAGGTATAAGGATCATAGAACGGGAAACACGCAAACTGGGTGTCTCCAGGGAATAAATATCGTCATCCTCTTTTTATTACTCCAAACTAAGCTAAAATTCCTTGTGCAAACTTTTTGGCAAAATGCTAACACTACTTATACTAATAACCTATGTAAATAAAACTTTTTACTCCTATAATTATAAAATACTAGGCAAGTGTGTTCATTTTTAAATTTTTGATCGTTCAAATCGACATTTGTTATGGTTGCTAATCATCTAAGTAGGATATTAGACTCACTAAAAATGACGAGATTTAAGATTCAAAAATGGCCTTTCCCATGTAGCGGCTTTCTTCTCGGGACGTCCCAACCTCATCGGTTAAGTGCCCGGGCTTTTGACACCCCACGGAGAATAGTACCGGGATCGGCGTGATTTTGAAATCAAATATCTTGAAATCACCGCTAAGCTAATAAAAGACACATAGATGAAAAACAACGACGATAAATAGAGAATGAAGATTCAAAGGAGAGATCACTCCATGTAGCGACTTTCTTCTCAGCTTGTCCTTTAGCAAAGCTTAGGAGGCTAGGTTTTTACACCCTCGAGGATAGTATCGGAGCTCACGGGACCTTTGACTTCTACACTCTCTAATACCGTCTAAACTCTTATACAAAATTAACGAATTGTAGTTCAACTTCAGATCTAAATTTAAGAAAAAGCAAGTTTTTCACAATTATACTTAAAGAAACAAAAAACACTTATTTATTCACTCGACTCTTCTAACTCTATTGAACATTTTTTTTCTATTTCTTTTTTTTTCAAATTTTTCTCTTTTTCTTTTTTTTTCTTTCTTTTTTTTTCTCTTTTTTTCTCTCTCTTTTTTTTCTCTTTTTTTATTGATTAGATTTTTTTTCAACATATTTATTCACGCAACATTATTTCAAATTTAAGAAAGTATGCTTTCACTCAAATTTAAATAAAAAGTTGAACTAGGACTCTATATCAAAATTGCATAAGAATTTATTTTTGCATAACAACACAATTTTTAATGTTCAAAGGCTTGAAAAAAAACACACTTATTTAGCCTAGTTATAATCTAGGAGGAAAAGCCACAGGTTACTCATATAAGCTCTAAAGAGAACCAACTACTCCACGTTTAGCATTTTCATTTGCATAATTTCTAAAAGCTTAGTCTAAAAGCTAAGGGAGCAGCCAGATCAACACTCAGGCAGAGTCAGGATCCCCTTTCTTCTAGCCTACAGGACAAGTCAATCACGCACGATAAAAAACATTTTATTATTTTTAATGAAATAAAAAAACAAACACGCATTTGATCAACATAGGATGCAAGAGGGCAAACAAGTAGGCATGAATATGATCAGTATGATATAAAACCCCATACACTTAGAACCTAACATTGGCCTCAATGTTCAAAAGTGATAAGGTGCTACCCCTACACTTAAGAACACAAAAGGCTAATGCTAGAATTCCAAGTGTAAGAAGGAGAACAAAATCAGATATGTATAGATAATAATGAGAACTGAGTACTCCCCTAATATAGACATGAAGATCGATCGGAGAGTGAATGAAGAAGATGATGGAAAACAGCAACATCAACCCTCTGAAAGTCTTCTCGATCAAAGGGAACCCTACACACAAAAACAAATACCAACAAGCACACATGGAGAAGCACGCCCCTACACTTATGTTAGAAAAAGATAAAAAGGATAGATCATCGAGTTGCCTCCCGAGAAGCGCTTGTTTTTGTTAACCAAGTCACGAGCCTGACTCGTGTTGATCCCAAACTTAGATCGATTTAGCTTGTGTAAACGAGATTAGATCAAGTTAAACACGTAGAGAAACTTTGTTTATGTATAAAACAATTTAAGTGTTATGCGGAATTAACACTCAAACAAGAACACACAAACAGTTGTAAAACAAACTTTCACTTGATTGATAATAACGAACTTGCTTATAATGAAAGTGTTAAACGTATGAAAAACTTATTTGAAACATAACCTAAAGGTCTTATTTTATAGACATAAGAAGCCTTGTACAAGAGTCTACGTATCAGCTATTCTAGGTAAAGATAATTATAGAAAATACATTGTTGATCCTATCTTTACTAGAAACAAACTTGAAACATTATACGCGTAGACCATATCTTTCTATCAGTGCTTGTCTTCAACCTATCAACGCTTGACTTCTTCCTGTCAACACTTAATCTGTCAACGTTTGTTTTCTTCTTATCAACGCTTGTTTTCTTCTTGTCAGCGTTCAAGTGTACTGGCTACATTTTATACCCAACAATCCTCCCCTAAACTTGATATCTACTCTAGTAATCAAGTTTCTGAATAAAAATTAAGAACTAGGAGGAATCTTACAAATCTTATCATATCATGCCTAATCAAATCTTTGTCCACGTCACTTGAATAGTCAATCTCCAGCTGTGTTGTCTTCATCTTGTCCAAAACTTCTTTGGACATGGGATACTCAGCATCTACAAGAAGATACTCAGTAAACTTTGTAGAGCTCAAATAATACACACCAGCAGCTGAATACAAACGCCATTGAAGACCACTGATATCATCCTCAAGATCCTTCCAAACAGGATCTTCTTCTTCTGGTGCACACATTCTCTTTAATGTTGACCAAAGATTTATTCCATTGACTGAAGTAGGTGCTTCAGTCTCATACTTGGCCATCAACAACCTCCAAAGGTCTGCCAAGTCTTCCCTATCCATAATTGCAAAGAGAGACATAAGAGTAGTAAATGTGTGTACCTCTTTCCCATATCTGCCAATCTTCCAAAACCCTCTTGCATCTTCTTCATAGCTAATGATAGGGTTTCTGGCATCAAGAGGTAACACTTGTACCGTATCTGAAGCTTCCATGGGTGAGAGCTTAATGCTCCTTCTAAGAACAGCTTCACTGGGAACCACTTTATTTAGATCTTTAGGAAACTCAAGTGGAACTCCCTTCTTCAAAGGCCTTGGAACAATCATTGCCTTCTGAATCTCCATCTCTTCTGCAAGTTCTTCTTTCCTTTCATCTGAAAGAAGTCTAAGAGTATTCATTTCCTGCACTCTTGCCGAAATGGCATAAGCCTTGTACTCCAAATCTTCAAAGGATAATCCCTGCAATTTCTTGAAGGTCCATCCAGTTCCATGACATCTGAGTAACATGTAGTAAAGCTCCCTTCTATCCCTCTTCAGCAGTGAGAAAAAATTGCTAGCCTTGTGCTTCAGAATTACCTTGCAGTCTCTTTGAACTCTTAAAAGAATTTCCAATCCCCAAATTTGGTCTGAAATTGTCAAATCTGGATTCTCCATAATCCTATTCTCCCAAGAATGGTACATTTGAGCAACTTCTGGCATATCATAGTCTATTTGCAATTTTAACTCTCTAAGCTTCTCTCTTGCCAAGTCATCACCATATTCAAGTCTTTCTGGTTGTTCAATTATCATCACACTTGAATCTGAACTTCCTTCATCACTTCCTTCTTGTTCCTCAGAAGTGACAACAAATGGTGATTCACCAACCTTATTCCTTTCTTGTTCCATAAGTTGTGCAGCCAACCTTGAATCAAACTCTACTTGTGCTGCATCCTTTGGAACTTCTACTTCTACCATGATTCCCTTACCCTTATCTAATGGATCAATGAGGGGTAAAGATGATGATGGTACCTGTAAAGACACTTCTTTGATGATAGCTGATGACTGGAATACATCAACCATATCTGCAGGTCTGTCAACGCTCAAATTCCTTATGTCAGCGCCCACTTTACTCTTGTCAGCGCTTGGTGTGTCAGCGTTCAAATTTTGCTTGTCAACGCCCAACTTACTTGTCTCAACTCCTCTTGTGAACTGCTCCATCATAGCTGTAAAAGACAAGTTCAAATTTGTAGGAGTAACCAGAGATGTATCAAAACCTAATTGCTTCTTCAATTCAGTAAGGGATTCAGCAACACCCAAAGATTCTCCATCATATGAGCCTTTTCCACTCAAGTCAAATGGCTCTGTAGCAGCTTCATGTGAGCCTTTATCACTCAAATTAACAGGCTCTGTAGCAGCTTCCTCCCCTTTGTAAGAATCCTCCCCTGATGAAAGGACTCTTGTCTGCCTTCTCCTAGACTCAGTAGTCTCCAAAACAACAATCCTCTCCCTCAATTGCTTGAGTTCAAGGCCTTGTGTACTGACTGTTTGTACCAGGTCTGCATTTTGCTTTTGCAAGCTAATGCAGACATCCGTCAATTCCATCATTATGTATGGTTCCAATCTGCCCTCCTCTGGAATGGGTATTTGACCTCCCAAAGTAGAGTCATGGGGCATGGATGAGGTCTTAAAGATGTTAGGACTGTCTTGGCCTGCATCTAAGCGAGTACCAGTAGTCCCAGCCTCATCCATAGCACCAACCACACTTGTGGTGGTGGTTCTCTCTGCAACATGGCTAGGAACACCAGAGGAGAACACTCCAGTAGTCCTTAGGCGTTTTTGCAACCTATATTCAAGTGGGGTAGAAGATGATGTGGATTGGGTGATAGTTTGAAGGTTAAGGGGTGTTTGGGTCTGTGAAGGAAAGGTGTCAACGTTTAGATTACTTGTGTCAACGACAACATTTAATGTGTCAACGTTGAAGGATTCTTGGTCAATTTCCATGTGTTGAGGTGAATGCAAAGGTTCTGGTATTTGGTCAAGTTGTGGTTGTGGGTCTGGTTGGGGTTGTGCTGCTGCAATAACAGGAAGCGAAGCATGGGTGAGGGGTAATTCACGGTGAGGGGGTGAGTTCATCTTACTAAAAATAGCTTTCTTTTGCACAGGGATCTCATAAAAATCATCATGATCCCTTGTGCAGTAATTTTGCACATCAAAAACCATTTGCAAAAATATGTGATAAGCCAAAGTCATCTTTGTCCCTTTGTTTTTACACATGCCATCAAAAATTAGTTTTGAAAAATTAAACTTTTGCCCATTTGTAATGCACACAATTGCACTAGCAACAGATCTGTTAATTTCATTATGTGTAGTACATTTGGGACTCAAACATTGAAGGATGACATGTATGAGGTACTTCCAAGCTAGGGGAAACTCTTGTTTATGATATTTATTTAAAGTTCCCTCATCAGGGAAAGGATATCCCAAAGCCCGAAGTCCTTGTTCTATTTAATTAATGGGGAGGGTGGTTATACCATTTGCACCATTAAGATGCAAAGCCTGGCGAACCAAGGCTTCAGTAACCACCCAAGTACGCCCATGAACAATAGCTGATAATGTAGTCACATTATTAATTGTTGAGGAACTGACAGTGTTCCAAAACTGCTTAATATGAGTGACAGGGATGAGAGGAGCATGAGAAAGAGCATACCGTAATGGAGATGCATTCAGATACGCCACCATCTAAGTGTATTATGGAAACAAAGTATCATCAGCCTCCAAATAAGCAATCATGTTGTGCTGATTCCTGAATCCCAATACCAAGTCACTTGGTTTAAACTTTGGTGCCATTGTTGAAGAAAGTTGTTTGTGAATTATTGAGAAAGATGAATTATAGGAGAAAAAGTGTTAGATAAGAATAAGAAGTACCCTGTTTAAAAATAGGATCCAAATATATAGGAGAGATAGGCACATGTGATTGGTCAAAAATAAGGCAAGTATTTTCAAAATATAATGATGAAAGTATTGAAAAGAAAATAAGTTATCTTGTGCATTAATTAAAAGTTATCTACTCCCAAAATTACGGCCCCAAAATTCGTCAAAAATAATAACTAGGTAGGTCCCAATGAGTGTCAACGGTCAAAAATAACAAATCAACGCCCAACGGCTATATTCTTGTCAACGTTTGCCAAAGCCATGTCAGCGTTTAAATTGGACATAACAATGCTTGGAAAAATATTTGTCAGCGTCCAAAAATAAAAGTAATGTATCCTAGTGAAGATAACCTATAAATTGATAATTATTATAGGGCGGCAAGCACTGTCTAGTTATGCACACTTGCTTATGCAAGATAGACATAGCAGTCCTCTAGTGTCCCTTGCTAACCAAAATTCTTAACAATTAAGTTATCCCATAAAATTACTTGTAACTCCCAGGTAAACCCATTATAAATCCATCCCAAGTCTCCCAACAGACCACATCCAATTCTAGGCCAAAAAGGTCTTGGCAGCATGCATAGTATGTCAACTTTGCATGCTATAGTGCCTCATGATTTAGTAAACTAACTCATACTCACATGTGGACATAATCTAGAATTGTGATAAGAGTATTATAAGAATACCCAAAAGTCCTAAAGGTTCCTAAAACCTCCCCTTAAATAGTGATACAGAAGTTGCCAAATAATACGCATGTAAATAAAAATTTATGTCAAGATAGGAATAAAAATATTCCAACCATCATCCATAAATTCAAACGTGATCCAATTGATTCTCCAAGGATCCATAAGCAACTCTGTATCCAATGATACAATGCTAACAACGCCTGCACACTTAGATCAAAAAGCACAAAACTAACATGTTGCTGACAATGTTAAGATAACACTTATCAGCGTTAAGATAACCTTCGTCAGCGTTAGACAAATATATTGGAAAATCTAACTTTTCAAAAAGATCAATAACAATGCACATCCTGTACATACTTTTACAATAAGACCCCAAAACACATATTAAGTGAGATTGATCATTCCAATACTTGTTACCAAGTATTGAAACCTTCCAGTATCAAAAGGTTTAGTTAATAAATCAGACAATTTTCTTCTGTGTCAACCCTATCTGGTTGTATTAAACCCTTTTCAAAACAACCTCTTATAAAATGATGTCTAATTTCTATGTGTTTTTTTTTAGAATGATGTACAGGATATTTAATAATGCATAAAGTACTGTTATTGTCTACAAAAATCTTGGTATGCATGAAATTATACCCATAATCCAACAGCTGGTTCTGAATCCATAAGACTTGTCTACAACAAGCAGCTGCAGCTACATACTCTGCTTCAGTTGTAGAATTGGCCACCACTATTTGTTTCTTGCATTGCCAAGATATCAACCTACTCCCAAGAAACTGACATCCACCAGTTGTGGATTTCCTATCAAATTTATCACCACCATAGTCACTGTCTGAATATGCAATAAGCTCCAATGGTGAATCTTTGGGATACCATAAGCCCAAATTTGGATAACATCTAAGGTACCTAAAAATTCTCTTGACAGCATGAAGGTGACACTCTTTGGGAGTCACTTGATGGCGTGCACATGTACACACATCAAACATAATGTCAGGTCTTGAGGCTGTGAGATACATCAATGAACCAATCATTGATCTATAGTGCCTGACATCCACATCTTTTCCATCTCCAACTTTTCCCCAAGGGTGTTCTCTGTCCATAGGAGTACTAGCCCGTTTTTCATGTGGAGAAAAGCCAAACTTCTTCAAGATTTCTGCTACATATTCATCCTGAGAGATGAAGATACCATATTCTTTCTGCTGAACTTGTAACCCTAGAAAGAAGTTCATCTCCCCCATTGCACTCATCTTGAATTTGTTTGTTATAAATTTGGAAAAGTCTTCACTCATCTTTGGGTTTGTGGAGCCAAAGATGATATCATCCACATAAACCTGAACAAGTAAGACATCCTTACCAGTCTTCTTTGTAATAAAGGTCTCGTCTATGGTGCCCCTTTTGAATCCATTTTCCACCAGATAGGTGGACAATGTGCGATACCATGCTCTTGGGGCTTGATGAAGTCCATACATAGCTTTCTTGACTCTATATACCTTGTCTGGATGCTCTGTATCTTCAAAACCAGGAGGCTTCATTACATAAAGCTCTTCAACAATTGTGCCATAAAGTAAAGCACTCTTCACATCCATTTGATAGACAGTAAAGCCCATGTAGGAAGCATAGGCTAGAAATATCCTTATAGCCTCAATCCTTGCAACTGGTGCAAAGACCTCCTCATAGTTTATCCCTTCCTCTTGTGTATATCCTTGAGCCACTAGACGTGCCTTGTTTCTGACCACAATACCTCTTTCATCTTTCTTGTTTCTAAGAACCCATCTTGTCCCAATAGGTCTGACATATCTGGGACAATCAACCAACTCCCAAACATCCTGATTAGAAAATTGGTGAAGCTCATCCTACATTGCTTCCACCCAACTTGGTTCTTTGAGAGCATCAAAAATCTTCTTGGGTTCCTGTTGTGAAAGAAAACAGGCAAACAAACATGCTTGAACAAGAGGGGTATCAACCTTCTTGTGTATATTGGCAATAAATCGTCCAAGATTCTGATGAGATCTTCTAGTTTGAACAAGAGACATCACATCTCCAATAATTAGAGAAGAGGGGTGATCCTTCATTGTAGAAGTAAGAACTCCTCCCTCAAAAAGTATGTTGTCTTCAATCTCATCCTCCAAGTTAACAATATCTTTTTCAAACTCCCTTCCATCATCATCCGTATGAACCTCTCCATTTCTGCTTGAAGGTTCACCTTGTTCAAAATTAGAAGAGAAAATATGATCAAAGGAGTTGTCAACGCCTGAACCAAGGTTGTCAGCGTTTGGCCCATCAACGCCTGAACTTGAGTTGTCAACGTTTGAGCCATCAACGCCTGAATTTGTCTTGTCAGCGCCAGATTTTCCTTTGTCAGCGCCTGAAAGACCATGCTTGTTGTTAACTGGTGATACTTGGGGACCACCATTTTCCTTTCCAGCAGCAGCAGCAGCAACAAAAGCATCTGTCCATATGGGAATAGTGACATACTCAAGTATGGGAGATGACTTGTCTGCTTATGATCCAACCTCTTCATTAACTTGTGTACCTGAAACATCAACAACTGGTTCTTCCACAACACTTGAAGTTACGCTCACAATGTTTGGATTAGTAACAGGCATATAATTCAAAGTCCTAGATAGAGGTTCCAAGTCAAATAACCAATTTGTACCACTTTCAGGATCACTAGGTTTACTTTCTAAAAACCTAACATGTACTTTTTCAAGTATACGTTTTTCCTTTTTAATGTAAACCCTATATCCTTTACTCTGCACTGAATAACCCATGAAGTAGCCTTCATCACCTTTAGCACTAAATTTACCTAAAGCATCACTAGTATCTAACACAATTACATGACAACCAAAAGGTTTAAGAAAACCAATATTAGGTTTCCTTCCCCAAAGTAACTCATAAGGTGTTTTGTTATGTATCTTGTTGACTAATGCTCTATTCTGAACATAACAAGCTGTATTCACAACCTCAGCCCAAAAAGCAATGGGAAAGTGAGCATCAGCCAACATAGTCCTGGCTGCTTCAATTAGGGTTCTACTCTTTCTCTCAGCAACCCCATTTTGCTTTGGGGTTCTGGCAATACTAAACTGTCTAGTAATCCCTTTCTTGGCACAAAAATCATCCAACAGTTTATTTCTAAACTCACCACCATTATCACTTCTAAGCATCTTAACTTCATAACCAGTTTTCTTTTCAATTTTGTTAATAAAGTTAATTAAAGTATCAGTAGTGTCACTTTTCATGGCTAAAAAGAAAGTCCAAGTAAACCTAGAAAAGTCATCAGTGACAACAAAACAGTAAGATTTACCATTCAAGCTTTCTATATTAGTAGGACCAAACAAGTCCATATGCAACAAGTAAAGTGGTTTAGAACTAGAGTGCACCTGTTTAGACTTAAATGAGACCTTGTGCTGTTTGCCTTTAAGGCATGCAACACAAGAGTGGTCATTGTGGAAAGCCTTTTCAGGCAAACCATCAACCAAGCCATGTCTCACAAGTCTGTTTATATTTTTAAAGTTAATTTGCCCTAGTCTCCTGTGCCATAGATTACTCTCATCAACTGAAGCTTTAGCATAAAGACATGACAAATTATTATTCATCCTAATTCCATTAAGATTCACATTATAAATGTCCTTATTCCTAGGTGTCCTATAATCAATAAATTTCTCATCTTTTATCTTAAAATCCTTGCTCAACACCAAGCATTCAGTATCAGTGAAAAGAAGCTTATTTTTGTTATCATAAACTTGTGATACACTAAAAAGATTATAATCAAGTTTTTTTACCAGAAACACGTTTTCAAAACGCAAATTATTGGTGAGAAGAGTTCCTTTGCCTGTGATAGTTCCATATCCGCATCTAAAGTAAACTTTATCACCATCCTTAATGGGAGTGAAGTTTGTGAGATAATCTTCCTTCCCAGTCATGTGCCTAGAGCATCCATTATCCTAATAGTCATAATCATTAACTTGTTTTTGAATGCCCTGCACATAAAGAAAACAAATTAGTTTTCTTTGGGAACCCAAGCCTGAGTAGACGTAGATTCATTTGGTTTTTCAACAAGAACAGACTTAATCCTCATAACAACCCCTTGTTCATCCCTTTTTGGATTGAACACCCAGTTAACCCCAATTGGTTTTGTGATGACCTTTGAAATATAATTAAATCTGTTACAGGTCATAGAAATCCCATTAAAGTTAGGGTTTTGATCTTGCTTAGGTCTCCATGTTAAGCTAGAAGAAGCTTTAGACCCCTTTCCCTGTGGTTGCAAATATTTACCATTATTTGGTCTGGCAACGTTTCTGTTAGCGATTGATTTGGTCTTGTCAATGCTGAAATTACCCTTATCAGCGTTGAACCTAGGGTTTGCTACAGGAACCCATTGCCTATTAGACCATGTATTGGTCTTCTGAAAAGGTCTTTGCCCATAAGTGTTAAACCCTTTTGAAAAGAATGGGGCTGGTCTAACAACTTGTGGACTTTGCTCCACAAAAGTTTTGGGTCTGACAGTGTTTGACCTTTTGTCAGCGTTGACCTTGGAAGCGTTGACACACTTATAGGCTAAATGTGAAAAGCTACCACAAGTATAGCAGGCTTTTCTAGACATAACTCTAGGTCTAGAAGAAAAGAAACCTGTTCCATTATCACTAACTTGGCTTTTTGGTGACCTAGTATTTCTATACATTTCTGCATATTTAATGCTAGGTTTTCTGACAGCGTTTGAGCCTAGTTCAACACTCTTGCCAGTAATGGGGTTTGTTACTTTGATAGGGGTAGACTCATTTGGACTATCACTAAGCATGCCACACTTGACAAACAAGGTGGGGTTGGCTTTCTTCCATTGGTCCAAATCAGTCAACTTATGCCTATATTCTTCTACTGGGGTAAGGACTCTTGGTGGAGTAATAAATTCCTCTTCTTGGAGTTCTGGTAAACCAGTCTAAGATAAGTCCTTTCTTTGGACACCATAGAAGTCCTCAGCTGGTGGTGGAACACCAACATACTCTTTCATCCCAATCCCAGTCATATCCCTATAATCCCTTTGTTTACTAACACATTCTCCTAGGGTTTGTGAGGCCTTATCAAATCTCTGAATTTTAAGGTCTACATTATCCTTATTCTTGATAGCCTCATCTAACTTAACTTGTAGTTCAGCATTGACCCTCTCCATGATATTTCTAATATCAGTACTAGCATTCAAATCATGTTTTAAGATATTAATTTTATCTTTTAGGTCAAGCTCTGTTTTCTTATACTCAGCTACAGTCTTTTCTGTTTGAGTAAGAGCAAGTTGATAGTTAGACAACTTGCATCTCTCATTACTCACATCTGTTGACAATTTTAAAACCTCTTTGTTAAGTCTTTTAGTATTTAAACGACAACCCTTACTACAAAAAGCATCATCATATACCTCATTGTCTGATGAAGATCGAGGAGTGTGCCATGAGAGCATATTGAACATGCTCTTCTTCTTCTATCTTAGCAACCAAAGCTTTATCCTCTTCCTCATCCTTAGCCAAATAGCTCTAGTCCCATCCAACACCATCAATTTCTTGCATTTCCACCATGGCCTTAGGATCCTGAGCCTTAACAATTTGGCTTGAGGGTTTTCCAACATCAGATCTTCTTGGAGATCTGCATTCTCTCATAAAGTGCCCCATACGATGACAATTGTAACACTCAACCTTGGATTTGTCAAATCCAGAAGTGTCCTTAGCATTAAAAGTCATCTTCTTCTTGAATCTTCTATTCCATCTGTTGGCTCTTATACTTGCAAGAGCCATATTCCACTTAATGTCCATCTCCTCCAAATGCTCATCACTGATTTGCTCAAGGTCCTCATATGTAATCACTAAGCCATTGGGCAATGAAGCAATGTACGCACACATAGTATCCAGATCAATACCAGCAGGCTTAACTCTTGGTGAGTCAATTTTGTATGTGTCAGCGTCTGAATGTGAAGCGTTGACAGGATATGATCCAGCGTTGACACATGTTGATCCAGTAACTGGGTGCATGTATGAATCCTTCTGATCAAATTAACCTTCACTATGTGAGAAGAAGGCCATGTTTCCATTGGTAGTCTTGCTTCCGTGATCCAAAAGAGTTTCATTCTCCAACAGCCTCAGTTTGTTGTAAACATCATCAAAAGTAGAATTTTTGTGAGTGTTATTGGATATTATTGACCTTGCCTCAATTTTTCATGCATCACCAAGGCTTTTAAGAAAAGTGGCGATAATATCAGCATCACCAATCACTGTTCCCATGAAGGATAGCTTACTTGTGATGTCAAGAAGTCTGCTTCTCACACTACTTAGCTTCTCATTAGGTTGAGCCTTAAAAACAGCATACTCATGTAATAGTTGCTTCTTTTTCTCTTGCACAGTCTCAGCATTACCACCATAAGCAACTTCAAGAGCTGCCCAAAGATCTTTTGTAGACTCATAGCCTCTGTATTTATGCTGATTTTCTTAACCCACGGAGAGTTTCAGAATGCTTAGGGTTTTCATGTCAACCCTTCTCTTTGTTATGTCCTCAACTGAAACAGCTCTACCATCATAAGGTCTTTCTTTTTGTTCCTCTTCAGTAGAACCTTGTACAGTTGTTCTTGCAGCAATGGCAGCTGCGATCTTTTGAGCTTTATCGAATGTGTTTCCATATTTAATGATTTCCCATAAGGTGTAATCATCAATTTGTAGATATTGCTCAAAGTTGAACTACCACAGCTCAAAATTGTCTGCATATAGCATGGGAATCTTAATGTTGTGGTTTGAGGAGGAGGAGGAGGTTACTTCTGGAGTAGACATGATGTTTTTAGGGTTTTGTGAAAATTAGGGTTTTTGGTGATTTTAGGGTTCTTGTGTTCTTTTAGATCAAAGTTTCTAAGCAAGCTCTGATACGACTTGTTGATCCCAAACTTAGATCTATTTAGCTTGTGTAAACGAGATTAGATCAAGTTAAACACGTAGAGAAACTTTGTTTATGTATAAAAACAATTTAAGTGTTATGCGGAATTAACACTCAAACAAGAACACACAAACAGTTGTAAAACAAACTTTCACTTGATTGATAATAACGAACTTTCTTATAATGAAAGTGTTAAACGTATGAAAAACTTATTTGAAACATAACCTAAAGGTCTTCTTTTATAGACATAAGAAGCCTTGTACAAGAGTCTACGTATCAGCTATTCTAGGTAAAGATAATTATAGAAAATACATTGTTGATCCTCTCTTTACTAGAAACAAACTAGAAACATTATACGCGTAGACCATATCTTTCTACCAGTGCTTGTCTTCAACCTATCAACGCTTGACTTCTTCCTGTCAACACTTGATTTGTCAACGTTTGTTTTCTTCTTATCAACGCTTGTTTTCTTCTTGTCAGCGTTCAAGTGTACTGGCTACATTTTATTCCCAACAACTCGAACCCGAAATAAATGGTCCATAGGGGAGCAAGAGAATCACCACTGGCTCAAAAACGTTTATGTCAGGGTCAAAAAACTTATCCTCATTACCGGATGAGAATAAAGAAGAAGAATCCACAGTATAAGTGAAGAAAAGCATAAGGATTCTTATAACATATGAGAAATAGGTATAAAGGCGATCCTTAAGAATACTCGTCTTCGCCAAGGGAGGGAGGGTGGGAGAAAAATATATCAATGTGTCACCCCGAGGACACTTGATAGAAACTCAAAGCAAGAGTCGATGTGGTAACCGGTAAAACATCACTAGTAATAGCAACATCAACGTCTCCTTCAGGATCAAAACACTCATCCTCATTTCCCGGTATGAAATAAGGAGAGTAAAAGCGATGCATTACCCGCTTGGGTGTGCACGCGGTAGGACGGGGTGGCAACATAATATGAGAAATATCAGAAGAAATATCTACCACCCGCGTCACCTCTCCAGCCCGAATCAAACGGAAGGTAGGTGATAGGTGTGTAAGCACCCATCTTTTCTACCACTTAATTACAATAATAACCGAGCCAAAACGTGTATTTTACGTCTTTTATGTCGGAATTATGCGTGGTTTGTGTTTTTGTTGTGATTTAGGACGAAATTGTGAAAAGTGGAGAAACACGGACATTTACGGGCTTTTATTGAAGAAATAGATGAAAAGACGAAGTCAAGAAGTCAAGAGTGCAAAAAGAACGGAAGTCCAAGACCAATTCTGAAGATTTATCGAAGAAAAAGTAAAAAGACGGAAGTTTATCAAAAGCCAAGGAACTCAAGTCTATTTTATTGAAGAATTAAAAGACGAGTTCAAAATAAATCCCGAGCCACAAGTCATTAGAGTCCAAGTTTAAAGAAGATTAGAAGGAAAAAGGACTAATGGTGAAATTAATGAAGATTAAAGGCTTAAGGACCTAATGACGCAATTAAGAAGAAATGAAGGAGGGGAGGAAGCTTCCTAATCCTCCCCTATATATAGATTAGATCTTAATTACTTTCATTTTGTTGGATAGTTTGACACACTATTTCTTCCACTTTTAATTACCTTGCAATTTAATTACCTTGTCATTTACTTTATTGTCAAATTTAAATACCTTGTCTTGCACCTTAATTTCCATTTAATTTCAAGTAAGTTTTTCTTTTAATTCTTGTTAATCTTTATCTTTATCTTGTTAATCTCATTCTACCTTTCTTTAATCTTTGTGTTGATTTGTTTATGTTCATGTTCTTAATTTTTGTTGATTTATTTAAGTTGGTTTTGATTATCTTGATCTTTATTGTTAGTTTTGTTGTTTTGGATTGATTGTTTATGCTTAATAGATGTTTTGTTATTAGTTTGATTTAATCTTGTGTTTGATTTAGCTTTGTTTTGGTTTAATTCGTTCTATATTTATTTCCTTGTTCTTCGGTATTATTGTTACTGTATTTCCCAGGAACGAGCCCAGCACTATTCCGGATTAAGGTTCTAACCAAGAGGGTTATTCGGAATATTCATTATTCCGAGTAGGCCAAGGATTCCGCATAGGATTTTTATTCAGCATAGTCTAATATTCCAAATAGAAGCCATTATTCCGCATAGGGTCTCTTATTCCGAGTAGGAGATTATTCCGAGTAGGCCTAGCCATTCCGAATAGACTTGTATTCCTAGTAAAGGAAATATTCCGCATAAGCTTGTTATTCCGAATAAGGGTATCTTTCCGAATAGGTGTATTATTCCGAGTAAGAGCACTATTCCGCATAAGACTTTATTCCGAATAAGGACTGATATTCCGGATAGAGGTATTATTCCGAATAGGTGACATATTCCGAATAGCCATTTATTCCGAATAGGGGTTTATTCTGGATAGGGAAGTCTTAGTTTTTAATTTCTGCCTTTTAAATTTGAGCTTTATTTTTCCCGCCTTTTTCTTTACTCGCACTTCAAATTTACTTGCCTTAGATTTATTTTAGTTTTGCCTTAGTTTAAGATTTAGTTCTAGTTGCGTTTTAAGTTTGCCTTAGTTAGATTTAAGTTTATGTTATTTACTTTTTGCGCCCTTTAATTTCTGTCACGCTTTTAAATACTTGCACCATTTACTTTAAATTAGTCTTAGATTTACTTTAAAGTCATTTACTTCAATTGTTTTTGCACATTTCCCTTTTACTACAACGACAAACTTTTGTTTCCACCAAAGAATAGCTGAGTCACACATAGAACCTAGATCAATTCGTTAAGATATTAAGACTGGAACAACGAACTTTTCAACTAGTAAAATCCATGTATTAAATGGCACCGCTGCCGGCTCTTTTCGTAAAGATTAACGGTTTTCTGTGACAGACGCGTTGCTTTTTGGGATCCGTTCACTTGTGAGCGTTATTTTCTTGCACAAAAAATTCAAAAAATCATAAAAATTAAAAATTGATAAAAATCCATAAAAATTAAAATTTTCAAAAATCCAAAAAGATTTTATCTTTATTGTGTATATATATTGTTTTTGTGTTTGGTTTCTTTTTCTTTTGCATTTTCAGGTGTATGCGTACTAGATCTTCTAATTATCAAGAGCCCGAGACTCAAGAAGATTTAGCTATGTCAGGTGTAAACAACAATAATCCACCGCATCCTAATAATAACAACAATGTTCTTCCACAGCCCGATCTTCGGACAATGGAGGAACTTTGTCAACCTACCATGTTTGGACAAGGAGAACTGATTGCGCTGATGCAAATCAACGCTCCTGAGTTTTCGTTGAAGCACCACATGATTCAGCAAGTGAAAACAAACCCATTCCGTGGATTGCCTGATGATGATGCCAACAAACACCTCGACAAGTTCATTACAATCACCCAAAGCATGAAGTTGGCCGGTGCCATAATGGATGAACTTCGCCTACAACTCTTTCCACATACTTTATTACATCATGCCGAGAAATGGTTTGATCGTCTCCCGAAGAATTCTATTCACACTTGGGCTGACATGACTCAACGCTTTTTGTCGCGCTACTTTACACCATCCATGGTCACGAGCCTTCGCAATCAAATCAGCGGTTTCATGCAAGATCCTGATGAATCTCTTTTTGATGCTTGGGAGAGATATAATGTCTTGATCGATAGATGTCCAAACCACAACATGCTCCCTGTGACCTTAATAGATACTTTCTACAACGGTTTAACTTTTCGAGATCGTGATACGATTAATGCAGCCGCCGGTGGCACATTCATGAAAAGGAGACCCGAGGAGTGTAGAGAGCTTATTGAGAACATGACTACTCATCACAAAAACTGGGATTCCTCTGCTTCTTCAAGGAAAAACCCGAGAGTCAATGTTTCTTCTACTTCAGCAAACCCTGAGATGACCGAACTCACCCGTGTGCTGACTGAAATGAACAGAAGTATGCAACTTTTGGCTTCAAACCAACAACAACAACAACAAGTTAAAGCTATTGCTACTCCTTGTGAAACATGCGGCGGTCCTCACCCATACACCGATTGTCCTTCTACACAAGGAAATCCGGAAAATGTGTATGCAGCCTACGGCAATTATTCACCGGAAAATTACCAAGCTCGACCTCAAGGGGATAGAAATCTGCTGAGTTACCGATCAAACAACTACCTTTCCCCCGGTTTTTCTCCTCAAAACCAAAACCCCGCCAACAACTACAATAGGAGCAACCAAATACCACCAAGAGCTTCTAATCCTTACCAACCACCCACCCAACAAACCCCGCCCATTAATCCCGATGTTGAAGCCATCATGAGAACTCAAGGTGAGCAAATCAAGAATCTACAGAGCCAAATAATCAATTTGAAAGGAGCTATCATGAAGCAAGGAAATGAGATAAGATCCGAGGTTCGCGATAATATTCAATCCTCCTTCAGCACTCAAACGAATGAATTAAAGAATATGTTGGCTAGTTTCTTGCCCTCCACTCAACCTTCTACTTCAAGTTCTCTACCTTCAAACACCGTCACTAATCCGCGAGCCAATGTGAGTGTTATTACTACTCGTAGTGGAGTCACCATCGTAGGAACACCAATCCCACCCCCATCATCTACACCTCATCCACCACCATGTATCCCTACTCCTCCTACACCTAGTATTAGTGCACCATTACCGTCTCTGCCTCGCCATGACGATGTCTCTAGGAAGGACCCTTAAACCTCTCAATCTCCTGCTACACCTTCCACCTATAAACCCAACATCCCATACCCTTCTCGCTTAGGCAAGACCAACGAGCTAACCAAGAATGCTTGCCAAGTGTCGAAATATGTTAAGATGCTTTCTCAAATGAACATCAACATTAGCCTTGTTGAAGCACTTGTCCACATGCCGAAATTTGTCAAAGCATTCAAGGAATTGCTTAGCAAGAAGGAGAAGCTGATTGAACTCTCCACCACACGTTTAAATGAAAACTGCTCTGCGGTTATTCTTAAAGAACTTCCGGAAAAGCTTGGAGATCCCGGTCGTTTTGTGTTGCCTTTCGTGTTCAACAAAACCGAAGAATTTACTGCCCTTGCTGATCTCGGGGCTAGTATTAATCTTATGCCATTGAGTGTTTGGAAAACACTATCATTGCCCGACCTCACTCCAACAAAGATGACTCTTGAACTTGCAAATCGCACTCTCGCTTACCCCGTTGGTATAGCCGAAGATGTGTTCATCAAAGTTGGCACATTTACTTTCCCGGTCGATTTTGTCATTGTTGATTACGAAATGGACCCTCGTATTCCTTTAATATTTGGTCGGCCATTCTTGAGAACCGGACGAGCTTTAGTGGATGTGGCCGAAGGTGAGTTAATCTTAAGAGTCGGGGATGATGCACAAGTTTTTAAAATGGGGAAGCTTACAGGCAAATCCTTTGGAGGCCGAGAATCAGTGAATATGATTAATGTGCATGATGACTTTGTTGTCCACAACAATCCTCTATTCGATTCTTGCATCGATAATCCACTTTTTCAAGATGATGTGGATGATTCTCGCCCCACTTTGGAAGCTTCTCCCATTTATGATTCTCCACCGGTCTTTGATGCTTATGATGATGATTCTAGCTCAGACTCGGATGATTATGATGACCTTACTTCTGAGTATCCGGACATGCCTACCTTTGATGATTTTGAGGATGCCGACACTCTTTCGAGCGATTCTTCTACTAATGACATTGCACCTACATTTGATGAAGATCCTCCGCCATCACTCGATCCTACTTTGGACGATTACTCATTCGAGGAAGACTTCTCTATGTTTCTCAAACACTTACTTCCCTCATGAGAGTGATGCCCCTCCTTATGACTTTGAAGATTATCGTCTTGATCCTACTTTGGATTTGAAGCACATTCTTTCTAAGGAGAAGAAACCGGTCGACACCAATATCCGCAGCATATACGATTTGACACCTCTTTGTCCCACTTCTGAGGACGAGGTTGTGCTTCTTCGCGGATCTTCTTCCCATTCTGCTGAGCCTGAGTGCTATTTTCCCTTAAAGGAAAAGGTGTTCGACCCTGGTATTGAAATCTTTAAGCCATCTCAGTATCCACCTGATGAAATAAAAGGAAAAATCTTTGGAAATATTGAAGACATGCTTGCACCTCACCATACTTGCTTCCACCGTGCTCCATCGCTGCTTAAGGGAACCTTGCCTATTCTTCTTTGGCTTGCCTTGTTCGCCTTAAGCTTGTGCTATATGATGGACGAAAACTATGTCTTTGATCCCGGTGGATATGTTTCATGCTTCTTTCTATGATGATCAAGGTCGAGTTATGCTCACGACTCGGTAATCAAAAATCAAGCGCTTCTTGGGAGGCAACCCATGTATCTATCTTTTCGCTTTCTTTATCCTAAGTGTAGGGGAGACCCTTTGGTTTGCTATTTCCTCTCCTACCTTCTTATAATCAGGGATTCGAGATTCAAAGACACACTCTTGATGATTCTTGACGACCCGTGATTCCGTGTCCACTTCTTCTCGGTTCTATCCTAAACTCTTTTCGATTCACTATTTTATATTTTCTAAATATTAAAATAGGAATCTCTTTAGTTGTCTCTTCCTTAGCGAGATTTAAACAACATGCACAATGTCCTAAGTGTAGGGGAGTTTACTTCCACATGCTTAAACATTGAGGACAATGTTTATGTTAAGTGTAGGGGGACTTCTATCGAAGTTAAGTGGTCTTTTCCTTATATTTGTCCTCATTTTAACCGGAAAATCAATTTTTCGACATTTTTCAAAATTTTTGATCTATTTTGGCCTATTAGTTTTTACCTTTGCATAGTTATTTTCTTTCCTTATTAGAATAAATGTTTAAATAAGTGGTTTTAATTTTCAAACGTTGTGAATCTTTTGACTCAACCTGAGTTTACTTGTCTAAGTTACTCTAGCTAGTATCCTTAACATGTTTAAGTCAAGTTTTGCTAGGCTTTTATATAGGGAGCTATAAAACGCGAAAGTCTTAACTCTCACGGGTTAAGAACAAGAACTTTTCGCAAGTTCCTATAATTGATCCTAGAGAGTCGTTTATCAAGGGAACTTTAAAATGCGAATTCTAAACTTGAAAAAGTCTAAGAGTTTGCAAGATCCTATAGGCGACTCGAAAACCCAAAACTTTGATTTAATAGGCTAAGCATCCACGAGTCTCATTCCTTGAGATTTTAAACTGTGGAGAATGAGAGATGATAGAGCCAATTATAATTTCGGTATTCTTTCGTGAATTTATGTGAGTTAATTATGAGCCTATTCTCCCATCGCTTGCTAAATAATTTATCTGCTAATAAATAAGGTTGTACGATTTGAAAAGTTACTTAGCTTCTAGCCCAAGATCGTTTAAAAGTTGCTCGGTATGGATTAGAGTTCATAGCCAAGGCATAACTTATTGAAGCGGGACGCGAAGATTGGCGAGTCTAAAAAGGCCCTAACAAGGCATGAGGGCTATATTTTGTTGCTAAATATCCAAAGTGATGTGATGAATCATTTATCGAAAATCAATATGAAGGATCGAGACACACGACGAAAAGCAAATACTCCCCAAAAGTCATGGAGAAGTGCATCCGAAAAGACCCTAACAAGGTATGAGAATAAATAGATCCAAGTCATAAAAGGAGGCGGATCGTTGTATATCAAAGTCCAAAATAAAGATTGGAGAAAAATGAAGAAGTCGTGGTCCAAGTATGAATCTCTCTAAACTTCAAGTGAAGAAATTCCATTATGAAGAGAAGACCATAATTTCATGAACGTCTCTCAAGGTTTGAAGTATGAAGTCGCTGCCAAATATCGGTCCGAGAAAGGTCTCAAATCGCGAAGCAGGTTATGCCAAGATATGAACTTTATGAGGTCCCGAGAAGCAGTTTTAAAAGATTTTGTCCTTTAGCTAACTATTGATTAAATCGTTCACTTTATTTTCAGACTAAATAATTATCGAAATAAGTCAACAATGCATCTTCGTTATCATTCAAGACAATAATAAAATATAAGAGATACACCTAGGAATAAGGGAGTCTAAGTGAATAACTGGCCCACATGAGTTCGTGTTAGTTTGCTAACTTATAATAACAATGATCACGTTTTTAAGCTTGGTTTGGAGAAAGTGAAAACTTGAGGATGATGATTATTCATGACATTTCCAAAACCCAAGGTATGCTTTTTGATTTCTTTACTTTGAATGTTTGTAGTTTTCGATCTCTTTAATAAAGGCCACTATGGATTGATTATGATGAAAAGTGTAAACGTGTTTTGTAACTAATGCATTGCATGAGGACATTGCAATGGTCAAGTGTAGGGGATTTGATAGGTGTGTAAACACCCATCTTTTCTACCACTTAATTACAATAATAACCGAGCCAAAACGTGTATTTTACGTCTTTTATGTCGGAATTATATGTGGTTTGTGTTTTTGTTGTGATTTAGGACGAAATTGTGAAAAGTGGAGAAAACACGGACATTTGCGGGCTTTTATTGAAGAAATAGATGAAAAGACGAAGTCAAGAAGTCAAGAGTGCAAAAAGAACGGAAGTCCAAGACCAATTCTGAAGATTTATCGAAGAAAAAGTCAAAAGACGGAAGTTTATCAAAAACCGAGGAACTCAAGTCTATTTTATTGAAGAATTAAAAGACGAGTTCAAAAGAAATCCCGAGCCACAAGTCATTAGAGTCCAAGTTTAAAGAAGATTAGAAGGAAAAAGGACTAATGGTGAAATTAATGAATATTAAAGGCTTAAGGACCTAATGACGCAATTAAGAAGAAATGAAGGAGGGGAGGAAGCTTCCTAATCCTCCCCTATATATAGATTAGATCTTAATTACTTTCATTTTGTTGGATAGTTTGACACACTATTTCTTCCACTTTTAATTACCTTGCAATTTAATTACCTTGTCATTTACTTTATTGTCAAATTTAAATACCTTGTCTTGCACCTTAATTTCCATTTAATTTCAAGTAAGTTTTTCTTTTAATTCTTGTTAATCTTTATCTTTATCTTGTTAATCTCATTCTACCTTTCTTTAATCTTTGTGTTGATTTGTTTATGTTCATGTTCTTAATTTTTGTTGATTTATTTAAGTTGGTTTTGATTATCTTGATCTTTATTGTTAGTTTTGTTGTTTTGGATTGATTGTTTATGCTTAATAGTTGTTTTGTTATTAGTTTGATTTAATCTTGTGTTTGATTTAGCTTTGTTTTGGTTTAATTCGTGCTATATTTCTTTCCTTGTTCTTCGGTATTATTGTTACTGTATTTCCCAGGAACGAGCCCAGCACTATTCCGGATCAAGGTTCTAACCAAGAGGGTTATTCGGAATATTCATTATTCCGAGTAGGCCAAGGATTCCGCATAGGATTTTTATTCAGCATAGTCTAATATTCCGAATAGAAGCCATTATTCCGCATAGGGTCTCTTATTCCGAGTAGGAGATTATTCCGAATAGGCCTAGCCATTCCGGATAGACTTGTATTCCGAGTAAAGGAAATATTCCGCATAAGCTTGTTATTCCGAATAGGGGTATCTTTCCGAATAGGTGTATTATTCCAAGTAAGAGCACTATTCCGCATAAGACTTTATTCCGAATAGGGAGATATTCCGGATAGAGGTATTATTCCGAATAGGTGACATATTCCGAATAGCCATTTATTCCGAATAGGGGTTTATTCTGGATAGGGAAGTCTTAGTTTTTAATTTCTGCCTTTTAAATTTGAGCTTTATTTTTCCCGCCTTTTTCTTTACTCGCATTTCAAATTTACTTGCCTTAGATTTATTTTAGTTTTGCCTTAGTTTAAGATTTAGTTCTAGTTGTGTTTTAAGTTTGCCTTAGTTAGATTTAAGTTTATGTTATTTACTTTTTGCGCCCTTTAATTTTTGTCACGCTTTTAAGTACTTGCACCATTTACTTTAAATTAGTCTTAGATTTACTTTAAAGTCATTTACTTCAATTGTTTTTGCACATTTCCCTTTTACTACAACGAAAAACTTTTGTTTCCACCAAAGAATAGCTGAGTCACACATAGAACCTAGATCAATTCGTTAAGATATTAAGACTGGAACAACGAATTTTTCAACTAGTAAAATCCATGTATTAGTAGGGTCAAATCTCTCCACCTCCTCTACGATGGGAGGTGGCATGGCTAACAAAGAATGCTCATCAATAGCAAGAGAGTCGGAGCTATCAATGTCCTTAATCCCCTCTTCAAAGAGAGGATTCACCTCACTAGAGATGTAGGCGTCATCAAAATCAAATAAAGGGTTCGAGTAAATCTTGAAATTTTCCTTCTGAACGTCTTCATCGGATAGTGACTCGTCATCAGTAGAAGTAAAATCATCATCGAGATCAAAAAGAGGATTAGAGAAAGCCAAAGAATCATCTCCCAAGATGTCGGTGGGAGGTAATGAATCATCACTAGAAAGAGATTCACACTCACTATCACTATCGGAAGCAACCGTAGGCTCACTTTAGATTGGAATAAGAATCTCATCACAAGGAATAGTGATAAGACCCTCATCCCCCATGATGGGAGAGGCATCGGTCTCCGTAGTGGAAGAATCGAGAATAGGAGTGGTAGTCTCACATGATGGATTGAGATCATAAATATTATCCTCGTCATCATCATAACAATAAGGAATCACACGAGGCGTAGAGGTATAAGCACTAAGATTAGATACTTGCTCTTGTCGCTGTCGCTTTTCCTCCTCCCATGTTTCTTTTAGTCGAATTACACAGTCATGAAGTTTCAAAAGAAGTGCTTGTGTTACGTCATTCGGATTCAAAGAAGGTTGATGATCGAGGGTGTAGTGTGGGGGCTCAAAATTATGAAAACCGGAATTATAGCACGAATCGGGCTCATAATAATTCATCGGTTGACAAGAAAAATTGTCATGAGGGACCCCACAATTGTTACAACATGGGTATTGAGAAAAACCCGGTACATTTTGCGAATACGGATCGTCATATATGGAATAGGGCCTACACAATCGACATGCGAATCCATGAAGAATTAAAAATAAGAGGGATGAGAAAAAGAATTAAACACGATAGAAGATAAAGAGGAATATTTTTTAAAAAAAATTTAATAATAAAATAATAAAAGGAAAATATTAGATCATAATATACTATATAAAACTATATATAATATATAATATATAGCTAAAAAAAATAAAGTCGAAAGAAAATATTTTTGGATATATTTTTTTTATGATATACATAGTAATAAAGAAAAGAAGATAAAATAAGAAAATATTTTTGGTTTTTATAAATTTTATATATTTTTATGGATTTTTAAATATTTATATATATATATATATATATATATATATATATATATATATATATATATATATATATATATATATATATATATATATATATATATATATATATATATATATATATATATATATATATATATATATATATATATATATATATATATATATATATATATATATATATATATATATATATATATATATATATATATATATATTATATATAGGTATAATTATGACTTGAAACCATAGTTTTTAATCCAGTCATATCCCAGTCACATCTTTTAGCCAATAGGATTTCAGAATTTGCTAAAATATCTCATTTGTTGCCTTATTTACCTCATTTTTGGGCGGGACGCGATTTTCTAAATCACAGTTTTTTTTAAAATCGCGTTTTGTAACCGTAGGTATAAATAATGGTATTTATCTTCTTTTTTTTCATTTTTTTCTCACAACTACTGTGTGAAAAAACACACACAGACCATCCACCCATCCATTACTCTCTTATCAAAGATCTTCATCCAAAAAACTGAACAAAATTATTCGTTGTTTGATCTTTGTTAATAAAAACATTCGATCTTTGTTCTTTGTTTTTTGATCCACTTTCAATCGTATTATTTCTAAACCCTAATCCATTTTTCCCTAATTAATGGGATGTAAACCCTAATCCAAAAAACATAAAAATTATATGATCTTTAATCTTTGTTGTTTGAATTGTTCACACAAGTATGTCTTTCGTTGTATTTTTGGTTTTTATGATTTGTTTGTTTGGTCTCCAGTCTCTCCAAAAATAAAAAAAAAACCCTAATATCGTGTATAATCATCAATCATGTCCCAACAATAGGATATTAAAGGTATGTATTTATATCATTCCTATTGGTTATTGTATTATTTTCCAGGAAACTCATATAGCCCAACTAGAAATCTTTCTGGATAACACACATCTGTATGATCACCCTTTTTCTCAGGAAACACCAGTCAGGCAGTCACACATACATAACCCTAAATGTAAATCAGTCACCCCTAAATCTAAATCAACCTCATAAACAAATCTTTATCAAATCTATTATTGTTGATAGATGATTTATCATAAACCCTAATATCAAAATCATTCATTCACGCACACTAAAAATCATGGCAGCAACAACAATCCTAAATCCCACTAACCCTACTGTACTCTTCATGTACTAGAGATATTGAGTAATTCATCAAGCCCGAAATTAATTATGATACACCAAAGGTATGATTTTTCTTTTGAAGCTTAATAATGAGTTTGCAGATCTATATACTATTATAGTCAAAACCTCAATGTTGTAATCAATGATTTGTAGGAAGGCAAGCACCACCAATGGACAGCTCGGGATCCACGGTAAATAACGATCCTTCAAACTATTCAAAGATATTTAATTCTTTATCTTATTGACTTATTTGTTGTTATTTTGGGCTTAGATTTAGTGGGTATTGAATGGATTTGATTTTGTAATCGGAGAGTGGTTCCATCACACAAGTTAAGATGTTCTGATTATACATTAGGTATGTATTTGAATTACTATGTTTTAAGCGTTTTTACTTTGTATTGCGAATGACTTGGTCGAATGAATCCATTTGCAGTTTGCTTGATTGCCACTATGTAATATGTAAAGTGTCGGGAATAATTTATATTTGTAATATGTTGCTCTCCAAATATGTCCAGAGCTTTTTCATCTTTTTCAAAATGGGGAAAAGGCTGGGATGATTATGAGATTTGTAGGCAAGAAACTGCCCACCATTGATTCTGACTGTTCTAGGTGATTTTTACCGTATGAGAAACTTGAGGATGGTTCAATCAGCCATAAAGTCCAAAGGTTGGCGAAGTACCATTTTGTAAAGGTAACTATGTTCATAGTTTCTACAGTCGCATTTGTGCTTTACTTGCACTTTATCCAGTTCCAAATTATAATGTTTGGCACTTCTTTCGGGGTTATAGAGATATGTACTTCAAGTGATGGTCTGGTGATGCAGAAACAATCTGATCTTTTGCTTAATGCTGATGATCTGGATGCTATGTGTGTTTGCTTAGGAGAAAATTGTGTTATTGATGATGCTACTGATGCAGAAAGGAACTGTCACGAACCTGCAAGATGTCTCACAAGCTCTCTATAGGCATGTTACAGAAGGTAGCACAACATAAGTAAGTTGTTTTGTATTCTTTCGAATGTCTGGTCATTACAAGATAAATTAAACTTTTTTAAAGAGTATATTGTGAAATTCAAAAGAATTGTTGCAGAAGAAGAGGCAAATCAAATAACATCAAAGGCTTTTTATCTGGTATAACTGGGCTCTAATAGGTTACATGAATATACAAAAAAGGTCGCGGCGAAACCGAATCTGGAAAGAAAACAACAAGGAATAAACTGTTCCAGCATAACCCAAAAACCACAGGTGACTGAAGCAGCAAGAAACTTGAACATGAAAACTAATCAGGTAACACGTCGCCCTATCTTCTGTAAACAGTAATTGAACAAATACAATAGCGTCACTCCAATGTACATAGTGGTATGTATTATGCTAAGGTACCTACTACTTATTAACATTTGGTCTGGCAACCCATAACAGCAACACAGCAATTTAAGAAACTACAGCTCTTGAAAATGAAAACAATTTGAGAGGACGTGCATCTGGGATTCATAACTTTGAATGTTCTTGGAAGCTGTTTAAATATATCGAGGATGCAGATATGTGGAGGTGGTGTCTTTACAACAGCAAAGCTTTCAGCAGTGACTTAAAAGATATGAATCTTGAATTTAATGAAACATTGAATTCCTCTATATTTCACCAGGTATAAAAATATAAAACAACATTAGGTTTAGTTTCCATAAGGTTACGTGTACATATGGGAAGATTGTGTCATTGAGTGCACTAAGCTGTAATTTTCCATATTGCAGATATTCCCTGTAACGTCACATTATTTCTCAGCTTCCTTTGGTGAACCCTTGCAGGCTCTTAGTTGCAACTACTTGGTAAACTTCAAAATACAGCTATGAACCGACTAAACTGTTTATTTATATCAAACTAAACTTTTTTTTAATCTAAAAAAAAAGTCACTACTATTTTCTATTCCAAGAAAACAAGAGAAGGAATTTTTAAGAATGTCTCATTAGAAAAAATACGTATTTATCATTTGTACTATATATTTTTTACATAGGTTCAGTTGCGCAGTGTCATGATGTACTTACTGACTACAGTATGTGATGAATGTTGAAGGTAATGTCGCTGAATTATCATTTGTACTATATATTTTAGAAGGTAATGTTGCTGAATTAATAGGTATTTGCTATATTATAGATTGTATTCAAGTTACTCATTTATTATCAGTTGTTTGTCGATGTCGTGTTAGCTGAGGTTACAAGCACATTGGTTACTCTTGGTTTTCCTAAACTGTATTTAGGAGGAACTACCCGCACGCATTGGATCCCACTTGCATCTTGTGCAGAGGCGGAACTACAAGCAAGCGATGGTTCCCATTGAAAACAGGTCTTCAGATCTTAAAGTTTCACGAAAGTGCTGATATGTACAGGTTGCAGCTCATGATGGGATTTCTTATTCATTGTCTCAGAAGGTGATTGGCCATTAGCAGAGTACTTAGGTTGATAATGGATGTATAGTGTTTTGAACCGGTTCCCTCTTATTTTACATACAGAGCTAAACTGGTAATAACTGAATTTTTTCATATGCAGCTACAATCTTTATTGGATTTCATAATATTAACAATTATCCACTTTAATTTCTGTAACTCAGGGTTCTATGCGGATCACAAAAGCCCCAGCTGCAACAAACAGATATGAATTGGATGCAAATCACGAGATATGTCTTGAGTAAGGGAGTGTCACTCAGATTTATATGGTACCTTTTATTCGACATGAGGAACACGTTAATTTTCCACCATAGCAAATTAAATAAAAAGTAGGCCATTAATACTAAGTTGAACAGTTACCTATAGCATCAACTTAAAATCATTTTCAATGGTCAAAACAGTTAGGGTGTAGTTGACCCAAGTCAAGGACCTAAAGTTTCTCAAGTGGCATTGCTGCATGATTCATGCGGAGCCATTGACTTCAGAAACTTAAGGATGCTCGGTAGAGTTTAAACATAAACTCTATAAGTTGATTATTTGATAGCTTGGGCTTGCTCTAGAGTTTAAACTGACCGCAGCTGCAAGTGCAGGTAAATGTTTGTGTATATTTGCAAAATTTGTATTCTGTATAGTCATCATAAACTATGCCCTGTTTGTCCCTGGCTGTATTATGTGAAACTATCTGTTAGTTTCTTTGGCCAAGGTGTAGATGTTCGATGATAAGCAAATTGAGACACTTGAACGAACACTCTAAACGAAAAATGATGAAACAGATTGCTGACGAACACGCGTTGAGCGGACCAAATGGGACTGGTCTGGACTCTGCAATGACATAGGAGAAATGGATATGTCGTGAGGTAAAAAATTTGTTTGATAGGGGTTATCCACTAACAATCTTTTGCCCGGTTTTAATATTCTTATAAACAATGAAGAGTTATGATTTTCGAAATCATATAATTACAATTTTGAATATTAAATTTCTTACTTAATTATGGATTTTTATTAGGTACACGATGGAACAGCCATGGTGTAGTGATCACCTAGAGGCAATCAAGTTCATCTTCAAAGATTTCTGGTCTGAGCTATTCAAGAAGCAGATAGACAAATTTAAAGACTAATCATAAAGTAAGTTCCATGCCACATATAAATCAGTTTATAAGATATTGTAAATGGTAGATATGGTTTCTTACTTAAGCCTTTGTTTATCTGTTGATGCAATATTTTCTTTTATCATCGATCAACATAATGTGTTTGAGATAAATATTAGGAAACTGAAGTACTTACCCTTGCGTTTATCTGTGGACAGGATTCGGTGATAGAAATTGTGCCTCTCGAAAAATAAGTCTGATTACAACCAAGTGGCAATTACTATGCGGAAATTTGTGGGGAGACCAATGATGGTGAGTACCTTGAAAATATTGTGCCAAAAAGAACCTAAAAAATTTCGCTGTTAGTCATATTAACCAATTGTTGATGTTCAAAAATTTAGTCGAATGCAAGCGACCTCATCCCATTCATTAATGCTTCCCTTATACTACGACGCTGTTAGTGGGGTTTGCTAATGGTGTTAATATTGAGCAGTAAGGACGATGTCATCCTATGTATATAAGATCTTGAATTATTTAAAGAACGTCCTATGTATGTAAAATACATGACAGCGGTAGATAATGATGCCACATCATCCTCTGATTGGTTGATTGTATTTGCAGAGCAACTGGTGGAGGTGTTATGCATGGTTTGGCTAGACAAGGTTGTGTTTTTATTTGTTTTTTATTTTCTTTTTATCTTATATATAAAATAAAATCTGATCAATTTAAATTATTTAGGCAGAGGCAGGTTCGAGTCACAAAAAACACCCAAGGATACGCATTTACTTGATCTGCACATCAGCCTACAAGTAATATGAGGGTGCTTGGGTTATTTTTTGTTTTTCTCTACTACACACAGCCTACAAGTAATATGAGGGTGCTTGGGTTACTTTTTATTTTACTCTACTACACATCAGCTTACAAGAACACAACAAAAACATAATGACCTCATTCTCCCATTCCTATAATGGATTTTCACATCAGCCTACATGTATTGGGTGTTTCAGATTGTTTATTCTTTCTGCCTTACTGCACACTAGCCTACAACAATTCGTAACTGTGATCAGACTACATGTAAAAAAAACAGGTGTGTGTGATTACTTATTATTACTGATTTGTTGCACATTTCACAGATCCATGTCAACTAATTTCCTCAGATGGTGACCTAGAATAGCGATGAGGTGGGAACCAAGCATAACGAGGTGAGCGAGAGTAACGAAGGGGAGGTGACCGCCTACAATCACTGCTAAATTTGCTGCTACTCCTGAAATAACATATGCATGACCAATTAGAAAATTAGCAGCAAATTAAATGTATTCTTGAACAGAGAATTAGCAATCAGCAAGTGTTTTTTCATCAGTTCATATATGCATATTTTAAATTACTATATTTTAGGTAATTACACATACTCACGTGGATTGTCTATTCTATCGTATTGTGCGGGGTCTGGTGTCTAACGGGCTGACCAAATGGATCAAATAGAGTAATAGACTAACAAAAACTACACAGTTTTGAACTGGGCCAGACCTTTTAAGACTAAACTGGGCCAAAACGACGCCGTGTAAGGGTAAAATGCGTTCGTTTTTTAATGAGGCATGCATTCTAAAATGGTACCTAAACTAAGCGGCGCCATTTTAAAGAGAAGGACGATTAAGACACCTGGTTATTGATTATGGAGGTAATTCCGTTTAATTCCAATACACGTTTTCTGTTTCGACTTATTTGTCCATAATTCTTTATTCTGTGCTATTTACCTGTTGTCCTGTTCACACACTTGAGTTGTGAACGAACCCTTCACCCTTGTGCTACTGCAGCATGCCAATGTGTTGCATGATATTTTCAAAACAAACCTTTTTTTGACTATATAGCTTCTGCATTGGCAATCGTTACCCCCAAAACATCCACAACTAGGTTTTTCCCGTTCAACTGCTACTTCAAAGGATGCTTATACTTTCACATCAGCTGCAGATGTTGAGCTAACGCTAGAAAAGTATGATGCAATCAACTGTAAATTATAGGTAGTCAGTCTTTCAAATCTCCGGAATCACAGTTAATACAGAAAAAGGATCACCATTAGGTTCAGTCACACTAAAAGTTGATAAATACAATAACACTGTTTTTCAAGGAGACATTTTATATAGAGCAAGGTGTGCAATACTGGTGGTAACTTACACCACCGTATTCTTTTTTTTGGAACTTATAGTACCGAGGTGTAAAGTAATTAGCTGAACAAATAGCTAGACCCATCATTCAACCAAATGGCAGAGCAACTTCATAAGAACTTCGAATGTGCAGAAAGTAGGGCCCGCCAAGTTTGTTTTACAATAATACTATTCGACTTCTGATACTAAACCAAGTATTCTAATACCTAAATGCTAGATTATTGCAACCTGTAGCGTTCTTCCATACTTGATTGTTTGTCCATTTTGTAGCTCTGCTTCGGCTGATGTGAGAATAATGATTTTCAGTTGGTACTTTCTGAAAATCTACCAGGATGACCCGCTGTAAGTAAGCTTCAATCTTTTAACTCATGTTTGTTTTAACATGAACTCATGGCAACCTTTGACGGCGCTCCTATGGATGATTTAGAAAGATATAATCAACTATGCTTTCTTACTGACTAGCTAAGTGGAACTGTATGTTTTAGACATCGCTTTGACTCGTATATTTAATTTCAAATGAGCTAAACGCACTTCTTCCTATGAGCTATCAGTATATCACTTTGAAACTTGTGACTTTTGCTACGCAAAATATTAATCCGCATTAGTACAATAAAACAAACCAAAGTCAAATGTGACCAACTTGTCGACTTAAGTTTTCAATCTTTTCAGGACAACAGATAACCAAACACTCGTCTTACGAGTCTTTCATAATATAACATTAATCAACTAACTTTAAAAAAATTACAGTAATTACTGAAGCATGTCTACAAAAAAGAGGCTTGCCTAAAGGTTAAAATATTTTGATCAAGCCATTAATGTAACCTTGAAATTACGTGTCATTCATGTCACTTGAGAGAACATACATTAAGCTGATCAATAATATTTTGATACTATATATTCATCGACTATTAGCTATAAGTGATAAAAGGCTAAAGTACATTTGTTGTTATTTATATGAAACTGATCATGTACATCAATTGGATCACCATGACAGTTTATTTGAACATATTTATATTCTCAAAAGAGTTAACAGCAAAAATGATCCCTATGGTTATTTGGATTGAACAGAAATAGTCCTTTTACTTTTATTATTCTCGGGTTTGGTCTCCGTCGTTGTGACTTATAACGGGTTTGGTCCCTTGACCAAATTTTCTGTTAGTTTGACCATTAAATAGTGGTTTAGAAGGTTGAAATGACACAAATACCCTTATACATATGATCTCTCTGGTTTGCGAGATATAACAGATTTAGTCCCTCATTTTTTAACTTTTTAATTAATATGAGTGGTATTTTTTTTAATTAAAAATTTTTCAAAATATTAAGAAAATTTAAAAAAAAAATAAAAGTATCCGAAAAAAATTTTAGTTAACAAATATACAAAATTATTTAAAAATAAATTAGAAAGTTTAGAATTCTTTTAAAATATTCAAATTTTTCCATTTATTTGAAATTTTATAAAAAAGGTATTCGAAAATTTACAAAACATATTTACTAAAGAAATATGTTTTGGAGGTTTTCAAATATTAAAAAAAAAATCGTATATTTCTAAAAAAATCGAATATTAAAATTTTTTTCCCATAAGTTTCCTAAAATCTAATAAGAACCCGAATGTTTCGTAATTTAACTTTTTTTTGAATAATTTTAATTATTGTTTTTTAGTTTTATTAATTAAAAATACATTTGGGATAGTTTTATTTTTAAAAGAGTACCACTCATATTAATAAAAAAGTTAAAAAAAAACATAGGGATTAAATCTGTAATATCCCGCAGATCATATGGACCATATGTATAAGGGCATTTGTGTCATTTCAAGCTTCTAAACTATTACTTAATGATCAAACTAACATAAAATTTGGTCAAGGGACCAAAGCCGTTATAAGTCATAACCACGAGGACTAAACCTGAAAAAAAGTAAAAGGACTATTTCTACCAAATCGGAATGACCACAAGGACCATTTATGCAATTCTCTTCTCAAAATACTAAGGTCCCGTTTGGTTCTTTGTAATTGAATGTAATTGGATGTAATTGTAATTCAATTACATTACATAACATGTTTGGTTCATAGAATAAAAGGAATGTAATTCACTTTACATTACATGTGGTGTTTGGTTTGCTACGTAATTGTAATTGAGACATTACAATTACATCAAAAGGTGTAATTCAGATTACATAGGATGTTGGATGGAATGTTTTGAATTACGTCGTAATTCGTAATTTTATACTTTATAAACCACTATTATTATTATTATTATTATTATTATTATCATTAATTATTAATAATCAACTTTATTATTATTATTATTATAATATTAAAATAATATAATAATAATAAATTTTATTTTTATTATTATATAATAAAAAATTAAAAAATTAATAATAATAATTTTATTATTATTATTTTTAATTACTATTATTTAGTACTATTTTTATATTATTATTTATAAATTTATTAATATTTAATTTATATATATTATTAAAAAAATGTATTTTATTTTATATAATATTTCTTTTATTTATTTAATTTACTTTTATTTTATATTGTTTTTTATTTTTTATACGTTTATATTTTTATTAGTTATTATTATTTATATTTTTATTTTTTAATTATTGTTATTATTATTTTAATATTTTATTAATAATAATATTTCTTATTATTATAATTTTGAAATATTAAATTAATATAAGTTATTATTATTTTATTTTAATAATAATAATAATATTTTTTTATTAAAATACTAATTTTATTAAAATAATAATTTTATTAAAATAATATATTTTATTAAAATAATAATTTTTATTAAAATAATAATTTTTATTAAAATAATAATTTTTATTAAAATAATAACTTTATTAAAATAATAACTTTATTTAATTTTAATTTATTTATATTTTTATTATTTTGTTTTTATTATTTTATTTTATTTTAATTATTATTTTTTATTAATTTTTTAAAATTTTATAAAAAAAATTTGAATTACATTACGTTGAGAATCAACCAAACATACCTTAGATTTAATCCATTACAATTCCAACACATTCCCATTCTTTCAATTACAATTATATCAAATTACAATTCCTTCCAAAAATTACAATTCCCTTAAAAATATTCCACGAACCAAACGGGGCCTTATAAACATATATAATGTTGTACGAAACATGATCTCTGAACTGAAAATATACACCTATTAATTAAACATGTTATCAATTGATTTATTGATATTAATTGATTTTACACAAGCGAACTTTTACAACAGTTTTACGAAATGAGAAAATCCGTGTCTCAATAAAATACGTGAATACACCATTCAAAATAAACATAAAACACGTTTGTAGGATGTACCAAAGCATAAAGAAAATACACACATTGCCAAAAAACAAAAATAAAACATAAAATGTGATTTAGACTTCAATCATAAATATTCGTATTGTTAAAAAAAGAAATTATCGAGACTCTATAAAATTAAAAATATTTAAAAAATAGATTAAGATTAAATTAACAAATTATTAAAAAAACACTAAACTAAAATAATCGAACAATAAACACTCCGGAACAACAACAAAAACGACCCCGTCCGTTGGGCGGGTTATGACGCTAGTATATATATATATATATATATATATATATATATATATATATATATATATATATATATATATATATATATATATATATATACAAATACGAAAATAAACTTTCAAAACGAAATGATCTTCAAGTCACCAACTAAAAACACAACGCCAATATCGCTACACATCCCCAGCAGCGGCGCCATTTGATTGAGTCGTTCTCGTACACCCGAAAGTTATCGTAGTTCCTGGCGAAAATGAAAATCCGCGTTTATGTCTTAAGTTTGGTGCTCGAATAAACAGGTTTTTAGTTTTAAATTTAAATCTACTAATTTGAAAAGACTAAAAATATAAACGATATAAGAGCGACAATTATACTACGAATATTAAGCTAAAGGTACCTAAAATAATACTAAGGATAATAACGATGGTAAACTAAACGAGCATAATCAAAACTACTATAATCTCGACATTAAAGTTAAACAATAATAAGGTAAAAAAATAGAAGCTAACTAAATAACGACAAAAAAATAGATAGAGAAACGAACCCGAGCGAATAACCGGAGACGCCGAGCTAATATAAAACATAAATCGTTAACGACAATTAAGATGAACGACATTTTAAACTAATTAATAAAATCTATTTATATTTTAATTCTAAATTTCTAAACTATTTAAAAAAAGCTATTTATTAATTAGTAATTTGTATTTCACACAAAGCAAAATAAAAAAATATAACTAATTAACAAAAAAGGAAAAGAAAAATAAACAAATAAGATGTGAACCATAAGCTAAAAAATAAGCCGAATCCTATTAAGCTATGAAATGCCTTAACCGAATTCATCAAAACATCAGCAGCATCTCGAATCCAACATCCACAAATTAACCGAAAATCTTATTTAATACAAACAACTATAACCGAAATCAAATGAACTGAATATCAAATCGAGACAAAATCAACGAACATAATTCAAATCTAATCTTTATTATAAACTAATTCGAATTCAAAGAACTGATTACAAAATAGAAGTTGAGATAAGTGTTTATCTATTCTACCAGGGAGATTTAAAATAGCAAAAAGAAAAAGAAAAAAAAATAAAACAAAGAAATCTCAATCTAAATAAACTAAATCTTACCTCATCCACCGAAAGAAAATAAATAATGAAGACCAGATCCTCAAATTGAAGTCTGCTATTCTATCATACCTTTGCTACCGTAAGAAAGAAAGAAAATAATACAAAAAAATTAAGAAAAAGAATAAAACCTTCTATTATTGCGTGTGTTTTGTTATTCCCCAAAGGAAATTTCAAATAAAATAAGATATCCTAATCTAATACCTATTCCAAAAAGACAAAAAAAATGGAATCCTCCAATGTGTGAAAAAAAAGGATGCTTTTTTTGTTATCCTCCCAGCTTCATATCAACGCTGGTCTTTTTTTCATATCATGGTCTTGATGGACTTTTCTTTGCTAAGTTGGGCCAGCAGTGGCTTTTTTGTTGCTGTATGATATATTAATTTTATTGGGTCGGTCCAACCCATTTAAATGGTGTCGGGCCGACTCAACAAAATATGAATACACCGTTGGACTCGATTGTTCGTGCTCTTTCTATTTATTGTGCTCGTTTTAGGCTCTTTGGCTTCGTTTTTGCTCTTTTTCTTCATATCCGTACCTACAATAATAAAAAACACATTTTAAACGATATATGCACTAAAAGTACACTTTTGCTATTTATTATGCCATAAACGAAGGGAGATTAGCACTAAAACCACGAACTTTTTTTGTTATCCTCCCAGCTTCATATCAACGCTGAACTTTTTGTTTCATATCATGGGCTTGATGGACTTTTCTTTGCTAAGTTGTACCAGCAGTGGCTTTTGTGTTGCTGTATGATATATTAATGTTATTGGGTCGGCCAACCCATTTAAATGGTGTCGGGCCGACTCAATAAAATATGAATACACCGTTGGACACGATTTTCGTGCTCTTTCTATTTATCGTGCTCGTTTTTAGCTCTTTGGTTTTGTTTTTGCTCTTTTTCTTCATATCCGTACCTACAATAATAAATAACACATTTTAAACGATATATGCACTAATAGTACACTTTTGCTATATATTATGCCATAAACGAAGGGATATTAGCACTAAAACTATGAATAATTACGTGTTTGACAATAGTCCTTGTAGCACGTCGCGTGTTCGTAAGGCTTCGTCTCCGGCTTCACCTTTATTGTGCAATACCATCGATGCTTGCCAAATTGAGGCAAATTTGGAGAACAAAACTTTGATAAGCTTAAGGGTCTTTTGATTGAATTTAAAGTTGGTGAACAAAGTGCTCCCGCTACGGCTAAAGTAGTTGAGGTTTCTTGCATGTATTGTGGTGGAGATCATGATTTCTCCGAGTGCATTACCAACGGTGGTAATACTTCGAGTGCCTACGCGGCCACGGGAACTTACAACCAAAACGGTCAAGTTACACGCTCTAATCAAATGACTCCACCGGGTTTTGCTCCCAATCAAAATGCTAACAACAATTATCGAAACAATCAAGTTTCAAACAAAAATCAAAACAATGATTTTCAAACAACAACAAGAGTTTGCAAAACTTGAAAGATCTTCCAAATGAATTTGTTGAATACGCTAATGGAAATGATGCTAGGTTTGATAATATTCAAAGAGAGATCATTAGCCTAAGATCCGAGTTTAAGAATGACTTGAAAAAGGAGTTGAAAAATGAGTTAGCAAATGAGCTTAAGATCCATACCAACAAAATGGAGGGTAATGTAACTAGGTTACAACAAAACCAACAAAAGATGGAACAAGGGCAACATGAAATAAAACAAGAGATGCTTAAGGCCGATAAGATGCAATCTATGTTTGAGGATAAAATGTCACCCATATTTGAGGCTATAAGGTGTAAACCGTCTTCGAGTAGTCTTCCTAGCAACACCATATCGAACCCTAAGGGAGAGATGACTGTGTTTACCACACGAAGTGGTAAGACACTTAAGGAACCGAGTCCTCAACCAATTACTCCAACGGTGGAGGAACTTGAGGAAGAATCCGAGGAGGTGGTCGGAAAGGAGCATATCCCAATCCCACGAAGTACCGCTTATGCCACACCTACGGTTGACCCATTACCACAATTGGAACCCGAGATTCCAAACGCTATGCCTATGCCTCAACCCACACCACTTTTGCCCTACCCATCGAGACTTATAAAGGAGAAACGTCAAGAACGCGACAATTACCAATTTGAGATTTTTTGAAGATGTTTCGTGATGTTCATTTCAATGTACGTTTTACCGACGCTTTGGTCATGATGCCTCGATTTTCCGCTAACTTTAAGAGTATGTTAAACAACAAGGATAAATTGCAACAATTGTCTAGTATTCGTCGGTTTATCTTAACCACATACCTCAAAAAGTCGATGATCCTGGTAAATTCTTGATTCCATGTGCAATCCAAGATATGGAAGAATGTTATGCCTTGGCCGATCTTGGTGCTAGTATTAATTTGATGCCACTTGCAATCTTCAAGTCGCTCAATCTTCCTAATCTTACTCCTTTACTATTGTCTATCGAATTGGCCGATCATTCCACTATTCCCGCATGTGGATTGGCCGAAGACGTTTTTGTGAAAGTGGGAAAGTTCTAGTATCCGGTAGACTTTATCGTTGTCGATATTCCCACGGATCCTCAAGTTCCTCTTATTTTAGGTCGTTAGTTTTTGGATACGTCGATGGCGTTGATTGATATGCATGCTACAAAAATCACCTTATGTTTCAACGACGAGGAACTTGGTATAAACGTAACACAAAATTCTCCAATTTCTCATGTTTATTCCGTCGCGACCATAAACCTCGTTGATATGATCGACGTTGTTTGCGAGGAATTTTCACAAGAAGTTTTAGGTTTTGGTGACGATGAAAATAGTGGCAATCCCACTATGCTTGATCCCATTCTTGATAATTCGACACCATCCTTCACTCCATTTGAAGGTGGTGGTTTTACGTTGGAAGAATTTGATGTTCCACGTACTTATGACGAAAACCTCGACAACGATGAGGACTTCTCGATTATCAAGGATTTTCTTAACGATTTCCCATTTCCTCCACCCGAGGAGGTTATGAGTATCGAGCCCAAATCTTCAATTGAGGAACCACCCATCCTCGAGTTGAAAGATTTACCTCCGTGAAAAATTGAGTATATTGAAGTTCGTTTTCTCTCGATTCTCGACAAACTGAAAGTCCTAAAAATCTCAAGTCTTTAATTGTTCTTGGTTGTTAAGGTATTTGGAAATTCTATGTCTATTTCAATCAACAAGTAAAAAGTGAAAAATATTAAACTTACATATCCGTAAAACACTTTGCAATTACCAAATAATATTCACAAAAGTTCAAAATATAAAAGGATGAAAGTAAAAGTGCTAAGTAAACTAATTGAAAGTAAAAGGGCTGAAATGTAAAGTTCAGAAACTAAAAGGACTAAAAGTGTAAATTCTAACAAACTTGTAACAAATTTAACCAGTTAACAAACTTCCTAACAGATTTTGACAAAAAACTGAAAGTTAAGGGATTGACTCTATGAAAACCCTAAATACTTGCAAGTTTAACACTCAATGGAAACAATTTCAAACCAAAAGGACTAAAATGCAATTAATGGGAATTATTTAACAAAAACAGGCACACAACTTCAATAAGTTAGTTTAAGCTCGTTACTGGACCAAATAAGCTCTAGTTTGTTTCAAATTGCTTGAGATTGAATTTTAGCTAGACTTGTATAAGGAAACAGCTTAAAGACAAGTAGAACTCAAATTAGCTTATTCTAATAAGCCAAGAATAAGCTAACTTGAAAATGAGACTTCCACAATCAGATTTTAATGCTCAATCTCGTTAAACAGCTTACAAGAAGTATGGAATGTCTTTCCAATTTGAAAATGATTCACTAGATAAGCTGAAAAATGAATTTAAGCAGAAAGAGCTTATTTGACCAATGTTGACCAAAAATGTCAAAAAGCTGAAAATCACCAAAACTATTCAAGACATGTTTGTAACAAGGTTTGTGAAGAAAAATTGGCAGATTTGTGAAGTAGAAATGAAGATCTAAGAAAACAGTGGAGCTTTTATCACAGAAACACGCAAATGCTAGAGAGCTTATTAAAAAGCTGATTTCACATTCAAAGTAGCAAACTGTAGGATTTCCTCTTACAAACTTAATCTTTGGATGTAAAACTACAACTGAGAACTGATTTCAAGCAAAATGGTTAAGTAATGAAGTCATGGCATTGATTTGAATCTAGCAAGTTTTCTGAATGAACTAATGAAAATAATTGACCCAAACCTTTTTCTAACCAATTGCCTTTTTGACCAATTATTTGACTTCAAAACTAAACAAATGTGTTACCACTATGTCACCAAGTGTGAATAAGTAACTCTCAAGTGAATTATCAGACTTGAATCACAAAAACTAGGCAAATCCAAACACCATTTCACAAGGCTGTTAAGAACTTTTACAAAGCAATTTTGAGTCAAATAGTGAACCAAACTATGACTGATATCAAGACTTGTTCAATGAGTGAATAGAAGAGTAATAGAACTAAATTCAGACTTGTTCACACACCAAATCACAAATTGCACTCAAAGACCTTTAACTGATGAAAATGAAAGCTGAAATCAAGTAAATGCAGACTTTAGGTACAAGACTACTCAAATGCTATCAATCTAACAAAATTACACTAAAACAAGACTAAACACATGATCATAGGAGCAGGTAATGTTTACTCTAAGAATTAAGCATGCAATTCAATTAAGTGGAACCAAAAACAGAATTTCAAAACCTTTTAGCTTGAAGCCTCCATTGATGGAGTAGAGGAGTGATGTACTCTCTAAAACAACTTCCTTCAACCCAATTCAGCTACAATCAACTACCAAATCACCTCCATATGCTATCTCTGAATCAATTCAACAAGATCTGCTACAAACTACTACAACAGGAACTGGATTAAACTGAACTTTCTAGAAAAACTTGAGTAACTTCCAAAATGTCTCAAACAAACTCCATTGATCAGTTATGATCAATGAAATCACAAGCATTAACAGAAAGCAGTTATGAGTAAGTGAGATGAGAGAAGAGTATGAACTGAATTTTGAGTTTTATTGATTTAGGAGGGAAAATTGTTACAACTTGTTAGCCTCAAAATATTGAGTCAAACAAGAATGCTCGGTCATAGGTTATTATTGTAACATTAGTTAGAACGTTGTAATAGATAGTTAATTAGTCGTGGTTTACGGGCTTGGATTTAAACTAATTAAAGTCCAAAAAGACAAGCCCGGCCCAATATATAGTCCATTAAAGCCCGCATGTGGGGGGACTATATATACTACCCTCCTAGCATGTTAGGAGGGTAGATGGTCATTTTTGTAACAAATCTTTTCTCTAATCTAATCTCACCAAGTTAATCATCTCCTCTCTACTTTCTCTCACTAATTTCTCTCTCTAGGAATTCATCTCTTCTTCATCTGTTTTCTTTCTTTATTCATTGCTTAATCATCACATATATATGGGACAACAATTGGTATCAATCGCCATGGGGTAGTTTTGTGATTCGTTGTTCATTTTACTTGGTTCGTGTGATTTTCTCTTATAATCATCTCGAATTCAAGATCTTTTTGTGTTTTCTATGCTCTAAATCTTGATATAAATCTTCTACATAGCTGTGGTAGGGATTTGGTCGCATTTGGTTGGTTAAAATCGCGAATTTCTTGTCGAAAAATTCATTTTTTACCCCAAAATCTCGTAACAGCACTATTATTCCGATTGGTGTAATCGGAAAAGGGTTTATAGATTCCGATCAACATTCCGATTGGACTTCGAATATTCCGACTGGACTTCAGATATTCCGATTTGGCATTCCGACAAGGTATTTTGATTTGGTATTCCGACAAGGCCGTTCCGATCATCATTCCGATTAGACATTCCGACGAAGGGATTCCGATTAGACATTCCGATCATACATTCCGATTAGACATTCCGATCAGACATTCCGATTGGACATTCCGATAAGTGATTTCGATTTGACATTCCGATCAGTGATTCCGATAAGTGATTCCGATGATGTGTTTTGCTAAATTTTGTTTGAGTATTTTTTAGACTTAGCCACCATCTAGACTAGTTTCGGAATATCGTTTCCGATAAGTGATTCCGATTTGGAGGGAAAACCCAAGTAAAATTTATTTTTTCCTAGACCATTTTTAGGCCATTTAAGCTTCGATTTCAAATTTTGGCGATGCGAAAATTTTTTTGACCAAAAATTCAAATTTTCGGACCAAAATTCAAATTTTTAGGCCATTTTTAGGTTTTATTTTTCGTTAAAATTTTCATTTTTCAAACTTTTTCCCTACTAGTTATTGGCTATTTATAACTCGTTTTCAAAATTTTGTTATTCAAAATTTTTCGGTTTACCGTTTTAGTCGGACTGAGGAATTTATTGTCGGACTGAGAAAAATTTCAAATTTTCGGAATTTCAACAACAACACAATCACGCTACTTAAGATCCAAAGTCACTTCATCAACAGAGAGAGACGATCATCATGCCAACGAGTAATGTGGTTACTGAAAGTTCAGACGTGAAAGACCTCGAAATGGAACGACTACAACAACAGATATGTTTTTTGAGAAAAAATGCCATGGATGGTATTAGAGTACTTCAAGATTATTTTTAGCGCCTTTCAAAAGTCTTGCTCGACTTACGTGAATCCACTGGCACATTCAGCAAAACATTCACTCATGTCATGGATAAACTTCAAACACAAATAGTCAACGAAAGAATCATTGCTAGTGAATGCAAGATCACTTTCACTGATCTCAAGACATCACTTGAAACGATGTTTACTTCTGACTTCATCAGGTCTTCGCTTACCAACGAGTGCTTCAAGCGATATCATGGAATGGATGCTTTATCATACAAAGATCGGATAACCCGCAACATCGACTTCATTGTAACCTATGTGAATCACACAATACAGATGCAACAAACGATTGATGACAGACTTCATACCAGTTGTGGTATCACATCAGATATTGAGAATACAAGCTGCAGATATGAGACTCCAACGCAGAGTTCAGGGGATGATGACAACATCTCTAGGAAAGACAACAGCAGTTCTGGCAAACAACACATCGACTCTGAGAATGTCATCAGCAATACACCTTCCTATGATAATGGTCCTGTTTTCGATTCTGAGCCATTGGAAGAGGTACACTATGATGAATATAATGTGTTTGGAAATGCTAATACGCATGAGCATAGTGATCAAACTCAAACCATTATTCCTACATGTATAACGGAAAAGGTTGATAGCAATACCATACCTGATCCATTAGACACGTGCAATAATTCGTCTGGCAATGATCAACATGCAAATGAGTATGATGACGAGGAGCGTGTTGCGCTAGCCAATTTAATTGCTACTTTACAAAAAGATGTCAGAGAAAAAAGAGTCAAAAGCAATTAAAGAAGGCAAACGCAACACTCACTCAAAATTTTGAAGAATGCAAAGTTTCTCTAATTAAGTCTAGTGAAACTATAGATAGCTATAGAGCGGAGCTTCTTCAGAAAACCAAAGAGCTTGAGGGGTACAAGGGTAGTACGTTAAAAAGTCAAAAGGACGATTTTTAAAACAAATATAATACAACTCTTGAGTTATTAGCCAAAGAGAAGCGTCAATATAATGTTTTCTTAATGGATGAACGTCAAAAAACGTACCTTGCCAATACCAAAGTTAATGAACTTGAACAAAAGCTCTCTATGACCACTACCGATTCTGCTAAAATTCTCGAGGATAAGAAACAAGAGGTAGACGCGTTAAAACAAGACTTCAAAATTAGATATGATAAAGAAACTGAAAAGGTAAAAAAATTAGAAGCACAAGTCGAATTTTTGAAGAACGTTGTTTATAAAACGCATGATTCTATTCAATCTGTGAGAATGTTGGCACCTCCTTCTATGTTTAAGGGTCAAGCTAGCTTTGCAAGTCCTGGGTACCTTACCAAAGCTCAAGCTGCGAACCCGCATCTTTATCTTGATGAGACTGAAAGGAAAGATCTTGATTGCATGCCTGTTAGTGCCAATAGTGAAGAGATTGTCCTTTGGGATGCTGATAGTCAACCACTTGTTAATAAGGAGTTTGTGAAACCATATAATTATGCTTATGAGAATAGTCTCTATGGTCTTTTCAACAAACAAACTCAGAAAACTCGTGAGGAAGTGTTTCTAGAATGCAAACAAAAGAGAATTCAATGGAAGAATGCATTTGCCCCTAAGAAATCTAATGTTTACAAATACATAAACTACCTCCCTCTAGATGAATCTAAAAGCAAGAGTGGGAAAACATTAGGTATTCTTAAACACCACATAGATAATGTTAAATCTATTGTTGAAAGAGACTGGACAAAACGTGAAAATGCTGAATGGACACGTCCGATTCCTCAAGATATTACCTTGCTTGTGAAAGAACTCTTAATTCCAAACACGGCGTTGATTAAAGAAACTGTTCTTCAACTTGAGGAGTTCATTCGGAATGAAATGTATGATGATTTAAAATACGTTGAATCTCTTGAGAAACACATTGATGATCTTCAAACGGAGAAGTCTGATTTCTCAGATGAATATGATTTACTCTTGCAAGAATGCGTTTCTAAAGATGTTATGTGTGCTTATTTTACATCTTGTGCTGATATTGATGAATATTCTGAAGTTGCATGCCAATATCTTGATAAGATCAAAGAATGTGAACGTCTTGAAATTGTGCTTTCGAAACGTAAAGAAAATGTTGACAAAAAGGCTTTTGAGTTACTTCAACACAAAACTGATTTCCTTCAAAAACATTGTCATTCACTTGAACTTGCTCTGCAAAAAGAAGTTGGTAGTTTTCCACATGATAATAAATTGCAAGAAAAACTTTCCCAAACATTTCGAGAAATGAATGAACAGAATTTGGAAATTAAAGGGTTGAAAGCTCAATTACAAGACAGGGACAGAGCAATAGCAGAGTTGCAGAAACTCGTTGCTAAAATGGGTGGGAAAATCGTGGAACCTAGCATTAAGAAACCTGTTGTTCGACAACCCAATGCCTACAAGGATCCAAAGCCTTCTATCTTAGGAAAACCGACTCCGTTCTCCAATTCTTCTCATATGAAATCTAGGTTACCCCCTAAGACTGATGTGCAACCAAGTGTTCCAAAACCATCCATATCTCCCTATGTTCCTCTATTTAGAAAGCACACTGCTGCTAAACCCAACCATGTGAATGCACCTAGCACTTCTAAGACTCCTCCAAAACGTGTGACATTCACGTCCACAAAAGAATATGTAGGTTCAAATGACCTCGTTCATACCCACAACCTAGAGGATACGAAACAAAAAAGGAAGATTCAGAAAGACAAACCCGTATATGAAAAACCTAGTTCACCAAATCCCGCTAGAGTTCCACACACTCCTAATGGTAGTCAACCAAAACCTAGGATCCCTCTTCAGCAATCTAGGAATTGGAGACCATCCATGAATAGTCGTGTTTCAAACACTACGCCTGAACGATTTGGAAAACAAAGGAATACAAGTACTTTCGTGAATCCCAAATTCCCTGTATGTCCCACTTGTAAAAAGGGCATTCACAATGTAAATCATGACCATTGCATTTTGCAATACCTCTATGAGGTCAAATCTCGTTCCTTTGAACGTAGATCGAATACAGAATCCCATAAGACAACAAGGAGATACAAACCCGTCGCAAAGAAAAGCAACCACACTAAATCTGAAACGTGGATTCAAAAAGGACATAGTTTCTCTCCAAAGAAGTCTTCCGCTGTGCAAGAGAAAGCTACTCCTAAATCTAGTCTTCAGTGGAAACCAACGGGTCGGATCTTCACGGAAGTTGGTCTTAAGTGGATTCCAATAGAGAAGAGTGATGACACCTGCACCAGCACTAATGCTACTGTTCTACACTCTGAAAAGGAATTTGTTACTCCTAATTCTAGTATATGTGCAAACTCTTCTTCTGTGATTGCAGGTACAACAGTGGATTCTGAACCCACTTCTCCTTCTTCAAAGGGTTCCAATTCTGTACATTCGATATCACCTTCTTCTGTTGTACAAAAGTCTATTTTGGAAAAACAAAATAAAAAATGGAAAAACTTTCAAAATACCAAAAATATTCTTCTCGACATGTCTTTCAGTATCGATAATATGGACGTACCTAGAAATGTCGCTCAATAACGACACGGGTGTGTACATAAAGCTCGAATGAAAGTGGTAAATATTTTTCAAAACATGTCATTTCAATGATTTACAATTACTTCAGATTGTGACTCGTACTTCCAAGAAAGGAAAGTTGATCACGAATGATAACTTATCCTTAACAACGAGAAAAGAAATTTTCTCGGTCATGAGCTCTTATTAAAAACATTCAAAGTTTTTAAGCTCATGTAAACGACTTACAGTTAAATGTCAGACTGTAACTCGAACTTCAAATAAAGGAAAGTGTATCTTTAAAGATAACTTATCATAACTAACGGGTAGAGCAATCTATCATGGGTTGAGCTTGTCACAAAACATTCAACGTTTTGAGCTCAACACAATGGCTTGTAATCACTTTCAGATTGCAACCCGGATCTAAATTCACGGGGGAGTGTACGCTTTTGTACTCTTACCCTTAGCAAAAGAAGTTAAGTCTTCTTACACTTGAGTGAATTCGTCAAGACATTCAAAGTCTATGAACTCAAGTTTATGCTTTAGAAAAACCTTTTCGTCAAAAAGAATTGATTTTTCAAAAAGCGTTGAACACAATTTTTTCAAGAATTTCTCATTGATATTTAAAATCTTTCAAAAATTGTGTGTTCAACAACTCCTATCCTCAAAAGTTTAATGTGGATCAAATCCTCGTAATGACAATTCCATTGGATCAATTTTTGAGGGGGAGCAATTCAACTTCATGCAAAAGATTAACACATCTTTCTCCCGAAGATTTTCAAGACTATTTTTCAAAATATATTTTAATCAAATTTGGTATCTCTAATATCAAAAGATTTTATATATTAGAGATAGGGGGAGAAAATGTGATTAAAATGTGATCTATAAGACTCAAGCACTTTAACTCTTACCCACATGTGCGAAACACTTTCGATTATCGATGCACATGTGAAGGGGGAGCTTTTCTGAAACGACAAAACTAGCAAGGTGTTAAATGTTTTTCAAACACTTTGTTAGAATTTAAAGTGGTTTTCATGGTTACAATCAAATACCCACAACATCTTTAATTCACGACGTTATTGGTGTCAAAAGGGTGGTTAGGTTTAAGTCCTATGATCCAACCAGAACCGGAGGGATCTTCCCAGGGACAATCCAATAGATTATTAGAAGTCCTTAGGAAAGATGGAGTAGAATGTGATCGTAGATGAATGCCGACTAAGTACTGATGATAGCACTGGAACAATCACAACAAGGTGCTATTAATGATGTCTTGGTAAGCATTGAAGGGGTTGAAGAATTAAAAAGAAATGTAAGGATAAAGGGTGTAAAGAAAGAAGCCCTCCATACAACTTAGGCAGAAACCGGGTCAACTCATCATGAAGACAAACTCATCATGGACCCAGTGATGTGAAGCACAACCCTTTCCTAGCTACTCAGACTTCTCTCAAAAGAAGTTTGTTTTATTGTCACGGAGATCAACACGACTTCTATTGACTTTCTCACTCCGAGATAGTTGATATTGAATAGGTGGCATCTTCTCTAGCCTCTGATCACTAAAAGTGCACAAATCGAGTCTAGAGCCAAGAGATCGATCAAATCTCGTTAGGACACACGGATGAAGATCAAGAGAGTCCTACGCTATATCCATGTGATATTGCTAGAACACTCAGAGTGATACTACTTAGTATTCACAATGATGAGTGGAAATCCTTCCAGTGTTAACATCAAACAGCACTGCGGTAGGTCATATGCAAGATTCTTTATGAATTGAACATATGTAAAACTGAAAAGCAACAGTGGTTTGATTCTGAATTGATTCAAACTCGTTTCAGGTTTCTACGCAATATCTTTATGGTCTTGCCAGAACATTCAGAGTGATATTCATTAATACTCACAGTGACGAATAGAAATCCTTCTAGCGTCAACATCAAACAGCGCTACGATAGGTGACTTGTGAGATTCTTATGAATCAAACTTGTGTCAACTGGAAAGCAACAATGGTAAGATTCTTAATGAATCAAACTTGTTCCAGGAATTTGAATTGACGACTTTAATCAAGCGGATATTTATCCAATTGATTCACTCTTTATGTTCGCAGTCTTGCTTTGAGACGGCCGAGTAAAGAGAACGGCTAGTACTGCCGCGAAACCCTGTCAAGGAGATTCTTAATTGAATCTACCTGATCACAGGTACGATATTTAATATCGTATAACGGTCTTCACCGACCGGAGGTAAAATGCTACCGATTTAGGACGAATGTCAAAGCCATTCAGTCCGTGTCTATGTTTTGTCTCGAGAAGGTGGCGTCACGGTGTACTCAGCAAAGTCAAAAATTCACAACCACATATTCATGCCCAAAGACTTATCCAACAATTGATAGTGTGAGCATGTGGACAAAGACATAAGATCGCAAGATGGCAATGACAAGTCAAGGATGATTTGAAGATCTAAAGTCTAAAAGACAAAGTCGAAAGACAACGACAAAGGCTCAAAGATCATAGCATGAAGGAAGAAAACTATTGTTACACGTTCAAGGCTCATTTATGACAAGATTCGTAATCTCCATTGATCTTCAAATATCAAAAGGGTATGACCTCACATTGGGGGAGATTGTTAGCCTCAAAATATTGAGTCAAACAAGAATGCTCGGTCATAGGTTATTATTGTAACATTAGTTAGAACGTTGTAATAGATAGTTAATTAGTCGTGGTTTACGGGCTTGGATTTAAACTAATTAAAGTCCAAAAAGACAAGCCCGGCCCAATATATAGTCCATTAAAGCCCGTATGTGGGTGGACTATATATACTACCCTCCTAGCATGTTAGGAGGGTGGATGGTCATTTTTGTAACAAATCTTTTCTCTAATCTAATCTCACCAAGTTAATCATCTCCTCTCTACTTTCTCTCACTACTTTCTCTCTCTAGGTATTCATCTCTTCTTCATCTATTTTCTTTCTTTATTCATTGCTTAATCATCACAAATATATGGGACAACACAACTACTAACTGAATAACTACCTCTCAAGTGTGTGTCAAACACTTGAGAGAAGTTAACTAAATGGAAGGAGAAACAGAATTGAGGAAAAAAAACTACAAGTGTGTGTTTTTCACACTTTTTCTACCCATGAAAATGAAGTGACTAGCTACTATTTATAGAGGTCTGATGATGAGTTGTTGGGGTAGTCGATGTATCATGACCAATAGAAGAATGCCAGGTGTCTTCTTCTAGTGAATTGAAGATTCTTCATCAAGAACACAAAAGGGGATTTATAATCCTTTGATCTTCAGTCTAATTAAGCCGTGTAGTTGGATTTGTCATCTCATTCCGAGTCTTTTTCATGTAGAAAGTATTTCATGAAATGCCTTGTAGCTCTAAATCGATCCTGGGTTATTTGCTTGTTGACGTTGACACATGCCATTTTCTGATTGGATTATGGCCTCTCACACGGATCATTATCCATTTTGGGTAAATGAATTATGGAGTGTAGCAGCGTGATTGGCTGATAAAATGATAGTGCGTTGCACTGTTGAAGATTCGGTTATTAAATTAAGTTGTGAGCTGGCAAGTTAGCTTTGTGGAAACCTTGGTTTCCGGATCTTTTAAGCTACTAGGAATGCACCATGTTCATATGATTAGATAATCAAAGCGGAATTAGAACATGATACATTAACAAGGTGTTTAGGGCACAAGAACATGAATTAAAACAATAGGATTGTTCATTATATTAATAATAAACAACCACTAGACGTGTATACATTGAATCCCACGTCTAGTGCACACACGCTTTTAGGTTTACATTGTGAATGAAATTGATGATTAAAACCTAAGACCCTTGGTTCCTTTTATAGTAAAAGGATTAGGGTTTACAAGAGATAAGAATGAATAAACATGTGAATCTTCTATTTAAATAACTATATACAGAATATATCCTGCATATATATCCAAATAGAATCTTCTAAAAGCTTCTTGTCTACATTTCTGTCAATGCTTGGATTGCATGTGACAATGCTTGAATTGCTCTTGACAATGCTTGCTTCCATCAACGCCTAATTTGTTCTTGTCAACGTCTGGAATACTCTTGTCAACGCTTAGACAATTACCTTCATGTTTTCTTCGTTTTTGAGTTTCTGCCACATCAACTTTTTGACCCAACAATCTTCCCCTAGTTGATAGTGGCAAAACTCTATGTGTATCTCTTGTAAGTTGTACATGACCTTCAGATTGCTTCCCCTCAAGTGTAGCATGTATTTCATCCCCTTTTTGTCACATCAACAGGAAAGTAAACAATGTATGCAATGTTGAAGATTCTCCAAATGTAGGCTCTGTGTAATGATCTTGAAGAACAATTAATATAATATTTTTGATGTAGAAGTAGAATAACCCAACCTTGTGTTCCATGTCTTGTACTATCCACTTGATGAAGAACTTATACGAATCTGACCAAGTATAAGTAGACCTCGATCCCTTGTCAATATTCTCATCCTATGTGAGACACTGAGCACGATAATGTAACTCCTTCAAGTGTTATGACAAGTCTTCGTCACCAACTATGTAAAGCACGAACAAGTTATCTTTAAAGTCTATGACTGGGAGTGCACGACTTAAAGATATGATAGAACACAAACTCGCGAAAATCTTCTTCAATCATCAAACTTACCACAAGAATTCTTCCCCTTAAGCTAACACCTCTTCATGACGGCTTTCATTACATCATGAATTGTAGCTAACTCGCTTTAAGATCATTAGGTCCGTTGAAAAATATCCGAGCCATAAATATCATCATGATATTCTAAATTAAAACGGAGATTCCATGTACCTTCATGTGTAAATTCCACCTTTTTGTGTGCTCAAAACGTACCAATTTTCTCAAACAGCAGCTATTCTTTTGTTATCTGAGAACCTTCATTGTCCAATATCTTAATCAGATGCATTGTCAGATATCGGACAACACCTATCAACGCTTGAGCAAGCATTTCTCGGACAACTCATGTCAACGCTATCTGTCAGCGTTCGACTTATTCTTGTCAACGTCAAAATTACAAACGTCAGCGTCCAATCTTACTTTCTTGTCAACGTCGAAATAATAAGTATCAACGTTACTGTATGACCAAAAGCGCACATCTGAATTCAAATTCTTTATGAATCCCTCATGTTAACACTCCACCATTAAACAATTGTTTAAACCAAACGTGGACCACTTTTTGCTATTGATGACGTGAGGGATAAACTTTAACAACTAATGCATATATCACGTACCTTCTGATCATGTCAGGAGCAAACAACACTAAATATTTTCGTTACTTTTGTCTTTAATAAACCTTCAAGGTCCTGTGAATGAATTAATCTTTGGCCCACAATAACGTGTTTGCTCAATCTTTAATGATCACCGACCTATATGAAGAATTCCTTTAACCCAAATCTTCACGTGAATACAAGCCTTCAATTTTCTTTTTGATGACTTCTTTGAATCAGCAGGGGCCCAATCAAATCTTCATGTCTGGTATCTAATTAAGGAAACAAGAATGCCACGTCCAGTAATTTCTTCAAAATAGAATTCATATTCTATTTCCTTGTTTTACGTAGACTATATAAATCTAAAGTTATTAAAGCAGCAAAATATTCACCCAATTTATACGGAATCCCTAAAGACCAGGGACTTCACAATTGTAACCAGTTGTAATCCCTTAAACTTTTCCTTCTTTTTATCACTATGGTGAACACATGCCTCCTTGTACAGCCTTTAACCTATGGTTGCTACTCACTCTCTTTATCACGACCAAACTTAGAGTTCACAAATAAAAGAACCCTACAAACTCTTTATCACAGCAACACAAATCATCAAAGACACGAGACTTCTTTTCTGCCTTAATAATCAATCTAGGGTTTAATAATTTAAGCACCAAAACCCTAATTAGGGTTTGTAAATAAACCTTAGATCTTGAATCATAACAGCCACAATCCTCCAGTTTTTCAACCTTAAGTTGATTGAGGGTTTGTAAAAACCCTAATCATGATTTTATGTAAAAGTTGAAAAACTGAAAATCACCTCTGCTGCCTATTTCGACGCTTAATAACTTTTGATTGGGGATAAAACAGGACAATCCCTCCGGTGGATGTTTAGATATATGTATAAAGAACACACATATAAAATTTCGTGACGATCCAACGGTTCAATCAAAAGTTATGACCTTCTGAATACTGCTGCGCACACAAAAACGTCCAGAAAAACCCTAGACGGATTTTTCTTCTTTTCACCATACACGAACACCTTGTTGGTCCTAGCATCACGAGCCACGAGGCTTTGATACCAATTGTGGAAACCTTGGTTTCCGGATCTTTTAAGCTACTAGGAATGCACCATGTTCATATGATTAGATAATCAAAGCGGAATTAGAACATTATACATTAACAAGGTGTTTAGGGCACAAGAACATGAATTAAATAATAGGATTGTTCATTATATTAATAATAAACAACCACTAGACGTGTATACATTGAATCCCACGTCTAGTGCACACACGCTTTTAGTTTTACATTGTGAATGAAATTGATGATTAAAACCTAAGACCCTTGGTTCCTTTTATAGTATAAGGATTAGGGTTTACAAGAGATAAGAATGAATAAACATGTGAATCTTCTATTTAAATAACTATATACAGAATATATCATGCATATATATCCAAATAGAATCTTCTAAAAGCTTCTTGTCTACATTTCTGTCAATGCTTGGATTGCATGTGACAATGCTTTAATTGCTCTTGACAATGCTTGCTTCCATCAACGCCTAATTTGTTCTTGTCAACGCCTGGAATACTCTTGTCAACGCTTAGACAATTACCTTCATGTTTTCTTCGTTTTTGAGTTTCTGCCGCATCAACTTTTTGACCCAACTAGCTTGCAATACGAACCATTTATTTCTTGCATTTTGATTGGCTTAAATGGTAATGACTCGGATCAAGGCCAAAGTATATGCAAATTTGACATTTTTAGTCCCTCACTTTAGCAGATTCTTCGATTGAGCTCATTTCTTTATTCTTTTGGCAATTAAGGTCCATTAACTTGTATTCTTGACTTTTTAAGCCCATTGACTTGTTTGACTTGAAGTTTGACCAAGTTTGACTTTAATCTTGACTTTTCTAAAGTTTGCATTTAAGTCCCTCAACTTTTGATTGTTGTCAAGATAGGTCCTTCATCTTCAAATGGCTTGTCATCTTTGATCCTTCTCTTATCTTTTCATCATAAATGAGCTTGATTTCCTCTTGTTTGCTTGAAATTGTATCCTTGTTACCTATTTAAGCACAAACACAAAACATACCACATAATACTGCTTTATAGCACAAAAGTTAGGTATTTTCTATGCTTTTTAGGGTGATTTGTTGATTAATTGATAAGAGATTTTGCTCATATCAAATCCCCTACACTTGAACATTGCCATGACCTCATACAATGCTATATTTTAAAGCATAAATTTACATTTTCCTCATAATTAACCCACCTTGGCCAATATGGAATGTTTTTACACTACTCTACACTATATGATGCATGATTTTGATTTTGTATAGTCAATGCAAATAAAGAAATTCTATTTATATATTTTTGATTTTTCATAAATGGTTTTGATGGAAAAACTCATAAAGAAATCAATGACTTAAATTAGGGCTTTGGTACCATGAACACTTATCACTCTCAAGTTTCACTTTCCCCATACCAAGCTTAAAAATGGGATCATTGCATTCCCAAGTAAAAAGTGCATCAACTTATTCATGACAATTAAATGTGGAACCGGTTATTATTTGAGCAAATTGCTTAAAGGCAAATTTTTCATTATTTGAAGCGTGAAATATAAGAAATGTAAAATCCAAAAATAAGAAAGCACGGTTTTAATCCTAAGTGATCCTCTCATCCATTACTTTAAAAACCGCTCACAATTAGTATAGATCCGTTTCAAGAGTAATAAGTCATTCGCCTTATGTGTAAAATCCTCATGTCATGCATTAATAAGTAGCTACACACTCGCTAAGGAAAGAAAAATAAAACTCACGCAATAATTTACATCCGCCGCCTTTTTAGGACTTTGGATCTTTAATCCCGCAACCCGTCAAGGTAATATTGGATTGGAGCAACTATTAAATCCCTACAACCCGTCAAGGTAATATTGGAATCTAATAGTTACTATAATTAACACTTCACTGCCCCTCTTGGGAGTCTTGAATAATTATTTTTTTTTCTTTTTTTTTCTAGCCACTCATTTTTTTGTAAGCCGCTCTTACTTTTCTTTATTCCTCACAAAGAAAGTTGAAAAGAATAAAAGGAAAAACACCCGCTAAGTATTAAGCATGACATAAGTATAGTATACACAAATCGTTCTAACTTAGAATCTTAATACGTACTTATACCAACCATGAATGATTAGTCAAAAATGCATAACAGACTACAAACCAATTAAAACCGTTCTTGATTATTTATTAACATATATACACTCGAAGAAATTAGAGGCAAAGAAAAAGAAGGGTTTAGCCACAAGTAATTATCATGAATTTTATCTAGCCCTTTTATACTTGGTTCAACTCTATCATTTCCCATTCTTCACAAATTTAAAATCTCAACTAATGAGAGTGGTGGATGCTTAGCCTAATAGACCAATGAAGGACTACATGGTTAAGGATACTAGCTAGAGAATGCTTGGATAAGCAAACTCGGGTTGAGTCAAAGTATCCATGGCGGGCCTAATATGTCAAAGAAATCTAAATTTGTTAAGCCATGTCCTTATTATATTTTTTTTTCCTTTTTATATATTTTTGATGAAAAATAAAAGAAGAAATATATACCAATGCAATCGTGTTATGCAAATGAACAATGATTGATGGGGAATGCATATTTTTGGTGGCCAAAGTAGATCAAAGATTTGAAAAATGTTTGAAAAATTAATTTTCCATATTATCATGAAGGTCAATGACAAAGTCTAGGTAAGGTCACTTCGATAGAAGACCCCCCTACACTTAAGCTAAACATTGTCCTCAATGTTTAAGAGCATGGAAGTATAAACTTCCCCTACGCTTATGACAATGAATAGACTTTGCTTAACCCAAGCTAAGGAAAGATCAACTATAGTGAATTCATTTTTTTAAGCACAATGTGTCTATGAAAAATCACAATAGTAACGAAGTGAACCGGATACAAGGGCCTCTTCCATAAGCTCTAAAGCACGTGATGAGTGAGAAACCCTACAAACAACATGAAGACAAAAGGAATGTCTCCCCTACACTTCTCATCAACTCTATATCCTTATTTATAACCTACAACACTCTAAGTCTAAAAACTCTAAACCTAGTTATTCAAGCATGATTTAAGGAGTCTCTAGCTCGACTCAGCCCACACTTAAAAGTGTCTAAAACCTATCATGGAGAAGAAAAGTTTTGCCCTTTTTAAAGAAAAATCTCCATGATAAGGTAAAGCAAGTTTTCAATTATCAAAACTCTATAAATATTTCCCCCGGATCAAATACATAATTACCATCCCACTTATAACATAATTTAACAACTAACTTCCCAAGCAATGGTGTAAAGGGTGAGGTGTTGTTCTCCAAAATGGTTGCCCATATGTTCTTCAAAAGGTGATAAGGTGATACTCTCAAATCTCTCACAAGTTTTCCTTTTGTTGCATCAGGCGGATACTGAGATGGCTTAGCAAGCTCTATATCATGATCAAAAATCCGTTCCTTGATGGGAAAACAAAAAGTGTTGGTTGCCTTAGAAGATTCTCCCTTGTAGGTCACATGGTGAGAGAAAGGTTTTGGAGTAATGGGTAACAACAAACTCTTTGAATGCACATTAATGTTGGAAATTTAGTGCAATTGTGGGAACGGGTAATACTTGTAAATGGGTTTGGAGGTACGGAGTGTACACCCATTAAGTCCCTTACCTCCCTGGACTCAATATAGTGGTTGTGATATCAGTAGGAAGCTGCTCCTGGTCAGGAAGTTGCTCCTGGTCAGGAAGTTGCTCCTGGTCAGGAAGCTGCTCCTGGTCAGGAAGCTGCTCCTGGTTAGGACGTTGCTCCTGGTGATGCACAAAGTCTTTGTAACCTCTTTGACCAGTTAATGAGGGTTGAATATTGACTTGATGACCAAGTTTATGGTCATGTAACCACTATGCTTTATGAAGGTAATTATGAGATTAATAGGCCGATTAATGCTCTTAATACCTTTGACTAGGAGTTACATTCGTTAAGGAATATGATCACTATAAATAGTGATCATATTTTGCATGATGAGACATACGAAAATAGGAAACACTTACACGCACAGAGTTCTTGATTTGTGCCTAAAACAAGAACTAACTCTTGGTTTTATCCCAAGGAGGTATTCGTGTTAACCCAGGCATAGGGTCGAATAATCTTCTTTGGAAAGTGATTACACGACTTCAAGAGATATCCGGTAACCATTCATTGGTACGTAGTTAGGCTATTGATTATCTTCACCCTGTTGGAACGAAGTAAACCCCAACAATCAAAGAAGATTATTTTGTGATAATCAATGGCGGCGGAAATGAAGCATATGGTGGCTAACTTCTCCAAACTGGACAAGTTTGAAGGGGTTTATTTTAGGAGATGGCAGAAAAAGATGCACTTTCTTCTTTCTACCATAAACGTGGTGTACGTGCTGACCACTCCCATTCCTGATGGTGGTGATGATGCTACTTTGGAGGAACTGATGAAAAGGAGCAAATGGGAGAATGATGATTATGTGTGTCGCGGCATAATTCTCAATGGTATGTCTGATTCTTTATTTGATATTTACCAAAATGTTGAATCTGCTAAAGAACTATGGGATTCCTTGGAAGCCAAATATATGGCTGATGATGCATCAAGTAAGAAGTTCCTTGTGAGTGATTTCACAAATTACAAAATGACTGATTCAAGACCAGTCATGGAACAATACAATGAACTTCTTGGAATACTTGGCAGATTTACACAACATAAAATGAACATGGATGAGACCATTCAGGTCTCGTGTGTCATTGACAAACTACCTACTTCTTGGAAAGATTTCAAGCAAACCTTGAAACATAAGAAGGAGGAGTTAACTCTTGTTGAGTTGGGCAGTCATTTGCGCATTGAGGAATCCCTCAGGGTGCATGAAAGTGATAAGCCAAAGAGCAACAATGTTGTTGGTTCATTTGTTGTCAATATGGTGGAGCATAACAACTCCACCAGGTACAATGACAACAAGGGCAAACGTAAGCATCATGATAACACCAAACCTAATCCTAACAAGAAGTCATCAGTGGCTTGTTGGAAGTGTGGGAAACCTGGACACTTTAAAAGGGATTGCAAAGGTGTTAGCATTGGCAACCAAGCTAATGGATCAGGCACAAAAGGTCAGAATATATTTAATGAATCTCTCCAGATTTATTATGTTACATATGTATCTGAAGCTTACTTTGTGTAGGATGATGATGTTGCGTGGTGGGTTGACTCTGGAGCAACAGTACATGTGTGTAAAGATAGATGATGGTTCAAGACTTATGAGTCAATGAACGATGGATCTATTCTTCACATGGGAAATGAGTCAACAGCCCTAGTGCATGGACGTGGTTGTGTAGATCTTAAATTTAGTTCTGGAAAGATTGTTTCTTTGTTTAATGTTTTGCATGTTCCTAATATTAGGAAGAACTTGGTTTCTAGTAGTGTTTTGAATAATTGTGGTTATAAACAAGTGATTGAATCTAATAAATTTGTTTTATCTAAACATGGTGTGTTTATTGGTTTTGGCTATTTGAGTAATCAAATGTCCAGGCTTAATATTAATTCTAGTATAAATGTTGATTCTGTCCTGATGACTACCACTAAACTGAATGATTCATCACTATGGCATGCTAGACTAGGCCATGTCCACTATAAAAGAATGCAAGATATGTCTAAGGATGGGTTAATTCCAGCTTTTGACATGGACACTGATAAGTGTCAGACTTGTATGCTAAATAAAATTACTAAGAAACCATTTCAGGATGTAAAACGTGTAACTACAGTTTTGGAGCTAATACATAGTGACCTACGTGATTTGCATGCTACTCCCTCATTAGGGAATAAGAAATACTTGGTAACATTTATTGATGATGCTTCAAGGTTTTGTTATGTCTATTTGTTGCATACTAAGGATGAAGCATTAGATAAATTTAAAGTATTTAAAACTGAAGTTGAATTACAACAAGGAGTCCAAATCAAAAGATTTAGGACTGATAGGGGAGGTGAGTACATGAATACTCAGTTTTTCAGTCTGTTGGAATAATCCTTGAAACAACTGCCTCCTATACTCCACAACAAAATGGTATATCAGAAAGGAAAAATAGAGTACTAAAAGAGATGGTTAACTCCATGTTGTCCTACTCAGGACTGAGTCAAGGGTTTTGGGGAGAAGCTATGTTAACAGCTTGCTATTTATTAAATAGGGTTCTACTAAAAGGAACAAGATTACCCCTTATGAACTCTGGACTAAAAGGAAACCAAACTTGAACTACCTCAAAGTTTGGGGTTGTAGGGCTGTTGTAAGACTCCCTGATCCAAAGGTGAAAACCTTGGGTGAAAGAGGCATTGAATGCATCTTTGTTGGATATGCTGAGCATTCCAAGGCTTATAGGTTCTATGTTATTGAACCTAATGATTCAGTTTCAATAAACTCAATCATTGAATCAAGGGATGCTAACTTTGATGAGACTAGGTTCTCATCAGTCCCTAGACCAAGCCTTAGGACTCCTATAGGAGCTGAGGACACTGGTGTTTCAGTGGAACCTGAAAGGGTCACTGATGAGGTTGTGGTTCAGCAACCTGAGCCTGAGCTTAGAAGAAGCACAAGGCATAGGACTCCAAAGAATTTTGGGCCTGAATTTCAACTATACCTAGTTGAAGGAACAAGGGATGAGGTCTCTGACCAGTACTACTATTGCTTTAATGTTGAGGATGATCCCAAAACGTTTGATGAAGCAATGAAGTCCCAGGATGTTGCTTTCTAGAAAGAAGCAATCAATGATGAGATGGATTCCATCATGGGCAACAACACTTGGGTGTTGGTTGATCTACCTCCAGGTTGTAATCCACTTGGTAACAAGTGGATTTTCAAAAGGAAAATGAAGGTAGATGGAACTGTTGAAAAGTTCAAGGCAAGGTTAGTCATTCAGGGCTTTAAACAAAAGTCAGGGATAGACTATTTTGATACTTATGCTCCAGTAGCACGTATAAGTACCATAAGAATGTTGATTGCTCTAGTAAGTATTCACAATCTGATTATTCATCAGATGGATGTGAAGACAGCATTCTTGAATGGTGACTTGGATGAGGAGGTTTATAGGAACCAACCGCAGGGCTTCATCATGCCTGGTCATGAAGGTAAGGTGTGTAAACTGATTAAGTCCTTATATGGACTGAAGCAGGCACCTAAGCAATGGCACCAGAAATTTGATGAAGTGGTTTTGTCTAATGGTTATTCACTTAACCAAGCTAACAAATGTGTATATAGCAAATTTGATGAATCTGGTAAAGGAGTCATCATTTGCCTATATGTTCATGACATGTTAATCTTTGGTACTGACCAAGCTAAGGTTGATCAGACAAAGGATTTTTTGTCATCAAAGTTCTCCATGAAAGACATGGGGGAGGCTGATGTTATCCTTGGCATAAGGATTAAACATGAAAGTGATGGTATTGTAATTTCTCAGTCTCATTACATTGAGAAGGTGCTGAAGAAATTCAATCACTTTGATTGTACTCCAGTAAGTACACCTATGGATACAAGTGAGAAACTAATGCCTAACAATGGTCAGGCTCTCTCCCAGCTTGAGTATTCTAGGGTTATTGGTTGCTTGATGTATGCCATGACTAGTACTAGGCCTGACATTGCATTTGCTGTGGGTAAACTGAGTAGGTATACTAGTAATCCTGGTACTCAGCATTGGCAAGCAATTCAGAGGGTACTGAAGTATTTGAAAGGAACAATGGATTATTGTTTGTCTTATATTGGATATCCTTCAGTGTTGGAAGGTTACACTGATGCAAGTTGGATCAGCAATACTGAGGATAATTCATCCACAAGTGGCTGGGTATTCCTTCTTGGTGGTGGTGCAATTTCTTGGGCATCCAAGAAGCAAACTTGCATTATCGGTACAACAATGGAATCTGAATTTGTGGCTCTAGCAGCTGTTGGTAAAGAGGCTGAATGGTTGAGAAACTTGCTTCTTGAGATTCCATTGTGGGTCAAACCTATGGCACCCATTTCTATCCGTTGTGATAGTGCAGCTACATTGGCTAAGGCATATAGCCAGATGTACAATGGCAAGTCTAGACACCTAGGTGTTAGACATAGCATGATTCGTGAGTTGATCATGAATGGGGTGATTTCAATAGAGTTTGTGAGGTCTCAACAAAACTTAGCTGATCACTTGACGAAGGGATTGGCTAGAGACTTGGTTATAAAGTCTGGTAAAGGGATGGGTTTAAAAGTCCACTCTAGTCACTGAATGCTAGGACACCCAACTCCCTCCTGAGGAAACTTGGGAGCTGAGTTCAATGTGGAAAGATGAACATTCAGGGGACTGAAGCACATGTATATCATCCCAAGGATGTGCTTGTATCTGCTGAAAGGAGGATGAAGTTATAAACTTCTTAATGGTTAATTTCTTTGAAAAAGTGCTTAAGCAGGAGCATGAACTAAAGAGGAACCACCTATGTAAATGTTGAGGTTTCGCCGCCTCAAGGAGCATGGACTTTGGCTCTTACAACATTTATGAATTGGATATTGACACATGGCTTGTATGGTGTCAGGAGCGTTTTAAGTGTTTGAAAACTTGGGTGTATGTTATCTTCAGGTGTTCAAAGTAGTTGAAGGGTTCAATTCTTAGAACACCCTGATTCTCGAATATTTGGAGTGATGTACTAAGATGGAAATTCAATCCTCAGGACATTTTCATTTATGCACTGGTTTTTCTAAAGTTGATTTTCATGCAAAAAAGAATTGTACTAAATTGGGGAGGATTGTTGGAAATTTAGTGCAAATGTGGGAACGGGTAATACTTGTAAATGGGTTTGGAGGTACGAAGTGTACACCCATTAAGTCCCTTACCTCCCTGGACTTAATATAGTGGTTGTGTTATCAGTAGGAAGCTGCTCCTGGTCAGGAAGTTGCTCCTGGTCAGGAAGTTGCTCCTGGTCAGGAAGCTGCTCCTGGTCAGGAAGCTGCTCCTGGTTAGGAAGCTGCTCCTGGTTAGGACGTTGCTCCTGGTGATGCACAAAGTCTTTGTAACCTCTTTGACCAGTTAATGAGGGTTGAATATTGACTTGATGACCAGGTTTATGGTCATGTAACCACTATGCTTTATGAAGGTAATTATGAGATTAATAGGCCGATTAATGCTCTTAATACCTTTGACTAGGAGTTACATTCCTTAAGGAATAGGATCACTATAAATAGTGATCATATTTTGCATGATGAGACATACGAAAACATGAAACACTTACACGCACAGAGTTCTTGATTTGTGCCTAAAACAAGAACTAACTCTTGGTTTTATCCCAAGGAGGTGTTCGTGTTAACCCAGGCATAGGGTCGAATAATCTTCTTTGGAAAGTGATTACACGACTTCAAGAGATATCCGGTAACCATTCATTGGTACGTAGTTAGGCTATTGATTATCTTCACCCTGTTGGAACGAAGTAAATCCCAACAATTAATGACTTGTTTTCCTTTATCACTTTGAAAGGTTGAGGTGGGCAAAGAAGAAGATAAAGGATCTTCATGCAATAGAGATTCTAGAAAGAGTATGTCCCCCTCCTCATCAATATATCTAAGAGTGTACCCAAAAGGGATATCAACCTCTAAAAACTCATCACTCTCATCCATGATAGAATCCTCCTCATCACCATAAACATCATAGATTGGTCTATCAAAGATTGGTGATTCCTCAACCCAAGGAAGTGTGATCATCAAAGAATGGAGAGTCACAAGTAGATTGCTCATCATCACTATAAGAATCATATGTTGGTGAATCACAAAGAATATATTCTTCATCACTAAGATCCTCATTGATGTCTTCATCATGGTAGAAAAGTGGGTTATCATATAAGGTTTCAAAGACAGGATTGGAATGAATCACAAAATCATCAAAGTTAAGCTCTTGTGGTTCATGAAAATCCAAGGATGAGAAAATGGAAGCAATGGTCTCAACATAAGGTAGATCAGAATCTCCACTTAAACAAGCTTCATAAAAATATTCATCACAAACTTCATCAAGGATATCATCTTGAGTTTCTTCCTCATTAACAAAATTAATATGCTTCACCGTTTCGGGCTCATTAGACTTATTTGACAACTTTCCCATATTAAACACAACTCTTTCATCTCCTACCCTCATTGTAAGTTCACCCTCCACCACATCTATAAGAGTTCGATCGTTCTCAAAAACGGCCTACCAACAATCAAAGGAACTCTCGGATCCATATCTTAATCAACCACCACAAAATCCGCGGTAAAGGTAAATCTATCAACCCCAACAAAAACATCCTCCGCAATTCCCACCGGATAAGCTATAGTACGGTTGGCCAACTCAAGAGTCATCTTAGTAGGACTGAGCTCGGGAAGTGAAAGTCTTTTCCAAACCGATAATGGCATGAGATTTATGCTTGCCCCTAAATCCGCTAATGCCATGCAATTTTCCACCCCTAGAAAATTGCAAGGACTCAAAAACCTCCCCGGATCTCCAAGCTTAGTAGGCAACTTCTTAAGCAAAACCGCGGAACAATTTTCATTTAAGGAAGCATTAGGCAAATCCACCAATTTCTCCTTGTTAGAAAATAAGTCCTTGATCATCTTAGCAAACTTAGGCATATTGACTAAGGCTTCCACAAAGGAGATGTTTATGTTAAGTTGCTTGAACATCCTCAAAAAGTTTGAGACTTGTATATCATCCTTGTTCTTAAGCTTTTCCTTTCTTAATCTTGATGGGTAAGGGAGACTTGGTTTTGGTTGTGGTTGAGTAGTTGATGAAAGAATTTTCCTTGTTGGGTTCTTTATTGATAGGTGTGGAAGTTAAAAGATAAGTGAGTATAGGTTGAGAAGGTGTAGGTGGTGAGTTGGTAGAGCTTGGAGGTGGTGAAGAAGATGTAGAAGGCTTATCACAAGATGGAATCATAGTAGGCTTTACCAAAGTAGGTGTGGGTGGTGAAGGATCATGAGTTTTCTTTCCACTTCTTGTTGTGATAGCATTGATAATGGCCCTCGGGTTTGTTTGCGTGTTAGAAGGTAAATCCCCTTGTGGTCTTTGATTAAATGCCATCAAAATCCTCTTAGCATTCTCCTCAGTTATAAGTCTCATTTGCTCTTGCATTCTTTTTTCACTTTCACGAATTCTCCTCTGAACATACTCATGATTATCATGTGGCCCATATCCTTGATTTTAAACTTGAGGGTATCCTTGATTTGGTGGATGAAAATTATTTCCTTAATTGTGAAAGTTGTTAGGTGCTTTATAGTTGTTCCATTGGATTGTGGCCTTGGCCCTTGGTTCCTTTGTAACAATTAAAGGGATTGGGTTGAGTAAGGGTGGGTGGATATGGTTGGAAACCGGGTGGAGCAAGGTAGTTTTGAGACTTGTAAGAAATGTGTCACACCCCACCATGGCGGAATATGGGGCGCGACGTATGGATATCATCACAACAACAGCGTGTCTATAGAGAGAACTAAATGAAATTTAAATATCATAGATGGCGACACAAATGTCATGACAATATCTCAACAATGCAGGCGTCTAGGTAAGTAGGTAACAGGCCTACCTCTTACCAAAGACATACAAATAAACAAACATCAAACATATAGGTACCACAAAGTTCACTTAATCAAAACACAAAATAAAATCTAAGAGGAAAGGGGATTCCTCCGAATGCAATCCTAGCAGCCTCTATACTCTAGCCACTTCTAACATCATCTTGCACAACTACCTCACCTGAAAATGACACTAAAATCTGTCAACATAAAGTTGGTGAGAACATAGGTTTAAGTTATCTAGAACATCATAAGAAACCTTGACATCCGCTGTAAATAAGTTGAAGAAAAACAATTTATAGTAATGGACCATAATGTGATAATCATGCTACATGCATCCACAACAAAACTCAAGCCAAGTACCAATCACATCTACAATTCACAAAGCACATTATAACAATCAAGAAGTATCCTGTCACACGCACAAGAACACACACCACACTATCCGGATCTTTCCCACACCACCTGTGGAAGATGAACTATATCCCCGTCGAGATATCTTGCCTCCGAAGAGACGATGCACAAGTACTCAGGACGGATCGTGCCCCACGCTCCACACACATCACAACTGGTCCCATAGACGCCCATACATCTATGTACCAAAGCCAATCACAATCCAAACAAAATTCACATAGCAGAACACGTACCAAAGCACATATGAGAACACATAAGCACGCAAGTCACACAATAACACATTTATGTCCACACATTTTATAACATAGTACTAAATCATGTTTAAGAACATTACAATGTCATCTCCATCCCATACTGGAAAAAAAACATTTAAAAACGTAGTAAAATGGGACTATGAACTCACCTGATTGCTTCTCCAAAGTCCTTGCTCTAGCCCCAAGCTAATAATCCAAAAACACATAAATCAATACATGAACCAACCTCTAAAATGGTTCATCAACCTATGATGTACATCTAACCTCCTCTCATATAAATATCCCATTTATAACTCTAAACACCCCATTACCCTTCCCTAACAAGTCCTTAACTTGGTTAAGTTTAATAGCTATCCCGTTCACAATTTTACACAAAACAGTCCCAGTTTTAGGTCTTAAAACTTTAAGTCAAACGTCCACTTAAACATACTCATGGTTTCTGTAAAAGGAATATTCATACCCTTAAATATGTTGGCTAACACCTCCCACTTGCCCTAACCTTAAAGCTACTGTTAAGGCCCTGATATATATATATATATACTTTTGTCATTCCAGTTTTCCTGATTTTAAACGTATGAAAAGTTCATTACCATTAGAGGGTCTTACCCTAAACCACAATCTTAGCCCAAGTGCAGATCCTTATTACAATATATAAACCATCTCTCATGTTCGTGAGAAGATCCCAATGCAACCCTAAGTACCCCAAACAACCCAAAACTTAAAAAGAAAACAGGCTGAATTTAAAACTGTTTTGACCTCCGACTGTTGTAACCTATTTTTGACCCCCTTCCCAACCTCCAATTTAGCTCTAGTTTCTTGCATTGGAAAGCCAATTCAAATACCTTTTCAGGGGTATGTGGATCGTAAGATAAGAGTTTGTAGAACTCCCAATATGATCAAAACAATTGACTCAAAAATCTGCCCAGTTTTTAAAAACGGGTTTAACAAAATCAACCACATTAATTAACCCTAATTCCTCTAATTACAAGCCCTAACCCATGTAATTATTATATTATGATTATTACAACATTAATTTACTGTTTATATATAAACCCTAACCCTTAATCCATCATAAGAATGATTAATTAAACATAACAACAATTAATATGAAAAGGGTTATGAAGATTTTACCTTTTATTTAATGAAAGATGAAAACCTAATTTTATGAAGAACCATAATTTTCCTCTTCTTTTAGTCGACTATAACTCCAGGGAACGAAAAAAAATGCGTTTGATTTAGTGTTGGGGGTTCCTTATATAACCAAAACAATCCTTGTCCAACCCAATTACCACTTACCATAAATCTTTTCCTTTTTCCTTTTTTTTCTCTTCTAAACCGACCCAAACACCCCTTATTTCGTTTTTTCCTTTATTTTTTTTTCTTTTTATTGTTAATTAATATCTTATTAATATTACCTTAATTTACCTTAATTTATTTCAGCCCCTAAAGCTTCTAAAACCCCAAAACCGTGAAACTAGTCAAAATTACGCGTTTTACCATAAAAGACGTAAAATATACACTTTTATAAAAAATCTCAAATTTTGAAATAAACTTTATAACTAAGTCCTAAATAACTTAAAACCATCCCGAAAAATATTCATATGGATAATTACCTCATCCGAGACTTCTAAATGCTAAACCGTAAATCATAAAAAATACACTATTACGATAATACTTATACGTATACGTAAACACCAAAATATCACCATTTCATTTCATAGTCACTAATTATGAGCTCATGAACATGAAATAACCGTTCCTCGATTTACTTATGAGTACTCTATACTCATAAACGATAACCACACCAACCTCGTTCACACAAAATAAACACGTAAACACACAATTCAAGTAAGCACACATAAAATAACCTAAAAGTAAGACCAAGTGACAAACCCAAAACCTAGGGTTGTCACATCACTCCCTCCTAATAGAAATCTCGTCCCGAGATTTACTCCCAAACTCAAACTTATTCTCAGCAAACAAACGAGGATACATATCCCTGATAAAACCTCCACGTTCAAACGTGAACTCAGTTTACACGAAAATAATCTCAACCAACAACACATGAGCCTTAACCGTCCGCGAGGAAACTTATCAAAACCATAAAGTTATGTAACCAACCTAACTAAATCTCGCAACTCATCAAACAAGAACTGTCTTGAAACCAAGTTAGGAGCCGTCACATAACTCAACGGGTTTAAAACTGTCACCCCGATTTCAGTCTTACTCATAAATACCATAAATCAAAACTCATCAAAATATAACCACGTATAATAAGGTCTAAAGAAATCTCAAATTCCTTCCCAACTCATCTCTATGTTAACCCTCCAAGTGTTCATTGCCGCAAAATACCCAAAACACGAGTTTAAACCATGTTGTCCGAAAATTAACCTTGAACTCAACACTTGTACAATTAATTCGACCAAGCTACTGACTTCCAATTACGAAACTTTCTGAATATTTGAAAAGTATGTTCCGAGTACATAATTTGAAAGTATGTTCCGAGCACATAATTTTAGGCTTTTGAATCACCCAAAAACCTTTAAAAACGAATAAGTTATGACCAAAACGATTTTTCTCAAAATCTGCCTAGGCATTAGCGACAGTTTCTGACAGTTAGCGACATATTTTGACAGTTTAGCGACAGTTTCTGCCTACTCCGATTTATACAAAAAAAAACGATTTTTAAACCCTAAAAAAAAACCCGTTATTAATTACAAAATTCAAGGTCTAATTTATTTTAATTCTAGAAAATTTAAACTCTCACCCATCATATGATTAATACATGATTTAACATATTTAAGTTAATAAGAACAAGAATTCTAACTAAAGAACAATAACTTTAGATGATCAAGACCAAACTATTTTAGAATAAAAAGGCCATGCTTATATGAAAAAAAATTATATTCCACCTTATTTCAAACACGTTTTCGACACTTCCTTATTTCATCGACTACCGACAACTATTTTTTTTCAATTTGCAAGTTCTATATTTTTTTACCATGTATAACTCGAAACAAAAGACATCGTTACCCCAAAAAGAAATCTCCACCATCTCAAAATCCTTCACGCCAAAAGTACCGTACAAACAAACATGTGAAATGAGGACCCGAGAAATGCGCTACTACAGAAGTTGAACATCTCAAAGAGAAACGAGCTAGCAACCATCCCAAGAATACAACCGGTAAGTAGAAAATAATTTTACATACATAGGCATAAGCGTACATACACTCAAATCCATCCAACATATATTATACAAGCATGTATTAACTCTCTTTCATGCAATCATACTTGAAAGTCCAGTGGTGTTGTGGCACATATATAATTATGTAGGCCTCCATAATTATACATGTTCCCTTTCACCAATGTACTCCCTCCTATGATGACACTTATAAGAAATTAATACTACACATAACACATAATCCAACAACTCACAAGCACATAACCACACAAGATAAGATCCAAAACCCCATGTATTAAAATAACATAGTCAATGCACAAAACACATAAACTCGTAGTCCAGCTGAACCAGCGTAGACAAAATTCAAAATGTATAAAGATCATGAAAACATAATTAAACGAAATCCAACAATAACTAGCGTATACGACCATGGTTCCACCCGCACTAATCAAAACTCGTAAAGAAAATAACATGTAGTTAAGTATGAACCATAGTAGTTCATAACCTAACAAATACTGCGAAAATAATATTCAAACACATCAATTACTATAAAATGCACACATACTCCTATGACGCCTATATGCAGGGACCCTTAAGCTATAGACTAGGCTACACGACTAGGCAACATAATTCTCTATAACCATTGGCTCTGATACCATTCTGTCACACCCCACCATGGCGGAATATGGGGCGCGACGTATGGATATCATCACAACAACAGCGTGTCTATAGAGAGAACTAAATGAAATTGAAATATCATAGATGGCGACACAAATGTCGTGACAATATCTCAACAATGCAGGCGTCTAGGTAAGTAGGTAACAGGCCTACCTCTTACCAAAGACATACAAATAAACAAACATCAAACATATAGGTACCACAAAGTTCACTTAATCAAAACACAAAATAAAATCTAAGAGGAAAGGGGATTCCTCCGAATGCAATCCTAGCAGCCTCTATACTCTAGCCACTTCTAACATCATCTTGCACAACTACCTCACCTGAAAATGACACTAAAATCTTTCAACATAAAGTTGGTGAGAACATAGGTTTAAGTTATCTAGAACATCATAAGAAACCTTGACATCCGCTGTAAATAAGTTGAAGAAAAACAATTTATAGTAATGGACCATAATGTGATAATCATGCTACATGCATCCACAACAAAACTCAAGCCAAGTACCAATCACATCTACAATTCACAAAGCATATTATAACAATCAAGAAGTATCCTGTCACACGCACAAGAACACACACCACACTATCCGGATCTTTCCCACACCACCTGTGGAAGATGAACTATATCCCCGTCGAGATATCTTGCCTCCGAAGAGACGATGCACAAGTACTCAGGACGGATCGTGCCCCACGCTCCACACACATCACAACTGGTCCCATAGACGCCCATACATCTATGTGCCAAAGCCAATCACAATCCAAACAAAATTCACATAGCAGAACACGTACCAAAGCACATATGAGAACACATAAGCACGCAAGTCACACAATAACACATTTATGTCCACACATTTTATAACATAGTACTAAATCATGTTTAAGAACATTACAAGTGTCATCTCCATCTCATACTGGAAAAAAAACATTTAAAAACGTAGTAAAATGGGACTATGAACTCACCTGATTGCTTCTCCAAAGTCCTTGCTCTAGCCCCAAGCTAATAATCCAAAAACACATAAATCAATACATGAACCAACCTCTAAAATGGTTCATCAACCTATGATGGACATCTAACCTCCTCTCATATAAATACCCCATTTATAACTCTAAACACCCCATTACCCTTCCCTAACAAGTCCTTAACTTGGTTAAGTTTAATAGCTATCCCGTTCACAATTTTACACAAAACAGTCCCAGTTTTAGGTCTCAAAACTTTAAGTCAAACGTCCACTTAAACATACCCATGGTTTATGTAAAAGGAATATTCATACCTTTAAATATGTTGGCTAACACCTCCCACTTGCCCTAACCTTAAAGCTACTGTTAAGGCCCTGATATATATATATATATATATATATATATATACTTTTGTCATTCCAGTTTTCCTGATTTTAAACGTATGAAAAGTTCATTACCATTAGAGGGTCTTACCCTAAACCACAATCTTAGCCCAAGTGCAGATCCTTATTAAAATATATAAACCATCTCTCATGTTCGTGAGAAGATCCCAATGCAACCCTAAGTACCCCAAACAACCCAAAACTTAAAAAGAAAACAGGCTGAATTTAAAACTGTTTTGACCTCCGACTGTTGTAACCTATTTTTGACCCCCTTCCCAACCTCCAATTTAGTTCTAGTTTCTTGCATTGGAAAGCCAATTCAAATACCTTTTCAGGGGTATGTGGATCGTAAGATAAGAGTTTGTAGAACTCCCAATATGATCAAAACAATTGACTCAAAAATCTGCCCAGTTTTTAAAAACAGGTTTAACAAAATCAACCACATTAATTAACCCTAATTCCTCTAATTACAAGCCCTAACCCATGTAATCATTATATTATGATTATTACAACATTAATTTACTGTTTATATATAAACCCTAACCCTTAATCCATCATAAGAATGATTAATTAAACATAAAAACAATTAATATGAAAAGGGTTATGAAGATTTTACCTTTTATTTAATGAAAGATGAAGAAAACCTAATTTTATGAAGAACCCTAATTTTCCTCTTCTTTTAGTCGACTATAACTCCAGGGAAAGAAAAAAAAATGCGTTTGATTTAGTGTTGGGGGTTCCTTATATAACCAAAACAATCCTTGTCCAACCCAATTACCACTTATCATAAATCTTTTCCTTTTTCCTTTTTTTTTCTCTTCTAAACCGACCCAAACACCCCTTATTTCGTTTTTTCCTTTATTTTTTTTTCTTTTTATTGTTAATTAATATCTTATTAATATTACCTTAATTTACCTTAATTTATTTCAGCCCCTAAAGCTTCTAAAACCCCGAAACCGTGAAACTAGTCAAAATTACGCGTTTTACCGTAAAAGACGTAAAATATACACTTTTATAAAAAATCTCAAATTTTGAAATAAACTTTATAACTAGGTCCTAAATAACTTAAAACCATCCCGAAAAATATTCATATGGATAATTACCTCATCCGAGACTTCTAAATGCTAAACCGTAAATCATAAAAAAATACACTATTACGATAATACTTATACGTATACGTAAACACCAAAATATCACCATTTCATTTCATAGTCACTAATTATGAGCTCATGAACATGAAATAACCGTTCCTCGATTTACTTATGAGTACTCTATACTCATAAACGATAACCACACCAACCTCGTTCACACAAAATAAACACGTAAACACACAATTCAAGTAAGCACACATAAAATAACCTAAAAGTAAGACCAAGTGACAAACCCAAAACCTAGGGTTGTCACAAAATGTTGTTTTAATTTATTTTGGGTTTGAAATGTTCTCTATGTTCTTCTTGGTAAGCATAACACTCAACTTGATAACCTTAAACTTTGTCACATTGTTGAAAGGAATGGGGACCTCCACAAGTCTCACATGAAAGAGCAATAGCATGCACATCATTGGTGGAATTATTCAAGGAAAGGCCCTTAAGGGTTTGGAATTAATTCTTGATTTGACTTAAGATTCATGTCTTGATTCCTTTCCATTATTTTGAGTATCTCTTAGTGACTCTTGAGGAATTGGTTATCACAAGGTGTTTGAGAACTATCTTGCACAACATGAACCCTTTCATCAAATTGTGTGTTAGTTTGCACCATTGATTTGGTCTCAATAATGTCCCAAGCTTCTTGAATGGATTTAGAAAGAATATTTCCACCCGCGGAAGAGTTGAGTGAATCTTGGTGGTGTGGTCTTAAGCCATTATAGAAAGTGTTGATTTGGTGAACCTCATTGAATCCATGATTTGGGAATTTCCTCAATAACTCCTTGAACTCCTCCCATGCATCACTAAAGGTTTGGCTAGGTTTTTGTTGAAATCTAATAATTAGGTTCCTCAAAGCCGTGGTCTTAGATGGGGGAAAGAACTTGTTCAAAAACTTCTTAGTGAAATCATCCCAAGTAGTAATGCTCTCGGGTGGTTGTGTATCTAACCAATACTTGGCATTTCCCTCTAGTGAAAATTGTATCAATATCAACTTAATGGCATCGTGGGGAACTCCATTGTACTTAATGGTGTTGCAAAGAGCAAGAAACTTCTAAAGGTGATCATGTGGATTATCGTTAGATTTCCCAAAAAATGGTGTGTTTGAAACCAAGTTAATCATAGATGTCTTAAGCTAAAAGGTGTTTGCGGGAATCTCGGGTATCTTAATAGCATCGGCATATCCTTGCACATTGGATTGCAAGTTCTCCATCAAAGGTCGAGTGTCAACGTCGGCCATGGCTTCTTGTGGTGTGTGGATCAAAGCACGATTCTCGTGATCGGCTTGATGGACGGTGGTGTTTTTAATCTTTCTCTTTTTCTTCCTTTTTGGATGATGGGGTTGTACACCAATAGGTATTTGTGCACGCCCGCGGGTGAGCATGCAACTAAAATCAAGGAGTGAGAGAGAAGCTCTTGTTCGACTTTGAAGAAGAAGGGATTATCCTCTTCGAGATTCAATATGAAATATCCACAAGAAAGTATAATATACGTAAGTACTACTTGGGTGCAAGACCCCCAATCAAGCCTTCCTTCTAAGAATACGCACTAGTGAACGGGGGGTTAGGTGGCGTGAAGCACTTAAGTACCTATTGCATCGCCTTTCTATTCACTTTGTTGTGTGTATTCTTCGAATTCTTGCCTATCGGAAGTATTTATCTATTCTTGCTTAATTAAATTTGATCGATACACGTGTCAAGGACCAGAACGCTCCCTAACACGGTGTATTTCAAAAGCAATACTTATGGAGATATGTGTATTGATTGTTTGTATACGTATACGTATCTACATATAATAATATAGAGAAAATATTTTTGTATTTATTTGGTTTTTTAAAGAAAATACTATATGTACGTAAAAACCGAGGAAATCCAAGAATATATATTTTTGGTTGCAATCTCTTAGGAAAAAGATTGCTTTTTGAATTTTTTATTTTTTTGGTCAATTCTTTTAGGAAAAGAATTGTTTTTGTTATTTTTTAGTTTTTATATTTTTATATTTTTGATTTTTTTATGTTTTTGATTTATGAAACATAAAAATAACGTTCACGGGGTGAACGGATCCCAAAAGCCAATGAAAACCGTCAATCAATAGTCTCTCGTAATGTCATGAACCGGCAGCGGCGCCATTTGAAATTGAGTATATTGAAGTTCGTTTTCTCTCGATTCTCGACAAATTGAAAGTCCTAAAAATCTCAAGTCTTTAATTGTTCTTGGTTGTTAAGGTATTTGGAAATTCTATGTCTATTTCAATCAACAAGTAAAAAGTGAAAAATATTAAACCTACGTATCCGTAAAACACATTGCAATTACCAAATAATATTCACAAAAGTTCAAAAATTAAAAGCATGAAAGTAAAACTGCTTGAAAAGAAAACTAATTGAAAGTAAAAGGGCTGAAATGTAAAGTTCATAAACTAAAAGGACTAAAAGTGTAAATTCTAACAAACTTGTAACAAATTTAACCAATTAACAAACTTCCTAACAGATTTTGACAAAAAACTGAAAGTTAAGGGACTGACTCTATGAAAACCCTAAATACTTGCAAGTTTAACACTCAATGCAAACAATTTCAAACCAAAAGGACTAAAATGCAATTAATGGGAATTATTTAACAAAAACGGGCACACAACTTCAATAAGCTGGTTTAAGCTCGTTGCTGGACCAAATAAGCTCTAGTTTGTTTCAAATTGCTTGAAATTGAACTTTAGCTAGACTTGTATAAGGAAACAGCTTAAAGACAAGTAGAACTCAAATTAGCTTATTCTAATAAGCCAAGAATAAGCTAACTTAAAAATGAGACTTCCACAATCAGATTTTAATGCTCAATCTTGTTAAAAAGCTTACAAGAAGTATGGAATGTCTTTCCATTTTGAAAATGATTCACTAGATAATCTGAAAAATGAATTTAAGCTGGAAAGAGCTTATTTGACCAATGTTGACCAAAAATGTCAAAAAGCTTAAAATCACCAAAACTACTCAGGACATGTTTGTAACAAGGTTTGTGAAGAAAAATTGACAAATTTGTGAAGTAGCAATGAAGATCTAAGAAAACAGTAGAGCTTTTATCACAGAAACATGCAAATGCTAGAGAGCTTATTAAAAAGCTGATTTCACACTCAAAGTAGCAAACTGTAGAATTTCCTCTTACAAACTTAATCTTTGGATGTAAAACTACAACTGAGAACTGATTTCAAGCAAAATGGTTAAGTAATGAAGTCATGGCATTGATTTGAATCTAGCAAGTTTTCTGAATGAACTAATGAAAATACTTGACCCAAACCTTTTTCTAACCAATTGCCTTTTTGACCAGTTATTTGACTTCAAAACTAAAAAAATGTGTTACCACTATGTTACCAAGTGTGAATAAGCAACTCTCAAGTGAATTATCAGACTTGAATCACAAAAACTAGGCAAATCCAAACACCATTTCATAAGGCTGTTAAGAACTTTTACAAAGCAATTTTGAGTAAAAGAGTGAACCAAACTATAACTGATATCAAGACTTGTTCAATGAGTGAAATGAAGAGTAATTGAACTAAATTCAGACTTGTTCACACACCAAATCAAAAATTGCACTCAAAAACTTTTAACTGATGAAAATGAAAGCTGAGATCAAGTAAATTCAGACTTAAGGTACAAGACTACTCAAATGCTATCAATCTAACAAAATTACACTAAAACAAGACTAAACACATGATCATAGCAGTAGGTAATGTTTACTCTAGGAATTAAGCATGCAATTCAATTAAGTGGAACCAAAAATAGAATTTCAAAACCTTTTAGCTTGAAGCCTCCATTGATGGAGTAGAGGAGTGCTGTACTCTCTAAAACAACTTCTTTCAACCCAATTCAGCTACAATCAACTACCAAATCACCTCCATATGCTATCTCTGAATCAATTCAACAAGATCTGCTACAAACTGCTACAACTTGAACTGGATTGAACTGAACTTGCTAGAAAAACTTGACTAACTTCCAAAACGTCTCAAACAAACTCCATTGATCAGTTATGATCAATGAAATCACAAGCATTAACAGAAATGCAGTTATGAGTAAGTGAGATGAGAGAAGAGTATGAACTGAATTTTGAGTTTTATTGGTTTAGGAGGGAAAATTTGTTACAACTACTAACTGAATAACTACCTCTCAAGTGTGTGTCAAACACTTGAGAGAAGTTAATTGATGCGTTCTTTGTGAGTATACACAATTTTTAAATTTATACACGGATTTCCAAATAAGCTAAGAACACACTGGCAAGTATGACCCTTCGTTTGTAGCTAGCTTGTTGTGGTAAGCCGAGGTCGTTCACTAGGATTTGGGTGACTTCGGTTGTAAAGAGTCTTTGTAACAATGTAACGTTAGTGGTAAAAATGGTTGTCACTCCTAAAATTACCATATAAGTAACAATTAAGCAATAAGTGATGAGATTGCTTTTATACATAGTCTCATCGTCCAAATTGGGCTTAAAATGCATTAAATATCATCAAAATACCCAAATATATGCTTGTGTTTGTTGCTTGTGTATTTTAGGTACGGATATTGAGAAAATGATAAAAGATCACAAGAATCAATCAAAAACGAACACGGGAAACAAAGCCGCACGATGAACCAAGCCCTAATGAAGAATTTTCCAAAGAAAACCCTTGAAGATTTGAAGAATTATGAAGATTGGTCCTCCAAGTTTGAAGAATTGACACTTTATACCCTTGTATCTTCATAATTACAAGTTTGGTCCTTAAAGTTTGTCAAAATTACAAAAAGGACCCTTAACTTTGAAGAATTGGCAAATTTAGTCCCTCAACAAAACTAAATTGTCAATAATGGTCCTCCAAGAAGTCAACAAATAAGTCAAAGCCTTGAAGTATGAAGACATGTCAAAAACAGCCCTTGAAGATTGCCAAAATTGCACTTGTAGTCCTTAAAACTTGTTGTGCCAAAACTGCCAATGTCCAAAAGTTGTCATGTGTTATTATGGCGTTGATAGCCATTTAAAACAACTTGAACAAAGAATGAAACATGAGGGGGCATTCATGCCAGACAAACAAACTCTCACCCTCCACTCCCTGCTTGACACCTCACCCACTCACACCCATTACCCAATCAAAACGCCCCTTTTCTCCACATCACCTCTCCACTCACTCAAACTGATTGAATTAACCAGTTTAATTTTCCCACCCAAACACTTAATTTAAAAACCATTAACCCCAAACCGGATTAAACTCACCCTAATCCACCCTTAAACCCTAATAATCCCCAGGATGAACACTTATCAAATCAAAGGGTTTTTTGTTTATTTGCTCCAGATCCATGATTAACCATCACTTAAACCTAAAACCACCCTTAAACTCCCATCACCATCACCTCACATGCTTGTGCCACCCTCCCCTGCCCCACTATTCACTCCCAAACAAAAAATTGACAGCAGGATCAACAACCCACAACAATTTCGTGTTCCCAAAGGCAAATGGACGATCAAGATCCTCTTTTCATCACTGGCATCTTCACAAACTGCCAAGATCATCACATGGGCTCTTGACAAATTCAAAAAATGGCATCTTCAAATATTCGTCCAAGGGCATTACTGGAAGTTCAAGTCATTAGGGTTTTAGCTTCTTATCAGTTCTAGAATCATTTGTAAGCCTCTATATAAAGGCCCTATAGGACTTTCATTTAGCTGTTCTTGTTTTCCTGTTTTCAAAACCTTGTAAATCTTTTTGTTCTGAATGAGAAACTAAGTTAAGAGTTGGTGATGAAAACAAGTTCCATATTACTTTTCAGTTGATTTAAGTTATAATTGTTTGAGTTTGGTTTAATTTTCAGCAAAGGTTTTCAAATTTCCAAGTTTCTGTTTTCTTTTCAAGTTTTTTCTCAAATCTTAAATTTCATTAAAGACCTGATTAAATGGTGATTAAGTGTGTTCGTGTGATGGTGTTTGAGCTTGTGTATGTCCAAGATGTCACACTCCCAAAATATCAGAGTATAATGGCAACAAGGGAGTGGTGACGTCATGATTATCATACACACACAGTTACAAAGAACGACCTCTAAATGAGACGTTCGGAAAATAGATCACTTGTAATTGATAAAATGAATAGTTTTAACATAGTGCGGAAGCATAAAACTGGTCACAGTTACAAAACATAGTTTCCAAATAGTACAAATGATCTTTGTTTCAATAGAAATGACGGCAATGCATGAGACCTCACTTAGCATCTTCCTTCTTAATACCTGAGAAAAACATTGCTAAAGCGTCAACATAAAGTTGGTGAGTTCATAGGTTTAGTTAATTAGAAATTTTTAATGAACCACAAGATTTTCCCAACAGTGATGACAATATAACAAATACAAAGTCATCATAAAAGTATTTATTACAGTCTAAGCTCGTGACACCGAAGCGTTAACAACACCGGTAGTATAATCATATAAATGTAGCCCAACTAGATGCCTAAACCCACGACATCCTATCTCAGACTCAAATGAAACTGTGCCCGCTTGTCCCTTGTTGGACAAGACAGACAGGGGCGTCAACCCCGATAGATCTATCCATAACATTCGCGCTTACACAAAGTAATTAACGGTTCACGATTCACGGGCCAAAGCAACTGGGTTTTTAGTGGGACTTAGACTAATATATAAATCAGTAAATGCACTTGTGTTCATACGTTAAATCAAGCAATGTCTCACCCCAAAAAGCAGTAAAAGCATTAAAACGTGGGGCTATAAACTCACCTCGTGAAATCAGCAAAATAAATGGAACTATGAATGTAGCTCGAGAATACGGTTACGCTAGCCGCGACCTATTTGAATATAAAGTTCGTGTTACGACATCAAAATTATAATAATAAAAAGGCATGACATCCTAGTTGTGCTTGACGGTACTTTTTGTTTACGGAAAACACGACATTTAAAATCGGTTATTTAACAAATGAGATTTATGGGCTAAATAATACCCTTAAGTTAATAAAATCGGTTTGGCCTTAAATAACCCAACACAACCAAACGGCCCAACATTTATCCCAAAATAACCCATCCAAGGTTCGGCCCATAGGCTCTTTTGACCCGGCCTGGCCCAATTGGCGATACAAACAAGAAAAGGAAGGGTTACATACGTGTTTATCTATCTCATTATCCCAAAAACACTCAGTCAACTCTCTCTCTCTCTCGAAAATACTCCCAACCGTCCCTTTCTCTCTCTATCTAAAAACCAGACGGCTCTAACTCCTCCCATGGCTATATTGGTTTCTCAGATTAATAACATCAATATTTATGAAGGCTTAGGCGAATAATCATGCGTGGGATGTGGGGTTTTATCCCCACATTAAATCAATACGATTTCGAGGGGTTTTTCCAGGAGATTCAATGATAGCACCATCTCCCAAAGATAAGTTCTTATTCTTTTTACTTCTAATTAAAAGGGTTTACTGATTTTTCGTTTCATAAAAGGATTTATGGGTTCAAATCGTTTGTATTATAAAGCTGTGAACAAAGGGGTTCTCGAATTCAATGAGAATCAAATTAGGGTTTTCGAAAATACTTGGGGGTTTTCCAAATCTAGGGTTTCATTATAATTAAATAATGTTTTCATACGTATATTAATGTTAATTATTGAATAAAATAAGTTTTCGAAAATTAGGGTTTTGAATAATTGGGGGTTTTGGTAAATCTAATGTTTAATAACAATTAATCAATGTTTTCTATCATAAAAACATATCAATTTCATCATATAGTCCGATTTGTAAAAATTAGGGTTTCGGTCAAATTGGGGGTTTATTCATATCTCGGTTTTAATTTAATTAACTAATCAATTCGTGTTTAGATTGGGTCTAATTAGAGTTTAAATCAATATATTAAAATTAGGGTTTATATAAATTTGGGGGTTTTTATACACGGTTGTTTATTTGAAATTAAATAATGTTTTTGGGAAATATATTATGTTAATTTCATAAATAAAAAGGGTTTACAAGTTTTAGGGTTTCGGATTAATAAGGGGTTTTTATACCCGCGGCTTAATGGGGGTTTCTGTAAAAAGGAATTGTGTGAATCTTGTGTTATGGTTAATTTTGAGTAATAAATGTTTCGGCAGAAACAACGGGGTCTCGGTTTGGTCATGATTTGGTCATGGCAGAAACAATGTAAAAGAAATGGTAAAGGGGGTCTCGGTTTGGTCTTGGCAGAAACAATGGGGTTGTGGTTTGTGGTCAAAGTCCAGTTAAAATTGTTATCCTTTATCCCTATATTTGTTTAAACCGAACCGTAATAAAAAGACTAATCCATTTGTTTTATTTTCGCAGGTTTAGTTTAAAATTGACGAGCACAACTAAGACGTATGCAGGAAAATAAAGAAGGTGGTTAAAAGGGCTCACAACGGGGTTTTCGTTTCGGTTTGCAGGTTTGGACGAGAAGGAGATGGGTCGGCTTGACACTACTCTTTACTTTTACCCAGAATTTGTATTTGAAACTTCTCAGCAGGAACCAATTTGTAATATTTGGACTGTGGATAATGTTTTGTGTTATGTTTGGACATTGAACAATTTGGACAGTATTTAACTTTGTATTATTAGTTTAGGGCTAGTCTAAAACTGGAAATGGAAGTCTTGTGATGTACCCATTTTGGGTAAACTAGGCATGTGTGCTGGATTTTAGTGGTTAGTGGGTTGTATAAACAAGTATTTAGTTCCAGGTCTGAATGTTGACTATTGTTGACCAAGTTTTGAAAAAGATAAATAAAATTCACTAATTTAATTCTTGTATAAATTGTATCATTGTATCATTCGGCCCAGGGTTTGTCAAATGTCTAAGTTTTAGACGCGAAAACATAACATGAAAAACTTGATAAAAATTCGAAACACGACTTAATCAAAGACGGATACGCGTATTCTCGAGGGGTTCAGCAAACAATCCTAATCAGCACACGGTTAATGCATAAAACGTTTAATAACTCGCACGTTTCATTCATAAAATAATAGACGCGAAAACTCGAGTTGTTACATTCGCTCTCCCTAAAGAGGGCTTTGTCCGCAAAGCAAAACAAGCAATACACTTACATCGACAACACATTGGTAAATAATTAAGGTACTTCACTATATGAAGAAATAAAGATGAAAAACTTTGACGGATGTCACAGTATTCCCATGTTTTAGAGATTTCGTCATGAAATCAAGACGTTGTTGTAGTAGGGTGATTAGCGAAAAGATGAGGATACTTGCTCTTGAATTGATCTTCACGTTCCCACGTGTATTCTGGACCTCTACGCGCATTCCAACGGATCTTTACGATAGGTATACGACTTTGCTTGAGCTGTTTGACCTGACGGTCCATGACTTCCACCAGTTCTTCTACGAAGTTGAGTTTGTCGTCGAGTTGAATCTCTTCTAAAGGAATAACGAGTGTCTCGTCGGCTAAACATTTCTTCAGATTGCAAATGTGGAACACGTTATGCACTCGGCTAAGTTCTTGAGGTAACTCCAAACGATAGGCTACGGGGCCAATCCTTTCTATGATCTTGAATGGTCCGATATAACGAGGATTCAACTTTCCACGCTTTCCAAAGCGAATCACACCCTTCCAAGGTGAGACCTTCAACATGACTCTATCGCCAACCTCAAACTCAAGAGGTTTGCGTCTCATGTCAGCATAACTCTTTTGTCGATCTCTTGCGGCTTGCATACGGCTCTTGATCTTAAAGATATTCTCAGTAGTCTCGTGTATGATTTCGGGTCCAGTGAGTTGTGCCTCACCAACCTCTGCCCAACACACGGGTGAGCGACACTTCCTACCATACAATGCTTCGAACGGTGCTGCCTTAATGCTAGTGTGATAACTATTGTTGTATGAGAACTCCACCAGAGGTAGGTGCCTATCCAACCTATTTCCAAAGTCGATTACACAAGCTCTCAGCATATCTTCTAAGGTTTGAATGGTCCTTTCACTTTGACCATCAGTTTGGGGATGATATGCAGTGCTCATATCCAACTGCGTTCCCAATGCCTTCTGCAGCGACTTCTAAAATTGTGAAGTAAATCGGCTATCCCGGTCGGAGATTATAGACACAGGCACACCATGCCTCTTGACTACCTCCTCCAAGTAGGTTCTTGCTAACTTATCCATTCCATCTGTCTCTTTGATTGGTATGAAATGAGCCGATTTGGTGAGTCGGTCGATGATTACCCAAATAGTGTCAAATCCAGCTGAGGTTTTAGGTAGCTTTGTAATGAAATCCATAGTGATCCTTTCCCACTTCCATTCTGGCAGTTCGGGTTGGACCAACAATCCTGATGGTTTCATATGTTCGGCCTTGACCTTGGCACAAGTCAAGCACTTGCTAACGTATGTAGCAATGTCCGCCTTCATGTTCGGCCACCAATACAACATCTTAAGATCATGATACATTTTGTCAGATCCCGGATGTATGGAGTATTTTGACTTACGCGACTCATGCATAATCAAAGGTCGTAGGTCACCATGTCACGGTAACCAACTCCTATTATCAAGGCATAATGTCCCATCCAAGCGAGCTTCTAACTTCTTTATCATACCTTCAACATCTTCAGTCTTTAGAATTTCTTCCTCGACTGCCTTCTTCTGAGCCTTGAGAATTAAGGATGGAAGGTCTAAGTCAATGGTCATCACCAAGGCCTTCACCCTAAGAACTCTCTCCTTTCGACTCAAAGCGTCGGCCACGACATTTGCCTTGCCCGGGTGATAACGGATCTCGCAATCGTAATCACTGAGCAACTCTAGCCAACGTCGTTGTCTCATGTTGAGTTCCTTTTGATTCAAAATGTGTTGTAGACTCTTATGATCAGTAAATACAACACACTTTTTGCCATAAAGGTAGTGTCTCCAAATCTTCAGGGCAAACACCACTGCTCCTAACTCTAGATCATGAGTTGTGTAGTTCTTCTCGTGCACTTTTAGTTGTCTTGATGCGTAAGCAATGACCTTAGTCCTTTGCATCAATACCGCACCTAACCCTTTTATGGATGCATCACAATACACCACAAAGTCTTCATTACCCTCGGGTAGGGCTAGTATAGGTGCTTCACACAACATCTGCTTCAATGTCTGGAATGCCAAATCTTGATCCTCCTTCCACTCAAACTTCTTGTCTTTTTGAGTTAACTCCGTCATTGGTTTAGCTATCTTGGAGAAACCTTCAATGAATCTCCTATAGTAACCAGCAAGACCTAAAAATTGGCGGATCTCTGTGGGTGTTGTCGGAGTCACCCAATCTTTCACGGCCTCGATTTTAGCAGGATCAACGTGAATACCACTTCTATCGATTACATGCCCAAGGAATTGCACCGTGTTTATCCAAAACTCACATTTGGAAAACTTTGCATATAACTTCTCCTTCCTCAACAGCTCTAGTATGGTCTTCAAGTGCTCCTTGTGTTCTTCTTCATTACGAGAGTAGATGAGAATATCATCGATAAATACAATCACAAACTTGTCCAAGTATGGTTTGCAAACTCGGTTCATGAGATCCATGAATACCGCGGGTGCGTTTGTCAAACCAAAAGGCATAACTTGGAACTCGTAGTGTCTGTACCGGGTCCTAAAAGCCGTCTTATGAACGTCTTCCTCTCTTTCCCTTAGCTGATGATATCCTGACCTTAAATCAATCTTCGAGTATATGCTAGATCCTTGCAATTGGTCGAAAAGATCGTCGATTCTTGGCAATGGGTAACGGTTCTTTATCGTCAGCTTATTCAACTCTCGGTAATCAATACACATCCTAAAGGATCCATCTTTCTTTTTGACAACTAGGACTGGTGCTCCCCAAGGTGAGGAACTCGGCCTAATGAAACCTTTGCCAGAAAGTTCCTTTAGTTGTTCAGCTAACTCTGTCATCTCGGCTGGTGCTAAGCGGTATGGGGCTCTAGCAACAGGCGCGGCTCCTGGTGTAAGCTCTATGTGAAACTCCACTTGCCGTGCTGGTGGTAATCCCGGTAAGTCTTCTGGGAATACCTCTAGAAAATCTCTAACGATCGGTACATCTTCCACTTTCTTCTCATGATCTTCTTCTTCCTCCTTTCGCGTTACTTGAACCATGAACACTGGACATCCCTTCTCACTGTATCTTTGGGTTCTAATACATGAGATGACTTCCAGTCTTGATCCATTCTTCACTCCACTTCTTTCGCCTTGTATGATTAGTACATCGTTTCCATAGGGAACACGGACGCACTTCTCATGACATACAATTTCCGCGTGATGCTTCGACATCCAATCCATTCCGATGATGACATCAAAACATCCAAATTCTATGGGGAGTAAGTCAATACTGAACGAACGATCTTGTAACCTTATACTACATCCTTTCAGAATAGCATCGGTGGTTACTGACTTCCCATCGGCTAGTTCTACATTATACTTAACATCTAACGCAGTAGGGGTAATATTTAGGCGTTCACTAAATACAGATGACACAAAACTCCTATCCGCACCAGAATCAAATAGTACTGAAGCATAGTTGTTATTGACTAGAAACGTACCAGTCACAACATTGTTGTCCTGCACCGCAGCCTCAGCACACAGATGATACACTTTGCTAGGTGCCGTGAACCCTCCAGGAGTACTAGTTGTGGCTTGGTTCTGCTTTTGGTTCCCTTGGTTGTGATTCTGGTCGCCTCGAATCTGATTACGACGACCTTGGTTCCCACCGCTTGGACACTTATTCTTGTAGTGACCTTTCTCTCCAAATCCAAAGCAAGTGACATTTGCTCCTTGGCCACCCTGAGTTCCTGGTCCTCTTTGGTTAGTAGGGCGGGGTGGTGCTCGACATTCCTTTGCCTTATGTCCAGCCTTTCCACAGTTGTAGCATGTAGGGGGACATGCTCCCTCGTGGTGTCGGCCACACTTTCCACAGAAAAGAAAGTCTTCCAGCATAGTTTCCAGTATTACCTTGTCCAGCAGTAAACACCCTTGCTACTTCTTGTCGCTTGTTCTGACTGTAGTTGTTAGTGTTGTTGCTGTTGTTGCTATTGTTGGTATAGTTGTTGTAGTGGTTGCCAGACCACTTCCTCTTATCTCTAGTATTTTCTCCCAACTCTTGTACCACTTGGTACATCAAACTCTGAGCCATATCGATTGCCTCGTGCAAATCAGTTGGCTTGGATGAAGTCACATTCCCCTTGATGCTCAAAGGTAACCCTTCAATGTATCGCTCCAACAATCGGTCGTCGTTGGGCACCATTTCGGGACATAACAAGATCAGCTCTTGAAAGCGCTGATTGTAAGCAGTAAGAGCGGTACCCTTGACCTTCAAGTTCCACAGCTCAACCTCCATCTGCTTGACTTCAGTTCGTGGGCAATATTTCCTAACAAACATAGCTTTGAATTCACTCCAGGGCGTCGCTTGGGCAACATCAATGGTCACTGCACGAGCATAGACGTTCCACCAAGTCAAAGAACCATCCAATAATGTGCTTGACGCAAACTTTACCTTATCAGCTTCAGCAACATTGATAATCCCAAATTGGGATTCCAACTTCTCAAACCATCTGGTCAAACCTACTGCTCCTTCAGTACCGCGGAAACTTACTTGCGTAACTGCACGAAATTCCTTGTAGGTACAGGTCCGTGCAATGGCAATAGTAGCTCCTTGGTTTGTCTCCTCTTGCGTGCTTGCTGTACGATTCGCTTCGGCTGCTGCGAGTGCCTCGGCCACCCGTTCCGCGATCATTTGACTGAGCATGACGGGATCAATACCACCGGTAGTAGCTGGTGGATTCTGTGTCTCAGATCTTCTAACTGGCGCCATAATCTAAAAAGGTAATAAGACAATGAGTTTTGCTAGTCATAACATACATGGCACGCACAATACAATTATGAAATGCCCCATGGTATAATAAACAATATATAATGATCTCATAATTTTTGTAACCCAAATAACATAATGTCATTCATAGAAATGTTTTGTAATACATCATAATTCGTCATACATAATAAAGAAAAATGCCAACTAGCTGAGATAAACCTCAAAGCTTAGTGGTCGTACAATAATAAGTCAACGGTACATGATAAGTCTAACTAGTGCCCTCACGGCGCTGATGAAGCTCTCTCTCCAACTCTGCTAACCTCCTCTCCACCACGATCTCACGAGCCTGGGAATCCCTAAGTCTAACATCGGTATCATAACAAGCGGCCCTAAACCTCTTATCCAAGTCAGCAACAGGGTCCTCCACAGGTGCCTCTAGTCCACCTGTCTCAACCAATGGCTCTACTCCCCAACGGGTCATCAGGCTCTCAATCTCCTCAAGACGAGCATTCGGCATGGTATCCATCTGGTCGAGAACTGCATGGAGTTGTCCTCGTAGACGGGTCACACAAACCGTCAATGCCGTCTCATCCCTAACTTGACTCTTCTTCGTCAGTGCCTCCAGCTTATCCTGCACCTCATTATACTCCTCACCCAAAGCCTCCACAGCATCCTCTAACCTGTTTAAACGGGTCGTCACACATCCATCTGCTGCTCCAAGCATCACAACTGTCGATAAAGCTCTCCTAGGAAGAGGAGTCGTAGCTCTCGGCCCAGTAGAGATGCCAACATCAGCAAGCATCTCCTGATACACAGCAGGTACAGTCTCTGGTGGTGGTGGTAGTAGTGACGCCTCTGGGGCAGGACTGGCAGGTGTGCGGGCTGCATGCCTGTCAGGGGCAGTAAAGGGTATGAGGGATCGGTAAGGTGAAGGTGGTGGTCGGGCAGCTCTCCCCCGAAGACGTCACCTAACATAGTAGAAAGGCAGAGTACCAGGTGCTGGAGTAGGGATGTCTGTCCTTTCCCCTTTGTCTTCAGACGAAGACGAGGAGATGTGTGCGATGGAAACCTCAGGAGTAGCAGCATATGTAGCAGGGGGGTCCTCAGTTTCAGTGACCTCCATGGGTTCACCTTCTCCATCGGTGAACTCCATATCATCATCCTCTGTCTCCTCCATCGACTCACCCCTAGTGACTGATGCCTGACCTGGTGACTGCACCACATCAGCGTCTAGGTCATCCTCTCCTCCGCCTTCTAGGCTAAGTACGTCATCAGCTGATGCATCAGGGTTACGGATCGGTGAACGGTGAACCTCCTCAGTCTCTCTCTCAGTTTCATCATCTGAAATCATCCGGTACCATGGATATCCTGATGGTGATCCTCTAGGTAATCCTACTGATGAACTGATAGTCGACTGTGAACTGCGATTGTAGTATGCTCCTGTAGACGTGGAATCATCAGAAGAAGACATCGCTGTAACATAAACAGAATAAATGTGTGTAAATATCTCATATAATTAGTCCGTAAAAGGGACATTGACATAACATATAACAATCATTGTTAAACTCATATGTATCCCATATAACATAATTCAGATTTAGTTGTTGCACATGTAACCCATGTAAATATACCTCGTAATTGTTAAATCACATGTATCCCATTTATTACTTATATATATATATCCATGTATATATATATACTTAATACTTACAATTCGTATGATAATCAACTAAACACATAACAGTTATAGTCTAGAGTTACTAAATGCAACCTAGTTCTCTATAACCATGTGCTCTGATACCAATCTGTCACACTCCCAAAATATCAGAGTATAATGGCAACAAGGGAGTGGTGACGTCATGATTATCATACACACACAGTTACAAAGAACGACCTCTAAATGAGACGTTCGGAAAATAGATCACTTGTAATTGATAATATGAATAGTTTTAACATAGTGCGGAAGCATAAAACTGGTCACAGTTACAAAACAAAGTTTCCAAATAGTACAAATGATCTTTGTTTCAATAGAAATGACGGCAATGCATGAGACCTCACTTAGCATCTTCCTTCTTAATAGCTAAGAAAAACATTGCTAAAGCGTCAACATAAAGTTAGTGAGTTCATAGGTTTAGTTAATTAGAAATGTTTAATGAACCACAAGATTTTCCCAACAGTGATGACAATATAACAAATACAAAGTCATCATAAAAGTATTTATTACAGTCTAAGCTCGTGACACCGAAGCGTTAACAACACCGGTAGTATAATCATATAAATGTAGCCCAACTGGATGCCTAAACCCACGATATCCTATCTCAGACTCAAATGAAACTGTGCCCGCTTGTCCCTTGTTGGACAAGACAGACAGGGGCGTCAACCCCGATAGATCTATCCATAACATTCGCGCTTACACAAAGTAATTAACTGTTCACGATTCACGGGCCAAAGCAACTGGGTTTTTAGTGGGACTTAGACTAATATATAAATCAGTAAATGCACTTGTGTTCATACGTTAAATCAAGCAATGTCTCACCCCAAAAAGCAGTAAAAGCAGTAAAACGTGGGGCTATAAACTCACCTCGTGAAATCAGCAAAATAAATGGAACTATGAATGTAGCTCGAGAATACGGTTACGCTAGCCGCGACCTATTTGAATATAAAGTTCGTGTTACGACATCAAAATTATAATAATAAAAAGGCATGACATCCTAGTTGTGCTTGACGGTACTTTTTGTTTACGGAAAACACGACATTTAAAATCGGTTATTTAACAAATGAGATTTATGGGCTAAATAATACCCTTATGTTAATAAAATCGGTTTGGCCTTAAATAACCCAACACAACCAAACGGTCCAACATTTATCCCAAAATAACCCATCCAAGGTTCGGCCCATAGGCCCTTTTGACCCGGCCTGGCCCAATTGGCGATACAAACAAGAAAAGGAAGGGTTACATACGTGTTTATCTATCTCATTATCCTAAAAACACTCAGTCAACTCTCTCTTTCTCTCGAAAATACTCCCAACCGTCCCTTTCTCTCTCTATCTAAAAACCAGACGGATCTAACTCCTCCCATGGCTATATTGGTTTCTCAGATTAATAACATCAATATTTATGAAGGCTTAGGCGAATAATCATGCGTGGGATGTGGGGTTTTATCCCCACATTAAATCAATACGATTTCGAGGGGTTTTTCCAGGAGATTCAATGATAGCACCATCTCCCAAAGATAAGTTCTTATTCTTTTTACTTCTAATTAAAAGGGTTTACTGATTTTTCGTTTCATAAAAGGATTTATGGGTTCAAATCGTTTGTATTATAAAGCTGTGAACAAAGGGGTTCTCGAATTCAATGAGAATCAAATTAGGGTTTTCGAAAATAATTGGGGGTTTTCCAAATCTAGGGTTTCATTATAATTAAATAATGTTTTCATACGTATATTAATGTTAATTATTGAATAAAATAAGTTTTCGAAAATTAGGGTTTTGAATAATTGGGGGTTTTGGTAAATCTAATGTTTAATAACAATTAATCAATGTTTTCTATCATAAAAACATATCAATTTCATCATATAGTCCGATTTGTAAAAATTAGGGTTTCGGTCAAATTGGGGGTTTATTCATATCTCGGTTTTAATTTAATTAACTAATCAATTCGTGTTTAGATTGGGTCTAATTAGAGTTTAAATCGATATATTAAAATTAGGGTTTATATAAATTTGGGGGTTTTTTATACACGGTTGTTTATTTGAAATTAAATAATGTTTTTGGGAAATATATTGTGTTAATTTCATAAATAAAAAGGGTTTACAAGTTTTAGGGTTTCAGATTAATAAGGAGTTTTTATACCCGCGGCTTAATGGGGGTTTCTTTAAAAAGGAATTGTGTGAATCTTGTGTTATGGTTAATTTTGAGTAATAAATGTTTCGGCAGAAACAACGGGGTCTCGGTTTGGTCATGATTTGGTCATGGCAGAAACAATGTAAAACAAATGGTAAAGGGGGTCTCGGTTTGGTCTTGGCAGAAACAATGGGGTTGTGGTTTATGGTCAAAGTCCAGTTAAAATTGTTATCCTTTATCCCTATATTTGTTTAAACCGAACCGTAATAAAAAGACTAATCCATTTGTTTTATTTTCGCAGGTTTAGTTTAAAATTGACGAGCACAACTAAGACGTATGCAGGAAAATAAAGAAGGCGGTTAAAAAGACTCACAACGGGGTTTTCGTTTCGGTTTGCAGGTTTGGACGAGAAGGAGATGGGTCGGCTTGACACTACTCTTTACTTTTACCCAGAATTTGTATTTGAAACTGCTCAGCAGGAACCAATTTGTAATATTTGGGCTGTGGATAATGTTTTGTGTTATGTTTGGACATTGAACAATTTGGACAGTATTTAACTTTGTATTATTAGTTTAGGGCTAGTCTAAAACTGGAAATGGAAGTCTTGTGATGTACCCATTTTGGGTAAACTAGGCATGTGTGCTGGATTTTAGTGGTTAGTGGGTTGTATAAACAAGTATTTAGTTCCAGGTCTGAATGTTGACTATTGTTGACCAAGTTTTGAAAAAGATAAATAAAATTCACTAATTTAATTCTTGTATAAATTGTATCATTGTATCATTCGGCCCAGGGTTTGTCAAATGTCTAAGTTTTAGACGCGAAAACATAACATGAACAACTTGATAAAAATTCGACACACGACTTAATCAAAGATGGATACGCGTATTCTCGAGGGGTTCAACAAACAATCCTAATCGGCACACGGTTAATGCATAAAACGTTTAATAACTCGCACGTTTCATTCATAAAATAATAGACGCGAAAACTCGAGTTGTTACACAAGACACCATGGCTTGTTCTGGTGTATTGGTACCCAAGTTTAAATAAGCCATTGGTTTGGTCATTTTTTTTGTTTATCATAATTTTACCCATAAGCTAAGGTTTTCTTCTAGCTTAATCTATAAGCTAGGGGCAAGCTCTTAAGCTTTAACACAAGCTTTGTTCCCTTTTCTCTTAGTAGATTCAAAGAGGAACCAATCTTATTCATTTTTGTTAAGCAAAACTTCATCAGAATCTCAACAAAGTTCAGCTCAGGCCCCAGCCTGATTGGAGGTGACTATTCAGTCACTGTTGGGCCTGGATGTAGGCCCAACAAGGTAGCTCACTTGACCCTTTTTCAATTTTCAAAGAAATATTCAGTTTATGTGTTTTTGCATGATTTGGTGTAGAAGTTGTTTTTTTTGTCTGTTTAAGTGTTGAATATTGCTTGTTTAAGGGTATTATGCATGTTTAGATTTGTTGGAATCATTTTGCTTAAGTTTTGGATTGATATGCTTTGTAATATTGATTTTCAGATTTTTAAAGGGGTGTTTGGATCAGTGTTTTAAATGGTTTAGATTGTTTAGAATCTGCTTGTAGACTTTGTATACACACTCTTTGGGTTGTCAATAGGTTTTAGGCTAGCTTGGTTTTCAATTTGAGTAGGTTTTAAACCATATGCATGCTTGAAAATTGGTTTAAGTTGTAAAAATCAGAAAGTCATTATTGTATATATATTTGTTGGAATTTGTGCATCATATCTGGTAGGTTGTTAGATTATAGGTCATTTTAAGTTTATGAATCATTTGTGTGCTGTTCTGTGAGCTTGTGTGCAAGGTATTAGCCATTGAATTTCATTATTGTGCTAATTGCATCAGCAACATTCATCTGAAACTTAAGCCTTATCAGAAACTTGTCTGCTCATTTGTGATTAATCTTGTGTGAATTCTTGTGCTTGTTTTTTATTTGTATTGACTCCCTACACTCCAACTGAGTGTAGGGGTGCCATTTGTCTACCAAAAAAACAACACCAATATCAAAGGTTCAAGTCCTCTTGGGTCTGTTTTCACTTGTGAAGATATCAAATGAACACACCCTTGTGTTCATCAGAAACTCATCCATAACTGGGCACGATTTTGGTTCTATTTAGCTTAATCTTGTTTAATTTTGATTTGTGCTTGTGTTTTTGTGACTTAAGGAGTAACTGGTTTGTGTTTTTAAAAGCTAAAAAAAAAAGTTTTGCAAAAACTCACCTGGCCTGGGCTCGAACACGCGACCTCCCGTTTGGAGGAGTAACGTGTTTACCAGTGATCCGGATGGTTTTTTACGTTATAGTCTCATTTCATTATCTATATAAGGGTTGTTTGTTTTATAGCTTATTTGATTATCAGCTTATAAATAAGCTATTTCTAGCTTATTTCTTTGAGGTTTTCACTGTTTAACATTTTTCTTAAGTTTATATTAGGGTTTTTGACTTTTCTGAGCAAAAAGTATATTTTTCCCGTTATTAATTAATTTATTAGGATTATTTTTAGTTTTAATTTTAAAAAGTCATTAAAAAATAGTAAAAGGTATATTAAAAATTTGAAAAAAATAGTTTTTAGGTTTTGAATCATACTATTGAGGTTTTCAGCTATTTAAGTTTTCAAATTAGCTTATTTTTTATTTTATAGGATTTTAGGGTTTTTAAGCAACTTTAAAATTTAATATAAAATTATTAAATAGGTTTCAGAAAATTTGGATTGCATTTTTGTTTTAGTTACATTATTCTAGATTTTTGGTAATTTTTTAGAATTTATTTATAAACTTTCTATTTTTTTTGAATATTTTAATATTATTTTATTATTAAAAATTGAAGTTTGATTTTTTTTAGTTTTTACATTTTTCCTAGGTTAAGAACACTTAATTAGGAGTTTTTTCACTTTCCAAATATTTTTAAGACTTTTCAATTAATTTCTAGAATTAATTTAAGATTTAATAGATTTTAATAGTTTTTAAGTGTTTAAAAATAGTTTAATTTGGTTTTAAATTTTTTAAAAATAGTTTTTAGCTTAATTAGGATATTTTCAGGTTTACAAACTATTAGATCTTGTTTAAGGCTTTTTAATAATTAAAAGTGATTTTTAGGGCTTTAATTAGCATTAAAAAGTCATTATCTAATTAATTAAAAGGTTTTAGCAAGTTTGGATTTTTTGTAAACTCTTAGAATATTATTGGGGATTTTTAGTAATTTTTAGGAATTTTTAGGTTAAAATTTTAATTTTTGTACTATTTACGGTTTTACGTGTTCGCCTTTTTCGTCGTAGTTTAATTCGTTTTCGTAACCGTCTTTCTCTTCTAATCCCATTTCTTTCTCAATCATATAATCACAAACATTAATCAATTCAACACACAACGCACTAGCCTCCTCGAGAACGAACTCACTTTTAGGGTCTTACACACACGGTTTTCCTAAATCGTCGTGCACGCTTGCCCTATTATTACGCTCTTTTTCCTAAAAGACGTAATTTTACAACTATCATTTTGGCGCCGCTGCCGGGGAGGCGTGTTGTGTTTTGGTTGAACCATTGTTGTTTTTATATATAGCCATAAATAGTAATTGTATTAGTAGCACTCTACTAATACGTATTATCGGTTTTTCGTTTTTTTGTGAATACTATTACTATATTTTATACGTAGAACAATAAATTTACAAGTACTCCAAATACGTGAGAAATCACAACCTTGACTTGGGAGGTCATTACCCAATCATTGTATTCGAATCTCAAACCAAAGAAAAAGGCAAAAATAGATAAATACTTTCGTGAAGCTCGATTTTGAGAAATACAAACTATAAGGTGGGTATAAGGCGGTTGTATTTCACGACCTAAAGGAAAAAGTCTCTTAAGTGCTTCACGCCGCCTCGTTTCCTCCGCTTGCTTGTGCGTATTTTGATTTTGAAAGCTAATCGAGGGTTTTGCCGCCCAAAGTATTACTAAGTATCATATATATTTTCTTGGTTTCTATTGATTAAACCCTCTTGAACGATTTGGTGTTCCACCATCGTTCTAAAGTCATCGAAGGCGTCACTTCACGTGATCGTTTTCATTCCTTGAGGCTTCTTTAATCAAGAGATTTGATTAAGGAGGAGATTTGTAGATTTGTGTCTACTAATACATTCCAAAAAATCCAAAAAAGTAAAAACAATCAAAAACCACAAAAAAATTGAAAAAGTAAAAACACCAAAAAGAATCTTCTTTGCTCGCCTTCTCGTTGTACGTGACGTTATGCAAACTCGCTCCAAAGCAAGACGTGCTCGTAAACGAAGAAACAAACCCATCACTCCTTCTAGTGATGAGTCTCCTATTGACGAACCCATTATAGTGAAAGAAGCACCCATGGCTAATCGAACTATGATGGAGTTGCTTCAAGCACCCACCGAGGGTTATGGAGAAGCGATTGTGATTCCCACTATCCTTGCGGAGAATTTTGAGGTTAAAACGGGTTTGTTGTCTATGATTCAAAACAACAAGTTTCGTGGTGACGAAAAGGACAACCCTCATAACCACATTCGCCAATTTAATCGTCTCACCGCCACTTGCAAGTTTAAGGACGTCTCAAACGACTCGATTAAGATGATGCTTTTTCCGTATTCCTTAGCGGGGCCCGCAAAAATTTGGTTAGAGAAAGAGCCACCCAATTCTATATTGACGTGGAAGGATCTCGTTTCAAAATTCGTGAACCAATTTTTTCCGCCCTCTAAGACTACGCACTTGAAAAACGAGATTTCAAAGTTTTCACAAGAGTATAATGAGAGTTTTTCAACGGCTTGGAATAAGTTTAAGGAAATGTTGCACGAATGTCCTCATCATGGTTTTTCCGATTTGCATCAAATTGACACGTTTTACAATGGCTTGAACGATCATGAGCGTGATTATCTTAATGCCGCCGCGGGTGGTAATTTTTTGTGTAAGACGGTCGAGGAAGCATTGTTAATCATTGAGAATAGGTCTAAGGTGTATAGTCCTCGTAGCACGTCGAGTGTTCGTAAGACTCCGTCTTCGTCTTCGCCTTCATTGTCACACACCGTTGATGCTTGTCAAATCGAGGCTAATTTGGAGAACAAAATTTTTGATAAGTTGAAAGGATTGTTAATTGAGTTTAAAGTTGGTGAACAACCCGCTCCCGCTACGATTAAAGCGGTTGAGGTTTCTTGTATGTATTGTGGTGGAGCTCACGATTATTCCGAGTGCATTACCAACGGTGGTAACACTTCGAGTGCCTTCGCGGCTGCGGGAACTTATAACCAAAACGGTCAAGTTCCTCGCACTAATCAATTGACTCCACCGGGTTTTCCACCAAATCAAAATGCTAACAATTATCGAAACAATCAAGGTTGTTACCAAAGCAATCAAAGGAACAATTACAAGGGTAATAACAACTATGGGAATCAAGGAACTAGTAGCCAATTGCAAAATCAAAATCAAAACCGTAATTTTCAAAACACAAGTCAATGTCTTCAAAATGTTTACACTAAAGAACTTCCAATGGACTTTTTGAATTACGCCACGGCAAATGATAAGATTTTGGAAAACATTCAAGAGCAATTGGCTAGTCAAGCTAGGGACACGGCTAAAAACACTAAGGAGTTGGCTAACTTTGTGAAAGAAAATCTTAACATGAGAAATGAGTTGAAAAATGATTTTGCTAATCAAATTAGAGGTCAAAACAATAAGATTGAACAAAGTCATGCTAGGCTTGAACAAAGAATTAACCAAAAAGCCGCTAGTCAAGATTTGAAGTTTAATAGTCAAGATGCTAAGCTTAATGCCATTTTAGAAGCCGTCATGGGGAACAAAGCCTCTACTTCGAGTGGTCTACCTAGTAACACCGTTTCAAACCCAAAGGGAGAGATGAAAGTGATTACCACACGAAGTGGTAAGACACTTAAAGAACCGACACCTCAACCAATTACTCCAACGGTGGAGGAAATTGAGGAAGAACCCGAGGTGGTGGTCGAAAAGGAGCATATTTCAAGCCCACAAAGTACCGCTCTTGCCACACCTACGGTCGACCCTTTACCAACATTGGAACCCGAGATTCCAAAGGCTATGCCTATGCCCCAACCCACACCACCCTTGCCTTACCCATCGAGACTTAGGAAGGAGAAACGACAAGAGCGCGACAACTACCAATTTGAGCTTTTTATGAAAATGTTTCGTGAGTTGCACCTTAATGTGAGTTTCGCCGACGCTTTGGTCATGATGCCTCGATTTTCCGCTAACTTTAAGAGTATGTTGAACAACAAGGAGAAATTGCACCAAATGTCTAGTTGTTCGTCGGTTTATCTTAATCGCATACCTCAAAAAGTCGGTGATCCCGGTAAATTTTTGATCCCTTGTGCAATTCAAGATATGGAAGAATGTTATGCCTTGGCCGATCTTGGTGCTAGCATTAACTTGATGCCACTTGCAATCTTCAAGTCGCTCAATCTTCCTAATCTTACTCCTTCACGATTGTCTATTGAGTTGGCCGACCATTCCACGATTCTTGCATGTGGTTTGGCAGAAGACGTTTTTGTAAAAGTGGGGAAGTTCTACTATCCCGTAGACTTTATCGTTGTTGATATCCCCACGGATCCTCAAGTTCCTCTTATTTTAGGTCGTTCGGTTTTAGATACGTCTATGGCTTTAATTGATGTGCATGCTAGAAAGATCACCTTACGTTTCAACGACGAGGAACTTGTTATAAACGCAACTCAAAATTCTCAACTTTCTCATGTTTATTCCGTTGCTACCATAAACCTCGTTGACATGATCGACGTGGTTTGCGAGGAATTTTCACAAGAAGTTTTAGGGTTTGGTGATGAAGAAACTAGTGGCAATCCCACTATGTTAGACCCAATTCTTGATAATTCGACACCAACCTTCACTCCTTTCGAAGGTGGTGGTTTTATGTTGGAAGAATGTAATGTTCCACGTACTTGTGACGAAGACCTCGACAACGACGAGGACTTCTCGATTATCAAGGATTTTCTCAACGATTTCCCATTTCCTCCACTCGAGGAGGTTATGAGTATCGAGCCCAAATCTTCACTTGAGGAACCACCTATCCTTGAGTTGAAAGATTTACCTCCTCACCTCGAATATGTCTATTTGGAGGAGGACGACAAGTTTCCGGTTATTATTGCGAAGGATCTTTCGAATGATGAAAAAACCGCACTTGTCGATGTTCTTAAGGACCACAAAGGGGCGATTGCGTGGAAGTTATCCGACATTAAGGGAATCGATCCCAAGTTTTGTACACACAAAATCTTAATGGAGGAGGATATCAAGCCCACAATCCAAAGTCAAAGGAGGGTGAACCCTAAAATTCACGACGTCATCAAAAAGGAGGTCCTTAAACTCCTTGACGCGGGAATGATTTACCCTATTTCCGATAGCCCTTGGGTGAGTCCTATTCATTGTGTCCCTAAAAAGGGAGGGATGACCGTTGTGCCAAACGATTCCAACGAGTTGATTCCCACTAGACTCGTGACCGGATGGAGAGTGTGCATCGACTATCGAAAGTTGAATGAAGCCACTCGAAAAGACCATTTTCCCTTGCCCTTCATGGACCAAATGTTGGAGCGTCTTGCGGGAAACAATTTCTATTGTTTTTTAGATGGTTTTTCCGGTTACTTCCAAATTCCCATCGACCCTCGTGATCAAGAAAAAACTACGTTTACATGTCCATATGGAACTTTTGCCTATCGTAGAATGCCATTCGGACTTTGCAATACACCGGGAACTTTTCAACGATGCATGATGGCTATTTTTCATGATATGATCGAGAAGACGATGGAAGTCTTCATGGATGACTTTTCCGTGTTTGGTGATTCTTTCACTTCGTGTTTGTCGAACCTAGAGAGAATGTTAAAACGTTGTGAGGAAACCAACCTTGTGCTCAATTGGGAAAAATGTCATTTTATGGTTAAGAGTGGAATCGTCTTAGGGCACAAGGTCTCGAAAGCGGGGATTGAGGTAGATCAAGATAAGGTAGACGTTATCGCCAAATTACCTCATCCCAAAACCGTCAAGGGTTTTTCAAAGATTTCTCGACCCATTACACATCTTCTTGAAAAAGAGTCACGTTTTCTCTTTGACGAAGATTGTGTACGAGCCTTTGAAATCCTTAAGAGGAAACTTACCGAAGCTCCCATTCTTGTTGCTCCCAATTGGAACCTCCCCTTTGAGCTTATGTGTGATGCTAGTGATTACGCTATAGGGGCCGTTTTGGGGCAACGTCATGATAAGCACTTCTTGCCTATTCACTATGCTAGCAAGACGATGACCGAGGCTCAACTTAAATACACTACAACGGAAAAGGAGTTCCTTGCCGTGGTGTATGCATTTGAGAAATTTCGACCTTATCTCGTCTTGACGAAATGCATAGTGTATACGGACCATTCGGCTATTAAGTATCTCATGGCAAAGCAAGATGCTAAGCCGAGATTACTTCGTTGGATTCTCCTCCTTCAAGAATTTGATCACAAAATCATTGACAAAAAAGGAGCCGAGAATCTAGCGGCCGATCATCTCTCTCGTTTGGAAGATCCTCACCAAAGTGTTTACGAGCCCAAGGAAATCACCGAAACATTTCCGCTCGAGACACTTGGTGTAGTGAATTCTAAGCTTGATTCTTCTACCCCATGGTTTGCGGATTTTGAAAATTACCATGCGGGTAACTTCATCATTAAGGGTATGACGACTCAACAAAAACGAAAATTCTTTCGTGACGTCAAGTTCTACTTTTGGAACGACCCTTACTTGTTTCGAACTTGTGCGGATCAAATCATCCGACGTTGTGTATTTGGCACCGAAGCTTCTAACATCCTTAGAGCTTGCCATGAGGGACCCACGGGTGGTCACCACGGTGCTAATCTCACGGCTAAAAAGGTGTTTGATGCCGGCTTCTTTTGGCCTACTATTTACCGAGATGCACAAGATCTTGTGAAGTCGTGTGATGCATGCCAACGACAAGGAAAAGCCTCACAAAAAGATGAAATGCCACAAAATATCATCCAAGTGTGTGAGATCTTTGACGTGTGGGGTATAGACTTTATGGGGCCGTTCCCATCATCTCGTGGTAATAAGTACATTCTCGTTGCGGTTGACTACCTTTCTAAGTGGGTGGAGGCCAAGGCCTTGCCCACCAATGATGCTCGTGTGGTAGTCAAGTTTTTGAAGCAATTGTTCTCTCGGTTTGGAACTCCTCGTGCTATCATAAGCGATCGTGGAACCCATTTTTGTAACGACCAATTCGAAAGGGTTCTAAGGAAATATGGGGTTACACATTGTCTTTCTACGGCTTATCACCCACAAACGAGTGGGCAAGTCGAGGTTTCAAACCGAGCGTTGAAGAGGATCTTGCAGAGATCCGTTGGAGAAAACCGACAATTGTGGTCGGATAAGTTAGACGATGCTTTATGGGCCTTTAGGACTGCTCATAAGAGGCCCATTGGATGCACTCCCTATAAGCTTGTGTATGGAAAGAATTGTCATTTGCCTATCGAGTTAGAACACAAGGCTTATTGGGCCCTAAAGCATTGTAATGATGATATAGAGACCGCGAGAAAACACCGGAAAATGCAATTAAATGAATTGGATGAATTGAGGGATATTGCTTATGAAAATTCATTGATTTATAAAGAGAAAACTAAAAAGTTGCATGATTCTAAAATTAAAAACCGGGTTTTTAACATTGGGGATCAAGTTTTGCTTTTTAATTCAAGATTGAAATTTTTTTCCGGTAAACTGAAATCCCGTTGGTCCGGTCCATTCACCGTGATTCAAGTGTTTCCGTATGGGACCATCGAGCTAGCTCAAGATCATGGTCCTAACTTCAAGGTGAATGGACATAGGTTGAAGCACTACTTTGGCGGGGAAGTTCCATCCTTGAACTACCTCGACCAAGTCACCTTCCCCAATGATAATTAGTATTGAGGGGATCGAGTCGAGCTCATGACTCGGTAATCAAAAACGAGGTGCCTCGTGGGGGAGTCCCATGCTTATCCTATGTACATATTATCGCTTTCTAATGTAGCTTACGTGTGGGGATTTGTGCCCTTCCAACCTTTGTTCCGTGGTTGTTTGTGCATTGTGGTTTTTAGATCATGATCTTCATGATTGGAGCCTCTCGTGTTCATTTTATGGGAGCACTTGATCGTTTGCTTTGGAGACATTTCTCAATATCCATGATATATCCTTTTGATGTTCTAACCTTAGGTTTTTAGCACACTTCATAAACGGCTATTAATTTATTGGTTACACCCTTTCCATGCTAGATTAGGCATTCGACTAAGTCTCTAGTATGGGGGTGTTTGCACCCCTAGACTCGAAAAATTGAGGACAATGTTTAACTTTAGTATGGGGGGTGAATAGATACTTGCCTTGCTAAACCTTCACGCTTTCCAAAGTTTATCTTTTTGTTTATCGTTTTGTTGCAAAATAAGGCTAAAAATAGCCAAATTTTAAAAAATTTCTCATGTTTTATAAGTGTTTGAAGACACGAATGTAGATTTTCCGATGGCGAGAATAAGAGTAATTTTTGACTCGACCGTGCGTGTTGAGCACTTAGCTTTGATTCCTTAACTACACATTAGGCTAAGTCTCTTAAATGAGGACGAGATATGATAGAGTTAATTATAAGTTACTATGCTAAACGTAGAGTACTCGTATTCTTTCAAAAACTCATGTGTTCTCGTTGTTTGCTTATTCTCCCTTCGCATGTAAATATTTTTTGCTTAATAAATATTGACTTAGCGGTTTAGTTAGGATTGTTGGGTTTCTAGTCTTTTCTAGTAGCTTCCGTGTAATTAAATTGGGAAGACATTAAGGTATCGCCAGCGTCACGGTTTTGAAGTATTGGCACCCGAATAATCGAAAGCTTCACCCAATAATAAGATTTCAAGTGCTCACCTAAATCAAGCAAACAATTTGAAGCCCCACAAGGCCTAAAATCTATGCAAAATTGAAAGTGAATCAAGCCTTAATCTTCGAAGCTTTAAAGATCCAAAATTCGCTTTAGCGTGAGGATATACGTCTTTGGCTAATAAAACCACCGATGAGGCGGATAATAAAAGGCAAGGCAAGACCGAAGTCATAATAAAAGCTTCATGGCGAAGTTGAATAAAAGATGGAGGTAAACCAAAGATAATAAGGCCCTTCCGTTAGGGGGCGTATAAAAGTCTTGGTAATAAGTCTCATGTTCAAAACCGTTATAAAACCGTGTTTATCGATTCTTCTTGTCAACTTAATTTTTTAACATCGTTGTCTATTAGGAGGGGGTATTGATTTGATGGTCTTATTACACCGTTAGGACTCTATTTTTAGACCTAAATCTCTATTATCGCATAAGTCAACAATGTATCCTCGTGAAACATTCAAGACAAAATAAAATATAAGAGATACAACTTAGGAATAATGGGAGGATAAGTACGTGATTAGGGCATATGAGTAGTGTTAGCATTACTAACTTATAATGACAATGATCTCGTTGCACGCTTGGCATGGAATTGGAGTGAAAATCGAGTACGATGAAATTATTTCTAACGAAGCATTCACGTGTTCTTATTCTATGAACCTAAACGTCCCATTTTGCGATGAAAATCATACATTATGTCTAAAATGTAGTAGTAGCAATAGTAGTAGTGTAGCTAGTTTATCATTCAATAAAGTGAATAAAAATTAATTTTGGAGGTGCTATGATACTTTATTCTAGCATTGCGTGAGGGCACGGCAATGGTTTAGTATGGGGGAGTGATGAGACTGCTTTTATACATAGTCTCATCGTCCAAATTGGGCTTAAAATGCATTAAATATCATCAAAATACCCAAATATATGCTTGTGTTTGTTGCTTGTGTATTTTAGGTACGGATATTGAGAAAATGACAAAAGATCACAAGAATCAATCAAAAACGAACACGGGAAACGAAGCCGCACGATGAACCAAGCCCTAATGAAGAATTTTCCAAAGAAAACCCTTGAAGATTTGAAGAATTATGAAGATTGGTCCTCCAAGTTTGAAGAATTGACACTTTATACCCTTGTATCTTCATAATTACAAGTTTGGTCCCTAAAGTTTGTCAAAATTACAAAAGGACCCTTAACTTTGAAGAATTGGCAAATTTAGTCCCTCAACAAAACTAAATTGTCAATAATGGTCCTCCAAGAAGTCAACAAATAAGTCAAAGCCTTGAAGTATGAAGACATGTCAAAAACAGCCCTTGAAGATTGCCAAAATTGCACTTGTAGTCCTTAAAACAAGTTTCAAAACTTGTTGTGCCAATACTGCCAATGTCCAAAAGTTGTCATGTGTTATTATGGTGTTGATAGCCATTTAAAACAACTTGAACAAAGATAGAAACATGAGGGGGCATTCCTGCCAGACAAACAAACTCTCACCCTCCACTCCCTGCTTGACACCTCACCCACTCACACCCATTACCCAATCAAAACGCCCCTTTTCTCCACATCACCTCTCCACTCACTCAAACTGATTTAATTAATCAGTTTAATTTTCCCACCCAAACACTTAATTTAAAAACCATTAACCCCAAACCGGATTAAACTCACCCTAATCCACCCTTAAACCCTAATAATCCCCAGGATGAACACTTATCAAATCAAAGGGTTTTTTGTTTATTTGCTCCAGATCCATGATTAACCATCACTTAAACCTAAAACCACCCTTAAACTCCCATCACCATCACCTCACATGCTTGTGCCACCCTCCCCTGCCCCACTATTCACTCCCAAACAAAAAATTGACAGCAGGATCAACAACCCACAACAATTTCGTGTTCCCAAAGGCAAATGGACGATCAAGATCCTCTTTTCATCACTGGCATCTTCACAAACTGCCAAGATCATCACATGGGCTCTTGACAAATTCAAAAAATGGCATCTTCAAATATTCGTCCAAGGGCATTACTGGAAGTTCAAGTCATTAGGGTTTTAGCTTCTTATCAGTTCTAGAATCATTTGTAAGCCTCTATATAAAGGCCCTATAGGACTTTCATTTAGCTGTTCTTGTTTTCCTGTTTTCACAACCTTGTAAATCTTTTTGTTCTGAATGAGAAACTAAGTTAAGAGTTGGTGATGAAAACAAGTTCCATATTACTTTTCAGTTGATTTAAGTTATAATTGATTGAGTTTGGTTTAATTTTCAGCAAAGGTTTTCAAATTTCCAAGTTTCTGTTTTCTTTTCAAGTTTTTTCTCAAATCTTAAATTTCATTAAAGACCTGATTAAATGGTGATTAAGTGTGTTGGTGTGATGGTGTTTGAGCTTGTGTATGTCCAAGACACCATGGCTTGTTCTGGTGTAGTGGGTACCCAAGTTTAAATAAGCCATTGGTTTGGTCATTTTTTTGTTTATCATAATCTTACCCATAAGCTAAGGTTTTCTTCTAGCTTAATCTATAAGCTAGGGGCAAGCTCTTAAGATTTTACACAAGCTTTGTTCCCTTTTCTCTTAGCAGATTCAAAGAGGAACCAATCTTATTCATTTTTGTTAAGCAAAACTTCATCAGAATCTCAACAAAGTTCAGCTCAGGCCCCAGCCTGATTGGAGGTGACTATTCAGTCACTGTTGGGCCTGGATGTAGGCCCAACAAGGTAGCTCACTTGACCCTTTTTCAGTTTTCAAAGAAATATTCAGTTTATGTGTTTTTGCATGATTTGGTGTAGAAGTTGTTTTTTTGTCTGTTTAAGTGTTGAATATTGCTTGTTTAAGGGTATTATGCATGTTTAGATTTGTTGGAATCATTTTGCTTAAGTTTTGGATTGATTTACTTTGTAATATTGATTTTCAGATTTTTAAAGGGGTGTTTGGATCAGTGTTTTAAATGGTTTAGATTGTTTAGAATTTGCTTGTAGACTTGGTATACACACTCTTTGGGTTGTCAATAGGTTTTAGGCTAGCTTGGTTTTCAATTTGAGTAGGTTTTAAACCATATGCATGCTTGAAAATTGGTTTAAGTGGTAAAAATCAGAAAGTCATTATTGTATATGATTTTGTTGGAATTTGTGCATCATATCTGGTAGGTTGTTGGATTATAGGTCATTTTAAGTTTATGAATCATTTGTGTGATGTTTTGTGAGCTTGTGTGCAAGGTATTAGCCATTGAATTTCATTATTGTGCTAATTGCATCAGCAACATTCATCTGAAACTTAAGCCTTATCAGAAACTTGTCTGCTCATTTGTGATTAATCTTGTGTGAATTCTTGTGCTTGTTTTTTGTTTGTATTGACTCCCTACACTCTAACTGAGTGTAGGGGTGCCATTTGTCTACCAAAAAACAACACCAATATCAAAGATTCAAGTCCTCTTGGGTCTGTTTTCACTTGTGAAGATATCAAATGAACACACCCTTGTGTTCATCAGAAACTCATCCATAACTGGGCACGATTTTGGTTCTATTTGGCTTAATCTTGTTTAATTTTGATTTGTGCTTGTGTTTTTGTGACTTAAGGAGTAACTGGTTTGTGTTTTTAAAAGCTAAAAAAAAAAGTTTTGCAAAAACTCACCTGGCCTGGGCTCAAACACGCGACCTCCCGTTTGGAGGAGTAACGTGTTTACCAGTGATCCGGATGGTTTTTTACGTTATAGTCTCATTTCATTATCTATATAAGGGTTGTTTGTTTTATAGCTTATTTGATTAGCAGCTTATAAATAAGATATTTCTAGCTTATTTCTTTGAGGTTTTCACTGTTTAACATTTTTCTTAAGTTTATATTAGGGTTTTTGACTTTTCTGAGCAAAAAGTATATTTTTCCCGTTATTAATTAATTTATTAGGATTATTTTTAGTTTTAATTTTAAAAAGTCATTAAAAAATAGTAAAAGGTATATTAAAAATCTGAAAAAATAGTTTTTAGGTTTTGAATCATACTTTTGAGGTTTTCAGCTATTTAAGTTTTCAAATTAGCTTATTTTTGATTTTATACGATTTTAGGGTTTTTAAGCAACTTTAAAATTTAATATAAAATTATTAAATAGGTTTCAGAAAATTTGGATTGCATTTTTGTTTTAGTTACATTATTCTAGATTTTTGGTAATTTTTAGAATTTATTTATAAACTTTCTATTTTTTTGAATATTTTAATATTATTTTATTATTAAAAATTGAAGTTTGATTTTTTTAGTTTTTACATTTTTCCTAGGTTAAGAACACTTAATTAGGAGTTTTGTCACTTTCCAAATTTTTTTAAGACTTTTCAATTAATTTCTAGAATTAATTTAAGATTTAATAGATATTAATAGTTTTTAAGTGTTTAAAAATAGTTTAATTTGGTTTTAAAATTTTTAAAAATAGTTTTTAGCTTAATTAGGATATTTTTGAGGTTTACAAACTATTAGATCTTGTTTAAGGCTTTTTAATAATTAAAAGTGATTTTTAGGGCTTTAATTAGCATTAAAAAGTCATTATCTAATTAATTAAAAGGTTTTAGCAAGTTTGGATTTTCTGTAAACTCTTAGAATATTATTGGGGATTTTTAGTAATTTTTAGGAATTTTTAGGTTAAAATTTTAATTTTTGTACTATTTACGGTTTTACGTGTTCGCCTTTCGTCGTAGTTTAATTCGTTTTCGTAACCGTCTTTCTCTTCTAATCCCATTTCTTTCTAAATCATATAATCACAAACATTAATCAATTCAACACACAACGCACTAGCCTCCTCGAGAACGAACTCACTTTTAGGGTCTTACACACACGGTTTTCCTAAATCGTCGTGCACGCTTCCCCTATTATTACGCTCTTTTCCTAAAAGACGTAATTTTACAACTATCAATAAGCAAACAAGTAACACTAAAAAGATGATTAAGCTAATAAGATGAGATAACAATAATAATAAAGGTACTTGCTTGGAACTAGTATTCATTTCAATGGAGTGAATAGATTATCGGGTAGATAGTTAAGCAATAGCACACAAATTATAAGTATATAATTCAAAGTCAATGGGTAATATCATGGAATTGCACATGACACGGTTTAGAATAAAGAACCCTTTCGACCTATGATCAATATTACAAACCGATAATTAAATCCATTTGTGAGAAGTATGATTTTAGCCGACTTGTTCATTAGAGCCCTTTCGACCTATACTCTAGATTAAACCTTTACAAATCCATTTAACTTGTTTACTCATGGTTGTTAATCATGATACACCAAACATATATGCGCATTAACATTTGGAACAAAACATAAAAAGGGATCCTTTCGACCTTTTGACCCGATTATGGTTTACCAACAAGTTATCAAGACTCGTATCAATTCAATCAAACTCATTAACAAAATCATAATTCAACATCGCATAAGTAATAAACACTCCATGTGCATGTTTACATTATTTCAAACAAGTATAAGAAAACTACTCCATAATCAGATTAATAAAGAAGAAACATTCAACATATGACATAGAGTTCAACATAATAAAAATAACAAGAATTTACCCAAAGTATGAATACAATAAGTAAATGGAAGGAATTAGAGCAATCCTTAGGCCTCCAATTGACTACAAGTTTTGTGGTCTTTCGGGTTATGCAAATGAAATTCATATTCGAGATTTGAGGCAGGTTTTGGAGAGGTTTGGTGAAGGTTGGTGGTGATTTAGGTATCAAGAAACACTGCCAATGATAAGGGTAATGGTTCCTTAGAGTTTGGCAATGTTATTTTGATGATTGGAGCTTCAAAAGGATGAGTTTTTGGCACACATGGACCAAATCCTGGATTTTCACCAAGGAGAGAGTTTCCTTGATGAATAATGAAGGTGATGTTGTAAGTGTTATGTTACAATGACCCCAAGGGTCTTATTTATACATGAATTAAGGCCTTGGTATTCAATGTTTGTCTTTGAGCCAAAGAAAATAACTTGGAGCCAAAGTACTTCTAGAATGCTCCATAGAAGATTCACGAAGGCTTGAAGAAGTTCAGTGTATGTAGACAAAATTCTGCCTACACAAAAGTAGGTGGAAACTTTGCATGTTGATCAACTTGTACACTTCATGAAAACACTTGTTCTTGCACTCGAAATGGATCTTCAAAGGCTTGTACTTGTGGGATTCCTTCCTATATGCATGAATCGTCATTTATTTCTTTCTTGGCTAACTAACAACACAAAACACAACTTTACACATATATGAGCTATAAAGCTCGTTAGTATAACCAAAAATCATGCAAAATATACGGATAACGCTCAAGAAAACATGTTGGATTTGGGCGTTATCAAATCCCCTCACACTTAAGTTTTGCTCGTCCTCTAGCAAGGAAAAGAAAAACTTTGCTTGCCTCAAGAAAATAAAAATAAAGTTAGAAACTACCTAGGTTCTAAAAGAAAAGAAATTTTTTAAAATTTTATGAAAAATTGAAAATATTTTTGGTTTTTTATAAGAAATGGCTGAAGGTGCAAACCCCCTCACACTTAAGATTTGCTTGTCCTCAAGCAAGTAACAGAAAAACTTCCCACATGGTACATGAAAATGGTTTAGAAAAATAAGATCCAAATCTACCAAGTACAAAAATACTAAACTGAATGGCGTGAGCACCAAGCGTACACATCTAAAGAGGACTTTTATTGGGTTACAAGGTTAAGGGTTAATGGGTATGGATAAGACATGGGATATTTTATGAGAGGTGTCACAAATATATAAATTAAAAGTCTAAGTCCCATGTTGCTAGTTACCGAACAAATAACAAGCCCAAAAATGATCATAGCTACGAGCTTTATTCAACACATAACACACACATATCACGTCTTAGCACATTGGCTAATCGATATCCAAATATACTCCGTCTTCCTTCATCTTCATAATTTATTATAGCTCATTGGCTATTTTTGTCATCACTTTCTTTTTTACTTTTTTTTTCCGATGACTTATTTTCTTTTTCTCTTTTTTTTCATACTCCTCTTTTTTTCATTTTTTTTCAACATATATCACATGCTCCCCTCACACTTCGCTTAAGCACACACCACAAAAATACAAACATAAAGGAGCTCATCTTCATCTTTGTTGGAATGGCACACACACATAGCGAAGTGTGACAACTATAAATCATAAAAAACGATCCAACATACCAAGCAACTAGCAACCCGCCATTTAGACTTTGACATGGGTTAGGCTAAGGTTTAAGGTTAAATATTTTTTTCTTTTTTAGTGGATTTAAAAAAATGAAAATATTGGCTCAACGGGTGTTCTAAGGGTATCTAGCACTAGACGAGAGTGCTAACAAAAGAGTTAATTTGGATGGTTAGCTAATGGATGCAACTAGCTAAAAAGATGTAACTGGAAAAGGCAATTTCGGTTTTATTCCTAAGGTTACCTCTTTGTCACGCATGTACACTTTTATCACACAAGTGTGATCTCACTAAAAATTATATATATATATATATATATATATATATATATATATATATATATATATATATATATATATATATATATATATATATATATATTAGGAACGATTATTGAAATATATTTACAAACAAGCGTGTGAGAAAAATTAGATCCTAAGGGTAAACAAGTGTACAACTCTCCCCATTTTTTTCTTTTTTTTACTTATTAAATATTTTTTTAACAAAAATTGGTTTCTTTTTCCCATTTATTTCTTCTCACACTTAAGTTTTGGATTGGACTCAATGTTAAAAATAAATTTCCAAGCATGAAAACTGAGGAAATAAATAAATAGTCAAAGAGAACGAAACTTTCCGGAATATGAAATTGCAATTGATCTTCATGTGATAAGATGCGACACCATAAGCTTATGAGATCAGTCGGTTCTTGATACTTATTCCTCTCCATGTATGCATCCTCCTCCATTACCTATTGCTACATTTATTCAAACAAAACATACGAAACAAAACAAACAAACAAACAAACACGCAAGCACACATAGATATATAAAAACACTACTAGTAAAGTACACCCCCTCACACTTAAGATTTTCCAAGTTAGAAAAATACTTTTGGGGTGTACATATTTATTCTAAACACACAAAATTAAACACACAAACAATCAAAGCACGGGTTACCTCCTGAAAAGCGCTTACTTTATTATTGAGTCGTTAGCTAGACTCTTCCCCTCGATGTTAGGATTCTTTGACGATACGGCATAAGTGGGGAACTCCATTTGGGTGCCATTGATCTTGATAGTTGTACTCGTTGAAAGGAAGAAATTCATCACTCATACTCCAAACTTTGAAAGGCTTCTTTGGCACATCATTTTCGTCCCTCTTTTTCATCCTTCTACTTCCAACGCCATTCATTGATTTCAACTTCGCGTCATGAATTGACATTACATCATGTTCATACGTCTTCACTTTTTTGTATGGGGTATGCACGGCGTAATCCTTGGAAAAAGTTGAGTTAGAAATGATGGGTTTCGGTTTTGGTACGGTTGGAATAGGTTATTCTTCTTCCTCGATGAATACAACATCACCCTTATCACTCTCGTTTCGGATAGAGGGTATTTTACCTCTTGTTTTGGTGTTGGTGATATGAGGAAGGGACTTAGTATATTTTATGTCCTCTTCTATATAACCGCATTTTCTCTCCAAGTCATCGATTATGGCTGTGTGGTTTCGGAAATTTAGATTGATTTGAAACTCCAAGTCAACCAAATTGTTCCTGACACGTTCATTTTCTTCCGTTTTCCAAGCCATGAGTTCTCTCATCATCTCCTCCGTTGAAGCTTCGGGTTTTTGGTGATATTGTGATGAGTATGGCATCACATCTCGCGGTCGAGATTGAGGAATGGGATGGTTCAGGTTTAGGGTAAGATAGGAATGTGAATTCCTCGAATTTTGGTCGTGATATCCTCGGTAATATTCTTCGACATAATTCGCTTCATGAGGTTCACACATCGGCGTGTCATCCTTCATGGTGGTTTTTGGACCGTGATCGTTTCTACGATCGTCTCGTATATCTTTTAGTTCATTCCTTATGATTAGGAATTGGGAATCGATAAGCCTAGCGAGAGCTTCGAATTTCTCCATCAACACGGTGTGATCGGAGATGATGTTATTTCCACCGGAGGAAACAACGGTTTTCGATTTGGGATGGATATGAGAATCCTTCGAATAATCGAGTTTAAGAAGGACCTTGTCCTCGAGGATTTGGAAATCTTCGTTGGGAGTATTGTAGAAGAAGATTCCTCCGGCGTCGAGAGATACTTGAGTTGGATCGTCTAAACCACGATAAAATGTTTCAATTATCGTTCTTGTGGTTAGATCATGTCCATAACAAGCACGAAGCATATGTTTCATTCGGAGCCAAGCTTCAACGAGAGTCTCATCATCGAGTTGGTAAAATTCGTGAATGTCGTTTAGGAGACGTTTAAACTTTGCGGATGAAAAGAATCGGCTTATAAAAGCTTTTCTTAATTCATTCCACGAAGTAATGGTTCCTTCATCTAATTCATTCAACCAAATCTTAGCTTCTCCGGTTATCGAAAATTGGAACGTCATCAAGCTAATCGCTTCCTCTCGATTTTCACCATATTGAAAAAGGCTACTAATCTTAATAAAATCGCGAACGTGTCGGTGAGGATTGAATAGGACTTGTCCATCAAATTGGTTCTCCTGAATCATTTTCATGTGGGTACTCGTGATAGTGAAATTTTTCAAAATAGGGATTTGAACAATAGAGGAACTAGGCGTTGGAGCAACGATCCTAGTGTTTGAACACATAGGTTGATCATCGGGATCAATGGTAACAATGGTTGAGGAATCGGATTCGGTTTCATAGGATGAGATTCCTTCAATATGGAATGGATTTTTGAATATCGTCTCGACTTCGGTGTCGAGTACGTCGTCTTTAGAGGTGATGACGAAAAATTCTTTGATGAACGGTGGTTTGATGTATGGTTCGGGTGATTCAATTTCAAGGGGTACGATTGGTGTTTTATTAGATGTCGTCCTATTCTTGATTTTACGTTTAAGTTTTTGGAATGGACGAACGAGTTGTTTTCCCCAAGAACGCGGGTTTATACAAAGCCGAAGTGATTTGCAAAACGTCATACAAAAATAAAATAAATAAAACAAATAAGACCGAAAATATTTTTTTGTATATATTTTTTTTACTACTATTATTACTAAATTTTTGTACTAAATAAAACAACTAAAGAAAAAAGAAAAATAAGAATGAAAACGCTAATGAATTATTGTACCAAATCTATCAAACCGGACGGCTCGAATGACTTCGGGTTCTAAACACGGGGCTTGGGATCAAACCGGAGTGAATAGAAATACGAACAAGGCACAAAATGATTAAACGGGGTGGTTGGGCGAGTTATGATCAAACAAAGATAGATGGTTCTAAACTCAAAGAACGGATGTTTAAACGAGTTAAAACACAATTAGGAACGGTTTTGGGTAAGGCTCGGTTAAAATAAAAGAAGATAAAAGACAATTTTTTTATTATTTTTTTTATTTAAGGGGTTGCCGTCGGCAAAAGAGGTATGCCGGGCGGCAAAATCGATTATGTTTAAGCTTGCAGGCGGCAGAACTACCTTGCCAGGCGGCAAAGGAGGTTCTGTTTGACCTTGTCGGCGGCAGGAGGGTGTTGCCGGCGGCAATACTCTCCTTTCGGAATTTTTATTTTTTTTTACTTTGTAGTTTTTGGCAACTAAAAACTAAGAAAACTTAAAAAAAAAAAAACTTTTGTGGGGTTGGTGAAATAAGGATTAAAAAGCTTAATGTAAACACATTTCAATTTTCTTAAAACACAATAAGCACAAAAAAATAAGCACAAAGGAGATTAAACGATACACGATATGCAACAAAGATTCAAAACATGAAAAGCACAAAACACAAATCCCGACAGTGGCGCCAAAAACTTGATGCGTTCATTGTGAGTATACACAAGTTTTAAATTTATACACGGATTTCCAAATAAGCTAAGAACACACGGGCAAGTATGACCCTTTCGTTCGTAGCTAGCTTGTTGTGGTAAGCCGAGGTCGTTCACTAGGATTTGGGTGATTTCGGTTGTAAAGAGTCTTTGTAACAATGTAACGTTAGTGGTAAAAATGGTTGTCACTCCAAAAATTACCATATAAGTAAAAATTAAGCAATAAGCAAACAAGTAACACTAAAAAGATGATTAAGCTAATAAGATGAGATAACAATAATAATAAAGGTACTTGCTTGGAACTAGTATTCATTTCAATGGAGTGAATAGATCATCGGGTAGATAGTTAAGCAATAGCACACAAATTATAAGTATACAATTCCAAGTCAATTGGTAATATCACGGAATTGCACATGACACGGTTTAGAATAAAGAACCCTTTCGACCTATGATCAATATTACAAACCGGTAATTAAATCCATTTGTGAGAAGTATGATTTTAGCCAACTTGTTCATTAGAGCCCTTTCGACCTATACTCTATATTAAACCTTTACAAATCCATTTAACTTGTTTACTCATGGTTGTCAATCATGATACACCAAACATATATGCGCATTAACATTTGGAAGAAAACATAACAAGGAATCCTTTCGACCTTTAGACCCGATTATGGTTTACCAACAAGTTATCAAGACTCGTATCAATTCAAACAAACTCATTAACAAAATCATAATTCAACATTCATAAGTAATAAACACTCCATACCCATGTTTACATTATTCCAAACAAGTATAAGAAAACTACTCAATAATCATATTAATAAAGAACAAACATTCAACATATGACATAGAGTTCAACATAATAAAAATAACAAGAATTTACCCAAAGTATGAATACAATAAGTAAATGGAAGGAATTAGAGCAATCCTTAGGCCTCCAATTGACTACAAGTTTTGTGGTCTTTCGGGTTATGCAAATGAAATTCGTATTCTAGATTTGAGGCAGGTTTTGGAGAGGTATGGTGAAGGTTGGTGGTGATTTAGGTATCAAGAAACACTACAAATGATAAGGGTAATGATCCCTTAGAGTTTGGCAATATTATTTTGATGATTGGAGCTTCAAAAGGATGAGTTTTGGCACACTTGAACCAAATCCGGGATTTTCACCAAGGAGAGAGTTTCCTTGATGAATAATGAAGGTGATATTGTAAGTGTTATGTTACAATGACCCCAAGGGTCTTATTTATAGATGAATTAAGGCCTTGGAATTAAATGTTTGTCTTAGAGCCAAAGAAAATAACTTGGAGCTGAAGTACTTCTAGAGTGCTCCATAGAAGATTCATGAAGGCTTGAAGAAGTTCATTGTATGTAGACAAAATTTTGCCTACACAAAAGTAGGTGGCAACTTTGCATGTTGATCAACTTGTACACTTCATGAAAACACTTGTTCTTGCACTTGAAATGGATCTTCAAAGGCTTGTACTTGTCGGGATTCCTTCGTATATGCATGAATCGTCATTTATTCTTTCTTTTCTTCACTTTTCTTATTCTTAGCTAACTAACAACACAAAACACAACTTTACACATATATGAGCTATAAAGCTCGTTAGTATAACCAAAAACCATGCAAAATATACGGATAACACTCAAGAAAACATGTTGGATTTGGGCGTTATCATTAACTAAATGGAAGGAGAAACAGAATTGAGAGAAAAAACTACAAGTGTGTGTTTTTCACACTTTTTCTACCCATGAAAACGAAGTGACTAGCTACTATTTATAGAGGTCTGATGATGAGTTGTTGGGGTAGTCGACGTGTCATGACCAATAGGAGAATGCCAGGTGTCTTCTTCTTGTGAATTGCAAATTATTCATCAAGAACACGAAAGGGGTTTTATAATCCTTTGATCTTCAGTCTAATTAAGCTGTGTAGTTGGATTCGTCATCTCATTCTGAGTCTTTTTCATGTAGAAAGTATTTCATGAAATGCCTTGTAGCTCCAAATCGATCTGGGTTATTTGCTTGTTGAAGTTGACAAGCATTTTCTGATTGGATTATGGCCTCTCATACGGATCATTATCCATTTTGGATAAATGAATTATGGAGTGTAGCAACGTGATTGGTTGATAAAATGATAGTGCGTTGCACTGTTGAAGATTCAGTTATTAAATGAAGTTGTAAGATGGCAACTTAGCTGGCAATCCGAACCATTTATTTCTTGCATTTTGATTGGCTTAAATGGTAATGACTCGGATCAAGGCCAAAGTATATGCAAATTTGACATTTTCAGTCCCTCACTTTAGCAGATTCTTCAATTGAGATCATTTCTTCATTCTTTTGGCAATTAAGGTCCTTTAACTTGTATTCTTGACTTTTTAAGCCGATTGACTTGTTTGACTTGAAGTTTGACAAAGTTTGACTTTAATCTTGACTTTTCCAAAGTTTGCATTTAAGTCCCTCAACTTTTGAATGTTGTCAAGATAGGTCCTTTATCTTCAAATGACTTGTCATCTTTGATCCTTCTCTTGTCTTTTCATCGTAAATGAGCTTGATTTCCTCTCGTTTGCTTGAAATTGTGTCCTTGTTACCTATTTAAGCACAAACACAAAACATACCACATAATACTGCTTTATAGCACAAAAGTTAGGTATTTTCTATGTGTTTTAGGGTGATTTGTTGATTAATTGATATGATATTTTGCTCATATCAAATCCCCTACACTTGAACATTGACATGACCTCATGCAATGCTATATTTTAAAGCATAAATACATTTTCCTCATAATTAACCCACCTTGGCCAATATGGAATGTTTTTACACTACTCTACACTATATGATGCATGATTTTGATTTTGTATAGTGCAATGCAAAGAAAGCAATTCTATTTTTGTATTTTTTATTTTTCATAAATGGTTTTGATGGAAAAACTCATAAATAAATCAATGACTTAAATTAGGTCTTTGGTACCATGAACACTTATCACCCTCAAGTTTCACTCTCCCTATACCAAGCTTAAAAATAGGATCATTGCATTCACAAGTAAATAGTGCATCAACTTATTCATGACAATTAAATGTGGAACCGGTTATTATTTGAGCAAATTGCTTGAAGGCAAATTTGTCATTATTTGAAGCGTGAAATATAAGAAATGTAAAATCCAAAAATAAGGAAGCATGGTTTTAATCCTAAGTAATCCTCTCATCCATTACTTGAAAAACCGCTCACAATTAGTATAAGTCCGTTTCAAGAGGAATAAGGCATTCTCCTTATGTGTAAAATCCTCATGTCATGCATTAATAAGTAGCTACACACTCGCTAAGGAAAGAAAAATAAAACTCACGCAATAATTTACATCCGCCGCCTTTTTAGAACTTTGGATCTTCAACCCCACAACCCGTCAAGGTAATATTAGATTGGAGCAACTATTAAATCCCCACAACCCGTCAAGGTAATATTGGAATCTAATAGTTACTATAATTAACACTTCACTGCCCCTCTTGGGAGTCTTTTATAATTATTTTTTTCTTTTTTTTTTCTAGCCACTCATTTTTTTGTAAGCCCTCCTATTTATTCCTCACAAAGAAAGTTGAAAAGAATATAAGGAAAAACACCCGCTAAGTATTAAGCATGACATAAGTCTAGTACACATAAAACGTTCTAACTTAGAATCTTAAGATGTACTTATACCAACCATGAATGATTAGTGAAAAATGCATAAGAGACTACAAACCAATTAAAACCGTTCTTGATTATTTATTAACATATATACATGCGCAGAAATTAGAGGCAAAGAAAGAGAAGGGTTTAGCCACAAGTAATTATCATGAAGTTTATCTAGCCCTTTTATACTTGCTTCAACTCTATCATTTCCCATTCTCCACAAATTTAAAATCTCAAATAATGAGAGTGGTGGATGCTTAGCCTAATAGACCAATGAAGGACTACATGGTTAAGGATACTAGCTATAGAATGCTTGGATAAGCAAACTCGAGTTGAGTCAAAGTATCCATGGCGGGCCTAATATGTCAAAGAAATCTAAATTTGTTAAGCCATGTCCTTATTATATTTTTTTTTCCTTTTTATATATTTTTGATGAAAAATAAAAGAAGAAATATATACAATGCAATTGTGTTATGCAAATGAACAATGATTGATGCAAAAATTATGAATGCATATTTTTGGTGGCCAAAGTAGATCAAAGATTTTAAATATGTTTGAAAAATTAATTTTCCATATTATCATGAAGGTCAATGACAAGTCTAGGTAAGGTCACTTCGATAAAAGATCCCCCTGCACTTAAGCTAAACATTGTCCTCAATGTTTAAGAGAATGGAAGTATAAACTTCCCCTACACTTATGACAATGAATAGACTTTGCTTAACCCAAGCTAAGGAAAGATCAACTATAGTGAATTCATTTTTTAATCACAATGTGTCTATGAAAAATCACAATAGTAAAGAAGTGAACCGGATACAAGGGCCTCCTCCATAAGCTCTAAAGCACGTGATGAGTGAGCAACCCTACAAACAACATGAAGACAAAAGGAAGGTCTCCCCTACACTTCTCATCAACTCTATATCCTTATTTCTAACCTACAACACTCTAAGTCTAAAAACTCTAAACCTAGATATTCAAGCTTGATTTAAGGAGTCTCTAGCTCGACTCAGCCTACACTTAAAAGTTTCTAAAACCTATCATGGAGAAGAAAAGTTTTGCTCTTTTTAAATAAAAATCTCCATGATGAGGTAAAGCAAGTTTTCAATTATCAAAACTCCATAAATATTCCCCCCGGATCAAATACATAATTACCATCCCACTTATAACACAATTCAACAACTAACTTCCCAAGAAATGGTGAAAAGGGTGAGGTGTTGTTCTCCAAAATGGTTGCCCATATGTTCTTTAAAAGGTGATAAGGTGATACTCTCAAATCTCTCACAAGTTTTCCTTTTGTTGCATCAGGCGGATACTGAGATAGTTTAGCAAGCTCCATACCAGGATCAAAAATCCATTCCTTGATGGGAAAACAAAAAGTGTTGGTTGCCTTAGAAGATTCTCCCTTGTAGGTCACATGGTGAGAGAAAGGTTGTGGAGTAATGGGTAACAACAAACTCTTTGAATGCACATTCATGACTTGTTTTCCTTTATCACTTTGAAAGGTTGAGGTGGGCAAAGAAGAAGGTAAAGGATCTTCATGCAATAGAGATTCTAGAAAGAGTATGTCCCCCTCCTCATCAATATATCCAAGAGTGTATTCAAAAGGGATATCAACCTCTAAAAACTCATCACTCTCATCCATGATAGAATCCTCCTCATCATCATAAACATCATATATTGGTCTATCAGAGATTGGTGATTCCTCAAAACCCAAGGAAGTGTGATCATTAAAGAACGGAGAGTCACAATTAGATAGCTCATCATCACTATAAGCATCATATGTTGGTGAATCACAAAGAAGATATTCTTCATCACTAAGATCCTCATTGATGTCTTCATTATGGTAGAAAAGTGGGTTATCATATTAGGTTTCAAAGAGAGGATTGGAATGAATCACAAAATCACCAAAGTTAAGCTCTTGAGGTTCATGAAAATCTAAGGATGAGGAAATAGAAGCAATGGTCTCAACATAAGGTAGATCATAATCTCCACTTGAACAAGCTTCATAAAAATATTTATCACAAACTTCATCAAGGATATCATCTTGAGTTTCTTCCTCATTAACAACATTAATATGCTTCACCGTTTCGGGCTCATTAGACTTCTTTGACAACTTGCCCATATTAAACACAACTCTTTCATCTCCTACCCTCATTGTAAGTTCACCCTCCGCTACATCTATGAGAGTTCGACCCGTCCTCAAAAACGGCCTACCATCAATCAAAGGAGGGTGAACCCCAAAATTCAATGTCAAAGGAGGGTGAACCCCAAAATTCATGATGTCATCAAAAAGGAAGTCCTTAAACTCCTTGACCCGGGAATGATTTACCCTATTTCCGATAGCCCTTGGGTGAGTCCTATTCATTGTGTCCCTAAGAAGGGAGGAATGACCGTTGTGCCAAACAATGCCAACGAGTTAATTCCAACTAGACTCGTGACCGGTTGGAGGGTGTGTATCGACTATCGTAATTTAAATGACGCCACTCGGAAAGACCATTTTCCCTTGCCCTTCATGGACCAAATGTTGGAGCGTCTTGCGGGAAACGATTTCTATTGCTTTTTAGATGGTTTTTCCGGTTAATTCCAAATCCCCATCGATCCTCGTGGTAAAAAAAAAACTACGTTTACGTGTCCATATGGAACGTTTGCCTATCGTAGAATGCCATTCAGACTTTGCAATGCATCGGGAACCTTTCAAAGGTGCATGATGGCTATTTTTCATGATATGATCGAGAAGACGATGAAAGTCTTTTTGGATGATTTTTCCGTGTTTGGTTGTTCGTTCACTTCGTATTTGTCGAATCTTGAGAGCATGTTGAAACGTTGTGAGGAAATAAACCTTGTGCTCAATTGGAAAAAATGTCATTTCATGGTTAAGGAAGGAATCGTCTCAGGGCACAAGGTTTCGAAAGCGGGGATTAAGGTAGACAAAGCTAAGGTAGACGTCATCGCCAAATTACCTCATCCCAAAACCGTTTAGGGAGTTAGGAGTTTCCTAGGCCACGCGGGCTTTTATCGTCGATTCATCAAATATTTTTCGAAGATTTCTCGACCTATTACACATCTCCTCGAAAAAGATGCTCCTTTTGTCTTTAATGAAGATTGTGTACGAGCCTTTCAAATCCTTAAGAGGAAACTTACCGAAGCTCCCATTCTTGTTGCTCCCAATTGGAACCTCCCCTATGAGCTCATGTGTGATGCTAGTGACTATGCTATTGGGGCCGTTTTGGGGCAACGTCATGAAAATCACTTCTTTCCTATTCACTATGCTAGCAAGACGATGACCGAGGCTCAACTTAAATACACTACAACAGAAAAGGAATTCCTTGCCGTGGTGTATGCTTTTGAGAAATTCCGACCTTACCTCGTCTTGACCCAATGCATAGTGTATACGGATCACTCGGCAATCAAGTATCTCATGGCTAAACAAGATGCAAAGCCGAGATTACTTCGTTGGATTCTCCTCCTACAAGAATTTGATGTCAAAATCCTTGACAAAAAAGGAGCCAAGAATCTAGCGGCCGATCATCTCTCACGTTTGGAAGATCCTCACCAAAGTGTTTACGAGCCAAAGGAAGTCACTGAAACATTTCCTCTCGAGACACTTGGTTTAGTGAATTCTAAGCTTGATTCATCCACCCCGTGGTTTGCGGACATCGCAAATTACCATGCGAGCAACTTCATCATTAAGGGTATGACGACTCAACAAAAACGAAAAAAATTTCGTGACGTCAAGTTCTACTTTTGGAACGACCCTTACCTCATTCGGACTTGTGCGGATCAAATTATTCGACGTTGTGTATTTGGCACCGAAGCTTCTAAATATCCTTAGAACTTGTCACGTGGGACCCACGGGTGGTCACCATTGTGCTAATCTCACGGCTAATAAGGTCTTTGATGCCGGATTCTTTTGGCCTACTATTTACCGAGATGCACACGCACTTGTAAATTCGTGTGACTCATGCCAACGTCAAGGCAAAGCCTCACAAAATGATGAAATGCCACAAAACATCATCCAAGTGTGTGATATCTTTGACGTTTGGGGAATTTATTTTATGGGGCCGTTCCCATCATCTCGTGGTAATAAGTACATCCTTGTTGTCGTTGACTACCTATCTAAGTGGGTGGAAGCTAAGGCTTTGCCCACGAACAATGCTCATGTGGCAAGTTCTTGAAGAGTTTGTTTTCTCGGTTTGGAACCCCTCGTGCGATCATAAGCGATCATGGAACCCATTTTGTAATGACCAATTCGAAAGGGTCCTAAGGAAATATGGGGTTACACATCGGCTTTCTACGGCTTATCACCTACAAACGAGTGGGCAAGTCGAGGTTTCAAACCGAGCGTTGAAGAGGATCTTGGAGAGATCGATTGGAGAGAACCGACAATCGTGGTCGGATAAGTTAGACGATGCTTTATGGGCCTTTCGTCCCGCTCATAAGACGCCCATTGGGTGCACTCCTTATAAGCTCGTGTATGGGAAGAATTGTCACTTGCCAATTGAACTCGAACAGAAAGCTTATTGGGCCCTTAAGCATTGCAATGATGATATTGAGACTGCGGGAAAACACCGGAAAATGCAATTAAATGAATTGGATGAATTGAGAGACATTTCTTATGAAAATTCATTGATTTATAAAGAGAAAACTAAAAAGTTTCATGATTCTAAAATTAAAAACCGGGTTTTTAACATTGGAGATCAAGTGTTGCTTTTTAACTCACGTTTGAAAATCTTTTCTGGCAAGTTGAAATCCGGTTGGTCCGGTCCATTCATCGTTACCCAAGTTTTTCCTTATGGGACCATCGAGCTAGCTCAAAATGATGGACCCAATTTCAAGGTGAATGGACATAGGTTGAAGCACTACTTTGGCGGGGAAGTTCCCTCTTTGAACTACCTTGACCAAGTCACCTTCCCCAATGATAATTAATATTGAGGGGATCGAGTCGAGCTCATGACTCGATAATAAAAACGAGGTGCCTCGTGGGGGAGTCCCATGCTTATCCATGTACATATTATCGCTTTCTAGTCTAGTAACATGAGGGGATTTGTGCCCTTCCAACCATTGTTCCGTGGTTGTTTGTGCATTGTGGTTTTTAGATGATCATGATCTTCATGATTGGAGCCTCTCGTGTTTGTTTTATGGGAGCACTCGATCGTTTGCTTTTAATAATTTCTCAATATCCATGATATATCATTTGATGTTCTAACCTTAGGTTTATAGCACACTTCATAAACGGCTTTAAATTTAACGGTCATACCCTTTTCATGCTAGATTAAGCATTCGACTACGTCTCTAGTATGGGGGTATCCTACACTTAGAATCGAAACATTGAGGACAATGTTTAACTTTAGTATGGGGGGGTGAATAGATACTTGCCTTGCCAAACCTTCACGCTTTCCAAAGTTTATATTTTTGTTTATCGTTTTGTTGCAAAATAAGGCTAAAAAATGGACAAATTTTAAAAATTTTCTCATGTTTTATAAGTGTTTAAAGACACGAATGTAGATTTTCTGATGGCGAAAATAAGAGTAATTTTTTACTCGACCGTGCGTGTTGAGCACTTAGCTTCGATTCCTTAACTTCACATTAGGCTAAGTCTCTTAAATGAGGACGAGAAATGATAGAGTTAATTATAAGTTACTATGCTAAATGTAGAGTACTCGTATTCTTTCCAAAACTCATGCGTTCTCGTTGTTTGCTTATTCTCCCTTCGCTTGTATATATATATATATTTTTTGCTTACTAAGTATTGGCTTAGCGGTTTAGTCTTGATTGTTGGTTTCTAGTCTTTTCTAGTAGCTTCCATGTAATTAAATTGGGAAGACATTAAGGTATCGCCAGCGTCACGGTTTTGAAGTATTGGCAACCCGAATAATCGAAAGCTTCACCAAATAATAAGATTTCAAGTGCTCACCTAAATCAAGCAAACAATTTGAAGCTCACAAGGCCGAAAAATCTATGCGAAAATGAAAGTGAATTATGCCTTAATCTTTGAAGCTTTAAAGATCCAAAATTCGCTTTTAGCGTGAGGATATACGTCTTTGGCCATAATAAATACCTCATGGCGAGGTTAAATAAAAGTCAAGGCAAGACCGAAGTCATAATAAAAGCTTCATGGAGAAGTTGAATAAAATATGGAGGTAAACCTATGATAATAAGGCCCATCTGTTAGGGGGCGTATAAAAGTCTTGGTAATAAGTCTCATGTTCAAAACCATTATAAAACCGTGTTTATTGATCCTTCTCGTTGACTTATTTTTTTGACATCGTTGTTTATTAGGGGGGGTTATTAATTCGATGGTCTTGGTTACACCGTTATGACTCTATTTTTAGATCTAAATATCTATCATCGCATAAGTCAAATGTATCCTCGTGAACATTCAAGACAAACATAAAATATAAGAGATACCACTTAGGAAAATGGGAGTCTAATTACGTGATAAGGGCATATGAGTAGTGTTAGCATTACTAACTTATAATGACAATGATCTCGTTGCACGCTTGGCATGGAATTGGGGTGAAAATCGAGGACGACGAAATTATTTCTAACGAAGCATTCACGTGTTCTTGTTCTATGAACCTAAACATCCCATTTTGCGATAAAAATCATACATTATGTCTAAAACACAAGTAGTAGTAGTGTAGCAAGTTTATCAATCAATAAAAGTGCATAAAAATGAATTTTGGAGGTGCTATGATACTTTATTCTAGCATTTCGTGAGGGTACGACAATGGTTTAGTATGGGGGAGTGATGAGACTGCTTTTATACATAGTCTCATCGTCCAAAATGGGCTTAAAATGCATTAAAAATCATGAAATATACCAAATATATGCTTGTGTTTGTTACATGTGTATCTTAGGTACGGATATTGAGAAAATGACAAAAGATCACAAGAAACAAGCAAAAACGAACACGGGAAACGAAGCCGCACAATGAACCAAGCCCTAATGTGGATTTTCCAAGAATAACCCTTGAAGAATTGAAGATTGTACAAGAATGGTTCTCCAATATTGAAGAATTGACACTTTAAACCCTTGTATACTCATAATTATAAGAATGGTCCTTAAAGTTTGTCAAATTTACAAGAAGGGGCCTCCATTTTGAAGAATTGGCAAGAATGGTCCCTCATTTATGAATACTTGTCATTATTAGTCCTCCAAGAAGTCAACAATACAAGTTAACACCTTGAAGAATGAAGAAAATGCCAAAACAACCCTTCAAATATCATGAATTGGCAAGAAATACCCTTGAAAATACTTTTGGAAACTTTTTGGGGCAAAAGTATGAAAAATAAAACTTCATTACAAAGGGATTCGGATTTTGTTATGTTTAAAACATGAATGGAAAGAAGAAAGAAGCCAAGGGATTAAAGTTGTCAAACATCTAAACAAACCTAGACCAGTGGTGGGCTGCCAAGTGTCCCACTCACATTTTCCACCAATAAAAACACACCCTTGTGCCATGTCACTCCCCACTCACAACTGATTTTTAACTAATCTTTATTAGTTTATTAATTGGGCGGTTAACACAAATTCAAACATTAATCCGAATCAAACTCACCCATTATTCACTCAAGAACACAAATTGGGTATTTATGTTTAAGCAAAAATTAACCCACCATATTATCCAGAATTATGATTAGGGTGGTGTTAATCATATCCCAAACCTCAAACTTGCCACATCATCAACTCAATGTTCACATGATATTCACCATGTACACGTTTTTGGGGAAAAGTCCAAAACCATGTAGAGAATCTACATACCAAAATGAAGCTTACATTTTAAGCTTCATTAGAGCCCTTGATCACAATTCCATCACTTTCCAGCTCCACAAGATGCCAACAATCCTTCACATGCTTAGCAAAATTCAAACTTCACAAGGACATTTTGGGGAGATAAATGCTTAGGGTTTTCATATTTTTAGGTTACAAAGGCCATGTACTCTATACAAAGGGTATAGGGTCCTTCATTTACATTTGCTCTTGGTTTTTCCTTTATTCACAAATCTGTAAATCCTTCTTTCAGTTTATGAAAAAGTGTTTAATATTGTTTAAGAAATCACAGTGCCAACTTTAATCTGTACTTGTTATTGTTATACGTTAATGATTGTTAAGTTCTAAAACTTGTTGTTAAACATTGTGCAAGAAATTGCATAACTTTCCAAAACTTGATATTTTGCTAAGTTCTTGGTTCAAGCCCTTGGAATTTTTGGATTACAAGTGATTATATCACCCTGATAAGAAGATTATCAAGGTGTTGTAAGCTTGTGGTTTGGGGATAATCAAGGAGTGGGAACAAGGTTGCATTAATCAAGCTTTTATTTTTCATTTTTCTGTTTCATATAAACTGTGCCTTTAACCTTGTTGAATCTCTTAGCAGGTGTTATTGGAAGCTTGTGTCTTGTTTAGCTATACACATCAGCTCAAAAATTCATGAATGTGGATGTGCATTCATGAGGTTTGAGTCTCATTTCCCAAAATCTGTTAAAAATACTTGATTTTGTGATTTTTGTGTTCTGCTGTTATAAGAGGTGTTCTTGTGGCTTAAATCTGCTTGATACTGCATGATATTGATCTTATGATTCAAGATTAGGCTTGGGTAAAATTGAAACACACATTTGCTTTGTTAAAATTGGATTTAAAAAGTGAAAGGTGTGTGTGGGTTTACTGATTTAAGGTGCTTGTTTGATTTTGAGTTAGGATTTTTGTTTGTTAAGTGTTGTTATCTGCTATACAAGTGATATTGTGCTGATATATGCAAGTCTTGAGCCTATAAACAACAATTTCTTGATTGTGCTATAACTTGTTTGATTGTGCCTGTTTTGACCTAAGATTTTGGAAACACATAGATTGTATGCATGCTTAGGGCTAACAAGTGTTTAAATCAAGTTTGTATAACCTGTTAAAGAGATTTGAGTGTTTGAAATGGGATCTGTGGTCAAGTATATCAACAAACTTCATAATCTGCTTGTTCTTTGTTCATCAGTAACTTTTTAAGCTTGAATCTTGTTCTAAACTTTGAATAATTGCATGAAACAAGTTGATTTATGTTCATTTGAATTTATTATAGCTGTTGTGTGCATTTGGTTCAATTTGGTTGGCTTATTCTTGCTAAAACTGCTTAATAGTTGAAAACTGCTTATCGTTCATGTCTGTGTGATATCTGATGATCTTTTGAATTAACTGTATCATTCGGCTGTTATGATTTGTGTTTTTGTGATTGTTATTGACTCCTTATAACCCACTGGTTATAAGGGTGCCTTTTTGTGCCTTGAATCCAACAAAAATCCACATAAGACAAAAAGTCAAAGAAGTCAAGCAGTGGAAACTTTTCCCACTGGTAGACACCCAAAACTAGCCACTGCTAGTGTTAATTCTTAATCAGCTTATTCATAAGCTATTTTAGATTATTCAGACTTGCAACAACATTGTTTTTGTAATCAATCTTCCTTATTTGACCCATTGTACTAATCTGGAGCAAATTAGGGTTTGACTTTTAGGTTTGGCTAGAAAACCAAACAAGTTGACTTTTACATTAAGTGCTTATTGCTTTTTCCAGCTTATTCATTGTGCTTATTTGAAATTTTTTTATTATTAATCTTAGTTTTGTCATTTAAAATCTTTTACAAGTTGAATCGGCACTTGAGGTGGCCTAGAACTCAAAAACGACTATTTTGTTGTTTTCTGTAGAGAGCTTTTGCTTATTTCAGGCTTATTTCTTGGGATTTTTCAAAATTTCTTTTCACATATCTCTTAAGTATCCCAAAAGAAGCTTGTGTGTCAAATTAGAGCTTATGGCATTAGCTTATGGCTTAATGGCCAAAAAGCCCATTAAGAATAAGCTATTGACTATTAAGTTATGATAAGCTTATTTTCAGCTTTTGGGCCTTCAGACTTTTGTGTTAAAAATTGAATTTTGAGTCAAGTAGGTGATTTTGGGCTTACTTGGACAACTTTTTGCTTATTTGGCCAAAAAGCCCAATTTAGTGGACTGTTTTTCATTTCAGCCCATTTGGAGGCCCATTAGGGGTATTTTGGTAATTTCAAGTTCATTTCTGTGTTTATTAGGTTAAAATAAACTAGTTTGCAACTTATTAGAATATTTTATAAATTTTGGATTTTTAATATTATTTTATTATTATTTTATTATTAAAAATTAAATTTTAGATTTTTGCAACTTTTTCATTTTTCATAGCTTAAATACATTAAGTTGGAAATTTTAAAACTTTTAGATTAATTTTATTGTCTTTTAATTAATTTTTTGAATTATTTTAAGATTTTATAGTTTTTAATCATTTTTAAATAGTTTTAATTAATTTTAAATTTTTCAAAAATAGTTGTTATTTAGTTAAGTCATTTTAGAGGTATATAAAGTGAAAAATCTCATTTTGGGCTTTTTGTTAATTAAATTAACTTTTTGGGCTTTAATTAGCATTAAAAAAATTAATATTTAATTAAATAAATGGTTTGAGTGATTTTAGATTTTTTTGTAAACTCTAGTTACATTTTTTAGGATTTATTTCAATTTTCTATGAATTTTTAGGTTAATTTTTAAATTTCGTCACTTTTTACAGTTTTACCTGTACGACTTTTCGTCTTAGTTTAATCCATAATCGTAACCGTCATCCTTTCTCTTTTCTTTTCTCATAATTAAAATCACAAACACTTAATCATTTCTTACACAACACACTTGCCTCCTTGAGAACGAACTCACAACTACTTTGGGTCATTTACTTGTGGTTTTCCTAAATCACTCGTTTAATACTTACCCCTATTACGCTCTTTTTCCTAAAAGACTTATTTTACAACAATCATATACGTATCTACATATAATAATATATCAAAAATATTTTTGTATTTACTGTGTTTTTAAAGAAAATACTATATGTACGTAAAAACCGATGAAAACCAATAATATATATTTTTGGGTGCAATCTCTTAGGAAAAAGATTGCTTTTTGGATTTTTATTTTTTTGGTTCAATTCTTTAGGAAAAGAATTGATTTTTTTATTTTTTATTTTTTATATTTTTATATATTTGATTTTTTTTATGTTTTGGATTTATGATACGTAAAAATAACGTCCACTCGGGGAACGGATCCCAAAATCTAATCGAAATCGTCAATCAATAGTCACTCGTAATGTCATGAACCGGCAGCGGTGCCATTTGATATTGAGTATTTGCAAGTTCGTCTATTCTCGATTCAAGACAAATTGAAAGGCCTACTAATATCAAGCTTTAAATTGTTATTGGTTGTTAAAGGTTATTTGGATTCTAGGTCTAATTCAATCAAACACGTAGAAAAATGAAAACATTAAAGCTACGTATCCGTAAAACAAAGTGCAAGTACCAAATAATATTCACAAAGTACAAGTTTCTAATGCAAAAAAGTAAAAATGCTTGAAATATAAACAAAATGAAAATGTAGGGACTACAAGTGTAAAATCAGAAACAATAGGGACCAATTATTTAAATTGTAACAAACTTGTAAACAAACTTAACAAATTTGAAAACTGTCTAACTAAAATTATAACAAATGAAGTTTCAGGGACTAACTTTTGCAAAACCTAAAAAGTATGAAGTTTACCAATGATTACAAAGTTTAGCAAAAACAAAGGACCAAATTGCAATTAAAACAAGACTTTTTCAAAAACGGGCAAGTTGACTTAAATAAGCTCGAATGAGCTTATTACTCAACCAAAATCAATCTGGTTTTTTCTAAACTGCTTAAAACTCAAAATAAGCTAGGCTGGTAAAAGGATTTTGCTTAAAAGTTGTTCAATCTCTACTTAACTTATCTCAATAAGCCAACAATAAGCCCATTTGAAATCTAATCATCCACAAAACGATTTTATTGCAAAAACGGATTTATCAAGTATCACAAAGCTTGGAGTGTCTTTTTGATTCGAAATTAAGCAACAGAATAAGCTAGAATCTTGAATAAGCCAAAATCAGCTTATTTTGACCAAAGTTGACCAAAAATCCAATAAGCTCAAATTTTTAGAATTTACTCAAGACAAGTTTGCAAATGATTTTGTGAAAGAAAATTGGGAGATTTGTGAAGTGGTTTGAGAGATCTATGAAAACAGTAAGCACTTTATCACAGAAACTGAAGTTTGCTATTAAGCTAACTAATAAGCCAAGAACTCACTCAATACTTGATACTATAGAATTTCCAATTAAGCCTGAAAGTATGTATGTTAAGCTACAAATTGAAACAGATTTCAGCTAAATTCATCAAGAAATAAGGAAATGCCATGGATTCAAAGTTGACTAGTTTTGTTGATGAACTTGATAAAAGTGTTGACCCAAAGATTTATACTACCATTTGCCTGTTTGAAAGCAAGTTTGACCTCAAAACTTGACAAATATGCTTACACTAATGGACTTAGTGTAAATGAACACTTTTCAACAAGTTTAACAAACTCTTACACCAAACTTGATCTAAAACCAAACACCACTTAAAAAGCTGAATAAGAACTTTTTCAACAGCTTTTTGAGCACAAGTTAATGACTGGTTAAGAGACTTATCAAACTTTGTTCAAATGAATAAATGGAATGGTTTTGAGCCAAAAACAAGCTAGTTAACTGGTTAAAACTCAAAGTGACTACTAATGATCAATGACTGATGAAAATTCTAAATGTAATCAAGTAAAACTAAAGGAAAAGCTGTAAATATAAAAACATGCTATCAAATCAACACAATTAAACTACAAGTAAACTAATCACATCATCAATTCAACATTTAAGTTTTACACTAAGAATTTAGCATGCATTGACAGTTTAGGGAAATTTAAAACAAGAGAGTATGTTCCTTTTAGCAATTTGCCACCTGAAGGAGTATAGAGGCGCTGAGCCTTCTAGTACAACTAAACCACCATTAATCATCCACTAATCACCATCATATCATCACCAAAACCTAAATCATCACCCTGCTACAATGCTTCAAATGACTGAAAATGAACTACAAATGGAATTCTGAACAGCTACAAGTCTTCAAATCATCAAATATCTTCCATTGATCATGGATGATCAATAGAACAACACAGTATCAATAGGATTATAGTAATGAAGGTAGGAGAATGAGAATTGAATAAAACTGAATGTTGAATTTTATTTATGGAGGGAAAATTAGTTACAATTCTGTTACTAACTAACTAACTGACTCTTAGGTGGTTGTCAAACACCTAAGAGTAGTTGCTATCTACTTTGAAGAACTGGAAATGAGAGAAAAGTAAAGTGTGTGTTTTTCACACCTACAAGCTACAAGTACAAAGAGCTATCTATGTCCTATTTATAGAGTGAAGATGAGATTTTATTAGGGAGGATGACGTGTTGTAGCTAATCTCTGAGCTCCACGTGTCTTCAATCTCTTAATTTCAAAATCCAGCTCAAGAACACATTTGGGGGTTTTTGATTGAATTTATTTCAGCTCAAATGAATGAATTCGTCTCTTGAAATGAAGCACTTTTCATGTTTATAACTTTGCTTGATATGAAGTGTAGCAGATTCTCGTTCCTGGGCTCATATGAACTTGAAAGTGATACGTGGCAATGTATGATTGGATGAAAGTGTGAGTTGCGGATCACTATCCACTTTGGATAAAATAAACATTGCATGTCATATTTTCATTGGCTGAAATAAGTCAAGTGGGTTTTCACTGTTGAAGATTTGGTTATTAATGCTGGCGGCGTTAGTGGGGTGACTTGGTGATTAATAAGTGTGAAAACACTTATCCTTTTACCACTTATTTCCAATAATAACAAGACCAAAACGTGTATTTTATGTCGTAAAAGTCAGAATTATGTGTGGTTTGTGTTTTTATTGTGTTTTAGGACCAAAAGATGAAAAAGGAAGAAAACATGGGCTATCACGGGCTTTTATCGAAGAAAACGAGAAAAGACAAAGTCAAAAGATCAAGAGGGAAAAAAGAACGGAAGTCTGAGGCCTATTCTGAAGATATATCGAAGAAAAAGTCTAAACACGAAAGTTTAATGTAGTCGAAGAACTCAAGTCTAATAGAAGAAGAAAATTACAAGACAAGTTCAATTTACATCGACAAATCCCGAGACGACGTCGAAAATAACAAAGAATTTAAATCGAGTCGAGAAGAAAGAAAGAAAGAAGGAAGCACATACACCTCCTCATCTCCTATAAAGACCCTCCTAATGACACATTAGGAGGGTGTTAGCTAGTTTATTTCTTTTTTATAGTTTTCATTTTAGAGAGAGAAAGTGTTTAACTTTCTCTCACTAAGTTTTCATCTTTTCTTTCAAGTTTAAGCTTTATTTCATCCTTGTATTTGGAATTCATTAATCAAAAGTTCAAGTTTAAGCTTTTAATCTTTAATCTTCTTCTACCTTTCTTGATTTTGGTTTATCTTTGATCTGAAATGTTCTTGATTCGTGTTTGATTTTGATGTTTTTGTGACTAATAGGTTTATCTTTTTATTCCTTACTAAGTTTGTATACGGTTTAAGCTTTAATCTTGTTGTGCTTATTGGCTTATTTCGTATATATAGCTTATTGTCTTTTAAGTTTTCTTAAAAATTTAGTCTTTTTAAAGTTTGTTTTATAAATTTTGCTTATTTCGTATCTCAAAAGTTTTTAAATTTATGCTTGTCTTCATTTGGGTAAGATTTGAATAAGTGCTTATTCGTCTTACTTATTTGAGCTTATTTATTTTTGCTTATTTGCTCTTTGATTTCCATCGTAACTACTTTGATATTTTACCCAGTCCGATCAAGTGATTGTGATCGCATAAACCCCTAGGGTTTCTACTTGCGATCCATTACTTCGATCACCCAGTACGATCGTCACTATGATCACACTCCATAATCCACACCATGATCACTTGTTGCGATCGTGGGTGCGATCCTTGAGTGCGATCACGTGTTTCCATCGCATTGAGTGCGATCCCTTATACTACGATCTAGGCTGCGATCGAGTGCTACGATCGTAGGCTACGATCTAGGTTGCGATCGGTGGTCACGATCCAATAGTGCGATCTACCACTGCGATCTGAGTACGATCCATCTTGCGATCTAACTTTCGTTTTTGTTTTATTTAACTTAGTTTTAAAATTTTACTTTTCCCGCATTTTTACTTAGTATTATTTTAAACGAGTTTGTCTTAGTTTATTTTTACAAAGTTTTAAGTTTAAATTCATTACGTTTTAATTTCAAAAAATTTGCGCGCTTCCCGAAATCTCTGTTTTTACCAAGTGTTTTTCTAGTAATTTGTAGTTTAATTTTTTAAAGCTTTTATTTTACTCAACGACATTTTCATATTTGCTTTTAGTTTAAAACAGATAACCAAACCATTTTATTTTCCACCAAGAACGACTGAGTCGCACTTTCTACTAGTAATCAATTCGAAAAGATCGGATTAAACAAACTTTCATAACTAAGTGAAAACCTAGTTATTAAATGACGCCGCTGCCGGCTCTTTTCGTTAAGATTAACGGTTTTTAGTGAGAGACGCGTTGGATTTTGGGATCCGTTCACCTTTGAACGTTATTTTTCTTGCTTAAAAATTTTCAAAAATCCATAAAAATTAAAAATTTTCAAAAATCCAAAAAAATAGAAAAACATAAAAAACCAAAAATATTTCTTGTCTATTTTTCTCTTCCTTTTGTAGGTGTGTATGCGTACTCATGCTCGTAAGAAGAAAGTAGCTCAAGCCGAAGTCATTACTCCACCTATTGTCACCATGGACAACCAACCAATGATCGAGCTTTTGCAATCGCAAGTAGAGGGCAACACCGATGCTATTGTTATACCCGAGATTGGAGCCAACAATGTTAAGCTCAAATCCGGTTTCATTCAAATGGTCTCTGCTCAACCATTCTTGGGGCGTACACTTGATGATCATCACGACCATATCAAAAGGTTTCTTCAACTCACTAATACGGTCAAGTATAATGGGGTTTCACAAGAGGTAATTCGCTTGCAACTTTTTCCTTTATCCTTAGAGGGACAAGCCCGGCATTGGCTTGATAAGGAACCGCCACAATGTATTCTTACGTGGACGGATTTAGAGACTAAATTTATCAACTATTTTTTCCCACCCTCACGTACTACCGCTTTGCGGAATGAAATCATTACTTTTGAACAAAAGTACGGTGAGACATTTAGTGAATCTTGGGACCGTTTTAAGGAACTTTTAAGAAAGTGTCCACAACATGGTTTCACAAAAGTACATCAAATTAATAGTTTTTACAATGGGTTAAGCATGAATGACCAAGATTCACTAAATAGTGCCTCGGGGGGTAATATTTTGGTTAAGTCTTCTAATGCCTCTTGGGATATTATTGAGAATAAGTCTAGAGTGCAAACCAAGAGTGTTCAGACTAATGTGGCTAGTGCTAGTACTAGTGAGAGCGATAAGAGAATTGATAAGCTTATTTCGCTTGTTGAAACACTTGCTCTACAAACCGCTAACAATACCAAAGCCATCAATGCGCAAGTAAATGCTATGAGTCAGTCATGTGAAATATGCGAGAGTACTCATTCATACACCGATTGTCCTTCGACTCATGACAATACGGAAAATGTGTATGCCGTCAACGGTAACCTTTTTACGGGAGTCTATCAAGCGCGTCCTCAAGGTGACCGCAATTTGCTCCGTTATCGTTCAAACAACTTCCTTTCACCATCCGGTTTTCCACCTCAAAACCCAAACAACCTCAATCGCAACCATCAAAATCAACCAAGAGATCCACATCAATATCAAACCCAAAGAAACCCATATCCACCTCAAGGAAACAACCAAGTTTACCAACAACCCGCTTATCAACCACCTGCCTACCATGCTTTAACTCCCAACCAACCCACCGCATTTAATCAAGAGGTTGAAACTTACATGAGGACTAATGATGCGATATTGCAGAATCTTCAGCGGCAAATGGCCAACTTGAAAAGAGATATGGTGAAATAAGGGAATGATCTTCGAGCCGATATGCGAAACTCTTTGAGCAGTCAAACGAATGACTTAAGGGACATGATGGCTAGTTTCTTCCAAAGTAATCAAACCTCTGGTTCGGGTTCTCTTCCAAGTAACACCGTTGCTAATCCAAGAGTGGAGATGAAAGCAATCACCACTCGAAGTGGAAAAGGTTTAAAGGAACCCGAGCTTCCTACACCTACACCGGTGATTGTGACAAAGGAAAACGAGTCCCCTTCTCTAATTCCACCGCCTTCTACTTCCACCCCTCCACCACCTAAGGATGTGAGTGAGAATTCCATTCCAAAGCCTTCATCTCAACCCAATTACCTTATCCTTCAAGGTTGAGGAAAGAGAAATTGAAGAACAAGGATGATATTCATGTTTCTAACTTTCTTAAAATGTTTAAACAACTGAATTTCAATATCTCCTTTGTTGAGGCTCTCGCTCACATGCCAAAATATGCTAAAATGTTTAAAGATCTTCTCAGTGATAAGGAGAAACTTCTTGATATTGCTCAGACCCAACTTAATGAGAATTGCTCTGCAGTGCTCTTAAGGAAATTAACCACCAAACTTGGTGATCTGGGTCGCTTTCTTATTCCTTGCAACTTCCCCGGGGTAGAGAATTGTATGGCCCTAGTCGATCTAGCTGCTAGTATCAACTTAATGCCTCTAAGCGTTTGGAAACAATTATCTCTACCCGAGCTAGTCCCCACACGAATGACATTGGAATTAGCTAACCGTACGGTTGCTTATCCGGTGGGGATAGCCGAAGATGTCTTCGTCGGTGTCGACAAATTCATCTTTCCGGCAGATTTTGTTGTCGTTGACTACGAGATGGACCCCCGTGTTCCATTAATCGTTGGACGTCCATTCTTGAGGACCTGTCGCACTCTCATTGATGTAGCCGTGGGCGAATTAATCATGAGAGTTGGTGACGATAAAATCGTCTTCAACATGGGTAAACTATAAGCAACCTTCTGAAAACGAGAGCGTTAATTTCATTGACGTTCTTGATGAGGCTTGTGAAGAACATTTCAAAGACGCTTGTAAAAGTGGTTCTTCTTCTCTACCCATTGTTGAGACCGTTGCCTCTGTTGATCACTAACTCCATTTGGAGAAAGTGATTTCCTATTAAACGAATTTGAAGCAACTTTGGGGGATGTGGATTTACAATATGACGATTCTCCCTCCAATTGGGATGAAGACATTCGTACCATTGAGAAACTACTCAATGAGGACCATATTTCTCCACCATCTCCTAAGGATATCTCTATCGATGATCCGAATTTGACTACGCCTCCCATAAAAAATCCTCCGGATTTAGAGCTTAAGGATCTGCCGTCTCATCTCGAGTACGTTTTCCTTGAAGACAATAACAAGTCACCCGTCATCATCGCAAAGGATTTGAAAGAAGACGAAAAATCCCGACTTATCGCCGTGCTGAAGAATCATAAGAAAGCGATTGCGTGGAAAATCTCCGATATTCGTGGAATTGATCCTCACTTTTGCACACATAAAATTCTCATGGAGGACGACTTTAAACCCACTATTCAAAACCAAAGAAGGTTGAATCCCAAGATCCATGACGTTATCAAAAAAGAGGTTATCAAACTTCTTGATGCGGGAATGATCTACCCTATCTCGGATTCACCATGGGTTAGTCCGGTCCATTGTGTGCCTAAGAAAGGCGGAATCACCGTTGCGCCCAATGAAAACAACGAGTTGATTCCTACTCGTCTCGTTACAGGGTGGAGAGTTTGTATAGACTATCGCAAACTCAATGATGCTACGAGAAAGGATCATTTTCCCCTTCTTTTATGGACCAAATGCTTGAACGTCTAGCGGGTAATGACTATTACTGCTTCTTAGACGGTTTCTCCGGGTATTTTCAAATTCCCATCGATCCCAAAGACCAAGAGAAAACCACATTCACTTGTCCTTACGGAACATTTGCTTACAAACGAATGCCTTTCGGCTTATGCAATGCTCCTGGGACTTTCCAAAGGTGTATGATGGCTATCTTCCATGACATGGTTGAAGAAACTATGGAAGTCTTCATGAATGATTTCTCGGTCTATGGTGATTCTTTCTCTCATTGCCTTGCCAATTTAGAACGTATGTTCAAATGGTGTGAAGACACTCGCCTTGTTCTAAATTGGAAAAATGCCATTTCATGGTAAAAGAGGGCATTTTCTTGGACACAAAATCCCCAAAGTCGGTCTTGAAGTGGACCGTGATAAAGTCGATGTTATTGCTAAATTACCTCCACCTTCAACCGTGAAGGGTGTGAGAAGTTTCCTTGGTCATGCGGGCTTCTATCGTCGATTCATTCAAGATTTTTTTAAAATCGCTCGCCCGATGACCCACCTCTTGGAAAAAGATACTCCTTTTATCTTTTCTAAAGAGTGTCTTGAATCCTTAAATCTTTTTAAGGATAAGCTAACTAAGGCACCGGTCTTGGTTACCCCTAATACATGGCTTTTACCAAGTATAAAAATTATCGTCCGATCTTTTCGAATTGAGAAAGGGATTTAAGTGTGACTCAGTCGTTCTTGGTGGAAAATAAAATGGTTTGGTTATCTATTTTAAACTATATGAAAATGTCGTCGAGTAAAAATAATAGCTTTAAAAATTAAACTAAAACGTGAAAAACAGAGATCTCGGGAAGCGTGAAAATTTTGAAAACTATAACGTAATGAATTTAAAACTTCAAACTTTGCAAAAATAAACTAAGGCAAAACTTGTTTAAAATAAAACTAAGTAAAAATGCGGGAAAAATTAAATTTAGAATAAAATAAAAAAACAGGAAATATAGTCAAAACCATGTCAGATCGCAGTCACGATCGCAACCAGCGATCGTACTCAGGATCGTACCCTGGATCACAGTCAAGATCGGAGGGATCGCACTTGGTGATCGTAGCCCACGATGTAACAATCAATCGTAGCTTATATCGTGGCCAAGTGATCGCACTCAATGCGATGGAAACAAGAAATGTTGCCCAGATCGCACTCAAGTGATCGTGGTCAGCGATCGCAATGAGTGATCGTGACCAAGTGATCGTACTTGGTGATCTTAGCCTTGATCGCAACACTGGACCACAAGTAGAAACCCTAGGGGTTTATGCGATCACACTTGTTGGATCGTACTGGTAAAACCCTTAAGCAATACGATGGAATCTAATAAGCAAATAAGCAAATACTAAATAAGCACTTAGACAATAAGCAAATAACAAAAACTAAATGAAAGCAATAATAAGACGGACAAAATAAGCTAAAAATTTGAAAACTTTCAAGACGCAAAATAACAACTTTATAAAATAAACATTAAAAACACTAATCTATTAAGAAAACTTAAAAGACAATAAGCTAGATACAAAATAAGCCAATAAGCATGTCAAGCTCAAAGCTTAATTCGTAGGAAACTTAGATTAAACCAAAAGATAAACTTTTTAATAAATCAAACATAAAAATTAAACACGAAGTATAAAAATTCGGATTAAAGATAAGTAAAAGGCTAAGAAAGGTAGAATAAGATGAAGATTTAAACAAGATTTTAAGCTATCAAAAGTAAAGATTTGATTAAAAACAAGAAAGGAAGATAAAAGATTAAGATCCTAGTGAGAGAAACTGTCACTTTCTCTCTCTAAAATTACAAAATGAAAATGAAGACTAATTATCTATTTAACTAACTAACCAACCCTCCTCAATGTGTTTAGGAGGGTATTTATAGGAAATGGGAAGGTGCATGTGTTGCCTCCTCTTTCTTTCTTTCTTCACGTCTTTTCGTCTTTTAAGTTCTTCGACTTTATTGACTTTGTCTCGGGATTAATTAAACTCGTCTTATAATTTCTTTGTTTATTAGACTTGAGTTCTTCGGCTTTATTAAACTTTCGTCTTTAGACTTGTTCTTCGATAAGTCTTTAGAAAAGGCATTGGACTTCCGTTCTTTTTGCACTCTTGATCTCTTGACTTCGTCTTTTGTCTTTTTCTTTGATAAAAGCCCGTGAAAGCCCGTGTTTTCCTCCCTTTTCACATTTTGGTCCTAAATCACAACAAAAACACAAACCACGCATAATTCTGACATTTACGACATAAAATACACGTTTGGGTTTGGTTATTATTGTAATTAAGTGGTAAAAGGATGGGTGTTTTCACACCTATCAAATCCCCTACACTTGACCATTGCAATGTCCTCATGCAATGCATTAATTACAAAGCAAGTTTTACATTTTCCATCACAATCAATCCACATTGGCCTTTATTAAAAAGATATAAATTTATAAAACATTCACAATAAGTAAAGAAATCAAAGACTTACCTTAGGGTATTAGAAGTGTCATGAATGATTATCATCCTCAAGTTTTCACGTTCTCCAAACCAAGCTTAAAAACGAGATCATTTTTATTATAAGTTAGCAAACTAACACGAACTCATGTGGGCTAATTATTCACTTAGACTCCCTTATTCCTAGGTGTATCTCATATATTTTATTGTTGTCTTGAATGATCACGCGGATGCATTGTTGACTTATTTCGATAGTTTATTTAGGCCGAAAATAAAGTAGGACGATTTAATCAATAATTAGCTAAAAGGACAAAATCTTTTAAAACTGCTTCTCGGGACCTCATAAAGTTCATATCTTGACATAACTCGCTTCACGATTTGAGACCTTTCTCGGGCCGATATTTGGCATTGACTTCATACTTCAAATCTTGAGAGACGTTCATGAAATAATGGTCTTCTCTTCATAATAGGAATTTCTTCACTTGAAGTTTTGAGAGATTCTTCATATTTGGACCACGACTTCTTCATTTTTCTCCAATCTTTATTTGGGATTTTGATATACAACCATCCGCCTCCTTTTAGGACTTGGGTCTATTTATCCTCATACGTTGTTAGGGCCTTTTTGGATAGACTTTTCCATGATCTTTACGGGAGTATTTGCTTTTCGTCGTGTGTCTCGATCCTTCATATTGATTTTTGATAAATGATTCTTCACATCACTTGGTATCTTTAGCAACAAAATGTAGCCCTCATGCCTTGTTAGGGCCTTTTCGGACTCGCCAATCTTCGCATCCCACTTCAATAAGTCATGCCTTGGCTATGAACTCTAATTAATACCGAGCAACTTTTAAACGATCTTGGGCTAGAAACTAAGTAACTTTTCAAATCGTACAACCTTACTTATTGCAATTAAATTTATTAACAAGCGATGGGAGAAAAAGCTCATAATCAACTCACATAAATTCATGAAAGAACACCAAACTTATAATTGACTCTATCATCTCTCGTTCTCCACAATTTAGAATCTCAAGGAATGAAACTCGTGGATGCTTAGCCAATTAAATCAAAGTTTTGGGTTTTCGAGTCATCTATAGGATCTTGCATCTTCTTAGACTTTTTCAAGTTTAGAATTTACGTTTTAAAGTTCCCTTGATAAATGACTCTCTATGATCAATTATAGGAACTTGCGAAAAGTTCTTGTTCTTAACCCGCGAGAGTTAAGACTTTCGCGTTTCAAAGCTCCCTATATAAAAGCCTAGCAAAACTTGACTTAAACATGTTAAGGATACTAGCTAGAGTAAACTTAGATAAGTAAACTCGGGTTGAGTCAAAAGATTCACAACGTTTGAAAATTAAAACCACTTTATTAAAATTTATTTTAGCAAAGAAAGAAAATAACTATAACAAAGGAAAAACTATTAGGCCAAAATAGATCAAAATTTTTGAAAAAAGTCAAATCAATTTCCTGGTTAAAATGAGGACAAATGCAAGGAAAATCCCACTTAACTTCGATAGAAGTCCCCCTACACTTAATATAAACATTGTCCTCAATGTTTAAGCATGTGAAAGTAACCTCCCCTACACTTAGGACATTGTGCACGTTGTTTAAATCTTGCTAAGGAAGAGACAACTAAAGTGATTCCTATTTAAATCATAAATGATAAAATAATGAATCAAAAGAGATTAGGATAGAACCGGGAAGACGGGTGCACGGGATCACGGTTCGTCAAAAGTCATCAAGAATGTATCTTTGAGAGCTCGGATCCCTGCACATGATAAGAAAGAAAACAACAAACACATACTAGGGTCTCCCCCTACACTTATTATGAAAACAGAGCAAAAGGATAGATACTACGGGTTGCCTCCCAAGAAGCGCTTGTTTTTTATAACCGAGTCGTGAGCCTGGCTCGACCTTAATTAGCATAGGAAGAAGCTTAAAACACATCCACCGGGATCAAAGACATGGTTTTCATCCATCAAATAGCACATGCTTAAGGCGAACAAGGCAAGCCAAAGAAGAGTAGGCAAGGTTCCCTTAAGAAGCGATTGAGCACGGTGGTAGCAAGGGTGAAGTGCAAGCATACCTCCATAAGTTCCAAAGATCTTTCCTTTTATTTCATCAGATGGATACTGAGATGGCTTAAAAAGTGCAATACCGGGGTCGAACACCTTTTCCTTTAGGGGAAAATAACACTCAGACTCAGCAGACCGTTAAGAGGATCCGATCATAAATCTCGCAATCTCATCCTCAGACGGAGGATAGAGAGGAGTTAAGACATAAGTGTTGCGGATATCGGTGTCGTCCGGCTTCTTCTCCTTTGAGACGGGTTTCTTCATATCCAAAGGAGGATAAACACCATAATCATCAAAGTCCAAAGGAGGAGCATCACTCTCATTTGGGAAGTAAGTGTTGAGAAAAGTATCAAAATCTTCCTCAAATGAGTAGTCATCCAAAGTAGGATTAAGCATGGTTGGCGGAGGATCTTCATCATATGTAGGTGCAATGTCATCATGAGAAGAATCACTCGAGAGAGTATCAGCCTCATCAAAATCATCATAAGTGGGCATGTCTAGATACTCAGAATTAAAATCATCATAATCATCCCCATCGGAACTAGAATCATCATAGATTGGTGAGGGATCATAGATTGGTGGGGGATCAGAATTGGAGGGAGAATCATCCACATCATCTTGGAACAGTGGATTATCATAGAAAGAATCGAATAGAGGATTGTTGTAGATGACAAAATCATCAAGCACATTAATCATATTCGCGGATTCTCTTCCATTTGTTTTGGTTGTGATCTTGCCCATTTTAAACACTTGTGCATCATTCCCGACTCTTAAAATGAGCTCACCTTCAGCAACATCGACTAATGCTTCCGGATCTCAAGAATGGCCGACCAAGTATTAACGGAATACGAGGGTCCATTTCATAATCAACAACAACAAAGTCGACCGGAAAAGTGAAGGTGACAACTTTTACAAATACATCTTCGGCAATACCAACGGGGTAAGCGAGAGTGTGATTGGCTAGCTCAAGAGTCATCTTTGTTGGTGTAAGGTCGGGTAATGATAGTGTTTTCCAAACACTTAAAGACATCAAATTAATACTTGCCCCGAGATCGGATAAGGCAGTAAATTCTTCGGTTTGGTTGAAAATGCAAGGTAGCACGAAACGACCAGGATCTCCAAGTTTTTCCGGAAGTTCTTTAAGAAGGACGACAGAACAGTTTTCATTTAAACGTGTGTTTGCCAGCTCGACCAATTTCTCCTTCTTATTAAGCAATTCCTTAAACATCTTGAAAAATTTAGGCATTTGTGCAAGAGCTTCAACAAGGCTAAAGGTGATGTTTATGCCGGCAATCTTGTTCAAAAAGTTGGAAACTTGAACGTCATCCTTAGTAAGAATTATACCTTTGTCCAGCCGAGAAGGGTAAGGAATGTTGGGTTTAGGTGGTGTAGGTGTAGCAGGTAAAGGTTGAGATGTTGAGGGTTGAGAAGTAGAAGGCTTAGAGGTGGTGGGTGGGGTTGGTGGAGGGTTCTGCTTGGGTACTTCTTTATTAAGAGGTGGAGACGGTAATGGAGAACTAGTACTAGGTGTGGAAGTAGGAGGGATAAATGGAGGTGGAGGAGGTGTAGATGGAGTAATGGGAGGAGGGGTAGAAGGTCCTACTGGAGTTGCTCCACTTCGGGTAGTAATAGCACTCACATTCGCTCTAGGGTTTGTTTCGGTGTTAGAAGGAAGAGCACCTTGGGGGCGAAGGGTTTGTAACATTTGTACGAATTTCCTATCCGTGGATTCTTGAATTTGTCTTGTAGATTATTGCATTGCTAGCATGATTTTCTCATGTTCATTCAACTTTTGCAAAACCAAGTCCATTGGTGGATGAGGTAAATTGAACCCTTGTTGTTGAAAACCTTGGTTTGGGTATTGGTTGTAAGGTGGAAAACCTTGAGGGTTGAAACCTTGGTGTTGAAAACCTTGGTTTTGCATGTGATAGTTACCCTGATTTGCATTTGAGCCCCTCATATTGGCATTACCTTGAAAATTCGCTCTTGGTGGCCCTTGGTTGTTTTGATTAGGTTGTGGTGGTCTTTTTTGAAAACCGGGTGGAGCCAAATAATTTGCCGAGTTGTAAGACAAGTGATTAACATCGACATTAGGCTTGAAATGAACTCTCTCGGTGGTGTTGTAAGCATACACTTCCGCGTGAGATTGATCATAAGCTTTATCACAGTTAGCATAAGAGTGTGGCCCACCACAAGTTTCACAAGTTATATTAATAGCATTGTTGTTTTTGGCATTGTTAACGGCTTGTAAAGCCAGTGCCTCAACAACCGTAGTAAGCTTATCAAGTTTCCTTTCAGTGTCATTAGTGCTAGCACTAGCCACATTAGCCCGAACACTTTTGGTTTGCACTTTAGATTTATTCTTAATAATATCCCATGCGGCATTTGAAGACTTAACCAAAATATTACCCCCGAGGCACTATTTAGTGAATCTTGGTCAGTCATGCTTAAACCATTGTAAAAAGTGTTAATTTGATGCACTTTTGTGAAACCATGTTGTGGAAACTTTCTTAAAAGTTCCTTAAAACGGTCCCAAGATTCACTAAATGTCTCACCGTACTTTTGTTCAAAGTTAAGGATTTCATTCCGCAAAGCGGTAGTACGTGAGGGTGGGAAAAAGTAGTTGATGAATTTGGTCTCTAAATCCGACCACGTAAGAATACTTTGTGGCGGTTCCTTATCAAGCCAATGTCGGGCTTGTCCCTCTAAGAAGAAAGGAAAAAGTTGCAAGCGAATTACCTCTTGTGAAACCCCATTAAACTTGACCGTATTAGTGAGTTGAAGAAACCTTTTTATATGGTCATGAGGATCATCAAGTGTACGCCCCAAGAATGGTTGAGCAGAGACCATTTGAATGAAGCCGGATTTGAGCTCAAAGTTGTTGGCTCCAATCTCGGGTATGACAATAGCATCGGTGTTGCCCTCTACGTGCGATTGCAAAAGCTCGGTCATTGGTCGATTGTCCATGGTGACAATAGGTTGAGTTTCGACTTCGACTTGAATTGCTTTCTTTTATGAGCACGGGTACTCATACACACCTTACAAAAAGAAAAGAAAGATAGACAAGAAATATTTTTTGTTTTTATGATTTTCTAATTTTTTTTTTTAAATTTTTAAGGATTTTATAAAAAAATTTAAGCAAGAAAAATAACGTTCAAAAGTGAACGGATCCCAAAATCCAACACGTCTCTCACTAAAAACCGTTAATCTTAACGAAAAGAGCCGGCAACGCCGCCATTTAATACATGGCTTTTACCAAGTATAAAAGTTATCGTCCGATCTTTTCGAATTGAGAAAGGGATTTAAGTGTGACTCAGTCGTTCTTGGTGGAAAATAAAATGGTTTGGTTATCTATTTTAAACTATAAGCAAATATGAAAATGTCGTTGAGTAAAAATAAAAGCTTTAAAAATTAAACAAAAACGTGAAAAATAGAGATTTCGGGAGGCGTGAAAATTTTGAAAACTAAAACGTAATGAATTTAAAACTTCAAACTTTGCCAAAATAAACTAAGGCAAAACTCGTTTAAAATAAAACTAAGTAAAAATGCGGGAAAAATTAAATTTGGAATAAAATAAAAAACAAGAAATATAGTCAAAACCAAGTCAGATCGCAGTCACGATCGCAACCAGCGATCGTACTCAGGATCGTATCCTGGATCGCAGTCAAGATTAGAGGGATCGCACTTGGTGATCGTAGCCCACGATCGTAACAATCGATCGTAGCTTAGATCGTGGCCAAGTGATCGCACTCAATGCGATGGAAACAAGAAATGTTGCCCAGATCGCACTCAAGTGATCGTGGTCAGCGATCGCAATGAGTGATCGTGACCAAGTGATCGTACTTGGTGATCTTAGCCTTGATCGCAACACTGGATCGCAAGTAGAAACCCTAGGGGTTTATGCGATCACACTTGTTGGATCGTACTGGTAAAACCCTTAAGCAATACGATGGAATCTAATAAGCAAATAAGCAAATACTAAATAAGCACTTAGACAATAAGCAAATAACAAAAACTAAATGAAAGCAATAATAAGACGGACATAATAAGCTAAAAATTTGAAAACTTTCAAGACACAAAATAACAACTTTATAAAATAAACTTTAAAAACACTAAACTTTTAAGAAAACTTAAAAGACAATAAGCTAGATACATAAGCCAATAAGCATGTCAAGCTCAAAGCTTAATTCGTATGAAAATTAGATTAAAACCAAAAGATAAACTTTTTAATAAATCAAACATAAAAATTAAACACGAAGTATAAAAATTCGGATTAAAGATAAGTAAAAGGCTAAGAAAGGTAGAATACGATGAAGATTTAAACAAGATTTTAAGCTATCAAAAGTAAAGATTTGATTAAAAACAAGAAAAGAAGATAAAAGATTAAGATCCTAGTGAGACAAACTGTCACTTTCTCTCTCTAAAATTACAAAATGAAAATGAAGACTAATTATCTATTTAACTAACTAACCAACCCTCCTCAATGTGTTTAGGAGGGTATTTATAGGAAATGGGGAGGTGCATGTGTTGCCTCCTCTTTCTTTCTTTCTTCACGTCTTTTCGTCTTTTAAGTTCTTCGACTTTATCGACTTTTTCTCAGGATTAATTAAACTCGTCTTATAATTTCTTCGTTTATTAGACTTGAGTTCTTCGGCTTTATTAAACTTTCGTCTTTAGACTTGTTCTTCGATAAATCTTCAGAAAAGGCCTTGGACTTCCGTTCTTTTTGCACTCTTGATCTCTTCACTTCGTCTTTTGTCTTTTTCTTTGTTAAAAGCCCGTGAAACCCGTGTTTTCCTCCCTTTTCACATTTTGGTCCTAAATCACAACAAAAACACAAACCACGCATAATTCCGACATTTACGACATAAAATACACGTTTGGGTTTGGTTATTATTGTAATTAAGTGGTAAAAGGATGGGTGTTTTCACACCTATCAACCCCCAATTGGGAGCTACCTTTTGAATTGATGTGTGATGGAAGCGACTTTGCTATTGGAGCGGTTTTGGGCCAAAGAGTGAACAAACACTTCCAACCAATCCATTATGCTAGCAAGACAATGACGGGGGCTCAATTGCATTATACCACTACCGAAAAAGAGCTTTTAGCTGTAGTGTATGCTTTTGAGAAGTTCCGCCCCTATCTTGTCCTTTCCAGCACCATTGTCTATACCTACCATTCCGCGTTGAAGTACTTGTTAACTAAACATGATTCCAAGCCAAGACTTCTTCGTTGGGTTTGCTCCTTCAAGAATTTAAAATTGAAATTCGTGAAAAGAAGGGAGCCGAAAACCTAGCTGCGGATCATCTAAGTAGACTTGAGGATCCTTATCAAGGGGATCATCCGAATCAAGAGATCAATGACTCTTTTCCCCTTGAGGCCTTATATCAATTCCAATCTTGATGACACCCCGTGGTTTGCGAACATTGCAAACTACTTAGCGGGTGGTATTCTCATTGAAGGGTTAACATCCCAACAAAAGAAGAAGTTCTTTAAAGATGTTAAGACTTACTTTTGGGATGACCCTTATCTCTTCAAACAATGTGCTGATCTGATTATTCGTCGGTGTGTTGATGGTCCCGCAGCTTTAGACATTCTCGAAGCTTGCCATAAAGGACCCACAGGTGGTCACTTTGGTCCCAACTACACCGCGAAGAAAGTATTCGACTCTGGATTTTATTGGCCCACCATTTATCATGACGCTCATGAAATGGTTAAACATTGTGATGCTTGCCAACGCCAAGGCAAGATCACACATAAAGATGAGATGCCTCAAAATTTCATACAAGAATGTGAAATCTTTGATGTATGGGGTATCGACTTTATGGGGCCATTTCCATCATCTAAAGGGAACAAGTACATCCTCGTAGCCGTTGACTACGTATCTAAATGGGTTGAAGCAAAGGCTATCGCTACGAACGATGCGAGGGTGGTTGTGAACTTTCTCAAGCAGCTTTTTTCTCGATTCGGTGTTCCTCGTGCTATCATCAGTGACCGCGGGACTCATTTTTGCAATGATCAATTTGCTCGAGTCATGGCTAAGTATGGTGTCAATCACCGTCTTTCCACCGCTTATCATCCTCAAACAAATGGTCAAGCCGAGATATCTAACCGTGGACTGAAGAGAATTTTAGAGCGAACTGTGGGAGAGCATCGTGCCTCGTGGGCCGATAAGTTAGACGATGCTTTGTGGGCTTACCGTACCGCTTATAAGACCCCGATTGGTTGTACACCTTATCGTCTTGTGTACGGGAAAGCATGCCACCTCCCTATTGAGCTGGAACATAAGGCGTACTGGGCCTTGAAGTGGCCTAACTTTGACATCAACAAAGCCGACGATCTACGGAAGATTCAACTCAACGAGCTCAATGAATTGAGGAATGCAGCTTATGAGAATTCATTGATCTACAAAGAGAAGACTAAGATCATTCATGATGCTAGGATTAAGAACCGAGAGTTCCACTCGGTGATCAAGTCTTACTTTTTAACTCTCGATTGAAGATCTTCTCGGGCAAGCTGAAGAGCCGTTGGTCTGGTCCATTCACCGTCGCCAAAGTCTTCCCATATGGCACCATTGAGCTTTCTCAGCCAAATGGGCCAAGTTTTAAAGTGAATGGCCAGCGCGTGAAGCTATACTTTGGTGAGGACATCTCTGATGAGATGATTCCATCCCTCACCACGTTTCCCTTGAATTAGTTTTGGGTCGAGTCAGGCTCGTGACTCGGTTAACAAAAACAAGCGCTTCTCGGGAGGCAACCCGTTGATCTATCCTTTACCGTTTTCATAATAAGTGTAGGGGGAGCCCCATATGTGTTTGTTGTCTTGTTTCTTTTGATATGCAGGGATTAAAAGCTTCAAAGATCCATTCTTGATGACTTTTTGACGAACCGTGATCCCGTGTACCCGTCTTCCCGGTTCTATCCTAAACTCTCGTGATTCAATATTTCATATCTTATATGTTCACATTGAAATCACTATAGTTGTCCTTTCCTTAGCAAGATTTAAACAAAGTGCACAATGTCATAAGTGTAGGGGAGTTTACTCCCACATGCTTAAACATTGAGGACAATGTTTATATCAAGTGTAGGGGGACTTCTATCGAAGTAAGTGGTCTTTTCCATGAATTTGTCTTCATTTTAACCGGAAAATCTAATTTTTCGACATTTTTCAAAAATTTTAATCTATTTTGGCCTAGTAGTATATTAGTATTTTCCTTTGTTATCGTTATTTACTTTCCATGCTAAAATAAAAGTTTAATAAAGTGGTCTTGAATTTTTCAAAGTCGTGAATATTTTGACTCAACCCGAATTTACTTATCTAAGTTTACTCTAGCTAGTATCCTTAACGAGTTTAAGGCAAGTTTTGCTAGGCTTTTATATAGGGAACTTTAAAACGCGAAAGTCTTAACTATCACGGGTTAAGAACAAGAACTTTTCGCAAGTTCCTATAATTGATCCTAGAGAGTCGTTTATCAAGGGAACTTTAAAATGCGATTTCTAAACTTGAAAAATTCTAAGAGTTTGCAAGATCCTATAGATGACTCGAAAACCCAAAACTTTGATTTAATTGGCTAAGCATCCACGAGTTTCATTTGAGATTTTAACTGTGGAGAACGAGAGATGATAGAGTCAATTATAATTTTGGTATTCTTTCGTGAATTTATGTGAGTTGATTATAAGCTTTTTCTCCCATCGCTTGCTAATAAATTTAACTGCAATAAATAAGGTTGTACGATTTGAAAAGTTACTTAGCTTCTAGCACAAGATCGTTTAAAAGTTGCTCGGTATTAATTAGAGTTCATAGCCAAGGCATAATTTATTGAAGCGAGATGCGAAGATTAGAGAGTCCGAAAAGGCCCTAACAAGGCATGAGGGCTACATTTTGTTGCTAAAGATCCAAAAGTGATGTGAAGAATCATTTATCGAAAATCAATATGAAGGATCGAGACACACGACGAAAGGAAATACTCCCCAAAATATCATGGAGAAGTCTATCCAAAAAGGCCCTAACAAGGTATGAGGATAAATAGATCCAAGTCCTAAAAGGAGGCGGATCGTTGTATATCAAAGTCCAAAATAAAGATTGGAGAAAAATGAAGAAGTCGTGGTCCAAATATGAAGAGAAGACCATAATTTCAAGAACGTCTCTCAAGATTCGAAGTATGAAGTCGCTGCCAAATATCGGTCCGAGAAAGGTCTCAAATCGTGAACCGAGTTATGCCAAGATATGAACTTTAAGAGGTCCCGAGAAGCAGTTTTAAAAGATTTTGTCCTTTAGCTAACTATGGATTAAATCGTGCCACTTTATTTTCAGCCTAAATAACTATCGAAATAAGTCAAACAATGTATCCTCGTGATCATTCAAGACAAAATTAAAATATAAGAGATACACCTAGGAATAAGGGATTCTAAGTGAATATTTGGGCCACATGAGTTCATGTTAGTTTGCTAACTTATAATAACGATGATCTCGTTTTTAAGCTTGGTTTGGGGAACGTGAAACTTGAGGATGATAAACATTCATGACGGCCAAAACCCCAATGTAAGTCTTTGATTATTTTACTTGTTTTGTACATACTTCTATCTTTTTAGTTTCCTTAAAGTTTAGTATTTAATAAAGGCTAAGGTGGGTTATTTACGATGAGAAATGTAAACTGTGCTTTGAAATTAATGCATTGCATGAGGGCATTGTGTCACACCCCGCCGTAGCAGAACACGGGGCGCGAACTATGGATATCATCACAACACATGGTGTCTCTATAGAGAAAACTAAATGCTAAAAAAATGTCATTCAAGGCGACACAATGTCATGACAATATCACAAAATAAAGCAGGATTCTAGGTAAGTAGGTATCAAGTCCTACCTCTTACCCAAGACAAACAATCAAACATAAAGATGTCATACAATGCATTTATTCAATCAAAATAAAAAGGGAAAACTAAGAGGAATGGGGTTCCTCCATATGCAATCCTAGGCATCTCCAAATCCTAGCCACTTCTATTCTCTACCTTCACCATAATCTCACCTGAAAGAGACACTAAAACACGTCAACATAAAGTTGGTGAGAGTCATAGGTTTAGACTCCACACCAATCACAAAATAAGTTTTTAGCTGTGAAACATAAACATTAAACAAATACACATTTGGACAAGGTGTTACATAATGCATTAACAACTAGTAATCAAGATTAAACATTCCAAACAAATCCAAGGCTCCCAGCCTTACCAATCACCATTGGTCCCATAGACGCTCATACATCTATGTACCATCCCAAGGCCCCGCCTTGTCATTATCCTTTGGTCCTATAGACACCCATACATCTATGTACCATCCCAAGGCCCCGCCTTGTCAACATCCCTTGATACCATAGACGTCCATACATCTATGTACCAAGCCAACACATAAAACAATCAAGACTCACATAGTAGTTAAACACATAAGTACACACGCATGTCCTTCACAAAACATTAAAACATTCACAGCAAATAGTTACAAAACCATAACAGTGTCTCTTCCAACCCATCTGGAAGTCAAACATTTATAACTCATAAATATGGGACTATGAAACTCACCTTGCGAAAATCAATCCAAAAGTCCACATGCGATCAAACAATATCTAAAACACAAAATATACAAAGCACGCATCAACACCGATCCAAGGACACCAATCCTTCATCAATGTAATAGCCTACATGATGGATATCTAACTTACTTCTACCCTTATAACAATCCTAACCATAGTTTATATACTCACAACTCCTCTTATCGCACCACTAGTTATTAATCTCCATATTTCTAAAAACTGCCAAATTCTTTAGTAACTAAACGACCACAAATAAAATACTAACTTAGTGTCATTGATCTAGCCTTTCCTCCCCTTAGCTTCACAATGTCTTGTGAGCATAAAATAAATTTTACGAAAATTTACCCATAGTGAAAGTATTTTGTTCAAACTATTTTGTATAAACTGACCCGAATTAATCACAGTTTTTGGACATAGTAAAAGTATGAGATGATCAGACCTATTTAAACACTTAGAAAAAAATTACCAAAATTCTAGTAGTTCTAATACATCATAAAATAACCTCTGTAAATTCTCCAAAAATTAGAAAATTTATTTAACATTGTTTCTAAATCAAAAACCCAAATCCAAATCTGTCCAAAAACTGACTGTTCTGAATGACGACCCTTGCAACCATGTTTCGACCAACTTACAGACCTCCAATATTTACAAATCTTGCATATTTGAAAACTAGAATCCCTGACCTAAATTTGAAAAAAAATTTGTTCCATAAGTCCTTAGCATTCCCGAGATATGACCAAAACAGGTTAACCCAAAATCTGCCCTAATTTTTAATGATGAATTTAAACATGATTAAACCCCAATTACCATCACTAATCTTCATAATAACTAAATTAATCAATTCATATGAACCCTAATCTCACTAATATCTGAAAACTCACAAACCCTAATCCATCACAAAGGTTAATTACATGATTGGGTTAATTAAAATCATAAATAAAACAAAGGTTTTGAAGGTTTTACCTTAGAAATCAATGGAAGATCTTTATTTTTGAAACCCTAATTGGCCACCATTGTTAAATTTCGACTAGGAGCTGATGTGGAGGTTAAAATTCTGATTATTATGGTTATGGGTTGGGTTTGGTTAAGTCCTAAAGGCCCCCTAATCACATTACAAGTCCATTGGGCCTGTTTTTTGGGCTTTTTTGTTATTTTCTTCCTTCCTTTACTTTTGGATACCTAAACCAAGCACAAAACAGCTTAGGATCTGGTTTTTAACTATTATTTTATAATTCAATCATGATTTAACTAAACCTCACATTCGGGTTATTTCCGGGCCAAAACCCGAAAGTCTTACGTTGATTTTTCGACTTTTTACGCGGTTTTCGAACTAACCTTCATTTACAAAAGTTTTTAAATATGGAAAGTAACTCTTAAACTTATTTAATACATATAATATATACTTAATACATACATACAACATACGATACATACGCTAAACCTTGTAAAAACGATATCTAAACTTTCCCACAGTTTATTTCTGAACTCATTTCATTTCATTTCATTTCCAACTTGTATCATGATTTATAAATCATATACCTCATTTCATTCTTACTTATTCCCAAGATAACTCATAAAAACATATAAAACACATTGCACACACAACCTAACACATAAGTAGAGCTTAACGGGTAACAACTGACCCAACCAAAAACCCGAGTTGTCACAGCATCCCCCCCTAATAGAAATCTCGTCCCGAGATTTACTCTCGAACTAAAACTCATTCCCAACGAGCAGATGGGAATATCCATCCTTCATAAAATCTTCACGTTCAAACGTGAACTGAGTACATATTAAGACAAATTCCAACAAACTACACATGGGCCTTAACCGTCCCCGAGGGAACTTATCAAAATCGTAAAGTTATGTAACCCACCTAACTAAATCTCACATCTCATCAAACAAGAACAGTCTTGAAACCAAGTTAGGATTCGCCACATAACTCGACGCATTTAAAATTTTCTACTCGATAGTAGATTTACTCATAAATATGATAAATCAAAACTCACAAAAATGTAACCATGTATCCTCAGGTATAAAGAACTCTCAAGTTCCCAACCTTAGCTTCCCAACACTCCACCACTGATCAAATTCATTCCATGACCAAACCGATCACGTGTCTATATATTATCCCAAGAATTCCTTACACTATATAAGTGTCCTATTATTTAGGATCTCACCTAACGATGCATGCAACCTTTGTATCAATCGGTCATTTTCCAAAATTTGACACATGAAATGTATGAGGCTCTTTTCTCAATTCCTTAGACAATCACAATCTACAAGTTACAAAATCAATCCTCGCATGGTTTTACATGGACCTATACATCACGATCCCATCTTACCTTTCCTACCACAACGTGCCACTCATTCCTAATGTGGTACCTTCCATAATGCATGATCAACCACATTGAACTCTAAAAGTTCCTTTCTACATCAACTTAATCCCAACTACCTTATCAGTCGTCTATTGCACCAGTTCATGTCAAAGCATCATAAGTTCTCAATCTTCGACCTATAAAGCATTCGACCAATACTTTCTTCCGTACAATGCCTCAAAGCAGCTCATCTGATACCCGAATGATCATTATAAGAAAATTTCAACTCTCGAAAAGTGAGCATTCCAGCCTCATCATAACTGCCGCACATAATTCAGGCACAATCTCTCACGTTTATATGGTATGCTCATTCTAGCCATCAACCCATATATGATAGACACTAATCTACTCCAAATCCTTCCCAAATGGCCTTCCATCACATATCAACGTCCCATTGCACCCAATATATTCGTTTATAATCCTTCCAACTACTCCCCTTACATCCAGGTGCTTTGACAGAAAAATAGGCTTCAATAATTCCATCGCCCAACACCTCATTCAGCTTGTATCCACTGCCTCATCTTGGTAACTTATAAATGAATTTATAGTTATCTTTCCACTCCTTCTAAGGTGTTGTAATAAACTTAAAGGGCTTTGATGTTCATATTCTACGTCCGAACATGCTAAATACTTACCAACACAATCGACCGTAATACTTTTCTCACTCCTCCAATTAATGTCACCTAGATAAATTTTCAAGTATTGCAAGTTACCATCACTTCTCCTTTACACTTCTTGGTTCAAACCACGCCCATTTTGCTAGCATGCTCGCTCCTTTATATTTCTCATTCGGCGCTACCCACATTTTACCTTTGGTTTGATCTTGAATCAATATCCAACATGATGTTAACCACTCTTGAGGAAAAACAACTTCTCCATTTCATTCTCATGCAACTCCATTTGAATCCCACACTACGCCTCTAATCTCCTCATAATATGAATAGGTTAGAGTTTCTCGTAATACCTCGCGGATTACCCTCATATTCAACTTCTAAAACAACTCCATCACTCACCGAGCAAAAACCACCACACAACCCATGTATACCAGTCTCATAATCCTCCACCTGCCCTTCCTTCATTATGAGCTTCATAACATCCGATTTCCAAGTGGCAATTGAATGCATCCTAACCTTCTTACACAACTACTCACCCTTTAATAACTTTAGCAAAAAGCTTCCCCCTCCTTAACAATCGTAAAAATAATCGACTTTGATGTCCACCAAAACGGTCTTCATAACTATCATCCTAAATTTTTCCAGCACAGTTTGCCCACCCGGTTCACTAAGTTCACGAGAACCGCTGGTGCCTTGGATAAACCAAAATGCATCACCACAACCTCAAAGCATTTAAACATGCCTTCAAACATCCTCCCAACGTCAACCTCAACAACTCTTTATTTATTATAACCATAACACACATCTATCTTCAAGATTCACGCGATTCTTGGTGTTGGTCAAGTGTCTATTCTATCCTACGAATGTGTAGCGACTCCCTCGCAATCAACTTGTTCGACTCTCACGATTCTCCCCCGTGCAGTACGATCCTTATCTCTTTGACATGATCACCCCGGGCACTCTCCACCGTAGTAACTTGGCACTAAAGTATTCGGAAAATTTCCCTTAACTCCGCTTCAATCTCGTTGGCTCCACCTTAATGTCGTTATTGCTTACTTTGGGTCTTGGTATGTGTACTTCCTACATTTAGACTTCACACTTGGAAAACTTTGCGTATACCCTCTCTTTCCTTGGTAGATCCAGAATGATTTTTCCATGCGACTCATGCTCTTCCTTTACCCTCGAGAATTTCTCAAATGTAATTGATAGTCACAATCACTAGCTTATCCACATACGTTCATGAGTACCCGACCCACTCACTCCATTAAATCCGATGGTGTATTGGGGAATCCTTAAAGCGTTATAGTAGGTTCGGAGTGTTCACCACGCACTTTGACAATGGTCTTAATTATTTCTCATTGTGCACTCTTAACTAATGATAACTCAACTAAAAAAATCTACCTCACCCGACACGCGTTAATCTTCACATATCTTAACAACACATCATCCTCTTCAATAACAACAAGGCGCTTCCCATAACGAATAATTAAGTCAAACCAAATTTTCCCTCACAGCTCTTTCCGGTAACTTCATTAATGTCCTCATTAATTACGAATCCAAAACTAGATTTAGAACCACCAAATACGGATAACGAATCGAACTCACAGATAACTAACGGAATTTCACGTGCACATAATACAATGAATCAAAATCACGAGAATCCAAAAGAAACTCCAACATAAAACATGTATGAATACAAAACGAATCACGACAATGAACAAATGACCCAAGAAACACCCAACGGCAACCAAAAACATATTACGACCCGCGACATATTATTAAAACCTTGCACAAAATCGAATTTTTCCTAAAAGAATTTTTTTCTTCTAAAACTTTATATTAGTTGTTTTTAAAACAAAAGAGTCATCTTAGCGATTAATGTAATCCTTTTAAAAAATGTATGTGGAATTTTCATGAACTCAGTTTAGTCTTGTATTTATAAATAATCATAAATGATGTAAATCAGTTAAACTCACTTATATAAAATATTTAAGTAGAAAAAAATTATTTTACTTTATTTTAAAGAAGGTCTTTTTTATTAATTTAGAAATAAATAAGTGTTGGTTATATATTATTGACTTTACATTACATCTTATTTCAAACCTATTTTCGACACCTAACTCCCATTTTACCAAATACCGAAACTCATTTTAACTCTATTATTGTTTTCATGGGTTTTCTTAATTTATCATTTAAAAGAGATGTAAGACTCAAGTATAAATCATTATCCTAAAAAGATATCCCAAACCATCCCAACCACCTTAACACCAAAAATACAATTTTAAAACGAACACGTGAAATGGAAAACTCAACCAAAAATATCATGAATTGATAAGTTATGGGGACTCATTCATACTATTGCTCAAGAACCGAAACTAAAAAGTATCAACACTCCTCTTAAAATAAGCCAGAACGAACGCATGATGGGTAACATAGGACTTCAAATTACCATGATATAAATAGGGAACTCTAACACGAGAGTTGAGTATCTCAACGAACAACAGATTAATGAACCAATCTTAAAAATCTCCATGACAGCCCCGATAGGTGTTTACGATATCCACCAAGATATTGAGATAAGGGAGAAACTTACTATCTACACAACCATCCAAGACACCTCCTCACATAATCTAACATACATATACGTATACGTACCATTAAAAATCAATCAACCATGCAATCAAAACCAATCCAGGTAATCATACTTGCAAGTCCACTTGTGTTGTGGCACATATATAATTACGTTGGCCGCCATAATTATATATGTCCCCTTTCACGTATGTACTCCCTCATATAATGATATTTCTTGGTATTAACACATCATGCATCACATAAGACATAAATCAGCCAACAAACCACAAAGCAATCATCATATAACTCAAATATATGTTTAGTAAAAGTTATCCTTTATGCCAGAGAAAAATATCTCAAAACGATATAAAAGAAAGCGAGAAATCCAAGTTTGAAACATAAACCATTCACATGAAATCACCAATGATTACAACCATGCACAATCCCCCTATGTATCTACATGAGGGTTCCTAGGTCATAAAACAAAATCCAACGATGACTAGTGTGGACAACTATGGTTCAATCCGCATTAGTCTAAAATACGAAAAAAAAGTCATCATAAATAAGAATCAAAAATATTTAAAAGAACATCAATTAATATAATTCACACATACTCCTATGACACCTATATACAGGGATCCTTAAGCTATAGACTAGGCTAGGTAACCTAATTCTCTATAACCATTGTCTCTGATACCATTCAGTCACACCCCGCCGTAGCAGAACACGGGGCGCGAACTATGGATATCATCACAACAAATGGTGTCTCTATAGAGAAAACTAAATGCTAAAAAAATGTCATTCAAGGCGACACAATGTCATGACAATATCACAAAATAAAGCAGGATTCTAGGTAAGTAGGTATCAAGTCCTACCTCTTACCCAAGACAAACAATCAAACATAAAGATGTCATACAATGCATTTATTCAATCAAAATAAAGAGGGAAAACTAAGAGGAATGGGGTTCCTCCATATGCAATCCTAGGCATCTCCAAATCCTAACCACTTCTATTCCCTACCTTCACCATAATCTCACCTGAAAGAGACACTAAAACACGTCAACATAAAGTTGGTGAGAGTCATAGGTTTAGACTCCAAACCAATAACAAAATGAGTTTTTAGCTGTGAAACATAAACATTAAACAAATACACATTTGGACAAGGTGTTACATAATGCATTAACAACTAGTAATCAAGATTAAACATTCCAAACAAACCCAAGGCTCCCAGCCTTACCAATCACCATTGGTCCCATAGACGCCCATACATCTATGTACCATCCCAAGGCCCCGCCTTGTCATTATCCTTTGGTCCCATAGACACCCATACATCTATGTACCATCCCAAGGCCCCGCCTTGTCAACATCCCTTGATACCATAGACGCCCATACATCTATGTACCAAGCCAACACATAAAACAATCAAGACTCACATAGTAGTTAAACACATAAGTACACACGCATGTCCTTCACAAAACATTAAAACATTCACAGCAAATAGTTACAAAACCATAACAGTGTCTCTTCCAACCCATCTGGAAGTCAAACATTTATAACTCATAAATATGGGACTATGAAACTCACCTTGCGAAAAGCAATCCAAAAGTCCACATGCGATCAAACAATATCTAAAACACAAAATATACAAAGCACGCATCAACACCGATCCAAGGACACCAATCCTTCATCAATGTAATAGCCTACATGATGGATATCTAACTTACTTCTACCCTTATAACAATCCTAACCATAGTTTATATACTCACAACTCCTCTTATCGCACCACTAGTTATTAATCTCTATATTTCCAAAAACTGCCAAATTCTTTAGTAACTAAACGACCACAAATAAAATATTAACTTAGTCTCGTTGATCTAGCCTTTCCTCCCCTTAGCTTCACAATGTCTTATGAGCATAAAATAAATTTTACGAAAATTTACCCATAGTGAAAGTTTTTCGTTCAAACTATTTTGTATAAACTGACCCGAATTAATCACAGTTTTTGGACATAGTAAAAGTAAGAGATGATCAGACCTATTTAAACACTTAGACAACAATTACCAAAATTCTAGTAGTTCTAATACATCATAAATAACCTCTGTAAATTATCCAAAAATTAGAAAATTTATTTAACATGGTTTCTAAATCAAAAACCCAAATCCAAATATGTCCAAAAACTGACTGTTCTAAATGACGACCCTTGCAACCATGTTTCGACCAACTTACAGACCTCCAATATTTACAAATCTTGCATATTTGAAAACTAGAATCCCTGACCTAAATTTGAAAGAAAAAAAATCGTTCCATAAGTCCTTAGCATTCTCGAGATATGACCAAAACAGGTTAACCCAAAATCTGCCCTAATTTTTAATGACGAATTTAAACATGATTAAACCCCAATTACCATCACTAATCTTCATAATAACTAAATTAATCAATTCATATGAACCCTAATCTCACTAATATCTGAAAACTCACAAACCCTAATCCATCACAAAGGTTAATTACATGATTGGGTTAATTAAAATCATAAATAAAACAGAGGTTTCGAAGGTTTTACCTTAGAAATCAATGGAAGATCTTTATTTCAGAAACCCTAATTGGCCACCATTGTTAAAATTCGACTAGGAGCTGATATGGAGGTTAAAATTCTGATTATTATGGTTACGGGTTGGGTTTGGTTAAGTCCTAAAGGCCCCCTACTCATATTACAAGTCCATTGGGCCTGTTTTTTGGGCTTTTTTGTTATTTTCTTCCTTCCTTTACTTTTAGATACCTAAACCAAGCACAAAACACCTTAGGATCTGGTTTTAACTATTATTTTATAATTCAATCATGATTTAACTAAACCTCACATTCGGGTTATTTCCGGGCCAAAACCCGAAAGTCTTACGTTGATTTTTCGACTTTTTACGCGGTTTTCGAACTAACCTTCATTTACAAAAGTTTCTAAAGATGGAAAGTAACTCTTAAACTTATTTAATACATATAATATATACTTAATACATACATACAACATAAGATACATACACTAAACCTTGTAAAAACGTTATCTAAACTTTCCCACAGTTTATTTCTGAACTCATTTCATTTCATTTCATTTCCAACTTGTATCATGATTTATAAATCATATACCTCATTTCATTCTTACTTATTCCCAAGATAACTCATAAAAACATATAAAACACATTGCACACACAACCTAACACATAAATATAGCTTAACGGGTGACAACTGACTCAACCAAAAACCCGAGTTGTCACACATTGCAATGGTCAAGTGTAGGGGATTTAGTAAGTGTGAAAACACTTATCCTTTTACCACTTATTTCCAATAATAACAAGATCAAAACGTGTATTTTAGGTCGTAAAAGTCGGAATTATGCGTGGTTTGTGTTTTTATTGTGTTTTAGGACCAAAAGATGAAAAAGGAAGAAAACATGGGCTATCACGTGCTTTTATCAAAGAAAACGAGAAAAGACGAAGTCAAAATATCAAGAGTGCAAAAAGAACGGAAGTCTGAGGCCTATTCTGAAGATCTATCGAAGAAAAAGTCTAAAGACGAAAGTTTAATGAAGTCGAAGAACTCAAGTCTAATAGAAGAAGAAAATTACAAGACAAGTTCAATTTACATCGACAAATCCCGAGACGACGTCGAAAAAAACAAAGAATTTAAATCGAGTCGAGAAGAAAGAAAGAAAGAAGGAAGCACATGCACCTCCTCATCTCCTATAAATACCCTCCTAATGACACATTAGGAGGGTGTTAGCTAGTTTATTTCTTTTTTGTAGTTTTCATTTTAGAGAGAGAAAGTGTTTAACTTTCTCTCACTAAGTTTTCATCTTTTCTTTCAAGTTTAAGCTTTATTTCATCCTTGTATTTGGAATTCATTAATCAAAAGTTTAAGTTTAAGCTTTTAATCTTTAATCTTCTTCTACCTTTCTTGATTTTGGTTTATCTTTGATCCGAAATGTTCTTGATTCGTGTTTGATTTTGATATTTTTGTGACTAATAGGTTTATCTTTTTATTCCTTACTAAGTTTGTATACGGTTTAAGCTTTAAGCTTGTTGTGCTTATTGGCTTATTTCGTATATATAGCTTATTGTCTTTTAAGTTTTCTTAAAAATTTAGTCTTTTTAAAGTTTGTTTTATAAAGTTTGCTTATTTCGTATCTCAAAAGTTTTTAAATTTATGCTTGTCTTCATTTGGGTAAGATTTGAATAAGTGCTTATTCGTCTTACTTATTTGAGCTTATTTATTTTTGCTTATTTGCTCTTTGATTTCCATCGTAACTACTTTGATGTTTTACCCAGTCCGATCAAGTGAGTGTGATCGCATAAACCCCTAGGGTTTCTACTTGCGATCCATTACTTCGATCACCTAGTACAATCGTCACTACGATCACACTCCATAATCCACACCACGATCACTTGTTGCGATCACCGGTGTGATCCTTGAGTGCAATCCGTGGCTACGATTTCCTTGGGTGCGATCACGTGTTTCCATCGCATTGAGTGCAATCCCTTATACTACGATCTAGGTTGCGATCGAGTGCTACGATCGTAGGCTACGATCTAGGTTGCGATCGGTGGTCTCGATCCAATAGTGCGATCTACCACTGCGATCTGAGTACGATCCATCTTGCGATCTAACTTTCGTTTTTGTTTTATTTATCTTAGTTTTCAAATTTAACTTTTCCCGCATTTTTACTTAGTATTATTTTAAACGAGTTTTGTCTTAGTTTATTTTTACAAAGTTTTAAGTTTTAAATTCATTACGTTTTAATTTCAAAAAATTTGCACGCTTCCCGAAATCTCTTTTTTTACCAAGTGTTTTTCTAGTAATTTTTAGTTTAATTTTTTAAAGCTTTTATTTTACTCAACGACATTTTCATATTTGCTTTTAGTTTAAAATAGATAACCAAACCATTTTATTTTCCACCAAGAACGACTGAGTTGCACTTTCTACTAGTAATCAATTCGAAAAGATCGGATTTAACGAACTTTCATAACTAAGTGAAAACCTAGTTATTAGTGATCCTTGTCACTCTTTTACTCATACCTCATTGACTTATTTCCTCTTCACACGGATTAACCCCAAACTTGTATGAAATGTGTCAACTTCAGCCCTTGTAGTTTAGGCAGAGTAGAAATTAGTCCCCAAACTTCATTTCTTTAACATATGTGATCCTTCAACTTTCATCTTGAACATTTGAAGCCCTTTGACTTGTTTGACTTGAATGTTGACCAAATTCGACTATGATCTTGACTTTTCCAAAATTACACTTTAGTCCTTCATCTTTTGAATGTTGTCAAGATAGGTCCTTTGTCTTCACATAGCTTGTCATTATTGATCCTTCTCTTGTCTTTTCTTTATCCTTTGGCTTGATTTCACTTGTTTGCTTCCAATTTCTATCCTTGTTACCTAAACAAGCACAAACACGAAACATACCACATAATATTGCTTTATTGTATAAAAGTTAGGTATTTGCTATGTGTTTTAGGGTGATTTGTTGATTTATTGATATGAGATTTTGCTCATATCAAAGGCATTGAGTTTCAACCCTTGGAAAGAGTAAGCTGACAAAGAGTGTTTATCAGTTTATGTCATTTTCTACAGCCATATCAGGTAACTGAGTTACTTTGGATAAAGCTTCTTTCCATGGTCTATTAATAATGTTAAATATGTGTGTGTTTCATAGGTGGAACATCCAGCGGTAGAGTATAGAGAGATACTCAAGGCTGCTGAACTGGTACGTCATTTGTTCTACAGATACGCAGAGGAACTAAAGGTGCAGTTGTAGCAACTCCTACACTCATTATTTGACCCTTTAATAATCATCATCATCATCAGTTTTGACAAACCTAAAAATGAATGCCAAACACCCCAAAAAAGCAAAAAAGTATTTTTCATGTTCATGTTATATTTTAATGTTCATTTTGAAAGTAATTATGTGATATTGAATAGGACGAGCCATTTTCGTTTAAATATGGATGTGCTTTTGATATCAGGCACCTAAGTATTTCGTCCGAAGTTTTAAACTTTTGAATTATCGTTTTCTTCCGTACTGAAATATTTTCATGTATGCTTTATCGCCCACAGTTGATTTTCCTGATGAAGAAATTTGGATTTGATGAAGCAACTGACGTGTTTTGTTATTTTTTCGTGCAGACGCAACTATTTATTAGTTGATAATTTCAATTCAGCAAACAATAAGGTTTTTGCAACTCCATATATATTAGCTTTACAAGTATTCGCCACTTAATTTCTGATGTCCTCCTGTTTGCTCATTCTTTTCATGTTTTTTGTATAATCATACAAAGGTAATATTGTGCTCCTGTAGTAGCAGCAACATTAAAGAGTGTTTATGTCATTAGTCTTTTCACATATTACATTTTATGGTATCTATGGGGCAAGATACACTTTGATATTATAGTACAATGATAAATTGCTTTTGATTTGATAAATCTTTTGTTAGTCAAAAAGACGATAAAATTGGAAACCAAGCTAAACTTTACGAGCATGCCTTTAACATGGTTAATGTGGTCTATAACGGACATAAAAACATTTTAAAACAAACGACATAATTAACGTAAACACAAAAACAATGAAATACAAAAAAAAACTAACCACACAATATGTTTACAAATGGATGAGTTTTTTTTTAACATTTTGGTTATCTTTAAAAAGCATAGATTTTTTTATTTTTTGATATTCAAAAAGCATAGATTTTAAAATAAGAAACATGAAACTATATGGACCTCATTTGTACATAATTCTAGTACTTTAAAATAGAGTTTGGTGGATTTTCAACCCATTGAAACCATCCCCTTTTACCTGTATTTGACCAATTTGAGATAGAACACAACCCCAAACCTACCTACCATAAGTAATTGGGTTACAATTGCCACATTAACTACTAGTTTTAATGCCCGTACACGCACGGGACTTGAATATAAAGGATAAATTAAGTAATAATTTTATTATTACGATTTTATGTATGTTTTATATATTTTTTAAAACATCTAATGTTTATATGTTGATTATGTTTATATGATTAATTATGATATTCTTTTACTGTGCACCGTGTAAATGAATATAAACTCACTTCAATTTTTATTTTTCGAATATCATACTCTTTTTACTTTCGATATTTTTATTCTAAATAGTTATATTTTAATTATTAATCAAAAAACTATTTACATCAACCTTACACTTACACCTACACGATTTATAAATTTATGATTTTGTAATGCTTAATATTACTTTATAAAACAACATTAAATTTTTAATACTTAAATAGTTACGATGCCCATGAACCACAAGTTTTACATGATTTTGCATTATGTGATAATATTAATTGATATTTTGTATAAATATTTGTTGCACAAAGGATTTGTTTAACTGAGTCTAGATATTGTGTGTTTAGTAACACATAACGACCTTGAAAAAATATATGTTGTTGTAATATGTAGAATCTCGTCTATTTATTTTTATTTCACACCGATGTTTGAGGTCCGACATTAATTTTGATATTTATATTCATGTTAATAATAGTTTATCTAGATTGCATTGCTTGACTTTGTTAAGTGTCAAAATAAAAATAAACAATAATTTGTGTTTTTATTTGAATATCTATCGTGTGATTTTTTGACTTTTATAATATAACATAGATGTTGTATTTTAAAATAAAAATATAGAAGATATAAAGTTTAAGGGGGTATTTTGTTTATTTTATAAAGTTACTAAAAAATATGGAAAATTATAAGTTTACTTTTAAGTCCATTTAATTTATTTAAAATTAAACTAATAAAGTTTTATCAATCCCCTCCTATTTTTTTAAGTTTTATTTTCACAAATTTGACACATATATCTTTGTGTGTTTTCATCAAATTCCTCAATCAAAATTTTTAATTTTGACTAAATTGAATTCAATTTTTGACTTTTTTCCACCAATCACATCGCTCGATTTTGCTTATGTGTCAAAATCAAGCAATTTGATTGGTCAAATTGTTTTTCCTACAACCTCCACTTTTCACTAAAATTCTCAAAAAATCTAATTCTTTTATTATATAAAAGATTCATACTACACAAGTCACAGAGATCATATAGAACAAAAAAAGTACAACACATGGACGGTAACACTCTTTATTGAAAGTTTAAAACTTACAAAAGAAAAAATTTCACGTTTGGTCCCTATCGTTTACCCCAAACATCAAGTTTGGTCCCTATCTCAAACTAAGTGCACAGATCGTCCCTATCGTTTACACTTTGGATCAAAATTGGTCCCTATCTTGGATGGGCGTTAGTTTTCTCCGTTAAGTTCAATGGAGAGAGATCGAGTGGGACCCATAAACTTACATTAATTTTTTTTATTAATTTTATTATATTCTTTTTTTTTCTTTCTTATCTCTCTCATTCTCTCTCATTCTCACTCTCTCTCTCACATCTCTCTCTCCTGCAAACACTATCATCAATCATCATCTAACACAAATCCCAAATCCACCCATTAACGACAATTCATCTAACACAAATCCCAAATCCACCCATCATCTATCCGGATCTTGTTATATCACATAAAACCCAAATCCGGATCTTGTTATTAGTCATCAAAACCGGATCTTGTTATATCACATAAAACCCAAATCATCAAACCCAAATCCACAAATCCCTCTGCAAGAATTTTCGGCATACTGCTTAGAGTCATTTATGGAACAGTTCGGCTGGAGATCATGACCATAAGGTGTAATATGCTTGCTATTCAAGTGTCTAATTTGACGACAATATAGAACATTCCAAGTGAGCATTAGTGTTGATGACTTGATGATGAACGTAATTGTGATGGGTAAATTGGCTGGAGGAGTGATATGAGCTAAAACTCATATCAATTTATCAACAAATAACCCTAAAACATGAAGCAAAATACCAATTTATCTTGCAAAAACAGTGTTATGTGGTATGTTTGTGTTTGTGTACACTTGTGTAGGTAAAAGGATGCATTTTCAAGCAAACAAGGAATAATCAAGCTTAATTTGATGAAAAAGACAAAGAATGATCAAAAGTGACAAGACTTTGAAGTACAAGGACCTATCTTGACAAACTGCCAAAGATGAAGGACCAAAGTGTAAATATTGTAAAAAGTCAAGATCATGGTCAAACAAGGTCGACTCTCAAGTCAACTCAGTCAAAGGACCAATTTTGCTCAAGGATGAAGTTTGAAGGACTAAAAGTGCCAAAGAAATGAAGTTACAAGCTCAAAAATACAATCTGCCAAAGTCTAGGGACTAAATCTGCCTATTTTGGAAAGTTTAACTAGTTCAATCCATGTGACAAGTTATTGACCAATGAGAAGGCAGCAAAATGAGCACATGGATTGCCAAATCACAAGCATTAAATATCCACTAGCCGCCACTCATTAATGAGAGTATCTAAACAGTGCAATCCGTGTGCACTTGTTTCAGCCATTCAGGAATCGACACGTGTCATCTTCAAAACGAGCAAAATTTCCCAGGATCGTTTTTGAGCTAGAGGTGATTTCATGAAGAGCTATAAACATCAAAGTTGTTTATTTTTGAGAGACGAACACATTGGTCATCATCAATTAACAAGAAATCGACTCAATCAAAAAGCCCCAATTCATGTTCATACTTGCAAATTTAAGGAAGCAGAATTATGCCACGTGGAGACCTGGGATTGGTCCCAACACGTCACCAACCCCAACAAACCTCCTTCTCAAGTCTATAAATAGTCTGTTTTAGCTTCATTTGCAATGTGTAGTTGTAAGTGTGAAAAACACACACATTTACATTATCTCTCATCATTTTCCTTTCTTAGCTAAACTACTCAAGAGTTTGACACACTCTTGAGTTAGTTAGTTAGTTAGTACCTTCTCAAAAACTTTGTAACTGAATTCCATTAATAAAATTCAAATTCATTTTTTCCCGCCAAATTTTCTCTTCATCTTTACTGCTCATTCTTGCTTCCATTGATACTTGAGTTGTTGCATTGAGTTTGTTATGATCACTCATTGATCATAATTGACTTTGGAGTGAAGATAGTAGCAGTTTGTTGATTTCAGTTCAAGAACATAGAACAAATGATGAATTCAGGCCATGATGTTGATTCTAGTTGATTTGTAGCAGTTTGTTGATTGTAGATTGTTGAGTCTAGTGCTAAGGTGGTGGTTAGCACTAGAATAGAGAGTACATCACTCCTCTACTTCCCAATGGTATCTTCACAAGGTTATAAATGTTTCTGAGTTTTGGTTCCACTCAATTTGTCAATTGCATGCTTCAATTCTAGCTTAAATCTTGTTGATTGCATGATAAAATTTGTTTAGTTTGGATTTGATTAGATTCTAGACTTGTTTGTAGCTTTAGAGTTGCTTTACTACTTATTGATTTGGATTTTGTCTTGTTTGTTAGCTGATTTCAGTAACTTTTTAGCCTTGCTGTGCTTCTTGAGTTCTAGTAGTGGTAATTGCTTGCATTTAGCTTTTACACATCTCTTTTTGATCAATAAATTTGGTTTGTTCAAGGTTTTCATTCAGTTTAAACTAGAACTTAAAAAGTCTTTGCAAATTTTCATTTAGGTCAGTTAAAGGAGTGTTTGGCTTTAACTGATTGTTGATTTTCAAGTGTTAGTTTTTGGAAAGTTAATGTTCATTTTCAGTCACTAGGTTATAACAAGTCATATTGAGTCATTTTCAAGTCAAATCTTAGGGCAATCAGGCAATTGGCAAGATAAAAGTCTGGGTCATTTTCAGTCATATTAGCTTTAAAAAAGTTATCAATTTCATTTGCTTGCCATTTACTGGAATCTTGATGAAAGTTAACCAAACCAGTTCCCTCAAAGCTAGTTCAATATATGAAGTTTAATAGTCTATAAGCATTTGATACAGTATCCATTAAGCTAGGAGATATAAGCAAAAATCTAGACTGTTGAGGAAAGGCAAGTTTCTGTAACTTGTAAACAGCTTTTTCATATCTCACAATCTACTTCATTAACCTGGCTATTTTCTTTCACATTATCACTTAGTAGATGTTGTGGGATGAATTTTGAGAATTTAAGCTTTTTGTCAAAAAATTTGGTCAACGCTTGGTCAACATAAGCCATTTTCAGCTTAATTCGATTTCCATGCTTATTACTTGATGAATTTTGTTAAGATTTGATTTCCCGTTCATCATTTGAGCTCATTAATCAGTTTAAGAACAAAAATCCAGTTGTGCATGTCCAGATTGTGCTAGAGCTTATTGTGGGCTTATTGTGAAGTGCTTATTTGCTTATTAATCACTTTCAGCCAGATTCCTTTTACAGTCCTAGCTTATTTTCAATTTGAAGTGTTTTGCAATTGGTTTGACTGATTTTGGTCCAGTAATAAGCTCAAACGAGCTTATTTGTCACTAGAACCCGTTTTTGGCTTAAAAAGTTTTCAAAATTACACTTAGGTCCCTAGTGTATCAAACAGTTTTTAATCCTGGCTAAACTTACACTTTATTAGGGTTTGCACTAAACATGTCCTTATAGTTTGAAAGTTGTTAAGTTTCAGTTAGTAGTTTTGGTAAGTTGTTACATTTGGTTAGTTTGTTACATAGTTTTCATTTTTGATCCTTATAGTTTGCTGATATGATATTTTCAGTCCTTATACTTGTTAGAATTTATATTTTGAGCATTTAATTTTCATAGAATTTACAATTTCAGTCCTTTTAGTTTCAAAATTTACATTTTGAGTTTTACTTGAATAAAAACTTGGTATTTGCACGATGTTTTACATATAAGTAGGTAATATTTTTCAGTTTTGCAAGGCTTGTTTGAATTAGCAAATAGAATATCCAAAAAAGATTAACAACCAAAAACAGTTAAAAACCCGATATTGATTGGACTTTCAATTAGCAAGAACTGAGAAAAACGAACTGCATTATACACAATTTCAAATGGCGCCGCTGCCGGTTCTTTGACTTTACGAGAGACTATCGATTAACGGTTTTCATTGGCTTTTGGGATCCATTCACCTTGTGAGCGTTATTTTTACGTATCATAAATCAAAAACAAATAAAAAATCAAAAATATAAAAATATATAAAAACTAAAAAATTAACAAAACAATTCTTTTCCTAAAGAATTGACCAAAAAAATTAAAAAATCCAAAAAGCAATCTTTTTCCTAAGAGATTGCACCCAAAAATATATATTATTGGATTCTCTCAGTTTTTATGTACATATAGTATTTTCTCTAAAAAAACTCATAAATACAAAAATATTTTCCATATATTATTATAAGTAAATACGTATACGTATAAGAACAACCAATCTACATATTCTCCATAAGTATTGCCAAGGCAATACACCGTGTTGAGGGGCGTTCCGGTCCTTGACACGTGTATCGATCAAACAAAATAAAGCAAGAATAGATAAATACTCTCAACAAGCAACAATTCAAAGAATACGAACATTTAAGTGAATAGAAAGGCGATGTGCTATAAAATGCCATCTAATGGTCAATAGGTACTTAAGTGCTTCGCGCCACCTAACCCCCCGTTCACTTGTAAGTATTCTAAGAAGGAAGGCTTCATTGGGGGTCTTGCACCCAAGTAGTACATACATATATTGTTATTTTCTTGTGGATATTTAATATTGAAACTCGAAGAGGATAATCCATTTCTCTTCAAAGTCACAAGAGAGCTTCTCTCTCATTCCTCGTATTGAGTTGCATGCTCACTCGCGGGCGTGCACAAATACCGATTGGTGTACAACCTCTTCCTCCGAAAAGGAAGAAAAAGAGAAAGAGTAAGACCACCACCGTCCATCAAGCCGATCACGAGAATCGTGCTTTGACTCCTCCACCACAAGAAGCCATGGCTGTTGATAATCGTTCTTTGATGGAACGTATGCAAACCAATGTTCATGGATATGCTAGTGCTATTAAGATTCCCGAAATTCCCGCAAATACATTTGAGCTAGACACGTCTATGATTACTATGGTTTCACAATCACCTTTCTATGGTAACAAGAATGATGATCCTCATGCTCACCTTAAGAGATTTCTTTCTCTTTGCAATACCATTAAGCACAATGGAGTTCCACATGATGCTATTAAGTTGATGTTAGTGTCATTTTCACTAGAGGGACCCGCTAAGCATTGGTTAGACACCCAACCACCCGATAGTATCACCACATGGGATGGTTTCACCACTAAGTTTTTGAACAAGTTCTTTCCTCCATCTAAGACCATGACCTTGAGGAACTTAATTATAGGCTTTCAACAAAAACCTAGTCAATCCTTTAGTGATGCTTGGGAAGAGTATAGTGAGTTATTGAGGCGATGCCCTAACCATGGATTGGATGACGTTCACCAAATCAATACCTTCTATAATGGCCTTAAACCTCATCACCAAGATTCACTCAATGCTTCCGCGGGAGGGAATATTCTTCTTAAATCCATGCAAGAGGCCTTGGACATCATTGAGACTAAAGCAATGGTTCAAACAAACAATCAATTAGAAGAAAGAGTTCATGTTCTCCAAAACAATTCTCAAATACCTTGTGATAACCAATTCCTTAAATATCACCAAGAGATCCTTCAACAAGTCAAACAAGGTCAACAAGAAATGACTCAAGAGATAGTTCAAGCCCTTAAGACCGCTTCACTGAACAATTCTTCAAATAATGTGAATGCCATTACTCTTTCTTGTGTCACTTGTGGAGGTCCCCATTCTTATGAACAATGTGATAAGGTGCAAGTTTATCAAGGGGAATGCTATGCTTACCAAGAGGAACATCGTGAACACTTCAAGCCAAATATCAATCCAAATAACCTTTCTTACAAGTCCCAAAACTACCTTACTCCACCGGGATTCCCACCCCAACCACCCACCCAAATTCAACAAAATCCTCCTCAAATTTTACCAAGGAATAAAGGGCAAAGACCACCTTATCAAGGAAATAACTACAAGGCACCCAATCAATTTCAACCTCAAGCAAATAACTTTTATCCACCAAATCAAGGATTTAATGCTCAACCTCTACATTTCCAACCTCAAGGTTTTTAAGGAAATGTGTCACAAGATTATAACACAATGGATTTCTTGCACAAAATGAATCAAGAGAATGAAAGGAGGTTCCAAGCTATTGAGAAGAAAATGAATGACCAAATGAAACGTATAGCGGAGGAATAAACCAATAGGGTTTTAATGGCATTAAATCAAAGACCACAAGGGGCTTTACCTTCCAACACACAAACTAATCCAAGGGCAAATGTCAATGCTATTACAACAAGGAGTGGAACAACAACAAAGTATCCTTCACCTCCTAAACCTCCTATTGTTCAACCCACTTGTGCTCCTACTTGTGACAAGCCTTCTACCTCTACTTCACCTCCTCAAAATGCTCCTATTCACTCAAACATACCTTCTCAACCTATTCATACTTCTCCTTTACCTTCCACACTTCCCAATGAAGAAGCTAACAAAGACAAATCTTCCACTACAACACCTATTCCACCTACACCAAAACCTACTCTTCCATATCCTTCAAGGTTGAAAAAGGACAAATTAAAGAACAAGGATGACATCCAAGTCTCCAATTTCTTAAGGATGTTCAAGCAACTTAACATCAATATATCCTTTGCGGAAGCTCTTGCTTATATGCCAAAGTTTGCTAAGATGTTCAAGGATTTACTCTCCAACAAAGAAAAATTGGTTGATTTGCCCAACACATCCCTTAATGAAAATTGTTCCGCGGTGTTACTTAAAACCTTACCAACAAAACTTGGAGATCCGGGGCGCTTCTTGATACCTTGTAATTTTACCGGTGTTGAAAATTGCATGGCTTTGGCGGATCTAGGGGCAAGCATAAACCTCATGCCTCTATCGGTTTGGAAAAAACTCTCTCTTCCCGAGCTCACTCCCACTAGGATGACTCTTGAACTAGCCAACCGAACCATAGCTTACCCCGTAGGTATAGCGGAGGATGTGTTTGTAGGTGTGGATAAGTTTACGTTTTCGGCCGACTTTGTAGTGGTTGATTATGACATGGATCCTAGAGTGCCTTTGATTGTTGGTAGACCATTTTTGAGAACGGGTCGTACTTTGATAGATGTGGCGGAAGGAGAACTAATTATGCGAGTAGAAGACGAGAGAGTGGTGTTTAAGTTAGGGAAAGTTTGTGCTAGGAAAGAGGTTAAGGAGTCTAGACCTTGTGAGACTATTAACATTGTTGGTGTGTTAGATGAGGTGTGTGATGAACACTTTCATGATGCTTGTAAGAGTACTAGTGATGAGATGCCCCATGTTGAAACTGTGGCCTCAATTGCTCCCTCTTTAACACCTTTTGGAGAGAGTGATTTCCTCTTGGAGGAATTTGAGTCAAACTTTCTTGGTAATGATGATTCTCCCATTAATTGGGAAGAAGATATTCTTACAATCCAAAAGTTGCTCAATGAGGACCCTATTCCTTCTCCTATTCCACAAGAAGTTACAATTGAGGACCCTTCCATAGTAAAACCTTCCATAGAGAGTCCACCTCCAATTGAACTTAAGGACCTTCCATCCCACTTAGAGTATGCTTTCTTAGAAGGCAAAGACCAATTACCTGTGATCATTGCTAAAGAGTTGAAAGAGGATGAGAAGGAGCAACTTATTGAAGTCCTTAAGAAACACAAGAAAGCTTTAGCATGGAAAATATCCGACATAAGGGGAATTGATCCACATTTTTGTACACACAAAATCCTTATGGAGGATGATTATAAACCCGCCATTCAAAACCAAAGGAGAGTTAACCCAAAAATCCATGAGGTTATTAAGAAAGAAGTGATTAAACTCTTAGATGCGGGTATGATTTACCCCATTTCCGACTCTCCATGGGTTAGCCCGGTTCATTGTGTTCAAAAGAAGGGTGGAATCACCGTGGTGCCTAATGAGAACAATGAGTTTATTCCCACGAGACTTGTGACCGGTTGGAGAGTTTGTATTGATTATAGGAAACTCAATGAGGCAACTAGGAAAGACCATTTTCCGCTTCCTTTTATGGATCAAATGCTTGAACGCTTAGCGGGAAATGAGTACTATTGTTTTCTTGATGGCTTTTCGGGTTATTTCCAAATACCCATTGACCCTAAGGATCAAGAAAAGACCACATTCACTTGTCCCTACGGTACATTTGCTTACAAGAGGATGCCTTTTGGCTTATGTAATGCACCGGGGACGTTTCAAAGGTGTATGATGGCGATTTTCCATGACATGATAGAGCAAACCATGGAGGTTTTTATGGATGATTTTTCCGTCTTTGGAAATTCATTTACCTCATGTCTCACCAATCTTGAGAGAATGCTTAAACGTTGTGAGGAAACACGTTTAGTGCTTAATTGGGAGAAATGTCACTTTATGGTGAAAGAGGGGATTGTTATAGGACACAAAATATCCAACAAGGGATTAGAAGTTGATCGAGCCAAAATTGATGTGATTGCTAAGCTTCCCCCACCCACCTTGGTTAAAGGTGTGAGGAGTTTCTTAGGTCATGCGGGATTTTATAGGCGCTTTATACAATATTTTTCTAAGATAGCTAGACCGATGACTCACCTCTTGGAGAAAGAGGCTCCTTTCATTTTTAACCAAGATTGTTTGGACTCGTTTGAGACTCTTAAGGAGAAATTGACTAAGGCTCCCGTTTTGGTTTCTCCAAATTGGGAATTACCTTTTGAGCTTATGTATGACGCTAGTGATTATGCGGTGGGGGCCGTCTTAGGACAAAGAGTTAATAAGCATTTTCAACCTATCCATTATGCGAGTAAAACCATGACCGGTGCACAACTTCATTACACTACCACGGAAAAAGAGTTGTTTGTTATAGTATATGCTTTTGAGAAGTTTAGACCATACCTTGTGCTTTCCAAAACCATAGTGTATACGGATCATTCCGCTCTCAAGTATCTTATGACAAAACAAGATGCTAAGCCTAGGCTTTTGAGATGGGTTTTGTTGCTTCAAGAGTTTAAGATAGAAATTCGTGATAAGAAAGGGGCCGAGAATTTAGCGGCGGATCACTTGAGTAGACTTGAGCATCCTTTTCAAGGAGATTTACCACATCAAGAAATCAATGAATCCTTTCCATTAGAGGAGCTCATGACTATCTCTTCCCAAGAGGATGCCACTCCTTGGTTTACGGATATCGCAAACTATCTTGTGGGCAATGTGCTTATTGAGGGTCTTACTTATCAACAAAAGAAGAAGTTTCTTAAGGAAGTTAAGTACTACTTTTGGGATGATCCATATCTTTTTAGGCAATGTGCGAACCAAATCATTAGACGGTGTGTAGATGGGCCCGAGGCATTTAAGATCTTAGAAGCGTGTCATAAAGGACCTACGGGTGGACATTTTGGGCCCAACTATACCGCCAAGAAAGTCTTTGATTCGGGTTACTATTGGCCTTCCATTTACAAAGATGCCCATGAAATGGTGAAATTTTGTGATATATGTCAAAGACAAGGAAAAATTACGCAACGTGATGAGATGCCACAAAATTTTATCCAAGAATGTGAGATATTTGATGTATGGGGAATTGATTTCATGGGACCTTTTCCATCCTCTAAGGGAAACAAGTATATACTTGTGGCGGTGGATTATGTGTCAAAATGGGTGGAGGCTAAAGCCTTACCTACCAATGATGCTAGAGTTGTTGTGAAGTTTTTGAAACAATTGTTTGCTAGATTTGGTGTACCTCGGGCCATCATAAGTGATCGTGGTACGCACTTTTGTAATGATCAATTCACGAGAGTTATGAAGAAATATGGAGTTAATCATAGACTTTCTACCGCGTATCACCCTCAAACAAATGGTGAAACCGAGGTCACAAATCGTGGTTTAAAAAGAATTTTAGAGAGAACGGTGGGAGAGCATCGAGCTTCTTGGTCGGATAAGCTTGATGATGCTTTGTGGGCGTTTAGGACGGCTTTTAAAACACCAATTGGTTGTACTCCTTATAGGCTTGTCTATGTAAAAGCGTGCCACCTTCCATTTGAGTTAGAACACAAGGCATCTTGGGCTCTCAAGTGGGCTAACTTTGATTTAAACCAAGCCGGTTCCCATAGGAAAGATCAACTCAATGAGATGGATGAATTGAGAGCCAATGCCTATGAAAATTCCTTGCTTTACAAGGAAAAGACTAAGAAATTCCATGATGCTAAGATCAAGAATCGTGAGTTCAAAGTTGGAGAGCCGGTTCTCCTCTTTAACTCAAGATTGAAACTTTTTGCGGGCAAGCTTAAGTCAAGATGGTCTGGTCCATTCACTATTGCTCAAGTGTTTCCATATGGAACTATTGAGTTGTCACAACCCGATGGTCCAAATTTTAAAGTGAATGGTCACCGTGTTAAGCATTACTTTGGGGAGGAAATTTCCGTTGAAATGGTCCAAGAGATCCCCATTTTCCCCATGAATTGATTCATTGAGGGACGAGTCGAGCTAGAGACTCATTAACTCAAGCATCGTATAACTAGGTTTAGAGTGTTATAGGTTAGAAATAAAGGTATAGACTTGGAGATAAGTGTAGGGGAGACCTTCTTTTGTCTTTATGATTGTTTGTAGGGTTGCTCACTCATTTCATGCTTTGGAGCTTATGGAGGAGGCCCTTGTATCCAGTTCACTTCGTTACTATAGTGATTTTTCATTGACACCTTGTGCTTAAAAATGATTTCACTAATAGTTGTCCTTTCCTTAACTTGGGTTAAGCAAAGTCTATTCATTGTCATAAGTGTAGGGGAAGTTTTTATACTTACATGCTCTTAAACATTGAGGACAATGTTTAGCTTAAGTGTAGGGGGATCTTCTATCGAAGTGACCTTACCTAGAACTTGTCATTGTCTTTCATGATAACATGGAAAATTCGATTTTCAACGTTTTTCAAATTTTTGATCTACTTTGGCCACCAAAAATATGCATTCATAATTTTTGCATTAATCATTTTTCATTTGCATAACACATTTGCATTGTATATATTCATCTTTTGTTTTTCATCAAAAATATATAAAAAGGAAAAAAATATAATAAAACATGGTTTTAACAAGTTTAGACTTCTTTGACATATTAGGCCCGCCATGGATATTTTGACTCAACCCGAGTTTGCTTATCTTAGCATTCTCTAGCTAGTATCCTTAACCATGTAGTCCTTCATTGGTCTATTAGGCTAAGCATCCACCAATCTCATTATTTGAGACTTTAAATTTGTGGAGAATGGGAAATGATAGAGTTGAAGCAAGTATAAAAGGGCTAGATAAACTTCATGATAATTACTTGTGGCTTAACCCTTCTCTTCTTTGCCTCTATTTTCTTCGCATGTATATAATTGTTAATAAATAATCAAGAACGGTTTTAATTGGTTTGTAATCTCTTATGCATTTTTGACTAATCATTTATGGTTGATATAAGTACGTCTTAAGATTCTAAGTTAGAACGTTTTATGTGTACAAGACTTATGTCATGCTCAATATTTAGCGGGTGTTTTTCCTTTTATTCTTTTTAAATTTCTTAGTGAGGAATAAAAAAAATTAGAGCGGCTTATGAAAAAAAATTAGTGGCTAGAAAAAAAAAAGAAAAAGAAAAGAAAAAATAATTATACAAGACTCCCAAGAGGGGCAGTGTGGTGTTAATTATAGTGACTATTGAGTTCCAATATTACCTTGACGGGTTGCGAGGATTCAATAGATTGCTCCAATCCAATATTACCTTGACGGGTTGCGGGGTTGAAGATCTAAAGTCTCAAAAAGATGGCGGATGTAAATTATTGCGTGAGTTTTATTTTTCTTTCCTTAGCGAGTGTGTAGCTACTTATGAAAGCACGACATGAGGATTTTACACATAAGGCGAATGACTTATTACTCTTGAAACGGCCTTGTATTAATTGTGAGCGGTTTTTCAAGTAATGGATGAGAGGATTACTTAGGATTAAAACCGTGCTTCCTTATTTTTGGATTTTACACTTCTTATACTTCACACTTGAAATAATGACAAATTTGCCCACAAGCAATTTGCTCAAATAATAACTGGTTCCACATTTAATTGTCATGAATAAGTTGATGCACTTTTTACTTGTGAATGCAATGATCCCATTTTAAGCTTGGTATGGGGAAAGTGAAACTTGAGGGTGATAAATGTTCATGGTACCCAAGCCCTAATCTAAGCCATTGAATTCTTTATGAGTTAATTCCATCAAAACCATTTCAAGAAAAATCAAAAAAGATATAGATAGAATTGTATTTTGTTCATTGCATTGTTAAAAGTCAAAATCATGCATCATGTAGTTTAGAGTAGTGTAGATGCATTCCTTATGGCCAAGGTGGGTTAATTATGAGGAGAATGTAAATTTGTGCTTTAAAATATATAGAATTGCATGAGGACATGATAATGTTCAAGTGTAGGGGATTTGATATGAGTTAAAACTCATATCAATTTATCAACAAATAACCCTAAAACATGAAGCAAAATACCAATTTATCTTGCAAAAACAGTGTTATGTGGTATGTTTGTGTTTGTGTACACTTGTGTAGGTAAAAGGATGCATTTTCAAGCAAACAAGGAATAATCAAGCTTAATTTGATGAAAAAGACAAAGAAGGATCAAAAGTGACAAGACTTTGAAGTACAAGGACCTATCTTGACAAACTGCCAAAGATGAAGGACCAAAGTGTAAATATTGTAAAAAGTCAAGATCATGGTCAAACAAGGTCAACTCTCAAGTCAACTCAGTCAAAGGACCAATTTTGCTCAAGGATGAAGTTTGAAGGACTAAAAGTGCCAAAGAAATGAAGTTACAAGCTCAAAAATACAATCTGCCAAAGTCTATGGACTAAATCTGCCTATTTTGGAAAGTTTAACTAGTTCAATCCATGTGACAAGTTATTGACCAATGAGAAGGCAGCAAAATGAGCACATGGATTGCCAAATCACAAGCATTAAATATCCACTAGCCGCCACTCATTAATGAGAGTATCTAAACAGTGCAATCCGTGTGCACTTGTTTCAGCCATTCAGGAATCGACACGTGTCATCTTTAAAACGAGCAAAATTTCCCAGGATCGTTTTTGAGCTAGAGGTGATTTCATGAAGAGCTATAAACATCAAAGTTGTTTATTTTTGAGAGACGAACACATTGGTCATCATCAATTAACAAGAAATCGACTCAATCAAAAAGCCCCAATTCATGTTCATACCTGCAAATTCAAGGAAGCAGAATTATGCCACGTGGAGACCTGGGATTGGTCCCAACACGTCACCAACCCCAAAAAACCTCCTTCTCAAGTCTATAAATAGTCTGTTTTAGCTTCATTTGCAATGTGTAGTTGTAAGTGTGAAAAACACACACATTTACATTTTCTCTCATCATTTTCCTTTCTTAGCTAAACTACTCAAGAGTTTGACACACTCTTGAGTTAGTTAGTTAGTTAGTACCTTCTCAACAACTTTGTAACTGAATTCCATTAATAAAATTCAAATTCATTTTTTCCCGCCAAATTTTCTCTTCATCTTTACTGCTCATTCTTGCTTCCATTGATACTTGAGTTGCTGCATTGAGTTTGTTATGATCACTCATTGATCATAATTGACTTTGGAGTGAAGATAGTAGCAGTTTGTTGATTTCAGTTCAAGAACATAGAACAAATGATGAATTTAGGCCATGATGTTGATTCTAGTTGATTTGTAGCAGTTTGTTGATTGTAGATTGTTGAGTCTAGTGCTAAGGTGGTGGTTAGAACTAGAATAGAGAGTACAGCACTCCTCTACTTCCCAATGGTATCTTCACAAGGTTCTAAATGTTTCTGAGTTTTGGTTCCACTCAATTTGTCAATTGCATGCTTCAATTCTAGCTTAAATCTTGTTGATTGCATGATAAAATTTGTTTAGTTTGGATTTGATTAGATTCTAGACTTGTTTGTAGCTTTAGAGTTGCTTTACTACTTATTGATTTGGATTTTGTCTTGTTTGTTAGCTGATTTCAGTAACTTTTTAGCCTTGCTGTGCTTCTTGAGTTCTAGTAGTGGTAATTGCTTGCATTTAGCTTTTACACATCTCTTTTTGATCAATAAATTTGGTTTGTTCAAGGTTTTCATTCAGTTTAAACTCGAACTTAAGAAGTCTTTGCAAATTTTCATTTAGGTCAGTTAAAGGAGTGTTTGGCTTTAACTGATTGTTGATTTTCAAGTGTTAGTTTTTGGAAAGTTAATGTTCATTTTCAGTCACTAGGTTATAACAAGTCATATTGAGTCATTTACAAGTCAAATCTTAGGTCAATCAGGCAATTGGCAAGATAAAAGTCTGGGTGATTTTCAGTCATATTAGCTTTAAAAAAGTTATCAATTTCATTTGCTTGCCATTTACTGGAATCTTGATGAAAGTTAACTAAACCAGTTCTCAAAGCTAGTTCAATATATGAAGTTTAATAGTCTATAAGCACTTGATACAGTATCCATTAAGCTAGGAGATATAAGCAAAAATCTAGACTGTTGAGGAAAGGCAAGTTTCTGTAACTTGTAAACAGCTTTTTCATATCTCACAATCTACTTCATTAACCTGGCTATTTTCTTTCACATTATCACTTAGTAGATGTTGTTGGATGAATTTTGAGAATTTAAGCTTTTTGTCAAAAAATTTGGTCAACGCCTGGTCAACATAAGCCATTTTCAGCTTAATTCGATTTCCATGCTTATTACTTGATGAATTTTGTTAAGATTTGATTTCCCGTTCATCATTTGAGCTCATTAATCAGTTTAAGAACAAAAATCCAGTTGTGCATGTCCAGATTGTCCTAGAGCTTATTGTGTGCTTATTGTGAAGTGCTTATTTGCTTATTAATCACTTTCAGCTAGATTCCTTTTACAGTCCTAGCTTATTTTCAATTTGAAGTGTTTTGCAATTGGTTTGACTGATTTTGGTCCAGTAATAAGCTCAAACGAGCTTATTTGTCACTAGAACCCGTTTTTGGCTTAAAAAGTTTTCAAAATTGCACTTAGGTCCCTAGTGTATCAAACAGTTTTTAATCCTGGCTAAACTTACACTTTATTAGGGTTTGCACTAAACAAGTCCTTATAGTTTGAAAGTTGTTAAGTTTCAGTTAGTAGTTTTGGTAAGTTGTTACATTTGGTTAGTTTGTTACATAGTTTTCATTTTTGATCCTTATAGTTTGCTGATTTGATATTTTCAGTCCTTATACTTGTTAGAATTTATATTTTGAGCATTTAATTTTCATAGAATTTACAATTTCAGTCCTTTTAGTTTCAAAATTTACATTTTGAGTTCTACTTGAATAAAAACTTGGTATTTGCACGATGTTTTACATATAAGTAGGTAATATTTTTCAGTTTTGCAAGGCTTGTTTGAATTAGCAAATAGAATATCCAAAAAAGATTAACAACCAAAAACAGTTAAAAACCCGATATTGATTGGACTTTCAATTAGCAAGAACTGAGAAAAACGAACTGCATTATACACAATTTCAAGGAGTCACGAATTTATGGCTTGTTTTGGAGTGCTATAAGTCATACGATGCCGAATGAGTCAGCTGAGTCGCGGCTGGGTTGACCCTTTGTCTGCCGCACCTCATCAAACATCATACGGTTTCTACCATGTTGTCGCGTTGTAGTTAATAACTCCGGCATTTTAGCTCTGCGTTGCTATGCAGTGGTTCTGAACTTGGAAACAATTGCTGGAAGTGAACCATGATTACTACAATCATGCGTTTGGATTAGTTTATTTTCCACCCCAAATAATGTCCAAATTGGCAGGCAACAGGCTAAACAGGGTCGGGTTGATCAGGATTGGCTCCTTCCCCCACTCTAATCGGTAAGTTAACTGATAATTAGGAGCCCCTGAACTCACTTAACTGAAAACTGAAAAACCATTTGTGAATTAAGTATGGTAGGTGATGATGTTGTGTAGTGGTGGATGTATTTAAACAAAATAGATAGGTCGTGATCAGCCAACATTCCAAGACCCATGCCATCCATGAAGTCTTTGACTCCAGTTCCACCATTCTTTGGCTTACATCACCAAACTCTTCCCTTGCTTTTTCAGGATTTATCTGTTACCAGTTACCGCTCTCGTTATTTTACAAGTTCAACAATCAAGATGCAGATTTGGTACAGAATGGATATAAGATACGTTAATAAGGGGTGTTTATCTGTGCATTCAGAAACTGATTATGTGATATTAAATCATCATAATCAGATAATCAACTAGAATAAAACAGTTGAAGTTGCAACAAATAATTATTATGTGTCTGTGTTTTTTTAGGTTTAGTTGTAGGAGAGAGAGAGATGTGTGAGAGAGAAATGTGAGAGTGAAAGAGATGAGAAAGAGAGATGAACATGGATCCAAAAACATAAATGAAAAGACGAAATTGCCCTTCCAATAAATAGATTTAACAGCCAAAACAAACCCCATCCAAGATAGGGACAGTTTGAGATAGGGACCAAACTTGATGTTTGGGGTAAACGATAGGGACCAAACATGAAATTTTTTCCTTACAAAATGAAGGTCTCCATGTAACTATGGCACATGATGCAACTTTACAGCTATCATATCAAATGATAGCTACTATACATACGTTACCCTCGTGGGAGATTGCTGATAATTAGTTAACCAGCATTCAATAGTTCACATTTACATTGAACTCTTGCCCTCACTGTGACACTCAGACAGCCACAAGTCTATATGTTGTATCATCTTTTGACGTACTTTGTTAACCGCATCAGGATCACTACAATTTTTAGAATTTCCTGCAATTTAATATGTATTTTAACCGCATCAGGATCACTACAATTTAATATGCCGTTTAGATACAATCATCAATGTGATTAATGAAGTCCAAACTAACCTTCCGGAACTAAAGGAGACTGAGGGCATCCTCTTAGATCAGTTCCATGCCCACAATTATGACAAGTGACAACGTATGCCGGCACTAAAAATCAGAAAAAAACTGTTTTCATATATTCAACTATGGTAGAAAAAATATGAAGAACAGATAAAAAGGATTATGGGAACTTACTATCTGGTGATGAGACCTGTTTGGATGCATGTCGCCATGGATCTTGTGATCCATTTGTGAAGACAATTTTCGAACCTGAATCGGCACATTGTTTTAGTAATTTCTTGGATAATTTGAATAGCTTCTTTTACAGTTGTCCCGTTTAAGACATTGTTTTACAAAAAAGATACTTTTTCCTCACTAATAGTTATGTTTATTTATAATCACAGAATTTATAGAAAATGACCCACACTCATATAGCCATCTTTTAATGGCTCAATTGTACCAAAAATGTACAATGCGTGTAAAAGGGGACAAATTAAAAGTAAGCTCATATTTTATGCAAATATCCATCAGGGACTAAAATCCATAAACAAATTAATGTTTATACCAGCAATATCTGTGCCCCCATAGTATAAATTTGTGGAATTAACAAGGGGATAAATGCCTTCTCCAAACACATTTTTGCATAAATCCAAATGATACCTGTTACATATTAAATGCAATTGTTTATAAACGATATCAAATCAAATTTTGAATAGGTATAAGTTGTATGCACATGCCTTAAGTCAATCTTTGAAGAGCGGATACTATCATTAGCTGCTGCAACTTGGAAAAACGCAACTTCAGTACACACTTGGAACCACCACAACCGGGATGGGGAACTCGTATTCTTCAGGTATTCTTCAGTATATGATTTAATGTCAAATCCAAGACTAGCAACAAATTTTGCATACGCATCCTACAAGTAACTTTTTTAAATGTAAATTTTTGTACAAGTCAAAATGCATGACACAAAAGTAAATGGTTAATTACCACTACATCCTCTCCAGCCTTCTTAGCCTCAATCATCGGAATGCAAAGTTTATCTGGATTTCCGTATTGAATCTGCAAAGAACTCGTAAGCGTAAGATTCAATAAAATATGCTTCATAAAAAACCAAAACCAGCTTACTAGAAAAAGTATAAGTAATCTTACGGCTTCAGCTGCACCATCCGCCAACAAATACATGAAATCCCCATCGAATTTTAACTGTATGTTCAATCAAATTTAAAAACTTCACATATCCTAATAAATTTTAAGTTACATCACATCATAATCGCAAAGCTATACCTCAGAAGCACCAAATTTTGTTTTAATGGATTCACCATCTGAATCGAGCTGCTTTTCAACAAGCTGAGTAACTTCTTGTAATATGGCTTTACATTCTGGCCCAACAGACTCACCAATCTGCGACAATGAACGTAACCATGAGGCCAGGGAGTCAATATTAAAATAGAATTCAATATGTTTTGTGAAACTTTGAAGAAAAATGTGTTTTATTGCACCTGTTGATCATATTGCTCAAAGTTGAGAATAGCATGAACGACACCAGAACTTGCAACGCTTCCACAAGTTAAATGAGGGAATTTGAGACGAAACCATGCACTAAGAGCTCCAGCATATGAGATACCAAAAACAAACCATGGGTTCTCAACATTTTCTCTGTTGAGCTTCATGTTCAAGGATTTCTACAAGTTCATATAAGATAACAATGTCAGATACTGTGACTATAGACTTACTTAATCGTATTATTAGGGATTAATGAACCTCCTAATGTTTCTTAAAGTGAGACCTAATGATCTCCAGCTACACAACTACCAAAACTCGAACCAGCCATTGCCATATGGAAGGGTAAATGTACCTGTACGTATCCTATTGGTTCCTTTGTTTCTTAAGTTGCATGCTTCTACTTCAATTGCCATAATACTCGATGTATTTTCTAAAACTGTTAGTGATGGTCCATTATTCATGATGTGCTGCCATCATTTAGTGAATGAATGCCAATGATCATAATTATACTTTGGACATTAATGGTAGGACTACCTACTAACGAAAGGGAAACTGCGTTCAAATAAGTATTCATGGTTAAGGCTAGTCCAGATGGTTTTGTGGCTCGGCTGAAAGCTTTTCTTGTAACAAAGGTTATGCTCTACAATATGGGGTAGACTGCTAAGATACTTCTTCTCCTACGGTTATGATTGCCTGATGATTTCCTCCATGGATCTTTTGGGAGGAAGTGTTTATGGACTTACGGAGAAAGAATTGTTCATGCACGATTATGAGATTATTATATTCTTTAGAATCTTTGTACAACCTGAACCAAAGTCCTTGATCATGGTTTGGTAAATATTAGCAATACACATTTAGAATATGGTATGTATAAGGGTATGTTGGATAACAAATTGTTCTGCAGGATATATGAAAAGAGGTGTGATCCTACTTAAGAACTTAAGACAATCTAACCATATAAGAACTTAAGACACTTTTCACTGTCAAATCAAGGACTTAGGACCACTGAGATATTGCCCAGGAGTCGGGATAATCAGAAATAAAAAACAAAGCTTCCTATCAATAAACAGAAAATAGGATCTTCCGTCTTAGAAGGAACATGTTATTAATCCCGATAAGATAAGCGATACGTTGGACTAATGAATTACCTTACAGTGACACGTCCTAAGATCACCGTTTGTAGTGTCAAGGCGATTCATATCCTCAACAACAGCTAAGCATCGGCTCATCCTGAACTTATTCTTTGCTATCTATAAAGAGCTCCAGGACACACATTGTTTAATGGGTGGGGTGGTCATGCTTACGCGTCATGCTTTGCAGGTTCAGTTTAAGCCTACGCGGATACAAGTTATAATAAAACAGATGCAAGGATCACTGAAGACCTACTTCAGGATGTTGCGTGTTTGTGGGGGGGCAAAGTTACTAGTACAATGAACACCTATTTATAATATTAAGTAGATAGAATTAATTCTAACAAAACCTAATCATCCAATAAACTCTCACGCTATACTCTAAAACAAATATCGAGCCATGGCTGACTAGGTGTATCAGTTCAGATGCATCAATTATTCAAGAAGATTGGTAAGTGCACTTTCTTATCTATCAAAGCTATGGTGTGATTATGGGTGATCTTCAAATTGCTTCTAATGTTTTTTTAATATACGAAATTAACATATCTCAATTGAATGCAACTTTGTTTGACAAGTTTACAACAACGATACCCAATCCCGCCTGAGCATAAGGAGACTGCTTCCTGGTAACTAAGAGAAAGAAAGAGAGAGGAAGAGCCCAAAAAAAGAGAAAGCATGATAATGCAAGGATACATGACATGTTCGAACGAAAGTTAGTTATGAGACATGTTCACAAAAGATGTAAATGGCACACATATTGATTAAATTTGAAACTGTAGCATGTTGGGCAGAGCAAAATATTGAATATTTAGAGCTTAACAATTAGGGAATTGAGTAAGAGAATAACCCTCCTACTTCTTGTATAAATACATGTACTCCTATAGACCTACTTAGGTGAAAACGCAAATTGTAGTCTATTAGTATATCAAAGAACTTATATTGCAAACCAAATAACCACAGCATACCTGATAAAACTGACGGAAAGTAGCCAAGTCATAAAGTGCCTGCTTAGATGAAAGAAACTTGAGATTTTCTGTACTATAAGAATCGAAAGGGTTACTCTTTCCATAGTAACGATGCTCGAGGGTAACCATAGCAGCTCCAAATTTCTTGGCCAAAACCTGAACCAAGTATAGAATTTGTATAATATAGTCATTGGATATAACCTGAAGTCATCATAAATTATATTTGGCACATACATTAATATAGTCATTGGATATTCCACCACATGTAGATTCACCACATATTACTAGGAAGATTGGTCCATCAGGAATCCTGAAATTGTCCAAGTATTGGTAGTACCTCTGTCCAAATTTCCGATGATCCTATAAATGCGAAAACCAAGAAAAAAAAAAGAAAATTTAATAAAACTAATTCAAGGCAAAACAAAACAAAACAAACAATTTCATGTTTTTAGTAAACAATAAAAAAAAGAAGACGACATACATAAGGAGAGAAGTGATCAAGAGTCTGATTAAACCAAAGTGGTTCCTTGGTTATGTAATTACTGCTGCCACTCATACGATGAATAGTTAATAAGCCATTACAAATACAAACATTAATTATCAAAACAAACACCACCAAACTTCTTCTTCTTCTTGTCATTTCTGCAGATTATAGTCAAACTTATCTGTTGCTAAATGGTAACTTATCTCTCTGCTTGCTATTTTACCCGACCTTAATGGGTCGCTCCTTTGTTTAAGCACGTGCTAATTAATACTAGGCGATACTCGGCCAGATTTTAAACAATTATACTCGCATCATTCTGCTGTTAAAAAAAATTATACTCGCATCACTCCAACAGATCCGAGTATATTTGGGTTTAGAATTTTTTTAAGAAAAAATTTCACGTTTTGTCCCTATCGTTTACATCAAATATCAAGGTTGGTCCCTATCTCAAACTAAGTGCACAGATCGTCCCTATCGTTTACACTTTGGATCAAAAATGGTCTCTATTTTGGATGGGCGTTAGATTTGATCGTTAAATGGTAAAAGAAGAGGGGTATTTTGGTCCTTTACATACTTTAATCCAAAAAAAAAAACCCACTATCCACCCACCATATCTTATCATCACCTAACCATCTTTATATTCACAAGTCCTCTATCCCCACTGTCACCATCCCTCATCTCACCATCCCAGATTCATTCCAAAATTCTAACTTGAGTTGGGGGTTCGTGGACTTGTTGTTCTCTTGGTATAACTTCAGTACCATAACTCTTGAATACATGATTCATTTCAACATACACCTTTTTAGCTTCCTCCTTCGTACCATGAATACGCACCACTTAAACATTTCCAGCGCCCACTTTTACATCTCTAACCCAAACTTCATTCGCTAATTAATTTATCAGCTTTCCAGATCCATCATACCGAATAAACATCTTTACAAAGACTCAAATCCCAGAAACTCGTTATATAAATCTTTTACAAAGACTCAAATCCCAGAAACTATTACACATCTATAGATGAGAGATGAGGGACGTTATCCCCAGGGAGTGGGGAGTTACAAGTGTCTAGGGCAGGAGAGGATTCGGTAGAAGCAACAAAAGGAACGTTGTCGACTCGTGGTGGTTCGTCGGAAGGGAAATCAAGAAGGTCTTCGATAAGAAAATGTTCGGATTTAGATTTGTCATGGTTGGCAGGTGATGAAGGTGTGAAGAAATCAAGAAGGTCTTCGTTTGAAGGGGACACACCTCTCCCTACAAATATGCATTCCCTTTTGACCAACACATTATTTAACTATTACGTACATTTTTGGAATGAATCTGGTATGGTGAGATGAGGGATGGTGACGGTGGGGATAGAGGATTTGTGGATATAAAGATGGTTCGGATCAATTAAGCTTTCACCCCCCATATGCTTTTTTGTCGGTCTTCTCAGGTTCCTCTTCGTCTTCCTCGTCTTCTTCATCATCAATTTTGGTCAGCTCTTCCTGGATCGTCAACTTTATCAAAGCCAATCTAGATGTCAAATCAATATGGAATCACGTTTGGTATTTTGATAGACTTGTTTTGCAAAGTGGGTGGTTTGTTAGCTGCACAAAGTTGTTTTGCTCAGCTTGTGAATTTTGGTGACGTTTCGAATTTGTACGTGTAACACCCCACTTGGAAAATGGACCGTTACGTGTACTTATGGCGTGTCATCAAAGCATGCAAGGCAATGTATTAAACATTAAATGACCAAACGGAAAATACCGGAATCAAACATCGGTAGTCCAACATAAGCTCCAAAGTATAAAGACTAAGTACTGAAAGAAAAGGGACGAAACAATGTCCAACAACCAAAGAGAAGTAATGTAATGTATGCATAAAATAAAGGAGTCTGGATAGCTCCCATCCAATGTACGTACTCTCTTAGCAGTCCTAAGATCGTCCCTGTGTACCTGCCGTTTGGAAACATGAAAGGAAACTACGGCTGAGCATAACGCTCAGTGGACGGATATAGCATGAATAAGATGTACTGAAAGTAAATGGAATGGAAGACTACAATGACACTATAACTGATATGACATGAGCTACAATTCTGCAAAAACTTTGATAAACCTTTTCATATATACTGAAACTGAAATATAACTTATTAATTCTGAAAACATGCATTTTCTGTATTTTAATTTGCCAAGAGCTTATATAGGTCATGTATTAAATCAACTGCTGCATGAATACATAGAGGGGTGTCCTCGTCATGCTATAGAGGGGTGACCTCTAAATAACTGTGCTGGGTGGAGGGATCAGCTCCAATGTGAAGGATGTAGAGCACACACCACATTCACCTGCTAAACTGTAAACTATAGCCTAGGATGCATCCATACGCCCCACTAAATATAATACTGATAAAATGGCCAAGCTGAGCTGAGTGGGACGATGCAGGATATCACTCTCCTGCATGTGAGTCACGACACCGGTGCCTCTAGTGCCGTGGTTACGGTACCTCCATAACTAGTACATAAACTAATCATGCTTGTATATAAGGCTCAGGCAATTTATTTTATTATAACATAATTTCTGATAACTTTAAACATATACTGGGGAAAACATTTGGCTGCAGACGGGGAATCCTAAACATGCATAGAAGGAAGTCCTTACTGAAAGGACGGGAAATCCGTACCTCTAGTCCAGTAACTGACTGAATGGAAGACTGAACGAATACTACTCGGGCTTCACGCGTGCTACATAATTAAAAGACGCGAAATAAGTTAACTGATATCCGTTATCAAATTTTACTGGTCTTGTTGGTTTCTTATTTATTTATTCAGATACTCTATATGTATGATTACGGCTAAATCTGACCATTAAAATAATTTATTTTAATGTATGAACGTTATACTAATAGCTACGTACAACGTTTATCTAACGGTAAATAATTCTATAATAAGTATCTCTCTAAAATAGAAGTTCCTTAATTTAGAAAGTTCTTAAATAGTTTAATTCGTTTTTTTTTCTAAAATATACCCTTTTAAAATATTAACGCAAATAATTTAATTTAATACACATAAAATATATATATATTAGATAATTATAAAACAACTTAATTTAAATTAAAAAGGTATAACATAAAAATGTTTATTTTATCATTTATAAAAACGTCCCGAGCTTACCGACTAACAATTAACATATACACCAAATCTGTCCGAACAATTAGTGACAGAATTTCTGTGTCACCAAAAACTGTCGCTAAAGCTGTTTATTTAAAACTGCCCAAACCCTAACAGTTTTGCGACAGAACAATCTGTCGCTAAACTGTCGCTAAAGTTAATTAAACTTTCTTGTTTTTCTGTCTATTTTTCCCACTGTTCTAAGTATTTCGTTCCCACTGTTTTATCAACAGTTTCCCCCCGCTTGTTCTATTTTACAACCAAACGCACCCTTATTGATTTTGTACGCAGCCCAAACGCACCCTTATGTAAAACTGACCCAAGCCGCCCCTGTATGGGTCACGGCTGGGTAGGGGAGAGGTTCACCGAGACATAGAGTCTCGGTTTTCGTGAGGTAACCCAAAACCCGACCCCCTTTCTTTTTTTTTTCGGCTGTGGGAAAACAAACACCCCCGAGACTTCTAAGTCTCGGGTTCTCTTTTTGGCTGCGGCTGTAAAACCAAAACACCACCCCTTTCTTTGAGGCTGGGCAAAAAGAACAACCCGCATGAGGAAATAGGATTTACCTTGTGATTTATTGATGAACCCGCAGCCTTCTTTCTTTTTTTTTTTTTTTTTTTCTTTCTTCCCGGCGGCCAACACACCCGAAACCCTAATCTATGTTTTTTTTTTTTTTTTCGTTTGGAATGGGAGAAAGAAAAGGAAGGCCGTGTGTTTTGTATACCTCAAATGGGCTAAGCCCAAAACTCCCTCTCTTTTATTTTTGTTACAAACCGGCCCCTATTATTATAATATACATATATATTTTTTTATTTTTTTTTTTTAAAACTAGTAATAATAATTCTTGTAGTAAAATATTACTTGTAATATTTTCTTGCGTTGATTCGTTTATAAATTTCTACGTAATGGTCTAAATAAATAACCCGCGTATTTATATTTTCGATTTAAATACGGGTTTTACAATTCTTCCTCTCTAAAAGAAATAATTCGTCCCCGAATTAAAATACGGCCGTACTGGGTTTTACAATTCTTCCCCTCTAAAAGAAGAATTCGTCCCCGAATTACAAGGTATTAAAGCTGACTGAAGTAAAAGCTGAAATGCTGATAAACTGAACGACATAAAAGCTGAAAGGACATACCCGAATCAAAACTGAAAGTGAGGATAAGAAGTCCGTATAGACTCCTCCGTTTCCCAAGTGGCCTCCCGCTCGGTATGGTTCCTCCACAGGATCTTGACGAAAGGAATGGTCTTCCTTCTCATGACTCGATCTTGGCGATCTAAAACCGCTTCGGGTTCCTCAATATAGGATAAATCCTCCCGAATCTGATCGAGTGGATAATTCACTTTGTGAAGCTCGTGGTAGTTGTATCCCCTGAGTAATGAGACATGAAACACGTTGTGGACGTGTGAAAGCTGAGGCGGCAGCGCCAACCGATACGATACTTCCCCGACGCGTTCAAGGATTTCAAATGGTCCGATGTAGCGAGGGCTAAGTTTGCCTTTGAGGCCGAAACGTCTGACACCGCGTGCGGGTGATACTTTGAGGAACACACGATCTCCAGTCTGAAATGATAGATCTCTGCGATGTCTGTCGGCGTAACTCTTCTGGCGAGTACGCGCTTCTTGCAGTTTTGCCCTAGCGATGGCGACCTTTTCATTGGTCATTTCTATCAATTCTGGTCCCTCAATCAAGCGTTCTCCAACCTGATCCCAACAAATCGGAGCACGGCATTTTCTGCCGTATAACATCTCGAATGGAGCACGCTTGATACTAGCATGCCAACTGTTGTTGTAGGCGAACTCGACCAAGCAAATATAGTCATCCCAGTGTCCTGTCCATTCTAATGCACAGGCGCGTAGCATGTCCTCCAAGGTCTGGATGGTACGCTCTGACTGACCGTCTGTCTGTGGATGGAAAGCTGTGCTGAGCTTGAGCCTGGTTCCCCAAGCTTTGTGCAGGCCTCCCCAGAAGTGAGAAGTGAATCGTGGGTCCCTATCTGATATAATCTCTGAAGGTGTACCGTGTAATCGTACAATCTCCTTGGTGAATAGATCTGCCAATTTACTAACTGCAAAATCTTTACGGATAGGAATGAAATGTGCTGATTTGGTCAAGCGGTCGACGATGACCCAGATGGCATCATGTCGCCGCTGAGTCTGTGGTAAACCGGTAACAAAATCCATAGAAATCTTGTCCCATTTCCACATTGGAATTTCTAATGGCTGAAGTAAACCGCTGGTACGCTGATGTTCTATCTTAACCTGCTGACAGGTTAGACATTTGGAAACGAAAGTTGCGACATCTTGCTTCATGCCGCTCCACCAAAAATGCTGCTTAAGATCATGGTACATCTTAGTGGAACCTGGATGAATAGAGAACGGGGAGCTGTGAGCCTCAGTCATCAAGGCTTCTCTAAGAGCAGGATCTTCTGGAACGCAGAGTTTGGTACCCTGCCATACAATACCGTCGTCATCGATGCAAAATTCGGTCTGACGGTCAATGTTCTGGACAATCGCCCAGATTTCACCATCATCCTTTTGTGCGGCTTTAATCCTAGAGAGTAAATCTGGTTCTACTCTCAAACTAGCCCAGTATCCCCTTTGTCCGCGTACTAAGAGCTCAATATCATAACGCTCTAAGTCCCGAATAATTTCTTCCTGAACTTTGATGCCATTTACCATACCTGACTTTCTGCTAAGGGCATCTGCCACTACATTTGCTTTACCTGGGTGATACTGGATGTTAGTGTCATAGTCCTTCAGCAGTTCTAACCATCGCCGCTGTCTCATGTTCAACTCTCGTTGGGTGAATATGTACTTGAGACTTTTGTGATCGGTGAAAATATCACACGACTCACCGTATAAGTAATGCCTCCAAATTTTAAGGGCGAAGACGACTGCTGCGAGCTCTAGATCATGAGTAGGATAATTTTTCTCATACGGCTTTAGTTGACGCGAAGCATAAGCGATGACTTTCCCGTGCTGCATAAGAACACAGCCTAAGCCTTTTCCTGATGCGTCGCTGTAAATCTGAAAGCCACCTGTACCGGATGGAAGGGTAAGTATCGGTGCTGAGATCAATCGATGCTTGAGTTCCTCAAAACTCTTTTCTCTCTCCTCGGTCCATATAAACTTCTCACCTTTTCGCATCAGCTGAGTCAATGGTAATGCTAAGCGTGAGAAGTTTTCCACAAACCTGCGGTAGTAACCTGCCAACCCAAGAAAACTACGTATCTCTGTGACAGATGTCGGTCTTGGCCATTTGGTGATAGCCTCCACCTTTGCAGGATCCATAGTTATTCCTTCTGCAGAAACAATATGTCCTAGAAACGCCACTGTATTCAGCCAAAACTCGCACTTCGAAAATTTAGCATATAGCTTTTCTCGTCTGAGAATCTGCAAAACTGTACGGAGATGATTCTCATGTTCCTCTTTGGATTTGGAGAAAATAAGGATATCATCGATGAATACGATTACAAACTTGTCTAAAAATTCGTGGAAGACTCTGTTCATTAAGTCCATAAATACTGCGGGCGCATTCGTGAGACCGAATGGCATGACAACAAACTCGTAATGACCGTACCTCGTGCGAAAAGCAGTTTTGGATATATCCTGCTCTTTTACACGCAGCTGATGGTAGCCTGATCGTAGATCGATTTTTGAGAAGTGCTTGGCACCCTGAAGCTGATCGAATAAATCGTCAATACGAGGAAGTGGATAACGGTTACGAATGGTGAGCTTATTCAATTCACGGTAGTCGATACACAAACGCATACTACCATCTTTCTTCTTGACAAACAAAACGGGAGCGCCCCATGGTGATACGCTGGGACGAATGAAACCCCTTTCGAGAAGTTCCTGAAGTTGATCCTTCAGTTCCTTAAGCTCTACAGGAGCCATACGGTAAGGAGCTTTAGATACTGGTTCTGCACCTGGAACGAGATCGATACCAAATTCTACCTCTCGCATGGGAGGTAAACCTGGGAGTTCCTCTGGAAAAACATCCGGAAAATCTGACACAACTGGCTGATCATGAATTGAAGGTGTCTCAGAAGTCGTGTCATGGACTGTAGCTAGGAAACCCTCGCAACCATGATATAACAAAGTACGAGCCTGTAAAGCTGAAATGATCTGAACATGTTTTCCTGGTAGGAAGCCTCGGTGAATATATTCTGGTGCCTGGACTTCTCCAAAGATGACCCGGTGAGCATGACAATCTATGGTGGCATGATGAACCGCCAACCAATCCATACCCAGAATAATATCGAATTCACACATATCTAAAGGAAGAGCACTGACTGGACGGATTTTATCATCAAACTCAAGAGGGAGATCCTTATATACTTGGGTAATGAGTACAGAGTCTCGCATGGGGGTAGATATACTAAGTGCACTGTCTAGTGGCGTAGGGGTCATGTTTATTCTAACAGCATATGAAGTAGATATAACCGAGTGCGTGGCGCCTGTATCGAAAAGCACGCATGCAGACTGTCCGTGTATAAACAAAATGCCAGTAATGGTACCTGCGGTCTTATTTGCTTGTTCACGGGTAGTAGTGTAGACACGACCAGTGGTTGGTGGTAGTGGTGGTGGCGGAGGTAACATCTGAGGAGTCTGGCCTGAGGTACCAGCAGCAGTATTCCCGCTCTTGCAATCCCTCTTCAGATGGCCCGGTTGGCCGCACTGGAAGCAACCATTCATACCACGACGGCACGGTCCCGGGTGCTTCTTTCCACATGTGACGCAAGTGGGATAAGTGTACACGGCAGAAGCAGCCCTGGTTTGCTGAGAACCTGGTTCACGATGACAAACACGTGTTATGATGCTGATATTTTAAACTGAAATGAGGCTGTTTGACTGAAATTTAAAATTACCAGAATTTGCCGGTCGGGCAACCTGTTGACCCCTGTTGTTTTGGTCACGCCCCTGTCCAGCATCTCTGTTGGAATTACACATAAATTTAAGATCTGTTTTACACGATAGTTTAGTGTTTCTTGGAGCTTAAAGGCTCACCTGTAGCTGCCAGAGGAGTTGGAGCTGCCACGGTAATTATCACCGCCGTTCCTCCTATCTGACCGATTACGGTCATATGACTGACCGTGGTTCCTGTAGTTCTGATGCGGAGTAGCCGATTGGGATCGGTCTCCTCCTCTGTGTCTGTAAGATTTTAATAGCATATAAGTTGCCAAGCAATAATGGATAAATTGTTTAAGTCTGTGGGGTGAGATGTACCTCTTCTCCGGGCGCTCTAAATTCTCGAGCTCGTCCCTCTCAAAAAGCATCTCGATGTCCCGAGCTGCATTAGCTACTTGTGACACATTAGTGAATGTGGCACTCATCAATCTATCTGCAGTCCTAGTGTGAAGAGCCCAGCGAAATTGCTTCACTTGCTCCTCTACGGTACCCGCAGCCTCCCCTAAGAATCCAGCCATCCTGAGGTATCGGTGCATGAACTCTATACTGTTCTCGCCATTATTCTGACGAATAACGTGAAAGTCCCTCTTCATCTTAGCTTGCTCCGCATGCGGGAAAAACTGGTCATAGAACATCGTCTTGAAACGTGCCCAGGTCAAAGCAAGCTCCCAAGCATCTCCCCCATTGGACAGTTTCTGAGACCTCCACCAATGTAGAGCAGGACCCTCCAGCTTGTAAACTGCAAGCCTAACCTTGAAAACATCACCACAACCCATAGCTCCAAAATTTTTCTCTATATGGTAGATCCAGTCTTCTGCATCAGTTGGAGCTACTGTCTGCTCAAACAGTCGGGGCTTCTGCTTGTTGAACAGATCCAGCCAAGCGGGTAAGGTAGTAGGTGGTGGAGCAGGAGGGTTGTTATTCTGCTGAGGTCCATTTTGATATTCAGCTCGGATCTCATCACGAATTTGGGGTAACATGGCCTGTATAGCAGCCTGAACAGCAGCAGCAATGGCAGCTGCGTTAGGATCATTCTCGGTTTCGCGTCTAGGTGGCATCTGAAATATAAGAGGATGAGTTGATAAAACTGCAATCTATCTGAATATGCTTAGTGTGTTTCATGAAGGTATAGCTAACAAAATATGACATGAATACTGGTGAACGCCTAGAGTCAGTTCACAAAATGACAATTTCTGAAATATAAATCTGACATGAGTAAGGATGAACGCCTATGGTCAGTTCATCCATACAAAATTTAAATAACAAGGGTGAATGCCTATGGTCAGTTCACCAAAACAAAATTTTGCTGAAATCACATGCGATTAAGTATGGCCAGTCCTGTACCAGCCGTTTACTTAATCAAAATTTTGAAAAGCTGACTGATAAAATACATAAATAGCATGGAAGATAACGACGCCAAAATACAGGAAGTTCCTGATGACTACCCACTAGTCACAGGTCAAGTTTAGAGCCTACAGGTCGAACCATGCGCTCTGATACCATAATTGTAACACCCCACTTGGAAAATGGACCGTTACGTGTACTTATGGCGTGTCATCAAAGCATGCAAGGCAATGTATTAAACATTAAATGACCAAACGGAAAATACCGGAATCAAACATCGGTAGTCCAACATAAGCTCCAAAGTATAAAGACTAAGTACTGAAAGAAAAGGGACGAAACAATGTCCAACAACCAAAGAGAAGTAATGTAATGTATGCATAAAATAAAGGAGTCTGGATAGCTCCCATCCAATGTACGTACTCTCTTAGCAGTCCTAAGATCGTCCCTGTGTACCTGCCGTTTGGAAACATGAAAGGAAACTACGGCTGAGCATAACGCTCAGTGGACGGATATAGCATGAATAAGATGTACTGAAAGTAAATGGAATGGAAGACTACAATGACACTATAACTGATATGACATGAGCTACAATTCTGCAAAAACTTTGATAAACCTTTTCATATATACTGAAACTGAAATATAACTTATTAATTCTGAAAACATGCATTTTCTGTATTTTAATTTGCCAAGAGCTTATATAGGTCATGTATTAAATCAACTGCTGCATGAATACATAGAGGGGTGTCCTCGTCATGCTATAGAGGGGTGACCTCTAAATAACTGTGTTGGGTGGAGGGATCAGCTCCATTGTGAAGGATGTAGAGCACACACCACATTCACCTGCTAAACTGTAAACTATAGCCTAGGATGCATCCATACGCCCCACTAAATATAATACTGATAAAATGGCCAAGCTGAGCTGAGTGGGACGATGCAGGATATCACTCTCCTGCATGTGAGTCACGACACCGGTGCCTCTAGTGCCGTGGTTACGGTACCTCCGTAACTAGTACATAAACTAATCATGCTTGTATATAAGGCTCAGGCAATTTATTTTATTATAACATAATTTCTGATAACTTTAAACATATACTGGGGAAAACATTTGGCTGCAGACGGGGAATCCTAAACATGCATAGAAGGAAGTCCTTACTGAAAGGACGGGAAATCCGTACCTCTAGTCCAGTAACTGACTGAATGGAAGACTGAACGAATACTACTCGGGCTTCACGCGTGCTACATAATTAAAAGACGCGAAATAAGTTAACTGATATCCGTTATCAAATTTTACTGGTCTTGTTGGTTTCTTATTTATTTATTCAGATACTCTATATGTATGATTACGGCTAAATCTGACCATTAAAATAATTTATTTTAATGTATGAACGTTATACTAATAGCTACGTACAACGTTTATCTAACGGTAAATAATTCTATAATAAGTATCTCTCTAAAATAGAAGTTCCTTAATTTAGAAAGTTCTTAAATAGTTTAATTCGTTTTTTTTTCTAAAATATACCCTTTTAAAATATTAACGCAAATAATTTAATTTAATACACATAAAATATATATATATTAGATAATTATAAAAACAACTTAATTTAAATTAAAAGGTATAACATAAAAATGTTTATTTTATCATTTATAAAAACGTCCCGAGCTTACCGACTAACAGTTAACATATACACCAAATCTGTCCGAACAATTAGTGACAGAATTTCTGTGTCACCAAAAACTGTCGCTAAAGCTGTTTATTTAAAACTGCCCAAACCCTAACAGTTTGCGACAGAACAATCTGTCGCTAACTGTCGCTAAAGTTAATTAAACTTTCTTGTTTTTCTGTCTATTTTTCCCACTGTTCTAAGTATTTCGTTCCCACTGTTTTATCAACAGTTTCCCCCCGCTTGTTCTATTTTACAACCAAACGCACCCTATTGATTTTGTACGCAGCCCAAACGCACCCTTATGTAAAACTGACCCAAGCCGCCCCTGTATGGGTCACGGCTGGGTAGGGGGAGAGGTTCACCGAGACATAGAGTCTCGGTTTTCGTGAGGTAACCCAAAACCCGACCCCCTTTCTTTTTTTTTTTCTTTCGGCTGTGGGAAAACAAAACACCCCACGAGACTTCTAAGTCTCGGGTTCTCTTTTTGGCTGCGGGCTGTAAACCAAAACACCACCCCTTTCTTTGAGGCTGGGCAAAAAGAACAACCGCATGAGGAAATAGGATTTACCTTGTGATTTATTGATGAACCCGCAGCCTTCTTTTTTTTTTTTTTTTTTTTCTTTCTTCCCGGCGGCCATCACACCCGAAACCCTAATCT